>BTHU01000005.1:65431789-66831789 GCA_036184795.1 Tokudaia tokunoshimensis | reverse complement strand
ATATATATACCTAGGTATATATATATATATATATACTAAGGACTATTATATATATATATATTAGTATATATATATATACTAAGGACTATTACAACTAAACAATACAATAAAATTATTTAAACATGAGCAAAGAATTATAAAGATATTTCAGTAGAAAGTGCTATGAGACAAATAAACACACTAAAAGGTGGTACATTTTATTAGTCATTAGGGAAATCATAGTTTGGACCAAAATAAGACTGACTCCATTATATCAGAATAGATTAAATAAAGGATTGAAATCAAAGACAAGTTCCCTGGCAATATCGAGATATAAAACTGTAAAAATCATTCTAAAAATAAGACTACAAAGACTGTTAAAAGTAAAAAGTCAAACACTACACTAGTCAATCCAGTTATTTTCTCATTAGATATGTACCCAAGAGAAATAAAACGTACATAGCACATTCTTATATACAAATGTATTGTACCAATGTTAACAGACAGACATTCATAATTGCTAACAAAAAGTGGATATAACCCAAATACCCATTACCTGTAAATGATAAATAAATTGTGACATAGTAAAGCATAGCACTCCATAGGCCAAAGAAACTGCCAGCAAATGCAATAAGAATGGGCCTCGAATATTATTCTAGGGGAAACCAATGCACCCAGGGGTCCTATTTCATGATGCTACTTTACACCAGAGACAAAGTAGATCCTGGAAAAGACAAAACTTCAAACACAAACACATACATGACTGTTGAGTTGGTAGAACGGGAGGAGGTCCTGACTGTGAAGGCACAGGGGTCAGGAACTTTAGAAAACAATACAAATCTTTGTCTGGATTCTGCTTACACTGCTACCAAACATTAAATACTCATGTCCAAAATTAGTAAATTAATAAGAATTATTAAAAAAACATTGTCATTTTGAAGACAGGACACTTGAAAGAGAAGAGACAAAGTAGAAAAGAGAAATAGATCCAATACCAACAGGAAAAATTAGAAAATGTTGATAGAAAACATAAATCACATAGTCAAGTAAAAGATCTCTCAGGTATAAAATAAAACCACAAAATTTTCATATAAATAAAACATTGAAATGATTTATTCTTAATAGTCCATCCCTAAAAAGAACTGAAAAAAGAAAATTGAGCTAGACAAAATGAGTGGAATAAATAATCATAATGATGATAATAATAAGCAAAACTTGATAAATGTATCATGCACCATAAAAAATAATATTTTAAGGCATAAAACACAATAGAAATGAAGCAACTTGACTACAATTACATATAAAATAGAAATAGGAAAAAATAAACAGAGCATGTAAATATTCTTTTATGATTTGGGAGGGGGATACATTTTTAATTGCAGAAGAGGCCTTAAATCCAATCAGAAAGTAGTTGGTTACTCGCATAACAGCCTTGCCACTATTACAGCGCTGTTGTCCAGCTCGTCATTACTGCATCTTGCCAAGTTCACAGGTGAGTAAGAACGATGGCTCCTCTTCTCCTCTGAGAGCTTGTAGAGCACCTTCTAGCACCATGAAACGTATCCAATAGGGATAGAGCATCGAGGTTTGTAACAGTTTGATTTCAACCTGTTAGTTAATGCAAGAATGTAATGGTTTTATCAATATGATCTTGATAACCAATTCTGGAAGATGACCGTGAACAATGGTAATAGCCCATGATGTTTATGGAGGCCTACAAAACCCCACTTAGCAACAACTCCAAAAGACTTAACACATATGCAGATTCTGGTTGACACTCTTTTGTCCTGTCCCTCAGGGAAGCAAAGAAGGCTGAGAAGATTAATCATTATTCAGGGGCTGCTGAGTATCTTCAGTGGTGGGAACTTTCCAGGAGTGATTACTGCTTGTTGTCTCTTCAGACTTAGTCCTGAAGATGCAGCAGGTAGAAAGATTCTCAAACTCATGTGTTAAAATACTTGCAAAGCCTTTTCATAATCTCTGCCTCAACATTTAGGTATTCTCTATGCCTAACTCTTGAGTCTTCATTATTTTGTAAAACAGAATCTTCTTTCTTCTTTTTGTTTCCTTTTGTTCTAGTAAAATCATTTGAATTCATGAAGAATCAAATTGAGCAGGACGTTTTTATTTTCTTTAAAGCACTGACTAAATATTATTTAGACTAGAGCCTGGGAGATGGAAAAAGAAACAAGATTCAAGTCAAATTTGGCCTAAACAATCTCAATCTTACAGAAACTTCAGGCAACTGAAATACCCCCTGGAGAGTAACATTTCATGCTTAGGAAGAAGTTATTTACTTCATGCAGGAAAATACTTTACTCCAAAGAGGGACCCTGGTTCACCATAATATTGAGTTTGGCCTATCATGGGACTAGACTTAAAATATTTTATGTTCTCAATTTATTTTTGCTCACATCTGGATTAAGGATAACTTTTCTAGAACTGAATTAGGGGAAAATTCTCCTGTTAAAACAGCATGACATATTCTTTACGGTAAATGTTTTAGTCTAATTTTAACGTTTGCCAACAGGAAAGCTAATTATTTAAGGTGGGAGTCCTAAGTACAGTTTTCTCACCTTTAGGTAAACCACAAACACTTATCAACTGAACTCTTCCAGCAAAGAAAAGAAGCATTTCCACCAACCTTTCCCTGGAGACTCTTACCTTTGGCTAGGGGTTGTTTCCACAGGCTAAAACCTCTTTTGCTGGCTGTGGGGACTGTGGTGGTCCAGTGAGCTTGCACAGAGAGTTGCTTGAGTGCCTCCTTTTGGTAGAGTTCATATCCTTCAGCAGCGCCCTAACAAATAGCCCATTATCTTGCTAAGGGCTTCCTTGGCAAAGCCTTCAGTAGAGTTATTGCTGCGCTCCCTGTGTTCTGCTCTGGTGTTTACTGCAGCCAAACAAGGAAAAGAGAGGGATCCCCTCTTAGCCTGGTGCCAGATGCTTTCCTGGTTCGGTCTTGTTTTTATTTCCCTGCTGGGCAGAAATTAAGAGTTTGTATTGTCTCAAAGTATTACTATTCAGGCTGCAACTTTAGTGGCGAAACTACCAAAATAGAAATACTGTTAAATTTTTTTTAAATGCCCAATCCCCATGCAAATAGCAAGTATGTTTGCATATTAAAAACAGATTTTAATTGTAATATGTTATATGAAACTTTACATATTTTTCACTATAAATCCAGTAAGCACAAGCCATGCATTTGACTCTTGGATAAGTGTTAACATAATGCTGTACAGAAAGTGAGATTTGTCTTATTCAGAAAAGAGTCATAGATTCTTCTCAGAAATGGGTACCAAAAATAAATAAATAAATAAGTAAAACAAGACCTCAGGCTTTCAAATGTGTAATTGGAGTGCATGTCTGCATCCTACTGAGACTCAGCAAAACAGCAAGCAGTGAGTACAACGTCTTCAAGTCGTAAGACAACAGTTGATGCATGTCTGGAAGGGCAAGCTGAATTATGTCAAAGAGAAAGGGGCTGTTTGTAAGAAGCAGTGACAGCACAGAGAGAATACACAAGGCCAAAACCAGCACGCAATGTTTAGAGCATGGGTTTGGTGTGACCATGAAGGGGGTTCAAGACATAAAGTGATCGTAAGGCTTTTAAAAGGAAGTAGGTACCAGGCAGTAATATTCACTGAAAGTAATAAAAAGTAATATTCACTGCTGAGGGTTTATGGTTTTATTCTTATCTATTGTAGTGTATCTATGAAGAGGATACTTGAGCAACAGACGCTACACGTCACTCTAGGTGCTGTAGAAAACTTACTCTTAGAAATCGCCATAAAAGAATGTGAGGGAAAAAGCACAGTGGTTTCCACTGCACAGATGAGCCTGGAAAGTTATTACTTTTGTCTTGTCAAACTGATCTATGCCTTCAGCAAAATCTCAGTCAAAATATAGTACTTTTCTATGTGCAAATCAAAACCGTAATTATAGAACCACATACAAATATAAAGCTCATGGAATAGACACTTTTAAAATTATTTCATTTATTTACATTTCAGCTGTTGCCCCCTCCTGGTCCTGCCTCTCACAGTTCCTCATCCCACTCCTCTGCCCCCTTTCCTCTGAGAGGGTGACCCCCCCGCCCCCCGCCAGGCCTTCCCTTTCCCTGGGGCCTCCAGTCTCTCAATGGTTAGGTACATCTTTTCCTTCTGAGGTCAGACCAGGCTGACCTCTGCTATATATGTGCTGGGGACCTGTGACCAGCCCATGTGTGTTGCCTAGTTGGTAGTTCAGTTTCTGGGAGCTCCCTGGGGTCCAGGTTAGTTGAGACTGCTGGTCTTTCTATGGGGTCACTCTCCCCTTCAGTTTCTTCAACTCTTCCTCTGATTCAACCATTGGGGTTCCCAACTTCAGTGCAAAGGTTGGGTGTAAGTATCTGTGTCTGTATCAGTCATCTGCTGGTAGAGCTTCTCAGAGAACAGCCATGCTAGGTTCCTGTCTTCAGTCTCTTCTCATTTTTGTCCCTGCAATTCTTTTAGACAGGAACAGTTCTGGGTCAGAAATTTTGACTGTGGGTTAGTAACCCTATTCCTCCACTTGAGGCCCTGTCTATCTACTGGAGGTAGACTCTTTGAGTTCCCTCTCCACATTGTTGGGCATTTTGGCTAAGGTCACTCTCATTGAGTACTGAGAGTCTCTCACCTTCCAGGACTCTGGTACTTTCTAGAGTCCCACCTCCCACCCACCCCCACTCCTGAGGTTACATATTTCCATTCATTCTCCTGGCCTTTTGGCTCCCCCTCCCCATACCTGAACCTGTTCCCCTTTTCTCAAACATGGATATTTTGTGTAATTTGATTTCAAAATACATTAGGAAACTAAAATAATAAAGACACTGCATAGGGATGGTAAGAGGAGTGAATAAAGAGCTGTCTGGCCTATCACAAGGCAGGGGAGAATAGGAAGGACTTCTGCACAGAGATAGGAGCACTAGGAAAGAGCCAGGTGGGAGATTGTCCTGTGAGACTAGGAGGAAGTTGGGCACATGTGCAGAACTTAGAGTAGTATAAACAGGTTAATATAAGTTACAAGCCAATTGAGGACCAAGCCTAGCTTAAGGCCATAAGTATTGCAAATAAATTTAAGCCTCTCATGTCATCATTTGGGAACTGGGGTGGACACAGATAAGCCCACACGGTTAAAACACTGTAATGGTTATATTCATGGGTACGGAGAATAGAGTCCAGAAATGCTACATCATATGTTGAAGGTTTGATCACCAGCCTATGGCACTACTGAGAGGTTGTAGGACCTTTGAGAAATGGAGCCTAAGGAAACAAAGTTGTATTACTTGTTCCTGACCTGAAACAGATAGTGGGACTTCTGCCTTCTCTCTCCTTCCTTCCTGTCCTTCAAGGGGTAAACAGACCTCCTCTTCCACACTTTTATCATGATATACTGCCTTATCACAGTTCTCAAACCAAGGAGCTCAAGCAGCCATGGGCCACAACTTCAAAACTGTGAGACAAGAAGATATTTCTCATTATAGGTTGATTGCATCAGCTCTGTCCTCATAGCAACAGAAGACTCACCAACTCCAGGAACAAACCCACTTACATATGCATTCATGTACATATATAACTGTGATTTACAAAGACAGAACGATAATAAGGAGGAGATAGTATGGTTTGATCTGTACTGTACTGAATGCTTTTAAGTCAACTTGACACAGGAGAAAGGAACATCAATTAAAAAAAGTCTTGAATTTGTTTTATCTGTATACTCCCTAGAACATAGACAAATTATCAGTGGCCTGCCCCTTAAATAGAAATAAGTCCTTTCCTTCCTGAACTCCCATTGGAAGCCATCAATTGTGGAACGCTAAACTTCAGCATCCTTATTACACATTTTAAGAGTTCTCTTCAATGGCTTCCTGTTTAAGATGATACTTTGTGTGTATGTGTGGGAGACGTTTGGGGGAGTAGGAGTTGTCAGAGGAGCCTTCCTTGTCCCGGTTTCTCAAATGTACATC
The DNA here is from genome assembly GCA_036184795.1 of Tokudaia tokunoshimensis. NCBI lineage: Eukaryota > Metazoa > Chordata > Mammalia > Rodentia > Muridae > Tokudaia > Tokudaia tokunoshimensis. Next base: position 66,825,827 of record BTHU01000005.1, on the reverse strand, counting down.
GCAGTTACTGGCATCACTGTTGGTGGTGGTGGTGGTTGTTTGTTCTTTTGTTGGGGACAGCTCACAAGGGAAGTGGGGCAAACACGGAAGGACTGGGAAATAAATGTGATCAGTCATATGATGTGAAAGTTCCAAAGAATCAATAAAAATGTTATGCTGAATAAAAACAAGAAAAGAAAAAGAAAATACCTCAATAAGATTGGACTGTAGGCAAGCCTGTGGGGCATTTTCTTAATTAGTGATTCGTGGAGGAGGGCCCAGCCCATTGTGAGTGGTGCTTATTCCATGGCTGGTCTTCCTGGGTTCTAAAAAAAAAAAAAAAAAAAACTAGACTGAGCAAGCTATGAGGAGCAAGCCTCTATTGCCTCTTCGTCAACTCCTACCTTTGGGTGCCTGCCCTGTCTGAGTTCCTGCTCTGACTTTCTCTGATGATGAACAGTGCTATGGAAGTGAAAGCCGAATCAACCCTTCCTCTCCGACTTGCTTTGGTCATGGTCTTTCATCACAGCAATAGTGATGACTAATACACATACTTTATGAGTTAATTTTCTAACTACTTGAGAAAAAAAAGCACCTGGGAAAATATAGTTATAGAAGGAAGAGTTTATTTTGACTCCTGGTTTGAGCAGATGAGGTCTATCATGGCAGGAAGACAGGGCAGCTGTAGCAGAAGAAACATGAGGTGGCTGGTTGCATTGTGTCTGCACTCAGGAAGCAAGGATAGATTAACATTTGTGTTCGGTGTGTTTCTGCCTTTTTTTTTTTTTTTTTTGGTTGATGCAAAATCCCAGCCCGATTCTCGCCACAAAGAGTTAGACCTCTCAGGAAATGTCCTTAGAGACAGGCCCGGAGTTGTGTCTCCTAGAAGATTCAAAATCTAGTAAAGCTGATAATGAAAATTAATTCTCACATGTCAGCAATTACAAAACCAAGACCATAACATTTCTTGGAAAAAAAAAATAGGAGACATTTTTGTGAATATAAGTTTGGCAACTTTTTTCTTAAATACAACACTAAAATATAAGCTAAAAAATTACAAATTTGATTTAAGCAAAATTAAAAACTTCTATTTTATATATATATATATATGTGTGTGTGTGTGTGTGTGTGTGTGTGTGTGTGTGTGTATTGATAGGATGAAAATACATGCCAAAGACTGGAAGAACTTACTTGAAAATAATATCTGACTTTAAAAAAAATTTGTAGACAGAAACACTAAAAGTTCATTTAACTATAAAACCAACTGATAAAGAAAGAACAATGATTTAAATAGGTACTTCATTGCAAAGGCTAGGGTAGCAATGGGAAAGAAATGAATTATGGAGATAATCAATATATTCACTATTTATTATTGATAGGTTCAAAGGTGTGATAGTTTTAATTGTCAATGAGACACAATATAGAATCACTCAATGGGAGTTGCCTAAATCGGGTTGACCTGTGGATATGTCTGTGGGAGATTAGTTGATTGCATGAGTTGACTTGAGAGGAGGTGCCCACAGTGGGCATGACTTCATTCCCTAGGTTTGGGATCCTAGACTATGTAAGAGAAGGGAAAAGTAAGCTGAGCAAGGCAAGCATGCATTAATTCATTGCTCTCTGATCCTGACTGTGGATGTAATGTGACTAGCTGCTTCAAGTTTCTGCTACTTTGATTACCCTACAACCATGCATTATTACCTTAAATTTTAAGCCAAATAAACTCATTCTCCCTTAGGCTGCTTTTATCAGTATTTTTTATGACAACAGAAAGGAAAATAAGAGAGGAGGTATATGTATTTGTTAATACTTACTGAATCCTATACTTTGTGTCACTTTTACCTCACTACATTTAATGGGAACAAAATGGAAAGGGAAGATGACTCAAAACCCCCACTCACCTCTACCTGCAGAATGTCACATAGCCTTAGCTAGATTACAGGTTCAGATTCCTTTCTCCCAGTAAGAGCCCTGTCAACAGGCACCTGAGATCCCTGGAATGCCACCCCATGCTAATGAGGCATTGCCCACCCTGGATATGCATACCCATTTCCCTATAACTATATAACTCTTGATTCGCCAGTTAAAGTTGATCTGTCTCCCTGAAGCTGGTCCTGGTGTGTCATTATTACCTTTCATGCTCAAACCCTGTTTGTTGACTCTGCTCCCTTCATCCTTGTGGGTCGTGGTCAACAATCCTGGGGAGAAAGAAGACCCACATAGCCCAGCCTGAAAAGCACTGTACCAAGTGTTCCCAAGGTCTGGTGTCTGGATCCAACATCTTAAAACTCATGTGCTAGTGTTCTGGTTCATGCGAAGGAGAGGATACTATACCCATAGCTGACCTGGCTTGTTTGATCCTACTATGAAAAAAATCTCATTTGTCTTTTAGGTGTTATGGTACATTTGGGTCTCCTAGGCATGCATGGTGGGCTTCATCATCTCCTTGTCATAGATTCAGTAGTGAATGAAGTACAGTAGATTCCAGGTATGACAACAATGAGACTGCACTTTGGTTAAGTGTTCTATTGGTGAAACTCCTGATAACAGATAGGAACAAGTTGTAGCCTTTTTGAGCAGTTCCTGTGACAGACTCGCTCTTTTTAGACTCCTGGCTAGGTTCTCAGTGTCTATAGTTAGATATTGGGTGAGTCCTAACATTCACTGACAATCTCTAGCATGTTACCATGTCTCAAACTGCCTGTTCTGAGACTCATCAACTTTCATAGGGCACTCTGTAAAGAAAATGTCAGACTCAAGGTGAAGATTCTCCATTACTTCAGATGTTATTTGAGCACTTAGGAAGTTTGGCCACACCAAGGTGTGAGTAAGTGAGTGACAATGAGCATATAACAATCACACCTTTATTCACCATTTATCTCTTATTCCAAAAATGACACTTCTTGAAGGACTTGTCCACCACTGACAAATGGGACAAGAAGGATGTCTCTTTCTCCTAGAAGTGTCAGCATTAATCCATGTGTTCTTTGTCTTTTTGCCTTTAAGGCAATTTCAATCCTTAATGTCATGAACATTTGTTGGTAATTTAGTTCTTTGTTGTCTGTTCATTAGAGGGGGCTTGGCAGCACCCCTGGCCTGCACTTACTAGACTCCCAAGGTAAGCAAGCCTACATAAACTGCCTCCTAACAATGTTGACTATGTCTTCTTCAATGGAGTTATTCCCATAGGGAGCCATTATCTTACTAGTCCTGTGATCCGAGTTGGTCTCTATGATTTAACGGATCTTTAACATCCCTGTTTATGGAGACAGAACTAGAGCTTCTCTGGCCTTCCTTCTCATGTATATTTGCCTGTGCCCTTCCCATAGTCCAAACACAAAAAAAAATGGCCTGTTTATAAAGTCAAACAAAACATCAGATATATGTTTGTTCCAGGGTCAAAGGTTTGTTTCTTTTATAGTCGCAAAACCAAGAAAGGTATCTTAAGGGTCTGCTCTAAAGTGAGAACTTTAGTACCGTGCAAACAATTGCCAGTATTCATAAAGATAAATGAAAAATCAAATAAATGCTGGGAATGTTCATGCCTCATTTCACCATAATTTTATCAGGTAGAACATTGTAATTAACACCTTTTTTCCCCCCAATTTGTTCTTCTACACATGCTTCACACACAGGAGGCACCCTGCTTATTTATGCCTGTAGTTCACAAACTCCTGATTGCTAAACACTTGTAAGGGAAGTGTACTGTCCCAGAAGTGACTTTCCTCAGTGGTCCAAATGCTTCCTCTCCAACTCTTAACAGTAGAATATAGATGGGTAAGAAACAGGAGGTGGGAATTCATTTATTGAAAGCAACTTTAGAACAAAGGATATAATTAGGATGCACCATCACCCCCAATCGGACTGTGCTTTGCCTTCTGCAGAGCAAGCCTTTCCAGGAAATGGTGCTTTAGAATCAGTGATTGATAGTACCTACAGCTTTCAGGCAACACAATGTTCTCAAAGACCTCTACAGAGTTCAGGTAGTCAGTTATGCTTCCAAAGCTTGATAGTAAACCGTGTGTGTGTGTGTGTGTGTGTGTGTGTGTGTGTGTGTGTGTGTGTGTGTGTGTTTGTGTAAGTTTTTGGATCATCCTTAGTAATGAATTGGTATAATGAAATGAATTGGATAGTCTCAAAGTGGAGATTAGCTCTGATGATGGACTAGAAGCCATAGAAAGAAATTATTAGCTCTTTGTTTTCTTAGCTCAGTGTATCTGAACTAAGAAAAAAACGTTTTCAGTTCTCATTTTAAAAGATTTCCTGGGGGTGGAAGGCTGGAGAGATGGCTTAGCAGGTCACAGCTCCGACTGCTTTTGCGAAGATCATGAGTTCAAATCCTAGCACCCACATGGTGGCTCACAAACATCCATAAAGAGATCTGACACCCTCTTCTGGTGTCTGAAGACAGCTACAGTGTACTTACATATAATAAATAAATGAATCTTTTTGAAAAAAAAAAGATTACCTGGTTTCTTTCATATCTATAATCTTTGTTTAAGTAATCCTATGGTTGTTTTGCCTATTTGTTTGTTTGTTCTTTTGGTTCTCCAAGTTCTTCCATGTCCCCTGGGTTTTCCTCTCTGTCTTTGTTTTCTCAACATTTTTTTTTAAATGTTGGACCTTTTTGGGGGATAGTTTCTTTATTTACATTTCAAAAGTTGTCCTCTTTCCCGGTTTCCCCTGTGGACTCTCCCTATCCCATGCCCCCTCCCCTGCTTCTATGAGGATGCTCCCCCACCAACCCAGCTACTTCCACCTCCCCACCCTGGCATTCCCCTACACTGGGGCATCGAGCTTCCATATACTGTTATTTCATAAAATATTTCCTTTCACTCATGAATGCAAAATTTTTTTTGTTTCTGGGATTCAGACATCACCTTCAACAGATTTTTATTGTGTGGCTGTGGTATGGTAAATGCATCACCTCTCTTGCAAGTACCTTCGTCATCCTGAATGTCAACGTACAGTAGTCATCCATCCCAACCACGGTCCCTTTTCCTCTCTCAGAAAGCAATGTGTATGATTCAGTTTAGGGTCAGTGTTCTATGGATTCTGCCTCCTTAGTATCCTTACAATGACACCATCTTTGATTCCTTCAGCTCTTCATCAGAAGCCTCCATAGCAGCATTTCCTACAGTTTTGTCAATGATATCTATATTGGATAACTGTCTCATCTTCCACAGTAGCTTAATGTCTTTTGTGATCCCTTGTTTTGATAGAGACATTACCTTCTACATGAATCATGGGTATGATTCTATCACAGCTTCGCTTGCTGTTTAATGGTTCTTTTCATCGCAGCCTGCCTGTGTCAGTCATCTAAGACTGAAGCTCTAGCAACTCAAGAGAGGACTGCCTTAGTCCTACTAGTATGTCTTTTCTCAGCTACACCACGGAGTGATTTTTTTTCTCATAGTTTTGATTGTGGTGCTACTAGAGCATAGCTCTGTGCATAATTTTTTTATGATTATACCACAGTGCCAACCTGTTAATTATTGTGTAAATGTACAATTTATTGTTTAAATGTTATCTGTTGATGAATAAATAGGTTGATTCCAACTCTTTCCTATGATGAATAAAGCAGCTAGAAATATGGAGGTGGAAATATCTCCATAGTAGGGTATGGAGTTCCGTGTGTGTATGTGTGTGTGTGTGTGTGTGTGTGTGTGTGTGTGTGTGTGTGTGTATAAGAGTGAAAATAAAACAGGATTATATGTTAGTTCTATCTTTATTTATTTATATTTTGTGAGAAATCTCTAAACTGATACCCACAATGGCTGTATTAGTTAATACCTTTACCAACAATGTTCTTAGTTGTCCATCAACAATTAGGATGGGTAATGAACATTTGCTATTCAGGTACAAAGAAAAATAAAATCAAAGAACAAAATCTTCAGGAGAATGGATGGATTCAGAATGTATGATCTTAGCAAGAAAAAAAAAACAAATGTTCTCCCTCATATGTGAAATCTGGCCATAAATATATGTGTAAACAAATGTGCACCTGGGTATACTTTAAATGTAGAAGAAAACCAAGATATATCAAATATTAGGAGAGAAAGGAGAACTGAATGTAGGCAATGAGCATGCTATAAAAACTTTTATAGAGCTGTTTTTCTAATTCTGAATCTGTCATGGATTTTTTTACTTTTCGTGTTGGATAAACTCATAAAATATATTTGAAAGTAAAAGCATAAAGTCCAACATGAAGCTGCACAACTTCCCAGTGGTGACTCTAACTCTGTAGATGATCATCTAACGGTGTAGTCTTTGTATCCGATTGATTTATGCGAGTGACTTCTTTTTATTTGCAACATTTAAGAATAATATTTAAAATAAAATTTAAAATACGATGTATGCTATTCTAAGATTGTTCTTATACACACTTTAGAAATGACTCAGTTAAATTTCAAATATTCTAAACCAAGTAAAGTGAAGGGCGTATGAATGGTGTTAGAAACAGCCATCCTTAGAAATATCTTGATTGAAAAATATCTTTAAAAGTATCTTGACCCTTACATAAATTATGGTACTCTGAAACCCAGAGAAGTTGTATACTACCTCCAGGCTCACTTGTGAGCTCTAAATCCCCCTCCCCCATTAAAATCTCCTCTTCCTTTTCCTCTTGGAAGATCTTATTCTTGACTACATGTTGAGGATGCTAAACTCTGTAACTTATAAACATGAGGAAAGGCTGCATTTTTAAAATACTTCTTTATAAATGATGTGAACATGTAGTTTGGGGTGGGTAAAATAATCATGTACACCTTGGTTTCTTTTCTGCCACTTATGACAGAATATTGCTACTTGTCTAATAGAGTTGTTTTAAGACTGGAGTGAATTAACACTTTGGAAATGCTATGATAGCATCTCAGTCATAGTAAGCATTCGGTAAAAATTGGGTATTTAATATTATGCACCTGTTTCCCTATTTATGAATTCTAGAAGCATATATTATATACCCTCCTATATGGACAAACAATTATTGAAGAAGAATCACAATAAATAGAGGGCTTACACAAGATTTTAAAGATTATTTGAATTCATAATAGCTCATTTCATAAGTATTTAAATAAACAGAATAATTCTTCCTTGGGACTGGGGAGATAGCTCAGTTGTTAAGAGTGCATGGACCTGAGTTAAGTCTAGCACCCAGGTAAAAGTCTAATAAAAATGGTACATTTTCTATCCAGTGAGAGCCCCTGTCTCAGGACAAGGAAGATACATGACATCCTTCTCTGAACTCTGCATGGATACACCTGGATGTATATATTCATATACATGTACCACCCATCCATAAACACATACATACACATACTGCACACATACACAGTATTTGATTCTCTCTCTCTCTTTCTGTCTCTCACACACACACACACACCATAGAGAGGGCAGGAGTGTCTAACTATGTTCAATCACAGAGACATTACATTTCATCCCTGAGGACTTATGAAGGCATTGAAAGCAGCTGCTTCATTGGTGGACAGCGAGCATTCTAAAAGCTTTCTGATGACTGAACTAGTCTATGCCGATTTGATTCATCCGGTTTTACCTTAGCAGGTCTTAGGGATGGCACTGTCAAAGCCATCAAATATAATAATTCCACAGAGCTCTGAAAGAGTTGTAGTATGTTCTTCCATTGGGTGCTTTGGGAGAACACAGCTCACACTGCCCACTCATTATAGATATTTTCTTTGTACTGAGGGGACGTCACAGCCAAACAGGATGACAGTGGCAACAACACAGATTAAAGGCATTGAACAAACTAGTAGAAGCACTGGGTGACTGTGTTCTAATATGTCACTAGTAAATATCCTCCATGGTAGTCTCTCAGTTATAAAAACAAAGCCAAAATGAGAAAAGGAAGAGAGAAATCAGCGGCAGTCAGTCACCTTTCCAAATAGCCAAACACCCATTAACATGCACAAAGACCATTTGAGTTACAATTAAAAAAATATTCTCACTGTTTAATCTCTATTTTGTTTCATTAGATTAAGACCTATGAGGAAGGTTTTCCACTGTGACACAATGGTAGCTGCTTCAACAGAGTTAACCTTAAAGGAAGTGTGGGTGCTCAGAGAATTAGAAGTAGTCGTGGACAAAGGAAAAATATTTTATGGTGGGAATCTTCCGGATTTATATTAACATAAAAATGTTTTTCTACACGAAAGAACAATTATGAAATAAGTAAAAACATCATTGTACCCGCCTCTCAGAGGTGCTCTCACTTTCCACAAGGGCCTGGGAGAAGGAAGGTCCTTAGAGAATTTTCTGGGAGTAGATGACATTCAATTTGTTTGCTAAACATTCTTGACCTCATGCCCTCTATAAAAATAGCTCCTTTCAGTTCTCTGAAAAGCTGTGACTGCGCTGTCCAGAATCTTAGCTGGTCTTTTTCATCTTACTGAAGATGGGTGTGGTTTGATTTTCGAGAAAGAAAGGTCAAGGTGGTAAGCTTAGCAGGCTCGCCCTGATGACTCAAACACAGTGCACCCTCTCTCTGCCTCTAGAATCTCCAACCCGGAAAGCACATAGTAGATTGAAGATAAAAGGTTTTCAGTGTCCAAAGCCCATATTGCACATAATTTCTCTACTCCTCGGTTTGGTCCCTTTTCCTCCTCTGACTTATTAGGTTCAGCACAGCCTGGGAGCCCTCCAGTAACGGGCCGAGCATTCTGGTGTAATCCCACCACTGTGGCTCTAGCTATCTAAGCATGAGGATTTATTAGTTGCGAACGTTCATTTTTGTTTTTACTGGTCTAGTGCCAGTAAATAAGTCACCCAAACCCAGGCTGAGTGTCATTTGATAGGAAAAGGCTGGGATCACAAGGAAGCCTTCTGTCTTTCAACCAAAAAAAAAAAAAAATGCTGAGGTAAGCAGTGTCAAAGCCAGCTGCATCAACATGATGGCCTTAAGACAAATGAGAGCTTTCACTGCTGGGTATGAGGCTCAGAGCAAAGGGCTCTGCAAACCTCCTCAGCCAGCTCAGCTGAGAGAATGGGAGTTCCAAGCTCTTAGCTTTGATAAGAAATAGCCTCCACTTCTTTCAGCATATAAACACAGTTCGTCTGCAGGGAAACTAAAGGTGAAGAGTCTTTCAAATCTATACACACAGGCACACAGTTATACACACATAGTCACATCGATACACACTTAGAAGCATGTATGTACGCATGCATGCGAATATCATTTCAGTACCATTAAGAGAAAGGTATGTGGATTTCTATATTCTCTGTGTCAGTGATCCACCGGCAGGCTGGAGAGCATGAGGCAGTGGGCCAAAAGTGGGGTGCACAATTGTTAGGGGCTATTAGGAGATCCTTGGTGGGAGAAGAGGAGGAGGAGGAGGAAGCCGCCTGAGCTAGAGACAGGGACTGCTTTCTCCACGGGCCATGCCAGCTCCCTGGGACTGTTGCCAGGGCAATGGCTGGGGGCTTATCAGGAATGCCTGGAGACGGCATCCTTCTTTTGGACTCATGGATGGAGCAGAAGGGGGTGGATGGCTTTTCTCTTTCTGTTTCTTCTTTTCATATTCAGCAGATTAGAGTGGCGGGTTGCTGTGGCGACCATGTGGAGGAGGGCTCCCACACACCTGCACCACGAGCAGAGCGGCCAGTGTGGACTCAGACAGTCCCGGGGGCCGATTTTTGCTGTGGGAATCACAAAAACAACAACAAAAGAGGAAGTAAGAGAAAAGGAGGAAGACAGAATGGGGAGAAAGGGGGGGAATTTATCCTTCAGTTCAAAGAATATTGTTCTTTAATGAAACAGGAAAGGAATCCACAAGACACAGATTGTACCCCAGAAACCCCTAAGAAATAGCTTTAGAGGGCTGCTTAGGTGTGATGAGAAGTAGGGAGATCCTTGAATGCAACCTGTTGGGTACACCTCACTCACCATAGAGGAACACGGTGTTACCACAGGAACAGGCTGACATTATTTTGATTATCCAGAACTAAAAAAGACTTTTAACTATAATGAGAAAAATAATATCACTGTGCTTTCTTTTTAAGCCGGGAGGGGAGGGAAGGTGGGGAAGGGGGGAGAGGGGAGGAGAGTGAACTGAAGATGAGGGGAGGGGAATGGAGGAGAGGAGAGGAGAGGAGAGAAGAAGAGAGGAGAGGAGAGGAGAGGAGAGGAGAGGAGAGCCTAGAATGATGGATTGATCATCACCCCAAGTCCAGTGATGCCCTTACAATGCTCTGGCAGTCCTCCAGGTCTGTTAATGAAGTCACATTCATCCAATATCCTAGTCTCACCTCCCCTAGACAACTCAGGCTCTGCCCTAGGTCTTCATCCTCCACTTCCCCCATCTTCCCGTCTTGTGTTTGCCTTCTGCAGCATTGTCTTCGTTTCCATTAACAAAACATTACAATCCATTAGCCTGTCCAAAGCACTTTACAATAACAATATTTACAGAAGGTTAAATAAAATATGTATAGAGAGATTAATAGTGACTGAGCAACAGACCTTTTGAACTTCTAACATGCTGAGTTTGTAGAGCTTTTTTTTTTAAGTTTGGATTCTCAGGCTGCTCCAATATTTTTAATATCTCTCAAGCCACTTAAAGGGAAAGATAGTAATAAATAAATAAACTAAATTTAAAAAAATAAAATGAAACATTCTGTTTGTTTCCAAAGATTTTAATGTCTTTTTCAGGCAATCTGGTTAGTGGGAAGTGAGACTATGTGATTCACTTTCAGAATGGCTGAAGGCAAGAGCATTTCCTTGAGGTAATCCATTCTATACTCTAAGAAGGGACAATCACTTGCTTACCATTGTGCTCATAAACAGAACTGTTCCCAAAGCCCAAGTCTTTTTCCCATTATTGTACAAGACTGTAATATTGACTTAGTAAGATGATCTAGTCTCTGGATGCTCACTTGTTTTTATAGACTTTATATGAATTTCCTGTCTTGCATGTTACAAATAGTTTTGCAAGAAAAGCATCTATACATTAGGTCAGACTTTTTTTGTATAAAGGGCAACTAACTATTCTAAGCTTCGTGGTCCATTTAATATCTCCACCAGTAACATAACTGCTTCTGCAGCACCAACGCATATCATGGTACCATGTAAATTAATGGGCATTTCTGTGTTTTACTACACCTTGCTTACAGACTGGGTTGGTAGTGCAGGCTTGTAATCATCATCACTCCTTGGGAGCTGCAGCTAAAGGATTATGAGTTCAAGGGCTGCTCATAATGCAGAGTGTCTTCAAGGGAAACTTGGGTAAGTTAGTTAGTGAGACAAGGTTGTATAAAGTAAAACAAGGTTGGATGTACAGCTCTGTGGTACAGCACTCACCCCGAATGGAATCCCAAGATTACTCTCTAGTCCTGGAAAAAAGCAATAGCAAAACCACCCTTATTTATAAAAACGGAGGGCTATTTGAGCTACAGGACAGTTCCCAGCTCCTCTCCTAGAGCTATAGTCCTCCTGTAACTTGAGTGGTGTTTTATCCTCCCTGGCAAAATGTCACTCTTTGAAGGCAATTTTTTTCAGTCCCTAGCTTTCCTAAGCACAAATGAGCAACAAACCAGTTCTGAAAAGATCTTATTTGCTGCTCCCTAGTAACTGCAAAGTAGGAAGGCCAAATCCCCTTTAGAGCAAACTCCAGGTCATTCACATGACTTAGGACCAAGAATTAGTGAAAACATTTAAATAATGATTATGAGTCTTATGGTAGAATCCCAGAAACACATAGGTAAGAAATATGAGAAAACCTATCTGTTCAGTCATGTGAGGATTCAGATTATTCCCAGTTCAGTAAAACCACTGACATCATTATTTATCATGGATTGTTCTCTCACATCCAGTGTCTGCTAGAATTGTCTATTATCATAGATAAAGATAAAGGTTGGCAAGGATGTGGAGAAAAGGGAACCTGGGCATGTTACTGGTGGAAATGTAAATTGGTACAGTCACTATGGGTAATAGTGTAAGGCTATTCAAAAATTAAAAACAAAACTGACTCTTGATCTAGTAATCTAACCATATATAGTCAAAGAAAATGAAACTGGGTTTTCAAGAGATAAGTTTTCCCATACTCTATTTCAGCATTTTCATAGTATAGAAACATAATGTCTACCAGCAGATAAAAGGATACAGGAAAGTGCAATGTATTTCTATATAAACAATGACATACTAGTCCACGTTAAATCTTAGTCAGTGTAGTGAAATGTGCCTTTAGTCAGAACATTCAAGAGGCAGAGGCAGGCAAATCACTGAGTTTGAGACCAGCCTATCTACCTAGTTCTAGGACAGCCAGAGCTATGAGAGAGAGAGAGAGAGAGAGAGAGAGAGAGAGAGAGAGAGAGAGAGAGGAAAGGAAAAAGAAAGAAGCCTTTCTGACACTTTGTGATGATATGGGTTATACTTTAGGACTATGCAAACAAACAAACACCAGGCCAGAAAGACAAAAACATATGATCTCAGCAATTTGTGGAATCTAAAGTATCTGAAGACACAGAAGCTCAAAGTATCATGCTTGTTGCAAGGGTTTGGGAAGAGGTTGTTAAGGGTCTAGAATTTCGGTTCTGTAAAGGAATGTTCTTAAAGTCTAATATACAGTGTCTAAGTAAAGTTAATAAAATTGCACTGAATATTTAAAATTTACTGAAAAGTTTCTCATTATGAAGAAAAGAAAATTGTGTGTGTGTGTGTGTGTGTGTGTGAGTGTGTGTGTGTGTGTGTGTGTGTGTGTGTGAGAGAGAGAGAGAGAACATAAATAATACTGGATATTTTACAGGTACATAATACTTATTTGCCAACTACATTTTTTGAAGTTGGGGTAAATTATAAACAAGTTAAAAATATTCCTTTATTTATATGGAAAGATCCAAAAGATGCTGCATACCAATGTAGAAAATTAACCAATTACAAAATAATGCTTTAAAGATAAAAAAAATAAGGCTCCATTTTGTGAAAATATTAAGTATATAGAAAATGCCAGAATGGGAATATCTCTCTCCCTCTGTTCACAACACAGATACAAGATCCAATGTGATGGTCTCTTTCTTTGGTCAGGTTAGTTTTCAATATAAACATCAACTGAATTTACTTCAGCCACAATGCTGGTCTTTAGAAATAGAAACACCATTATTCTCTTTTCTTTATTTTTAATGAATGCAAAATACAGTCATTTGACTAAGATTGGTAGATGTCCGAACTAGATTGGAATAATGCCTATAATTTCATGTTAATATAATGAGGAATTTTCACAAAAGATTATGGATGCTTTCCAAGCCATAATTTCCAAATGTACCCATAATCAAAAAGACCTGTAGCAAAAATGTCTAGTGTCTGCTAAAGTCATATATCAATAGAATATCACTTATGGAATTAATGCCTGCCTTCAAGAGACTGGGAGAGGCCTTTCCTTCCGTAGCTAAGACAACTTGGGTAGTGAACATCAAGAAGCACTTAGTGCTTAGCTAGATAGTGGAGTGGAGGAGGGCAGCATCAGAATGTAGTCATTTCCTGGATATAGCAAAATGAAAACACCATAGAGTAGCGATTCTATGTGCTCTGTTAGGTTGACTTCAGGGCAGACACCTGATCAATTTCCTTCTAATAGAGGGGATTGCTTTGGGCAATTTTTCACTTATGGTGACTTCCAGATCATCTTGCATCCCAGTTCTGCATAGTGGAACTTGCCTGTTACTGAGGGTCAGGATTATAGCTACCTCTAATTGCTGTTCCCATCTGTTATAGAAGAAAAAGTTATGTCTTTCTTCTTTTGGCCAAAGCAGGAAGAAGTATAATATACCAAAAAGAAAAAAATTATTCACACAAATTGATAGATAACTAGATAGTCCAGCCAGTTGCAAAGGAAATCAATTTACAAATAATAAATGTTTACTGGAAAGTACATTTTGACTCTTCAAGTCAAGGGCTAAAATGAAACTATATGTCTCCCTTTTGGGGGAGACAGTTTTGCTGAGGAGTTGAGGGTCAAGGTGGAGATGAGGATGCTGTTTGCTCAATGACGCTCCTCCTCTGATGCCTGTGGGAACCCTGTAGGTTAGGGGTCACTACTCCAATTGCAGACATGGAAATGGAGGCTTGAGGAGCTTAGACTCTTTCCCCAAACTATTGGAAGGCAGTAATTAAAGGGAAAGTTTGGTATTAGAGGCCTTTAGAAAGCTCTGTCAGCAAGAGTGATGATTTCTTTGTTTAAGCAAGTCTTGTAGGAAGGTAATTATATGAAAAGAATTTTCAGATCATAGTCTGCTGACAAGTGATCAGAATTACCACAAATTATTACAAAGTCTTAACTCCACGAGTGAGATTTAACCAAAAGCAAAAAGTAAATATGCCCTTAGTTCATTCATTTGATAATGTTATAGCTGTCATTACATTAGTAACCATGGTAGCCTAACTTCTCCATTTGCTGAGACACAGGGAGGTATATCGGTGAAAAGAAATCCATCTTCGGCCAGATAAACCTCTTTTTGCAGTGGCTGGTGGTTAATACAGACTCAAATCACTGAGAATAAGCCAGAGATGAGTATTCGGCCCTAAAAAGAGCATCTACATCATCACCTTCCCCACAAAGACCCAGGAAACACCACAGGAAGTGCAAAAGCTGGAGGGTGGGGAGGAGGTCCATGGGACACTGTCTTCTGGATATGGTATGGCTGATATAATCACAAATGTACGGCAGCATCTGTGGCTGCCTGCATGAGACCTGCACACACAAAAAGCAGTATCTAAGAAATGAAATTAGGAGAAGGCTTATCAGACTCTTCTTAGGAGCACTTAGGGTCCAGGAGTAGGAGGGATCAAAGAGCTAATGGGATGAATATGTTCACAGTACATTATAAATGTGAATAAAATTGTCAAAAATTAAACAAAAATGTTAACAATGAAATGAATGATAAAAGTACAGTGATCTCATTAAAAAGTGAGAAATACACTAGCATTCCCATTGTCAGAACACCATCCTTGAATCACTGTGGGGAAATATTTAATATTGTATTTTAACTTTCAGATATTGAAACTATTGCTGAGATTTTAAGAAGAATCATTTTCAAGTGAAATAGATGTGCTGTTATAAAATTACCACAAAATCAATAATATCTGTTTAAGTAAGAATTACCCAATAAATTTTTATTGTATTTATAAGTAATGAACATACAGAAAGAAAGAGAAAATATAATTGTTTCTCATAGTGGATTTAGGATGCAGAAAAATTCTTTCCTGAAACTGGGTCATCTGTGCAGAATGAGGTGACATGCATGTGGACAGGTGCCTTGTGAAGCAGTGGGGATTAAATGGACTCTGGAAAAACAAAAAGAATGCCACAGAATTTAAATGATTGTCAAGAAAAGAAAAATATAAAAGAAATTAATACAAGGAGAAAGGATAACCAAAATAATAAATATTGAAATGAGGAAGGATGCATATAGATATGGACATGAAAGGGAATATAAAGATAACTTTTTCTAGTTTTACTTTCACTAGGACTTTTGTTCTAGTGGTGTATGCATGCATAAAAATACTCTCCATATTGTATAAAATCCTGTGGGAAGCTTCCATTCTGAATGGCTTTTCTGACTGTGTAGAAGTTCATCGAGCTATGTAGTAGACTTTGGGTCTGGTTAATTTCAGCATGTGTTATTTTTTGAAAGTTTTTTAAAAAATAAACTGTAAAATAAATAAATAAATATTTTTATAAATAAAAATTAATCAATAGGTCATATTCTCAGCAATGGGATAAAAGAACATCTAGCATCTGGGAATATTCAATCTTCTATCTACCTCAACTTCATGTGTCTGCAATTTTCTCTTTCAGTTTAATTTGAGTCTGGTACTTGTGAGTTCATAATGTACTACACAGGGAACTGCCCATAGGAAATGGGTAGAATCAAATACACTGGGACTGCATTAAAGTAAAACTAGATTGTAGTTAACTATTGTCATGCGGGAAACTGTTAAGAAAAATGAACAATCCTCCTGTCAGTCATCACCTCAAACTTTCCCAAAAGGAATTCAAGAAGTCTATGAAAATATCAACTCATCCATTTCCCTGAAAGTTTTCTGACTCTGGAAATGATAGTGTATTCTTACTGTTTTAAAAGATCACTGTACTTTACAATTCACTTAGTTTTAACAGTTCAGTATAATTTGAGTTGAGGCATGCACAAAAGCATCTCGTCAGATACGCTAAAAGAAACTGAGAAAGGAATATATAATCTTTTCTTCCATGAGATTTTGCATATGCTGAATGGGACCAAGGAGTCACCCAGCCTCCGGAAATTTTTAGGCTTGGACTCATACCAACTGTCTAAATATGTAAATTAGGCTAACAATGGTCCAATTAAATATGGTCTCTCTCTCCCAACCTTGAAGATAATACTATACAAGACTGGTTTCTTAGTTTCACACAGGAACATGTGAGGGAGATCTAGTCTCCATTCATTCATTGCTCCATCCTGAGTTCAAAGGGGCATGTGCACCTGCCCGTGATTTGCATCACTTCCCCAGAACCCTGATTACTAATAATGCACACACTGCAGCCAATGGCAACCAGGCCTCACTTGGAGGCAAATACTGTTGTTACAGTCCATCTCCCAGAAAGTGGTCTCTGAAAGTGAAGCCAGCTCTGGAAGGGCAGTCAAAGGATTTAAGAAGAAACTGTGGGTAGAGCCTTAAGTACCTATAGCGTAGTCTAGAAGTGGAAGCACAGGCTACAAGTGAGAACAATCCTTGGGCCTACTGAGGCCTCACCAAAGTGGAGTAGCATGTCCAGAGCAAAGGCAGAGGCAGGTCCTCCAAGCGCGGCTAAGCCAGCTGCTCTGCAGGTCCTTTGAGTGTAAGGGGAAGCCTTATTTCAAGTTGATTTTTATTGTGTTAGTATTTTCCAACTTCCGTGAAGATAACAAAAGAACATTTCTTGCTGCTTATCTTCTTCAGCAGATAAAAATGATGAGAAAAGCTCAATTTAAGTGGACCAATCCTCTTTCCTAAATTGATAGAAATTTGACACACAAAACATTGTTATTTATTTATTTATTTATTTTGATTTTTCGAGACAGGGTTTCTCTGTGTAGCCCTGGCTGTCCTGGAACTCACTCTGTAGACCAGGCTGGCCTTGAACTCAGAAATTCACCTGCCTCTGCCTCCCAAGTGCTGGCTTATCATTTTTAATAAACAGAAAAACCATTGCATTTTATCGTCTGTAACCCAGAAGTCTCCAAGCTTCAATTTGTGTTTGATAATCCAGCTTGTACCAAGATCTGTACTGCCATGTCTCTCTTCTGCCTCTCACTGCAAGCTGTTGTAAAACACCACTCCACTTGGCTTCCAACTTTGCCATTTTAGGTTTGTCTCAATGGACTTTGGCCTTTCTGTTTAAAATGATTGTTAATAATTTATTACTTCAGCTGGTGCCCAAGTGCAGCTTTGATAGCAGTACCCACACTGTCTCTTAAATACCTGGGTTCTCTGCTGCTGTCTTCCCTCGTGTCCTTGTTCTTCGAATCATGTCTTCTTCCTCTATGTCTACAGGAAATTTGCTCTCAATTTGAGACAGTGATTTTCTTGTCCTAATTCCAAATTACATGATATGTCTTTTTCTAAAACATTGCATTAGATATCAACCAAAGGTTATGTTTGCTTTATTCTTTTTTTTTTTTTTTGCAGATACTTTAAAGGAATGGCTGAGGCCCCCTTCTTACAGCCTATAGACATCTGCATTTTGGACACTAGGTTCAAAATTATAAATACATTTTTCCAAGTCATTTGTTTTGAATCCTGTCTTTCTGTCCCTGTGCTTTCTGAAGGTAGAACCAACTTCACAATTTTCACTAATTTTTGTTCTTATTCATGGGCTTTCCCAAGTGTGTTAGACCATGAGGAGAGGTCTGCTCTATTTGCCGACAGTTTTCAATGTGACAATGGTTAGCTATAATCTAGTCTTACTTTTATTTGGTCCCTTTATACTTGAGTCTACCCAGTTCTTGTGTAGTACATTATGAACTCAGTGAAAAGAAATTACATCTGCTGAACAGTTTGTATGTAGTTAACACATGAATTTTTATCTGTACTTCATTCAGAAATTTAACTTACACAAAATAAGTGCCAGGAGCCAACAGTGTGATGAAGTCCATCATCAGAGACTGTTGGGTATTTCGTTCCTTTCCTTCACAGGTACTGGAGAAGGATGTTAGCTTAGATTTGTCTCCTGCATTCATGTAGGGTCTTTAGAAACTTCTGGATTTGGACAAATCTTCTCATTTTCTTGAATCTTGACATCAACAGTCTACAAAATAGATTAGATTATCACTGCCTCTTTTTAGCTTTTATGACTTATTGCTTAATCATTCCAACTGTCTGGAAAAATCTCTGCTTTGGTGACCACTGAGGCACTGATAGAGTGAGCCATGAGGATGGGACAGTGTCACCACAATCACAGTAAAGATGTATGGCCTTCAGCAGCAGCTACACACTTCCAGATTAGAGTCTTGGATCAGTGGAAACTGGGTATATATCTGATAATCCAGGAGTATTTGGGTACGGATTAGGAGCGATGCTTATCAAGGGACAAAGGAGAGCAGGAACTGTGAAGCTACCAAAGTCATCTTCTGGGAAAGCAAAAGTGAAAATGAGTGTTTGCTAAGTTAGTAAGAAATGAGATAATCTTCAGTGCAGTTAAAAGGATTTGAAAACTCTAACTTTCTTTCCTTCCAGATCCTATTTTGCTCAACCTGTTTAACAACAACAATAACAAAAAATCAATAAAAAAAACCTTCACATCCAACCCTACTTTATAAAAAAGTGTCATGCTTTTTGGACACTCTTACTATGAAAACATGGTATTCATTAACACAAAACCCTGAGGCTGGTTTTTCGAGGATTTCTCTGTGGTGTTAGCCAGCATCAGGAACCTCTTTTTCCTCTTCTCCCCACTGAGAGCATGCTATTTTCACTAGGCCTTCTAGCTTGTTCTGTGCCAGAGCAGCAGAACAGAGCAGCTATTGGAGACTCTGACACACATTCCTTCCCCACACCTGGCCTGCATCCTCTTTGAACACCCTGGAAAGGAGGTCATTGTTTCTGCCCTCTTCCCCATTGTCTTGCACTCAGCATCCACTTACCCTCCAGACCTTTTTCTGTGACTCTCCAGAGTCTAGTACAGGAATCAACACTGAGATGAAACATATCTTGTGCTGTGTACTGCTGTGGCCACCATCCATGTCAAGCAGCATAAAGAGCTCTGACTGCAGAGAGGAGAGCAGGAAGGTGAGGGAAAAGGAGACAGGAGGGTAAAGATTGAGAGTCTTGGGCCTTGGCTCCTTATTTGTTTAACTAACTGATTGACAATAGTTTTGGTATGCAGCATCCTTATCACAGTGTGGATTTTTGGTTCTTGTTTGTTTTTGTTTTTATTTCAAAATTATTTAATAAATGACATTGGTTTGATGAATGGATTTAATTTTATTTAAACATTACAAAATGCATGCATGATTCAACCCATCCACAAAACTAGTGTTAGCCCATTATTATACATAATTTTATATTGTATGTACTTGTAAACATAACAGTACAATTACCTTAATATTTGTCTGTGTATCCTATTTAACATTAAAAAGTCAATGATTAATATAATCTTTGTTATATAATATTATATAATAATGTTACTGTAATATACTTATGTGTTTTTTCTCTTTTTAATTTTTTTGAGAATTTCATATATGGGGTGCAATGTGCTATTATCATATCTATGCCTTCTCCTCCAGCTCCCCATCCCCTCTTCTAATTCATGTCTTCTTCTTAGTCTATAACTACAAATATGTATGACAAATGCATGTAAGACCTACAGAATCAAATTAGTGTTCAGTTAGTGTTGCTGGCCTGTACATGAGTGTAGGGTTAACCACTTGGACACAAGCTATCAAAGGATCTCATGTCTGAAGAATGACTCTTCTCTCATCAACAATTAACCACCTTTAGCTCCTCAAAGGGTGGGGCTTTGGGAACCCTCCTTTCATCCATGCTGGATTGTTTCCTGGCATGACCTTGTGCAAGCAGTCACGGCATTGAGAATTCATGAGTGTGATATCCTTGTCATATCCAGGAGTTCTCCTGCCTCTCTGGCTCTTCCAGTCCTTCTACTCCCTCTTCTGAGATGTTCCCTGAGCCTCAGGTATGTGTAAGAGTTATGCTCTAGATATCGTGCTGGGGAATGATACTTCAAAGTCATGTACTGTCTGCACCTTCATAGGCTAAGTTTCTCTGCAATAGAATTCATCCACTGAAAGAAGAAGCTGCTTTGATGAGACATGGAATTTGAACTGATTTATAGGTAGAAGAATAACTATTTAAAAGAGAGCTGAATACTCTATCAATTTAGCAAAATGGTATCGTAGGTTCCTCTCTAGGGTCTAAGAGTCCATGCTATCCTAGTGACTTAATGTTAATTCAGTGCCTGGTGACATCAGTGTGTGTGTGTGTGTGTGTGTGTGTGTGTGTGTATGTTTCTGTCTGTCTGTGTGTATGTATTTGTATGTATATGTAAGTATGTATCTGTGTGCATACATTCATATACATGAAAATATGGCATTTATGGATTTTTAATTATAGTAGAATTTTTCAGCTACTACAGAATAAATTTCAGTTTGTTTTAGAGGATGTTTTTCTGAATGTATTTAAAACAAGCACCTGAAAACAAGTGAAAGATTTTTATTTTTTAACTAGAATTTCAATTTTCCATAATACTTTGTACCACTAATTATGTCTGCATTTAGCTAATTAATGTAGTCTATTCACAGCCAACTTCTTGTTACTCATTTGGGGGGCGGGGAGGGGAGAGACAGAGAGAGAACTTAGTATTTTTACATTATTTTTTACCCTTCTATAAGCTTGCTCTCTGATCTAGAATGTTCCTGCGTGATACTCTTTTCATGCAAATTCTTCCCTTTCTCCAGGTTCCAGTTATCTTTAAATACTCCCCTAATCCTTCTCACTCTGTTCCTCTCCTCCTTCCACGTGCTTGTGGTTGTCTTTATAGTACATTGTTTCTTTTTTGTTGTTGGTTTTTTTTTTTTTTTTTTTGTTGCTGTTGTTGTTTTTCAAGATGGGGTTTCTCCGTATAGTCTTGGCTGACCTGGAATTCACTCAGTAGACCAGACTGGCCTCGAACTCAGAAATCTGCAGGCTTCTGCCACCCAAGTGCTGGGATTAAAGGCGTGTGCCACCACTGCCTGGCTTCAGTTATTATCCCACGTTCCTTTTCTTATAATCCCGTGAATCAGCATCCCACTTGTTCAGAGTGAGTCTTGTCTCTGTGTCTCTTCCTAGCTTCACACTAAGCAGTGACTGCTGACTGCTTCTGTGCTTCCTTCCTCCTTAGTGCTAAGCAGTCCCTTGGAGACAGCGTGTGCCCTTACCCTCAGAGGAGTGCTTACTGAGGACTGCTTCTTGCATACCATGCTTTATAAGTGATTATACATAAAACATTAAATGATATTTATAAGGCATTTATTTAGGGAGAAACACAGGATTATATTTGGCTTGTTGACTCTTTAGATCTCATAGTCTATGACCAGTAAGTAAGAAGTGCCTCCAAAAGTAGACCACTTGGAAAAATCAAGACAACTGCCCTTGACAGCAGGGCTCAGTTGCTCATCTCTGTTATTCAGAAATAAGAGTTCAAGTTACCTGTCATGTAAAAATTGCTTTCAGGGCTAGTTGCTAGCCTACAATTTCCATTGGAATTCAATAATATTTACTGGCCTTCCTAGAAGTCAAATGCCTACTTTTTTTTTTCCTGGTTCAGTCACTCCTCCCTCTGTCCAAAGTGGAGGCACTCCCAGACATTTCTAGAAACTAATTTCTTGCCCGATTTCTTCCCCAAAGCCACTGGAAGCCTTGTCCATGAGCTAGATTGTTACAAAGAGGTCATGGTACCATTCCATGTTTCCATGTGGCGGTGGGAAGCAAGCTGCTGCTAAAGGGTCATCATTGGAGGCAAGAACTATGATTAAGCAACAAGAGTCTCTCTCACAGAAATGTTCAAAAAGGTCTTTTAAAATTATATTATTTATGTGTATGTGGCGTGTTTGTGTGCAGGTTCCCATAGAGGAAAATTAGATTCCATGGAGCTGAAGTTATAGGCAGCTGTGAGCAGCCTGCCATGAGTGCTGGGAACCAAACTCAGGTTCTCTGGAAGATCAGTGCGTGCTCTTAACCACTGAGCCATCTCTCTAGCCTAATAACAATTACTACAACCGATAATGGTATAGTCCTGGGTGGTTCACAATGCATTCTACCAACATTTGTATAGTGAGTCTAATGTGCAACAAGATTATCTAATTTTTTCCTATAATAAATGAGGGATAATTTATCATTTTCATCCTGTATATGAAGAAAGCATTA
Organism: Tokudaia tokunoshimensis; assembly: GCA_036184795.1. Taxonomy (NCBI): domain Eukaryota; kingdom Metazoa; phylum Chordata; class Mammalia; order Rodentia; family Muridae; genus Tokudaia; species Tokudaia tokunoshimensis. The sequence goes on along the minus strand of BTHU01000005.1, from coordinate 66,803,464 downwards.
GAGAGACAGTTTAACGTGGTCTCGGAAGCAGGGCTTACTTGGCTCTCACGTGGCGTGTCCGTGTGCCATAATACAACTGCAAGCACATCACAGAATCATTAAGGAGTAATGGTCATGTAGTTCTCCAACTCGGTGACATAAGAAACTGCCTGGGAAATAAATATTGTTGCTTAGTCTGCTCTAAGGCTGAAATTTTTATTATTCTATGATTATTTCTAGCAAATGTATTTTAACAGTCACCCTTAGCTCTAGCCTCCTGAATTTCTTCAGAAAGATTTGTCTTCCAGCCTTCTGAATAGATGGGTGATACCTTTGAACACTGAAGCAAATTGTAAACCAGAAACCATCTCAACCAGAAATACAGAATGTTCAGTATGATGCCATTTGTCCAAAGCTGAGTGAAGCTTAAGTAGCATATGATAGGCACCAAATAGCTACCGAATGACAGGCCACCGTAACGACTGCCTTAAGACTAAAAGTTTGTGGCCAAGCCCTGTAAATACTGCTTGGCTTCTTAATTATTTGTTTATTTGTGTCATTGTTAAATGTAAACTTATATATGTAAATATATGTTTGCATTGTTGTTAAGAGACAAACGCAAAAAAAGAAATTGAGCTCATGGGAAAGGAAGGATTTCGTGCAAAAAAAAAAAAAGATACAATTTCACATAGATAGTGCGTGGTCAGTTAAATGGCATTCCCTGATTCTTCTACCTTATTCACCTGATGGAAGACTGCAGAGCCACAGATCCAGAGGAGCATATAGAGATCTGTCAAAAATTCTGAAGAAGGCCAGAGAGATGGACCTTTACAAAAAGACACTGGCCACCAATTCCTAAGATCTGAGTTCAAACCCAGAAATCCATCTGATGAAATGTGAAAATCATTTCCTGCACATTGTCATCTACCCCATCTCACACACACACACAAATAATTTTTTTTAAAAAATTATTATATTCTTGCTTCTATACCTCTAGGACTCTCTATTGTTTCCTGTGGACGACACTGTCTAGTAAGAACAATTTGGGGCTTCAGAGTTTGGAAGATAGCTTTTAAAAATTAGTTAAGACGTATTTTCATGGTTTTATTTTGTCACTGGATTAAAAAAAGACTGGGAAAACGTTAGACAAACATGATTAGTGTCTTGTGCTCCAGACAGACTTTCTGGAAAGTTGTGACTTTCACAAATCTAAAACAACAGCAAAGAGAAAAAAAATAGCAACAATTTCGAGTCTCAGGCCAGGCTCCCTTAGTCAGCTGTCGATTTTTCCTGCCACCCAGATTCTAAAGCGTTTGGCACCCGTGGGATCTTAGTATTTGGATCTGGAAGGGAAGCTCTCCCACCCTGGTTTTATCTGTAGGCTGGATAAAGGTTTGGGATTTAGCAATAGGCTCTGCAAGCTCAGCTTGTGAAAATCACATTCTTTATCAACTCCCCAGATGGTTTAGATCATTAAAAACACAACAAAACAAAACAAAAGCCCTTCAGAGTGTACACTGTGAAGATATTCTCTAATTTCCAAGAAAAATAAATATATGTGGAATTTCTCACAGATTTCTCACACTTTCTCAGTACACAGCCTGAACCGCTGTGGTGAATGGGAACTTAAAGCCACCGGGTTTTGTTTTTTGTTTTTTTGGTTTTTTTGTTTTTTGTTTTTTGTTTTTTTTTTTAAACTGCAAAGCCTTGTTCTGAATACTCAACTTCCAGCAGCCCCCTTGCCCTTCCAGCTTGTCCGTCAGCCCCCGACTCTCAGTCAGTATTTATCTCTTGGGGGCTTAGCTTTAAACTGAAAAGTGTATGTCTTTATTCAGTGAGTTTGGGGCAACTGCCTCTCAGTAAGCAACAAAAACAAAAAGGCTGTTTCAAGTCGAAGAGACCTCAAGAAAGCACCCCGCCATCTGCCAAGGCCTGAGAAGGGAGCCTGCGGACCAACCACTCTTTACTGAATAGAAGAAACAGTCCCATCCTTTACGTGTTCTGCACATCCTGGATCAAAATATAATGATCCCAGCGAAGAGATGGAGTAAAATAGACGCAGCCACAAACAAGGGGCAGGCTCTTAAAGGGCCCGACCACTGCTTAGTTGCCCTCATTGACTAGGATGTGGAAGTAAAACTGGGGGGACGGACGAAAGCGGGGCTGGAGGGAGAAGGGGGTCTTTCTAAGCGGGCATGCACCAGTGGGTAATGGCTGGTATTTGCAGAGCTGCATGGCAGGGGAGCTTTTAGCGGTTTGCCACTGCCAGCTGATGTCTCTGGCAACATCAGTGCCAAGAAGCCAAAAATGAAGCAGGTGCAGGGGCAGAGGAACTGAGTGTGGGGGACGAGAGGGGGGTTTCAGAACAGAACTTCTGTTGTTGAAAAATTGCTTGCCTTCATTAAAACCTAAACAATGGTTCACTTTGACTCCGGTAACATTTTCAGTCCGCTGGAGTCCTGCACACACACTTAAGACAAGCCTCTTACATTTATACACAGGACTAAGAGACTGTGTTGTTTGTCACTTTCCAAAGCTGTGGATTGTCTGTGAGCCTGCTGAAGTCCTCTGAGAGCAGCTTTCCTTGCAAAGCCAGGAGCATCTGCTTTGGAAAGTGCCCTTTCCTCCCCTCCCTCCCAGAGTGCCCCCTCTTCAGAAACTCCCACTTCTACACAACCAGGGCCTGGGAACAGGAGGCTGCTCCTGAACTCGGGCATATCTTTGCCTGGTGGCACTGTGGCCAGCTCGGTCAGCTCAGCACTCTCCACACCTAGATGCTTGCTTTCTGATGAGAAAACAGAAGGACATAGTGTTGCTTGCAATTTACATTTCTCTCAAAAAGCCCTGTGTGCCAGCAACCTTATTCTCGAGCCCAGCACAAAGGACAGCAGGAGAAAGACAATGGGTGAGCAAACTGGAAAAGAACTCGTGGTTCAGAATCGGGACCAACAGAGGGCAGGAAGGAAGGCGTGCCACCCGCACATTCTAACTCCAGGATAAAGCCCTGAGCCATCTGCTGCCTGTTGCCCTGGCTCTACTGTTCCTGGCGTGGACCTCAGGGGCCACCTCCCATGCTGCAGAATGCTATAGCCCTGTCTCACGGAGATTGGACAAAACCTGACTGCAATAACCTTCCGGCCCCCACCTGGAGAAGCTCAGAGCTTGAGAAAAGGACTATATGGATGACCTGTTGGGTGGAAATGCACTTCGTGCTTTCTAATAGATACCAGTGCAATGGGAGCAATAGAAATGTCAGGGGTGGGTTTGGACTATTCGAGAAGACACAGAAATGGCAGTGCTGGCCTCCAAGCCAGATGTTCTGCTTGAACTACAAAGAGTTTAATTTATCACAAGAAGCTTTAGCATTATTTGATCTGGATGAATTATGGGTAGTAGCCCCTTGGAGCTAGGTTTGCTTCATCAGTAATAATTGTGGGTGATCGGCTATCATTCTATCTTTCCCAAATCACATGGATAGGATACCCTGTCCACAGTAATTCTCTGTATTCTAAGCCTATAAAGCCCAGAATGAAGTTGAAAGCCTGAGGATGAATATGCTCAGTTAGACGCCAGAAGCACAGATGGGGAAAGAGAGCTGCATTCCTAAAGAAAGCAAAGGTTTCCTCTCCATCTGAACAGGTGTGAAACACTGACCTTAAACAATAGGAACCTGCAAATCTGAGACATCTGAGGAAGACCAGGGCCAGGCAGAACAACACAATCTCGACAAGGCTGTGAAACAGCATTCCAGAAAAAGAAGCAGAGACAGCTAGTGATGTAGAACACAGACCAGTCTGAAGACTAAAACCAGCAGAGGGTGTACAGAAAGACTTCTCACCTGTAGCGTGTGGACACTTCAAATCTCACTGTGTGAGGAGCTGAGATGAATAAGTTCAAATTTTGAAAGGAAAATGGAAAAAATCTATTTCAAAACCTTAATTGCCTTTATTTACAGGAATTTATTTTTGACAAATACTTAACACTTGTTGTGGTTGTGTTTAATCATTAAAATATAAAGCAAAGTGAGAGCAACACTTATCTGTGGGTATAAGGACAAATATTTAGAATACAGTTAGAATTCATATTAGTTTAGGAAAATGTCAATAGGTCTTTTACAGGATACTGGCCCTTCCTAGCCATGGCTAGTTGGCTAGATTTAAGTACTAGCAATGAATCCCCATGTGGTGGCTTAAATAGGTATGCGCCCCCACCATAGATTCATGTGTTTGAAATCACGGCCATAGGGAGTGACACGATTAGGAGGTATGACCTTGTTAGAAGTAGTCTGTCATATATCCTCAACTTCTACCCAGTGTGGAACACAATTTGCTTCTGCTACTTTCAGACAAGATGTAGAACTCAGGGCTCCTCTAGCACCATGTGTGCCTGCATCCTGCTATGTTTTTCTCCATGATGATAATGGTCTAAACCTCTGAAACTGTAAGACAGCACCACTTTAATGTTTTCCTTGATAAGATTTGATTTGGTTGTGGTGTCTCTTCACAGCAATAAAACCCAAACAAAGACAGAAGTTGTTACCAAGAGCTAGCATATTTCTGTGATAGGCTAACTTTTATTTTTTTCTTTAAAGAATATGGCTTCAGGATTGTAGATTCAAAAAGCAGCTGAAAGCTTTAAGTAGATTACAATGGGCAATTCTAGTAGAAAAATGGAAGGCAGTGGTGCTGAGGGTGATTTGAACTGTAGAGGCCTGGCTCAAGAGGTTTCAGAGAAGAATGTTAATATGTTGCCAAGAAATCATTCTTGTGATATATTGGTGAGGAATGTAGCTGCGTCTTGCCCTTATCTGAAGAGTCTGCCTGAGGCTAAGGTGAAGAGATTTAGATTAATTGCATTGGCAAAGAAAATCTCAAAACAGCCTAATATAGACTCTATCCTGTGGCTCACACTTTTAGAGTGTTTTGCAAGATGAAGAAGGAAAACTACAAAATGCATGTTTCAAGGATTAAAGGGGAACAAGTGAGTGGAATGGAGCCAACTCCTGTGTTCAATGAGATAAACAGACTAAAGATATTAGATGGAACTAAGGGAATGGTGACCTTGAGACAAGATCCCACCCAGCTAAGCTTCCATCTTGTGAAAAATTAAAGATTGTGAAGAATTAAAGAAATGTTTTAGGTCTGGTGTGGAACTTTACACCTTTAATCCCAGCACTCAGGAGCCAGAGGCATGCAGATCTCTGAGTTCAAGGCCAGCTGGTCTACAGAGCAAGATCCAGAAGAGTCAAGCTTCATCAGTGAAGGAAACCATCAAAAACAGAAAGTTGTTGAAGATGTAATTGAACAAGGGGCTTCATGGACCAGCTCCAGCAAGCAGCAGACCATGGTAGCTTTGGTCACATGGTTCTGGCTTTAGAGTCAAGAATAAAAGAAAGGCGTTACAGAATCTCCATCAGAGACTAAAGAAATCTGCCGAGGTCAGGTGTGTGGTAGGGGTGTCCATGCATGGAGGCCCAAAGAGGCCATTGTATGTAGCTGTGAAGATGAAGCCTGGATTGCCCTGGAGACCCTGAGACATTAAAAATGCTATAGCTGTGTGATACCTGCTGAGGAAAGCATCTAACAGGTAGTAGAACCACCTTCAGATTAAGATGTAGACTCTTGGCTCCTCCAGCACCATGTCTGCCTATATGCTGACATGCTTTCTGCCTGATTGATAATGGACTAAACCTCTGAATTGTAAGGCAGCCCCAATTAAATGTTTTCTTTTATAAGTTTCCTTGGTCACTGCGTCTCTTCACAGGAAAAAAAAAACAAAAAACAAAACCTAAGACACCATCCCTCCTATTAAGTTGGGCTCAGTATAATTAAACAGCTTTTTGTTGCCCCCAAGACAAAAGAAACACTATTGCACCATTGGGGATACCCTGCTAGGTCTATCATTAGGTCAGTGTTGTGGTCTGTAGGCTTTACCACTGGGTGGGACTTTTGATTGGTTTTTTTTTCCCTTGGCATGTTGCATAGCACAGTCTAATACTATAAAGGCTAGTCCTCAGGGAGGACTCAGTTTCAGCTGGATTTCTCCAAGGCTTATGTCCTAAGCTGTGCTGTTTTCCACAATAGGGTCTTTTTTGGCAACAGCTGAAAACTATTAAGGAGATCCACAACTGGTTGAAATGCAAAAAAAAAAAAAAAAAGAGTGATCATAGAGTGTCCAGTCCCAAATGATACACCTACATGTAGCCTGCATACCTAAGGCTCTGAAAAATTCACACAAGAAAGGGCAGAATAATTTTAAAAACCAGAGAACACTTGCTACAATAGAATGTTAAGATATGACAGAGAAGTTATACCTATGACATCTCAACAGTATAGTTGTCTAAACAGGGAAGGCCTGTATATCAAACACACCAGTTGGCATGCCAACATGAAAGGGGGAAATTTCACAAGTTCCTACCACTAAATGAAGACCTACAGAAAACCACTGGCCAATAAGGGAGAGAACTGTTTTTCATGCCCAGGGAAAAGGCTATTCAATCCCAAGTAGTCATGCTTGTACACATACATATACCCATGAGCAAGACTAATTGGACTCAGGAGGTTTTATATGCATATGTACCAGTGTATATAAAAATAAAAATTAAAGAGATCATATTTGAGAAGGGGTGGGGGAATTTGGGGGAGTTGAAGTAGGGAGAGGGAAGGTTAAAACACCCTCAGAGAGGCAGGGGAGGGAGGATGGGATAGGGGGTTTCTGAAGAGGAGGCCTGGAAAGGGGAAAGCATTTGAAATGTACATAAAAAATATCCAATAAAAATTATGCAAATATAATATTTATGTATGAAATTTTCAAGATTTTAAAATTAAAATGAAAATGAATTGAAGATGAAGGAAGAAAAGAATTATTAACAATTCAGAAGGCCAGGAATGGATGGAAAAAGGTAGTTATATTTTATCATGATATACACATGTATGAAAAATTTGCACTGATTCCATTAATGTATAATTGGTGCTTTATTGATTTTAAACAAACATGTGCACACATTCATAGATAGATAGATAGATAGATAGATAGATAGATAGATAGATAGATGGATGGATGGATGGATGGATGGATGGATAGATAGATAGATAGATAGATAGATAGATAGATAGATAGATAGAAGAGAGAATATTAGGCATGATGACTCATGATTTAATTCTAGAACTTGAGCAGCAGAACCACAAAGATCTCTGTGACTCAAAGGCCAGCCTGGTCTATATAATAAGTTCACAGCTAGCCAGAGCTACCTAGTGGGGCCATGGCTAAAAACAATTTTAAGAGGCTTTATTCTGTCTCACCAGGATAGTGCTGCAGAAGCCAGCCATGTTCTGCTTGGCAGGTTGCCACTACAATAAACACATGTGTAATAGAGATGTGGAAAAGGTAGTAAAACACAGAAGTACATGCACTGTGAAAAAGGCAGAACTAGGACAGGAGAGGAGTAACAGATGTGAGAGAGGACTGAGGTTGACAATGGAACATGTTGCTGTCTAGTAGGGTCCAGGTATCCCCCTATGCCAACATGTTGGCCACTGTGATGTGGCTGGGGGCCTTGTAGGTGTATGTGGCCCATGTTACCTCAAAGACCCAGGTGGATGTCCACGGTCTGTGCTGCAACCTGAAGACCCTTTGTTATCTGTAGGTTGTGCTATCATACAGAGCCATGTCTGAATCTATGGTCATACTGTACCCAGGGTCTGTGTTGATGTTCATGGTCCATGTTACCTCTGAAGGCCATGCAGATGTCTGTAGTCTGTGCTGCATTCTGAAGCCATGTTGGTATCTAAGGGTCATTCTGTAGCAGTAGGGCCACATTGATCTAAGTGGCCTGCACTACTCCTTGAAGGTATGTGGATGTCCATGGGCCAGGCTGCCTCTGAGAGCCTTTATTGACTCCATGGTCCTACTGCAACCTTGGACCATGTTTGCTGTCTGCACTGTCACCAGAATCCATGCGGAGACCCATGACTTGTGTTCCCGGAGACTGTGAAGAAGGCTACTTTTGTTGTGATATTGATGACTGCAGATGCACCACTGAGAAGGAGAGACACGGAAGGCTTCTGTGATAACCTGTATCCCCCAGAAGAACTCCTCAAAGTAAATACCTAGACAGGAAACAATCACTCTAAAAAAGTGTGATGAAGATGCTGAAGTGTAGTTCTCCACAACTGATGGCTTCTGGCCTGGGTTTGGAAGGGGAAGGACTCAGGTCTATTTAAGGACTAGGACACTGAGAATTTGACCATGCTCCAGTGAGTATATAGATATCACAAACTGAATTTGTTCCTGGTTTGTTTGTTTGTTTTTCATTCTTATTTTTCTTTTTCCTTTTTTTGGGAGGAAGGTCACAAGGGTGTGGAGAGACATGGAAGAACTGGAAAGTTTGTGTGATTAGGATGAATAATATGAATTTCCCAGAGATCAATAAGACTGTTATGTTGAAAAGAAATTTAAGATATGTAAACATCTCCATTAACGAAATATAAACAATTAAGGAACATTTGATACATGAATAAATTGAGCTTTAGAAAAATGCTATCTGACATGAGACACTGCTTCTGAAAGGTTTTGTATTGAAAATCATATAAAATAATATATATCAATGAGTTTAATTATAAATATAGTTACTAGTCTAAAATGCTCACAACAATCATGCAGGTGTTCCAGAATCAATGATATTTTTCTTGACTTTTCCCCTTTAGTCTTTACCTTTCCAAAGTCTTCAAAATTAAGTTAATATATTTGAAACTCTTGTTTGAATGCTATCCTACATACAAAAAATGCACAAATCAGTATATAACTCCTGAATTTTAGGACAACTAGCCACCCACATCAGTTGTGTCTAGAGATCACCCTCATCAGTAAGCAACATCACTAGCTTCAGCATGCCAGCCATGCCTTCTCTTCCCAGTTCCCATTCCCTCCCTTGAGGACACCACTTGATCCCAATAAGCCCTATCTACTACGTTTCCCTCTCTGTATGTTAAATGAAGGAACCATACTGCATATCATGTCTTTATTTAGACTTCTTTCATTGAGCATTGAAAATACTTTGTTAAGGAAAGATCTCTTAGGAAGACATTATTGCAAAGCAATTGTTAGCATTAGGACTTTCTCTAGATGACTGTAGGTGCTATTCCAACCCATCTATCCCTCTTGGTTCGTGGCATGAATCCAGTAGTGGTTCTAAACTTGTCAATTCTTACAAGATACTATTGTTGGGGCATGTTGTTTAATCATGTGCTTCATGTTTAAAGTGTTGTGACTTTTTTACTTGACACAACAGGCAAATTTACCTATCTGTGTTTTTTTTCCTTTTGTTCCACATCATCTTTTGGGTTTTTTTTTTTTTTATTGTTTAAGTTATGTTACATCCCAACCACAGACTCCTCTCCCTTCTCTTGTCCTAGTCCTGCCCTTAGAAGTCCCTCCCCACATCTTCTTAGAGAAGGGGAAACCTATCTGTGTTTTAATTCATCCAATAAAATAGTGCATTTCATTAAACTATAACATTAGGAAGTTACTATCCCATAAAGTAGTTTGCAGTACCACACACATGTAAAGATAATGTAATGTCCTTCTTACCTTTGAGATTTAGTTTACCAGTTTTTCAAATGATTCAAAAATAATTTAAATGTACACATTCATTCTCTCCAAGGGTTAAAAATGTTTCCACATATAGGCATTCAAGTCATTTATGTTCTGGAACATCATGATGACATCATGGATGACATCATTGTGCTCTCTTATGCACCTGCTCTCTGGATGCAGAGAAATGTATTACTCTGAATCATCCTGCCTCTGCATCTCAAGTGTAAGGATTACAGGCATGCACAACCATGCCATGCTTGGTTTTATTATTGTGTTTAACATCTCTGCAGGCTAAGTATTCTTATCTAGTCTGGAGAGATTTTTCCACACTTAATGCTATCTAGATGGCTTGCCCTCCCCCAGTCCCAGGAACATGTGCAAGCTAAGAGACAACATACTTAAATCTAAAGCTAAAGTTTTCAGAAAAACCTTCAAAAGTGAGAATAAGATCAGATCCGACTGTAAAGAGAATGAGAGAAGGAAACTGAGCTTCGGCAAACTTTCCAGGCACTTACACTCTGCCAGGCTGTATGTGCTTAATCCTCTTGATGATTTTACTTACTATTATTTATTACTCCAATGTTTGGATTGTGTAACTGAGTTTCAGAGACATTATGTAAGCTTCCCCCAAAGCCATATGAGATACACACTTAGGCATGTGTGGCGTCTTAAGTTCAGGTTCCTCCATTAGTGTCATTGCACACACGTGAGATGTCCAATGCTTTCCTGGTAGGCTCTTCACAGCTCCGTCCCATACTCAATATTTTCAACTGGGTTGAAAACTGTTTCATAGCTGTTTGTGGATTTGTAATACTTGGTTCACATCTTATAGAAAAAGCATTATGGTCACAGATCTACTATGAGTCTGCATACTCTTTTTGAAATGTTTAATGTGATGCTTCATGATACTGTACATTGTAAAGTGTATTTTATTGGTAACTGTGATCCTATTTGGCTTACATATAAATTTCTGTTTGTCTAATGTCATTCTGTTCTATTAGACATTTTGCTGGTTACTAGTTTGTAAGAATCAGAGGAAGTCATAGTTTCGGTAGTGACCTTCTTTAACAAACTCCTGGGGTTAAGCCCAATGTCCTCTCAACTCCTGCATCCTGAAATAGTCTGTTTTTTTTTCTTGTAACCTGTAGGTGAGTGGAGCAGCGGGGAGAGGAGTCTTCCCTTCCAGCCTCCATTTGAAGCGGGAAATCAGGCAGCTCCACAGCCTTCTGTGCTTAGCCCACCAGGAGAAAAGGAACTCCCAGCAGCGATTTTGCTTCTGAGTGCTGAGGTGAGATCGCCACCTTCTCTCTGAAGCGGTACAGCTAGGAGCGCACAAGGCATACAATCTGGAGCAGCTGGGACAGGAGTCTTCCCTTCCGGCCGCCATCTGCAGCAGGGAACCAGACAACTCCACAGCCTTCTGTGCACAGACCCTGCCAGAAGAGAGTTGGTCTCCGAGGAGTACAGACACAGGTTTACAGGCCCATAGGAGAGGCAATCTCCAACCGGAGACAAGACCAACTAACACCAGAGATAACTAGATGGCTAAAGGCAAGCGCAAGAACCCTACCAACAGAAACCAAGGCTACTTGGCAGCATCAGAGCCCAGTTCTCCCACCACAGCAAGTCCTGGATACCCCAACACACCAGAAAAACAAGAGTTGGATTTAAAGTCTCTTCTCACGATGCTGTTAGAGGACATCAAGAAGGATATAAATAACTCCCTTAAATAAATACAGGAGAACATGGGTCAAATGGTAAAGGCCCTTAAAGAAGAAACACAAAAATCCCTGAAAGAAATACAGGGGAGCATGGGTGAACAGGTAGAGGCCCTTAAAGAGGAAACACAAAAATCCCTGAAAGAATTACAGGAGAACACAAACAAACAAGTGAAGGAACTGAACAAAACCATCCAGGATCTAAAAATGGAAGTAGAAACAATAAAGAAATCACAAAGTGAGACATCTCTGGAGATAGAAAATTTTGGAAAGAATTCAGGAGTCAACAACAGAGGTAGAAGAAAGAATCTCAGGGGCTGAAGATACCACAGAAAACATTGACTCAACAGTTAAAGAAAATGCAAAATGCAAAAAGCTCCTGAGCTAAAACATCCAGGAAATCCAGGACACAATGAAAAGACCAAACCTAAGGATTATAGGTATAGAAGAGAGTGAAGATTTCCAACTTAAAGGGCCAGTAAATACCTTCAACAAAATTATAGAAGAAAACTTCCCTAACCTAAAGAAAGAGATGTCCATGAACATACAAGAAGCCTACAGAACTTCAAACAGACTGGACCAGACCAGAAACTCCTCCCGGCACATAATAATCAAAACACCAAATGCACTAAACAAAGAAAGAATATTAAAAGCAGTAAGGGAAAAAGGTCAACTAACCTATAAAGGCAGGCCTATCAGAATTACACCAGACTTCTCACCTGAGACGATGAAAGCCAGAAGATCCTGGGCAGATATCATACAGACCCTAAGAGAACACAAATGCCAGCCCAGACTACTATACCCAGCAAAACTCTCAATTACTATAGATGGAGAAACCAAGATATTCAATGATAAACCCAAATTTACACAATATCTTTCAACAAATCCAACCTACAAAGGATAATAGATGGAAAATGCCAACATGAGGAGGGAAACTGCACCCTAGAAAAATCAAGAAAGTAATCTTTTTCCAACAAACCTAAAAGAAAGTAACCACACAAACATAAAAATAACATCAAAAATAACAGGAAGCAACAATCACTATTCCTTAACATCTTATAATGTCAATAGACTCAATTCCCCAACAAAAAACATAGTCTAACAGAGATGTTTTTCATGTGGTTCTTTGATTTTATCAGAAAATGTTTGTGAATCCTCTTTCAATTCAGTAATGCTTTTTGTGTCTACCATTTTGACTGTATTATTTTCCATGATAATCTTTAATTTTAACATTTTTTCTGTGTATTTCTTCAATTTTGTCGGAGGTGTTTTTCATGTAGATCTTTGGTTTTGTGGGTGGGAGGGTGTTTGTAGTTTCAGCTTCAATCAATTTAGGAATGTTTTTGTGCCTTCCATTTTGTCGGTATAATTGTCCATGATAATCTTCCATTTTAACGTTTCCTGTATTTTTCTTCAATTTTGTCAGAAGTATTTTCCATGTGGATCTTTAGTTTTATCAGACAATGTCTATAATTCTACTTTCAATCAACTTAGGAACATTTTTATACCTCCCATTTTATCTGTATAATTTTCCATGTAATAGTCAGTTTTAATATGTTTCTCTATATATTTCCTGAATTTTTTCAGGAATATTTTCCTTGTAGATCTTTAATTTTATCAGAAAGTGTTTATAATTCCACTTTCAAAAAACTTAGGAATATCTTTATGCCTACCATTTTATCTGTATAATTTTTCCATGAAATACTCAATCTTAACGTGTTTTTTATATATTTCTTCAATTTTATCAGAGATATTTTCCAGGTAAATCTTCAATTTTATCAGAAAATGTTTATAATTTCACTTTCAATCAACTTAGAAATATTTTTATGCCTACCATTTTATCTGTATAATTTTCCATGATAATCTTCAATTTTAATGTTTTTCCATATATTTTTTCAATTTTATCAGAAATATTGTCCATGTAAATCTTCAATTTTATCAGAAAATATTTATGATTCTACTTTCAATCAACTTAGGAATATTTTAATTCCTACCAATTTATCTGTATAAATTTCTTCAATTTTATCAGAGATATTTTCCATGTAAATCTTCAATTTTATCAGAAATTTTTTTACCTCTAATATCAATCAATTTAGGAATATTTTTATGCCTACTATCTTATCTGTATAATTTTTCATGAAATAGTCAGTTTTAACATGTTTTTCTATATATTTCTTGAGTTTTATCAGAAATATTTTCCTTGTAGATTTTCAATTTTATCAGACAATGTTTATAATTCCACTTTCAATCAATTTAGGAATATTTTTATACCTACCATTTTATCTGTATAATTTTTCCATGAAATAGTCTATCTTAATGTGTTTTTCTATATATTTCTTCAGTTTTATCCGAGATATTTTCCATGTATATTTACACAATGGAATACTACTCAGCAATTAAAAACAATGAATTCATGAAATTCTTAGGCAAATGGGGAACAGGGGGAGGGAAGAGGGCTTATGGAACTTTCTGGGAGAAGGGAACTGGGAAAGGGCAAATCATTTGGAATGTGAATAAAGAATATAGAAAATAAAATAAATTAAATTAAAAAAAAACTGTAGGTGAGAAGGGAGGGGCTCACATGAAATTGGTGACTTTGATAGCACACAAATGAAGTATTCGGTTTTAGAATTGGTCAGCATCCATGTTAGGACTCCCATGTGGGAAAATAGTTCATTCTGGAAGCGTTTATATGAGGTTAGTCCTTCCTATTATCATCACCAGTTGACAGAGACAAGCTCAGGACATGGGAAAGTAAGTAAGAATGTTTTCCTCATACTGGTAGGTATTAAACCTAAACTTTGTATGTGCTGAATGAGTTTAATATTTCCAGGCACAAGAATTTTTTATTTGATCTCCTACTTCTTAAACTCATCAGATTGACCTTTCAACTCCTTACCATATTCACAATAATATGATGCATCTTTCTACAATAACTAGGTAACTCATGTTAAAAAGGTCCCTGGGCTGACTGGAAGGAGCAAATGGATATGGATTAGAAAACACAGGTAGGACAATAATACATACATACATACATACATAAATACATACATGCATATACATATAATTATGAGATTTTAAGCCCCCATTATGATTTAAAGCCTTTCATGTTTATAAGGGGTACAGGTGATGTTGACCTCATGGGATTTAGAATCATCTGAAGGATCCACCTCTGGGCACATCTGTGAGGCCATTTCTCAATCCGAAACTGATAAAGGAACACCCACCCTAAATTCAGGTAGTATCATTCCATCGGTGTAGCTCTTAGGCTGAAGAAAACCAGCAAAGGACCACCATCATCTCAGTGTGTACTGTGACTGGACACTGAGCAGATGCTTCATGCCTGAGACACATTTCATTGCCACATCTAACCACTATGATGGATTACACACACAAACTGCTTCCAGCCAAGATAAACCCATTCTTACAAATATGTTTCTTCAGGTATTTGGTCAGAACACAAGAAAAATGACTGAGACAGTTTTTAAGTGTAGCCACCACCAACCTGATGCTTCAAACAGAGTACTTAGTATTAAGCTTTCCTCATTGGGACCCTCTCTGATCACTATGCCAGAATGAAGTGGATGGGATTTTCCCTCTATGAGATGAGATAGTCTCATTCTGTAACTAAAATGCAATGAATTGGGTAAATAAAAATTATGGAAATGCACTCTTAGTTTTAGATCTGAAAAGTCTAATATCAAATCCATGTGTTGAGTCTTCATCTGGTCAGAACATGCATCCTGGCTCAAGGGCTACAGGCAAGTCTCTAGGTCTCCATGTGGTGAATGGAGTAAACACATGCCCTGGGAGTTCTGTTCCAAGGATGTTAATTCTATTCCTGAAGACTCTGCCTTCATGTCCTAATCATCCCCCAAAGGTTACACTTAATAGCATTGCTCTGGGGGTTACAATTTCAACATGACTATCGGGAACAGACAAACATTCAGACTGAAGCAAGTAGTGTGGCCCAAGTGAGACAGGGAAGAGTTGCCATGTTTATTTTCTCAGGAATAGCAGAAGTCACTTTCCCCAGCTTGCAGAAATTACATCTTTTCCTCACACTTCGTCTCTCAAGGACATCTCCCTTTCCCTTTCAGATCTAAGTCTATCTCAAAAGAACAAATGTAGTGTTAGCCATGGAGGGAAAGATATTCTTTCTATCCCTCTCTCTTTTCTCTTTCTCACTGTTAAGGCCACGTTAAGGTATTAAGTCTGGACCCAAGTGACAAAAGATAAAATCAGCAGCACAAAGACACAGGGTATGGAGAGGTGGGACTGGCTTACAAAAAGATGTCAGGAGAAAGAAGGATTGTGTTAGTGATTCTTTGTATCCCTCTGCCATGTAGCATTCACACTTGGAATCAGGATCAGATTACAAGTTCTCCATTAAGACTTTTGAGAGAAGTTTTAAGAGCACCCCACTTTCATAATACATGATGTGGGTATTAGTCATTCTGAGTATCAATGACCAGTGTTCGGCTGTGTCTGTACAATAGCCTGAAACCACAGTTCAAATACCAATGATCCTGAATCTAAAACAAAAGAGATTGGTCTTATTCATCTGCAGCAAAAATGAATACGTATATTAAAATCACAATCAAATTTCCAAATTTTTAAATACTACTGAAGAGAAATATAGTTTCAGACGAGAGTGGCAGAAACTGCACATCCTAGATACATAGTGCTTTCCCCCAAGACAGATGGAGTAGTAATATTGACTCATGTGGGCTGTGGAGCTATACCTACCAGATCTCAATAAAGGCCAGTTATGACTGACTACCTTCAGAAAGTGTCTGGACTGTGAACATTGGCAGCACTTCAGACTGGTTCACAACAGAGTCCTTTCAGCCTGCCTCCAACACTTAGGTGCCAAGCAACCTTTAATTAGCTACTTATTTTAATGACTCTAAATAGAAACTTATCTGTTCATGTGCCCGCCTACACCCAAGTGCTTATACCACAGCCCTAGAGAAACTTCTGTAAGTTTGCATACGACTTCGATAGCTATAACAAAAATAAAAGAAAATGCAAGAAGCCACAGGCTATCTCAGGCTTGGCCCCCATCTTCAGTGCCCCATTTATACTGAAACGATGCTTTCAAATATCTAAAGCAGACTCTATCCCTTACAATGTGCTTTCAAATATCTAAAGCAGACTCTATCCCTTACAATGTGAATTAGCCTCAATTCCTTTTTGTTTCTCTTTTATAATGGCTCAGAAACATATTCAAAACCATATAGAACAGGTTTTGTAACAGTGGCTTCTTAGGACTGCAGCTTTCTATACAAAATGTATGAAAATTAGAGTTCTAAGGAAACTGGAAGTAGGTGGGAAAGAGGGGAGGGAGGAGGAATGAACTAGTAAGCTAAAGAGGACAACAGCCAGGGTTCAGCTGTCTCCTGCTCTGCTGGTTGTGTTTACTGAACACCCAGGAAAGCTGAGTTACACCATACTTCAAAAAGAAGCTGATGGAAAATAACACACACCTCTATCGGGACACTTAAATGATCTGCAATGATGTAGATTTCATGGCATTTAAAGTGTTATTTAAGGCTCCTAAGATCACGAGATGTATAGCATGAGTAATTCTTTAACCTCGTAAAGCATATAAATTTGGTTATGAATAATGAACTGCTATTTATGCATTTGCTCAAATTTTAGCCATTTAAGGAAACAGTAGTAGTAGATCAATGAATTTAACTTCAAAAGCATTGATTTAGGTGGTTTATTAAATGACAGTGAGGGGCATGAATTATAGACTCTTTTCTTGAACGTTTTTCCATTTTTTAATAGAAAATATTTTTCATACAATATATTTTGACTAGTTTCTCCTCCCCATCTACTCTCAGATCCTCCCTACCTACTCATCCATCTAACTCCATGCCTTTTTTCTCTTTCGTTTTAGAAAACAAATAGGAAAAAAACACAGTTAAGAAAGAAAGAAAAGTGCAAGAAATGCATACACACAGAAACGTACGTACACATAAGAACAAGCCCATAAAAACACAAAGTCATAAACCATAATACACAAGCAAAAGACCAGTTACTTAAGAAAATGCCAAAAGCATATGTAAACAACTTTAGGGCATATCCACAGTTTATTGTTATTGTTTTGTATTTTATTTGGTTCCATTCTGGGGAAACAGTGGTTGTATTGAGTTTTTGTGTGCTTTTTGAGAAAGATCTTAAAAGTTGGGTAGGGAGGGCAGAAGAGAGGATCTGGAAAACCTGGACAGAAGGGAAGAATATGATTAAAATATTTTTAAATTAAAAATGAATGACTCCATAAGCTCATATATTTGGATGCTTAGTCATCAGGAAGTGGCACTATCTAAGGATTAGGAGGTGTGATCTTGTTGGAGGAAATATGTCACTGGGGATAGGCTTGAGATTTCAAAATACCCATACTGAACCCAGAGTCTCTCTCTCATCCTACAGATCAGGATATAGCTCTAAACCACTGCTCCAGTTCCTACCTACATGTCTCCGTGTTCCCTTCCATGATGATAGTGATCTAAATCTGTAGAACAGTAAGGAAGCTTTCAAGTAAATAGTTTCTTTTGTTTACAAAATGCCTAAATAAAGTGATATGAGACAAAAATACAGAAATACCATTTTGTGTTTGCCATCTATTGCTGGGCATGGGGGCCTACTCTTAAGTGTAGTTTTTCTATTCAGCAAGACTTCACTGGAGAAAATAAATCTTCATTTGCAAAGGATTGTCCATTGGAGATAGTTTCAAGATTAGAGAAGGTGCGTTATGTCCCCTCTCACAACTCTGGGACCTGTACTAACCCGTGCGTGCTGTCATATTTTCTTTGACATTCTGACATTCTCTGCCACATTCATATGTGTGTTAGCCCTGGTGTGTCTGGAAGGCCTTGTTTCCTTGTTGTCTTCTACCTGCTCTGACTCGTAAAATCTTTCTACCTTGTCTTCTGTATGATGCCCTGAACTCTGTGGGAGGGATTTAACGGACACATCCCATTTAGGACTAAGTGTTTCAAAGTATCTCTCTGTAAATTGTTCAGTTATGGGTCTCCATACTAGTTTCCATCTATTGCAAGAGGATACTTCTTTAAAGATAGCTGAGGGAGGCACTGATCTATAGGTATAGTGAATGTTGATAAGATTCATATTATTGCTATATTCCTTTAGGAGAATGATAGTTTTTGGTGTTCCTCTAGGCCCATAGTTCTTTGCCATCCAGTCTCAGGGATCTCATGGTCTGGTCCAATGAGATAATGGTTGGTTATTCCCACAGTGTTTATGCAACTATTATACAAACATATCAGATAGGTAGATTACAGGGTTTGGTGCTAGGTTGGAGGTTACCCTTCTGTTCTGCTATCATGCAGAGTACCTTCCAGTATCACGAACTCTGGTTAGTAGGTGTGAAGGCTCTAGAGAAGTACTAGCTCAATTTCTCTGTGTTCAATAAGATATGCAAGTATTGTCTTCAGCAACAGGGTCATGCCATCAGTTTGTTGAGAGAAACCAATAACCTCAAGCTGTAGCCTGAGTTCTTTCAAGTTTCCATGGGGCTTCTTTAGCCAACAGCTCAATTAAATATAATCCATTCCTGGCTCTGAAAGTTTCATTTGGTGATGAAAGATGTCTAGTTTTGGAATGTCTCCCCTTGTCATTTGATGACTCCATTTATATTTCTTATATATGTGTGTATATTTTAAGAAGTTTCTACTGTACTTTTCCATATGACCTTCAAATGGCCCTTTGTGTTAGTTGTCCCTCCCATAATTCTTCCCTTATACTTGTCTTAGTTACTGTTCTCCCACTGTAAAGATACACCATGGCCAAGGCAACTCAAAAACAAACAAACAAACAAACAAAAGTAGAAAAGCATTTTACTGGGGAGCTTGTGGACAGTTTTAGAGTATGTCATTATGGCAGGATGCAGACAGATAAGGCACTGGAGCAGAAGTGGAGAGTTCTGTGTACTGATCCACAGTCAGTAGACAGAGGCATGGGGTGGGGGGGGAGGGGCTTGTGTTGGCTTTTTGTTGATTTTAAAATAAAATCGTTCAATTTTACCAATAAAGACTCAGGAGCCAGATGCTCTGGTGAAAGTATGATTAGCTCATAGAGGCAGAGAAAGCACCCATCTGATCAGCCTCCTCAGCCAATGTCCCAGAAGGGAAAGCAAGCTTCTTCACTCAGTGTCAAAAACCCTTCAACCAGAATCTCCCTCCACTCTACTTCCTGTGTATCTCTATTTGTCCCCCTGACTTCCTCTCACTCGTTGGGGGGTGGGAGGGGTCTCCATGCTCACTCCCTCTCAGAAGCTTGCTCAGAGCCTCTTGACCAATGGTTGACTTTATTTCTGTTTACAATAAACAGAAAGTTCTTGGATTAAAGGTGTGTGCTAGGACTGAACTACACAACTAGAAACAGGGTTTTTTTTCCCCCAGTAAATATCACATTCTCAGGGTTCACAGCGTGATCAAATATCCTGCAACAGCTTTTGAAACATTGAAACTCACTCTCAGTGACACATTTCCTCCAACAAGGCCTCCTAATTTGTCCCAAATAGTCCCATTTGCTGATAACTAAGCAAGCCCCCTATGGGGCCATTCTCATTCAAAACACCACACTGCCTCCCTCTTCCCTTCTCCCCTCCCCTCTGCTTCCCTCCCCTCTGCCTCCCTTCCCTTCCCTTCCTTCCCTATTTAGTCCTGTTCTAGAGTCCTTCCTGTATCTCTATTTCTCTAGAAAATCCATTCCCCTTCCTTGTTTTATACATAACTTCCATGATTGAAGGAATTATAGCATGCCTATTATAAGACTTAAAAGCTGGCACTCACATATAATAAAATATGTATCATATTTTTCTTTTAGCATTTGGATTCTATCACTCAAGAACCAATCATGTACCTGCAAATTTCATGGTGTGTGTGTGTGTGTGTGTGTGTGCATGTTCATCAGTTGAATAATACTCCATTGTGTCAATGTACCACATTTTCATTATCCAATTATCTGTTGATAGATATTTAGAATGTTTCCAATTTCTGGCCATTTTAATAGATGTGGATGAATAAGTGTCTCTGTACTGCGATATAGGATTATTTGGATATATGCCTAAGAGCTGGAGAGCTGGATCTTAAGGTAGATCTACTTTCAGATTCCTGATATATATAACTCCACCACTGATTTCCATAATGGCTGTACAAGTTTGCACTTCCACCAGCAATGGATGAATGTTCCCCTTACCCCACCTATTCACCAGCATGATCTGTCACTTGTTTTATTGAATTTAGCCACTCTAAAGTTATCAAAATTTTGATAGTATTATAAACAAGTTGACCCATTTCTGAAATTCTATGTGATAGAGAAACAGGGAGTATAACATTTTGCCTACTATGATTTCACATTGGACACATTGGATTTTGCTCAGAATCCTTTTGAGGATAAATAATGTTTGGCAAAACCATATCTTTATTATTTTCTCTTTTTCTGCTGGGTTTTACATGAACAACACCGAAAACAAAGATGTAAATGGAAAAATTTAATTATCTATTCACCATAAAATATGATATGCTTTTTTAGCCCCTTTTATGTGTTAGGTGCCATGTTGATAAGTTATAGAAAGTTATCCCTGTTGAGGAATGGCAAAAATACATTATAATTAATTATGCATTAATATTCATCATATATTTTGTGCAGACTTCTTAGGAAAACTGAAGAATAATGGAACCACAGTGTTCTATATATGGAAGCGTTCCACAATTCTAATTCTTGTTTCTTTAATTTAGTAACACAATTGACTAATTATTACAATTTTATGGTATATATTCTGGCTAAATTATCATTTCAGCTTAATATTCTTTTTCAAAGTTTGTAAAATTTCTAAACTTACACATGCTTCTGAAAATACTAAGGAATAAGACAGCAGGTCCTTGTCACAGTTACATGCATCCTCTGTCTCCACTCAGGTAGGAGTATGCCTATCTCTTGTGTGTTAGGGATAAATTCCTATAAAGTCATTCAAATTTCTCCAAATAGCAATGACTTTTCATATCTACACAGACTTTGTGCATACGCTTTCCAATTAAATTTGATAACATTCAGCATTGCATTTTTATTTTGAAATTTCTTTTGTCTGTGTTTTTAAAATGTACAACTTAATTTTTAACTCAAAGTTCTCTGTTGTTACTAATGCTGTGTCTTTTAAACTTTAACCCATCTTTTAATTCAAATCAATTTTTTCAACTATGAAAATGCTAAGTAAACTTTATGTTGTGCTTTTTACCTATTAAGTGGCCTGAAAAACAGTAAAGAGTTATTATTTGACAGTTCATTTATAGCTGTTATATTTAATTTAGTAGCTATTTTACATTGTTTATGTTTTCATACAAAGGCTTTTTCAAAAGAGCATAATCCCCCCCCCCCAAAAAAAAGATGTTGGCAGTACTATGGCATTAATTAAAACTTTAGTTGATCGGCAGGAATGACATAAGAAATTCTACAAGAAAAACAAGACACATGGATGTGTGCAGAGCTCTTGAATGAGCAAATAGGAACGCTACATGTACTATAAGTGAACGTTAACAGGATGTATGAATGTTAAAGCCAATGCCAATTTTTTTGCTAGCCAACTGCATAAAATTAGAATTAATTTTTTACCTTTTGGTAAGAGTCCAAAAGGAAATAAATAAGTCTTCATAAAAGGACTTCATACTTTAATGAAAATAGTAACTGAAATCAAAATGTTACACAGAATTTTGTAAAACATAAACAACTGCCTTATCAAACATGCACAAATACAGTGTTTTGTTTTGTTTTGTTTTCTAAGAGAGGGATCCTTTATGCGTTTTTCTTCTTTTTTTTTTTTTAGGTTTTATAATCCTGATCTTGATGGTGGCTTATGTAGATGCCTTTCATTTTCTGGTAACTTTTAATGAAACAAGCGTAATCTGGAAGACAGGTGAAGAAAATAAAGGAAAATATAACATGCTAGACCCATTTAAATATACTGTGCTTTTTGTATAGTTTATTTGATTTAACTTTAAGAAAATAGATGGAAAGCATGACATAATTTTCTGGTTTATTCATTGTCAGAAACATGAATTTTCAATCTGAGAAGATTTTAATTTTTTTAACACCATTCATGTCAGAAAAGAAATGTGTACAATAGATGAAATATCATGGAAAATACTTTGGAGTAAGATTGGTTCCAGAGTTCCCTGGATCCTTACCCAAAGGTACATTGAAATGAGAGATTTTGTAATGAATATAGCCTGCCTTACAATTGAGCTCCTATTTCTACCAAAGCCTTGGAACCTAATAGCAATAATGAGAATAAGAACAATAATGTAGGAGAGCGAGAAGTGAACAGGCAGCAGCTGCATACTGGGAGTCGGGCTCCATGGAGCCCCCAGTGCCCAAGCCTAAGCTGAGTACATGGTTACCTTATAGCACAGGGAAAGGACAAAGACCCACGTCAGGTTTGGTCTAAGCATTTTGAGAACAGTGGTATAGATAAGGACAGTAGAGTAACATGCTAGGAAAACAGTGAAAAGCAGAAATGGATCCCCAAAATACAGGACAGTCTTCCAACTCAGTGAAAGGTAGTCGGACAATTGGTATCAGATCTTTTGGAGAAAATTCCCTGCTCCCAATTTTCCTTGACAGTGCTTGGCATTTTCTCATCTTCACAAATCAAGTCAATTTAAATAACAACTCTTTAAGCTCTGTGCAACTACTCTCAAAATAAGATCATTGACTCATTTTTCCTTAATGTGCATAGCTTTGTACTCATGAAAACCACATTTGTTTTATTCTCCTTTCCATTCTGTCTTCCAACCTAATTTAAATTTTCTGTGCAAAAGAACTGGTGTATACCTTTTTATATTTGTTGCATTTTCAAAGAGATTTTGTATTTTATATGATTTATTTAAATTGTTAATATTATGCAAAAATTATTTATCATGTATACTGATCTTAAATCGAGAAACTATGCTGAATGTAAAAAAATTATGTTCTGAACAGTTTGCTAGTAGGTTATCTTACATTCTATGAAAATAATGATGTCACCACTAATGAATGAACTTCATTGATGGTTATATAATCATTGTGAATATTTATTTGTCTGGACTTGCACTGTTTTGCCTGGGATCTCTGAAACAACGCTAATTACAAGAGGTCATTCTAAGCATGGTTGCCTGGTTTACTTAAAAGATTTCATGTTTCTCTCTTCTAACATGCTAGCACAGATTTTTTTCCCATGGTTCAATCATTTATTTGTTACTCATAAAGACTTATTTTTGACTGACTCAGACTTAGAAGCTCTTTGTAAGGAAATCCACATCTCTTGACAATCTGTTCCTTGCATTTTTCTTTGGCTTCCTTCATTCTCTTGGCCCCAACTTTAGCATATTCAGCCTACTCCTTATTTTTCTTAGCATGTTGTTTCTTTAGAGTAATACGTTGGTGTTTGTGTTACAGGATATGTGGAGTAACAAGATATTGAACCTAGGGTGCTTTAGTAATAAGTTTCTTACATTCCTTCTTTAAGGGCTTTCTGATAAAATATTAGCAGTCATCATTTTCTTTTAAGAGATTGGAAAACTTTTAGATTTTGCTAGGCATTTTGGGTCCCAGCAAGCAATACACTGTAGTATAGCTGTCCAAGACTATCCTTCTCTCCACTTTTTTCCAATAGCCAAGTTAAGAGCACTAAGATCCTAAATGCATCCCAAACAGATTGTGCTTCCTCTCTTCAGTTCTCCTTGGTCTATAGCAAAAATGCACAAATCCAACAACAGGCACTCTATGTCATGAGTCAAGATACCTTGCATCATGGAAAAACCTTGCTTGTCATTTCCACCACTAATTCAAACTACACAACCCTTCCACTCTTCACCCAGCTATTTCTGAAGCCATGTGCTTCACATGAAAAGCATGTCCACTTTAATTAGTTTCTGACAGCTGAAAAGGATACTGAGCTTCAGGATCCATAGAATTTTTTTTATATTATCAATGGATGTCAATTTTGTGAGATATATATATATATATATATATATATATATATATATACACACACATATATATATATATATTCTTTCTAATTTCTAACTTTTAAAAATCAATCTACCAAAAGGTGTATACGTATTTTTAAAAGAATAATGCCAAAGCAAATATTACCCAAGGTTAAGAAACAATCATTGACAACTTTGTTTGTGAAAGTCTGTAGATTTGCTTCTCTAATCATATTACCTTTTTTAACTAACCAACCAACCAACCATACAAAAAAACTAAAACCACCACCACCAAAACCTAAGTAAATCAATAAGATTGGCGGGGGGGGGGGAGCTTTTTCTGTTGCCCTGTCTAAGAAACTGTTGCTGGCTTGTCAGATGTTTCTTTGATATAGCAACAAAAGCATAAGCTTAAAAAGGAAAAACAAATGAACAAACATACAAACAAAAACCCATAAAGTTGATTAAAATGTTTCTACTGTTGAAAAACTCAATATAAAACGATGAGAGAGAAAAGGCACCAACTACGAGAAATATTTGTAGATCACACACTTGGTGAAGGGTTTATCAAATACATGATCTAATATATGAGCTAATAAAGAACTTTCAAAACCCAGAAATATGGAAGTAAATGTTAGTCTAAAACAATATGTTTGGCAGCAGATATCTGAAAGGATTAGGAAAGTTAGCCATTAGGGAAATGGAAATGAAAGCTACCCTTTGCCACTACTGCACACCTCTTTAAAAAGATGTAATTCTTAGAATGCCATAGATCTACTGACAAGGATGTAGACCTATCAGAATTTGCAAACATGGGTGGTATTCCTGCAATGTGAACACATGATATTGAAAAACAATGTGGAGGTTTCTTATGAAGTTAAAAATGCACTATAAAGAACTGTAGTTTCACTTCCAAGTGTTTTCTTAAATAGAATAGAAATTTGTGTTCACACAAAAGCTATATATGAATATTTATGGAGGCCTTTATAATTGTCCCAAACTGGAAACAATCCAACTGCTTGAATTGAGTGCTTGTTAAACGCACGGTGGCACATTTCTCCAGAAGAATGATGTCAGACTAAAAAGAAATGAACAACTGCTAGCACAGAACAGCATGGATGAACCTTAAAGGTTCATGGGATATTGGAGGAGTCACAACATAAATACTAAATCCTGTGTGGTTTTGTTAATATAATATTGTGGGGAAGTCAAAGTGTATAGACATAGGACTGGTCAGTGGCTGCCCTATAAAAATGAAGGATCTGGCTAAATCGTATTAGCACTAATGTATACTTGGTATAGGGGAAGCTTGATGAACTCATTCTACAACTTGGTGCGAGGATTATTAGCATTTGGTAGGCCATTATCAAACAATTTAATAAAAGATAGTGAACCTATCCATTAAAAAGAAATAAATAAGAGACAACTTCTGATACCAGCACACACACCATAAAAGTTGATGCATAATAAACTTGACTTTGGTTACTTCGTAGATGACACATTTCCCTTTTCATGTACACATAGCCAGTATCCAGGAACCCATTCATGTTGAAGCTCTTGCTTTCCCTCCACCCCTTCCCCTTTTCTTCCCACAGTTCTATGCTGATTGCGGTTATTGCTGTTCTATTCTCTACCCTTTGCATTCATTTAATTTGAGTTACAGCCCGATTTGCATTCTAACTTCTATTTTCTTAGCATATTTGGTTGACAACATATTGCTCAATTTTTGACCTCTTTTAGGGTGTCGTCTTGCATTCATGGCATTATATATTCAGCCAAAAGGCTTACCAATGACTGGAAGTGACACTAATACAAATGTTTAGAATTTCTGTTTCTCTTTTCTTTAGAAACCTCTCATTCTTACTTCTGTATTTTCAGACCAAGAAAACTGAAGGTTAATTCTTTGTCAACCTGACACATATTAGAGACATCTAAGAAGAGAGAACCCAACTGAGAAATTGCTTCCATCAGACTAGCCTATGGGCATATCTGTAGGACATTAAAAAAAAAAAAAAACTTGATAGTTGGTTTAGAAGGTTCCAGCTCACTGTAAACAGTGCCACCCCTGGGACTATGGTCCTGGAAGGGATGAGAAAGAACTGGAGTGAGCCTTTGAGAACAAGCCAGTAAGCAGCTATCCTCCAATCCTCCAATATTCCTCCTCTTCTGCTTGAATTGCTGCCCTGGCTTACATCAATGATGGACTATAAACAGGACAAGCAAGGCAAATAAGTTCTTTCTTCCCCCACATAGGTTTTTTTTTTTAATCATTTCAATAGAAACTTAAGTAGGACAACTATTTTCTATATAAAATATATAAGTTCTTGACAAGTTTCCATAAAAAATATGGAGGCTTTAGCTAGAATTTCAAGTACTATATTGAAGAAATATGGAGAGAGAGGGCAGCCTTGTCTAGTCCCTGATTTTAGTGGGATTGCTTCAAGTTTCTCTCCATTTAGTTTAATGTTGGCTACCGGTTTGCTGTAAATTGCTTTTACTATGTTTAGATATGGGCCTCGAATTCCTGATCTTTCCAAGACCTTTAGCATGAAAGGATGCTGAATTTTGTCAAATGCTTTCTCTGCATCTAATGAAATGACCACGTGGTTTTTTTCTTTGAGATTGTTTAAGTAGTGGATTACATTGATGGACTTCCTTATATTGAACCATCCTTGCATCCCTGGGATGAAGCCTACTTGATCGTGGTGAATGATCATTTTGATGTGTTCTTGGATTCGGTTGGTAAGAATTTTATTGAGTATTTTTGCATCGATATTCATAAGAGACATTGGCCTGAGATTCTCTTTCTTTGTCGGATCTTTGTGTGCTTTTGGTATTAGCGTAACTGTGGCTTCATAGAACGAGTTGGGTAGTGTTCTTTCTGTTTCTATTTTGTTGAATAGTTTGAAGAGTATTGGTGTTAGGTCTTCTCTGAAGGTCTGATAGAATTCTGCACTAAAACCATCTGGACCTGTGGTTTTTTTTTGGTTGGAAGACTTCCAATGACCACTTCTATTTCTTCAGGGGTTATAGGATGGTTGAGATGGTCTATTTGATCCTGATTTAATTTTGGTATTTGGTATCTGTCTAGGAAATTGTCCATATCCTCCAGATTTTCTAGTTGTGTTGAATACAGGCTTTTGTAGTACGATCTGATGATTTTTTGAATTTCCTCAGTTTCTGTTGTTATCTCTCCCTTTGCATTTCTGATTTTGTTAATTTGGATACTTATTACCATAGTATTTGTTAAGAAAGTGAAAGATAAGGTTCCAAGATCAAATACAGTCCTAGGAATGGTATATCAATGTAAGAGAGATCCAAATAATAAAATACATGATAGCATTAAGCAAACATAGAAATGTACAAAGATGTAAAATTTTGGTAGGAAGGTAGACAACACTACAGTTCATGAATATTTTTTATTTTTGTTTTCTATTAATAGGTAAATTAGATTATTGTCTCTGTGCTCTCTGGCTAGTATGGGTAAGGGCTTATCTATCTTGTTGATTTTCTTTCTTTTTTATCATAACTTCAAAATCCATATTTTATTTATACAACTAAATTATCAGATTATATTAGCCCCTGGATAGTCTTTACTATCTACCTGTGTACAGAAATTGGTAATAAAGTACAACTAGGTTTTAAATTCAAATTCATTAAATATACACCATTTAAATTACTCGATATTTTCTTTTCTTTTTTTTAATTTTATTTTATTTTCTAAGTTTTTTTCTTTTTTGACATTAAAATCATTTCCCCCAGCCGGGCGGTGGTGGCGCACGCCTTTAACCCCAGCACTTGGGAGGCAGAGGCAGGTGGATTTCTGAGTTCGAGGCCAGCCTGGTCTACAGAGTGAGTTCCAGGACAGCCAGGGCTACGCAGAGTAACCCTGTCTCACAAAACAAAACAAAACAAAAAAAAATCATTTTCCCTTTCCCATTTCTTCCCTCCCCAAAAGTCCGATAAGCCCCCTTCCCTCCCTCTTTTCCCCATTCAACCCCCTCTAGCTTCTTTGTCCTGGCGTTCCCCTACATCCAGTCTTTCCAAGACCAGGGTCTCTCCTTCCATCTTCTTGGAAATCTATTGATATGTGAATTGTGTCTAGGGTATTCCAAGATTCTGGGTTAATATCCCCTTATCAGTGACTGCATACCATGTGTGGTCTTTTGTGATTGGGTTACCTCACTAAGGATGATATTTTCCAGTTCTGACCATTTGCCTAGGAATTTCGTGAGTTCATTGTTTTAAATTGCAGAGTAGTACTATTGCACTGTAGTACAACTTGAGGTTCGGGATATTGATTCCCCCAGAAGTTCTGTTACTCTTGAGAATAGTTTTAGCTATCCTGGGTTTTCTGTTATTCCAGATGAATTTTTGAATTGCTCTTTCTAACTCTATGAAGAATTAAGTTGAGATTTTGATGGAGATTGCATTGAATCTATATATTGCTTTTGGCAAGTTGATCATTTTTACAATATTAATCCTGCCAATTCATGAGCATGGCAGATTTTTCCATCTTCTGAGGTCTTCTTCAATTTCTTTCTTCAGAGACTTGAAGTTCTTGTCATACAGATCTTTCACTTGTTTTGTTAGAGTCACACCAAGATACTTAATATGGTTTGTGGCTATCGTGAAGGGTATCATTTCTCTTACTTCTTTCTCAGCCTGCTTATCCTTTGAGTATAGGAAGGCTACTGACTTGCTTGAGTTGATTTTATATCCGGCCACTTTGCTGAAGTTGTTTATCAGCTGTAGGAGTTCTCTGGTGGAGTTCTTTGGATCGCTTAAGTATACTATCATATCGTCTGCAAATAGTGATAGTTTGACTTCTTCATTTCCAATTTGTATCCCTTTGACCTCCTTTTGTTGTCTAATTGCTCTAGCTAGAACTTCAAGTACTATATTGAAAAGATATGGAGAGAGAGGGCAGCCTTGTCTAGTCCCTGATTTTAGTGGGATTGCTTCAAGTTTCTCTCCATTTAGATTGATGTTGGCTACTGGTTTGCTGTAAATTGCTTTTACTATGTTTAGATATGGGCCTCGAATTCCTGATCTTTCCAAGACCTTTAGCTTGAAAGGATGCTGAATTTTGTCAAATGCTTTCTCTGCATCTAATGAAATGACCATGTGGTTTTTTTCTTTGAGATTGTTTATATAGTGGATTACATTGATGGACTTCCTTATATTGAACCATCCTTGCATCCCTGGGATGAAGCCTACTTGATCGTGGTGAATGAACATTTTGATGTGTTCTTGGATTCAGTTGGCAAGAATTTTATTGAGTATTTTTGCATCGATATTCATAAGAGACATTGGCCTGAGATTCTCTTTCTTTGTCGGATCTTTGTGTGCTTTTGGTATTAGCGTAACTGTGGCTTCATAGAACGAGTTGGGTAGTGTTCCTTCTGTTTCTATTTTGTGGAATAGTTTGAAGAGTATTGGTGTTAGGTCTTCTTTGAAGGTCTGATAGAATTCTGCACTAAAACCATCTGGACCTGTGCTTTTTTTGGTTGGAAGACTTCCAATGACCACTTCTATTTCTTCAGGGGTTATAGGATGGTTTAGATGGTCTATTTGATCCTGATTTAATTTTGGTATTTGGTATCTGTCAAGCAAATTGTCCATTTCCTCCAGATTTTCTAATTGTGCTGAATACAGGCTTTTGTAGTAGGATCTTATGATTTTTTTGAATTTCCTCAGTTTCTGTTGTTATCTCTCCCTTTTCGTTTCTGATTTTGTTAAT
Source organism: Tokudaia tokunoshimensis (assembly GCA_036184795.1). Lineage (NCBI taxonomy): Eukaryota > Metazoa > Chordata > Mammalia > Rodentia > Muridae > Tokudaia > Tokudaia tokunoshimensis. The sequence goes on along the minus strand of BTHU01000005.1, from coordinate 66,773,432 downwards.
TTGGATACTGTCTCTGTGCCCTCTGGCTAGTATGGCTAAGGGCTTATCTGTTTTGTTGATTTTTCTCAAAGAACCAACTCCTAGTTTTGTTGATTCTTTGTATGGTTTTATTTGTTTCTACTTGATTGATTTCAGTCCTGAGTTTGATGATTTCCTGCCTTCTACTCCTCTTGGGTGTATTTGCTTCTTTTTGTTCCAGGACTTTCAGGTGTGCCATTAAGCTGCTAGTGTATGCTGTCTCCCATTTCTTTTTGGCCACACTCAGGGCTATGAATTTTCCTCTTAGCACCGCTTTCATTGTGTCCCATAAATTAGGGTATGTTGTGCCTTCATTTTCATTAAATTTTAAAAAGTTTTTGATTTCTTTATTTCCTCCTTGAGCTATTCTCAAGAGTAAAAGGACTTCTGGGGGAGTCAATATCCCGGACCTCAAGCTGTACTACAGTGCATTAGTGTTAAAAACTGCATGGTATTGGTACAGTGACAGGCATGTAGATCAATGGAACAGAATTGAAGACCCAGAAATGAATCCACACTCCTATGGTCACTTGATCTTTGACAAAGGAGCTAAAACCATCCAGTGGAAAAAAGATAGCCTTTTCAACAAATGGTGCTGGCTCAACTGGAGGTCAACATGCAGAAGAATGCAAATTGACCCATTCTTATCTCCTTGCACTAAGCTCAATTCCAAGTGGATCAAGGACCTCCACATAAAACCAGACACACTGAAACTAATAGAAAGGAAAGTTGGGAAGAACCTTGAACATATGGGCACAGGGGAGAATTTACTGAATAGAACTCCAATAGCTTATGCTCTAAGATCAAATGAGACCTCATAAAATTACCAAGTTTCTGTAAGACAAAAACGTTGTCAAAAAGACAAAGCGGCAAACAACTAACTGGGAAATGATCTTTACCAGCCCTACATCCAACAGAGGGCTAATATCCAATATATACAAAGAACTCAAGAAGTTAAACTCCAGAGAGGCAAGTAACCCTACTAAAAAATGGGGTACAGAGCTACACAAAGAGTTCTCACCTGAAGAATATCTAATGGCTGAGAAGCACCTAAAGACATGTTCATCATCCTTAGTCATTAGGGAAATGCAAATCAAAACAACCCTGAGATTCCATCTCACACCAGTCAGGATGGCTAAGATCAAAAACACAGGAGACAGCAGTTGTTGGCGAGGATGTGGAGAAAGAGGAACACTCCTCTACTGCTGGTGGAATTGCAAGCTGGTACAACCACTCTGGAAAGCAGTCTGGCGGTTCCTCAGAAAACTGGGCATGACACTCCCGGAGGATCCGGCTATACCACTCCTGGGCATATACCCAGAGACTTTACCTGCATGCAATAAGGACACATGCTCCACTATGTTCATAGCAGCCTTATTTATAATAGCCAGAAGCTGGAAAGAACCCAGATGTCCCTCAACGGAGGAATGGATTCAGAAGATGTGGTATATCTACACAATGGAATACTACTCTGCAATTAAAAACAATGAATTCACGAAATTCCTAGGCAAATGTTCAGATCTTGAAAATATCATCCTCAGTGAGGTAACCCAATCACAAAAGAACACACATGGTATGCAGTCACTGATAAGGGGATATTGACCCAGAATCTCGGAATATCCTAGACACAATCCGCATATCAATAGATTTCTAAAAAGATGGTAGGAGAGACCCCTGGTCCTGGAAAGACTGGATGTAGGGGAACACCAGGACAGAGTAACAAGAGGGGGTTGAATGGAGAAAAGAGGGAGGGAAGGGGGCTTATCGGACTTTCGGGGAGGGAGGAAACGGGAAAGGGGAAGTGATTTGGAATGTAAATTAAAAAATAAAATAAAAAAAAAGATCTTTAAAAAAAAATGGGGTACAGAGCTAAACAAAGAGTTCTCACCTGAAGAATATCTAATGGCTGAGAAGCACCTAAAGACATGTTCATCATCCTTAGTCATTAGGGAAATGCAAATCAAAACAACCCTGAGATTCCATCTCACACCAGTCAGGATGGCTAAGATCAAAAACACAGGAGACAGCAGTTGTTGGCGAGGATGTGGAGAAAGAGGAACACTCCTCCACTGCTGGTGGGATTGCAAGCTGGTACAACCACTCTGGAAAGCAGTCTGGCGGTTACTCAGAAAACTGGGCATGACACTCCCAGAAGATCAGGCTATACCACTCCTGGGCATTTACCCAGAGGCTTTACCTGCATGCAATAAGGACACATGCTCCACTTTGTTCATAGCAGCCTTATTTATAATAGCCAGAAGCTGGTAAGGACCCAGTTGTCCCTCAATGGAGGAATGGATTCAGAAGATGTGGTATATTTACACAATGGAATACTACTCTGCAATTAAAAGCAATGAACTCACGAAATTCCTAGGCAAATGGTCAGAACTGGAAAATATCATCCTTAGTGAGGTAACCCAATCACAAAAGACCACACATGGTATGCAGTCACTGATAAGGGGATATTAACCCAGAATCTCAGAATACCTAGACACAATTCACATATCAATAGATTTCCAAGAAGATGGAAGGAGAGACCCTGGTCTTGGAAAGACTCGATGTAGGGGAATGCCAGGAGAGAGAAGTAAGAGGGGGTTGAATGGGGAAAAGAGGGAGGGAAGGGTCTTATGGGACTTTCTGGGAGGGAGGAAATGGGAAAGGGGAAATGATTTGGAATGTAAATAAAAAAACTTAGAAAATACAAAAATATATATATGGAGGCTATTGGCACCCACCTGGGGAGCTTTCATTCTTGAAGATCCACACTGTCAGAGTCACATGTCTAATGTTCGTTCCCCAATATCCCTAGGTCCTAATCCTATACTGGGTTTCAGTTTTAAGGAGCAATTTTATTAAAAGTTGAAGCAATATTACATCTTTATAGGCCTAGAAGTCTGTAGAAATTATGTCTTCTTCATATTTAAAGCTTCAGGTGAGTCATCCTTTCCACAAAACATATTATGTTTAAGCCTTGACTATTTCTCATGTCCAGTCTTTCCTTTCCCTTTCAAAGTTCTTCTGAAGGCAAACATTTAAGACAGCTATTGACACTACTACTAGCCTTGTTTCTCAACATGTATCCGCTCATCTCCTGATTTGCTTGGATTCCTGAGTTCCTTCTTAAGAAGCCAGCATCAATCTTTAGGTAGGTCTGGATTGCATTACACCATCCATGAAGCACTAGTTTTTTAAATTCAGTTAGAATGTCTCTAGTTCTACCAAAGCTTTGGGTATCACTTTAATGGTATGCTTTAAAGACAATTTCTATTCCTCTTACATGATGATTTACATTCCTTCTTTTTCCCCATTGTCTCCTCTAGTCTTATCAACATCAGTTTCTTGGAATTTAAATGACACCGCCTGGGGTTCACTGACCCTGTAGTGAATTATCTCACACACTCCAGAATGTTTGTGTGGACTCCTCCTCATGAACAATTGTCATTGTTGTTTTGTGAGTAATTCCATTCCCCTAGAATTATAAAAGTACCCTTAATGAATTGTTTATTTCTCTAGTCTAGGGACAAACTAAATTATTGGAGTTTCCCCCGACTACAGAGGCAGTATAAACTTAGAATCTACACCTGCTCATGTTGGAAGTTTGAAACTTTTGTTTCCTGTGGAAAATGTGTTTGTTTCATCTTCTATTCTGAGCTTTAGACTATAAAAATAATTTAATTAAAATAAAAACCCTTCCTTGTGGCCTGTTTCCTGGGTGATTTGTTTTGCATTTCACACATTTTACATAAGGTAATCCCTTATGGTCCTACCTGTCAGTTCTAGCTCCTTGACTTACACTTTGTCAGTCCACCTGTAGTTGCACCTCAGAATTATTTAAGCCTATGGCCAGGTGTCTTCTTTTTTTTTTTTTTGTTTAAATGAATATATTTGATCTTTAAAGACTTATTTAATTTTTTTAATTTTATTTTTTATTTATTTTATTTTATTTTTTTAATTTACATTCCAAATCATTTCCCCTTTCCCGTTTCCTCCCTCCCCGAAAGTCCCATAAGCCCCCTTCCCTCCCTCTTTTCCCCATTCAACCCCCTCTCGTTTCTCTGTCCTGGCGTTCCCCTACATCCAGTCTTTCCAGGACCAGGGGTCTCTCCTTCCATCTTCTTAGAAATCTATTGATATGCGGATTGTGTCTAGGGTATTCCGAGATTCTGGGTCAATATCCCCTTATCAGTGACTGCATACCATGTGTGTTCTTTTGTGATTGGGTTACCTCACTAAGGATGATATTTTCAAGTTCTGACCATTTGCCTAGGAATTTCGTGAATTCATTGTTTTTAATTGCAGAGTAGTATTCCATTGTGTAGATATACCACATCTTCTGAATCCATTCCTCCGTTGAGGGACATCTGGGTTCTTTCCAACTTCTGGCTATTATAAATAAGGCTGCTATGAACATAGTGGAGCATGTGTCCTTATTGCATGCAGGTAAAGTCTCTGGGTATATGCCCAGGAGTGGTATAGCCGGATCCTCCGGGAGTGTCATGCCCAGTTTTCTGAGGAACCGCCAGACTGCTTTCCAGAGTGGTTGTACCAGCTTGCAATTCCACCAGCAGTGGAGGAGTGTTCCTCTTTCTCCACATCCTCGCCAACAACTGCTGTCTCCTGTGTTTTTGATCTTAGCCATCCTGACTGGTGTGAGATGGAATCTCAGGGTTGTTTTGATTTGCATTTCCCTAATGACTAAGGATGATGAACATGTCTTTAGGTGCTTCTCAGCCATTAGATATTCTTCAGGTGAGAACTCTTTGTTTAGCTCTGTACCCCATTTTTTAGTAGGGTTACTTGGCTCTCTTGAGTTTAACTTCTTGAGTTCTTTGTATATATTGGATATTAGCCCTCTGTCATCAAGTCTTTAAGGGGTTTACATCCCTTTTTCTAAAATCTATTTAAGGTTTTGGTATCAAAGCATACATGCATTTTAACTGCATTTTATCATTTCTACGTGCTTATAGTAAAAGGACTATTAGTTAGTTCTTCAATGTGCAACATTCAGAAGTAAAAAACTATTTATAATAATTTATTTATTTTTATTTTATGTACAATGTAGCCTACATGCATGTCTGTGTGAAGATGTTAGATTTCCTGGAACTGAAGTTACAGACAGTTACAACCTGCCATGTGGGTGCTGGGAATTGAGCCTGGGCCCTCTGGAAGAGCAGCCAGTGTTATTAACTGCTGAGTCATCTCTTTGATATGAAAAGAATTTAAAATGCAAGAAAAGACACTGATCAATGGTAGTGAAAATGTGGTACATAGACAATAGAGTTCTGCTCAGCTCTGGAGAAAAACGAAATCATGAAATTAGCAAATAAATGAAAGAAGTAAACATATTATAGTAAGTGGGGTCACCCAGACCTCAAAGACAAATGACACATGTTCTCTCATTTGGATCCTAGCTCCAAATCCTTAGATTTAAGTCTATAATCTGAGGTAGACACAGAAGCTAGTAAAGGAAAAGTGACCATTTAGAAAAGTGGAGGAAAGCACTGCAAAGGGGATCGTAAGACACAAGTTATGAAGGGGGGAATAGGAAAAACAGGGTGTGCAAAATACCTGGGAGGAAAGATAATACAGAAGGAGAAGGAGGCAAGAGAGACAAACAATAGTAAGGATGCTTGAAAGTCCATATATGGTGACACACACCTTTAATCCCAGCACTCGGAAGGCAGAGGAAGGTTAAACTCTGAATTCGAGGGCACCCTGATCTATGTCGTGAGTTCCAGGCCAGCCAGGTTGACATAGTGAGATCATAAAAAAAAAAAAAACCTGAAATACACAAACACAAAACAAATAAAATAAGACTATCTTTTGTAGGGAGTGTAAAAAACAAATCCAAGATAAGACAAAAACCCAGGAGCCAAGCAGAGCTGAAGAACTGTGGCCCTGTCTTTCAAGGCAGCAACCACATAGTCTTGGATGCTTTGCAAAGGACACACAGAGACCCCCAAGCAGAGCTTGTAGCAGCTCTTGCCCAAGTTTATGTCTCTTTAAGGATTTTATGAAATGCCTACCTATACTTGGTATTCAATTTGATATAGGCATTTGTCAACAGTTCTCTGTGCCTGCATGTGAAGGCCCTCTGAGTTACAGAAGTCAGAGGTGTGCCATTCCCGTGAAAGCTTACCTTTCTGACTCCCACCCACGCTGCTCTGCCCTTTTTATAAACCCATGTTATATGTACCTTGGCATTTGTTTTGTAATTATTAAAAATTAATATTGTTAATGAGTACAGTTTATTGGGATTTTTTTACTAGGTTTCATGGGATGTGCTTGTTCTCTGTGTGCGCCAACACAGTATGAACTTGCTTTCACTTATTTTTAACAACTACTTCATGAGGTTAAGCTAATTTTGAGGTTAAGAATTTTATAGATGAACAGAAGTTCATGAAAAATTTGCCCAAGATTGCCCATTTTATTTATTAATTAACAAGCATTTGTATAGCACCTATGTTTCAGGCTCTTGATTTAAATGTGTGGCATATATATCAACTTATACATGCACATACATGTATATGTAAAATTTGCTCCTCACCAAGTTTATGGAGGTAGGTATTATGTTCTCCATTTTTTTAGTCCAATATCCATGAAAAATCCACATGGCAGAAATAGCAAACAACTTGTCGAATGTCATACATATACTTAGTAAACCTGTCGAAGTCCACTCATGTAGTTTGTAAGCCACACCAGATCCCCCAATCCCATACTCTAACCACTTCTATTTACTTAGTCCTATCTGTTCCTAAACTAGGAACTACACCTATGCCTTACATTAGAGATAACTATGGTGCCCAAAGTGTACTGGATATATATATATGTATATATATATATATATACATATATATATATATATACATATATATATAATGTTGATATGAAGCATATGCCTAATATATGTGTATTAATAATAGGGCCTGCAAGCCAATGCTTATTATTCTCTATTCATGAAATTTAGGTTATAGTATCAGCCTAGATGCTCATCAATAACAAATTGATAAGGAAAAGAGAGAGAGGGGGAGGAGGGGAAGGGAGGGGAGAATAGAAGAAAAATTTTTAAGTTAAAAGAGAAAAGTAATATTGCTTACAGGAAAATGGATGGAGCTGGACAGATTTGTTCAGTAAAATAAGATATATGCACAAAATCAAGTACTTTATGGTTTGTTTACATGGAAGTTAGTATGGAAAAAATGAACATGAAGATAAAAAATCAGGGATGTAGAAGAAGAAAGGAAACTGGGGAGGGGAACAGAAGGGAAATAAGAGATAATATTACCAAAAGTATTTAAATGAATGTGGGGAAGCATTACAATGCGTCTCATTATTTGTATACTTAAGTTGTACTAATAAAAGTGAAAAAGAAAATCAGATTCATGGCACAGAATATCTCAGAAATTATAAATAATTTATAATATTTGAATTTCAGTATAGGAAACTGATGGTTCTTTTGTTGAATATAGTCCTCACTATGGATATTCTATATATTCCTCAGTTTTCTGGAGTGGGCTGTAGACCAAGGATGCTGTTGTAATCTACAGTGTAAACATTAAATCAGTGGTTCTCTCTGGCAGTTAAAGGACCTTCTTTTCCAAGGTTCACCTAAGACCATCAGAAAACACAGGTATTTATATCACATCAAAACACTAACAAAACTACAGTTATGAAATAGCAACAAAAATAATCTTGTGGTTGTGGTCACCATGACATGAGGAACTATATCATAGGGTCACAGCATTAGAAAGATTGAGAATCACTGGTGTAAATGTAGGAACACTTGCAGGCCATGAGAAATCTAAAACATAAAATGAGCAATGACACCCCAAAGAAGACAAGATAGTCATGTTTCATTATCAAGCATCATTTCAAAACTAAATGCATCTTTCCAGATCACTCAAACACCACTTTCCAGGTTTGTTTTTTTTAAGAGGAAATTCTTCTGGCAATCACAATGCCATGCCTCCTCATAAACAATATGAGAATGTAATCCACTGCTTCCTGAGAGGTTGGCATCATGGCCAGAATATCATTTTTAAAACTTTTATTCTTCTCTCATACAATACATCCCAACTGAAGACTCCCCTCCCTCCCCTTCTCCCCATCCTCCCCCACTTCCCATCATTTTTATATTTACCATAATACAGTGAAGCTAATGAGATGTATGTACCATGACTTGTCTCCTCTTTAACTCTGATCTGTTTCTATGTCTTTGTTTTCCTAATTCATGTGCCTCAAAGAGGATTATTTTTTTGCAATTTGATCCTTCAGAATTCTTTGTGCTAAAGACAGATTTAAGCACACAAAATTGTCTGTTAAGTATAAATAAGTAGGATAAATAAGAAGTCTAAGACTTCTAATAGGACTGAGGACCAGCTAATACTCCACAGATCAGTGGCCTTTTCATCTAATTTGAATAAAGTTTCTTATGGGGGAAGGGTTGAGTCATTTTTCTCAAGCAAGTAGGGCACTTCCCTTGTCCCAGCTGGATGGCATTGATGACATCAGTAGATGGTTCATGCTGGGCATTGCTTTTTCATTTTTCTCTTTTTCAATCCATTAATCTGAATTTGATTGAATGGGAGCATGCTAAGATGGAGGTGGGCAAATTGCATTGGTAATAATAGTGTGCATTCAATTTAGCTATAATATATTATAATTTGGATGTAATTCATATCTCAGTGAAGACACCAGAAATGTCAACTCAATTTTTTTTGGGCGTGGCTAACTCCAGGCAGCACCTAGAAGTAGGCATTTAGGAACTCATTCTTAAGTTCTATTATTTTCCTTGTTGTGTCATTGGCTTCTTAACCTTTAAGAATGGTAAGGCAATGAGGATCAATCATTGTTTCTGTTAGCTTGCATCTTCCCATCACACAAGTAGTCTAATTGGTACATGCTCCTGGAAAGAAAGAGATGAAACCCTGTCCTGTAAAATGGAAGACAAATATAAACTACTCATTATTGGGAATTTTCCGTTTAATGTTTAGCTCTTCAATTTCAAATCATGGTGAGTAGTTTCCATGTTTGCTTGTTGTTTTATCTCAATCAGGAGTTATCTTTTCTCTGTGTAGGTAACATAGATCCAGGAACTGTGAACTGTGGACTTGGTATTAGTCTCGCTAATGATCTTGAGCTAGCCCAGGGCTTGATTAAACAGATATTGGACTTTCTAGACACTATTGTAAACATTCTTTTGTTAATGAACAAGAGATGAATTTTCATTTTTTGTGAGGTTTCGACTTACTGCAATAAAATAAAACATCAGTAACTTTTAGAGTATGTAAAAAGTACTATGAATAACAAAGAGAGAAGGGAAACTCTAGGGAAATAATGAGCAGTGGTGAAGGTCTGTGCAGGTTTTGTGGTACCAACAGCTAGTACTGCTTAGCTTCATGGTGAATTGCAGTTGACGTTTCCTTGTGTATGAGCAGTCTTCTCACAGATAATTTCTATATCCTATCTTATGCACTTAGCACAGCATTCACCTCATAGCCGGGGCTCAGTAAAAACTTGGTGATTTACTACATGTTCATTCTGTGTAATGAATGCCATTATTAAAAACAGTATTTCAGATTATAATTGGCTTTGGAAATGACACATTCAATGAACTTTAATATTCATTTAAATGCTTAACTTTTTTCAGTTAGCTAGAGCAGTTGAAGAACAGCGTTTAGTTCCTTGTTAGGAAACAAATTTAAAGAGGTCAGAGATTTCCATGTAGCCACAGATATTCGTTAGGTAGGGTTCTGCTCGACTTTCATGTTTGTTGCTGTGATAAAATATCCTTACAAAAAAAAAAGCTTAGGAGATAAAGGGGTTTGTTTTAGCTTACAATTTCAGATTAGAGATGACTATGGAGAAGTCAAATAGGAATTCCAAGCAGCAAGTCACATCACATCCAGAGCAGAGAGAACTGAATATATACAAGCTTATTTGGTTGCATGCTCATGCTCAGCTGTTTTTGGCTTTTATACAGTTCAACACCTGGTGCCTAGGGAATGGTGCAGCCCACAGTGGACTGAATCTTCTTACACCAACTAACTTAATTAAGCTAATCTTGTCCCAGAGACAGGCTCATATACCAATCCAATGTAGAATATCACTCAATAAGATTCTTTTTCCAGTTGAGTCTCAGTAATGTCAAGTTGAAAATTAAAGCTTAACAGTAGAGGTATCTAACTCACTCACTGAGAGCAAAAGAGACTTTATAACTGACAATGGTATTCTAAAAAGTCGGTGAAGGGGGTGAAGGTAAGAATTCAGAATTCATGAGGCCAAAGAATGGTGATAATCCTTGTTTCTTGGAAGCCTATGGCTAAGTAACCCCTGAAAGATGTCCCAGGGCTCACCATCAGCTGTATAAAGGACATCATACACTCCTTCATTGTGACTTAGGAGAAAACCAGTGCATGACATGGTTTATTAAAACAGGCTTCAGACGGAGTCCTCTAGATATGCATCACCATGTTCCTCCAATGTTACTAGTATAGTATTTGCATAATGGAGTTATTGCTGATTCCATTTCCTTTGGAATTAGCAAAACCCATAAATGACTTTAGGCTGCAACTAGAGTTCTGTGTGAGAGTGAGTAGGATAAACTCTATGGCATTACTGCTCAGTTGAGACAATAAATACAATCTAATTACTGAGCAAACATGGAAATTAGAAAAGGGCAAAGTACTCTGGATTTTGTAAATTTTAGTTTTACAATAATGGTGGTGATGGTGATAAAAGCTAGCATTTATTATTTACTAAGTTAACTCTCTCCTAAGAGCTTTACATATTTAATTTACTCAGTCCTGAAAACAGTTTTACAAACGAAAACTATTTTATCTTCCAGCTTATAAATGAGTGTGATTGACACATGATAAATATAAGGAACATGTTCTGGTTGTACAGAAAGTGATGGAGCTATGGGGCAAATATTTCTGAATTATTTTTCTTTTTTTACAGTTATGCTCATTTCATCTTCCATTCTTGGTGCCTCTTTTCTTACTAACTAGCCTATCTTCTGTACTCATGAGGTGTGGTGTGTGTGTGTGTGTGTGTGTGTGTGTGTGTGTGTGTGTGTGCTTGTGCACATAGGCACATGCACATGTGATATGCATGCTTATATTACACATGTAGCCACACTAACTCTTTGTGATTGTGACCACCATAACTTACCCAACAGATATTATTTCATAATGTCTCTGTCCACCCTCCAGCTCTTAGGATCTTTCTGGATCCCTCTTCCACAATGTTGTTTAACCTTGGAGGGTAGCTAATGTTAAGGTCTTATTTAGGGCTGAGCAACAGTCCTTGCTCTTAGGACCTGGACTTTTTGACCATTTGTGAGTCACCATTAAATATCACCTTTTGCAACAGTTGGCTTCTCTTATTTCAACTGAGAGTATCAGTGGTCTATGGGTACAAACACATAGACGTTTAGGAGGCAATTTGACAAAGGGCTACTTAGTAAACCATCAGTAGTACTTTTTTTTTTTTAAGGCCAATAATCTTAACACCCATAGGTTACTCTCTGGTTACATCCCAGACCATTTCTCCCAAAGGCTCTACTTGAATACTTCTAAGATAGGCAGCTCATTAAACTATGGACATTCTCTTCCTTTGGGTTACTGCTGTTATTATCCATTTTCCCATTTGGTCTTTATATTCTATGTTCAAACCACACATACTATTAGATACTCCTCTTGTGGTATCTTTTTTAGGAATAGCTCTCAGTTTATTCTTAATGGTACTACCCCATCTTCTTTAGTCCCTATTCATCCTTCTGATTTATTTTTCCCATAAGCCAAAAGTCAAAACATGCAAATTTATTTTGAACATTTTTTATAATTCCTGATTTAACCCCCAAATCCTAGAACTAGTCAGTTGCTGCCCTCATACTGGAACAAGCTGATCCAGTTCGTCATATTAGGGTCTGACTGTTGCATTATATTTGAGAACTAATATAAGAGGCCAATTTATGTTTCACTTAATTCTAAATTTTCTCCAACTATAGCTTTTATACATTTAACTGTGGCTTATAAGTGAAAAAAAATTAAATATATTTTATGTTGTCTTGTTTATCAATTATTCTATCAAAAAATGAACTCTAAGTGTTTTGTATGTTCTCTTTTGTGAAACTTTCCAACCAATTTGTCTTTCTTTCTTTCTTTCTTTCTTTCCTTTTCTTTCTTTCCTTTTGGTATTTCTTATTTACTTTTTGTTTTTGTTTTTGTTTTGTCAAATGGTCAATAACCCTAGACATTTCTTTAAAAGGAAACATTCAACAATTACTTCTGTTTTATGCTGTAAAGTGGTAGTCTAATACTCCATTGAAACTTGGTGATATTTTCACCAACTGAGTAAAGAATTCAGACTCTAATATTAAAATGCATCTTCTATTTTTGTAGCAAAATCTAAATTACCACTACCCACATGGTGATCCAGAATCATTTGTAACTCCAATTCCAGGACATCTAACACACTCTTCTGAGATCTGACCCCAAGGCACACATGTGGTACATGTACATACATGCAGGGAAACCCCTGACACACATGAAGTAAAAGAAATAAATAATCTAAAAGAATGTTTTTAAATTAAGATTCTCATGCCTGTAGGTCTAAATTCCAGTATTTTAGCTATATGGTAGAAGTTTTCATCTCTATAAGTATCCCATAAAGCAAGCAGTTTGCAGGCTATAGTTTGAAAGTTCAGATTGTGTCACAGTGCATTAGCAGCCAAGTCACACTTTGTATATTAATATATGCAATATATTTTAAGAGTTCTCTGTATGCAAGACCTTGAAACAAAAACCCAAGAAAGATCAGGTGCTAATGCTTTCAAAACTGTTACGCTTCAGATTCATGTCTCTGTCACTCGGGTGTCTCAAGACAAAATGGCAACAACAGTATGCCAAAGCCACAGGTTTCTCAGTGTTCGAAGGAACACTCATGATATATGTCAACTCAATCCTTTTCTGCACATGTGTAATGTCATGACTAGTCATCCTGTCTTCTAACATAATGAAGGAGATATAAATGTAAAGAGGAGGCTGAAAATCTTATGTATTATCAGCACGCTCATAATTTTCCACTTCCTCTCGCAGACATTTCTCATGATAAGAAGCTTTAAGAAAGAGATTTACTGTATCTATGAAGAGTCCAGGTGTATAAACGAGACTCAAATTTACTGCATATCTTTCCAGATTTAAATGGGTTGAAAAATGGGTCAGTCATAAATACTATTATATATTTTACTATTACTTGGTTTTAGAGGTTATGGTTAAGTAACTATTGCTTTAACTAACTCAGTAAAACTCTTGATTAAAATAAAATGAAAAGCCCTCCCTGGTAAATTGGAGCCAAGAATGCACAGTCTCTGAGATGTTGAATTTACTCAGGTGTTATCCATTTATTTAATACTGTTGAGCACAACAAAATGCACATGTGAGAGTTATGGTTTAACTGAAAAGCATTCAGCATAACTTAACTAGACCCTACTGCATCATGCTAGCAGCACGTAGGGCTAAGTAAAACAAGAAAAATCTAATTATGAAAAGAACTAGTGCAAGTGCAAGCAATGCCTTTAAGCCAATATTTGCTCTTTCTTTTCAATATGTGATAAGTATATATTTTATAATTTATAAAACACACAAGCATGCACACACATGCACAAACATATGCACACATAGGCAAGCATGTAGACAAATAGGCACAAGTGTACACACACACACACACACACAGTCCCCAAGAGGACCTCCTGACAAATCAGCAATAACTTGATTTACAAATTTTTCTTAGTGTATGTAATTTCATCCATGTGGATTTAGGCTTTCATTCAGAGCTTTGTACTCTCAGCTTAAGATAGATAAATAAGATTTTCACTTTGTAGAAATCACCCTCTATCATTAGAAGTCTAGCTGAACATCATGTCAAATTGAGAGAAAGGTGCGACAATACCAAGTCATGACACACAAAGGACAAGAAATACTCATCCTATTAAGCTATTGACATATGCTAGCAAATTCTCATGACTGAGTGAATCCTCTGCTCCTCAGTCCTGTAGACTCCTAACTTTGTGGTTACTTGGCTAAAACTGGGAGCATAGACTCAGGAATGAACTTTGCATCAGTCTATCTAGCGGACAACTCCTTTTTCATGCTAAAGAGCAAGGCGTGGAGTTTTATTTTGAGGTTTTCCTCTTATTTCCTTACAGGGTTATTCATTTTATTTTATTTTACTACTTTTTACCAAAAAGTGAGCTTTAAGAGATTCAAAGGTAATCAGAGATTTCAGATGGCAAGTATTCCTCATGTCAGAACAAGCGTCTGTGACTACCAGAGGATAAGGGGACAGTACTTAGCCTTAGTACTTTCCAGGCCTTTCTATTATCACCCTGAGTGTGACATCCCTTCCTTCAGGAACATTCTCTTCTATAAAACATACTAAAAGGTTGTGTTAAGTATGATTGTAAATTTGCAGCTGGCAAAGTCTAGCCTTGTAACTGGCCATTCCAAACTTGACTGTTCAGAACTATCTACAAGCATTTTTCTACTTTAACACAGAGTCCCCAGTCTTAGCCGTTGTTAGATTGGGTGACATTCATTACACTTAGTTATAAAATATTTTTTATGTTAGTATCAAAATATTCCTAAGCTCACATGTAAGAAATGAATTTAAAAATGTAAGTTATAAAGGATGGACTCTTTCTATAACCATTTCCAATATAAACATAGGTAGACTACAAGAAATTAATTGATAAGTTGCTAAAAAACGCTTCTATTTTGTCAGTTTGTCTCTTTAGAAATTCCTTGGTTGAGTCATGACCAATTGTAAATTGCCATTTAAGAAAAGCTTCAGATTGACACATGAAACATGTTTCTAAACCTCTGAAATCATTTTTCCATTTTTTAAAGAATATTGGCTCAAGGAAAGTTTTTATTAGTCCATGTTGATATAACCAAATTGTGTAGATCTACTCTTATGTCCACGACAAATGAGGTCATAGTGGAGAAGCTACCACTGTTTTGCTAAATGGACATGGGTTCCCATTGAGCTGCTTCCTAAATATTTCTATCTATGCCCATAGATTATTGCTTCCTTTTGAAGCAATTTTTGAAGCAATTTTTGAAGCATTGATTACTGCATAGAGTGGTCAAAGTTCTGAAAACAAATGACTATTGAATGTTCATCCCTAAATGCAGCATCTCTGATCCCCCTCCAGAGATCAGAGAATGGGGTTACAAAGAATGTAAGAGCTGGTAGAGGGACTATGATGTGCTAGGCACAAAGTCAGGAAATCACAGCAGCTGTGACTACGTGCCCACATTTGGTACCATTAATACAGTATTATGGAGTAGAAGGAGCTTATGAGTCTGCTCTTCCTCTCCGTGAGGACCTCTAGGCAATTACCAGTTGCTGGGGGAGGGGGAGACGATTTCCTCAGAGATGTAGACACTGGTGTGTTTTTCATACTCCAGGAAGGAAGGAAGGTCGGAGGGAGGGAAGAAGGGAGGGAAGGAGGAAGGAAGCAACCAAAAAATATATATAAATAAATAAAAGGAGGGGAGAGACACATGAAAGTAAAAGACTGTAAGAAGAGTTAGCTAGAAGTGGAAGGGGATCCACAGGAATGGGAGAGGAGTAAGAGAAGGCAATAGAGGTAAATATGATCAAACAATTGAAAATGTTACAATAAAATACATTCTTATGCATAACTAATACATGCTAATAAAAATAATGTATTTCATAAACACATTAAACTTACGTCGACTCTGTTAAAACTTCTACTCTATGGCTTGTCTCTATAGACTCTTTTAAAGAACTCAACCGTTAGATAAAAGAAGAGAGAGATCTGAAAAGTAGAAAAGAGGGAATAAAATGATCACAATTTTCAGATAATATGAGTGAGCATGTATCTGAAGGGTGCCAGAGAGCAACGGGAAATCTACTCAAACAATAAGAAAATCTACCAATTTTGAGGACTAAAAAATTCATGGAAAAAAGTGTAGCTTTTACAAATAGATTTAAATATATGAATTTATGATTCTTTTTTCTTTTTTGGTTTTTCAAGACAGGGTTTCTCTGCATAACCCTGGCTGTCCTGGAACTCACTCTGTAGACCAGGCTGGCCTTGAACTCAGAAATCTGCCTGCCTCTGCCTCCCAAGTGCTGGTATTAAAGCCATGTGCCACCACTGCCCAGCTCTATGACTCTGTTTTCATTTGAATTTTTAGTTATTGTGTGACAGTATGTTTGTTCATGGAGTATGTATGAGTGTGGGTACCCACAGCACACTGGGGGTATGTGTGATCAGAGTAAAACTTTACAGTCAGTTCTTTCTCTTCATCTTTGTGTGGTTCCTGGAGTGGAGTACACTTGGGTTGTCTCGCTTACATGCCGAGCACTTTCATTTTCTGGTTCCTCTCACCAGCCAATGATTCATGTGTGAACTTCTCAGCATATATAAAATATGCAAGAATTTATAGAAGAATGCCAGACTTATATGAAGGCAAGAACCACATAAGGAGAACACAACTCATATTTAGGGACAGAAAGACTCGGTATCAAAAAAGGATATCTATTCTCCATCAGGAAACTCCTAAGTTTAGACAAGCTCAGTTAAAAACACAATCTTTTTGAATGTTTTGTGAGACAGTTGTTACTATGGCACCCATGCTGGTACCGACTAACTGGGTTTATGTGATGCTCTAGCCTCAGCCTCCGGAGACTAGCTGAGAGTGCAATAGTAAACCACTAAATGGTTTCACTATTCTATGCAAACTGTAAAATCTTATTCTGCTTAAAGCTTACCCTTTAAAAATATTTTTCTCCTTTTTTAAAATTTGGAAACAGTCTCATGGAGCTCAGGCTGGCCTCAAACTCCCAATATACCCAAAGATAACTGATAGCCTAGTTCAAGAGAAACAACTAGAAGATTATAATAAACAATAAGAAAATTTAGCTTCTACCTTCTAAGATCTCTGATTACTTGTATGCATCGCAACATCTGTTTTGTGAGGTGACATGATAGACCCAGACTTTTATGCATTCTAGGTAAACATTCTGTCCATTGAACTAGATCTCCAGTCTTTTAAAAAGTGTTTAGGGAGATGAAGAGTGGCTCTATAATAGAGCATACACAAGGCACTTAGTTCTATGCTAAGCATACCAAAATAATAATACCCTCTTGTTGAAGATACCATGTATCTAAATCATGGAACATGTGAAGGCAAGCTGGCATGGATCTGGAAGCTTCATCCACGCTAGCTAGTTTTAATAATGCTGGAAGGAAAAGAGGAATCATTAGTCACATACAGGTATGAATCCAGAGAGCTGTAGTAATCACTGGCCTGGCAATACATGACCACTGATACAATAGTGACATGGACATCATGGGAATAACCAACCATTATCTGCTCAGCTTTAATCCTTACTCCACAAGGAGAAACCCAGAACCTAGCACTATGACTGGGCTAAAAATGTAGGTCTAGACAAGTTATATGTTCTAAAAGGTAACCTACTACTATTATTCTTCTAAATTAACATATCAGTAAACTTATTCATAACAATGTGTTATATCATAGATCAAAGCATCTTTCAGCCTTCATATGAGAAGTTTCTGTTTGCAGTAGATGCTGATTAACACAGTGACCCACAACCAGCTAAGGTATAGAGAATAAGACACTGCAGATTACTCAGCCCTAAAGGCAATATGTATAGTGCAACCAGTATCCTGTTTAGTTAGTTCCTGTTGGTGCAATGAAACACAATAACCAAAAATCAAGCTTTGAGAAAAGGATTTATTTTGCTTACACTTCCATATCACTGTTGATGATCCAAGGAAGTCAGGATAGGAACTCAAATAGGGCAGAAACGTAGAGGCAGGAGCTGATGCAGAGGCCATGGAGGAATACTGGCTTGTTCCTCCAGGTTTGCTCGGTCTGCATTCTTATACAACCCAGGGTCACCAGTCCAGGGATGGCCCCCTACAATGGCCGGGGTCTTCCCTCATCAACCACTAATTAAGAAAATAACATACAGGCTTTCCTACAGCCTGATCTCATTGAGGCATTTTCTTAATTGATGTTCCCTCCTATCAGACGACTTTAGATTGTGTCAAATTGAAATCATACTATCTAGCACACCTCTCAAGGACTCAGGATGCATTGCAGAAGAGGGGACAGAAAGAGTATAAGAATCAGAGTAAATAGATGATCACAAAGCAGTAGTATTCTCTGACACAGTAGGGAAACGTCACATATAAACTCACAGCTATTGAAACAGCATATAAAAACTGTGCAAGCCCAAGATGGACAAGATCTCAGGATAGAGAAGAGAACTAGGAACAGAATTCCACCCCTAGCTATGTAGCTAACAGTAACTGCTAACTGCTGGAGAGCAGATACAGTTTTTTGTTTTGATTTATTTGGGTTTATGTTTTGATTTGTTTTCTTAAGTGTAAACCCTGGTGAGTCAATCACTGTCCAGCAGAAGACTTCATATCCAGTTATATTTGGGCTGCACAAATTGGTCTTGAAGGATTTATAAATCAAAAGAGGACACCACAGTTTGATGGGTGAGGAAGGGGGTAGATTTGGAACAAGTTGGGAGTTGGTTAGTGTGATGAAAATATGTTATATCAAACTTCCAAGGAAATAATAAAATGAAATTAATTAACTTAGTAAGTAAATGAATAAACACTATATGTGATTGTGATAATAATTCCAATTAATAAGGAAAATGATTATCTAATAAATGAAGTTGGTAACAACTCGATAAATGTCATTGCTCATACTCTTCATCAGAATAAAATATCTAATTGGGAAATTATATGATTCAGGGATAAAACTAGGAACTTTTATATGTATGACTCAAATGAATAAAAACCTTCTCATGGGACCAGCATGTATAATGAAGGAATCTGAGGCAAGAATCAGTAAAGACTTCCTCAGTCACATCTGCTCTCAAATGACTTCCCCTCCTCCAATGAAAGCTTTTTTTTAACTATTTACTTACTTGCCCCACCAAGGCTTCCCTTTATGCAAATGCCCAGACTGAGTTATATTTACCAATCTATTTTGTACCATGATATATATATATATTTAATATACATATTTTATAATTTGATCTGTTTTCCATAATGTTACTCAGAAATCTTCCTGAATCAGTCCCTAGTTGTCTTTATGTTTGTAAATATTCAATGTTATATTGTATGGGCATGTTGTTATTAACTTTAGTAAGCATTTTCTCCACAGATTACCCTGTTTTGAAAAAAAAAATCTTAATAAAATATAAGAAGTATAACTGGTAATTCACTGAAAGCAATGTCTCAGCACAGCTCTTGGAAGTGGTTCTGTTATTCATGGGAAGGGGGGGGCTTCTCAAAAGGTGATGTAAAAATTCTGAAAGAAGGAAACACCCTGAAAACATATCATAATTAAGCTACTAAAGGCATTATTGATAATACATAATACTTTTCCCTCCCTAAAATATCCTGCAAGCAAATCCACTGTGGTATGACAGGCAGTGTTAACAGACTATCTATATCCAGTGAATATGAAATTATAATCATTATAATGATCAAATTACAGTAATTAGAACATAGAAGAGAGAATTTATCTATGCCAGTTCTACAAACTGAAATAGTTCAGGCAATAGTTATCTTATCAGTCACCATTCCTGTACCCCCCAAATAATGACAACTCTTTAGTATTTCACTTTCAGTTTCATAGCACAGAACTTATTAAATGTTATTTTTGTGTTTAAATGATGGTAGCAGAAATAGGATTGTGACAGTGTGTTAAAAGGGATCCGTTGACTCATTCTGGCTCATCCACCTACTCATTATCTCAATGCTGCTCTACCAGAAGAGTTAATGTGATAACTCATCTGACATTAAAAATCAATATTTCACATTTAAATTTTCCAATTTTCATCCAGTGATTCTCTTAGACATACAATAATCTTCTAGTATACGTCTGTATAAGTGATTGTGTGTGTGTGTGTGTGTGTGTGTGTGTGTATTATATAGATGTAGTATTGGCTCCAAACGCTGGTAGTCACAAGATAATTTACTCATCTAAGGAATCTTTGATGACTTCTCATAAAAAAAATGACCATAGCAGTTGTCCTGTCCTTGACTTTTGATTTGGAGAGACAGTCAGAGATGCTCTTTCTGCGGTTGGGGACATAGAGTTCAGTCCATTGAGTGTTTGCCACACAAGTACGAGGATCTGATTTCAGCCCCCAACAGCCACATAAAAAGATGATGACAGTGTGTCTATCATCCCAGTGCTGGAGCAGCAGGCACAGGAAGACCCTGGAGATTGCTAGTTAGCTATTATACCCTGATTGACAAGCTCCAGATCCACTGAGAGACACTGTTGCAAAAAAGGGCAGGAAGAGCAATAGAGGAAGACACTGGATATTGACTCCCTGGTTTCTCAATGTATGTGTGTGCACACCTGCATAAATACATGCACATGCATGAACACATGCACATGAACACAAAAGGAGAGAGAGAGATTGAGTGAGGGGGGGGGCCTTATTTCTGTAAAGTACTTGAGAAATAGATATGCTATTTGGTACTTTTCTTCACGTTTCCTAGCCATCCAGTCACTTTATCATATTATTGTAGACTGTCTCACACAGCTGTGCATGATTTTTGGCAGGCCTTGCTCATTCTTTGATTTGCTCTCTTGGTGGGTCAGCTGTAACCACTCTTCATTCTTCAAAGCATGAGACAGGGCAGACTGCTTTAAACTTTCGGTTGACCTATATGAATACTGTTTTGAGCATTTCTGGCTCCTCAGATGTTGGTAAGTCAAATTAATAAGGGCCATCACAGATCCAGGAAGTGCCTCTAGTCTATTAAGCAATGGTCACATGAGGATAGTAGCTACCAGTACATGTAGGACTCCTAAGGAGAAATTTTTACTGATTCTCCATAGAAAGAACTTTAGGTATCTCCCCTTAAAGGCTAGGGATCTATTCCAAAGAGGAAGTGGAAAAATTGTAAGAACCCAAATTGTAGATGACTTAAAGCAGAATTTTACAGACACAGTAAGATAGATGCACACATATGTGAACTTACAGCAATTGTTACAGCATGCACAAGTCCTACAAAATTCAAACTATTAAGATAGATATGAAGTCTCCCCTCTATCTGAAGAACTATTGACATTTGTTTGCTAATAGAAGAGGGATAAGTCAAATTTTGTCAGTTGTGCAATACCTGGTTGTCTTAGTCAGGGTTTCTATTCCTGAACAAACATCATGACCAAGAAGCAAGTTGGGGAGGAAAGGATTTATTCAGCTTACACTGTGGAAACATTGCTGTTGATCACCAAAGGAAGTCAGGACTGAAACTCAAGCAGGTCAGGAAGCAGGAGCTGATGCAGAGGACATGGAGGGATGTTTCTTACTTGCTTACGTCCCCTGGCTTACTCAGTCTGCTCTCTTATAGAACCCAAGAATACCAGCCTAGAGATGGCACCACCCCCAAGGGGCCCTCCCCATTAATCACTAATTGAGAAAATGACCCACAGCTGGATCTCATGGAGGCATTTCCCCAACTGAAGCTCCTTCTCCAGCCTGTGTCAAGTTGACACAAAAAACCAGCCAGTACACTGGTGTATAGCCCTCAACCCAGGGCGGGTCTCTCACTGAGAGGAGTCAGACAACACAAACTAGATTGAGTGAATTTTTTGTTTGTTTGTTTGTTTTGAGACAGGGTTTCTCTGTGTAGCCCTGGCTGTCCTGGAACTCACTGTGTAGACCAGGCAGGCCTTGAACTCAGAAATCCTCCTGCCTCTGCCTCCCAAGTGCTGGGATTAAAGGTGTGCGCCACCACCGCCCAGAGTGAATTTTTAAAAAGACATGCAGATGGAGAGAAGTAGGGAAGAAGTGAGAGAGGGAGGGAGTAAGAGAGAGGGAGGGAGAAAGGGAGGGAGGGAAGAAGGATAGGGTGAGAAAGTTGTGTGGATAGTGAGGTAAGAGAAGATGATTTGGGAAGAGTACTTGCAGAGAGGGATGAATTTCATCAAAATACATTGTTTGAAATGCTCAAAGATTTAAAAATATTTTTAAAAACCTGTTTGGGGAGAATTTGATTAATGCTATAATGTCTGCATAAATGTTAGTAACAGTATTTTAGAATTGCATAGGTAATACATTGATGCTAAACCTCTGTGTGATTTCTCTCTAATAAAAAGAAAAGGCTTGAGAGATTAGTACAAAACAATCACAGGCATTCAAGATGGAGACATACTACTGAGGTCAGGCTGGTCAGAGCTAAAGTCCTGTTGGTACCATTTGCTAGCTATGATCCTAAACCAGTTACTCTATGTCTCTCAATAGAGACCTCTTTTATTAAAAATGAGCATTATGTTAACTTCCAGAGGAAGGTTTGGGCACAGATTCAATTAAGTAATTGACAGCACAAGGCTGGCATATAGTAGGTAATTAAAAATCTTTGTTTCTTCTTTTCTTTACTAATTTCCTATGGAAAGAGAAAACCATCCCATCGGTCACACCCACTCCTGTCTAGACAATGCTGCTTGCATTAATACACAATTGTAAGTCAACTTGATTAAATGTCATTCTCCATCCTTATTCACATCTAAATAATTCCGAACAGTTTTACTTGCATCTATAATTATCATAATATAAGATATATCTGGAAAAGCACATTCTACAACTCTTTCCAGTTGGACAGTTGGCTTTATCCCCTCCCACATCATTAGCATTTTCCACATTTTAAAACAAAATTTCTGTCTTCATTTAGTCACATTGTTCCTCCACTCACTACATAGATAGTGGAAATCTCAGTTTTCATATGATATAACGTTTATTTTTGTATAAACAAATAAGAATGGTAGGGCTCATCTCATATTTAGATGAGAAATGGGAAAATTTGACAGCCAACAGAGAAGTATCTGGTCTCAGAGGTGTGTGTACGGAGTGCTCAACATGGTTTCAAATAGGAATTAAGATGAAATCCTAGGCATAAGAAGCAGTATGCTTATAGAAGGTGATGTATAAAATGATTTCAAACTGCACGCAAAGGTTGTCTACGGCACAAAAGCAAAAGAAACACAACAAATCAGCTTGCCCTGGTGCTACAAAGATGGCACAAGATCAAGGAGTCAATGAAAATTCATGAGCAAGCAACATATAATGACCAGAATGTTCCTTCCAGTTAGTGACCCTGTAAGGCTCTAAAGCTTAGGACATACAAACCCTTGGAGCTATAAAAGACTCAGCCTAAAATTGGTTGGTTTTTTTGTTTGTTTGTTAGTTTTGTTTTGTTTTTTAATATTGAACTCATAATGTTAGCCAAAATCCTATTTCTGTGTCCTTTAGAAAGCCAATCGCAATACATGTGATGGAAGTAGGTATGGTTGGTGTCAGGTTTTTGTTGAGCTTCTCTGAGAGCAGATCTCCCTTCCCCCTTTGCTTCCTCCCACCTCTTTCCATTCCTCTTCTTCCTATTACAAGATTGTTTGTTAAAAATTCCATTTGAATTATTGATGCAGAGAATTTGAAAAGAGTTGAAAAAAAAAAAAAACAAAACCAGTGCCCCTGGCTGTTATTTGATAGATGCCTTTGGTTGGCTTGACACCAAGTTCACCAAAGTTGAGCAATAATCAGAATCTCTGCCATGTTAATTGGGGAGATGTTACTCTTGTGTGGGTGCTGGAATGCAAACAGTACCTGATGCCTTGAAAATGAAAATAAACAGAGGTAAATGACCAACCTTATCTTGGCAAGATGTGCAAAATGTAGACTAAATATCTACATTGATAGTGTTTGGAGAAGTCCTACACATTTATTCAATGACCAGGAAGATGGTGAAGGCTCCATATATAGGAAGGAATAGAGGAAACAAAGTCCTCTCTGCCATGTCTACACTTCATGTCAATGGTACTTGTAGGACACAGAATTGATTAGTCCATAGCCAGAGAGTTCCATAAAATTAAAGCAAACTCTTTTGGGGATATGTTGTATTCTGGTTGTAGCCTTGTTCCACTAGTGTAAGCAGAAACTGCTCATGGGATTGGTAGACAAAGTTGATTTTTCAATGATTATTAAATATTATTATTACTAATAATAATATTATTGTTAATATTGTGGTGTATTGTATGTACACATGTGCATTTGTGAGTGCATACATACACAACTTTTGGGAGTTGATTGCTTCCTTCCATGGTGTGATGGTTTGTATATGCTTGTCCCAGGGAGTGGCACTATTAGAAGGTGTGGCCTTGTTGGAGGAAGTGTGTCACTGTAGGGTTGGGCTTAGAGATCTTCCTCTTAGATGCCTGAAGATGCTCAGTCTGTTCCTGGTTTCCTTTGGATAAAGGTGTAGAACCCTCAGCTCCTCCTGCACCATGCCTGCCTGGATGTTGCCATGCTTCTGCCTTGATGACAATGGACTAAACCTCTGAACCTGTAAGCCAACCCCAAGTAAATGTCTTTTATAAAACTTGCATTGGTCATTGGTGTCTGTTCACAGCAGTAAAACCCAAACTAATACAGAAGTTGGTACTGGGAGTGGGGTATTGCTGTGATAGGCCTGACCATGCTTTTGTTTGGAAGAATGTGGATTTGGGGACTTTGGATTTGGAAAGCCATGGAATGCTTTATGTGGGGCCTAATGTACCAGCCTAGTAGGAATATGGTAGACAGTGGTGCTGAGGGTCATTTAAACTGTGTAGGCCTGATGGCCCAAGAGGTTTCAGTGGAGAAGAACTTTCATATGTGGCTGAGAGACTGTTTTTGTGATGTTTTGGTGAAGAACATGGCTGCTTTTTACCATTGTTTGAAGAGACTGCCTAAGGCTAAGGAAAAGAGATGTATATTAATTGTATTGACAAAGGAAGTCTCAATAAAGCCCAACAGAGAGTTTGTTCTCTGGTTAAGTCTGATGAAGAGCATTTTGAACAAACATAGCAAGCTGAGAAAGGAAACATACAAAATATATAGTTTGAGCATTAAAGGGACACCAGAAAGTGAAATGGAGCTGAATTCAAGGATATTAAACTGAATTAAGGAAGTAGTGACTTTGAGACAAGATTCCTCCCAGCTAAATTTAGGTTTAGGCATGGTAGTACAAGCCTTTAATCCCAGGAGACAAAGATAAGCAGATCTCTGAGTTCAAGGCCAGCCTAGAACAGAGCAAATTCTAGGTGAAGAAAAACTTAAATCCAGGTTTGGTGGTTCACACCTTTAATCCCAGTGCTTAGGAGACAGGCATGCAGATCTCTGAATTCAAAGTCAGTCTATGGAGCAAGATCCAGGACAGCCAAGCTTAAGCAGTGAAGGAGTTGAAATAAAGGAAGCTAGTGATAAGGTAATAGAACAAGGGGGCCAATGTTCCAGCTCCTGAAAACAGCAGAACTCAGCAGCTTAGGCCATGTGTCTCTGGCTTTATATTCAAGAGGAGAAGGAGACTATTGGGACAATTGATGTTGGTTAGCTGGAGCTAAGAAATTAGTGGTGATTAAGAAAAGACCAGCATCACTTAGGTGATATTTTCTGGGAAGTGTTTGCTGAGAGCACAAAGAAGCTGTGTTCCAGAGATAGCCAAGGTTATACCTCATGCTGCAGCTATACTTGGTAATGTGTAAGAATAATCCAGGTGGTACTGGTTTTGAAGGCATGAAGGCATCATGAAGAACAGCTGAGGTTTGGCACTGTGAGAGGCCATGGAAGGCCATTGGTGAAAGTGCAGCCTCAGCTGTAGTTGACAGCAAAGGACTGAAGGGGTCATGCAAAGGAGTTGAGGCTTGATACCATGAAGACAGCCTATGAAAGGTTTTGGTGAAGCATAGTTGCAGTAGAAGACCCTAGCATATTGGAGATGCCAGTACCATGGGATGACCACCAAGAACAGCAGTGGTAGGGGAATGGATCAACGTGAACAGAGGGCAGAGCTGGAGAAGTGACACCAGCCCTTTGGCGATGCACAGAAGATCATGTGTGGAACTCAGACATTGGAACAAGAAGCTGTGAAGCTGAGGTTGACTTGGGGACCCCAAGATGTTAAAGATGCCAGAGACACAGGATGCCTGCCAGGAAAGCTGCTAACAGGGAGTGGAACCAGCCCAGGAGAAAGAACCTTGTTGCAGTCAACAAAGATGAAAAGGGAGTTGAAGATATGAAGACTGCTTTGCCATCAGATATAGAGATGCAGAGTTTGGAGACTGCCCAGCTGGTTTCCTGTCTTGCTTTTGGAATTACAGTTAAGTGATTGAATGAATCTCAGAAGAGACTTTGAACTTTGGACTTTTAACACTGTTGAGACTACTATAGACTGTGGAAACTTTTGAAGTTAGACTAAATGTATTTTGCATTATGCTATGTTTAGGTATGGCCTCCATAGACTTATGTTTCAACAAGCTTACGGGGACCAGGGAGTGGAATGTGATGGTTTATATATGCTTGTCCCAGAGAGTGGCACTATTAGAAGGTGTGGCCTTGTTGGAGGAAGTGTGTCACTGTAGGGTTGGGCTTAGAGATCTTCCTCTTAGATGCCTGAAGATGCTCAGTCTGTTCCTGGTTTCCTTTGGATAAAGGTATAGAACCCTCAGCTCCTCCTGCACCATGCCTGCCTGGATGTTGCCATGCTTCTGCCTTGATGACAATGGACTAAACCTATGAACCTGTAAGCCAGCCTCAAGTAAATGTCTTTTATAAAACTTGCATTAGTCATTGGTGTCTGTTCACAGCAGTAAAACCCAAACTAATACACATGGATTCCAGTTATTAAACTCAATCAGACTTGGGTGGGGAACACTTTTATTGCCAACTGAGCATTCTCATTGCCCTAAAAAGAACATTTAAAAGACCATCAATTCAACAAATTTATTGTACTATTGATAATGTGAAAGCTCAGAGGAGGGTATAGACTTTCTTGCACTCACTTTGCTAATCAGAGAAGAGCTAGACAGAGAACTCAAAAACTGTGGCACCCAATTTTAGACCAATCACTTGCAAGTATTTTCTACTCATGACACACGAACCAGATTCCCCTTCCTTTCCTTACATCACTGAAACAGAAACTTCAACACATTGCCCAGTATCCCCCAGTTACTAATCATGGAAAACATCTGTATATGTTCTTATCCTAAGTGACAATGGACTCAAGTGGCATGTATGCAGATGACCTATACTCTGCAATCACCCTGCTGGTATGTCCCCTCCTGTAGAAGGGATTCTCCTAAAGTCATGTGTGTCTTTGCTTCAGGATTTCACGTTGACATCATATTTTGGTTTCCCTGTTAACCTTATACTAAGTTTAAACAATAGCAACAAGAAATAATATTCTCCTGACTCTTCAAGTTGCAATTTGCAGAAGTGCCCCTCTTTCTGGGAAATTTTTCCAATAGTACATGTGTGATGATATATGAAGTTGATCACTTGCTGGTCATGGATGCTGATGGGACACTACGGGCTGCATTTCTGTCATTTGGTCTTTCTGTGTATCTTTGACTTCTATCCTACTTAGATGTGCCCTTCCCCCACTCCACTTTCTGAGTGGGAATTTCCAGACCTCAGTGAGCCACACCTCCCCCACCTCGTGGAGCTCTAGGACCAAGGTGAAGTCCATTGTTCTTCAAGGATTTGCAGTGTCCTGAGAGGAGCCAGCTGCCTGCATCCTTCTGAAAAACACCTCAGCCTCCCTGCAGAGCAGCAGAGCCTTGGAGCTGAAGCCCTGCTGAGCAGACTCTCAACTTTGGGGGAAGGGTCTCGCCCCCAAACCTTAAATTGGCAGTCCCCCAATAAACAACAGACTTTGAACAGCATTGTTGTCTTGATCCATGTTTCCCTGTCACCCTGTTTCTTTCCCCAGCTCTCCATCCAGAGAACCCGCCAACCCATTCATATGTAACTGCAGGCAGTAACACTCAGAGGACTTGTAGGATATATTTAGCTGGATTTTCTAGCCATTCAAAGCCTCCATCCTTTGTACCTCATCTACGTGGAAATTTCTGCTGCTGCTGGATTGAACTTAGTGAGGCTAGCTGATACTAAAGGCATCATCACTCTCTGCATTCTTACCCAACTCTACTCAAAATTCCAATGTGGAAAATGTTTCTCCTTGTCTTATGTTCTTCTACAGCAAATATCTCATTGAGAGCTTTTCCACTTCTCTCATCACAGGTGGCAAAGCAGCCACAGACACCATGCTGTCCTCAGAATCTCTCAGATGATTTTTCTTTCTATGTTGCCCTTTCTTCCTTTAGAATGATGTATTTTTTCAGTTGTTTTTGTTCCCTCACACAACTAAGATGTCATGCACTGCTGACCCGCAGTTAGTTCTTCAGGATATGATGAGATTAGCACATACATAGCAGATACATAGTGGCAAAGAGCAGAGGATGCAAGTATGGCCATGGTGGCTCTCATCTAACTGTAAAACCATCATTTTGTCCACGTAGAGTAACATTTGACCTAATTTACATGTGTTCTTTAACCTTGCCTGAATTCCTAGATTTAAGTATTCAGCACATATGTTATGTGGAAATCAAGGCTCATAATAATAAAATATGTAGGAGTGTATATCTCAGCCTATGACCAAGTATTGATCATAAAATCTACTCTATAGGAACTAGATGGAATCCATGATGGAGTGGACAAAACATTCCTACGATAATCTGGCTGCTTTCAGTGGTCTTAAGGTGAAGATGAGAGAGTGAAGGATTTCCTAAAGTGCAAAGTGTTGGCTTTTTCTAAAAGTCTGGAACCAAGTTAGATTAATCTCTATGACATTTCTTTCCTGTTTGTCTACTGAAGTCTTGTGTTAGGGCTGAATCATGGCCATACCTAGAACACTTTTATCACTGAACTCGAATTTTGTGGACATTGAACATGCCCTACTCCTTTCCTCAACTTATAATAATTTCATAAGTTACAGAATCGGATGAGTCCTTTAACGACAATGATTACTGTCTTTTCTTTGATGACACTGAAACACAAAGTGTTCTGATGACCAATGACTTCCCCATCAGAGAGCCAGCATTCCCAACTACCAAGAGGTTTTGCCTGAATTTTCCTCTGGCACTGATCTGTGGAAGTAGGCTAGCTAACTAATGAGTTTGCACAACATCCCCTTCATTGTTGGATTCTAATGAATCTGTATGTAACTAACAAAACTTCACTTATAACGTCTACACCTTGCTGTGGGCAACATTATGCTTTAGTTTCCTAAAGTTGTTCAGTTTATCAATATAGTTCATTGATTCCTCACTTGCCTTTCACAAAAATCTTGGAACCTCCATACAAAGAGTAAATTCTGCCTCACAAAAAGTCAGACATTCAGCCAAGGAGCTGAAGTGGTTCCCACCCTTGACACTCGCCACACCCTGTCAGCCAACAATAAATCCCCTCCTGACATAAAAGTCCCTCTCCCCGACTTACCCCAGAATAAATCCTCTGTTGGCAGCAAGCCAGACTGAACAGATGTGTCTGCCTCCACTTCCTGGGGTGGGGTCAGGCTGGTCCAGCTTTGATCAACCAAAAGGAGGAATTCCCAGTGTCAAGAGCCTTCTGCAGAGAATGCCCCCAGGGCCTACTCCCAGAGGGAAAGGCACCAGAGATGAAAAATGCAGTGAGGAGCATCCTAACTGGGAGATAGCACAAAAGATCCTTGCTTCCAGAAAGCCTGCACCTTATTCCATCACCTCATTTCTTAGGAAGTTGTGCACAGTTGAATAAGCTTACTCTTCATGGCTAAACTCTCCTGCTGAGGAAAGGAAAGTGATCTTGAGTTTAGCGCTCCCAATAGTCATTCTTCCCAGAAAATAGGACACACTAAAGGGGATATTAATCTTAAGGAACTCAAATATTATTGCTTGCAACAAATATTAATTGTTGAACCAATTTGATCAGACCTCCATCACGACTCCTTCAGAAGCATCATGCTGGCTTACACAAGGCATTGCAGTCTGCCCTACCCCTTTCTTTGAGTTTCTAGGCAAATCTCTGAACTTGAGCATATTTGAGGGCTTTTGTTTAGAGATGGGTTTGCAAATTTTGAGAAAAGTAAAAAATTAGGGATACGTTGCCTGCTCATCTTGAAGGCAATGGCCTTGAAGAAGCAAAGTAAGCATGTGTCTCAGTCAGTGAACTTTTTGATCCCTTCCCCTGTGAAAACCCATCCACCAGTAAACTCCATGATTTAGCCCTCATAGGAACCCACAGGACATTTTATTTTGTAGATTTAGTTAATATTATAATAATAAGTAATCTCAGATCTCAGTATCAAGGCTTATATTCATTTGCCCTTCCCAGCCTGTGCAGGTTTATACTGAAGATAATGAATGGGACAAGGTAATTGTGTGCCAAGAAGAAAGTACTTGGTTGATTCCCTACCACTCCCAATATGTTCTGCAATCCCTTACTAGATTTTCTGTATGTGCCAGCATAAGGAAGATAAGAAGTAGAAAGTATGGCTTTCAGATGACTGGGGTAGCTCCTCTTTCTCACTTTCTTCTGGTCCTGAGCAGCTGGAAGAGGAGCTGAAAAGGGAGTTAAGTTTCTGGGACAGCAAAAGCATTGCTATAAAAGATTATTACAGATATAGACAGGAGAAAGCAGGGAAGTTTTACATATCGGATTGAACTTGAAGGCAATAGTATGGACTCTCATCATATAGATACAAATGGAATAGATATAGACAAATATAGAAATGTCTTAGCATATAAAGTATATTTTCTACCCAAATGAATCAAGGTTCTACAAGAAGTTATAGTGCCCAGAACTAGGCAGCATAATACAGTGGTAAGCCCAGAACAAACATTTTTTTGTGCTAGAGAAAATAAAAGAATAAATGGGCATATATTAAAAGAACACAGGTACAATTATGATATAGGAATCATCTGACAGAGGTCTAAATACTGAAGAATCCGAGTATTTAAATGAATGATGACTCAATGTATTAGTCGACACACAAGTTTAGTAGATGAATGAATAAATTAACGGCGAAGAAAAAATGTTATCCTCTAGGTAAAATGCCAGTCATTAGCAATAAATTACAAAAAAAAAATGGTGGAAATAGATCAGTCTCTTGCCGAATCATGGAAATGAATGACTCACACAGGAACCTTCAGAGTAGGTCAATGCCAGTGTCGGCTGAACATTTGGTCAGAAATGGCAATACCGGCATAATCTCACAGAGCCTCCCTAGAATATGTTGATACTAAACTAGAAAAAAAAAAAACCCAAAAGTTGCATGCCATCTGTAAAAAGCTGGCAGTCATCAATAGAATCAAATGCTCACAATTAAGACCCTTAGCGAGGAGATGGATCGGCCTGGTCTACTTCCTTTTTGGGTGCATGGAGAGAGAACAGAACATTATTTCCATATTTTTTTCAAAGAACACATGATTTAAGTCTGACCAAGAAGACATAGCATATCATCCCAGATGCAGGGTCAAAGTATAATATTTGAACAAGCCTTTTAAACTGTTAAAGATTTAAAAACAAAACAACAACCACAAACAAAAAAAAACCCAAAGCAAACAGCAAGGCCTCAAGAATTTTTCCAGGTTGCAGTGGCCTGAATCAACCAAAAGGAGGAAAGGTAACCAAAACCAATTCATGGCAGCAGAATGCTTGTGTGCTTCTGGGAAGGATCCTTATTCCGAAAAAGATATTTTGGAGGTTCACTAAAATTTTAATGACCTCGAAGTGGGTGTTGTTGCTTTATCAAGTGGACTTCCAGCAAGAGAAAGTTATTGCTTAGGAATGGATTCTAGAATGTTTCAGGGTTACTGGGCACCATGATACAGTCTGCTTCTCAAAGGCTTCAAGGAAAACACTCAACAACAGGTCCATACATGAGTGGCGGTGCACAGATGCAAACCTCTTCTTTATTTCAGAAGTAAAAACAAAATTTATTACTCAATTATAAGAAAGTGCCTCTAGAACCCAGTGGAGATCTACTGGACGTTTCTCCTAATTCCAACAAAAATTTGAACTGGTTTTAACTCTGTTGTAGTTGGACTGTATTTTTTAAGGGCAATTCTTTTTCAAGGATGGACTTATAGGACTCAAGGGTTTTTTTGGGCTATAATTAACTTTTATAAAGATCATACTAAATTTTTGTTAATTGGTAAGATACAGTTTTATTAAGCATATAGAAGTGCTTGCTG
Organism: Tokudaia tokunoshimensis; assembly: GCA_036184795.1. Classification (NCBI taxonomy): domain Eukaryota; kingdom Metazoa; phylum Chordata; class Mammalia; order Rodentia; family Muridae; genus Tokudaia; species Tokudaia tokunoshimensis. The sequence goes on along the minus strand of BTHU01000005.1, from coordinate 66,741,261 downwards.
AGCACCAGTTCCTAACACTATTAATGATCCTCTGTTATGCTTGCAGACAGGAGTAAGTTGTCCTCTGAGAGACTCCACCCAGCAGCTGATTCAGACACATACAGACACCTACACTCATACAGTGGATGAAGGTTGGGGACTCTTAAGGAAGAATAGGAGGAAGGATTGTAGGCCCCAAAGTGGATAGGAACTCCACAGGAAGACTAACAGAGTCAACTAACCTGGACCCTTGGGACTCTCAGAGTCTGAGCCACCAACTAAAGAACACACACACAGCCTGGATCTGGGCCACCTACACACATATGTAGCACATACACAACTTGGTCTTCATGTGGGTCCTGAACAACTGGAACAGGGACTATCCCAAAAGCTGTTTTCTGTGCGTGGGATATGTTCTTCTAGCTGGGATGCCTTGTCTGGCCTCAGTGGGAGAAGAAGTGCCTATCCTCACTTTAAAGACTTAAAGCACCAGGGTGGGAGGTTACCCAGTGAGCCCCCCAGCAGCTCAGAGGAGAATGGGACAAGAAGTAGGGAGGGTTGTGGGAGGGGGTGACCAGGAAGGGAGCAGTGAGCAAGATGTCAAGTGAATAATTAAAATAAATTAATTAAATGAATTAAAAAAACAAAACAGTGCTTGCTAAAAGGCCCTGAAGAAACAGGAGAGGCTAAAGCATTGTAAGCAGTGACAACTTTTACCACTCAAGCTTAAGAGGGTGTGGGGAGGCTGAAAGGAGCCATAGGAGACAGAGGTAGAGACGAAAGATATATGAACATGATATCACAATGGAGAGGATGGTGTACCTGAGCATTCATTAGATGTGGTCTATAATGTTAGATTAGACGTCTCACAATAGTGAGTGGGAGTCAGAACTGGTGGCTCTTAGGATGGTCCTTGTTATTTCTTTGTATGCTGGGATGTTGCCTTTGTTGCCTGAGAGATCTGCAAATGTGTAGAAAGCTTTAGAGTACTTTCCAAGAGCTTGAAGGCTAGAAAGGTGTAGATGTGGGTGGAATCCTTCATATTAAGTTCCATGCACATAGATGAAGTCCTGCCTCCTGACAATAGTCTTGCCTTCTGTGGGTTAAGTAGCAAACATTTGTACTGAGTCCTCACATTCTTTAAAAAGTAAACATCTTTCCTGCTACTTGCAAGTCTTCTAGAAGTACTTAGAGATGTTTTCATGGGTGGCTGCCAAATAGTAGCTATCTAAAAATGGACTCCAAGCTTCCTATCATTATAAGGAGGCCCCAGTGCCCCTGTCTAACCTCAACTTGCTCAGATGCCTCAGTGAAATGCAGGAATAAGAAACCATGGGCAGTCTGAAAAGGTCATGTTTACCAATCAAGCTAGAAGAAATTTGACAAACTCTTTATCCACTGTTTGAATAATACTACTTTCATAATAAAATCGTTTTAAACCAGGGGAGGGAAAAAGTTGGTCTCCTTAAATAGTTCAAATTCAAGTTGCTTTTGGCTATTTCCAAGCCTAAAAAACATCAGCCAAGACTGTCTCAATGCAATCTTTTGTAAAAGCAACAAGAAGTTTCCCTTGAGTGAGGCTGTGTGGGTCAGGGTCTTACCTGGTATAAGCAGGAGAGTCTCAGTAGGGGGAAGTTAGAGGTTACTGTAAATGTCTCTGACAGAGGGGCTTTAAGACAAGCCTAGATTCTTTGGCAAGTGTAAAAAGGAAAGGTAATAGCTGGCTAACTTTTATCTTTCCTCTGGGTTCTGAGTGAGAGGGAGCCTTTCATTAACACTTACTAGATACAAAGTATTTTTATGACTGTGGGAATGAAGATATCTAGGTCAGGAAGAGAAGAGCTCCATCTAAAGCAAAAACTATGATCCTTAATTTTTAAAATTTATTCATCTTTTAGTAAGTGTTGCACAGCTATAAATGACCAAATCACAATTAGAAACTCAATAAAAATAACTTCTAATCTTAATACTGACAAAATGTTGACTTACATCAATATACAGCAATATGTCGGCACATTCTGGTTTGTTTCTATGGATAGTTCTACACACTACAATGCCAATTGTTAGCCTCACAGTGAATGAACTATTTGGCAAGACCTTTTCTCAGTTAACAACCAAAGTCTTCATTCTTCGTTTGTCATTGGGTTCCTAATGTTATAAAGCATTATCTTCTTATTATGTCAGATAAGTACCTCTTAGATGCCTATTTAGGGTACTCAGCATGAGTCTCAGAAACCTGCAAAACAGCCCAAACTGTCTAGTCTCTAGAGCATGCAATTCTCAATCTGTAAAATCTGGGATGTTCATAGCATCAGAGAATTAATGAGGGTCAATGTGATATTGTACACTTGTCACTAAACAACCATCCAGTTACAGAACTGCAATTATTTATTTGCTCAATAAAAAGATGACCAGAATCTAAGACCTTCATAGGAGTCATGCTTAATTGATATACCATGGAGTAGTAGTATTAATGATTTAATTTTTGTGTTCAGAATTAAAATCTCTCATGTGAAATAGCTGTACACAGCATGTGTACATGTAGCATGTGATACATGTGAAATTGCTGTATCACAGCAACAGAAAGCAAACTGAGACAGCAAGGAAGTCACAGACCTGAAGTACAGACAACACGATCCTAGGATGGGATACCAGTTGATGATAAGGGCTTTTGTGCTGTGGCTTCTGATTCCTGAGTGAAGAGACCAGTCCTACATTATATATAGTTTCCAGTACAATTAGGAATATACATTATACCATGACTTATGCCGTACTGTGTAAAGTGCTTTTATGGAGCAGTAGGAGAAGATAGGAATGTAACAGTGAGTTAAGGGAGTACCCTGTGCTCATGAACTGTTTCTAAGGTCCACCTCATTAGCACCAGTTCTGCATATGGGTGTCTGTCTCCCTGTCCCTCAACTCAAATATTTTTAAGTATTTAGGAAAAGGGAGTGATAAGAATTCAAATGCCTAAAAGAAATCTAACACAAACATTTCTACCTCCCACAGTTTAAGAACTGACATCCACCAGGAGAAGTGCAGGGCCCAGGATTTTCACAGATGATAATGTAAGTGGAAAACAGTTTGTTTTTGAGGCTGTGGGCATGTTAGACTTGTGTTCGAATTTTCCTGAACAAACAAAAGGTGTTTTTCTGAACTGGAGAAGACAACAAAGTTGACCCTCAGTCACGTCCACTGAACCTAAGAGGCCATCTAAGAGACAACAGGACACAGCAGAGAACAATGGCACCTCTGCAGAGAGCCAACCTACAGATAAAGCCCACCCCCCAACCCCAACCCCACAGCAAGAAGAACAATGATTGTGGAAACACCATTGTTAACTCTGCCAGTAAACCAGACAGTACTTCTTTCCTATTCTTGTTAGTTCATTTTCACCAGAGGATAATGGCTGGAAATGATCATCTCTGTACATCAGATGCCCCCTGGCCTCTGGGATGGCTGTTGAGGTTCTCATGTCCAATGTCATTATTGTGATCTTAAAATTGTCAAATTTGTTAAATTAACCATAGCAGGATATATAAATCATATAAACCACAGATTAAATATCTCCACAGATTGTGTATGTGTGTGTGTGTGTGTGTGTGTGTGTAAGGAAGAAAGGAAAAGACAGAAGAGGCAAGAGAGGATAATTATTTAACTTCAATAAATTCACTCAATGTGAAGGAATTATTACTAGCTTTCAAAAACCATTCATGTTTGCTCTAAAGCATATAAATGTGGTGAGATTTAAGACTTCTCTTAAAATGTGTAGAGAATGATACAAAGAGCTCTTAGATGGAGATATTTTGCAGTCTCCACAATGGCTGTCACAATAGGAGCACCTATGAAAATGAACAGGCCAAAAAAAAAATCAATTCCAATCAATAAAGCAATAACAATGCATTAAGATATTACTCTCTCGACCATACAAGCTCCTTCCTCTGGCCACATTTCCTTTAAATGCTCCTAATCCAGGCAAAGGGAGCTTTTGAATTTGTGGCCTTTGTAAAGGAAGACATTATCATTTAAACTTAACTAATTTAGAAGAACATTAGCTTAAGAGCAAAATATTAAGTACGATCTATTAAATTTAGTATTTCTGCTATTCGTCAATTTAACTGATCATTATAAATAGGGGCAATATAAAGGCCATCGCTCAAGCATTTAAAGCCAATGAAAGAAGTGGAGCTGGGATTATATTAAGAAGTCAGTTTTAAAAGTTCCCTTACATCTTCACCCACCAGTCCTTTCCATTACTTGTGAAAATTAATTACGAATGGCTAAAGTCAATATAATGGCCCATCCTGCATGTGAATGTGCTGCTGTGGGAAATTCTGCTTGTGCCTCCAAATACCATAGAACGTGTAACCAATGTTCCTGTTGAACTTAGAGGACCCTACGTAATGGCAGGATTATTTATTCTTAGACTCTGCCATGCTTAAGCTGTTGATCCATTTGCACAAACTATTAAATCAGACAGATAGGGCTTTCCTATTAGTAATCTACACCTCCACTGGAAGCTGGCACCTTAAAAAAAAAAACAAAACAAAAAAACCAAAAAAAAAACCTCCATTAAATTGTTCTGATACAATAACTACAAACAAGGTAGAAGCTCCCTTGTGGCAGGAACTAAATTTTACTCCACTTGTTTATAGCTCTAACTGAGCCCTGGGGTATTTGATCCACAGTATTGTTAACTGTTCAATTGTGAATCAGTGAAAGATACAACTTCTGCTAAAACTGGCACCTTGTGTTTTGGTCTATTCTTGCTTGGGGCTGGCTCTTCTATGTTTGCATTGTCAGCATCACTTGTTTTCAGTTAGGTGCTTAGCATGTGGCATGTGTAGCATGTAACAGGTTAAGCCAAAATGGATTCTCTCAGTAGGCAGTTTTGTTGATCAACATCTTTTATTTTAAACCTGTTTTGCTATCACCTTATTTGATTTTATTTTCTATCTTGGCTCTTGAATAACTTGTTTATACTTTGTTAAAAGATGCTGCTGACTTAGCTGTAAACACTTGTATTTATGGCTTCTAGAATGTCTTGTATTTTGTTGCTGGAACACTTTGAAATTTACCAATTTTGGATAGAAACTGTCAATATATGGAACACACTGGTGACTAATAGATAAAAATGTAAGTCTGAATTTCCCTATTCTCAATTGCTCATATTAAATGTGTGAGAAGTCACTTTGTGGCACTGGACACAGCCAACCCTATCCCTCACAATGTGAGAAACAAGACATACTCCTTGGCCAGGGACAATTTGAGTTGGTCTCATCATTTTCACTACAGAATGTATCAAGCAGTGTTTTGGTTGTCTCTTACAAACAATTAATTATAATACACTTTGAAGGGAATCAAATATTAAGTGTTTGGCCTTTTATTTTTTTGTCGGCCTCTAAAATCACACATTGATTGGTGCTATAATTGTTGTGGAGACAACCAGTTCAAAGAAAACATGAACTCAACCAACTTGAAGGTATCTCCAAAGTTGCCTCATGTCATAATGCTGGTGGCTCAGCTGCTGACAGAGAGAAGAGGCTAGTGTGGAAAGCAAGTGTTTCTATTGAGATCATAAAAATCATCTGTAGTTTAAAAGGTGTAAAGGGAAACAACATCCCATCCCACAGAAGACTGAAGTCAGATGTAGGAGCAACAAAAATATGGGGTCTCATGCTTAGAGCTTCCCTTTCATATGCTGCCATAATCTTTGGTCAGTCTTATTATTTGTAAACCATACCAAAAAAAAAAAAGAAAAAGAAAAAAGAAAAAGAAAAAAAAAAGGAGTGCATGTCCACTCTTTCTCTCTTACCTCTCCTCCTTGTTCCCCTCTCTCCCCATTCCTTTTCCACATGGTCATGGCTGGCCTCTCTCCACTCTCCCTCTCTCTGCCTTTTTCTGCCTCTACTACCTTCTTAACTCCCCTCCCCATGCCCTGAATAAACTCTATTCCATACGAAAGAAAGAGAGAAAGAAAGAAAGAAAGAAAGAAAGAAAGAAAGAAAGAAAGAAAGAAAGAAAGAAAGAAAAAAGAAAGAAAGCAGTGCATGTCCATTGAGACTCAGATGAACTTTCCTCCTCGTATTTCATAATGGATTCCAGGACCAGTAGTACTATTACGTTTTCCCTATGCCTAGTTCACATTTTAGCTAGAACATAGAGCTTAGCACTAATTTGATTTTTCCCCAGAGATAATTGTTAATATTCTGATATTAAACGAATTTCAAATATCTGAAATGGATTATGATCCAGTTTTCATGTTACTATTTAGACAGTTGTGCTAGCCTCACCACTGTGGACATGAAGAACAAATTCACACAAGCTAAGATTCTTGTACTCACTGCTAAAACTGAGGTATAGCACATGTCCATCAAAAAGTCACATGTCCTCAAAAAATCACACAGAAGAGACTCACCACATTCCTGAAAATCTAACCCAACATCAGAGAATCATCATTACTTTATTAATATCTACAGGCTGGTAAAGAGAAGATATTTAGTTGCATTTCAAAAAGAGACTTAGCATACTTCTCCCACTGATTTAACATTGGGTGACAAAGTATTACATAGAAAAATAGTCATTTTCTCAGACACTTTAGTTGATGCAAAAAAGTTCAGTATAACCAGTCAAGGATGGAGCCTATTGGATAAGAAAAGGAAAAGGTCTTTGAGGGTAGAAATGTTAGAAGCTAAAGACTAAGTATGATGTGTAGCCAGCTGCTAGTCATTGAGCCAAACTTCATTCTTACAGGACCAATAGAATGGACTAGGGTACTGTTAACGTTATAGACAAGGCAAATGTTATTAACCATAATGAAATAGCATGAATAGCATTTAGGGAGAAGCTCATATGTGAATAGATACCTGTTGTTTAGAAGGCTCCATATTAATTGTCTCATATGAAATCTACCAAGGTGTAGAGAGTCATTGAAGTGCCATATAGCCTTATAGCCATAACTCAGCTGCCTGCATTCTTCACCTACTCTGCGGCAGGCATTCCGAGCTGAGGAATTCCAGCCACACCTCTCCTGCACCTGGCAGAGCTGTCAGAACTCCAGGAACAAGCCTTTTGTCACACCTCAGCTTCCAGCAAAGCAACAGACCCTATGGGGTCAGCTTCCTCGAGGAACAGTGGCGCCCAGGGCCTGCTGAGAAGCGCTGAAAAGACTCTGCAACCCTGGGAGGGAGGGTCACGCCAACGGTGCACATATATTGTCGCTCTTATCCCCAAAGTAAAGAGAAATTTGGTACAGCCATGCACTAATGTCTCTGTGTGTTCTTTTCCTCTCGACCCCCGTCGTTTCACTCCACAGCTCCTCGTCCACAGAAAACCCGCTCGTGTGCAATTCCTGGGAAACTTCACCAAGGAATTGCTAAACTTGGAGGATGGGATGACTACACCCCTGAAAGTCCATGTGCTGGAAGCCTCCCCAGTGTAATGGTGCTGAAGCATGGAAGACTCGTTTAACTGGATTTTCTGTCTCTTAATATAATCAGTGGTGGTCTCTGCAGACAGTAACTAGTTCTCATGAAACTAAATTGTTACAATGTAAAGCCAGGAAGCCCCAGCACACCAGCTTGGCCTCTTCTGCACTGGTTCCAACTCTATTGTCACCATTTTGTGACCAGGAGTTAAACAGATCTGCCCACAGAGTTTGAACCTTCAACCCTTAAAATTGCGATCTAAGCAAATATTTTGTTCATAAAGTATTCAGCATCGAGTAGTTCACTATAGCAACACATCAACTAGAATATATAAAACAGATGCTATTATTTTATTAAATAGCTCAGGAAGCTGAAGAAGATTTCTTTTCTCTCAAAAACTACTATCCTTTCAAGAGAGAGAGAGAGAGAGAAATCTTGGAACACTGAGGTCTAGATGGGAAGTGTCCATCAAGTCCTCCTCCCTCAGAGCTCAGGGAACCCCACAGAAGAGGAAGAGGAAAGAGTATAAGAGCTAGAGGGGATGGAGAACACCAGCAGAACAAGTTCCTCTAAATCAACTGTGCAAAGCTCATATGAGCTCACAGAGGCAGAAACAGTATGCACAGGACCCACATAGGTCTGTACCAGGTCTGCTGCATATATATCATGGCTTCTAGTTGAGTGTTTATATGGGACTCCTGAGTGTGTCTTTGATACTTGTGCCTTCTCTTCGGGCTCTTTTCCTTCTGCTTTCACTCTATCTTAGGATATTTTTTTTGTCATGTTTTGTTGTTATCTGTTAGGAGCCTCTTCTTTTCTAATGAGAAATCAGAAGAGAGTAAGTCCTGAGAGGAAGGGAGGTAGGGAGGAATGGGGAGGAGTAGAGAGAGGGGAAACTATAATCAAACACATATTATATGATAAAAGAAATTATTTTCAATAAAAGAATAAAAAATTAGGGCTGTGCATGGTAACACAAGGCTTTAATTCCAGTGCTTAGGAGCCAAAGGTAGGAAGATCTTTGTGAGTTGTAAGCCAGCCAGGGCTACATGGTGAAACCCTGTCTCAAAAATCAACATAGTCATTATGTGTGAGTGATTAAGAACTCTTGTTCTTCTAGAGAATATATTTTGGTTTTCAACTACCTGTAACTACTGCCTCAGGTGGTCCACTTCACTCTTCTGGCCTCCTCTGCAGCCTGCATCCATGTGCCAATCAGACAGACACATACACATGACTAAATCTTTCTTTTTAAAAAAATCAATATGTAGCTGCACCAGTTTGCACTCCCACCCAAAGTAGAAGAGTGTTCCCCTTGTTCCACATCCTTGCCAACATGAGGTATACCTTGTGGTTTTGATGGTAGCCATATAAGTATTTCTCAGCCATTTGAGATTGTTTAGATCTGTACCCCATTTTTATATTGGATTATTTCATTTGTTGATATCTAATTTCTTGAGTTTATATATTTTGCATATTAGCCCTCTGTCACATATGGAGTAAGTGAAAATCTTTTTCTATTTTATGGGCTGTCGTTTTGTCCTATTGACAATGTCTTTTGCCTTACAGAATCTTTTCAGTTTCATAAGCTCCCATTATTAATTATTGACTTCAGTGTCTGTGCTGTTAGTGTTCTGTTCAGGAAGTTTTCCTCCTGAGCAAACACATTCAAGGCTATGCCCTGCTTTTTCTTCTATCAAAATCAGTGTTTCTGGTTTTATGTTGACGTCTATGATATACTTGGACTTGAGATGTTGATCTATGTGCAGTCTTTTACCCATTTGTTGAAGATATTCTGGCGTAGATTTCTAGTTGTTTTTTTTTTTAAACAAAAAACAAGTGTTCATAGGTGTGTGGATTTACATCTGGGTCTTTAACACCACTCCATTGATCAACATGTCTGTTTTTATATCAATACATGTGGGTTGTTTTTTTTTTTTTTTTTGAGTCAATATGGTGGTTTCTCAGAAAATTAGGAATTTATCTACCATAAAACCCAGGTATACTACTCCTGGGATGTTCCATCATACTTCAAGGACACTTGTGCACCTATATTTATAACAGCTTTATTCATACTAACCAGAAACTGGAAACAACCTAGATGTCCTTCAATTGAAGAATGGATAAAGAAAATGTGGTACATTTACACAATGGAATACTATTCAGATATTAAAAAGCAAAGTAATCATGAAATTTGCAGGCAAATGGATGGAAAATGAGAATATTATCCTGAGTAAGGTAACCCAGACTCAGAAAGACACATATGGTACATACTCACATATAAGTGGACATTAAGCATAAAGTGCACGCTAACCATGCTACAATCCACCTAGAAAGAATAATAAATTAGAAGGGCTTAAGAGGTCATGCAAGGATTCCCTGGGAGGGGAAATAGAACAGATTTAGAAGGTGTACTGGGGATGGGTGGGGTTGGGAACAGAGGGGATCAAATGGCAGAGAAGGGGAAAATACTGGAATTGTGGGGCATCTTGGGAACCTAGTGCAATGGAAACTCTACGGAATCTATAAGAGTAACTAGCAAAAACTCCTTGTAATGTGGGACAAGGAGCCTGGACTAACCAGTCTCCTCCAACTGGATTGACTGGTCCATCCTTGATGTGATGATATATGCCTAGTCTTATTGAAGCCTATTATGTTGTGATGTGTTTGGTTGATGTCCGAGGAGATCTGTTCTTTTCTAAGGAGTGGCAGAGCAGAGCAGGCTAGGGGAGATTGGAGGTGTGGGGGAGTAATTAGGGGAGAGGGCAGCAAGAGAAAACTGCATTGGTATATAATATATGAGAGAAGACTTTCTTTTTTAAAATCAGTGTGTAGAACAATTTAGATTCACAATTTGAGAAAGGACAAGCATGTTCAAAAGACTGAGTTATTTTCAGCTTAATTATAAATGTTTGTTATAAATGTTTGTATGGCTTCCTTTAAAAAGGAGAGGTTACTATTCTTTCATAACCATATATCCTTAAACTTTCACTTTTCCATTACTGTTAAAGTTTAATAGTATCTCCATATTTAGCACTGATGGAATTTAGAGTTAGAAAAATAACCTAAAGACCAAGTTAGAGGTAGCAGTCTTCCAAAGATGCTGCAATCAAACCTGGCACTGCCTCATTCTGTCATCTGTGTCCCAAACAAGCAAATTAAATTACTGAAGACAATCCAACCTGAAGAGCACAAATTACCCTACTGATGACTCTAGTGTGGCCCAGTATGAGAATATTCCAGGGCTTTCTGGAAAATGCAAATTAGCTTTGTGGTTCTGTCTCATAGTCATTTGACATCTCCAAAATGTTTGTATCTTAATTTATTATTTTCTCCAGATAATTTTTCCTTAAGTTTTTCTATTCTTGGTTGATAAATGTCTTAGTCAGGGTATCTATTCCTGCACAAACATCATGCCAAGAAGCAAGTTGGGGAAGAAAGGGTTTATTCAGCTTACATTTCCACATTGCTGTTCATCACTGAAGGAAGTCAGGACTGGAACTCAAGCAGGTCAGGAAGCAGGAACTGATGCAGAGGCCATGGAGGGATGTTCCTTACTGGCTTACTTCCCTTGACTTGCTCAGCTTGCTTTCTTATAGAACCCAAGACTACCATCCCAGAGGTGGTACCCATACAAGGGGCCCTCTCCCCTTGACCACTAATTGAGAAAATGCCTTACAGTTGGATCTCATGGAAGCATTTCCTCACCTGTAGCTCCTTTCTTTGTGATAACTCTAGCTGTGTCAAGTTGACACAAAACCAGCTAGTACTGTAGCAAACTCATTGTTCTCTTCCTCAGGTTCAGAATCTAATATTAATCTCAGCCTCTCTTTCTTACTACCCAAAGCCAAATTTCTGGGACACTAGTCTTCTTCTCTTAGTGATGTATGCAGAATTTGGCCTTTCCCCATCCCCTCTCATTGTCCTATTGCTCTTCTGAGCATTCTGGGTTGGATCACATGAGTCTTCTAAGCTCTCTGTTTTTCTATTCCAGCTCCACATCAGCCTATCCTCAACAGACCAACTGCTCACTCCCTTTACCAATCAGGACCCATTGAAAGACTGGGAATCTCTAACCAGTTATTGAAACAGACAGTTTAATATAAGGAATTGTTAACCGGACTAAAACTGCAACTGGGAACCTGAATCTGAAAAGGGTGTGGGGGCATATAAATACAAGAAACATTTTCCATAGCCTCAGAATAGATGACAGAGATCAGAGATATTAGAGCCCATAGCTCAGCAGTCTAGGGAGAACACTAAAGGCAAGGATTGATGTTTCTCAGAGAGTGAATTGAGACTAATTCTGAAGTACTGAAATGATAGTGTTCTAAAGGAAATAAACTACTGTGGTAAAGGAAGCACTGCTTAGGGACAGGAAGCCCAAAGGAACAAATCAGAGGAAGAAGAACGATATCCCCTTCACTGTTTCCGTCCTGTTTTGTTGACAGAGCCCAACAAGGGACGACTTGTGAACAAGACACAGGTAATAGTCTCACAAACTGAAGGATAAATTTGAAGCATAAGCAATAGATTACTGACACATCCTTTAGTGCATTAGTGTGTATGGTATGTACACACATGTGTTTGTGTGTGTACATCTGTATATGTGGATGCCTGCATACATGAGTATACGCACGAGTGTAGAGGTTAGAGGTCAAGATCTACTGTTTTCCTCAGTTGATCTCTGCCTTGTGTTTTGCCTCCAAGCTTCTCATTGGTTCTGGAGCTTATCAAATAAGCTGGCTGTCTGACCAACAAGCTCTGGGAATATGCTTTTCTCCATCTGCCGAACACATAGGTGCCTCTGTGCCTGACTTTTTATGGTCTGTGCTCTTCCCAGACCCTATATTCTTTTTGAAACTTGTACTAAAAAACCATGGAAAGGCTCACTCTTTTAGTACAAAAAAAAAAGCTAGAATATTACAATGTCATCTATGTATTGGTCCCCAGTTCTCTGACCTTCACTAACCCTCTTTCGTTCATACTTTCTGCTCCAGATACTCTGGAACCCTTAGTCTTCCTCAGCCATGCTTATCACATTACCACTTGAGGCTTCTTCTCAAGCTATCTTTTCTATTATTTCTAGAGTGTTTCCCCTACATTCGTCAATCTTTTGAGCACATCTAGTCTTTAGAAGAAGACATACCCTGTCAACCCTATTTCACTCAGCAATCTAACACAACCGCTACCTTGAGATTGAACTTCTGTGATCCAATTGTTTGTTTTCTTGATTGCACTCTCCATATCTATCAGACTATATGGTTATTTAAACATCATGTTGGTAATGATGTCCTCTATCAGTGCTGCTATAATGTAACGTCACCAAGATCAAACAACTTTCTCACTCATATGGCTCAAGAAGCTAGAATAATCCCTGATGTCAAGTTGGCACCCCTTCAGTATTGACAGAAGTCAAATATGTCATCTTCATTGCTTCTATTTATACAGTTAGGAATAGTGATTACAATTTGCCAATGTACAGTGCTATAGACATAACTCATGCAGACAATCTCACATTCAATGAATATTTTGCTGTTGTTTTACTCAAAAGTACAAGGCTTCCACATAAAGAATAACCTGCTTTTCCTGGGTTAGACATGGCTGAAACAGCAGAGATCTTGAAATATTGCAGTTTGGGAAAGGATGTAACTGAGATAAAATTTTGTCTCAAGATAATGAAGATCCATGGGCAAATAGTCAATTACTCAGCATAAAAAGCATTTGCACCATAAGATCTTAAAACCAAATCAATATTTTCACTTATATTTTTCCATAAGTTAGAAGGGAGGAAATTTTAAAGGACTTTTTATTCAGTACGAGGGAGTAAAAGAAGTATCTTAAACAAAAAGTTAACAGTTTACATTTCTGCTTACCCTATGCCTTTCTATTAACCAAAACCAATATATTATACGTAAAATAATTGGAAAAATGAAAGAATCTTCTAAAACTTATATAAAGCAAATGTTTCATAAACACGGAGTATTCAAAAACAAACTGAGCTAAATCCTTAATGATGCTGCGTTTTAAGACAATTTGATAAACTACTTCAACACTGCCACTCCTCTGCCTCTTCCACTGTCCCCATTCTTGGTGTGAATCTTTCACTCTGTGCTACAGAGGGTTTCTGGGGAATGCTGGCAACCCAAGACAGCAGAGCAGGCAGCCAGCAGACAAAGGCTCTGCAGTTTTCTCTCCAGACAGGACTGGATCAAACTCCCTTTGAATGATTAGTCTCTGGAGTGACCAACAAAAACAGACTCCTGCAGGGTCACAAACCAAGGTACCAGCTTTCTCACAAAGCCAATGACTACTGGCCAGTGTGAGCCCAGGGAACTGCTCTCTTTCCTCGGAGTCTTTGGAAAGCCTAGTCACCCACAACAATGTAAAGGCTAAAATTCATTCTTCCTGGAGCTTCTAGAACAACTAACTTTATAGTCTCCTTAGAGTCACTGCTTCCTAAGAATAGATACTGTCTACCAAGTAGCTAGCTTAGCAGTTGTGATTTGGGTTATTATTCTGCTTTTAATGCTATCTCAAGAGCTAGCCTTTGGTAAACCCACTAGTATATCTATTATCCTCAAAGTATCCTACATCAATTCCATTTGGGTGGCTTTTAAATATCTTATGTCCAGCTTCTAAAACAAGGAAAAGATGACTCCTGAAGATGGCACCTGATAGCCCTGGAGATGTTCTTGGGAAAAGTCAAGAAGGAGGAGAAGGCTGCAGAATGGAGAGGTACGGGCTTGCTGGCTGAGCACTGTCAGTGCTCAAACAGAAAGAGGAGGGGTAAGAAGAGGTCCAGGGTCATAATCTGGCAACACGGGAAAAAGAGGCAGGATAAAGAAAATCAAGATTGATATGCATGAGCCACCTCAGCAGGCCAAGGTCAGGAAACAACCAGGCTGGACTGACTGGCTTCAAAAAGTCTTGGCAGAAATATAAAAAGAAAGGACTGTGATTTAAATGCCGAGAATTGGGGGAAAAGCTTTCTGGACTTTTTGAAGCCGGTCAATCCACACCTTCAAATAAGTTAGAGCAATAGAATTGAAACCCACTGTCATTTTGGTGAAATAATTTTACACTTTGGGTATACAAACATTTTAGCTAAATATATAACTTTACAACTTAAAATGCTAGAATTTTAATTAGTAGAAAATGTTTAAAGTATATAACTTTCTCCTGTTTGGTGTTTCATTTAATATAAAGAAAGCAAATAGTCTAGTAAGGGACATTTTGCAACTTATCTGAAAGATCATGGCATGCACGGCTATAGCATTCCTGAAGACAAGCAAAAGAGTATGATCTACCTCATAAGCAAGTGGGTAAGGGAGGCAATAGTGTCATTCATGAGATGAACTGACACTGCAAGTGTGCAATGCAAAGGGAAACTAGTTTTTTAGTATAATTTGTAGAAGAAGAGAGGTATTGAGGGAATGTTCAGAAAAATCAAGCATATAGTCCATGACAAGGCTAAAACAGCCACTCAGCTCTCCCTGTGACAAATCCAATCTTGTCCCCAATAGTCTAAAACAACATCTTTATTTTGGGTGAGGGCAAACTTGATCCAAACTATGTTGCTTTATCTATTTTATAATATAATATCTGTAATAGTCACTCAAAAACTATTTACCTAACAGACAGATATCCAATAACAAATGCCAAGAGGCCAAAGGGAGAGCTATAGATATTGAAGCAATGTCACTTTAAATGTTTCCCTCAGCTCCTAACCAGGGGAGAAAAGGCTCCGTTCTGGTGGCCAGGACTCAGGAAAAGAGCACAGAGCTGACTCTACTTAAATTCTTGCCTTTCTTTCTTTTGTTCATTCCCAAAGATGACCTGTGCATTAGTCAACCTTGCCTGTAAGTCCAGGCTTCACATGACTGGCTGGGCTCCCTTCCAGTCACTCCAATCAAAATGAGTCACAATGTCTCATTTTGATCCTTTGTTCTTTCTATATGTAGTAGTTTCCATATGACAGTTGTAGCCAACCCCATTACCAATCTTTTACAACACCCAACTTTTCATTTTTCTGTGTGAATATTTATTCTTGGTGAGCAAAGGGTTTTGATACTCGACTATCTCAAGGCTATTTCAAATGCTTAGGTTAGTGCAAGATGCTGCACCATCCATTTGCACTCAGATCTTGGCTCTTCTCTTTAGTTGACCATGACTTTAGACAAGCTGTCGTGTCCAAGATGACATTTCCATTTCTGTAAAGTCAGTATTGTGAAGATTAAGCACGCTAACAGTGAAATAGATATTCATAGAGATAATAAAAATAATATTTTGCAAATAGTAGGAATTCCTAAAATATAGCTGTTACTGTACTTAGCACAATTTAATTTAATGCCCTTTAAAAGTTGAAACAAAGAAAAAAAAGATACAAATTTAATGCTTTTAACCTGGCTCCCTTCCTTTCAACTCATAATCAAATAATTCCATTTGACTTTTTGATCAACTAGGCAAATAAGCCACCTACAGTCAAGAAGTCAGATAAATGGGAGAGTTCCCCCTGCATTGAGAGTAGGTTCCTGTGCTGTGTTAGAATTCCTCTTACTAGACAAAACAAGTTCTGCTGCCTAATTATCAGCAGAAAGAATAGCTAAAAATCAGTGAGCTGAAACAAAAATTATTAGCTTTAAAGATACTCTCTGGCATTTAGTTGGCTTTTAGCCACAGGTTTTATGTGGAGTTCAAACCATTCAATTACCTAAAGGCATGGTTTTGAATTTGCTAATCATAGAGGCCTTGGCATGGTCATATGTATAACTGACTTTTTCCCCTTATTTTTAATGGCTGACAAGCAAGCCTATTTTGAATATTTTATCTAAAATTTGTTCTAATAACTTAATAGAGTTTCAGTTGCTCCCCATTCAAGGGAATGCTGTACCTTCCTATATCTGCATTTGATGGGGAATGATCATCCACTGGGTTGGGTTTGGCCTGGGGTCAACCAATTTTCCTTATCTACACCCCTCTCCAGCTAACTATGAAAATCATCTGAATCACCCTTGGTTGTCAGCATGGAGGATAATTAGGAGAGATTAAAACCTTCCACTTTTTTGCACATCCATTTAAGAGAAACATTACTTTAAAGACTCTAAATGTTATTCTTAGGTCCAGCCAGACTATCATAGCTGCAAAAGTTATACAACAGCATTTCCACACTTGTGTTATGGAACTATTTTGATAAGGGAAGTCTTGAATCACAGGCTATACAGATGCAGGAACATGGTATGGTGGTGAGGATTCTCTCTGTTACATATACTATAAACACAAAAGACCCTAGAGAAAAAGGGTCACAACTTTAGTCATTTATGATTAGTCAAAACTCAGTATTTTTGTCTCCAGGTGAGGACTTTAAGTAAAGATCCTTCTACAAATGCTATTTTTTTCTCTCTCAATCTCAGTCTAATTTATGTATAACATTTCTTAAAGCCTGGCTGTCAGCTGAAGGCTGAAACATTCTAATGGGTTTCTGTGTTTGGTTTCCTTGACTTATCACAAGAGCTGATAACTTTTTGTATACATTAACTAAGAAGCCTCCTTCAAAGTATGCTGACATTTAACTCAGTGTTAAATGGATTTTAATGAACTCTAAACCTCTATTCATAGTTTCTGCAAATGAAGTCTTCTTTCCTTACAATCTAGAAAGCTGGTGGTGTGCATTCCAAAGAATATGAACCAAGCCTGAGACCCTGACTGGGTAGCTTCAAACCAGATTAGAATCATGCAGACAAAACATTCTCATGGATGACTTTTAAAAATATTCAACCAGATACTTAGCAATACACACATATAGCACCCATGTCAGAGTATTTATTCCAAATGATATAAAACATTTAATGGCTTTGGGGAGACATAATCTTTGGGACAACTTAGTTAGAAATTATATTTTCTTAGCATCTTATATGTATTCCATTAAAGGTACTGGGGATATAGCTCAGCAGTTAAGAATACTGGCCGCTCTTGCAGAGGTATTGGGTTCAAATCACAGCACAACTGTCTGTAACTTCACTTCCAAGAGGTTTCACGCCCACTTCTGGCCTCCTTAAACACACATGTGCACATGCAAATCTTCAGACAAAGACATATACACATAAACAAAATGAAATAAATAAATATTTAAGACTAAAACAATTCTGGCAGTGTTTATAATCCTAACTTTTCACAGAAAGCACCTCAGTTCTTAGACTTGTATTTCAGCTTCATCACATGGACATATCTCTGAACCTATACTGAGGCAAGGATATATTAATTATTTGGTCAGGGTAGAGATTATACAGTATATGCTGAATCAACCTGCTAAGAAGTTAATCATGTTTTATTGTCTCGTAAATGGAGTGTGTATTGTGTGCACATATGCGTGTTTTCCTCCTTTCATTGAAATTTGGATGTTAGCATTTTCTTAGTATAAAAAAATAATTTTCATTCACAGTTTCAGAAGTTCAGTCCATGAACATGTTGTGTTTGCACAACGGGGTCTGGTGGAACAGAGCTGCTTACTTCATGGCTGGGAAGCAAGGAAAGAGGAAAGAACCCAGGCTCCCCTCCCCCCACTCCCATCCCCTCTAAGGACCCTCCGCCAATGATCCAAAGAGCATTGCTCATTGGTCTAAACTCAAGTTTGCATAGCTTGTCAATTTGTCATTTAATGGAACAAGGATTTAACATAGGCATACTTGGAGGTCTCTGAAGATCAAGCCATAGCAAATGTGTACACATTTTGTTTTTCCCTCAAATCTTCATAGTCATTCACTCACTCTAACAACATAGTTCTGTTCCCAAAAGGCAGGTGACAGCAAGACCATCAAGGATAAAATCTCCTTTCTTATTGCTACTTTTCACTGACCTCAGTTTAGTTCTTCCTGCTTCCAGGAAGAGAAAAATGGACCAGAAATAACATTCCATATACAGTATTTTTAAAAAGAATGATGTAAATATTCTAAAGACTGTACAGTAAATAATATATTTGAGAGGCAATGTAAATATTTGATATAATACAGAGTAATGGTTAAGGTCCAATGAAATCACGGAGTTTGGAAAAATATAAAATGCCCTAAATTGCTCCCTGCTTTCCCTACAGTCTAGGAGTACAGTTCATAAATCGCAACGTATTCTGCATTACCTGGAGCTCAAGCATCCCAGCTGCCAGGTGGGCTCCTCCCTTCATTCCCTACCGCTATGAAAGCTTTCCACTCCCACCTCACCACTCAGGGCCATGCTTTGAACTATGGCAGTGATCAATACCTGCTCTTTGAGAAATGGAACCAGGGCATGTGAGTGAACTCACCCAGATCCCTAATTTTCATGGGGAGTATGGTAGGAAAACTGATCGCGAACAGACATAGAAATACATAATGAATTCCACATGCAACATGAGCTCTGTGTATTATTTCAGGTGGCCAAAGACACATCCTCTTGCTTTCTGCAACCTACTCCTTCTAAGTCTTGATTGGCTTGGCTGGGTTCAGTTCGGCATCAATGCCACTGCGAGACCTGAATATTATAATATTTACCAGATTGTGTGAAAAGGACACAGGTGTGTTCTGATAAATGGAATACAAATATCAAAATATTCAGAGGAAGGGCAAAGCTGTGTCAGGCAGCTCACATTCCAGCTAATTGAAACAACAGGGAGGAAAATGTCCCTATGATTAGTTACCTGGAGACAGGAAGTGAAGGGTTTTGCCTTTCGGTATTTCAAATGGCTGCAGTAATAACACCTTAGAGAAGGAAAATATCTAACAGAAACAACTGATTTTTTTTAAGCAAAAAGTTTACTAAGTTTTTTTGGCAAATACTCGAAAGTGTACTTCCCCAGACAAGGAAGTCCAGCCTAATCACAACACAGGCACCAGAATCAGAAATTAACTTCAGCATGTTTCATCCATCTACAATTTGTGTTGCACAAGTTGTCCCTAAAATGCCTTTAATAACAAAAGGAGCTAGTCTACATGACATTTGTTTGCCACATCTTTTGAGTATTGTTCAATCTAAAATAATCTTTAGTCTTTTAGACCCTTAGTTCCTTAAAAATAGGTTTCTTAAAAAAGAAACTGATAGGAATAAATATTATGTTTAGTCATCTTTGATTGGTCAGTTAACAATGAGAAGCCAATGAAGCAGAAAGGAACCAGGGAGTGAAGAGAGAAGACATAGTTTAAATCCACAGCAGATGAAAACTTTTACAGGAAAATAATGAATCGTAGTTGAAGTTAGGGGGGGTGGTGTCAGATTCTAATTCTAACACTTTGGGGAATGAGGCTAGAAGACTAAAGGTTCATATATATCACCCTTGGCTAGAGAGTGAATTGGAAACCAGCATTAGCTACACAAAACCGTCTTGGGAAAAAAAATAGAGGAGGAGAGTGAGGAGATTGGAATAACCCATATATACTGAAAATGGAAGGGGCTTGGTAAAAGCAAAGAGAGAAAAGGTCCTTAAATTGGTGATTCAAGGATATGACCACCTAGAAGTCTGTGACCAATAAGGAGTCTTAAGCCCTCCTTGGAACTCCTTGGAACCCTAGCTCATGAGTTTTATCTGGTCATATGACGTGCAGTGGAAGCAGGTTTCACAGTGATTTTGATGCAAGAGAATTGTAAGCATACTTTATAAGTCATTGGTTATTATAGCAAGATGTGAGGATACTGGATATCAGAAAGAGGAAAGCATGTCTGTGCAACCAAGTCCGCTGAGCATTCCATTTCATGCCTTCAACTATTTTAAACATGTGACATTGAAGAATTTCTATCATTGTTCCATGAGCAATGGGTTTTGTGTACAAAGCTAAAGCTGTAACAAGGTCAGAGGCATCACACTTAAATGCTTGTCTAAGACAGTGGTTCATAAGGCAGGAGCCATCTGCCTTTAGGAAAAGATTGTTTTTAATACATTATGCCTTGCCAATAAATGAGAGGGGACTTTCATCATCAGAGATTTCTTTTGATCCTTTGAATGAGAGGACTATCATTGTTGCTGCTGAGCCGCTGAGTTCCTGTCAACTGTTGAGAAATGGTCTCACTCTGCAGCCCAGGATGGCCTTTGAACTCCTAGTTTTAAGGTCCACAGGCCTCCATGTGCTGGGATTGTAGGTATGGATGGTGAGCCTGGCCATTCCAGGACTTTTGAATACAGACATTTGTTTTCTTGAGTGGTGAGAACCTTGCACCAAGACTGACATCATGAGCAAGACAAAAGACTGCTCTCTGGTTACTTGTTGCTCAGGTAACCACTTCACCAAACATGTGTTCCAAAATTAAGCATCTGAATACTTCATATAATTATCTGGACCAGGAATCTGGGCTGGGCTCAAGTGGAAGATGCTTTTGTTCCACACAGTATCGATGTGAGCTACAAGGTAGTGTCTGATAAAATCCTAGGTGGCTTTACTTGTATATCTGGCTTCTTGGAGAAAAGGGGTAAATTTTCCAGGTAGAAGCCTGAGTTCAGCTGAGACTACCAATTAGAACATCTTAAATGGCACGGCTTATATGAGGCTCCCAGAAACATAATATAGAAGTTGCTTGTTTAAGTCCTGAGACTAAGAAGTTGTGGTGGTTTGAATAAGAATGGCCCCATAGTCTCATATATTTGAAGGCTTGGGGAACAGTACTATTTGTCCGAGTAAGTGTAGCCTTGTTGGAGAAACTATGTCACTGGGGATGGGCTTTGGGGTTTCAATGGCTCTCTCTCTCTCTTCCTGCTGCATGCAGATCTAGAGGTAGAACTCTTAGCTACCATATTTGCCTATATGCCACCATGCTCCCTGTCATAATGATAATGGACTAACTGTTAGCAATCTGGCATTCCCACTGGCCTGCCCTCAGGGACCAAGCAGCAACTTACATCATCACCTTCTTCTGCCAGATGTGCCAGAGGTTTACTGCACACACACACACACACACACACACACACACACACACACACGGTCCCGAGCCACTCCAGATATGTCTCTCTCCCTCTCCCTCTTCCTCCCCACTCTCTCCCTCTCCCTCTTCTTCTTCCTCCCCACTCTCTCCCTCTCCCAATCCCTCTTTGTCTCCTTGTCTATCTGCCTGCCTGCCTCTATCTCTCCCTCATGCCTCAACTCCAAGAGGGCCTTTCTCTCTCTCCTCCCCCAATAAACCAGTTAGATAGATGGTGTTCTGTGGAGCAATTTCTCAGCATCACACCTTGCCAGTGGCGTACCATAGGTACCCTTACCCCCTCAGCACTTTATCCTAACACTAACCCTCTGAGACTGTAAGCCAGCCCTAATTACATGCTGTCTTATATATCATCATGGTGTCTCTTCATAGCAATAGAGCACTGACTAGGAGAAAATGATTCAGGATTTGTTCTGTGTGCCAAAGCAGTGACAATGCCCAACCAGATAATGGTGGAGATGTAAATTCCAGCTCTTCTGGAGAAGAGTCTCAATAACTTAAAGCCCAATATTGAGACATAGTTATGGCTTCCTCCTCTCCTCAAAGAAGGAGAAAGCCTTTGGAGAAATGTAAACTGTAAATTAGATTGTGTATGACTGATAGTTCTTGCTAACATTGTATAGAGATTATAAAGCAAAGATTCTAAATTATGTTTGGTCTAACAATTATCTACTGTATATTCATTCATTCTAGAACATAGTCAAGAAATATGTCACAAATATTAACCTAAAAGAATTTTCCAAACATTTTCTTTTTCAATAATAGATATGGGTTCAATGCCATGGTCCAGTTATATATTACATATTACACACTACACACTACATATTACTCATAGAAGTCCACCCCCAGGCTCCCTTCTAAGGATAGCCCACAGGAATGTTCTAAGTAGGTAGAAGGCATGAGTTGGGGTCAGAATAAAATTCCCTGAAGATGTATCTGTGTAGCTGAGATCCAAAGGATGTATAGGAGGCTCCTGTGCCTGGTAACACGTGTGGAACAGAGGGAGTGTTGATAAAGATGGAGATGTAGGACATGCTTCCCTCAAAGACAGAGCAGGGATAAAGACTAAGACTTAGGGGAAAACAGGGCAAGTCAGCCAGGGACTTGAAGTCACTGAGGTTCATCCCAGTGGGGACTGAGCATCCAAAGAGGAGAGGAGAGTTAAAAATTGAACACAATCGTCTCTGTGGGAGTAGATCTGCAAAGTGGTGAAGGTCAGCCTCATCCTCCATGTCTCCTGAGCGCCTTTTCTATATTGCCATATAGGGATGACCAGTGAGAAATAGCTAGCAGTCAGAGAAGGGATCAGAGGAGGACATATCCAGAGAGAGCTCCCAACAGAGCTTTTCAATCACTTTAAAAATGTCTAGGGAGTTTTATCATTGAATTACAAAACATTATCTTCTGTGATATCTCACCTGGTTAAATTGTTCCTTATTTTACATAAGTTGGAACTGAGAACCAGAGAAGTTGAGCAGAATGCAAAGAATTCCAGGAACATAGTGCGGTAAAGACCCAGGCTGCCTAACATGTCTAGACTAAGAACCCACAGCAGATGACAGGAAGCAGTTCCTGAAAGACGTCTTTGTGGACATTGTGGACACATAAAACACAAAGTCAAGTTCACGGAAGCTGTCACTAATCAGGTTCTCCAGGAAGAAGCCAGAGATTAGTGTTGCAAGAGAGATTTAGCACTGTGAAAGGATGGACAGATGCCTGTGCAGGAAAAGAGAGGGGGTTAAATACTGACATAAAGAGAGAGCTGTGTGGCCATAAAGCAGAGTCACCCTTACCCTACCAGGAGTGTCTGAGGGTCAGATGGCATTTCAGGAGTCCCAGGAGCCAGGCCTTCATGTTCCAGCCTCAGCATGTCACTTTGCCTGTCTCAATGTGGAGTGATGGCACCTAGGCCAACTGCTGGGCCTGAATCCTCACCTTTCAGTGGAGTCTAGATAGCATAGCACAAAACATCTCTACTGCCAGCACCTCAACCACCAGAGTAGCCTGTTCTAGTACTTTCTAGCCAGCCTGGACCTTCTCCATCCTTCAGGTGTTACCAAGCTATAGCACAAACTCAACCATAGTTCAGGCAGCATTTCCTGTAAGCATCCATTTACCTGCAAACCTCCAGCTATTTTGCTTCTTGTATACAGTGACATCTAAATGCTACCACATCCTTTAAGGGCTTATGAGATTTGACTCATATTTAGCCTTATTTCTCTCATTTAAAACTAAGTGCAGATTTGAAACATTCACTCTGATAAGTGTTGACAAATGCACACCTCTTCATATCCCCACCATTTCTTTTCACTACTGAAAGCTCACTTCTGAAGCTTTGCGGGGCCTGGATCTTCCAGCCTGGTGTGTGGTGGCAGTAAATGACATCACTACCAATCCCCCACTACTGCCACTCCTTTCCCTTTCTCCTGTTCCTTCTCTTTCTCTTCCTCCTCCTCTTTGTCCTCCTCCTTCTAGGCTCATGATCATCCTGTCCTCCTACCTCAACCTCTCTAGTGCTCTGATCACATGTGCCAGCTATATTCATATCACGAAGATTTCACTGCAATTTTAAGTGACAAAAAAATAGAGTAGTTATGCAAAGATGTCTGATTTCTCAAGTACAGAGTTAGATAATCCCTCCAGTGTATCACCTAGAAGAAATAAGTCTTCAACTCTACACTACTTCCTTTTTCATAGAAAATGCATCTAAGCCCTTAATGACAATGTTGCCACTAAGGTGATCATCATTAGCAAGTTACAAAAATTATAAAATCTCCAGCTTCATTTCTTGGTGCATGTATGCTCATACATGTGTGTAGTAAGTCCCTCTGGTTTCCGTTCACTTTGTTTTTAGAAATAGAAATGTTAAAGCACTGGATATATTCTTGTAACGACAGTCACATGGCTACAAATAGCATGGATGCCTCTGTCCTTAACTTCAGGCTGAACGAATACCTTTAGATCTCACTAAAGTACCAGTTCCAAACTGATGGCTTTATATTAGTACAGATGTGTGAGAAGTACGCTGGAGCTCCTCAGCAAGAACAAAATGTTTTTATTTCATAGACTGGCTTTGTCAATGAAATATGCTTTTAGTGTTTGGTGTTTTTATGAGCTGTCTTAAGTTTTAGTAACATAAAACTGAGTGGAAGACTTCAAGTGCTTTAACCTAATCTCTCTGGAACAATTTGTGTTGTTTTGTTTAGGGGCAGGGAGGGTTGTTTGTCTTGTTTCCTAGTTTGTGACAGAGCATATCTTAAACTAGCTTTGGGTGTGAGCAAGAGCATATATTATTGAAGGTTTATGGCATTCTTACAAAGACCTCCAAAGTGGAAGGGAGGTTCATAAGAATGGAAGAGAGGAATGATGGAATCCTTGGCTGTACTTTTCATTCCTCATGCCTCTGTACTGTTGGTGACGTCAACTGGTGGAGTTCAGAGTAGAAAAGCAGAGAGACTTCTGTCTGAACTGGGAAACAGGTGGCCACACTTTCCTGTTTGAGATGACTCAACACTTTTGAATTCAGAATTAAATACTATCTGGTTACTTATGGGTAAAGCTGTACCAAATCCACAAGGAAGAACAGCATGTTTACTTATTTAAAGGCAAACTCACATAAACAACCAAATCCCTTGTGTTTGCATATGTAGCATCCACCAGCATAGGTGGCAAACTAGTCCTTGATAAAAACATGGTTGATGGTTGATATTTGCATCTTCACATCTAAGAAATCCCCTAAAGCTTTGGTTACTCAGTGTACCATTTCACCCTGGGCCTCATAGTATTTCTCAATATCATCCTTAGGACAATGGAACAGCAGAGATGACACTTCAAGTGTACCTCTGTTTTGACTGGTTTTACTTCAAATCATAGTAATTTTTAGGGTTCTATCGTGTTAATTCTGAAATGTTTTTTCATGCAGAAGGATCATAACTATCGTAACATTCCTGATTTCTCCATAGTCTCTCATTCACAATGTTTCAGGAAAACAAAAAGTACTTTTTGATAAATGTAAGAATATGTTGAGTAGCTATGTGTGGAATCTAATCTAGCTAGGTGTGAATCTGGCTGGGAAGCACACATGTACTTCCTCATAGGTGAAAGCAAGTCCTTGGTAGGTGCAACTGAAAAATCTGTTTAATTCTGTAGTTTAAAATTATGAACATCAATGGTCCACAGACAGACATATCTTATATGTAATAAAAATAATTTTTAAAAATCTTCGTCTGCCTTTTTCTCATACAGTTTTTCTTACTTGGAATATAATGTGGGCACTTTCATACTAACACTAGTGATAGACCATGTAAAATTAATCCTAGCTATTCCAAAACAGTGAATGTTTGGAACCAACCCACTTTAAACAGTTACTTATATTCAGGATGTTTTAGTGGAGTGTAGAATATGAATATTATAGCAAAACTACCCACAATGTTAGCTGAAAGCTTATATTTTTAGGAGCTAGCCAACATTCTTTAGTAAATACCTAAGGGCTTTATTTGTTGTAAATTACTTTTTAAATGTATAAGTAATACAACATATTATTTTCAAAGTAACAATACCCTCTCCAAACATTAATGTATCACTTTCTCATTGCATGTACTATCAAAGGTAAACATAATTTTTACATCAGTCTTGAAGGTCTTATCCTTGACAATTTTGTGCAATGTATTTACTCTCATGGTTGCTGAAGAGAGGTAATTATTGTGCCTATGTTTCTTTGATATTAGATTCAGTAAATTAATCTTTTCATCAATATTCTCCATGAATAAATTCATTACATAATATACTAATACAACATAATATGTATCACAAGGTAACTATTATATGTACATGTATGACTATGAACAGTATCATATTACAAATCAATCTAAATCTTTTTCATGAAAGCATAAGATTCCATATCATGAGTGTACATCATTAATCATTTCCCTTCTTACATATTGTTTTCAATTGGTCGGTATCTTAAATAATGCTACAGTGAACATCAGACATTAAAACTCTTTGTGTAATATAGATATACTTACTCAAATTAATAAACTATGCCATTTTGGGTTGTTAAATGCTTAAATTGTACATAAACATTTGCTTTATAAAGTAATTTTTGTTGACACTCCCCAGTAATTTGGTAAAATATTCATTTTCCCTGTCTTCACGTTATCAAACTTGAGTAATGTTTTATCCTTTGAAAAATATCTTAGATTTACAAAAAAAAACAAAATGAAACAAACAAAAACCCAAATCCCACAAAAGTAGTCTGGACAGTTTCTATATTGTCCTTTCCTAGTTTCTTCCATCGTTAACATCTTATAGCGCTGCAGTATCTATGAAGGAAATAAAAGTCATCACTGCTGTATTTCTGTTCTTTAAATCCTCGATGGTCTCTGGAATCTGTGTACCAATTATTCCACCATTCCTCACTGTCAGCATGCCAAATAGTAACCGGATTCAGGATGTTCACAATCACTCAACCAAGGTAGTATCTTCCTCTACTGTAATGCTATTTTTCCTCTTTCCGAATGATGTACCTTTAAAGCAAGTCACTAAATTATATTCACACTCCAAGCAAAAAGGAGGCCTTTGGGGGTAAAGTGGATTTATTGACCTCCCACTCTGAGGAGCATGCTCAAATAAGATATAATTCTGTAAAACAAAATTGTTTCTTTTGCAGTTATTTGTAGAGTTGCATCAATATCAGAAGGGTCTCTGGTATTATAATCTTGTGCTCATAACTATAATGCATTGCTACTTTTTCTAGTTCACTGCCCAAGCTCTTCTCTGGAGCTCCTGTTTATCTCTCTGGTATACCATCATTGGTTTGTGCTTTCTTTACTCTGAGATACTTCAAGATGCCTTGAACTCATTTTTTATTTTTCTTAATTTTCTTATACTTGATTAATTTACTATATATTTAGATAAACTTTTCTCTCTGCAACCCACTTTTTTTTTTGGAGACAGATTTTCCCTGTGAAGCCTTGAGTTTCTTTATGAAACCCAGGTTCTCCAAAATATTACCCTTGTAGACCAGGCTGCCCTCAGACTCAGAGACCTGCCTGTCCTGCCTCTGACTGTTGGCACTAAAATTGTGTGCCACCACACCCAGGATATAGTTGGATAAAAATGTTCTGTAAATATTTGAAAACATTTCCAAGTCTCTTTTTTTAAATAACTTTCACATCCACAATTTTACATGATTTTATTAAAGATTTTTGTATCACTGTCCTCTAAATTTTTATCTCTATATCCACAGAATATTCTTTCAGGCTTGATCCATGAAGGTTCTTTTCTCAGGCTCTTTTTTTTTTAAAAAGATTTAATTGTTTGTTTGATTGATTGATTGATTGTTTGATTTAATAGATGTGATGAGTACACTGTAGCTGTCTTCAGACACACCAGAAGAGGGCATCAGATCCCATTACAGATGGTTGTGAGTCACCATGTGGTTGCTGGGAATTGAACTCAGGACTTCTGGAAGAGCAGTCAGTGCTCTTAACCGCTGAGCCATCTCTCTAGCCCCTTTTTTCAGTTTCTTATTGATGGTGCTCAGCCTTAAGTGAGACATCCACATCATACTTACATTCTCCAGGGGTGGAGACCATCTCAGAAGATGTGGTAGAATGATCAGAGATCTGGGAGGATCAAGAATGAAGTGAAACAGTGCCCTCTGGCTATAACAAGACTGCTACTCTCCCAGTCCCTGTTCTATTGCTTTGAAGAGATACCCACAACCAAGGCAACTCTCCTGAAATAAAACATGTAATTGGTGGCTTGCTTACAGTTTCAAAGGTTTAGTCCATTACCATCATGTCAAGAAGCATGGTGACACTCGCAGTTACTGAGAAATATATCCTGATCCACAGGCAGAGAGATAGACTCTTGGTTTGGCATGGACTTTTGAAACCTCAAGGTCCATCCTTAGTGATGCAATTCCTCCAGCAAGATCATACTTTCTAATAGTGCTACTACCCTGGTTGAAGCCTATGAGCCTACACTCATAAACTCACAGCGGCTGTGGTTTCCTGCACAAGACCTGTACAATATCAAACCAATAAACATCCCAGCACCAAGAAGAGAGAGGGAGAGGAGTCCCCACCTCCAGGAAATATTGACAGTTAGTGACTATTAGAAGAAGCATGTGGTCCCTGTTAGCCATCAGTATATAGTTCACACCTATGAATATGTGGGCAGCACAATTTGGACTTTCATTAGAGAGAGAGAGAGGGAGAGAGAGAGAGAGAGAGAGAGAGAGAGAGAGAGAGAGAGAGAGAGAGAGAGAGAGAGGAAGGAGGAGGAGGAAGAAGAAGAAGAAGAAGAAGAAGAAGAAGAAGAAGAAGAAGAAGAAGAAGAAGAAGAAGAAGAAGAAGATCTGGGGGAAGTTGGGGAGAGTAGGGTGCATATGTTCAAAGTACATTGGGTTCATTATAAAATCCTCCCACACATTAATTCAAATATTCTAATATTTTGTTATACTTTTATTATTTAAAGCAATTTTGCCGGGCAGTGGTGGTGCACACCTTTAATCCCAGCACTTGTGAGGCAGAGGAAGGTGGATTTCTGAGTTCGAGGCCAGCCTGGTTTACAGAGTGAGTTCCAGGACAGTCAGGGCTACACAGAGAAACCCTGTCTCGGAAAACAAAATAAATAAATAAATAAATAAATAAATAAATAAATAAATAAATAAATAAAACAATTTTAATTTACATATATTTTGATAATATTCTTCTACTCCCCAAAGTCATTCCATATCCTCTCCCCCTCTCTACTCAACCAACCTTAAGTTATTTCTCAAAAGACAAAGGTCCAATAGTACAACAACAAAACTACTCAAAAATCAATAAAACAATACCAAAAAAAGGGAAAAACAGACAAATAAAAGCCACCAAACTACAACCAAACAAAATCACACAAAAAACCTGTGGAGTCCATTATATGTTGGTTGATACACCTGAACATAAGGACATGAGGCCAGCCCTGGAGTGGTTGACATACCCAGGATCACTCAATTGGAGAAAACTGATTTTTCCCTGTAGTAGGTATAAACAACAATTCCATTATTAACCTTTACTCTAGTGTCTAGATTTTCATTCATTCATTCATTCATTCTTTCTTTCTTTCTTTAAATTGTAACAAAATAAAATATAAAATATCACATTGAAATTAGACAAGACCAACCAACAGAAGGAAAAGAACTCAAGAGAAGTCACAAGAATCATAAACCCACTAGTTTGCACATTCACATTCACAATTCCCATAAAAACACTAATCTGGCAGCTATACTATAAGCTCAGAGGACCTGGTGTAAATGCATGCAAGCCCTGTGCGTGATGAACATTACGAACTCATATGAGCTTTGCTCATGTTAATTTGGAAACTTGTTTTGTTATTCTCCATCCCCCTTTGGCTCTTAAGCTCTTTCTGCCTCCTCCTTAAAATATTATGCTTTAAAAAGCTTATAGTTTTAAGGGTTTTGTTTATGATCTCTTTCAACTCTTTAGTCACAAAAATAGGCTCCGATCTTATTCTAAAACCAGTTTTCATTTACCTTTTGTGCTTTAACATTTTTAATCCATCTGGAATTTATTTTTGGAAATGGCATGAGGTTAACATACAGCTTTATTCAATCCTTCACCCACAGACAATCTAATATTATTCCTGCAATTGTCAAATATTGCTGTGCTCAAACTTTCCATTGGGCTTCATTACCTTATTGGTCTAGTCTACCAATTCACCAATAGTACACAGCTTAAATTGCTAAAGCTCATAATATGTCCCAGTTTTTATATGAAAGTGGGTTTCCCTCTATATACAATGGCTAAGAAATCCAGGATCCATATGCAGGCTTTCTCAGTGGTCACAACTCTGAGCTATGCAGTTCATTGTGCTTGTCCTGTGTTCCATGGGATGTTTCAGTGTCTCTGGCTTTGGACTACTAGATGCCAATATCACTATCCATGCATTCTGATAGTCAAGACTGTTTCCAGACATTGGTAAATGTTTTCTAGGATCAAATGTGCCTCACTTGTGAGCAATACTATTAAAAGATCCTGCTATAGCTTATGCTTGTATTAGGTGTGAGAATTCTAGAATATGGCAGACCAACTTCTCTTTCCCCTTGAAATTAGGTTTGGGTATATAACGTATTTGGCCAAAAAATCAGGAGGGTATGTGTAATGTGCCTCCATTCAATGAATATACTTGAAAGCTAGTATTGATACATCTTACTGTCTTTACCTCCATTGAAATGATAGCTAAAAATTTCAGAGGATCTTCAGATAAGAGTCTGACCAAGTCAAAGTGAAGGCATAGTATAAATTTAAAAAATTTCTTTAATACATAAAGTCATTAGAATTTGGGAGGTTTTGTTACTAAAGCATAATTTGTGTATCCTAAACAACACATGGAAATTTGTAAATAACAAATATATGGTAGTGCCATTGCACTGACTTAGAAAGCTACTTAATCTCTGTGTCTTCTGTCCCTGATTCTTCAGCACTGTAGAATGCCACTCAGTGGCAAGCAACCTGTGCCACTGAGTGTGGTTAAAAGGCACTTTCAGCAGGTACCACTAAGGGAGCTAGACATAAATGAATAGCAAAGGAATTCTCTTTCAGTTTTCATCAGAAACAAGGACACCTGATTCTTTGAATCCTTATGAGGTTCTCCCTCCCGCAAAGATGCTTTAGGTATTGTGATGTCCTTCCAAGCATCTTACCTTAAACATCTTCCAGGAACAATTTAACCAATGTAAAAGGAAACCAATATTGTTATAGGAGGGAGAGCAACAAAGAACTACATTTAAACTCAGTCTAATGTGGACTTGTTCTCATTACTCTTAAAACCATGCTCAGTACTTCTAGAAACATGTCATGAGAACAAGCTGTTGGTACAACTCTATTATTTAGCCACTTAGAAAGAAAGGAAGAAGGATGGAGTTTTAATCCATAGAGTAAGAGGAGGGGAGATATGACTCAATGATTTATCTACTAGGTTTATCAAATCATAAGTCTTAATGTAGCTTCCATTGTTTTCAGCCTGATCTGCATGTCATGTCCAGCCTTTGCAGGATGTTTCTGTACCAGCACTTGGCATTTCCTGTATTCTTAGCTGATTCCTTCTTCACATGGCCACTGGAGTGTGAATAAGAAGACTTCATGAACTGTCCTACATTATTTTCAAGTCTTGTAAATGAGACAAATGCTAGGGAAATTATTTGAGGAGAATTTGGATCATTCAAAGAGCCTCCAGCTCTCCACACCTTTTTTGGAGCTAATTTCATAGCATGGAAACTATCTCTGTAATTTTCTAAATAGGTAGGTGTGTGTGTCATTACTCACCAAGGAAATTTATTGCTTCAGAAAGGGGGAACAAATGAAATTAGCCCAAGCTCAGTATAATTCCAGCAGGTGGAGATTTCCCATCATGTGACACCAACCCTCATCTCTAGTTCTTTGCCACCTATTTGTGAAAGAATCCACACTTGCACACTTGCATTACAAGCATTTGTGACACAATTGTGACTAGGCAATGTCATTGTCACAACAAGTAACTCCAGTAAAAAGTAGACCCAGCATTATGACCAGATTCATGATATTAAATATCCAGTTGCTTGACCCTCAACCTTGGTATTTTTAAATGACAGTTTTTCAGTAGGTCTTTCATGGGCCAACATACTGAGAACATGTTTGTCCAGAATAAGATCATTTATGTTTTGGAGATGCTCAGAACATTATAGATTTAAAACATGATTTTAATAGCTGAGGAAACTCAAAAGATGTCTTTCTAGATCAGTGGTTCTCAAGTTTTTTAGATGCTGTGACACTTTAGTACAGTTAATCATGTTATGGTGACTCCCAATCATAAAATTGTTCTCATTGCTACTTCATAAATGTAATTTTGCTACTGTTATGAATCCTGGCATAAATATCTGGCATGTGGCATAAGGATATTGTATACAACTCCTGTGAAAGAGTCATTTGACCCACCAAATGAGTCATGCCCCATAGGTTGCAAATCACTATTCTAGACTTATTTAGTGCAAGAATACCTGGCACATCATTAGCTCTAAATAATCAGGAAGTAAAAACATCTAGATGACACCAGTGAATCTCATTGCTAAAGCAGAGACCTAATTTTTGTTCAAAAGTTAGTGCAGGGGACTTCCTGCTCTGTGCTTTCCTAGAGTGTGTCCATACAGGGTGTTTAAGATTGCCCTTTAGTTGCTCTTTTGAAAGACAGTGTGGGATGTCTAAAAAAAGCAATCAGAGAAGTGACTCTGTACAATTTTATTGCAGGAGCTGTGATAATACTAGCAAATTCACGATGTTCTTACACTATGCCAAACACTTTCATGGATTAAGCATTTTAGGCTCCAACAAGTAGAGCATAATGTTGGATCCCCACCAGCTAGAGATCACCAATTGCTACACTGAAGTGTTTTATAAATACCTGTTGAATGCATGAATGATTAAAGAATTCCATCTAACCTAATATCTTAGCCAGTAGTCTGAATAAATTGAAGTTCAAAGGCCACACATCTCTAATACCTATAGAGAGTTACAATTTGCTCTCTAATAGTCCACCCATAAACCCTATGTCCTTGACTCCAAAGGTCTCTATTTTATTTTATTTTATTCTTCAGAAACAACAGATAAAATCAGCAATGTGTTTTATAAAGATCCATCTTTCTCTAGGATACCTTAGTCCACTAATTATATGGGGCAAACATAAATCTAGCTCTCTAACATTCAATGAATAAATGTGAGTTCAGAGAAAGGAAATAGTGTCATGTCTGGGAAACTAAGACATAGAAGATTAGAAAATTCTAGACATCTAACACAGCTTTGTGAGATTGTCCACACAGCATCACAGCAATTACACAGGACTTTCTGTGCTCATAATGCCCCCGTGTAATCAAGGACACTTAGAGATGGCCTCTTCTTGGAAGATGACAAAGACCTTGTTGTACAGGGCTTTATTAGACAATTAAACATGTGAAAACTTCTGCATTCCTTCTTTGCTGTGTCTTTGTCACTTCTGGGAACAGGAAACCAGTAAGATACATACCTGAGAAAGGCCACACGATTCCGAGCCAGTATGGGCAGCATCTCTTGGGGTGATCACTGGGGATGAATGCCTTCATTGTCAAGTAAAAGGGAGAGCCTGCAGCTGTTCTGCTGAAAGGTAAATAGGAAGGAGCTTCAGTCCACATAAAAAACAATTCTAATGCAGCCGACATTCCTTGGACCGTCACATCAAACCATTCATGGCATGAAAAAGTGCAGATTTCAATTTAGGTAATGTACATGCCGTTGAAGGTTAGCAGAGGACCATGACCAGGCCAATCCATCTTCAGTAGATTAATGTCTGGGTTAGGCAGGTATGTCATAAAACATGGCCAATGTAAAGAGACGCGTGGGGCTGGCCTCCTTCCTTAATGCGTGTGATGCTTGCCTGTAAGAAAACTGTGGTTCTTGTGGGGGCTACTGCTTTTAAATGTTCCCTATGACCCAGATAACATCAAAATGTCTGAATGCATGTGATCCTCTTTTTCCAAAAGAGCATCTCTAATGTAATGCAAATGCACATTGGAGGGGAAACTCCAGCTGAGAAAATGAGGCCTTATATTTCTAAAACCATATACATGTCAGAAGCCCATTATTCTCCTGTTTTAAATGTAATTGCAGACCAGCTTTGAATGAATTCTTGAAATAATAAAATACTTTGAGCAGCAGTCACTGGCTTTTGCAGTTATTTTATGTCTGCTCTTTCTCCCCTCTGTCCCTCCCTAGCACTGGAAGCAGAAGACATGTGGAGAAAGGAGGGGAGACAAGGTAGGAGTGAAAGCCAAATCAGCTGTCCTGAATGTATTCTCAGTACTCTTGGTGAAAAAAATAAAAACAAAAACAAAAACCCAAAACATTCAGCATTGCACCACTACTGCCTCGAAACCACTGACACAAATGCATGATTCACAGGCCAATTTTACAAACAAATTATTGCCAGGCAATTAGAATACTTATAATTGTTGTCCTTGATAGGAATTCCCTTCTTTTGCCAGGTTTCCCTTTAAAGCAAATGTTTCCTATAAAAGCCTAACAGCCATCATTTTGAAAGGATCTTCAAAACCGATTTCTGCCTCAGTCAGGGGAGCTGTCTGTCTCCTCTTGATAAATTTAACACATGTATAGTACAAGCTTATAGCCATAGTGATGAATATGAAATACCCATTTTTTTTAATTCGGTACCCCTTCCTGGCTGTCCCCTTCTCCACCCCTTCTTCATCCTCCTCAATCCTCCTTTCCCCAGAAATTCTCTATAGAATGCTGCTTACAGCTAAATTGAGCACAAATTAAATTCAATAAATAATTACTACAAGTGGAAGATACACAATAATCTTTTTACACACACACACATGCTTTGGAAGGCAATTGGAATCATGTCCCTTTTCATAAGTAATATCAAGATATTCTAATTTCCTGTAACAGGCTTGAAATATGACCATATTTAAGAAAGCACAAAATAGAACATTTCAGACACTTGAATAAAAAGCTATTCTGAAGCCCATGCCTTTGCACAAATGTTGCCTATTTACTAAACTTCCAAATAGCAGGATGGAATCCAAGTCTTCCCTCTTAAAACTATCTTGAACTCAATTGGTCCTTACCTGAAACTTAGATTAAATTTCATAGAAGAAAGATTGCTGTGGTTTAAACTCCAGAAAACATTCTTTGGATGGTCACTGATGTTCTTTAGATCTTCGATCTGTTTTCCAGTATTTGTAGGATGACAGTCTCATGATGAGAACCAACAAGAAAAATTTTAAAGGAGTCTATTGAAGTCAAAGTTATCATTAAAGACTCTGGGCACACAAGGCATTTGAGCATAAACCATCTTGTTTTCATTCCTTTTATTGTGTTTTTGTATTATAAAGGGAGGAGAGAGGAAAGGTGGAAATAGAGAAGAGAGGCTTGAAATAATGTCAAGGACCATCTTCACTCTGGCTCTATGCCTGAGCAAGCCATGTATGTCTGCAAGCTCACAGAATGGCCACGGCATCCCTCACACCTGAAGCACAGAACATAGATTTATTTCTTAACATCCAGAACAAGAAAGCCAGAAGAAATCATTTCTTGGGTTGTGTGTGGAACATAATGATGCTGATCAAGGTTGCTTTCTTCCAAGGATCTGTTCTGCATGTCTTCAATAAGATACTATGCTCTCCTTCTGGGATCTCACAATAGTTGCCAATGTGTGCATCAGGTTTTGGAAGTCCCATCCCAAACAAGGTAGTTGAGAGTATAACAGAAAAATATAAAAGACTTTGTCTTCACAATTCTCCTTTTATCCCATTTGTCAGAAACTGGCTGTTATGTTCCTGCCTATGTCTATAACTGACAGAGGGTAAGGGTTACATCTGATTTACTTTCAATAATCAGAAGCCGCTTCCTAGAACTGTGCTCATCTCCAACTAACAAAACTGTGGTTTTCTCCAAGTGTGGAAGAAAGGTGGGGTGGTGTCAGTTAAACACACATTAATGTCTTTACCACTAATATACAAATGCATTAAGGTGCCGTTTTAATATTTACCATGAAGTCTTTAAGGTAAATATAGACTGTGAGTTGTTCAAATATCAGAAAACGGGCTGCTTAGGCATTTCAGTCTTTAGTCAGAATCAACTTTCTACTCCACTGGGGGAAAACATGTTTGAAACATATTTGCATTAAGACTTTATGTTTTTTTTTTATTTGTTTGTTTGTTTGGTGGTTTTTTTTTCGGTTTAATTTTGTTGTAGTAGTTCTTGATGTTATTTTTTAACCTTGTATGCTTTGGACATTGCTATATACAGATTACTTTGAAAAGTTCATTTTGAAGTTGCTTGTATAGAACCTTGATTATATGTTTCGATAGA
Source organism: Tokudaia tokunoshimensis (assembly GCA_036184795.1). NCBI lineage: Eukaryota > Metazoa > Chordata > Mammalia > Rodentia > Muridae > Tokudaia > Tokudaia tokunoshimensis. The sequence continues at coordinate 66,705,014 of BTHU01000005.1, read as the reverse complement.
AATTATCAAAATTTGTGTTTTGTCTTCCAGCCAGCACCCCCCCACACCCCGCCCCAGGCCCTACACCTCCCAGGAGGCCCCTGGTACACACTGTTGGCTCTCCATTGCACTCACATCTTAATTGTTTCCTTAATGACAGTTGCAAATGAAGCAGCCTTGAGTCTTGGGTCACCCATCTAAGTACTTGGAATTTACCCCAAATCTCTGGTGTTATGCCAAATAATTTGTGTCCCAAAGCAATCAAATCAATCCTGTGCCCTGCTTGCAACTCCTTCCTTTGATGTTGCCATGAGCTCATCCTTGAGAATCCAGCGATACAGCACCCTTCCTGCAATTGTCCCTTGGCTCCCGGCCACATGGATTTGATGCTTCTGATGGTGTAATCCGCATAATCAAAAGTTTTTCCACCTCAAGAGGCGGCCCATTCCACCTTATTATTCCATGTTGATTGCATCAGCCCTGGAACAATCAATGCCATGTGGGATCCCTTGCTCTGCTAGCTGACTTTTGGTGGTCAAACACAAGCATTTTCTTTCTCACTTCGAGGGGTCTGCCTTATTTTAAATAAGTTTAAAGGTAACAGTTAGATATGTACATGGTGGTAACATATACATTAAATATAGAATAATATCAGCAGGATCAGCTTCGCTGCTGAGCAAAGGAGACATGAAAATTTGGGAAGCATTGCATATTTAAAAGCTTGCTTTAATGTTTTCAATTAAATTTAAAATTTTAATGAGATAATTTTAGGTTTGGAAATATATATTGTTTTTTATATCATTAAAAACCTTGATTGTTTAGTAGAATGATTTAAAATCATTTAGAAGATTTTGGTAGTTCATAATAGGCACACATGGGACTTTCAGGGAGGGAGGAAACAGGAAAGGGGAAATCATTTGGAATGTAAATAAAAAAACTTAGAAAATAAATAAAAAAAAATCAATGGCACCAACACATTTGGAACTGTGGTGCCCTATCTCAGTAGAGGTCTGAGACAGACCAGGATTAGTCTCAGACACATTACAAATAGAATCTTCCTTCAATACCACCCATTTCAAAGTCTAAGTTAGGGCTATAGGTGGGACATGTAAAGAGAAGTGATGGAGAAAGCACCAAAAATAAATGGGTACATAGAAAGGGAATGTATTGAAGGTGAGGGAAAGCCTCACAAAGACAGCAAGGAGTGAGCACTTGCTCTGGTAGCTAAAGTGTTTAAAAACATTTTTTGTTAGCAAGTACAGGAGAGCTGCCTATAGCGGAATCCTTAGACATTTACCAAGGTGTCTCCAAGTGTCCGGGAAGGTTCGCCTTTCTTCAATTTATGTCACAGATTGTATTCATATAAGTTCCAGCTCTTATCTGTTTTTCATCAAGTTGAATTTCTGTCAAAGTCCACAACCCCAAGGATAGACAAAACTAAAATTAGCTCAGTGTAGTCTTAAGGGAGAGGCATTTTGCAGATAAAAACAGTCTCTTTAGGTCTTCCAGTCTATGGAAGTTGATTAGTCCCTGCAGTAAGGAAAATTAAATTTTGTGGTTCAGACCCAGCATGCTTGATGGTTTAATAATACCATGGCCATTGTCCAATGGCTGACAACCAAGAACTGAGGTACGCTCTGTACTTCACTCTTCATGCAACACCTGAAAATCCTGGGGCAAGTAAAACAGCAAATTAAAGCTCAGACAACCCTCCCCTGCAAGGCATGCACAGTAGAAAGAACTGGTTTTAATGTTTTGGACTGAAGTCATACAGGACAGAAACACAAAAGTCTGGCCACTGAATCCTCTGAAGGTCTTAAGGCACCTTAGTTTGTCATGGGTTTTGTTCACCTCCAGTTTCTTTTAGCTTTAACTGTGCTGAAAAGTTAGTGATTCTTTTTCCCTCCAGGCTGTAAAAGGCCAAGTCGAACACTTAATAACCGAAACAACAAAATTCCTACAAACAGACTCTGTCTTCAGGGTGGGAGGTTGGGGAAATCCTAGCATTTGGAATCTCACTTCCTGTCTGGGGAACTTCTCCAATCCTAAACTGAGAATACATTAGTTGAAAATCCACAGACTCTCTGAGTCTAGTGTATAAACTACACAAAACCAAGTCATAAGACTGTGCAAACCAATTCTGGGTTCTTTTTAATATCAAATCTAACTTTAGAGAGTAAATAAGAACCAGTATGAGGAAAAAATCTCTCTCTCTCTCTCTTTCTCTCTCTCTCTCTTTCTTTCTCTCTCTCTCTCTCTCTTTCTCTCTCTCTCTATCTCTCTTTCACACACACATACACACACACATCATAATATACCATAAAGGGGGGGGGAGGAATCCCATAACCAATCTCGTTATTTTAAACAATTAATATTTTAAATTTTTTAAGCAATCCTTATTTATAGAAATTCTAAAAGAAAAATTTAGGTGGCTTTCAGCACAAAAGGATTTGGGGAATACAGTGACTATCATCTAACCAAACATCTTCAATCCTATAAATAAAGACTATTTAATATTTTAAAATATTAATTGTTCAAAATAATAAGATTGATTATGGGATTCACCCCACCTTCAAGGTGTGTTCTAAAGGCCAAATCCTAAAACTGAAGTGCTGGCAGGGTCTCATTTCCCATGGAGGATCTCCAGAGACTCACAAGTGTGTCCTCTCTGCATTCCTTAGTTCTTCTCCCTCTGCCTTCAGCTGCACATCTCTGTTATCCTCCCACTGAGACTTTCTTCTTCCCAGTACTGGTCTGAATACACTAGAACCACATGCACCATGGAGAATACCACTCGAAACCAAGATCCTGAGCAATGAGGAAATAGACCTCCTTCATCTGTGACACCTCGACACAGTGTGGGGATTCTGACATGAACACCTTCTGAGGCTGTATCTGGGTTGCCGCAGGATGTTTCAAATTAGAATGTCTTTTGGACTCAACTGTTGACTGTGGGAACTGTTACATACATCCCTTCCCAATAAACGCTATGGAGTAAGCACTCCTATACCACACTGAGAAGTCACTTCTAAAATTTAATTGTGAAGTGAGACTGATTTTACTTTCATTTTGAAAAACTTTAAGAGTTGAGCATAAACTCAAATAAAATTCAAATTCGTCTGTTCAATGACTATGTGGACTCACAGTCTCCATGATTTGTACTTAAATCATTTGCTCACCCTGTGCGGCACATTCTTCTTATGGAGCTTTTCTTAACTTGCTTTCTGCCAACTTTCCCATTATAAATTTAACTCTCAATCCCATTCACTGAATTCTCTTTCCTAACTTCCCCACTCTATAGAGTTTCTATGGCCACTGAACTCTCAATTGTCATTATTAAAAGCACTAACGTGTATACAGGAGGCTGAAGTGACAGAGAAAGCACCATGCATTGTCTAGTTGTTTCTGTCACACTATGTAGCCCTGGACAGTCTGGAATGCACCATGTGCACAAGGATGGCTGAAACCTTGCAGTGTTCCTCCCATCCTTGCCTTCTGGGTGCTAGCATTTCAGGCATGTGTTGCTTGATTTTCACGTCTGTAAGGACGAAATATTGACTCACTTTTTCATTTCCAGATGAAAACCTCAAAGTAGTCAGGGTATTTAGCATCCAGGACTTTGAAGCCATATCCAGGCTGATTTTTGGGTTGTATCACCGTCACAGTCTAACATGGAGGCCATTATTCATAAGTCTCTTTCTTTGGCCCTTCCCTCCAGGTTCTGGTTCCCTTCTGTGATATTTGTCACAGCTATATGGGATCATAATAATGTTTATATTTGTCTGTCATTCTGGAGACTTTCAGAAATTATTCTTACATTTTATTTCAGTATTTGACTTACATGCCAACAAAAAAATAATTAGCATTTTGAGTGCCTATTGTATACAGGGCATTCTTCTCATTTATATTATTTCTGCTGTGTGCTCACTTTGTAAAAGAATTATTCATTTCATTTAATAGATGAAGGCATTGGAATTTAGCAAAAAAAATACATAAATTTCTTTGGCTACATAGCAAGTCAGCATGATACTCAAGTCTGTATTCTTTCCATATGCCTTGCCACATACACACTCAATAAATTTTTGTTGAAGTGAAACAAATATCACTGTAGTGTAAGTATTGTGAAAGATGTCTCCCTTCGGGAAATGGGAAAGGAAGGGAGGAATTTGCCTTGAGGTGAATACTTCTTGACTGCCAAAAACCATAGGAAGGCAGAGATGGAAGAGAAAATTCTGTGAATTTAGTTATGTGCTAAGGCCATCAAAACACCCTCTCTGATAAAAGTTCTGACACTTGAAGCCAAAAGATGCTTAGAAGGCATTATTTTATCCTTTGCTAAATGAAAAGTACCTTACATTCACTTAGCCAAGAGAAGTGATTAAAGTTTTATTTCTGGATAATAATTGAGCAACCCTTTGGTATGTGGTTCACTGCCAAGTGGACACTGTTGGTTTCACACAGCTGTAGTTAGAGATGGCAAATGCTATTTACTGGGAAAGCGATAATGTAGTTGGATGTCATACTGAACCCAAGGGCAAGATCATTTCTGTTGTGCTGTTTCACAGGCCTGCAGTTAAAGTCTTTTTGTCAGCCCATGGGTAGTGCCTATGTGGCAGATGTTAATTCACAGGATTTTGTTGTTGTAAGGGAATGTTTGCCTTCATTTTCCATGAAAGCAAATGATGCAAAGACTTAACCTCCATCAGTTGGTCTTTTTTAGATCCGTGGTTCATCTTTTCAAGTCTACAGATCTATGCTTCTCTATTAGAGTTGTTTAAATGAACTGTTTACATGTAAGACAGTAATCTCAGTTGTGGGAATGCACCCTAAGGAAATGACATAAAATGGGAAGAAAAACCAATGGGCATTTTTTTTGCGAAGTTATTTATAATCACAAAACATTGGAAAAACCCTAAATGTCCAGTGATAGATGAGTGCTTGACAAATATCTGCACATCCTCCTAAGGGAATCTTTATGTGCCAGTCAAGGCATAATTGTGAAGGCAGCTCAATAAATAAGGCATAAAACCATGTTTGGGAAATTGTTAAAGTGTATAAGAAACTGGAGAGGCAGAACGAGAGTCTTTGTAAGGTACTTTGCTTTACAGCTTGGGATGAAGTTCACATGTCCTGTCAGGCTCTTCTAGCCAGGCCAGTCTATCAAGTCTTTAGCTCACACCCATCAGATCAACAGAGATTTCCCTCTTCTTTCCAGTAATGATGAGGTGATCATCTCTGCATACTCTACCATTGACTGATGATGGCCTGTTGCAGAATATGATTGGTCTTTTCTGTCTAAAGTAAAGTGTCCGAGGTATCATCAGCTCCAGTAGGATTGGGATGAACCAACATGATATTTCTTCTCCAAAATACTTAGCAACAAGAATTCCCCAGGAAAATAAGCAGCCCAGTCTCCAAGTTTTCTTCATGATAGCAAGCTAGTTCAGTGATATATGCAGACTCCCACGAGCAGGGTGGTAATGAAGGGTCCCTGTGTCCAATGCACTATGGTCCAGTTTTGACCAAGAAACTTCTCAAAGTTACATCAAAAATACTCTTCAATGATATAGAATCAAAGTCTCCACATCTTTTCTCAAACCCAACAGAAAAGTTAGTTTCAATTCTGTTATATGTGTACAGGTCTTTTTCATCATGGAAATGAGAGTTAGGCTATACATACATGGTCAGCTGTTAGATCTTCAGAGGGAACCTAGTCTATTCCTTCCTATAGGAAAAAAAATGAAATGTATGCATGTAGTACATAGTGAGTTCAAGACCAGACTAAGATGCATGAGACTCTGGCTCAAAACAACAACAAATAAACAAACAATATAGGAACAGATACAAATTATAATGAAAAGGGAGAGGGAAAATGAGAGAAAAAGGAAAAAAGGGAAATGGGAAAACAGTATGAGGCAGAGATGCAAAAGTTATAAGGGCAGTTATGAGAGTGCTGTGCATGAAAGAGGATGTAAGGAATGATTTAAGATGAAGGAGCATTTGATGCTTCTCTTATAATCACTAGTGGAACTGAGAGATGGAGCCAGTCAGTGTCAAAAGTGACAGATTAGAAGTTTTTGAACATGAGAATAAGAACCGTTGTTTCTGCCCGGTTCTGCTATTTGCTAACATGGTAGGCAAGTCACTGGCTCTATCTGTGCCCAAGCTCATCATTTTCCCAAAATAACTTATCACTACTAAAAACTAATAAGACCTCTCCAGATGTCTGTGATTCCTGATCATGGCTAATGATGAACAAACAGAAGACTAAGGCATGGACTTGGTGTATCCTTAGACTCTTGAAATGGTGATAGCAAAATAAAATTTAAATGTTTCAAGGTTTTAAAAGGATTGAGAATCCTGCTTAGGGGATGCTGAGTAAGGCTTTGGTATGTAGAGACTAAGTAAAGGGTGGATGGACAGTACAGAGTCAAAGACTGGGGACCCAAGAAATCACCTTCCGTGCTCTCCAGCAGTCACATCACCCCACCCTTATCACACAGAGCTTTTAGACCGCAATAGGTAAATATTATTCTTAGACCAGTGGGCTCCTCCACCTTTCTCTAGAATCCAGTTTAAGTATGTAAAGGAGAGGAAGAAAAGAAAGAAGGAGCAAAAGCCGAAGAAGCCTGACTGAAACACAGGGATGGCAACATTTTTCACACTGCCACTGAAATCTCCAAAGGTCACACTCAGAAATCTCGAAATCCAGTTACGAAACAACAGCAACAACAAAACATTCCTAACGTCGGGCGTGTGAGTGCTGCCGATTGAACACAAAGCCTCATTTTCAATCCTATTTAGCGGCTATGCTGAAGAAAAGAAAAGCAATTAGTCTTGAACAAAATGAGTTCCAGTACTTTGTGATAGTCGGGGAAACCTGTGGCCTACCGTATGATGCGCATTTTTGTGTCCCAGTTAAATTGCATGAACAGAGCAGAGTAGATGGTAATATCTGTTAGGATTCTGTCTAAGCTCCACCCCAGAGTTACCTGGCAACAGTGAAGTATGCCCCTCCCCACAATTACCTGGCAATAGCCAGGTAGGCCTGACCTACAATAAAAAGGGCTTCTTGCCCCTCCTCTCTCTCTTGCCTCTCTTACTCTCTTGTTTCCTGCTTGCTTCTCTCTCTCTCTCCCTCCCCTTACCCGCTCCGGTCATGCCCGGCCTCTACTTCTCTACTCTCTCTCTTCCCCCTCTTCTCTTTCCACTGCCACCTTGCCCTTTCCTCTCTTGATAAACCTCACTTGGAACTGTTTGGCCTGGTGTGGTCTTTCTGGAGCAGCACAAAGATCACAACAATATCCATTCAACTAAGAGTAGCCCTGCAGTTACTCTGCAATGCTTAATCCAACAAGGAATTCTTTGACTTGTATAGTTGCTTTCCTTCCTATCTTGGTTGCTTGCTTCTTTTGGTAACTAAAACTCATCTTTCTATAGCTACAAGGAATGCCTAATAAATCAAACTGCCCCTTAGAAGAAGCTGTGAATCTGGGTGAAGCAAGGCCTATCAGCCCATGGAAGGGCCTCAGCATTGACTATGAGCGGGGACACTGCTGTGGCTGAGAGTGAAGCTCTTAACGTTAAAGGAACTTTGACCCTTTGATTACTTACTGCTCTGTGACCAGCTTGCCAGGATTTTGTTTGTCAATATCTCTGGGAAAACTTATAAGAAAAACAGTAGAGTGGTTGGGCCTGATCTTCAAATCTGTTTTTTTCCTCTCCTCTTGTCTCAGGAAATGAGCCAATGAAACCTTATGTCTTTCCCATTTGGCCTTAAGTTTGAGGTTAATCGCCCACAGTCATCTCCACTTCTGCGATACACTGATTACAGAGCAAAAATCCTCCAATTCTTGGTTCTTGTAAGAATGTAAGACATCCTTGAACAGTGAATTTGTCAAATGCTGCTATTTCCCCTCACAGTATTCTTCCCACTACACCACTAAGTGTTGTACAAACTCTTCTGCTGCCGTATCCCAGTGGCTATCACCATTGCACCTGTCTCCAGTGATGCTTTCTCAGTGTCAGATGACCACCTACAATTCCAAAACCTCACTTGCTTCTCCTTCTGAGGACCACACCCAGCACCGATTCTTGGATAACAGAGAGCCCAAGAAGCAAGTGGAGATTCATGTGTACGTGTGTTTCTTAGTTTTCTATTGATGGGTTAGAATACAGTGGCAAAAAGTAACCTAGAAGAGAAAGAGCCTTATTTTGACTTACTGTTCCTGATGAGCTACAGTCTATCACAGTGGGAAAGGCATGGCAGCAGGAACATGAGGTCAGCCTGCCTAGTCAGGAAGTGGAGTGAGTGATCACATTCCATCCACAGTTCAGAAGTAGGAGGATAGAACCAGACTATAAATTATCAAAGCTAGTACCTGATGATATAATACTTTCAGGAAGACTGCATCTCCATAAGATTCCATAACTTTTTCAGACAGTGCCACCAACTGGGAACCAAGTCTCCAAGCACTCATTTGAGCAACAGTGTGTAAAGTTCTTGTTGAGGAATGTTTCTTGTAACACATGAAAGGCAAGAAGGGAAACAAGACCATGCAGAGGCACAAGTCGAACAACGAGATCCAATAGAAACTCAGACTGACGTTACAGGAAAGGTAAAATGTACACAGTCCTGAAGACATGCCCCGCAGTGTGCTTACCAATGGAAGAGAGCAAAACTTTGAACTACAACCTTTCTGGTTCAGAGCTCAGAAGTTACTCAGCTATGAGTTAGGCAGTGAGTGACTCTACTTGCATTTTCTGGGTATCGAGGTCATAACAAGTCGGACTCCAACAAGCCTCTCATGGTGCATTTTCTATAATAACACTGCCTTAGTTAGGATTCCTATCACTGAGACAAAACACCATGACCCAAAGGAGTTTTGGGAAGAAAGGTTATTTCAGCTTATAATTCTCCCATTCCTGAAGGAAGTCAAGGCAGTAGCTCAGGAATCTTGAGGCAGGAAGTGAAGCAGAGGCCATGGAGGATTCTGTTTACTGGCTTATTCCACATGACTTGCTCGGTCTGCCTTTTTAAAAATTGGATATTTTCTTTATTTACATTTCAAATGTTATACCCTTTCCTGAGCTGCCCCCAACCCTTTATCACATCCCCCTCCCCCTGCTTCTATGAGGGTGTTCCCACACACACTCACCCACTCCCTCCTCCCCACCCTGGCATTCCCCTACACTGGCACATCAAGCCTTCACAGGACCAAAGGCCTCTCCTTCATTGATACCTGACAAGGTCATCCTCTGCTACATATGCAGCTGAAACCATGAGTCCCTCCATGTGTACTCTTTGGTTGGTGGTTTAGTCCCTGGGAACTCTGGGGAGTCTAGTTGGTTGATATTGCTGTTTTTCCAGAGGGGTTGCAAACTCCTTCAGCTCCTTCAATCCTTTCTCTAACTCCTCAATTGGTGACCCCATGCTCAGTCCAATGGTTGGCTTCAAGCATCCACTTCTGTATTTGTCAAGCTCTGGTAGAGCCTCTCAGGAGACAGCTATATCAGGCTCCTGTTAGCAAGTACTTCTTGGTATCCACAATAGTGTCTGAGTTTGGTGTCTGTATATGGGATGAATCCTCAGGTGGGGCAGACTCTGGATGACCTTTCCTTCAGTCTCTGCTCCAAAACCCACCGAACCACCTGCCCAGGCATGGTACCACCCACAGTGAGCTGAGCCCTCCCACATCAATCACTAATCAAGACAATACCCCATAAACTTGTGTACAAGCTAATCTTACAGATATTTTCTCAATTAAGTTTCCTTCTTCCCAAATATGTCTAGGTTTGTGTCGAGTAGACAAAACCAAACACAGGTATCATAAGGGACCTAAGATTCTGGTGTCCTGCTCAGAGAAAGAAATTCCAGTATGATAATGACTTTTGAAAAAATGTTTCAGTACATCGAGCAGTAAGTAAAATTTGCAGACTTTCTATGACTTTTCAGAGACAAGTGAAGCAAAATTTTTCAGAAGACAAAATTGCAAGGTAATGGTTATTTCAGCAAAGTATATGGACATATAAGTATGAAATGTCATTATAAAATACATCTATGTATATATTCACTTTAAAGAGTAATTAGTAGTTTACAAATAATATTTATGAAAAAATTGTTCTAGAGCATTTAAGTTTGTTCAAGTTACAAATTCTATGTGCAGAACAGGTATAAAGGGTCCAGCAATTAAAATTCATAACTTGCTGTGCATTGTCTCCTAAGGAACAAACAAAATGAAACTAAAAAAGAAAGAATTTTAGTTTAAAAAGTTAGTTGAAGTACAGTTTTAACACTTTGCAGCTTATTACTAATCAAGTTTTGATGATATATCTCAATTCAGAAACACTAAAAAATTACGATATATTCCTTTTACCACATTTTGTTATGTAATAATAATATCTATTGAGTACCTACAAAATAGTTAACAGCTAAAATAGACTATTATCTTAGCTGTTTAAATATACTATTTTCTTTTATATTTTCTTCTATAGTTGGCACATGTAATTAATTCAATTCTCATACACCCTGGGAAATATACTATAAAATTCCTCTCTTAGATATAAGAGCATATTAAAGAGTTAATTTTAAATAAAATGTTTTAGATACACAACAAATGTTTAATGCTTCCTATCAGTTAATTGTGCTTTGCCAGGCTATGGTCTGCAACATTTGAAAACGTTATCATGTGTGTGTGCATCCTAGGAAATGACATGAAGGGAAACTGAAGGCCCTTAAGAAGCCGGGACCACCAATGTCCATGATATGCTTGATTTATGACCATTTGTCACCTCACGTATATATTTCAAATGTTTAGATTCATTTTATTTGAGGTCAGTACGTACATACCACTGCACCCATGTGAAGGTCAGAGGACAGCTTCCTGCTTCAGCTGTCTCCTTCTATAATGTGAGTTCTGGGCAATCAAATTCAAGTTGTTAGATTTCATGACATGGCTCTTTACCGACCTGAAAAGTCACCTCACCTCTCCTCGCCTCTCCTCACCTCACCTCTCCTCACCTCTCTTCTCACCTCATCTCTCCTCACCTCTCTTCTCCTCACCTCACCTCTCCTCATCTCTCCTCACCTCACCTCTCCTCACCTCTCCTCACCTCACCTCTCCTCACCTCTGCTCTCTTCTCCTCACCTCACCTCTCCTCGCCTCACCTCTCTTCTCCTCACCTCTCTTCTCCTCACCTCACCTCACCTCTCCTCACCTCTTCTCTCCTCACCTCACTGGTATTCAAAAGTTATTTTCACATGAATTTGCTTATTTGCTATTTATTTGGTTGTTTTTATTTTGTTTCCGAGACAAGATGTCTTCTGATGTTTGACATCAGAACTTTCTGTGTAGCTCAGCCTGTGCTCGAACTTGTAATCCTCCTGCCTCAGGGTCCCTAGAACTGAGATCATAGATGTGTACCACTATGTCCAACTTTCGTAAAATTTTCTTATTACATGAAACTTAACTTATGTTTTTTTGGAAATGATTCAGAAAAGGCCTAGTTCATGTTCTGAAAATATTTTAATGCCTTAAATAGTCAATTTCCTTTATCTAGCAAATGCCCCAAACATAGGTTTTTTTTTCCCTTTGTAACTTGAAATATCTTCTCTAGTATCTTTACTAATGAAAATAATTAAAATAATACCGTTAATAAAATATGAAATTCAAGAATTTCCTTTGATTGCATTTAGCTGGAGAGGAAGTTTAAATTTTTCTTCCAGTATTTTAATGAAATACACGTGTCCCTATACACAGCCACACAAAGATTCCCACCCGCTAGCATCCAGAACGATATGTTGTAATTATTGAAATAAATCAGCCATTTTGAAAGAGATCCAGTCATAAATTTAAAATCACAGAAAGCGACCATGCAATTGCAATCAGATAGCTCTCACTTCCTGGAAGGCACTTTGCTAAAGTTAAGAAAAAGAAATAATTGTTCAAGTTTTAAAATAAAACACTAAGTCTGCAGCAAATGATTTATATAAGTTTGTTGAGTACCTGTTTTCTAGTGAAGCTAAAGACAAATTAAGATGCACTTGGTAGGAAAGAAGCCATAGGAATAAGTTGAAAAACCACAAAATCTATGACTACATGGGTGTCTTCATGAGACAAACATCTTCACTGTGCAGTGATTCTGGTTCTGAAGGAGTAGCAGTGTCCCCCAGGGAGTGAAGGCCTTCACAAACCTCAGGCCTTCATGCCAGCCATAGCGACAAACTCCAGAATTTGACCAGGATATCCATAGAAAATTCATTCTAGAACAAATTCTACCTTAATTGGACAATGATTCTGGCTATGCCTAAAATCCCTCCTAGACAACTTCTCTGTGGATATTGGAGTCATAGAGATCTCTTTTGCTCTCTGTTTGTTCAATTAATATATTTTAGTCAAAGCAATGACTTCATACCTTGGAATGGTGTTGTACACCCATAGTACCAGCACTTGGGAGATGAACACAGGACAATGTGGAGCTCAAGGATACACACTAAGACATAAATCTCAAAAAATAAAAACATTAGAAACAAAATCATGTCTATGTTCCAACTGTGTGTATTTCCCAACCTCATCACTGACCTGGAGGCTTCCTTTCACAAAGTTCACCTGCATACAGGTTTGAATACTGTCTCTTCATGTCTCTAACTTACAAGACACTTGCTCAGAATAAAGAACCTCATTTCCTCAGCCTCTGAAGAATTTGCCTGATGTAATTAGATGCACCCTGATTCAGCCTTGTGCTGTCCAAAGGCTAATAACTGTGGCTTTAATTGAAAAAGCTCATTAACTTTAAATACAGCTAAAGTTATTGAAGGACAATTCTCAGTAGAAATACTCTAATAGTCATTTAGTAAGAGAGAAAGGGAAGGTGTGTGAATTCTAAACCAATTAATCTTGCCATTATTTCATTTGCTTTGGAAGTCTGTCTATGTGCTTCACAGAGGAAACAGAAACACCTACAGCAAGCTGGCAGATATGCTGGTATTTAATAGACTTTAATATTTTAAGTTAAACCATCTTTGGGGGTAACTAGAGAATAAACATAGGAAAATTCTCTTCTTGTTTTTCCAGCTAATAAAGAAAGAAGGAAAGATGCATTTAGAATATTTACTTCAGCATCCCTAATGAAGTGACATTTCTCAGTTGTGATCATCAACACCTCCTCATATCACTAGCAACTAGAAATAATAACACCACTCTACTGATTTGCTACAACACCTGAAATGGACTTTGTTCAAGGATCTAATCTAGAGTCACTCCACCTCAACCCTGTAGACTCTTTGGTCCAGATACTCCTCTGTTGTCAGTTCACAATATTCTCTCTCTCCCACTCTAACTCTTTCATAATTATTTCTCCAGTAAATAATACCTCCGTCCCTTTGATTAAAGTGTTTCTGTGCTATCCATTACAACTAAGATTTAAAAAGAAAAAAAAAACCTGTATCTATTTTTACATATGCCTCTTACCATAGGTTACACAAAGTGTTGGGTGACATATGCGATGATTTAAAAGAAAATGGATTCAGGATTGTTATCTTGAAAGAAATAGGAAAGTAACAATCCTTGAGAAATGCTCCAAACACCAGAAGAAGAAGGCATATATGAAAATGTGGTTGATGTTTGCTACCAGTAAAGAACAGTAACTACTAGAACCAGAACACTGTCTTAGAGCTGGACAAGCATTCAGAATTCTTGTTTGGCCTAGAATTGGAGGAATAGCAGCTAAAAACAAGGCTTACATCCTAATTTTTGACTGCTAGGGTAAATATTAGGAACAGGAGACCCAAGGTGAGAAAAAGCAAGGAAAGGAGAGGGTGCAAAGTTCTCCACAGAGGAGTGCTGTACCACAGAGACTCTTTGGAGTTATCTGTTCTGCTTCAGAAGCAGCCATTCTGTGGAAAGGGCCAGAATACTCTGCTGAGGAACTGTTCCTACCTTCCTAGGTCAGCTTCATGTGGATGTATTTCTTCTCGTTCCCCCACTGATGTTACTGCAGGTGTGGAGTAAGTTTGAAGTTGAGACATGAACCGGCCAACGTCATTCTACTTTTTCAGTCCTGTTTTAGCTATTCTGGATCCTAGCTGTGCCCATCGTGTATAATCAGCTTTTCCATATCTGCAACAGGACATCGAGGATTTCAGTGAGACAGCAGCACATCTGTAGTCTAATTGGAAGAGCACATGTATTTGTCATCTTATCAATCAACATGTTGTAATTGACAATAGGATATCTATTTATTCCCAGTTTTTATTCCTAATTTTAAACTACATTAATGAATAGAAATACATTAATATCTGGTTGCTAGATTATTTTTTCCCACTCACAGTACAGTCTCGATACGATGGTGTAAGATTTTGCAAAGCAACTGAACCCCACAGTAATATGTTCAATTTCTTAACTCTATAAAGAACTTAGCTTGGGAAACTTTTTTTTAATAGACCTTCACATGGTCCAAGCTGGTCTTGGACTTGATACATTAGTGGAGAATGTATTTAGATTCTTGCTTGCCTTGTCTCTAATTAACAAATGTGAAGATTATGGGAATCTATCAATGTGCTTGGCACTGCAGGCTTCCTTTTCTTAGCAGCAAAATGATGACAACTGTCCATCTTCAATGTATTTCTTGTGTTTCAAGCACTGTTCTGATTGACACATAATGATTAATTAATCTACATAGCAGTATAATGAAGCATAATATTTTAATGTGTCCATACTTTATAGCTGAGGAATATTTAACCATAGTGGTGTGAGTACAAATAGTAAATGCTATGATCATGAATCAGACTGAGAACATTTGACTTCCAGAAACATGACTTTAATCACAATTATTAGATTAGTTTTTTTCTTATAAGTAGCAGAAAAACTAAATGAGGTAAAAAGTTTAATATCCTGATGCAAGTTAGACACTGAGCAAAAGATGTTTGTTATATGAAATGTTCTTGTCTTTTGATAGAAATATCTTGATGTTTTCACCAAGTGAAAATGTTTTCCATAAGGAAATCTCTTTATTTATATATGAGAATGAATGCCAAGAATAAAAAATGATAAAATTTAAGCTTAACTTCCTTGAATTGTTTCAATCCCTCCCCAAGCCTGTACCTAACTTTAAATATGTTACTGTTTTACAAAGAAGTTCCCTCAAATTATAGACGTTCCTGACCCCATGAGAACTGCCATCCAGAAAGTATATTACAAGAAGGGCTAACTCTGAGATTTGCAGCGTAGAAGAGTGGCAGTTAACTCTGCAAATGACACTAAGAAGGAAGGTGACAAGGGGGACAAGAAGGAGCACACAGTGGGGGAGGGGAAGATAAGAGACCCAGGAAAGATGTAAGCTCAGTTTTAGATATGATCATTTATGGATATGGACATGTGAATGTCAGATAAAAGGATTGTGCTGGAGAAGAGCTGGGACAAAGTTACAGGTACGAAAACCATTTCAGAAAAACTGATTCTTAAAACCATGGAAGGGTTTGCCGCCAGAAAACAGGTAGCATTGGAGTCTTCTGGTGAGCTATATAACAGGTAGATGCCTATGGATCCTGTAGACATTTAATTGATAAGGCTAGAGACGTTGGTAAATGTCTGGTAATGAACAGAACAGTCCTCCAGGGATGGAGTTGCTGTATGTGACATGTCACTGGTACTAAAGTTCCAAATACCTGGTTTATCCCAGATCAGGGAAGAGAACAGAGAAAAGTGATGCCAACAAAAAATGAGAAAATTGAGGCTTCCCGTAATTTGAGTAAAACCTTACATAGAAAGACTAATGAAATACAGAGAGTAGAAAATCCCTATTTCCATCATTCTCTCCTCTCAGGGTGTCCACCATATTTCCTCTACAATGGCCCCATCAGAGTGACAATTCTCAGATGAAATCACACAAGCAGATGCTCAACATCTGCTAATTCCAAATTGCACAACTCATCAAGTCGATGCCTTTTCACGGTCCTTGGAAGAGATGCTGACATATTGGGTCCCAAATGTGTATTCTGCAATTTTTGTTTTGTATGTCATGTCAGGGTGTGTCTGGATTGCTAACCCTCTATAACACTTGTGGCTTATATTAGTTTTTCAGTTAAGAAGAAATAGGAAATCAGTTATTGCTGGGCCAGTTTTCACAGATAACAACAGTGATTGCCCATATGAATTTTGTAAATGGGTAACATATGAATTTTGTAAGTGGGTAAATTCTGGAGAAAGATGATATAATCATAAAAAAAAAGAACAAAACCAGAAACTCTTGATCCAAATAGACTTTCAGGGTGGTAGCGGAACACAGCAATTGAATGCTGGTCTGGCATGTTCAAGGTCAAATGTTCCCATCCCAGGAGCACAGATTTAAAAAAAAATAATTTGGCTATTTTTCTGTTTCTGTGCAGTTCCTATTCAAACTTCTCCTGTCATTCTCATTAAGTCCAAGGACATATATGTTGTCTGAGAAAGGTGGGAGGCAGGGAAGGAATCACATGCTGCCCTCAGCATTCTCTCTGTCATAAATCCTCTCACTCCTTATAGCTCTCATGTTTTACAAATGCTCCAACTGACTAGTTAACATCTTCCTCTTCATACTAGATTAAAAAAAATTGCTATCTTCTAATAATAAAACTGGCTTTTCTCAAAAGTGTTTCTGATGCTCATTGCATGAGAGTATCTCTCACTTTCTGTGTAGTTGGCTTGGGTTCATTGTTGGTTGCTTGTGGAATTGTTTAGATGCTTCTTTTTGGTTGTTTTTTGTTTTCTGATAAACATCCATCATGCTCTTTTCCAATAAAGCACCTTAATTATTTTTCTTCTCTTTTTTAAGTTAGTACACAAAGTAATGGGTTTTATTGTTTTATTTTTATACATATGCCTTGTACTTTATTCTTTTTTTTTTAAGATTTATTTATTTTATGTAAGGACTGTCTTCAGAGGGCGTCAGATCACTTTACAGATGGTTGTGAGCCACCATGTGGGTGCTGGGATTTGAACTCAGGACCTTTGGAAGAACAGTCAGGTGCTCTTACCCACTGAGCCATCTCTCCAGCCCCTTGTACTTTATTCTTAACATCCTCTTCCCCACTGTCTTCCCTCCTCCCTCTTGCTCCCTTTTACTGGTTTCCTTTCCCTAAACATACCCTAGTTCCTTACTTTCAAGTAATATGTATTATATTACTTCCCTCCTTCCATCCTCCATTAAGAGTCTTACCCAGTCCTCTTTCTACTGTTATACACACACACATTTAAATCTTGAGTCTGTATATAACAAAAAACAAGCAGTATTTAATCTTGTTTGGATCTGGTTTATTTCACTGAATGTTACAATCTTCCCTTTTCCTGTAAATGGTGTAATAGCATTTTCTTTCACAGGTAAATAAAAGTCCATTGTGTACATTTACTATGTTTTCACTATCCGCTCATCTACTGGATATAGAGACTGGTTCCATATCTTAGTTATTGTGAATAATGCAGGTATCTCTAGGGTATACTGACTTAGAATTCTTTGGATCTATACTCAGGAGCAACATGGTAGCTAGTCATATGACAGTCAGTTCTATGTTTAGGTTCTTGAGAAATGTCCATACTGATTTTGATAGTGGCTACATCAGTTTTCTTCCCACCAAAGTGACAAAAAGATTTTTCCCTTACATCTTCACCCATATTGTTGTTTGTTTTCTTGATGATACTCAGGTAATATGGAATCTCTACCCAGTTTTTGCTTCTTTCCCTGAAGGGACTTTTACATACTTAGCTAGTTTTATAGCTAGTATCTTATACATTTCAAAGCTATTGTAATTGCAATATTATTATGATTCCATGATATTTTTTCTCCACCATTTCCTTACTAGACTATAGAAAAGCCAAACAAACTATATGTCAATTTTCTATTCTGCTACTTTGTTGAAAATATTTATCAAATGTAAATGAAAATATTTATCAAGAGTTTTCAAGTGGAGTCATATAAATCTTTTAAAAATAGAATCATATCTTCTGTAAATAAGAGTATTTGATGTCTTCCTTTCATATTGTATCCATTTTATTTCCTTTTCTTGTCTTATTGATATAGCAATAATTTCTAGTTCTACACTGAATAGAACTGAAGAGAGTGGGAATCCTGCTTTGTTACTGATTTTAGGGAAAATGCTTGCAATTTTTTTTCATTTCAAAGTTGTCTACAAATTCTGTATATACAACCTTTATTGTGTTGAAATATATTTCTTATAGCTCTATTTTATTCAGAGATTTTATGAGGTAATATTGAATTTTGTCAATAGTATTTTTCATATCTACTGATATCATTATATGTGGTTTCTTTTGTTAAGTCTATTTGTGTGTTATTAATACATTTCCTGCACTTGTTTGCAACTACTGATCTTGCAAATACCAGCAATATTTAATCACTGTTCTACCTCAAGGGTATATTAATTTTCTGTGTCTGTATCCTTCTTTGTTCATATGGATCTTGTGCCTTCCACAGGATATTACATTGGTCCATTATATTGATAATTATTATGCTGATTTGACCAAGTGAGAAGGAGGTTGCAATCATTCTGGACTTGGTAAGCCATATTGCATCAGAGGATGGAAAATAAGTTTAACCAAAATTCAAGAACCTTTACTTCAGTGAAACTTCTAGGAGTCCAGTTGTATGAGGTATGTTGAGATACTCTTTCTAGAGTGAAGGATTCACCTGGGACCTTTCACCATGAAAAATAGAAGTACAAAGTTGAGTAGGTTCCAGAGAAGGAGAAGGCTCTCCAACAAACCCAGGTGTTGTTTAGACTTCTATGCCATTTGGGACATGCTATCTAGCAGATCTGATGATTCTTGACATATTGGTGACACACAGGGAAACTCTTTGGAGTTTTCGGTAGATCCCCTTCAATGAATCATAGCAGAGGCTGTTGAGATTTTAGAGTAAGGACCTTCCATCTTCTGAAGTCAACCATTTTCCCTTTGAGAAACAGCACCTGACTTATTATTGGACTTTTGTGGAAGCTAACTACTTCACAATGACCCATGGGATCTGAGCTTCCCTTTATGAGCTGGGTGTTATCTGACCCACAAAGTCATAAATGTTCACAACAACAATCCATCATCACACAGAAATGGTATGGACATGATTAGGCCTGAGTAAGCCCTTAAGGCACAATCAAGTTACATAAAGAATTTGTACAAATGCCTAGTTTCTACTTTCATTATAATGATTTCCTTCCACAAGTTTGCACCTATGGTCTAATAGGTATTAGTTGACTTATCAAGAGAAGAAAATGACCTAGTTTGCAGATAGTTTTATATGTTATACAGATAACTTCCAGAAGTGACCAAATGTAGCATTTTTGTCTGTTTATGGGACAACACTGCAGTATACTGTTGAAGGAAAATCTTCACGGTAAGCTTAACTTTGGACTGCATGTGATCATACATTTTTTTGGGAAGGAGAAATGGTCAGAGGTATGATTACATACTGACTAATACACTGTAGCCAGTGGTTTGGCTGAATGGTTAGAAACTTGGAAATAGCATGGTTGAAAACTTGATGAGAGACATTTTGTCAAGAAGTGTATGGATAGATATCTCCAGATGAACAAAGGACTCAAAGATATATGTGTGTCCTGTAAATGTTCATCAACAGGCAAGTGACTTCTACAGAGGAATATTTAAATAATAAAATAGAATCACATGTTCTATAGATAGTAGTTAGCCTCTTTCCCTTGCTATCCTTATCAGTGCTCAAAAGACTCATGAACAAAATGGCTGTGGTGGGAGAGATGGAAATTCTGAATGTGCATAATAACACAAATTTCCACTCACCAAACCTAACATGCCAATGGTTGCTGTGGAGTGCCAAGTCTGTCAACAGCATACCAAAAATGATTCCTTGATATGTTACTACTCACGAGGGTGATAAGCCAAGAACCTACACGCAAATCCTAGGACCACTTTCACTGTGGAAAGGGTAGCATTTATCCTTGGTCAATATATATTTATTCTGGTTATAGATTAGTACATACTACTTGTAATGTTTCTGCTAAAAATAACATGCATGAGCAGATTTAAAGAATGCCTTATCCACCATCATGGTAGATTTCTACACAGCTTTGATTCTGACCAAGGAATTCACTCCACAGCTAAATAAATGCAGCATTGAGATCACAGAATTCGTTGATTTTGTTTGTTTCTGTCCTATACAACTCTGAAGCAGCTGGCTTGAAAGAAAGCTAGAATGGACTTTAACAACACAGAGTGTCAATAAAGTAACAAAAGCCTAAAAGGCTGTGGCAGAGCTCTCTAGAAGACAGTATTAACTTTGAATCAATGCCCAATATGCAGTGGTATTTCTCTCATAGCCTGTATTCACAGGTCCAGGAATCAAGGGGTTGTTACATAAATTATGCCATTTACCAACTCTGCTAATGACCCACTAGAAAAAAAAATGATTTTTGCTTCCTATCCCCACAACCTCAAACTTTGCCGGCATAGAACTTCTGTTCCAGAAGGAAGATTACTTCCACCACCAGGAGACACAACAAACATTCCATTGGACTGGAAGCTAAGATTTTTCCCTTGGCCACTTTGTGCTCCTGGTGCTGCTGAGTCAGCAGACTAAGAAAGGCATTCCAATGCTAAGAAGGGTTACTGATCTAGACTAAGAAGTTGGATTGCTTCTCCACAATGGTGGTATTACAGATTGAATGTGAAATGTGGCCCATAGCCTCCTGTTTTTTAGTACTTGGTTCCCAGGGAATAATGCTCTGTGGGAGGGCTATGGATTCTTTAAAAGTAGAGCCTAACTGGAGAAAGTTTATCATTAGAAATATTCTTTGTGGTTTTTTAGAACTAGGCCCAACTTCCTGTATTCTCTCTGCTTTCTGACTGCCAGATTCTTTGTGTTCTCACTATCTTGCCTCTTCCCCCTACTCCATGAAAAACTCTCCCCTCTGGAACTGAAAGTCAAAATAAATGACTTCCTGTCAGAATATCCTATCCCAGCAAGGGAATACAAAAACTGGTACGTGGAGTGAGTCTGTTGCTGTGGTAAACCTGGTTATGTATGTGTCAGGCTTTTGTTTTGTGGGGAAAATGTGAAAGTTTTTGGAAACTTGGACCAGAAGTGCTTTCTTGTGGGTGTTCTATTAAGAAATAGGAAAGCAACTCACACAGAAGATAATGAAAAGTATTTCTGGGATTCAAGGGATTCTTTAGGGTATGTCTTGGTGTTTCCTTGTCCTATAGTTACAATAAGTGGAAAACTACAGCATCCCACTCTAGGCAGGATGTTAAATAGTCCAAATGCTTCAGGAATGAAGGTATGGGTAAACCTCCAGGTGAAGAAATCAAGACCTGCTGAGATGCTTACCGAGAGTGAGAGTGGAGGAAATGCAGAATAGCTATTAATAGAAGGTACCTATAAATACCGAATGAAGCCAGGTGGCCTGAGATTGTAACGGCCATGAGTGTTTCTGTCTTATTTTGCTGAGAAAATTTTGGGCCTATTTACATATATGTTAAGCAGATATCTGTGCTTTTTTCCTCTTTTATCATATGATGTGCATTGATTTGTGAATATATCAGAGATTATAACATATATAGATAGATAGATAGATAGATAGATAGATAGATAGATAGATAGATAGATAGATAGATAGAGAGAGAGAGAGAGAGAGAGAGAGAGAGAGAGATAGACAGACAGATACGCATTCCTCAAGAGACTTTGCCTTGGGGAGGTTCAATGGTTTGAGTTGTATATGCATAGTCATATCATATTAAGTGACATTATAACTTCATTGTTTTCAAAGTTAAATGGAACATGGAAATATGATTTTCTGTCAGGTTGACAAAGAGCATACTTGTGATGATTTATCTTGGTTTTCACCTTGACTAGATCTGGACTCAACTGAGACATATACAGTGAGGCACAGCAGTAAGAGATTCTATCGATCTGTGAAGCATGAACAGCCACTCTGAAATCAGGAGCCCAACAATCAGTGTGTGTGTGTGTGTGTGTGTGTGTGTGTGTGTGTGTGTGTGTGTGTGTGGTGTATGTATGTATATATGCATATATACAGACATATATATATTCACAACAGTTCAGTCTTCCTGGTGACTTCCTTTATATTATGTAGTGGCCTTCCTTATCTTTTTTGCCTAACTTTGGTTTGAAATCTACTTTATTAGATGTCCAAATAGCTATAGCAGCTTGTTCATGCTTTACTCAGCTTCAACTCGCTTGACAGATTGACTCCCATTCTTTGATTCTCGGTCTGTAGATATCTTCACAATGAAGTATATTTGGCAGAGACAAAGCATTTCTATGTTCTTTTATTTTATCTTAATTTCCTTACTGATGTTTTCTTCTATGTTGCTGTCTTTTTTCATATGTATTGATTGTTGATTTTCTCATTTACTTTGCTGATTTTCATGTATCCTATGACCATTCATCTCTAGGTCCTACAGTGAGCAGACGCTTGTTAATATTATTTTAACACACTGCTTGTTTTTACTAATAAGTGTCATCAGCATGGTGCATATCCCATTCTCTTTGAATCAGTAGCTGAAGAATTATGTTGCCTGACCTTCTCACATATCCTATGTTTCTGTGATGCAGTTCATGTGTTTGTGGGTTTGGATATTTCTTCTGCATTTATTTGAGATCTTCTTCCAGCACCATTCAGGAAAAAACACCATGTTATAACAACAATATCAAAAATCACGAGGCTTAGAAATGTTCTTAGAATTGATTACAGCCCACAAACATACCAAACAGTGACTGAAAACCAGAAAGTTGATAAAGCCAACGAGAATGGGCTGTGAAGGTAAAACTTACTTTAGGGAAGTGGGAAGATTGTAAATGATCTTCACTGAAGGTGAAGCAAGGTTAAATAAATTTTAAAAAATGAAGTGGAGAACAATGCTGTGGGAGAGAAAAGAGTAAAACATTAGAAAAGTGTTTTTAAAAAGGAAAAAAATCCTAATTTATGAGATCTTTTTAAAAATAAAATCAAAGAAAACAAAGAAGGAAACTAAAAAATAAAAACATGAGTTGAAAGCAAAACTGAAGCTCAAGATAAGGTCAAAACACTACTGAAAGTATAGTTGAGATGGGACAAAGGCAAAACACTTGGGAAGAAAAGAACAGAAAATGAAAGACTGCTAAATAGTGAAAACTGCATTAACAAATGATAATAAGAAAGGGCATACAAAGTAAAGTGCTACAGAGTATATCTCAAGAGTCACACAGCCCAGCTCCCTTGTGGTCCTAGGTTTGGTTCTCAGCACTGAAGAACTAAGTGTGTGTGTGTGTGTGTGTGTGTGTGTGTGTGTGTGTGTGTGCACAAACTGCATAGTAATTGTACTGCTAACATTTAATTCACAAAGGAAGCAAAGAGCACCAAGGATAAAATAAAAAAGACATGATATGGTAAGGCAATTTTCTGTTTCAAATTTTCTTAAGTTTAAGTGTGTGTGTGTGTGTGTGTGTGTGTGTGTGTGTGACTGAGGTGGGGGAGAGGGAGAAAGATAAGGGAAGAGAGGAATATGGAGAGAGAGACAGTGACACAGAGATATAGACAGAAACAGATAGACAGAGAGAGGACACAGATGCCCATGTAAACCAGAGTCCAGATTCTCTAGAGGTGGAGTTATGAGCAGTTGTGAATCACGAGACATTCTGCTGGGAACCCAGCATCTGCAAGAACAGAACACACTGCAAAGTCATCGTTTTGACCATTAGAGAAGCTTATTTCCAGGTCCTAACAAAGTGGACACTGTCAGTTGTATACATAGATGAGATAGTCTAGACTTTTGGGTTGTTACTTTCCTATAGATCCTGGTGTTCTGGCTGTGTAGGACAAGTATCCTTGTCCATCAGAGCTGTCTTCACTTCAGTAGCTTCCCTTCTTTGTATGCCAGGTCCTCCTCTGGACACATCTAGCTCCACAGTCTGGGCAGGTTCTATTGCCCTCCTGGTATTTCCCACCAAATAACACCTTGAATGGCTAATGTTTTGACTTGGGCTGTTTCTCTCTCTCTCTCTCTCTCTCTCTCTCTCTCTCTCTCTCTCTCTCTCTCTCTCTCTCTCTCTCTCTAACTTTTCTTCTTCTCTCATACTGACTGAAGTTTCTCCTCCCTCCACTCTTCCCAGAACCTTTCTCCACTTGTCTCCCTTAGATAAACCCATCCAACCCTCATCCATACATGGCCTAACAAGATACAATAAGATCTAAGTTGGATACAAACTCTCACATCAGAGCTGACATGGCAACCCAGTAAATGGAAAATAGTCCAAAACCCAGGCAAAAAAGTTACACACACACACACACACACACACACACACACACACATTGTTGGGATTCCTTCAAGCTATACAACCTTAAGTTGTACATACAGAGGTCCTAGCACAGAACCATACAGGGTCCCTGCTTATCATTTGTTGACAAATTGATGCTCCTTTGATGACAATAGGGCTAGGCACCGATCTATGAATATACCAGAATATCATAAGGAATCATTTCAATGACTCTTTTTTAAAGTCCAATCATATTTGGTCCTATTCCAGGTCTCTGAAGTATCCTGCTTCTGGTTTCTGGACATCCAGACAGTGTCAGAGATGGGCTCCCTCTCGTAGCATGGGCTATAGTTTAGAATAGTCATGGGTTGGCCATTCCCACAAGTTCTGTACCACCATTGTCCCAGCACATCTTGTAGGCAGTACAGACTTTAGGTCAAAGGTTTTATGGCTAGATTGATGTCCCAATTCCACTGTTAGGAGTCTTGCCTGGTTCAGGTAAGACTTGAATAAACCCATTATTAGGAGACTTTGCTAGGGTCACTTTCATAGATTCCAAGGAGTTTCCACTATAGTAGGTTTCTGCATCACCCCCCCAAATGCTTCCCAATTCAGTTGTCTCTCCCAGTACACTCTCCCTTCCCCCATCCTTTGTCTTCCCATCCCCTCTCTCCCCAGTCCATCAGCAACATCTATCCTATATCCCCTTCCCAGGGATATTCACGTGTCCCCACTTGAGCCCTCCTTGTTACTCTATGGGTGTGGGGATTGTAGCATGTGTGCTGGGGGTGTGGGAGGTAAGCACAGCAATGAGATCTGCCCAGGCAGAGGACCTAGCTTCATACCTTAAAACCTAAATACTGATCACCTTGCTTGAGGAAGCCAGGTATGCTATAAACTAGACAACTAGAGATTCAGAGTTCGGGAACCTACAGGAAGGGACCGGAAGGGCAGAGAGCTGGCCCCTGGGGTTGATTAACCTGCTGACCTCAGGTTCACAGTCATCAAACTCCAAGGTCACTCTCACCTGAAGAAATAAACTCCCAACAAGAGAAAATAGCATGGCTTTCCCAGAAACATCTTTGCCAGCTGAGCTTCCTGTCACCTGCATTTTTGACCTTCACTAGCCCCTCACTTTCCTCAATCACCTCCCAGGGCTACAGCTTATCCTTCTGCTGTGGGAGATTAAGTTCAGATGTGGTCTTGTGGCTCTTCTCTGCCTAGGGCAGACAGTCAAAGTTTCAAGCAATAAATTGTCCCAAATTAGCATCTAACCCTTGCACTGAATATTCAAAATGACAAAATAAGATTCCTGCCACCTCTGACCCACCCTCTGGAGGATCACTGTTTTACCAAACAGCTGAGGGCTTATTGTGAGGGTAGGATCATCATTCTCTATTCACCAGGGCCTTGAATTATCTTTTGGGAGGACTTTGGCTTCCTCACACACACTGGGAACCTGCAGACTGGAGCTCCATCCAGTTTGACTGCCAATCTGCCTTTTCCCCTGAACCTTTCCTGTATCTTATCACCACCACCTATGGGTTCCCAAAACATTCCTTCTCTTTGGAATAGAGTCTGATTTTTCTTATTTTCACCTTTATCTTGTCAAAACTTCTAGTATGCCTTTTTTTTCAAACAATAAGTTAAAATATTATTAAAAATACTTGCACCCATGATAATATTAAAAATATCATTCACTATGATCAAATTGACTTTATCCCATGACATGACTGGTTCAATATACACAAATCCATATATAAAATTCATCATCTGAATGAACTTAAAGACAGAAACATGATTGTCTCAACAGATACAGAAAATGCCTTTGACAAAATCCAATATTCTTTCCTGATAAAGTCCTGAAGACAATAGGGCTGGAAGGAACACATTTTTTAACACAATAAAAGAAATACATAACAAATGTGACCTATATCATCTCATATGAAGAAAAATTTGAGACAATTTTGTAAAAATTAGCAACAAGACAGGGTTCTTCACTGTCTCCACACCTACTCAACACAGTGCTTGAAATTTTTGCTAAAGCAATAAAAATAGAAAAAGAAATAAAAGATTTACAATTAGGAAGGGTAAAAGTTATGTCTGGTTCTTCTTTCTTCTCAGCCCCATGCTCCCAGAAATAAGATGTAGACTCAAATATGTTTACAAATACAAATATAGCTAGACTCTTCTCTGAGTACATCATAACTTCTTTTTTTTTAATTATTTATTTTATTTTATTTTATTTTACATTCCAAATCATTTCCCCTTTCCCGTTTCCTCCCTCCCCGAAAGTCCCATAAGCCCCCTTCCCTCCCTCTTATCTCCATTCAACCCCCTCTCGTTACTCTGTCCTTGCGTTCCCCTACATCCAGTCTTTCCAGGACCAGGGGTCTCTCCTTCCATCTTCTTAGAAATCTATTGATATGCGGATTGTGTCTAGGGTATTCCGAGATTCTGAGTCAATATCCCCTTATCAGTGACGGCATACCATGTGTGTTCTTTTGTGATTGGGTTACCTCACTAAGGATGATATTTTCAAGATCTGACCATTTGCCTAGGAATTTCGTGAATTCATTGTTTTTAATTGCAGAGTAGTATTCCATTGTGTAGATATACCACATCTTCTGAATCCATTCCTCCGTTGAGGGACATCTGGGTTCTTTCCAGCTTCTGGCTATTATAAATAAGGCTGCTTTGAACATAGTGGAGCATGTGTCCTTATTGCATGCAGGTAAAGCCTTTGGGTATATGCCCAGGAGTGGTATAGCCGGATCCTCCGGGAGTGTCATGCCCAGTTTTCTGAGGAACCGCCAGACTGCTTTCCAGAGTGGTTGTACCAGCTTGCAATTCCACCAGCAGTGGAGGAGTGTTCCTCTTTCTCCACATCCTCGCCAACAACTGCTGTCTCCTGTGTTTTTGATCTCAGTCATCCTGACTGGTGTGAGATGGAATCTCAGGGTTGTTTTGATTTGCATTTCCCTAATGACTAAGGATGATGAACATGTCTTTAGGTGCTTCTCAGCCATTAGATATTCTTCAGGTGAGAACACTTTGTTTAGCTCTGTACCCCATTTTTTAATAGGGTTACTTGCCTCTCTGGAGTTTAACTTCTTGAGTTCTTTGTATATATTGGATATTAGCCCTCTGTCGGATGTAAGGTTGGTAAAGATCATTTCCCAGTTAGTTGGTTGCCGCTTTGTCTTTTTGACAGTGTCTTTTGCCTTGCAAAAACTTTGTAATTTAATGAGGTCCCATTTGTCTATTCTTGATCTCAGAGCATAAGCTATTGGAGTTCTGTTCAGGAAATTCTCCCCTGTGCCCATATGTTCAAGGTTATTCCCTAGTTTCCCTTCTATTAGTTTCAGTGTGTCTGGTTTTATGTGGAGATCTTTGATCCACTTAGAATTGAGCTTAGTGCAAGGAGATAAGGATGGGTCAATTTGCATTCTTCTGCATGTTGACCTCCAGCTGAGCCAGCACCATTTGTTGAAAAGGCTATCTTTTTTCCACTGGATGGTTTTAGCTCCTTTGTCAAAGATCAAGTGACCATAGGAGTGTGGATTCATTTCTGGGTCTTCAATTCTATTCCATTGATCTACATGTCTGTCACTGTACCAATACCATACGGATTTTAACACTATTGCTCTGTAGTACAGCTTGAGGTCCGGGATACTGATTCCCCCAGAGGTTCTTTTACTCTTGTGAATAGTTTTAGCTATTCTGGGTTTTCTGTTATTCCAGATGAATTTTTGAATTGCTCTTTCTAACTCTATGAAGAATTGAGTTGGGATTTTAATGGGGATTGCATTGAATCTGTGTATTACTTTTGGTAAGATGCTCATTTTTACTATATTAATCCTGCCAATCCATGAGCATGGCAGATTTTTCCATCTTCTGAGGTCTTCTTCAATTTCTTTCTTCAGAGACTTGAAGTTCTTGTCATACAGATCTTTCACTTGTTTGGTTAGAGTCACGCCAAGATACTTAATATGGTTTGTGGCTATCGTGAAGGGTATTATTTCTCTTACTTCTTTCTCAGCCTGCTTATCCTTTGAGTATAGGAAGGCTTCTGACTTGCTTGAGTTGATTTTATATCCGGCCACTTTGCTGAAGTTGTTTATCAGCTGTAGGAGTTCTCTGGTGGAGTTCTTTGGGTCGCTTAAGTGTACTATCATATCGTCTGCAAATAGCGATAGTTTGACTTCTTCCTTTCCAATTTGTATCCATTTTACCTCTTTTTGTTGTCTAATTGCTCTAGCTAGAACTTCAAGTATTATATTGAAAAGATATGGAGAGAGAGGGCAGCCTTGTCTAGTCCCTGATTTTAGTGGGATTGCTTCAAGTTTCTCTCCATTTAGATTGATGCTGGCTACCGGTTTGCTGTAAATTGCTTTTACTATGTTTAGATATGGGCCTGGAATTCCTGATCTTTCCAAGACCTTTAGCATGAAAGGATGCTGAATTTTGTCAAATGCTTTCTCAGCATCTAATGAGATGACCATGTGGTTTTTTTCTTTGAGATTGTTTATGTAGTGGATTACATTGATGGATTTCCTTATATTGAACCATCCCTGCATCCCTGGGATGAAGCCTACTTGATCGTGGTGAATGATCGTTTTGATGTGTTCTTGGATTCGGTTGGCAAGAATTTTATTGAGTATTTTTGCATCGATATTCATAAGAGAGATTGGCCTGAGATTCTCTTTCTTTGTCGGATCTTTGTGTGCTTTTGGTGTTAGTGTAATTGTGGCTTCATAGAACGAGTTGGGTAGTGTTCCTTCTGTTTCTATTTTGTGGAACAGTTTGAAGAGTATTGGTGTTAGGTCTTCTTTGAAGGTCTGATAGAATTCTGCAGTAAAACCATCTGGACCTGTGCTTTTTTTGGTTGGAAGACTTCCAATGACAACTTCTATTTCTTCAGGGATTATAGGACGGTTTAGATGGTCTATTTGATCCTGATTTAATTTTGGTACTTGGTATCTGTCAAGGAAATTGTCCATTTCCTCAAGATTTTCTAGTTGTGTTGAATACAGGTTTTTGTAGTAGGATCTGATGATTTTTTGAATTTCCTCAGTTTCTGTTGTTATCTCTCCCTTTTCGTTTCTGATTTTATTAATTTGGAGACTATCTCTGTGCCCTCTGGTTAGTCTGGCTAAGGGCTTATCTATCTTGTTGATTTTTCTCAAAGAACCAACTCCTCGTTTTGTTGATTCTTTGTATGGTTTTATTTGTTTCTACTTGATTGATTTCAGTCCTGAGTTTGATGATTTCCTGCCTTCTACTCCTCTTTGGTGTATTTGCTTCTTTTTGTTCCAGGGCTTTCAGGTGTGCCATTAAGCTGTTAGTGTATGCTGTCTCCCGTTTCTTTTTGGCAGCACTCAGGGCTATGAATTTCCCTCTTAGCACTGCTTTCATTGTGTCCCATAAATTAGGGTATGTTGTGCCTTCATTTTCATTAACTTTCAAAAAGTCTTTGATTTCTTTCTTTATTTCCACCTTGACCAAGTTATCATTGAGTAGAGCATTGTTCAGCCTCCATGTGTACGTGGGTTTTCTTTTGTTTTTGTTGCCATTGAAGACCACCCTTATTCCATAGTGATCTGATAGGAGGCATGGGATTAGTTCTATCTTCTTATATCTGTTGAGGTCTGATTTGTGACCAATTATATGGTCAATTTTGGAGAAGGTACCATGAGGAGCTGAGAAGAAGGTGTATTCTTTAGCTCTAGGATGAAATGTTCTATATATATCTGTTAGTTCCAGTTGGTCCAAGGCTTCAATTAGATTCACTGTGTCCCTGTTTAGTTTCTGCTTTCCTGAACGATCCATTTCAGAGAGCGGGATGTTGAAGTCACCCACTATTATTGTGTGCGGTGCGATGTGTGCTTTGAGTTTTAGTAAAGTTTCTTTTACGAATGAGGGTGCCCTTGCATTTGGAGCATAGATATTCAGAATTGAGAGTTCTTGATGGTGGATTTTTCCCTTGATCAGTATGTAGTGTCCTTCTGTGTCTTTTTTGATGACTTTAGGTTGAAAATCAATTTTATCTGATATTAGGATGGCTACTCCACCTCGTTTCTTGGGGCCATTTGCTTGTAAAATTGTTTTCCACCCTTTTACTCTGAGGTAGTGTTTGTCTTTGACACTGAGGTAAGTTTCCTGCATGCAGCAAAATGCTGGGTCCTGTTTACGTATCCAGTCTGCGAGTCTATGTCTTTTAATTGGGGAATTGAGACCATTGATATTAAGAGAGATTAAGGCATAGTGATTATTGCCATCTGCCATTCTTGACGCTATCTTTATGTTTGAGTGGTTATCTACTTTTGGGTTTGATTCAAGAAGGTTATTATCTCATTTTTTCCAGGGTGTTGTTTCTCTCCCTGTATTGGAGGTTTCCACCTATTATCTGTTGCAGGGCTGGATTTGTGGAAAGATATTGTGAAAATTTGGTTTTATCATGGAATATCTTGGTCTCTCCATCTATGGTGATTGAGAGTTTTGCTGGGTATAGTAGTCTAGGCTGGCATTTGTGCTGTCTTAGTGTCTGCATGAGATCTGCCCAGGATCTTCTGGCTTTCATAGCCTCTGGAGAGAAGTCTGATGTGATTCGGATAGGTCTTCCTTTGTATGTTACTTGGCCCTTTTCTCTTACTGCTTTTAGTATTCTTTCTTTGTTTAGAACATTCGGTGTTTTGATTATTATGTGACGGGAGGTATTTCTGTTCTGGTCCAGTCTGTTTGGAGTTCTGTAGGCTTCTTGTACGTTCATCGGCATCTCTCTCTTTAGGTTAGGGAAGTTTTCCTCCATAATTTTGTTGAAGATGTTTACTGGCCTAGTATGCCTTTTTACCCATATCTCTTAAACTCATTTTGAGGAGTGACCCACTCAATTGAAATAATCTGTTTGGGTCCTTGTGTAACAGTTTCCTCTGAGATGGAAACATTCCATTGGGAAGCTCCTTAAGGAGGAAGGTAAACAACTCAAAATAGCTGGAGGAAGTCCCTGAAACTGACCAGATTCCCTAGCCCCCTCCCTGCCAGAGTAAATAACAAAAGCTGAGAGTTCCCCTCAGACCTAAGGAAGCTGAGCTGCAAGGAAGACTCTGAGACCAAACTCTACCTGGGAGAGGAATTAACCATCCCAGATGCCTGACTCATGCCAACTGAGGCACCTGGAAAGGACACTGTTCTTTCCCCTCACCCATGCCCCTGGAACTAACTTCAAGAAAACATATTGGTCCACCAAGCAGGACTTTGGCAGCATCCACACTTTGGTCTGTCATGGAATCCTTTTCTGGGTTGAGTCCATGTATGTTTTCCACTCCCCTACCCTAGGAAAAGTTTTGTGACACAATGGCCATCCATTTGTTTTGCTTTCAAGATGTAAACAGGACCTGGGCTTCACTCATGTGTGTGTTACCTTCTCGTTGGCCATGGTGATCTTTCTATAGACAGCTTTGCTTTCCAGGTTAATGTAAAAACATCCAGAGGCAGGATAATTTTCGAAACTTCTGAAGTGCTTTTTGCTTTGATCAGATGTGAGGATCCCATGCTCAGTATGACAGCAGCTATTTTTCTTGGGGTGCCTGGTCACAAACAAGGCTTAGAAAGTGAAGCAGATCCATGTATGGAGAAAAAGAGAGGAGAAAGAGGTAGACAAATTAGGAGAGAAAAGATAGGCTGGTGGAGGGAGCAGAATTCTGCTAACATCCACTGAGCTCCACAGTCCAGCTAGACATATGTCAGGATCATCCCCAAACATTTTGTTAATTAAACAAGTGGTTGAGTGTCTACTAATTTTACATACAACACTTATTTGACCTAAGCCTTTATTCATTCAATACAAAAGTCTTATAATCAGGAGACAGGAATCATAGTTCAGTGCTTCAAGTGCTTTCCAGTTAAGAGTTTGGATCCTCAGAATACCTTAAATGTTGAACAGACAGGTGTGGTAACTTACCTGTAATTTAGCCTCAGAAAGCAGAGATAGGGCGCCCCAGAGGGGCGAGCCAAACCGATGAGCTCTAAGTTGAATGCAGAGATTCAGCCTTAATGGATAATGCAAAGGAGATAACAGTGGTGATTCCCAGCATCTGCACACACAGATAGGTTCATATCCATGTGGATATGAAGGCAAACACAAAGGTGTGCGTACCAAATACACATGCGTAGGAAAACAATTCTTAAAGTCATTAGGGACAAGAAACAAGAAGGAAGGAGACGGTCCTCATGAAGCTCAGAGGCTATTTCAGAAAACAAATTTTAAACCAGAGAATGCAAGAGCATTGACTGTTAGGGGAGATTCACAGGGTGTCCTGTGTGCAAAATCTTACCCAAAGACTAGAGAGTTTTACACTGAAACCCCAGTAATTCTGATTCTGACAAGCATCTAATATATACTCAGTATTCACTGGTATATAACAGTAGCTTAGCAACTGGAACCAGCCATGTTTTCTTATTTTGCAGTTATTGTGGATGAGAAATGTAGAAGGTGGAAGCAGCTGATGAGGGTCTCTCAAGCTGCCAGCTGATGCTGTTAGCTCAAAGCTCAAATGGGTCTCTGCCTGTCAGCAACCTCAGAAGACTTGCTTTCTTAAGCTTACCACAGGCTGCCCCACACCATGGCAGCTGGCTTCCCCTGGTGTGAGCCATTAGAAGAGAATGAGAAAGCATATCCTTGGCAAAAGTCACTGGGCCACAAAGGTTTTTATAACCTGGGTTTACAGATGTACACCACATTCTGTTCTTTAGAAGGCAGTCAGGAACCAGGCTTCTGTTGAAGGAGATGAGTACCAAGATCTTACAGGCCATATTAGAAGTTGCCTGCCACACCTCATTTCTCCTAAAGGCAGTTCAGACAATCCAGGAGACAAAGACTTATACACAAGCAATTTCAAGAAAGTTGATCTCCAGTGTTGTATGTCAGTGTCCCCTGACTGAACCAACAATCAAGAAGCCTGCATGGGTCTGACGTAGGCTGACGGCATCTATGTTGTATATGGTTGTATAGCATGGTCTTCTTGTGGGACTCCTAACAGTGGGAACAGGGACTCTCTGACTCTTTTGCCTGCTTTCGGGACACTTTTCCTGCTGCTGGGTTGATTCATATGAGGAGAGGTGCCTAATGTTATTGTAACTTGATATGCTATGTTTGGTTGTTATACATGGGAGGCCTGCCCTTTTCTGAAGGGAAAGGAAGAGAGTGGATGGGGGAGGTGAAGATGGGAGGGGGACTGAGAGGGGAAGGCAGAGGGGAAACTCCAGTTGGGATACAATAAATGGAGGAAGAGAAAAGAAAGAATTCTAGGGGGAAAGAGACACAGCATGCTTACAGAGAGGTGAAACCTGAGTGCCCTAAGGGAAACATTGCACCCTACAGGGAAGCTCCTTAAGCTCAGGAAGTACACAACTCAAGACAGTTTCAAAGTCTTTCAAACTGACAGGACTCATGCACAGAACCTATGAGAACTGCTGAGAGAAGCTACCTGAGAGAAGCTGAGCCAACTGGAAGAGGCACCGATCAGCCAAGCTTCATAGAGAGGACAGTCTCCACCCTTGCTGTTACACAGCTCACTCCAGGTTTCCAGCCTTTCCATGCTGTTCCTCATTCTGAGATGGGCTTTGGTGACACTGAGATCTTTAGTCATTTCTGCTCCCATGAATAACCCCTCACCTATTCTATTCTATTCTATTCTATTCTATTCTATTCTATTCTATTCTATTCTATTCTATTTCTGTAAGCCCAATAGAACTCAGTGGTTACCCAAGCTGGACTTTGGTGCTATCCATATTTTTGTCTAAGGCCAGTTCTATGTCTGGAGTAAGTGGGCATTTGTTGGTGTCTCCCTGAGAATCGTTACAAAATAAGAATTATGAGGTGTTTTGAAAGTGAAGCAGGTAAGGGAGGACTGCTAATGCATGCTTTTATGGAGCAGCTCCAGGCCTCTGAACTCCAATTATTTAGAGTCTCTCTGATCAAATTATACGAGAAAATGTACAAAATTAACCAAGAGGGAGTGAGTTGGGGCATGTCTTCACTGCCACCTATCCCCAAGTTTACTCAGGGTTAAGTGACATCTTAACAAGCAACAGCAGTGGTATCCATACTATGCCTAGGAACCACCTGGCTATTTCACCATGCTACTAACTTTCTCTCCTTGGGTCTCACAACTGTTCACTTGAAGCTCAATAAGATCTGGTCAGTTTTGAATTAAAGAAATGATGTTTGGTTCATAAATGTCTGCAACACATCATCTAGAATTGTCTGTCTGTATCCATGGGGCTCTCATTCTTTCACCAAACCATGGACCAAAAATGAGGAGAATATTATATCTTTTCTAAATGTCCACTGAATTACTTTGCAATTATTCTCTAAAAATATATGGTACAGCAATTAATTATATGGGATTTATGTTGTATTTGGTGGTATAAGTAATCTGGGGGCTGTTTACCTAAATGAGAGAGTATGTTGAAATTATATGCCAACACTATTTCATATTGTATAAATGACTTCACCCTTTGGGATGCCAGCAGCCATAGGTTCTAGAAGAATTCCTCTAGATACCAAGAAATGAATGTGTTGCATATTTGAATTGAAATTAGAATCAAGCACAATTCCAACTCTTCACTGTATAGGTAAGTACAAATTCACCATTACACAAAAGAGCTCAATGACAGTAACTGCATCAGATGTCATGAAACAGAAACTGGAAAGCTTTATATATAGTTATTTGCCTGGATTTAGAACAGGGAAACAATGGTAACATTTAGATATCGATAACTATTTACATGCTAGAGATAACTCAAAATATAGTTTGACAAGAGGCGTGATATGGAAGCAATGGGAGAACAGCTGGAAGACATCTGTGCAGGCAGGCCTTCACCACAATGGCAGGAGTAGGACTTCACTGATAGTGTGGTGTGGGGGTGTGATCAGTATATGTGATACAGTAATGTGTAGGGAGACAAACAGTATCTGATCTCAATGAGTATTTACACTGCACACCTGGGAACAATGAAAAAGAATGGAATAAAATCTGTAAGTTTTAACAGTCATGTTGAAGCCAAGTGCTCTTGCAAGCATTCATTATTTGTAAATATGAACTGTATTGGGCAAGTATTCTTGATCAGTAGCTGAAAAACTTGTTCTGTAAAGAAGTTAGGTAATAAATAGCTTGGGTAAATAACTGCAGCACAGCAATCTAGTCTCTCCAGGACAACATAGAGCTGCTGAAGACATTAGCAGATGTGACAGCCTGATGAGGCTCTGCTCTAAATCAGTGCTCCTGATTACATGCTCAACTCACATGTAAAAGTTACCGAAGACAGGCTAACGTAAAGTGTTTGCTCCAGCTGTTCTGAGATAGACCTTGCATTTGTATAACATGCCTTGAAGCAGCAGAAGATTCCAGAGACCTTTCATGCAAGAATGTTGTTTCTGAACTTGAACCTTGGTGTATTCTCTTACTTGCCTCTTAAACTTTATACCACATATAAAGTGGAGATACATTAACTCTTGTTTTCCTAAACTGGCCTAGCTTTAAAAGTTATTTTCCAGATTTTTTTTAAGAAATAATCTTTGTTTTTAATGACATGTAGCTGTTGGTGTAGAGGGGAGCTTAGGAGTGCAGTGCCTATGGAGGATGGTGAAGAAGCATCAGATCCACTGAAGGTAGAATTATGGGCCATTTTGGGCCATCTCACATGGGTGGTGAGAAGCAGATTCAAGTCTTCTACAAGAGCTGTACATATACTTAACCATCTCTCCAGCCCTATAAGAGTCACTTTAGACACTCGTTAACTGTAAGGATGCTCAGGATTTCACCCCAAAGATTCCAGCTTCTCTGGATCTGTGATGGGACCCAGTGTCTGGGCCATGGGAATCTAAGAGTATTGAGATCAAGTCAATTTGAGAATGACAGAGCCCTTCTCTGACTCCTGCAAATTCTCATCATGTTCCTGAGAAGCTGACATTCCAGCTCTGCTTTGAGTAAGTCACAGAATGAGGAACTGGCCACAGAGGGGTGTATAAGAAGCTGCCTCTAGTCTACAGAATCTTTATCGTCAGGTCAGGGGTATGGGCAGAGTCTCAGAGGCACACACTGTTTCTTGAAGTATAACTGTTCAAACAGCTCCCAATAGAGTTGTTTTACTTTCTTGAATTAAAGTCAGATTAGAAAGAATTGGAAATTATGTTTACACCCTCTTAGGAAAACAGGTAAAATGCATAGCATTTTCATCTTAAGCAAAACACTTTGGTAATAGAAGCAGGTATACAGTATACCCTGAGCACTTTGGGCAAGTGTTTTAACGACCCATATCCTGAGAAAAAGCTTTCCTTGAAAAAAGGCTCTTCCCAGCAAATAAGTCAGAAAATCAACCCTGAAAAAAAACAAATAATGGGTTTCTGTGAGGACAAGTCTTTGCAAGCAAAGTATTAAAGTCATGTAAAATAAATGAATAAACAAACAAACAAATGGGCTAATTAAAGTTATCTATGAAAATTTAAGTGATACAAAAGAGAGAGGAAGTCACCTATAATAGTGGTACATTCAAACAATGTGGGCCTTAGAGAACAACAGCCTAGCCTGGGTGGTTCCAAACCATCATTTCTACAGTGTCTTGAATTTCTCAAAAGAAGGGAGGTTCTCTATTTTTGCTTGCCAATGTGAATAATGCTTCTTTGGAAGCCTCAGATACCCCAACTTGACCTGGAGGTCACTTATGTGTGTGCTACAAAAGATAACTCAACTGTCCATGACTACCTACATAAAACATTCTTAAAATTTAATTTCCATGACAACTACTCAGAGAGTCACTGTCTGTCTCCTCCCTAGTAAACTCTCAGCTCCATAGTGGGAAGGGCTAACACCTGCCAGATTCATTTTCTCAACTTTGATCTAGCCTCCCCTCTGGTCAGTCTTTTCCCACTATGAGCACCTGGACGTCATGTCAGAATCTTTGAAATCCCTGAGTACTCTACACTGTAGCAGTAGATGTTCAGAATGCTAGAATGCCACTCTACACTCTTTTTCACATGCACTATGCTACTTCTCTACCCAGAAAACCCTGGTTAATCTTCAAAATCAGCTCAATCACACCTTCTCTACTCATGAGTATGGTTCTCCGTGCTTCTTTTAGACCTCAAACCTAACCCTGCTAGTAGAATATAGAATGAGATCATTCCTAATAGTTACATCTGTACACAACACAGGAAACTTGAAGACAATGACACTGTTAGTTTAGCTTCCTGTTTCTAGGTTTACTTCCAAACAAAACATAGTTTGACAGAGGTCTGAAAACAATGGTGTTGGTTTAAAGATGAATGGATCAGCAGGATAAAGATAATACACAGAAATAGCTATACAGGTGTATTTCTTGTATGCAGCAGAAAGGTGAATCCTGTTTACATATCCAGTCTGATAGCTTGTGTCTTTATTGGAGAATTGAGCCCATTGGTGCTGAGAGATATTAATGGCCAATGATTATTAGTTCCTGTTATTTTGTTTTTGGAGGTGTTACTGTGTGTTTGTAGTTCTCTTCTTCTGGGTTTATTGTGAGATCATTAATTTCATGTGTTTTCTTGCGTCTAGTTACCTTCCATGTGTTGAAGTTTTCCTTCTAGTATCCTCTGTAGGAGTGAATTAGTAAAAAGATATTGTTTAAATTTGTTTTGTCATGGAATATCTTGGTTTCTCTATCTTTGATGATTGGGAGTTTTGCTGGGTATAGTAGTTAGGACCGGCATCTGTGGTCTCTTAGGGTAAGACATCTATCTGTCCAGGATCTTCTGGCTTTTAGAGTCTCTTTTGAGAAGTCTGGTGTAAGTCTGGTAGGTTTGCCTTTATATGTTACTTAGCCTTCTTCCTGAGAGGCTCTACCAGCAGCTGACTGAGACAGATGAAGATACTCACAACCAAGCACTGGAAGGAGCAGGAACCCTATGGAAAAGTTAGGAGAAGGATTGAAGGAACTGAAGGGGGTGGCAACCCCATAGGAAGGCCAACAGTGTCAACTAACATGAAACCGTGAGTGTTCCCAGAGACTAAGACACCAACCAAAGAGCATACATGGGCTGCTCTGAGCACATATGTAGCAGGGGGCTGCCATGTCTGGCCTCAGTGGGAGAAGTTGTGCCTAATCCTATGGAGACTTGATGCCCCAGGGTAGGAGGATACCTGGAAAGAAGGGCACCCTCTTGGAGGTGAAGAGAGGAATGGGGGGAAAACTGTGAGGAGGGACAGGGAGGAGGCAACATGTGGGTGTAAATAAATAGTTGAGAAATAATAACAACAACAATAATAATAATAATAATAATAAGAAGAAGAAGAAGAAGAAGAAGAAGAAGAAATAGCTATACAGTTGACCCCAGCTAATTGGATCATGTACAGTTAAGCTATTAGCCTGTAGTTCCTAAACTCCTCTACTTAGAAATAAGGTCTGATTTCCAGGCGTTTAATGCATTAAATCTACACTTGTACCAGGCAGCTGGCATCACATAAAAACAGGTTTCTAATACCCTATGATTAGACACAATCTAAGTTCAGAGCCACTTGTCCAAACCTACCCTACACTGCACACCCCATGTGTTTCTGATCCTTCTGGCTTATGACCTCATTATATAATCTCCTGTTTATAACCTCACCACATTCTTTAGGCGTAACTTAGCTTCCTGACGATGGCTTCAGTTCTTCTCTCTGATATAGACTGGATTTTTGCTCTGAATTTATGGTTTTCGCTAAGTAGATAACTTTTCATATCTCGCCTCCCTAAGAAGCACTTCAGCTGAGTCCTGTGTGGGCTCACACCTTCCTTCTGAGTAAGCTATGCATGCAGGACATAACTAGCTACTGGTCCAAAAAACTGACACACTGCAACTACTAAGGGCAAAGAGAGGTAGTGGAGGAGATCAAGTATCTATGGGACTTCAGGTGGTGTATATAGTTCTCTTAGAAGCATTTGCAGTCGCTTAAACAATGGGTTTACCTTTAGTATTCTGCTCAAGAGAAAGATAAGCCAGAATGAGGAAAATGATTTAGACTAATATATCAGCAGATAATCAAAGGATGAATAAAAACAAAGGCATAAAATTACAATTATCTCTACTGGCATATTTATGGTAGAAACGATTTTGAGATGTGATCTAATGTTCTGAAGTCCCTTGGAGTCTTGTTACAGATAAAGCAGGAACAGGAGATTAACAGGAAGCTATGGGAACAACAACATAGGAAGAATCTAGCCTCAACTGCTGTGAAACTACAGTTCTTGTGTTTCACTGCAATATGAGTGAACAAAAGATCTGTGTCCTTAAAAGAGAGAGGAAGAAAGAAAAAGTGCCAAGTGAGGAGTTATGGTTTGGCCAGCATGGAGAGTAAAAGAGGAGAGCAAGCCTGATGCTCACCAGGGAAGACATAGTGATCAGAAAAATGTGCGTTTGAACCTCAAGTTTGTGTGTTTTAAGACCGACAAAAACAGTAAAGATACAGATTTACTGACATCATCATTTGCAAAATAAGAATAAATACACTTAACCTTTAGTTTTAATTATTAATTTATGAAAATGCAATGATAAATGATTACATAAAAGTACTCTACCTTTTGAGACTATGTCTACATTGAGTTGATGTCTACAAATCTCAGGAAAGATGAAGTCTTAATATTTCTGCTTTTCCAGGGCATTGCCTCTAGCATTTATAGGTTAAACTGCCCAGCTGGCTTCTAGATTCTATTTCTTAAAACCAGACAACATGCTATAGTCATAGGATTTCTCTCTTCAACAATTCAACTGGAAATTCTATTAATTCCAAATTCTCCCAGAAAACCTTGAAGACACCCTCAATCTCTCTCCTTCACCCATACTCAATGCAAGCCTAAGTTGGTCAGCTTGTCATGTCTAATGATGCCATCGTAATGAAATCTGTCTGAATTGCTGAAAAAAATCAAATGCTTCTACATACTATGTGAGTCCCAGAAATAAACTCAGGTCTGGCATAACAACCTTCACCAGATGAACCCATCTCTCTAACAAGATACTTTAAAACTACCTTTTAATCCTGTTTCTGTAAGGAGGTAGAAGGAAGTGCAATGAGGGAAATGAATATTTTAGATTATATGTAAAATAAAAAATATAATACTGTGGGTGGAAAGGGTTAACCAGGAAGGGACAGGAATGAATCAAAAATAAAAACTAAAGACCTAAAAGGATATATGAAAAAACTACATAGAAATACACTATCTCACAAGCCAATGAAAAGAATATAGTTAGATGGGATATATATTGGTATGAAAGAAGCAGGGATGTGATAGGAACTTGGGGACAGAAAGGGTAGAACATGAGTTAGCTAAACCCAAAGCTGTATGATAAGGCCTTTTAGAAATACGCTAATCAGTCAGGTCATTTCTCAATGTGTTTTTTAAAAAAGTTCATACAGAGGAATCCTTCATGGTTGGTCAGTGGTGCTCCCAGAAGAGATAGGGTTTACGTGCTAATGGCAGTGCCAGGCATGGGATACCTCCTTACCAAGAACACAGACTTCCTAAAGATCTCTAAAACAACACAAGCCATTACCATTGTATTTGGTTGCCCACCATAACTACAGAGTAAAACCCTGTTACTGAAAACATCACATACCTTGGCTAAAAGACAGAGAGGCCAACCTCAAACCTACCAGGGACCTCCATAATGGCTACCTTTTACAATACACAAAAGCTCTGTGCAGGTTTCTAGGAGAGGGCCCCAAGTGTACAATACTGACCTGTCAGACAAGATGTGCAATAGTGGCATATCTGTTAAGTAAGCAGCCAATTTTCAATTGGATCTGAGTCCTCCCCAGAAGGGAGTTAATGTTTGGTCAAATGCTCAAAAAAAGAAAAAAAAAACACCAAAAAACAAAAACCTATGGGGTGCCTTGGATTACTACTGGTTACTGTTGTAGAGAATAGTCCAACCTAACTGGCTCCCTTAGGATATTATGTAGAATATTCCTCAAAGAATTGGCTTCCCAAATAAAATGAACCAACCAGTACCCCCAGAGCTCCCAGGGACTAATCCACCAACCAAAGATTACTCATGGAGGGACCAATGGCACCAGTCACATATGTAGCAGAGGATGGTCTTGTTGGACATCAATGAGAGGAGCGGCCCTTGGTCCTGTGAAGGCTCATTGCCCCAGTGTAGGGGAATGTCAGGACAGGAAAGCGGGAGTGGGTGGGATAGTGAGCAGGGGAAGGGAGGATGGGATAGGGAGTTTTTGGAGGGGAAATGAAGACAGAAGATAACATCTGAAATGTAAATAAAGAAAATATCTAATAAAAAATAAAAATAAAAAAATAAAACAAAAATTTACTAAAAAAAAAGAAAGAAAGAAAGAAAGAAAGAAAGAAAGAAAGAAAGAAAGAAAGAAAGAAAAAAGAATTGGCTTCCAAATTGAGAAAGTTTTTATCTACTAGCCCCCTTCACAACTGGTTTAGTGATGGTCTCGACCCTTGAGCAACTCAGCATAGTCATGACAGGAACAATGCCCATTGAGGCAGACAAGACTACACATACAAGGTGCATCCAAAGTACAGCATTATCAGCTCATGTTTACCTGATGCTGGCTGATGCCAAAAAGGATGAAAGAAGACAGGTCTGTCTGAGATGACAAGGATAAAGCTCAGCAGTTGTCAATGCTCGCCTAGCCACTTGGGTCATAATAGTCATCAACCTGTCCCATTGCCGCCTGCCCTCCTAACTGTGGCGTTGTTATCACCATTGCTTGTAGGCTTCATGTTCTCTCCAACTAGACCACAAGTAGCGTGATATCAAGAGCTTAGCCTATATTATTCACGAGAAATACTTAGTGAATAGCACAGTATCTATAAAATGGTATCTGCATGTGTCTGCAATGTATGTATATCAGGGAAGAAACTCCTTATGTAGTCCACATGGACTGGTGCTTGACTGTCACTGGCTTGTCATCCTATTCAACTTTTCTTATGGTCTAGAATTTTGTAATCCTCCTAAGCAAAGTTAAACTAGGTTTAAATCAACAGATGCCAAAAAACAAAACAAAACAAAACAAACAAACAAACAAAAAACAGAAGATGTACTAGTCTGGTAGCTCCCAATGCATGTGCTGGTTACCCAAAGACTTGCTAATATTCAGTGCTGGTGTAATGCACATCTGTCAAGGGGCCTGAGAATGTGCACCTTTAAAGGAAAATGTAGATAGTCTGGGAACCACACTCTGGTGTCCATTACTTTAGATCATTCTTGCGTCCTCATACTGTAAGCATTTTACCCACTGTGTTACATGACTTGGATTTGGAGAGTCCCTAAGCAAGTAGAAGGTTTGCTCTACTTAAGCAGCTTGACACCACTCCACTTGCCAGAGACAGAGACATTACAAGATCAGAATTTAATTTGAGCTTCGCTCACTACATTTAGCTAATCCTGATGAAGAGTTTAGGCCTGCTTAAAGAGTTCACTTTACAGTCAGTACTAGCAAAAATAAAAATAAACCATATCTCTTTTTAATTGGCATGTCTAACTGGAAGCAGAAAAACAGGATATGAAGACCAGAGTCAGAACAGTGAAATTTAAAAAAAGAAAAAAGAAGAAGAAAATGAAAAGCGGCCGTCCTTATTTCAGACCAGGACTCTTAGCATGATAACTTTGGAAGAATCAGACTGATTTCCTTTGGAGAGAGGGAAAAAAATCTCAGGACAAATAATTAAATCTCCATTCTAAAAAAAAAAAAGGAGAAGAAATGTTCGTTCACTCTGATAGTGATAGGCTGCCTCTATTGCTCCTACTGCCATGGTTCCTGATCAAAACCAGCTGTTGGCTGCACTGATTTCCAAGGGTGATCTGCAAGCAGGTCCAATCTGAGAGTCAGACAGAGTGCAAGGTACATCTCCACCACTGCTTTCTACATGGTGGACATGAGATGCTATTCCAGAAAAAGAAATTAGTCAAGATCTGCCTGATGCCCATCCCCTTCTACATGACTCACCTTTAAGAAACTGGTAATAGTTTAAGGTGGACATATTTCTGGGTTACATTTCACTTTTCTAAGTATTTTTCAGCAACAAATATTGCCTGTGACTCCAAGAATAGAAAACCTCTTATGGCAGAAGATTAACAAAACCAATTATTAGAGAATGTAAAATTAATTTACCAGATGATTTAACTGCCTGGTTGATCTAGCAGAGCATTGAATCTCTCTCTAGTTGGGGAAATTTTATTTCTATTGGTTATAATGCACTTGGGAAATTTCTTCAAAGATTATTATAATTCTAAAATAGTCTTCTAAGTCTTTTCATTCTGACATTCTGGTAGCAAGTTCTCAGAAACAGCATCTAAATCCTTCATCTAATGGTATTATTGATAATCTAAACATAACTACATCCTTTATTTCTTCTGTTCACAAGGGTACCTCAAGTTGGAATGAACTGATCTTTATCTGCAAGAGAAGCTGTGCCATTAGAATCCATCCTTCATTCCCTTCCTTTCATTCTGGCATGTGAAACTGAACTGTCCACGTTGTTCTCAGATTCAAAACACAAATACACTTGTTAAACTGCTCAGGAATAACTATTTCCAGATTATGGTACATTTTCAAAGCTTAAGAGTAGGCTTAGTGGTACCGGCAGATAAGGCCAGGAGCACAGAGAACACAGGAGTGGCAGAGCAGCTGGGACAGATGCCTTCCAGGCTCCACCTGCAACCAGGAACTGGGCTGCTCCACAGCCATCTGTGCACCGGTCCTGCCAGGGGAGAACTGGTCTCCAGAGAATGCTTTCACTCCCAGGTTTGGAGATGAGACCACCCTTTTTCTCTCCGGTGATTGTGCAAGGCAGTTACAGCTAGGAGCTCAGGGAACACAGGAGTGGCAGAGCAGCTGGGAAAAGGTCCTTCCAGGCTCCATCTGCACCAAGGAGCTGGGCTAAGCCACAGCCCTCTGTGCCAGGGGAGAGCTGGTCTCACAGGGGTGCTCAGATAGACTTGCAAGACCACAGGAGGGACAAGCTGCAGCCAAAGACAGCAGGACAAACTAACATCAGAGATAACCAGATGGCGAAAGTCAAACACAAGAACATTACCAAGAGAAACCAAGGCAAAATGGCACCATAAGAAACCAGTTCTTCCATGATAGCAAGTCCTGGATACCCCAACACACCAGAAAAGCAAAATTTGGATTTAAAATCACAGCTCATGATGATAGAGAATTTCAAGAAGGACATAAATAACTCCCTTAAAGATATACAGGAAAACACAACCAAATAGGTGAAGGAATTGAACTAAACCATCCAGGATCTAAAAATGGAAGTAGAAACAATAAAGAAATCACAAAGGGAAATAGCTCTGGACATAGAAAACCTAGGAAAGAAGTCAGGAGTCATAGATGCAAGCATCCACAGCAGAATACAAGAGATAGAAGAGAGAATCTCAGGTGCAGAAGATACCATAGAAAACATTGACACAACAGTCAAAGAAAATGCAAAATGCAAAAAGTTCCTAATGCAAAACATCCAGGAAACCCAGGTCACAATGAGAAGACCAAACCTAGGATTATAGGTATAGAAGAGAAAGAAGATTTCCACCTTAAAGGGGCCAGTAAATATCTCCAACAAAAGTACAGAAGAAAATTTCCTTAACATAA
Source organism: Tokudaia tokunoshimensis (assembly GCA_036184795.1). Taxonomy (NCBI): domain Eukaryota; kingdom Metazoa; phylum Chordata; class Mammalia; order Rodentia; family Muridae; genus Tokudaia; species Tokudaia tokunoshimensis. Next base: position 66,660,114 of record BTHU01000005.1, on the reverse strand, counting down.
AGAAAGAGATGCCCATGAACATACCAGAAGCCTACAGAACTCCAAATAGATTGGACCAGAAAAGAAATTCCTCCTAGAACACAATAATCAAAACACCAAATGCACTAAGCAAAGAAAGAATATTGAAAGCAGTAAGGGAAAAAGGCCAAGTAACATATAAATGAAGACCTATAAGAATTACACCAAACTTCTTGCCAAAGACTATGAAAGAGATGGGCAGATCTCATACAGACACCAAGGGAATACAAATGTCAACCCAGGCTACTATTCCCAGCAAAACTCTCAATTACCATAGATGGAGAAACCAAGGTATTCCATGACAAAAACAAATTTACACAATGTCTTTCCACAAATCCAGCCCTTCAAAGGATAATGAATGAAAAATACCAACAAAAGGAGGGAAACTATATACTAGAAAAGGCAAGAAAATAATCTTTTAATGAACCAAAAAGAAGAGAGTCACACAAACATAACTCTATCTCTAATAACAAAAATAACAGGAAGCAACAATCACTTCTCTTTAATACCTGTTAATATCAATGGACTCAATATTCCAATAAAAAGACATAGACTAACAGACTGGATATATAAACAGGACCCAACATTTTGCTGTATACAGGAAACTCACCTTAGGCACAAAGACAGACACTACCCCAGAGTAAAATGCTGGAAAACAATTTTACAAGCAAATGGTCCCAAGAAATGAGCTGGTGTAGCCATTCTAATATCGAATAAAATCAACATTCAACCTAAAGTAATCAAAAAAGATAAGGAAGGACACTTCATACTCATCAAAGGAAAAATCTTCCAAGATGAACTCTCAATTCTGAACATCTATGCTCCAAATGCAAGGGCACCCACATTCATAAAAGAAACTTTACTAAAGCTCAAAGCATACATTGCATCTCATGCAATAATAGTGGGAGACTTCAACACCCCACTCTCATCAATGGACAGATCATGGAAACAGAAATTAAATAGAGATACAGTGAAACTAACAGAAGTTATGAACCAAATGGATTTAACAGATATCTATAGAACATTTTATTCTAAAACAAAAGAATATACCTTCTTCTCAGCACCTCACAGTACCTTTTACAAAATTGACCATATACTGGGACAAATAACAGACCTCAACAGCTATAAGAAGATCAAAATAATCCAATGTACCCTATGAGATCATGACAGACTAACGTTGGTCTTCAGTAACAACAAATACAACAGAAAGCCCACATACACATGGAAACTGAACAACATTCTACTCAATGATAACTTGGTCAAGGAAGAAATAAAGAAAGAAATTTAAAAAAATTTTAGAATTTAAAGATAATGAAGGCACATGATACCAAAACTTATGGGGCACAACGAAAGCAGTGCTAAGAGGAAAACTCATAGCTCTGAGTGCCTCCAAAAAACAAACTGGAAAGAGCATACACTAACAGCTTGACAGCACAGCTGAAGGCTCTAGAATGAAAAGAAGCAAATACACCCAAGAGGAGTAGAAAGCAGGAAATAATCAAACTCAGGGCTGAAATCAATCAGGTAGTAACAAAAAGAACTATACAAAGAATCAACAAAACCAGGAGCTGGTTCTCTGAAAAAAAAACAACACAAAATAGATAAACCCTTAGCCAAACTAACCAGAGGGCACAGAGACAGTATCCAAATCAACAAAATCAGAAATGAAAAGGGAGACATAACAACAGAAACTGAGGAAATAAAAAAAAAAATCATCAGATCCTACTACAAAAGCCTATACTCAACAAAACTGGAAAATCTAGGTGAAATGGACAATTTTCTAGACAGATACCAGGTACCAAAGTTAAATCAGGATCAGATAAATGATTTAAACAATCTCGTAACACCTAAAGAAATAGAAGTAGTCATTAATAGTCTTTCAACCAAAAAAAGTCCAGAACCAGATGGGTTTAATGCAAAGTTCTATCAGACCTTCAAAAGAAGACCTAATATCAATACTTTTCAAACTATTCCACAAAATAGAAACAGAAGGAACACTACCCAATTTGTTCTATGAAGCCACAATTACCCTGATAGCTAAACCACACAAAGACCCAACAATGAAAGAGAACTTTAGACCAATTTCCCTTATGAATATCGATGCAAAAATATTCAATACAATTCTTGCCAACCAAATCCAAGAACACATCAAAACTATCATCTACCATGATCAAGTAGGCTTCATTCCAAGAAAGCAGGGATGGTTCAATATACGGAAATCCATCAATGTAATCTACTATATAAACAAACTCAAAGAAAAAAAAACACATGATCATTTCATTAGATGCTGAGAAAGCATTTGACAAAATCCAACACCCCTTCATGATAAAAGGCTTGGAAAGATCAGTAATTCAACGCCCATACCTATACATAGTAAAAGCAATATACAGCAAACCAGTAGCCAACATCAAAATAAATGGAGAGAAACTTGAAGCAATCTCACTGAAATAAGGAACTAGACAAGGCTGTCCACTCTCTCTCTCTATCTGTTCAATATAGTACTTGAAGTCCTTGCCAGAGCAATTAGACAACAAAAGGAGGCTCAAAATTGGAAAGGAAGAAATCATAATATCACTATTTGCTTAGTATGATCATATGATGATATGATTGTATACTTAAGCAACCCCTAAAATTCCACTAGAGAACTCGTAAAGCTGATAAACAACTTCAGCAAAGTAGCTGGATATAAAATTAACAAATCAGTAGCCTTCCTCTACTCAAAGGATAAACAAGCTGAGAAAGAAATTTTGGAATTGACACCATTCACAATAGTCACAAATAATATAAAATACCTTGGATTGACTCTAACTAAATAAGTGAAAGATCTGTATGACAAGAACTTCAAGTCTCTGAAGAAAGAAATTAAAGAAGATCTCAGAAGATGGAAAGATCTTCCATGCTCACATATTAGCAGTAAAAATGTAAAAATGCAATATGCTAAAATGTAATATGTAAAATGCAATATGTAAAAATGGCCATCTTACCTAAAGCAATCTACAGATTTGATGTAATCCCTATCAAAATTCCAACTGAATTCTTCATAGAGCTAGAAAGAGCAATTTCCAAATTTATCTGGAATAACAAGAAACCCAGGAAAGCAAAAAATATTCTCAACAATAAAAGGACCCTTCACAGAATCACCTTCTATGACCTCAAGCTATAATGAAGAGCAATAGTGATAAAAACTGTGTGGTATTGGTACAATGACAGGCATGTAGATCAATGGAATAGAATTGAAGACCCAGAAATGAACCCACAAACCTATGGTCACTTGATCTTTGACAAAGCAGCTAAAGCCATCCAGTGGAAAAAAGACAGAATTTTCAATAAATGGTGCTGGGTCTACTAGCAGTCAACATGTAGAAGGATGCAAATTGATCCATTCTTATGTCCCTGTACAAAGCTCTCAAGTCCAAGTGGATTAATGACCTCCACATAAAACCAGATACACTGAATCTAATAGAAATAAAGTGGGGAAAATTCTTGAAGACATGGATACAGGGGAAAAATTCCTGAACAGAACACCAGTGTCTTATGTTCTAAGATCAAGAATTGACTAATGGGGCCTCATAAAATTACAAAGCTTCAGTAAGGTCAAGGACACTGTCAATAGGACAAAACAGCAACCAACAGATTGGGAAAAGATCTTTATCAACCCTACATCTGACAGAGGGCTAATATCCAATATATACTAAGAACTCAAGAAGTTAGACTCCAGAGAAACAAATAACCCTATTAAAAATGGAGTACAGAGCTAAACAAAGAATTCTCAACTAAGGAACACAGGATGGCTGAGAAACACCTAAAGAAATGTTCACATCCTTAATCATCAGGGAAATGCAAATCAAAACAATTCTGAGATTCCACCTCACACCAGTCAGAATGGCTAAGATCATAAACTCAGAGGACAGCAGATGCTGGAGAGGATGTAGGAAAAAGAAAAACATTCCTCCATTGCTGGTGGGTTTGCAAGCTGGTAAAAACACTCTGGAAATCAGTTTGGCGGTTCCTCAGAAAATTGGACATAGTACTACCTGAGGACCCAGCTTTACCACTCCTGGGCATATACCCAGAAGATGCTCCTACATGTAATAAGGACACATGCTCCACTATGTTCATAGTAGCCTTTTTTTATAGTAGCCAGAAGCTGGAAAGAACCCAGATGCTCTTCAACAGAGGAATGGATACGGAAAATGCAGTACATTTACACAATGGAGTACTACTCAGCTATTAAAAACAATGAATTCATGAAATTCTTAGGCAAATGGATGGAGCTAGAAACTATGGTCCTGAGTGAGGTAACCCAATCACAGAAGAACACACAAGGCATGCGCTCACTGATAAGTGGATATTAGCCCAAAAGCTTAGAATACCCAAGATACATCTCACAGATCACATGAAGCTCAAGAAAAAGGAAGTCCAAAGTGAGGATACTTTGATCCTTCTTAGAAGGTGGATCAAAATACCCACAGCTCACAGCCAACCAATAGACTGAGCATAGGGTCCCCAATGGAGTAGCTAGAGAAAGGACCCAAGAAGCTGAAGAGGTTTGCAGTCCCATAGAAGGAACAATAATATGTGCCAACCAGTACCCCCAGTGCTCCCAGGGACTAAACCACCAACCAAAGAGGGACCCATGACTCCAGTTTCATATTTAGCAAAGGATGACCATTTCAGACATCAATGAGAGGAGAGGCCATTGGTCCTATGAAGGCTCAATGCCCCAGTGTAGTGGAATGCCAGGTCAGGAAAGGGGTAGGGGGAACTGGTAAGTAGGGTGAGGAGGGATGGGATAGGGGGTTTTCAGAGGGGTAACAAGGAAAGGGAATACCATTTAAAATGCAAATAAAGCAAATATAGAATAAAATAAAAAAAGAAAGTAACAAAATAAAAACAAACAAGCAAACAAAAGAGTAGGCTTTGCTCACAAACTGGTACACCAGAGGTATTACCAGAATTATGCAACGCTGAAGTCTCACCAGGCTGCCCCTCTTAGGTGATACAGAGTCTATGACATGCCATTCATTGATGTACTTTAGAGTCCTAGCTAAGTAGAAAGTTTAAAAAATGAACTCACAAAGCTATGTAACTCTCTGATTAAACACACTCAAAATCTTTTTCAATATTAAGCAAAATGCATGCATGTTTAGTCGACTCTGTAAACCCCTCCATCTCAGCAACATTAACGCTGAAGTGGTACCTAAGGGCCTATTCAAAGCTACTCTGGAAAACGCTTCTTGTACAAAAAAACAACTCTCCAAGCAGGATAGCAAGACTGTACTATTCCAGTGTTGTTCCTGTTGTTGTGCTCACTTTGTCAATAAATAAAAAGCAAATTACATGTTGAATTCTAGTAGACTCGTTCTTCTCTGAGTGTTTTTAAACCTTAGCAGCTCAAAACAAAAACGTGTGTGTGTGTGTGTGTGTGTGTGTGTGTGTGTGTGTGTGTGTGTGTGTGTAGTAATAATAGGAGTAGTAGATGCACAAATGGTTGCAGGGTTTGCATTTGTTGAACATGTAGAAGTTATATGGCAGTGCTTCCAATTCCACAGCAGTATAGGGCTTACCCTGATGACTTTTGAGCTTCCCTCTGCCCCAAGTGGGAAGGACTCCTTTGTGTGGCTGCCTCTCTCTTCACATAAAGGATTCTGCCAAAGCAGATGCATTAAATAAGAAAGGGATTCAATTCAGAAGTACCGTAGAACTTTCATGGAGCCAACTGAAATTTGAGGAATAAAATTAGAAATGTTCCCTTTTTGGGTATGGGGTTCCCTACATGTTTAAAGAATTCCCAAACATAAGATAAGACTTGAAAAGTGTCTGCAGACTGGAGAGTTTTTAATGACAATTAAAATTCCTGGTAACCAGAGATAATTGAATGGCATTGGGGCATTTGGAAGCAGAAACCAGAAGGAAGTTATGTTTGAAGGTTTAATAAACAAACAATTTGGAGAGCAAGGACACTAAATTTAATAACATGTATTTAGTCCTAAGGAGTCAATGGAGCAGATAAATGTGACATAGCCATGGGAATTGTGGCTTTTATTTCAGGTTCTAGCTTCCAGAAGTACCAAAGGATACATTTCCTAGATTCTGGATTTCCCAGGCATACTAAGAGAGGTTGAGACAAACTGCCAAACTTTTGCCTGGCCTTTAGGTCTGGTTACTACAGTTCAAGTTTATGATTCTACTGCCACCATTTCAAGACATCCATACTGGTTTCTGCCGAAGCTATAAATAAGAATACAGATAGCACTACTGGGTTTCATTTTCTTTACTCTTTAATATTATGGTAGGACTACGGGTCTAAGAATCAATAGAATCTTATGCGTATCCAACAGACTATGTCTTCAGGATCCTACCATTTTACTTTGTTACTCGATAAGTTCAGCTGTGAAGTTATGAAGAGATGAATAACAGTGGGAAGAAAGGAGGAGTCTGTGCCTAAGTCAGACTAATGTTAATTAATGCTAATTAACCCGTTGGGTCACTCTAGCCATACAGACTGTTGGTGTATCATTTCTTAAAATCATCGCAGCATTGCACCATTCTAGGTCTTAGCCAATCACTGAGAACCTGGTCTTTGATCCTAAATCTGAGCTCTTCATATATATCTAGGAACCAACCACCGAAAGGAGTCAGATTCAAAGGCTCTTGGTTGCTAATAGGGATCAAGTGTAGACTGTGGTATGCTATTTAAATATTCACATGAATTGAACAATAAAAACTATTCTTAAGCAACACAACTACTTCATGAGATTGAGTGTGTGCTTGAAGTAGCTGTTCACCTACTGAGTACTTGCTGCTCTCAAAGCATACCAAAATCCATTAGAGTCTTACAACATGTTTTCTTCAGTTTCAACTAATGACAAACTCTAGTGATTTCATAGAGAAAGAAAATATCTTTTAATACCCTTTAGTCAGCTGGCCATAGGTCTGCCTTAATCCCAAGCTAAGACCTTCTGATGACCTCCCAGTTTATTCTCAATACAAATACCAACTGTGCTTTTTCTGTGACGTGAATGTAAACCTGCTGAATTCAAGGAACCATGCACTTTTTTTTTCAGGACTTTTTTTTTAATTGAATATAATCTTCATTTACATTTCAAATGCTAAAACCTTTCCCAGGTTTCCCCCCTCCCCAAAAACCCCCAACCCCTCCTCCCACCCCCTGCCTACAAGTGTATGCCCCTCCACCCCACCCACTCCCACCTCCCACCCACCTCGATTTCCCCTTGTTGGGGCATCTATTGAGCCTTCACAGGACCAAGGACTACTCCTCCCACTGATGCCCGACAAGGCATTCTTCTGCCCCATTTTTGGCTGGAACCATGTGTACCCCTTGGTTGATGGTTTAGACCCTGTGAGTCCTGGGGCGTCTGGGTGGCCGACATCGTTGTTCTTCCCGTGGGGCTGTAAACCCCTTCAGCTCCTCCAGACCGCCCTCCAGATCCTCCGTTGGGGACCCTACACCCAGTCCAATGGTTGGCTGCTAGCATCTGCCTCTGTATGTGTAAGGCTCTGACAGGACCCCTCCAGCGACAAACATGACATGCTCCTTTTGGTATGCACTTCTTGCTATCTATAATAGCGTCAGGGTTTGGTGACTGGAACCATGCATTTTTAAGGATAGATACTATCCCTTACAATCCGAAACATGTTTACATCCCTAGCATATTGCAGAACACATTCCAATTCTCCCCACTGCCCTCTGATACACAGCTCTACAAGGTCCATGCTTCCCATTTGGCAGCAGCACATCTGATGATAACCTTTCCTCCACTGTTGTCCCTGGCAGATCCCATCGTGCTGTTGTGTAGGTTAGGACAGCTTCACCAACTTTCTTTCTTTTTTTCTTTTATTGAAAATAGCTTTTTTTCCTCTCACATAATATGTCCTGATTATGATCCCCTCCCTCTACTCTTCCCAGCTCCTCCTCACCCCTTCTTCTATCCAGATCCACCCACTTTCAATCTTTCATCAGAAAACAATATTATATTATATAATATAATATATAATAAAATATATTATTATATAATATATATCCTGTGGGATAATAATATAATAAAGTATGATATGATATGATATGATATAAAAGATAAAACAAAATCTAACACATCAGAATTGGACAAAACAAACAGAAGGAAGAGAACCCAAGAGACAGATGCTGATTCATTCATACACTAGGGAATCCCATAAAAACACTAAATGGAAAGTTATAAAAACAAAGGACTTTTAAAGGAGAGAGAGAGAGAGAGAGAGAGAGAATTTATGTTAATTTTTTTAAGGGAAAATCTCTCTGATAGAACATTATAAGTCAAGGAAGCTCCAGAGATATCACTGTTGGCCATCTACTGCTGACATGCAGCTGACCCTTAAGAGTGTTTTGTTTCCCCAGTGAGACTCCTTGGAGGAAACTAAATTTTCATTTGCAAGTGGTCATCTGGGTTTTGGGTTCTGGGTTCTGGGTTAGGGATGAGGGCATATGTCCACTTCTTTCAGCTGTAGGGCCCCATTTATGCAGATCCACACATGTCCTGTGCATGCTGTCTCAGTCTCTATGAGTTCATATGTGTGTTGATCTTCTTGATTTTGAAGACCTAGTTTCCTTGGTGTCTGCCATCCCCTCTGGATCTCATACTTTTACCATCTCCTCCTCTGAGGGGTTCCTTGAGCCCCAGAGGGAATAATTATCTCTCTCTCTCTCTCTCTCTCTCTCTCTCTCTCTCTCTCTCTCTCTCACACACACACACACACACACACACACACACACACACATGTTGTCTGGCTGTGGGTCTCGGATTTGTTCCCATCAGATGCAGGAGGAAGCTCCTCTGCAGCTTCATCAATTTTCACTCCATCCTCTTACAAAGATGGCAAAGCTGGGGAGTTTATGAACTCTACTTCTAAATTGAGAAGAACCAAACCACAGGTATAGAGAATGTCACTTATATGCAATTGATGAAGGAAAGAGGTTTTCTGTACTCTTATGTAAAGTAGTACATTCTAGTCACAAATCAAGGCTTGGTGAGCTCTAACAGATACATGAGTTGTTCTGAGCTAGGGTTGAACTTTTAGTAATTCTGCCATACACTGAGATCGCACACTTTTGCATCTGAAAACCCAATGATGGGCTTCTTTTAGACAAAGAGCCATTGTTTGTGGTTTTGACCTCAGAGTCTCTTGAGCTTCTGTGGTTCTGGGCAGAAATGGTAATTCAATCAGCTCAACGGCACACAAATCGGAAATGGTTCTGGCAAATGTCTCAGTTTCCAATGTATTCAATCCGGACTTAAAGCAATTTTGACCAATTTTCATGGGGACTAAATTTTAATGTCTTGCAGTTACTTAGTTATGAAAGCAAAGCACTAGTCATCTATAGTAGGTTTATTCTGAAAAGGGCAACTCCCACCCAATCTTAAAAAAATCAGCGTTCCTATGTATGTCTTCATGGTCCATGTTTGCTATGGCCAAAGGCACACAGCATGCTCCAAACATCTTCTTAAGTTCTTTGATATAAGAAATGTGAGATGGACAAAAATGAACTGAATTTCATTTATGTGGGGGGTACTTTGATAGTAGTCTTAGGTACCGAGACATACATCCTGTACTTTCTACTGTTCTCCTAAATGTTAATCTACAGATAAAGGTGAAGTTTATTCTAAGTTTCCAAAACTATTCACAATTTAAATGGGTAGTAATAATTTACCCAACACTGACGATGTGATGGGTTGATGAACACACTTATTGGTTGGTATAACTCAGAAGTTCTACATGTGATTTGCATAAGGAATTGAGTATCCTATCAGTGGAGAAGACATGGATGTAATCAAGTGCTTCAATTCTTCCATCATACCCTGTCCTCAGCAATGCCTGCTTCTGAGGTCTCAAGGAAAGGCATCATTTCTCTGGGCCTCTGTAGCCATTAGAAATATTTTGTTGTTTCCCAATTTATTTAACACCAAAATTAACTTACTTAGTAAAAATCACAGGATATAGACAGGCATGGTGTTACATGCCTTTAATTCCAGAACTTGGGAGGCAGAGGCAAGTGGATATCTGGGAGTTCAAGGCTATCCTGGTCTATAAAGTGAGTTCTGCTACAGCCAGGCTATTGGACAGAGAAACTCTGTCTCAGAAAGAGAGAAAGAAAGAAAGAAAGAAAGAAAGAAAGAAAGAAAGAAAGAAAGAGAGAGAGAGAGAGAGAGAAAGAAAGAAAGAAAGAAAGAAAGAAAGAAAGAGAGAGAGAGAGAAAGAAAGAGAGAGAGAGAGAAAGAAAGAAAGAAAGAAAGAAAGAAAGAAAGAAAGAAAGAAAGAAAGAAAGAAAGAAAGAAAGAAAGAAAGAAAGAGAAAGAGGAGCAGAGGAAGGGAAGAAGGAAGGGAGAAAGGCATGTGATAGTTATTCAAATATTAGTATACATTTTCATAAGTTCAAATTCATATATTGTTGGCCCTCCTGTGACTCCTAGAAATATATATGTATACACGTATATGTATACACACACACACACACACACACACACACACACACACACATATGAGAGGAATCCCTGCTAGGTGTAATGGAAACTTCAAAGGATGCTGATTCTCTGAAGATTTTACATGACTACCAGCCTTGCATATCCAACCTCTGGTTTTATTTTATGAGAGAATAAAATCTTCAGGGCATGAGTCTTAATTTAGATTTTCTTTCCATGCACTTAAATATCCATTGCTAACTAAACAAGCTGTGCTCCCTTCCATTCAAAGTAACTGCAAAGCTGAATGCCTTCCTGTGTGACTGGAGATGTGCTGAAAGGATGCGGAAAGAGGGGCACCATGAGCAATTCCTTCCTCACCCTGCGGTTCTTAACTCTATCACTGAAGGCCTTAGAGCTTCGCAGTGAGAAAGGGCCAAACTAATATTCACTTCTCTGGGTCCAAAAGGAGAATAGAGAGATGTAAACTGAAAGCAAAGAAGGGAGGGTGAACATATATAAACAAAATACATCTCATGTCATTTGGGTTGCAATAGAATTTTTGAGGTGTATGTGAGTGTGTGTGTGTGTGTGTGTGTGTGTGTGCATGTGAGTGATTGTGTTGCCAACATTCTCTAGAAGTTTCCTACCTTCACCATGTGCAAGCAGTGTGCACTGCGTGTTTGCAATGCAGCAATGAGTATAATATATCACACGTTTAACACGAATGTATGAGGACAAGAATAATCAAGGGGCTTTGTATCTCCCCACACTGTTAGCTAATCCCTGCTCTAATATTTTCTGTGATGGGCTTTCATTAGACTCTACATACAAACATTCCTGTTCATATGTGGGTAGTATTGACTTCTTCATCTAAATTAGCACCTTATTACTTTGTTTTAGCTCTTAGCACCTGACAAGGAATTGCTTTTATTTTTCTTTTCAGTGACTGCATTCACCTTTCCCATGGGTGAAAGGTATGGAACAGCACAGCTCTGTTCTGTCCGGTGTGTTGTTCTCTGTACTTTAAAGTGGTGCTGGGCACATAATAGCTGCTCAATAAATATTTGTTTCCTGGAACAACTTGAACTAGATTATTAACTTATTAACATTTTTAATTTTTTAAAAGTCCAAACTCACCGCATTATTGTAAACTGAATTTATGTGAGTTGTGTTTCATTTTCTAATCGTGAAAGAACATTATTTACATCTCATGATAGTATCTTGACAGTGAAATGAGATAGCAAATGACAATTTCCCTTGATTAATTCTTGATAAGCATCCTGGAATCATATCAAATCACTATAAATGCCTTCTCCATATGATAGCTTGTCAGTTACCAGGAGACCATAGGCACTGCTGACCCTACTGCATTCTTTCTAATATTTCTTATCAAACTAAAAGTCTTCCATTTCTGAAGCTGCATCACATGTGCTTCCCACATCTCTTCATCATTCTTCCTATGCCCCTCAGTCATCCTACACTGCCACTTTCATTTTAAAACGTAGTTTCCCCTTTTGAGTGAGTACTCCAGCCCAGCACACAGACACTCTCAACTCCCTTTCCCCACACCCCGTTTTTCTATTAATGAATTATTATTATCTATTATGAGATATTCACTTCTGCACTCATGTTTTCTCTCACAGCCTAAATACTATGTATAAGGAGGAAACATCGAGAAGTGATATGTAATAGCTGCTTCAGTCTAACCCCCACTATCTCAGTGGGAGAAGGCAACCTTACTGCCCAAAGGACAGGAAGGAAGGGCTAAGAGCTTCAGGAAGGAGCCATCCCAAGAAGTGTCTTGGTGGGGTAGGGGAGAAACATGGTCTGCTTATGCGGTGTAATCATATGGAAATTATCATGTCTTCTGCAAACTTGCCTTCCATAGGCAACAACGCTACTCACCAGTACTTCGAAGTGGTTAAGGTGATCTTCATAAGGTATGAAACATCTGGAGGAAGAGAGGTTGAAAAAAAAAATCACCCAGATGTTTTGAGGAAAGATAGAGTTAATAATTTAGACAGGCATAGCTGTCATTGTCCCTTTTTTCTTCTTTCTTTCTTTCTTTCTTTCTTTCTTTCTTTCTTTCTTTCTTTCTTTCTTTCTTGCGCTTTTTCAAGAACTCATGGAACTTCCTGTTTCTGCTTTATATCAGTTTCATATGCAGAGATAAAGGAGGAAGGGATTTTTTTTTCACCTACTGAGAACACATCCATGACAAATATACCTTCTTTCCCAAAGAGTCTCACTTCTTGTGGTTTTTGAACAGTCAAACTTCCCTTCCGTACACCAGAAGCACATTGTTTCCCATGAAGAGAGACACAAAGCTGCTCGAGTCCTGCACGGCTCACTTTAAATTGCCTCAGCACAGCTCCCTGATCTCTTGGAACAGGGGTCTGGGAATCTATGTAGACAGATCACAGAACTGTGCTGTAGCAGCACTGGCAGTATTGCCTTTTATAGACATCTAGCACCCTAAGGCTGTGCAGACAGTAAAGTAAGTATAATGTTCTAATTCTGAATTTCCACGTATTTCCAATTAGTAGGTGGAAAGAGAGAGTGGGGGTGGGGGAGGATAGAAAAGACCATGTGGGTGAGTTTCTGTAAATATGCCTTCTTTCCAAAAATCGTAGAGATTTCCTTTACACCCTGCATTTTGGTTGATTTTGCAAGGACAGGGAAGCAAGCTTAGAACTGACTGCATGTGGAAGTCAGTCTGGGTTTTTTTATTTTAACATGAAAATTTTAACCATGATAACTAGAAATTTTCTAATTCCACTGAGGACTGGGGAATAAATATATTGCTTTGAACTAAAATATAGAAATTCACAGCACCACCTATTGGTTTCAAAATAAATATTTTTTACACTTACTAATTATAAAGAAAAACTTTTAAATGAATTATTATTCTTCTGAAACACATCACACTTTAAATAATTTTATGATGATGTTCTGAAAATATCTTAAAGAAAGAGAACAATTAGGAGACGTGGTAACATGACTTGTAAAAATAAATAACGGATCAACATAACTATATACTCAGAAAGTAAAAGTAAGGCCGGATGCAAACTGTCGCTTGTACATTACTTGTATGAAGTTGTATATGTTTTGCTTTTCAAGCTCCCCTGTCAGTGTTGTTTCTAAGCTGATGAAGCTGCACTTTCTCCACCGTACAACTGGAGCAGATGGGTTCGCACTTGATTCCTCTGTTCCCATCGACTCCTAAATTCAAGGAAAGACATTACGCTCTCGGTGTTTTTAGCTATTTCAGAATATCCTTCACAGGGGTCTTTTATAAGTCAGCCTTGTCACCAGATAGATACCAGCCTCCTACACATCCTGGACTTGCACGCTTTCTACCCGGTGCTCAGCGTGCACATGCGAGGATGTCCTCTTCACTTTCCCACACACCGGGAAGCATATAATCTCTATATTATAGAGGATAGTTCATGCAGACTCCCTTCTCCAGCCTTTGGAGAGTGAAGCAACACAATAGGATCACTTCAAGTCTACCACAGAACTTGAGAATACACTTTTCTTTGAACCCAACTCTTTCACGTGTATTATATGTTTAAATCTATTTTGTCATGATTGTATTTCTTTGTTTGTTTGTTTGTTTGTTTGAGACTTAAAGTGAAACAAAGATCTAGAAACCCTGAAATGTAGGCCTCCTGGCCCTCATCCCTTCCACTGTCTAATGATTTGGAAATCCAAATTCTGTAGTGGAGCTTCGGGTGGAACGGAAGGAGAACTTACTTCACTTAGATGCCACGTTAAAGTGTTAAATAGTTTGATTTTGTTCACCTTTCTAAAATTGGAACAGGCATTCATATAGGAAGAACGTCTGTATCTGAGAGCAAAGGAGAAACCGCCGAACAACTGAACAAATACCACGGGGCTCCTAGGGAGTCAATCACAAGAAATTAGAATCAGATTTATGTAAGGAAAAGAATTGTAAGGCTCAACTAATTAAATTACCCTTTGCAACTTAAAAATGGTTAAATTAGAAATTTCATGACTCAATCCAACATTATTTAAAAAAAAAAAGGCACTCCAACCATGTTTAGAAATAAAAGTATAAAAGAGAAGAAAAGGGGCTTTCTTACTCTACACTGTCAAATCGGCTCATCCTAACTCCCTCCATGGTTGAGCATTTCAACCAAAAGCTTCACTTCTCACCGAAGCGTCTGAAGGGTACATTTCCAACTACCCGATTTAAATGAAACAGAATTCAAAATAGAAGCCATGATCTTTTTTGTGGAATTTTGAAATATTGCTATTTTGTATTTTTTTTTTTAAGATCAGGAGCATCCTTATCCTGATTAGACTCAGAATCCTTCAAGACTTGTCTCATCTCATATCCTGCTCCCTTATATTTCCAAACAGACTTCTCACCAAGCAGCCTCCACACCCTCCCTGCGGGTCTCGCTCTCAGAGCAAGCCGTAATCACAGGCTTCCATGCCCTGGCTGGCTTTTTGGCTCAGCAGGACCGTTCCACTGCCAAGTTCTGCATCGAGCCCTTCATGGGTTTATCCTTACATGCACCTTAGTGACCTAATACATTTCATCTCTTCTCATGCCCTCTTGTTGCTGTCTGGGCAGCAAAATGTCGACAGCTAAAAGGAAGAAAGCCCCTGACATGTTTTTGCCCTTTTCTCTGACAAACCTACTATTGGAGAAAAGCATGTTAGCAATAAATGAAGGAAAACCTAGGGTCAGCTGAGGCTGTAAGAGGCAGCCCAGTGGAAGTTTAAAGCAGCAATTCGTGTGGTGATTCCTGGGGAAATGAGAGATGTTGGTTTCAAAATATATAACACATAATCTGCCTCCAAACAGACTGAAAACTTAGCTCAGACCTACCAGCTTCACTTCTAAACATAAAACCAGGAAATTAGGCAAGTTTGTTCCCTTTCCCTTTAATAACGGACATTAGCAGAGCGTTTTGGGGGAACACAACCCTTTTTATGGAGTAAGAACCAGCAATTTTAAAACAAGAAATATGTGTGGGAATGGTGTTTATTTTTCTATACTTAAGTGCACATGCAGTGATTATTAATATTTACATACAGATGCACGTATGGAAATCGTTGTCTTGGAAAGTGGTTAGCATCTAGAAACAATTGGCAGACAGAGAAAGGAAAACTGAGAACGGTCCAGTCTACCAAATCATCCCAAAGGACTCTCTGCTCAGTCATGGGAAGGTTGATAACACAGCGATACTCCTGAAAACCCCGCAGAAGGGCAATGATCCCGTAAGATTGTTATGGATTCTTGTATAAGATTTGGAGACCTAAATTCTTTTCAAATTGACTTCACGTGTGCACAATCAGCCGACAGCTTCAGGTGCAGGGTAGATGTGTGCATGCCGAAGTCGTGGCAACTGGAGATAACTGTGTTCCTTGAGGGTTTGATCAGTGGAGGGAGAGATAGAGGCTTCCCCTTTGAAAAGACATTCATACCACAAATCTGCCACTGTCCACTAACAGAGGCTGTGTTTTGTTACAGCTCTGCAGGATTCGGGGTGGTTGTTATGCCGTTCAACGTGCACACCATGGAGTATTTCGCTTGTTTGGGTACATCAAGCAGGAGAAAATCCAAACCAAAACAAAAAGACGCACACAATCAACACACACACAAAACAGGATTGTGCTCCTTTGTTTTGTGTTTTCTGTAACCCAGATTGCGGCAATTATCTCTCTGGCTTTACAAGCCTTTTCTTTCATTCTAAAGGCAGTTTTGGGAATCACGTTACACTTAACTCAGTTTAACAAATAAGAGTGGTCTGGCAAAATGGCACCATGTGCTTTCCACAAATATCTGTGGTATAGGCAAACTCTCAGTATTTTTATTATGCCCAAGCCTCTTCAGTTTAAAGCAAAAGGACTAATGCAAAGAAAGGGGAAAGCCCAGACTTGGGGACCTGGGGTGTGTTGGGGTCACTTTCTGCACCAGAGTGAGAAGGGAGGAGAGATACATATTAAAAAAAAGCTAGAGGAGGAAAGAGTAAAGATGGGTTTGGAAGCTTTAACAGGGCACAGTTTCCTTCCCCTGGTGTGGGCTACAGGCTAATGCTAGAATAATGGCATCTGTCAGGGGAGCCCCGCAAGGCCGACAAAGAGCACACTGTAGCCTGTGCAGCTTCACACTCCTACCTCCTCTATAGTCAGGACAAAGAATTGCAGGACACGAGCAAAGTAAAAGGGGGTGAAAGGGAGTCTGCACGCAAGTTTGCTGTAATACAAATACACATACCCTGCGCTACAGATGTTCCTTATTGGCGAAGGCTGGCACATAATCATGCTATGTGCTTCATAATATTTTAATGAGCCTTTTCTCTAAATAGCAATGAAAATGAACAATAAGAAGCTCTTAGGGAGGGAAAGTTGGTACGTTTATATTTTTTTTTCTGTCTATGGGGGAAAATTCTCATAATAGGTTATATTAGGATGGCAGAAAAAAAAACCCAGTAGACTGGGTTTAATAAAATTGTACTGAGTCTAAACTATGATTTCTGAAGTTAGTTTCTTTCTGTTTCTATCTTCAGCAATTTATTCAGGTTAAAGGAATAACAAAACAGACAAGAGCATAGTTCTGGTAGGAACTTTTTCTCCCTCTCCCTCTCCCTCCTTTCTCAATCTCTTTTTAAGAAAAAGAAAGAAAAAAACTGCCTCAAGCCGAGACCTTGAAACAAAGCCATTAATAGTTAGTATGTTATGCCAATTGAAGTCTTGAAATAAATAGCAAACCACTTAATATGTGTTGTAAATATTGTGCTGACTTAAGCATTGTAACACAAAGATTACATCTCTTTAGGTGGAAGGGCCTGGGTCTTTTCTTTTCTTTTACTTTCTTTTCTTTTTTTCACTATAGAATAAATTTCAAAAAGACTAGCCAAAGATTGTTATCTACCATAATGCTACCAGATTTTAGCGTTACTACTCTTGCAAAGAAAAGAAGTCCCCCGCCCCCTTGTTCAGTATATCATTTAAAACCACTACAATGAAAAAAAAAATCTATAACAAAATCAGAGTGTGTATCTTGGTTAAGATGTAGCTCCTGAGGTAGCTCTTTTAGACTATTTTAATTTCATAGGATAGTTTGGTTTGGTTTGTTTGTTTGTTTTGTTTTGTTTGTTTGTTAATTCATAGGGTAATAGAATGAGAGAATTTAGTATGTGAAGTAGTAAGTACAGTTACAACAATAAAGACTGATCAGAAGCTGCTGTCTGCAGATTTCCATGCATAAATGACTGTGGTTCCTGGGTGCTGCCTTGACTATGGCTCCCTAATTCCTACATCTCTTCTTGTAATTATCCTGGCACTCAATGTATTGTTTTCACAACTGAGAAAACATTCTCTCCCTGTTTCCCCATCTTTGTATGTCCCATTGTTACAAACCCTTGCTTAAAAGTGAGAGTAAATGCCCACAGTAGGGGTCCCAGACTGCTAGATGAAATGCTAGTCTTTAAGTTATCGTGCCTTAATGTGAGGAAGTTAGCGAAGTGGACCCTGTGAGTATACTTGTGTAAAAAAACTTTTTGAGAAGTTTATGAAATATTGCTTTAAGACAGCTTAATTGCCAAACCTTCTATATCTGCCTTTCTTTAGAATGTAAAATCATGTTAATACAAAAGACTGAAGACCATTACAAACTATTCCGTGGCCTCGAAAAGCAGAGCTTAAGTGATATTGAATTATGATGAGTAGAGTTTGGGTGTCAAGTTTATTTTAATTTTTAATTCTTTTAGAAGTAGATACTCTGTGCATGACAGTTTTGTTAACTTAATTGGCCAGAATATATATGCAGTCTGAATATCACTCATTGCTAAGCCAAATGAATGTCCTGAACAAAGATCTTAATATATAAATTGAAATAAACATTTTAAAAGTTGTCTGTGTGTATATATATATATATATATATATATATATATATATACACATATATTTCTAAAAGAGATACAAAATGGACTCTCATGCCTTTAGATAATTACATATAATTTTCTCAATAAAGAAGGTTAATGCAAAGGTATCGAAGTATGCTGGGACAGAAACATTTATTGAATGTGAAAAGCGAGAGTTCCAGAACTGGTTATATGAACTCGGTCCTTGGCTCTTGCCCTCAGGGGCTGTGTGATCTTAGGCAAGTTCCCTCCTGGGTCTCCTCATTTACCAGATGAACTGGAAATTTGCAGTCCTGGGGTCTTGGATTTGACTCCAGGACAGTAATAGAGAATGGGTTTGTAAAGGCCATTTAACCCGATGGATCTTTTATTTATTTATTGTTTTGGGGGGTAAAGTGAGAACCAGTTGAAAAACCATTTGCACCAAGTCTGGTTGGTTTCTAGGAAACAAGAAGCCTTTAGAGGTAATTCAAAAGTTCATAGAAGGTATTTAGTGAAATTACAAGGTAAAAGTGATGCTGGGAACTGGTCAGCAGGACCCAGGAAGTGAGGTGAGACCCTCAGCCTGATGTCCCATGTCTGCCTCAACAAGGATTCCCCAGCAAATTCTGCTGGAACCTTAAATGGATAGATGTCTCTGCCCAAGGCTGCTGTGCAGAGCCATTGCAAGAAGTCTGCTGTTCACAATCAGTGTGCCACAGACCACAAATGTCTGCAGGGCTATACAGCTTCCTTTCTCTGGGAGACCAGGATTTTTCAGTCACTCAGTTATTTTAATCCTTGTCATAAAATTAAATTAATATTTAAAAAAAAAAACAGTCATCATGGGGGTTTTTTTGGGAGCTGAAGCTACATTTTCCTTTAGGCAGTCACCTCAGCCCCTGACTACTGCTGTGACATCATTCAGAATGAAGTGCCTCTCTTCAGAGTGTTCATGGAAGACAAAGCACAAAGGGACTTCATTTCCCTAGACACCAGCATCACTGCTTTTGTATTGATGAATGATAAACTGAAGGTAATGTACATTATCCTTTCAGGGTAATAACACCTAGCACGCCCTGTGCTTAATTCTGTCTACCTACCCCTGAGAGACTCTCCATTATTATAAACTCAAATTTCTATCACCTACCCCTAAAATTTTACTCTATCCCATCTCTCAAAGCACAGCATGGAGGCATGGGTTGCACCCCATAAGGAAGTGATACAGTCAATGTTGGGTCTAAGAATCTAGACCCAAACAGTCATGCTATGAGTCAACTCCAACAACAAACGTTTTGTTGTTGAGCCAAAACACTTCCCAGCCAGATACTGGGATGTAGGACTTCCTAACCAGATGTAGCATCCATCCATTGGCCACAAGCTCCTTTAGTGCTTTACAATTGTGGTTTCACAGCTCTATCTGATTTGAATTTCTCAAAGACCTTGAATATAGAGGAAACCCTTGTATTTTTAAATTCACACTAGCACTTCCTCTCTTGCCTGTCATTGCTAAGTGAGGTATTGGGATCATTTCTAAGGGAAGTAACTTTTCAGTATCTGCATGCCAGCAAATTAGAACACTGGGAGAAAACAGAAGCACCTTACTAGCTGCACCTCCAACACAGTTGAGATCTCCCCACATTTTGAAATTGATTCTCCCACAGGAATAGAGCTGCGCCTCAACTGCAGATGTGCTCAAGGACTCTGCCAATCAGTCACAACCACTGCTGGTCCAGCTAGTTAAAACACCATCAAGTATGGCCCAGGAGAGACTGACTCCTTCACAGACAGCACATCTCTGCTAGACCAGAGCTGTCAAATGGCCACCCCACCTTCCCAACCACACTTCCTTCTATTAAATAAGGCGAGAATTTGACAAAAATCAAAAAAGGGAACTGTGATTTGGAAGTGTGGGTGAATATTGAGATAATAAATAGAATTGAGACTGAATTTTTATTAGTGCCCCCTCTACAATGTCTTGCAAAATATAAGTAAAGGGATATAAATATGTAAAGCACATTTTATATATAAATGGCTTTTTAATATATGCCATAAGAAAAAAGATAATGCCAAGAGTATTAAGGAGAATTAATAGAAATAATGGTTCTCAGTTGCTTTCACCTATAGATCTACATGTTAATGTTCTTGCATCCTCAGTTGCAAAGTCTTAAAGCAAGATATTTGGTACTAAAATCTCGATGACCATTGTAATATTTCAGAAACTTAATACACAGCAAAAGGAATTCCAGGTTGCATTAGACATGCTTTCTTGTATGCCACATTTGGCCAGGGTCAGGTATGCCAGAGACAGGCTTTCCCACTCAGCTCCTCACTGGAACCCACAAATTTCCTCACTTAAAAATAGACTGAATTAAAGAAAATTACTTAAATGTTTCGAGCCTTGGCTTCCTTGTTTTTAAAATATAAATAATATTTCCTGTCTTAATTAGCTGTAAGGATTACGGAAATGTGTTTATCTTTTCCTATGATGCGCCCTCTACAGTCTAGCTGCTGCTTTTATGAGTAGGTCTACCTTATGTTTCTGCTTTTTGTGTCTGTTGCCGGTATTCTCTCGGTTCTGGTTCTTTGTGGTTAAATTGTGTAGTTCTACTTTGGTCCAAGATTAAATAATCAAGTAGAAAAACTGTACAAGGAACGTAGGTTATGAAATATGAGAGAAAGAACACCAGGTGAATGAATAGGTTAAGTCTATTTCTTATAGTGTCCTAACATCAATATTCAAGGACACAGAGGGGCATAATGTGACAGCTTCAGTTTCAGCATAAAAGGGCAGCACATACATGCTACTGAAATCAAGTGCTCTTGACTTAGTTCTTGCTGCAGACACCACCTCTGGTCAATATGATTCCTTAGAAATTCCTCAATTCTGTGAAATTGTGATTCTCTTTCAAGCATAGAAAGGAGCCTACGAGTATCGATTGAGTTGACCCGACTTCCTTATCAAGTAACACAAAAAAGTCATTTGGGACACTGATTTTTATGTTATTACTGAGTAGATTGTCTTACACCCACCCACCTGACAAGGCCTCATTGTTTATCATTAATAGAATACTAATAAAAATTTGAAGAAATACTGTAAGAGATGGCATCACTCAAAAAAAATGTCTAGTGTTGTTGCGATATGCTAATTGCTCCCATTGCTAAGGGGAGGGGGCAGTGCTCAAGGGTGTGTTCCTAAACAACAACCTAAGAAAAAGCTAGAGAAAGCTGAGGGAGCTGTGACACAGATGGCAAACGTCTGGGCTGTCCTTCCTGGCACAAGTGCACTTGTGACTGGCTCTGTCTCTCATGCAATGGCTTCAGCTGGGTGTGAGCCCAGAGCGTAACAAATGACAGAGGGAATGGAGAAGAGGTTTCCCAGGGGGAGTAGGGAGTTCAGAAAGCATAATGAATCTGTAGAGGAAACTTCCCCATGCTCTCTTGGAAACAAAGCATAATCCTATTCAGCTAAAAGGAGAACTGTCTGTCAGACCCATCCCTACAACGTAGAGTTTGCAAAAGCTTTAAAGGCAATCTTCTGTACACATAACATATTCCAACCGAATGGGCCACTAATTCTCTGTAATCAGAGAATCTATCTTGGGTGTCTGTGAAGAAGAGTGATGCTTACTCTCCAGATTCCAAAACAGGACTTGGTGAGTGTTTCAGAGAAAGTATGTTTATCTCTGTAGAAAAATATACTTTAATTTTTTTTTGATTTGTTTGGTCACAGTACAACTTGTGAAAGTTATTTTCCTTCTACCATGTGGGTCCCAAGATCAAACTCAGGTCATCAGTCCTGGCTACAGTTTCCTTTACCACCTTACCGATGACCCAAGAAAATAGATTTTGACAATAAAGTTCATCTGCTACTGGCCAGACATGGTAGTACAAGTCTGTAATTCAGGCACTGGGGATGTGAAGCAGGAGTATCAGCATGAGTTTAAAGGTAGTATGGATTATATAGTATCTCAACAGCAATAGATCAGAGATAATCCAACAAGGACTGAAAGAGAATAGATGTGTTAAGGAAACACTCATCTTAGAAGACAGTTGGTCTAGACTCTGAGGATTGTATTATAAAATGGTTTGATCAAGACTGAATGGGAGAAGGAAGAGATGCTTCAAGACTAAAATAATTTTATGCAATCAACTATCTAGCAGTGCTCATTCTCCAACCATTCCACTTGGGCATATGCTGCCATAAACACAGCAACTTGGTGCCAAGACATGAAATTCTTCACTAAGGACAGACAGCTCATTCCTCCATGCCTGCAGGAGAAGCCTGGTGGGAGAGAAGACCAGAACGAGAGCTAAATTACCACTTTTGTCTACTTGGCTGTGGCTGAATTCTTCCTGTACCTCCAACAGGCCAGATGTGTGCCACTTTCTAGAAAGATGTCGGGATTATTCAATACTATTTTAACCCCAGATTCCTTGCTTTTACTACTCTTAAAAAGGATATTTTTACCTCTTTAATCATAAAGGGTTTTTGACATCTATTGCTTCTAGGTTTCATCACCTACAAGCCCTTACCCCATTCTCAGTAACCATTGACTGCTACCTCACCTCTACTTCTGCATCCATCCCATGGAATTTTCACAATTCTTGGAATTCTCCCACCTTTATGTTTCTACAGAGTTATGTACAGGTCCCTACTACAGACTTTATGACAAGACCCAGCTGCAAAGTCACTGGCACTACTGTAAATGAAGATACGGGATTGTATGTTGACGATGATTAAGAATTTCGTTCATATCGGTAGCTTACCATATGACAGCAAGTCTGGAGTTTGTGGGTCATAGGCCCTCTGTGACTTCACAGGTCTCATGTGCAGAAAGCTAGCCCTTACACGTGGCACATAACAAGATATCATGTGTCTTATTTCATGTTGAATCTGAGCTACTTACCATACATTGCCCTTATGACTTTTTAATAATTATTCACAGAGTTCCAGTCTCCTCCTGGGACATTAGATTATGCAAACAAAGATGAGAGACAGAAGGGAAAGATTTGGAATATGTTTGTTCACTGACAGCTAAGACTGCCATCGGGAAGCTCCTGGTTCTCTCATCCTCAGGTGTGCGCAGTTCTTGCTCCATTTTCGGACCTGATTCTCTGAAATTCTAACTAATCTTGCGCTCTACTTTTCCATAATTCCCCCTTTTGTTCTTTGTTGTTTCATTTTGTTTTGTTTCCCATCTTGTCCAGCCCACCCCTGGCCACATCACAATCTCAGCAGCTGCACAACAAGAAGTAAATGAACAGGAAAAGGAATATTCATGCCCATGTCCCACGCTAGCACCAGTTCATAACCAATCGTTAACAACCTCTAATTTGAAAGTCAGATTTGTACCTTTACCTACTCTCATCGTGAAACTTCAGTTCCTGTTCTCTAATCTCAAAACACTGAAAGGCTCACCAGCCTCATCTTCAGTTACCCAGTTCACCAGCAATCTCAGTCACCTCAGGATTTGGGCCTGTTTTTATCTGTGGCTTTTGGGCCAAAGACATAATGGCTGGCACGCGTGTGTGTGTGTGTGTGTGTGTGTGTGTGTGTGTGTGTGTGTGTGTGTGTCTGTGTGTCTGTGTGTGGTGCTCAAGGAACAGCTGTGCAATTTGTTTCAAGAAAGGAATTCTCAGAATATTGTTATCTGCTCAGAAGAGTAAAAAAGTATAACTATGCCATTCACGAAATCACTGAGGACAGAGGCAACTGAAGACTTGCAGGTAGCAGCTTTCGTTTCTACATGAGTCTATCTAGCCATAGCTTAAACAGAAGCACTATGTTTGGCAGGTGAAAACAAACCCTATTATTTTTCCCTTATATGTGTCCAAACAATTCAACATAAATAAGATGTTACTCAGCAAAGGACTAATCCTTGTAGTTCCATGTACAGGTTGAGGTTTGAAAAAAAAATAAAATCAATTAATCACAAAAGCTTCCAAACAATGCAAACAGCATTAAGCACAGTAATTATAAGATAAGCATTCGAGCAATTTTCAGCTGATTGGGTGTGGGTGTGCTGAAGTCAAGCTACAGTTTGCCTGCTGGTACAAGAATGGCTTACATGCCAATTAGTGGTATTGCTACTAATTATTAAAAACATTTTTAAGATTAATTAAAAACTAAATGCACCTGTATGATAGCTCATAACCGGTTGTGTTGTGGAAATTGCTCAGATTTTCCATATCAATCACACAGGAAATGGAAAGGAGGCTCAGCTCAGATGTGGAGTCTACACTAGCAGGCATCTAGGAAAGAGTGTATGAGACAGAGCTAAGGAAAACAGGAGGTGCAGGCTCAACTTTGTGCTCCCCATGCCCTTTATGCCCTCCTTGCATGAGACACTGTTGAGAAAGGAGAGAAGACAGCAGATTCTTGCCTCACCTGAAAAAAGCTTGCTTCCATTTGTTGTTGTTGCTGTTGCTGTTGCTGTTGCTGTTGTTGTTTTGATAGTCATGCTGGGAAGCCAGAGCTAGTGGCATCAGCCTGTAATCGCAGCACTTGGAAGCCTGAAGCAAGAGGATGGCCACAAGTTCAAGACTAACCTGGACCGCATAAACCTTCCTCTAACCTTCCTCCTGGAGGTGGGGGCGGGGGAGCACTCCACACAAGGAAGAGCCACCTCCAAATTTCTAGAGGGAACCAAACCCTAATTTTACTCCAGTCTTACTGCCCGATTATCCTAGGGCCGGGACTAATTCTATTGTTTTTTTTTTTAATATGATTTTTGAGGTCTGCGCTTTTGTGAGCTTTTTCAGATGAGGTAATATATAATCCAGACAGGGTGACTATCTCTGGAAGCACAAATAGAGCAAAAGAAGGGTAGAATTAATACTGGGTGTCTCTGATCAGAGAACATCCTGACTTCTTAACTTTGGACATAGTACCAATTTCACATGTGTTGGTGTTGGTCACTCTCCTGTCATTTCCTGTCATTTGTTACCATAGCTCCTTAGATAACTTATATTTTCTTATAGTTCTCAAATATTTTATACCACAATATACATAATTAGAAATATCAATTTGCCTACTATTCCTACAAAAGATTTGTTTTCCAGACTGAAAGCAAAGTTTGCAAGTCTCAGTAATATTGTCCCAGCAGAATATAGCAATCCGCCGCTGAATCTAAAGACAGTGCTCAGAAGAGGAGATCCAAGCAACTTCTGCAAACTCATGCTGAAACAAAGTATGTAATGCAGTAATGGCTGTAGATGATAGTCACCATGCACAAAAAGTCAAGGGAAATGGCCACTCTTCTTGAATGACTAGTCCCAAGTCACTCCTAACACTGACCAAATTTTTGTCTCTCCAAAGTCTATTATCTGTTCTAAAGATCAAGCTGTTTGTGAGTTATCGTACTTTTATTTATAGTCTTAGTAACCATGAACAGTCAAAGTAAAAAAGACCAGTCATAGGTGACTGCACAGCAAGGCTACTCCATGTGCAGTGGATGGGAGGAATCCAGTAACAACAAGGAAAGACATAAGGTCAACAACACTCAGGTTCTTTTTGTCAGACACAAGGGCTTGAGGTCTGCTTCAGCTGCATTTGTGCTTTCTCTCTCTCTCTCTCTCTCTCTCTCTCCCTCTGTCCCTCTCCCCCTCCCCATTCCCCCCTCCCTCTCTCTCTCCCCCTCCCCCTCTCTACCTCTCCCTTTCCCTTTCCTTCTCTCTCCCTCTCTCTTTCCCCTCCCCCTCCCCCTCCCTTCCTCTCTCCTCTCTCTCTCTCTCTCTCTCTCTCTCTCTCTCTATATATATATATATATATATATATATATATATATATATATATCTCACAAACACACACACACTCACATGGTGCATCTCAAGGTACTCATTTCTACCACCTGCCAATTCATACCTCATCTGCCAACCCTCTCACCCTAAAGGAAAAGGGAATTGTATTTTCATTCCAGCACATAACTGGTAGAATCTTATCCCTTTTCTGCTTCTCTTTACCCTCATTCTGCAAAATCAGTGTAGTCTTTCTCTGACGTTCTCTATCAAACGTGAGATGAGATCGTGTGAGGTCGGTAATACAGAAGAACTCATTGGTTCATAGGCAATCCGAAAGCTGGGGAGATGCAAGGAGCTAGTGAACACACAAGAAGAAAGAAAAGCAAGAAGGTGTGTGGAGAGAGCTTGCGTGAACCAGCAGAAATGGATGAGATCATTCCTGGTGGAGTGAGAGAAGAGAACTAGGATTTGTTTTACCAGGTTGTCATTTCCAAGATGAGTAACTCTTCAGGCTTATTTTTCTTGAGGATATTAAAAACAGTGAAACGAATGAGCAGATTCTAATTATAAATAACAATTACAATAAGCTTAGGAGCTCAGCTAGTTCACATACCCTCTAGAAGCATCCGTTAGGCAAATGCATGTACTCTACCCAGTGCCTGTGGGTCTGAAGCATTGAGTCCAGCTACAGTACAGGAATAGAGTAGCTTCTCTTTCTTGAGGGGTTATTTTGTTACTAATTTAATTGGTGTTAAACTAGTGAGCATTTGAGTGTTGCTACAAGAATTTAGGGTTCAATTCACCCAAGTACATTTTCTTCAATTGATGGTGAAAGTGAGGGATCTAATCTCCCTGCAATGCTGTGACATGCTGGGGGCCCAGCAGGTTCTCCAGTTCACAGCAATGAAGCATGTACCAGCAGAGTGGGCTGCTTGCCTTGTAAGAAAGAAAGAATCTTGAGAACTCTCTGTCCTGCTGCAGTGTATGACAGCAAACCAATTTTAACATCCCTTTTCACCAAATGAGATTTTTACTTCTTCAGATTCCTAAATCATGAGCCAAACTAGTATAAACCATTCAATATGTCATGGAAGACCTCCACTGTAAAATTACTATGTTGAAATTTCCAACTTTTTGTGTTAGAAAAAATTCAAAAACACAACAAAACAAAACATTCCTCCAACACCAGAAACACGATCAACTCCAAATCCAGAAAGATTTACAAATGCCAGAACATGGTTATCTCCCAGCAAACATACCATTTCTTTGTTTCATAGGACACTAAGGATGAATTATTCATGAGACCTGATTTCACATGCTTATTGTGTCTGGTGGCAAAGTCCCCGCCTGCTCAGCCTCGGGAAAGCTGGGGCCTCACTGCTGTGGCTCAGGGCTTGGTGGCAGCCAGGGACCAGCCATGTGCTCACGAGTTACTGGAGCAGGGCAGGCAGCTCCAGTGGTCTCAGCTGTGCAGACAGCTGTTTGCCCACCGTCTGTGATGGCAGAAATGTGTGGTGGGTTTCTCCTGAACAGCATGCTCCCCCCTCAACCACACATGTGCTAGCAGGCTCTTACTCACACACACAAACTATTCCATGCTGGGTATCATATATTCCACCATCACCAAAGGAAAAAGAAGTCCCACAATTTAGAATCCAGAATGAGCAGTTCAACGGAGTGTAGAATAACTCCTTATCTTATATGCAAAATGGTTGGAAGACTGTCTGTAGCCTCCTCACGACCCAAATTTCTCTTGTCATTTCAGTATCAAAAGGTTTGTGCATGCATGAAATTCAAAATGATTTATTGTTTAGATATTGCTTTATTTGCTTGCTTAATGGGTTGATTGATGTGCTAGGCTCCTACATAAAGCAGAAGCCTCTTTTTTTTTTTAAAGGAAAAAAAAATTAAAGAAATAGATTGCAACCAGGAGTTTCATCCCATAGTAAAGCCAGCCCTTCCAGGCTGGCTTGTGTTTGTAAGGAGTTCCTTTTGTCTCTTGCCTGCTACCTATCTCTGATATTCATTGGTACAAAATGTTACACCTTAGTCACTATGGAAAGTGGCAGAGAGAAAGAGAACAAATATCTTAAGTACACCCTGGAGTTCCAAGCTCTATCCAATCTGTAGTAGGCAGTTCTTTCTCAGTGGAGCTTGGGGTAAAACAGACTTGCCTATCTCCAACAACAGGAGTCATTAGAATCCCACGGCCTCCCTTCTCTACAGAGGGAGATGCAGGGAGGGAAATCCCCAACGCTGGCTTCCTCTGGTGTACCTCATATCATTTGGTTCTTTTGCAGACACTAGACTACTTTTATTTTATAAGGACACACTCCTCCCCAACGAGCGTAGGTAGTAAAATGAGATTCTCTAAAAGCATGAAAAAGATGGTTGTCAGAGAACTTCCACCAACCTTTTACTATCCTGTCTTGGATTTTATTTATTACTTCATTAGAGGTTCTAATATTTTGACTCAGTTTGGTGAATAGGAGTCAAACTGGGGAGGGGGGAATTTGTTTATAGCAAGTGGCGGTTGAATTTGTGCAGAACTCTTACTCGATCAATGTTCCGTGCAAGCGACATTTGCGCAGGCTCTCTGTAACCTCTTTTCCAAACAAACTCTAATTTGACATAATGCAGCGGAGAATGGCACCAGTCATCGGCCTTGCGTCAGAAACGCATTTTATTTGGATTCAATTCAGACTTAACGAACTGGTTCCCGTAAATGCAGCAGATGGGATTGAGGCAAATGGAATCGTGTGTGGGGCCTCACGCCCAGCATCCACGGCTGCTCCCCTGCATGCAAGCCTTCCCTGAGCTAGTTGGTTAGCTAGTTAGCTAATTGGTTAGGCACATTACAGCTGAAACTCACATTATAATTTTCAGATTTCTCTTATCAATCCTCCAAACTGAGGCTTGAGAAGTGACAGTCCAGCAAAAGCCACTAGATTAATTCTTTCTCTCTCTGATTAACGTGAAGAACGTTGCCAGAAGATGGCCCAACGGTTTATAAAGTTGGCAAAGCTATTGCCAGACCTTTTCTTCTAAAGGTCAATTAAAAATGCTAGCTGTACTGTAAACAGAAATCTTCATAGAAGAAGACCACACGGTACCCAGAGTGGTCTCTTAATACAAAATATCAATTTGATTTTCCTCAGGAGATTCACTCTCCTTTTGCAATGCAAATATTTTCAAGTGTACTAAACACGTTTTAGCACCTCAACATAGGCACTAAAACTATTTGCATGCAAAATTACCCAGAGTAGGCAGACAGGCACAAGCTTATGCTAGCACCATATGTGCTGAAGAATTTGAGCCAGAAAACAGCTAGTACTGGACGGTATTTACAATTTAAATTTAATTTTACATTATTATTCAAATGAGCATTTATATATAAGTCTCTATTAAAATTAATGCTTCACATGGAACAAAAATTTCACCTAAAACTATACTTGCAGTAGTACTTTTCATCAGTAGTACTTTTTGCCCAGCTATCTAGATCATTCAAGAACCACAAAGCATTTCTGTTTGTTTTTCAATTCTACCTGAATGGCAGAGTCAAGCTTTTCCCATAGAATGAAAAGTAAAACTAATCTTGATTGGAAGGCCAGAAATCAACATAAGCATAGACCAACCTGGACACACTAAAGAGTGTAAAAGCTCAGAGAGACCCAGATGCTGCCCGACAATATCACAGTTCTTTCCTACCTTTAGGTTAAAACGCACAACGATCTCTCTTTCCCTTTGCCTTCCAAGAAGTTCCATGTGTTTTGTGAACAGTGACATGCCTTTGGCTTGGTGTTTTGTTTGCAAAATGCAATGTGTTGTACTGTCCCCAGAAAGTGGTACTTCTTTGTATACTCAGGAACACAATCAACTGCATGCCCTGTTTTGTGCAACCCAGGGAAGAAGCCTTCCATCCTGGGTAGCAGCAGGAGGGAAGGGGGGGGGGTGGGAGAGATGGCTCAGAAGCCATTGCTGCAATACCACAAACAGAAGGCTGCCTCCTTCACTGTCCCCACGAGTCATTTTCTATTTTAAGATTGGTAAAGTGGCAAGTCTTTAATGTCACTGATTTTAATGCTGAACACTTTACTTTCATGTTCACTTTGTAGGGAAAACTCTAGATGAATCAGAAGTCAGCCTTCCTTTTGCTCACCTGGGCTGCTTGGCAGTGTATTTATTCTCGGAGACCCTTTGAAGATAAAGTTTACATCCTCCTTTCACTGGTTCTCCACAGATCCACCGTTTCCTATTTGCAGCTAGTGCACTTGAATCATAGAAGTATCAGCCAAATAAATACAACTTGAATGGGGTTCTTGAAGATTGTTACGTTGCAATCTATTTTAATGAAAGTCTAAATACAAAAGTAGAAATATCTTTCAAATATCACCTCTGTGACAACCTTTATAGCCTATGGCCAAGAAACTTAAACTGGAATAAAAGGAATATAATAATTTAAAAGAAAAATCAAGGGATCAAAATAGTGTCAAATATACCTAGAGTCTTAACTACAAAGAAATATCTACTCCTGGATTAAATATAATAAATTTCACCTTAAACCTAGCAAATAGAATGTTTCTTTAGAAAAACATGAAGTAGGGATCTAGGACTAATGTCTCTTTTGCTTTCTTTTCTCCCCCTTTTTCTTGAGAACCATAGGAAGCTGCTTTCTTCCCCAACTTGCAATCAGTCTCCAAAATGTTGAATCATTGCCTGGATGCATGAACTCAACTGTGTGCAGCTTTAATTTATAGCAGCCAACATTTCTATACATAAGCGCTCTCAAAGGGGCTCAGAGGAGAACTAGAGACCTTTGGTTCTGTGGGTTTAATGGGAATGGAAAATCTCCACGTTTACACATCTATTCTCACATATTAATATCATTACATTTAAACGGAGGTTTGATTTCAAACATTGAATTAATTAAGAAGGGAACATCTATGGTATTAGAGGGCCAAATCAAATGCCAACAGCGCCCTCTACTGACTTCTAAAAGAAAACTTTTTTTTTTTTTTGTCTAGCAACAGAAAGAAAATTTCTGTTTATTTACTTAGCGAAGCACCCAGACACCAAATTAAATGTCTTAGAAAATACCAAATCCCTTGGTAAACCTGAAGGAAAATGCTAAGAATTTTATAAATAGAAATCAACAGTCATGTGGATGTTCCACTACCAATAAAAATTTCCTGTTCCACTAACAAATTGTGAACCATTTCCTAGCCTGGGAGTCTTTTTTGCAGTCAGGACAAAAGCTAAAACACAATTAGGTTTGGGTTAACATTTGCATTTACTACCACCAGACACAAATATCAAACTTGGATTCTGAAAACTGAGAAGTCTTAATGGAAGTTTCAGATTCTTACATTATACTTCCATGCTTCTTGTTGTGTTAAAAAAAAAAAAGATCCAATCTCTTTCTTTATGGTTATTTCTTTTAGGAACCATAGATCATTTCTAATTTTCACACAACTTTGAGGCAAAGATACACTGGGTTCTTTCACTAAGTGCTAAGATTTGCTGCAACGGGTATTTTAATTAAGGCAATCAAAAAAAAATGAAAAATAAAATAAAAATATCTTCCTGCCAAAGTCCTTGCTCCAGACTTGACGGAGACAGTCACAGTCTACACCTGCAATGAATCTAATTGGTTTCACTCGGTGAGAGCTGCCTTTGCCTTAAATCCCCCACGCACTGCACCGTTGGCCACGTTTTCTAATGTAGCCTCGCTCCCTGCTCTAAAGCAGAACTCTGTAACAGCACACTCCTATGTTCTCCAGTCTCACTCACTTCAACAAGTGAGACCTGACAAGCTTTACACGATAGGCAGTGGGTGTGAGAGAGTCAGGAATGTTGGTGTGAAGGCACCAGAAGGCAAAGCCTTTCCTACTGACAGGGGAAGGAGTAGAGTGGCCCTTGCTGCATGGATGATCTGATTCCACAGCTCAGGCTTTCTCTGACAACCCTCCCTCACCTCCACCGTCCTGTGGTGGGAGGTTTACAATAAACTTCTAGTTAATTGTAGGCTGCTAAATTAGAAGCATTCTTCAACTCTCACCTCTTCCCATCAACTCCTCACCTTTATAACTGTATTCTCTCTGCACGTGCACACACACATACACACACACACACACACACACACAAACACACACACACAAACACAGAGAGAGAGAGAGAGAGGAGAGAGAGAGAGAAGAGAGAGACAGAGAGAGAGAGGGGAGAGAGACAGAGACAAAGAGAGAGAGAGGAGAGAGAGAGAAGAGAGAGACAGAGAGAGAGGAGAGAGAAGAGAGAGAGACAGAGAGAGAGAGAGAGAGAGGAGGGAGAAGAGAGAGACAGAGAGAGAGAGAGAGAGAGGAGAGAGAGAGACAGAGAGAGAGAGAGAGGGAGAGAGAGAGGAGAGAGAGAAGAGAGAGACAGAGAGAGAGAGACAGAGAGAGAGAGAGAGAGAGAGAGAGAGAGAGAGAGAGAGAGAAGAGAGAGAAGAGAGAGACAGAGAGAGAGAGAGAGATCCTTCATCTTCCAGAACGAAACATTTTTGTTAAATTGCCACCCTTCAGAGAATCCTTTTTATGGCTGGTTTTTCCTCAAGGGTCTTCTCTGCTGTTTCTAAACTGTGTGACCTAGGGTAGGTCACTCAAACTTGTTAATCCTGGCTTTCTTCTTTCATGAAAAGAGGATGACAATACCATTCTACTTACTGTGTGGGGCAGGTGGTTTACTGAGATTCCCATGAAATGAAGTTTATAATATGCTCTAGTAGGATGCCTGGTACAATACAAAACAACCTTACTGTTTCTGCATACATAATAAACAAGAAAAAAGTCTTAAGTGAATGAAGCAATGTAGCTACCGAATCCGTGTGTGGCATGACACTGTCCTTCTGTGGGTTCTCCAAAGGCAACCTCTTCCTCTGGACAAAATGTGCAGGAAGGGCAGCAGCTGAAAGCTCAAGTTCAGAAGTGGGTAACTGTTCTTCTAGCCATGCCTGCGAGGCAGGTCTGCCTGCTTGTGGCTTTGAATCTGTTAAACTCTCTTAACTTTGTGGTGCTAACCTATAGAGGGACGGCATTGTCTAGTTTACAAAGCTAAGTTAAGACCTGTGGCCATAAGTCTTGGTGAAAGTTCTGAATGAAACCCTCCCCCTCTCCCTCTCCCTCCCCCTCCTCCTACCCACACCCCTCCCCCTTCCCTCCCCCTCCCCTCCCCTCCCCCTCAGGCTACTTTCTCCTGCGGTAGCCAGATGGACCCCTTAGAAGCCTGCCTTTCAGTCTTGCCTTCAAGGTAGTCTCTCTTCATCATGCCTTTTCTCAGGCAAGCACTTCCTGTGGCAACCATCTCTGATGTTGCTGAGCAGGCCATACCCCTTGTACGTGTTCTTCCACATAAAGGGGGCCCCCATTGTGGTAGCTATCTCAGATGTAAGATTTCCCTAGATGGGTTCCTTTTCACCGAGACAACCCATATCCAGGCTGGATGACTATTCTGTTCACTTCTGTATTCCAGTGCCTGGCAGAAAGTACACCCTAACATCATCTGTTGACTGTATAGATGGAAACCCATTACAAGATAGGTACTTGAAGAAAGATAGTCTTCACTATAAAACCCCAATATCAAAGCAGCCCAGAGGTCCTGCAGAGATTGCTCAAAGCGTGTTTTCTTCCGAGATGTCTACACCAAGGTCAGACCCTCTTAGGATCAAAAACCAAAGAAGGAAGGCCTCAAAACCAACAAGCTCCTATTAAAATGTTTGCTACCGGATGGCATCCATTTCCCTTGGTTTTCCTAAGCACTGCTCTGTCTTATAATTAAAACAGCCTCTTCAACTACGAAATGCTCTGGACGTGATGACAGCCACTGTGAATTGTGCTCTCCGACTGGGACTTCTATGCAGCCCTGGGCCTGGAAATGATTTATTCTGGGAAGGGAGCCTCTGTGTATTGAGACACTGAACATATTTGTGGGGGTGGAGGCTGGACCTGCCTTCTCAGATGGGCTTTCCCCTCTGTGTGTATATTTATTCAAGCACTCACCCCTTTAAAATATGACACTGTCTTCAAGGGGCAGTAAGGCTTGAGAAATAGTTTAATGCCATAATAAAAGTCACTAGACGTGTAGAACACAGATGTGGAGACAAAAGTGAACAGCATTCACAATCCCACTCATTAAAGATCCGAGGAGTCCTGAAGGGCAGGAAACACTGCCATTCGTCGCCTTTATGTGGGCACTGCCCTTTAACCCGTATAATCACTATCAGTCCCTCAGTGCCCCACATGGTTCCCACCACCTCACTGGCTCTCCACCCTAGGACCTATTCTTGCAGTTTCCAGAACATCACTTTGGTATGCTTTGCTAACAGTTCCAAACCCTCCTCCTCTTTCCTTCTGTCAGCCCTTCCCTCCCTCCATTCCCTCCCTCCCTCCATCCATTCCCTCCCTCCTTCCCCCTCTCCCTCCCTCCATTCCCTCTCTCCCTCCCTCCTTCCCCCATCTATCTCCCTTCCCTCCTCTTTCCCTCTCTGCAGCCTCCCTCTTCTTCTTTTCATTCTCTTTTCCCTCTTCCCCTTTTGCCCTCTTTACTTTCCCTCCCTTTTTCCTCATTCCTTCCATTCTCTTTCTCCCATTCTTCTTCCCTTACTCCTTCCTGCTTTCCTTTCTCAATTCTCTTTTCCTTTTCTCCTCCTTTTCTCTTTCTCTTTTTTCTTTTCTTTCTCCTTTCTTCTTTCCTTCCTCTTTACTTCTTTTTTGGTTATTTCTTCCCTTCCTTTGCGTTACTTCCTGGATCTCTCTTTCCCTTTCTTCCACTTTTTGTCTTCCCTCTTTCCTTTCTCCATCTTTCCCTTTTCCCTTCCTTTTGATCTCTGTCCCTTCCTTCTTATTTGCTTGCTTTCCTCCTTCCCACTCTTTTAGTTCCTAGTTTCTTTCTCCCTTTTTCCTTTCTTTCTTCTTCCTTCCTTCTTCTGCCTTTCTCCTTTCATCCTCCTTCTAGCCTTGCCTTGGTTTTTTCCCTCCTCCTTCCTTCTTCCTTTCTTGTGTCCTTCCTTCCTTCTCCTCTTTCTTCTTTAGATACTCAGGAGCATGGGGACATGGTGGAAAGTCAACCCTCTCAAGGAGGGCTAGGTAAGGCATTGCTAGGATGCTTGTTGGGTTGGGAACAGCAAGTCTTGGGATGGCAGTCCTATATCTTCACTTCCAATCCTTTCCTTGGATGGGGATCTAGCTTGTAGGGTACACCTTTTATCACCATAGTACCATTAGAATTAAAAGAGCATGGAATATTGCCTGACTCACTCCTCAGGTCACTATCAAGTTAAAGGTATCCCCATGCTTGTATTGCAAGAATTTTGTGTTTGTGTTTCTACTCTATGCTAAGGAGATAAATAAATTCCTTTAGGAAACTGAGAAGTTCGGACAAGTATAAAGAAAGGAAATTAACAGCTGCTGCATTTGTTAGCACTGCGAGCAATATTTCCTATCACTCTTCCTCTGGCAACAGTCTGAGGATGCATGATCACATCCTCCCCACTTTACCCAGAAGACAACAAAGCAAAGGGCATCTAGTGAACACTGTGACAAGTGGTAGAGCTAGCAGTCTAAAAGTGGCAGTAAAAAGGACCAGAGACTCACTCCACAGCATCATCACATTGCTAGATTAGCCTGCAAGTCACCCATGGATTGAACACAGCTCTCCATTAAAAAAAAAAAAAAAAAAAAAAGAACCCATACACATTGTAAATTTCAAATTCCCCTTCCAATTACAGAGTCATGCACAAGTATAGAACTATCTAGAGCTTTCTATACCAAAATAAGGATCATACTGCATGCATAAATTGCCTTCCACAAATATTATATTTGAGCACTTTAATTATATTAATAAAAATAAAAATGAATAAAAATATTCATTTTTATAGTGACTGCATATTGTAATTTCCCCTTTCATCAAATCACTCTCTTGGACCCAGAAATGATTCACAAACCTCCATGCATAACTCCTTTTTCATCTTAAATTTACTACAAATTTCAATTATAAACATTCAAATCTCCAGTATGCAAATTATATCTCATAGTAGTGAGATGATTATATAATCTCCAGCTGTACCAATTGTGATTCAGATTTTATATTAAAAGGATTTTGATAATCATGTTTCTAGCCATACTACAATGCCACTCCCTTGCTGAGCAGTTTGAAAAAATAAACAACCCACTTAATTGAATCCATCTCACTATAGAATAAGTTGCAAGCAGTATATCTGTTTAACAAGAATGAAGCTTCTTATGTCGTTTCAACTGGCTTTGTCTCTTATCTGTGAAAGACAATGTCCTACTATGTCTAGGCCCAGAGACCCACTCCACACTAACCAGTCACTCTATATTACTAAATGGTTATTGCTTCAGTTTCTTCACAGTCAATTACAGTACTAACATATTCCCTACATATTTGTGTGGTGGTAAAAATTTAAATGTTAGGAAACCCTTCACATACCACACTTTAAAACTTATTGTTACCCCATATTATTAACAAAATAAGACTAAACAACAATCATTCATTTTTTGAGAATTAAAAATCATAGAAAATGTTAGGTCCATTCTATTAACTGCATAGAGATGTCTATAAAATTCACATAGACTCTGTCTATTGTGGAAGAAAATTAACAGTCCTGTTCCTCACACTACAGAAGAACACACACACACACACACACACACAAAGAAATCAATGTATTTTTAATCAGACACTGTAAAGGCACTTGATGCTTTTCTTCCTGACACAGTTTGTTCTTTTTGGGATCTCCTAGCCATCCCCCTAAAGCAGTTGAAAGTTTTCTCAGGGTCATCAAAATGCAAATCTGGGCCAATGTGACATCATTTGGTCCATTGCTTCTTTGTAGTACTTCCGCTGCATTTTATGTCCATGGTTTTCATGGTGGTTGCTTGTGCCAGGCATGTCCTTCCAGAGGACTGACAGAAGTCCTCACTTCCTTTCTTCATTCTTTAACTGTTAAGTACCTCCTGTTTCCTTTCCATGGGCTGTTGATAAAGGAGTCTGGCTTTGTTAAGTCCTAAGTCTGAGCATTCTCTGCCTTTTCTACAGGAATAAGATGGAAGTCCTATTTTTAATCTGAACCAGGCATCCCAGAAGTAATTTTTTTTCTAGTCCTTTGTGCTACATGTGTGGTAGTCTCATTCCTGCGGCAAGAAGTAAATAATAATTATGTCTCACTTCAGTAATATAAATGTTTACATAAATTTAAAGTAAAACAAAAATAAGAAGAAGAAATTGTATTAGGGTTGGCTTTGCATTTGATTCCTAGTAAACACACCCAAGTGCAGGTGTAGCCTACCTCTTTAAGAGAGTTTCCAGTCCTGTGGTTACTTGCCCTCAAGCTTGAAGACACTGAAAGGCAGTCTCCCTTGTGTTTAAATGAGGAAAGAGCCAAATAAAAACTGCTAAGGTAATTTTATTTCACAGACGTATTTAAATATAACATACTATCCACCTCTATCCCCTGGGAGATTGAACCCATGGTTATATATCTAAGTAAGCACTGGGCTACATCCCATCCCTCTCTCTGACTTAAAAAAAAAATTCCAGGTAACTTCACCCTTTTGGCAACAAGACATTCTTGTGTTAAGTGAAAAGTGGAAAAGAAAGCGCTGAAATAGAGTAAAAAGGAGACATTTGTTAGTTCTAGATTTGGACAATGGAATGAGGCCAGCATCACCTTGATTTCTGAGGACCTAACTATTCTAGGTCACAGTATGGTATGAAAAGAGGGCCAACCTGCCTTCAGTGGACTTTGCAGGCACTAAGAGCACATCCTGGTCAGGGGTAGTTGCAGTGGCTTGGTCTCTCCTCCAGCCGTTTATGTTAAGGATCCTGTAGTGAGCGCTTTAATAAGTGAGAGAATCCAAATGCAAGGGGAATCAGCACAAGAGAAGAGAAGGACCCTAGATATGTATTCCAATCTCTGCTGTGGTTTCACCTTTGAGGGAATGAATAAAATAACAAATGAAGTTACGTTAGGGTTTCCTGGTCATTCTCTTGATGAGCTACAAGTGAAGGCCTAAAGGTCACTCAGAAGAATAATCAGATTCCTTTTAACAGTAGCTCTAGAAGATTTGGTGATGATCAGAGTTAATCCATATAATGTTTTTCCACCAATTTTAGGTTCTCAGACAAATTGTGTTCACTCTAAAAAAAATACCTGTTTTAAATATCAGAAGCAACTAATTTTTACTTAAGAAGCTACTTAAGGCTTTCCCTATGTGTACACACCACTTGCACAGTCTTCATTGCTCCTGCATTTGGAGAAGAAAGTTTAAATGTTGCCAGTTGTATCCTGAAGCTAACACATGTCTAATCATGAAAGCCAGCTCTTAAATTCTCAGAAACCTCCTGGGCCATCTGTTAAAAACAGCCATTTTACAGCTAGTTATCCATTATAGGCCTCTAAATTCCAACATTCAAGAGGCTGAGGCAGGAGGATTCAAGTTGGAAGCTAGCCAGGGCTGTATAGCAAATGCTCTCAACAAGCAAGCAAACAAGCAAGCAAACAAATAAAAATTCAGACACAAACAACAACAAACATGATTAATTTGTACTGAAACACAAGATAACAAATATCTGAACCTCATTTCAGTAACTTTTACGTTATGTCTTGGAGGGTTCTGATATCAACTTACCTATCTAGTAAAGATGCAGTGAGTACTATATCTGTCTTCCCAAGTCTGTATTAAGTGATGAACCATTCATAATTTACTGCATTAAATAATGTCCTATTCATAGTTTACTGAAATCAGTTTTATAAGCATATTTTCAACAACAAAATCAGAAACAGGAAATCATAGCTTATTTTTTTGAGAGCTTGTTAATAATAATAAACCAACATACTACTAGTTCCATTTCATTGGGTTAAAATAATAGTGTGATGAGTAGCAACCTGGCAAATTTGTGTAAATACTAAATCAATGGTAGATCTAAGATTTTACTTTTAATTTTCTGGGGATTTTTTTCAAGACTCTTGAGTTTGCTGTGCACTGTGCAGGTGTGTATGTTTTGTATACTGAATCTAGCAAATGAGTGTAGTATAAATATTCCACGCTTCACCCCCTAACATTTCACATACCCTTAGTTTCATCATCATTCACTAAAATCTTGTCCATGTACTATGTGTGTATGTAGTCAGGTCTACAATAAATGTACATATACTGTGGAGCTTTTCATCTGTCATTCTGTGTTAAACAGCATAGTATAACAACTACATATATAGTGCTTACAATGTGTTGGCTCTTATAATAGAGGTGAATTCAAGTGTGCATTCATCTTCACCATTTGTTATCCACCAGAAATTTTGGAACTCATTGCCTGAACATACCAAATGTCAAATGGTTTCTTCATATGCGTTCATAGACATTTCCTCTTTTTGAATGAAGAACCTTCAGATTGCATACTGTTTCTGGATCTGCCAGAGCAGAGAGATAGAGTTCCTATATCCAGGTCTTAATCTGTACACATTCTGACAGGTTGAGGACCTGGATCTTTAAATTATCAGAGATATTCTCCATGTAAATCTTCAATTTTATCAGAAAATGTTTTTATTTCTACTTTCAATCAATTTAGGAATATTTTTATGCCTACTATCTTATCTGTATAATTTTTCATGAAATAGTTTTAACGTGTTTTTCTATATATTTCTTGAGTTTTATCAGAAATATTTTCCTTGTAGATTTTCAATGTTATCAGAAAATGTTTATAATTCCACTTTCAATCAACTTGGGAATATTTTTATGCCTACCATTTTATCTGTATAATTTTTCCATGAAATAGTCAATCTTAACGTGTTTTTCTATATATTTCTTCAATTTTATCAGAGATATTTTCCATGTATATTTACACAATGGAATACTACTCAACAATTGAAAATAATGAATTCATGAAATTCTTAAGTAAATGGGGAACAGGGGGAGGGAAAAGGGCTTATGGGACTTTCGGGGAGGGGGGAACAGGGAAAGGGGAAATCATTTGGAATATAAATAAAGAATATAGAAAATAAAATTAAAAAAATTTAAAAAAATGAAATTCGTGTGATATTTTGGCTCCCCATGGAGGAGGATGCAATATCCTCAGAGATGGAAAAGGTAACAATGACCTTCTTTCTGCTGTTTGAATTTGTAGCTTATTCCTCACTGTCCTCCATGAGTAACATGAGCAGTAAGTATAAATGGACTGTGGGTACATTTAACTGTCTCTCTCTCTCTCTCTCTCTCTCTCTCTCTCTCTCTCTCTCTCTCTCTCTCTCTCTGTTTGTGTGTGTTTGTGTGTGTGTGTGTGTGTGTGTGTGTGTGTGTGTGTTTATTTCATAGAAGAAAAAAATCACAAGTTTAGGAAAGAAGATGTGATTCAAATGGAATGCACAGATGTATGCAAAATCCAATGAAAAACTCAATGAGACTAGAAATTCCTATCATTAATTTTCTTTTTCACTTATTCAGACTTTGGCTATGCTAGTGTTGGGATACAAAAATCTTAATATGCAAGCCTAGTCTAGCTTTGTTTCCTGGAAGGAAAATCAAAAACGCACTGTAAATGTAACTTTAATTTCCTATGATATAATTATCATCTCAGTGACTTGCTGCTGAATAAACTCATCCTTTCTATCCCTTTCTGAACTCTGGTTGACTGGTTTAACTCAGCTGCTCTGGGTCTAACTCCTCTCTATGCTGACTGATTCAACTAAATTCTTTTGCCTACTGACTGAATTACTCTGCTTGGTCTCAAACTAACTCTGACAATCTGTTCTAATCTCTGGCTCTTCCTCATTTACCTGCAACCTGTCTCTGTGAAACTGTCCCAGTAAATTCTCTCTCTCTCTCTCTCTCTCTCTCTCTCTCTCTCTCAAGTTGTCCTGTCTGTTCTGATGATAGTTGGGCATATGCTATCTGACTCATTCTGTCAAATATTTCTCTGATTCATCACTTTGTCTGTCTCTCAATTAGGTGTCATTTTCAAACATTGCTGCTGCCCTCTACAAAGTAATTTTACCTTCATTGTTTGGAATTAAAGGTGTATACCAAGGGCATGTCTGTATTCTAATGATATCACACAGACCTAGAAAGTCTTTGGATGTGATCTCTTGCCAGAGCAGCCATATTGCTAGATTAAAATTTCTCTACATCGCACCAAATCTCTGTGACACAGAAAGGTTCATTACAGAATGATAAGGGAAGAACTTAATTGTTTAGCACATTTTTCAAAGAATTTTTCAAACAAGGTAGACCATGGTCACTCAGAGGTCATTCTCAGAGTAAACTAGACAGAGGGCTGGAGGGAGTCCGAGCAAGACAATCATGCAGAAAGCCTGGCTATGTTTTATTGGTCCCATATTTATCAAAGGAAATTGTGCTTCAGTTTAAGCACTGAAAACTCACAGATAATTTGAGCATGGCATCAACCACCATCCCTCAAGACTCAATAAAGATCTCAAAAGGAATGCTAGGGAATGGCATAGAACCCAGACTGAAAGACTGGACAATCTGGGGTTAAACATGGCCTCCACTGAAATATGGTCTCATCATTAATGCTGAACCTCAACAAGCTTCCCATTTATGAAAGATGATGTTGTAGGACCCACTTAAGAGGAAAGCAAGAGCAGTAACTTGATAATAAACACCCTGTGCTATGCACACATCCAAACATGTGATAACTCTTGAATGTACCATTTGACTGACTATAGTGGCCAAAGAGAAGACATTATAAACAGTGGGAACTAATTTCTAAAATAACAATTAACATTTATAGAAGCAATTACAGAAATTAAAGTCATCCAAATTTAGGCTTGGTGTGTATGTGTGTGTGTGTGTGTGTGTGTGTGTGTGTGTGTGTGGTGTGTGCACTCGCACTCCAGTGTGTACCTACCCCTACATGTAACTCCACAATATTCACCAAACATTTCTTCTTAAGTTCCATGACTCTAATTCTGCACATCCCCTACTTCTCTGAATATATCATCCTGGTATGTTATAATTTCATCAGCCACTACTTTTCTTTCTCCTCATAGTAGTCTCACTTCAGGTCTGACACTGTGTGGTATGGGTGTGCATTAATATGGTATGGGAATGCAGAGGCCCTTCAAAACTCTGGATAGGACAGCCAGGCTTGAAGGAGAACAAAGCAAAGTCAACACAAAGAAAAGTATGGTCCAGAAAACAGAAGAGAAGATCCTAGAGAAACATTCTTGAGTAATGTTTATCCTATTGTGAACACAAGAAAATAAAACTCCCAAGAGAAGGTAATTACCTTTTTCTCTCCACACCACCTTCTACAATAGACTTTATTGACAAACTAAAGTATTCTTTTGCCTCCGCATAATTTGAGTAGATCAGAAGGTTTAAACGGGAAAGGGGAAATGATTTGGAATATAAATTAAAAAAAAAAATAAATAAAAAAAAAAACAACCTAGACTCCAGTGTTTGATCCAGTGAAGCTTTGTGAGAAGACAGATGAAATGTGAAATATTTAGATTCCAAGGGCAGCTGTGGCTTTGGGATTTACCTGCCTATTGTCCAAGAACTCACAGTGGATGCCTCCTACCAAGATCAAAGAAAAACTGAAAAACTGAATTATTGCAGAAATTAACTCTAGTTCACCAACACTTCACAAGACAAGTGATGATTTTGTTGCAAGAAACTTTATTGGGAGAATATTTTCCACATATTATCTCTAATGTCACAGCAGGAAATTTGGTCATCAACTTATGCTGAGTACAATATAAGAGTAGGTTTGTCTGAGATCTCAGGTGTCCAGATTATTTGAGACTGCTGATCCTCATACAGAGTAGCCCTCCTCTTCAGCTTCTTCCAGCTTTTCCCTAATTCAACCACAGGGGTCAGCAGCTTCTGTGCATTAGCTGGGTACAAATATCTGCATCTGACTCTTTCAGCTTCTTGTTGTGTCTTTCAGAAGGCAGTCATGATAGGTCTCTTTTTGTGAGCACTCCATAGCCTCAGAAATGGTGTCAGGCCTTGGGACCTCCCCTTGAGCTGGATACAACTTTAGGCCTGTCCTGGACCTTCTTTTCCTCAGGCTCCTCTCCATTTCCATCCCTGCAGTTCTTTCAGACAGGAACAAATAAGGGTTATACACCAGTTGATATGAAGCCCCCAAC
The DNA here is from genome assembly GCA_036184795.1 of Tokudaia tokunoshimensis. Taxonomy (NCBI): domain Eukaryota; kingdom Metazoa; phylum Chordata; class Mammalia; order Rodentia; family Muridae; genus Tokudaia; species Tokudaia tokunoshimensis. The sequence continues at coordinate 66,616,852 of BTHU01000005.1, read as the reverse complement.
ACATACAGCAGAGGACTGCCAGGTCTGGATTCAATTAGAGGCGATGCACTTAGCCCTCAAGAGACTGGAGGCCCCAGGGAGTTTAGAGGTCTGGTGGGGTGGAGGTTAGGGACATCCTCCTCATGGAGATGGGGTGTGGGGAGGAAGTATGGGATGTGGAACAGTTGGAGGGTGAACAGGGAGGGGAATAAAATCTGGAGTGTAAAATAAATAAATAAATAAATAAATAATTTTAAAATGATGTTAAATTCCACAAAAAGCAAATTTAAATATAAATAAATAAATAAATGAGGAATAGGTTTGTCTTTTCAGTGATTCCCATATTTCCATGGTCCTTAGACATTCATAGGATTTAGTAGGAACAATGAAAACAGTAACTGATGCTTGAGATTCAGCATGTGCCTGTCACTCTGTGTACATTGTCTCTGAACTCCAGAACAATTCTGTGCCTGTGTTGTGTCCTCCACTGCACAGAAAAGCCAATCAAAGAACAGAGCTTCATGACAGGCCCAAGGTCATTTACCTGGAAATTAGTGGCTAGGTCTCTAGCCCCAGCTCCTCAGAGTCTAAACAGGTCTGCTCCTTCATAAGCATCTGCCTTATTTTCTGTGTCTAAAAGCACCCACTCTGTCCCTAACTGGCCCCACAGTGAGTATAAGAACTTACCAGGGGAAAGGCAAAATGCTCAGTGCAGCGGAAGCCATAATGTGCCATGCAAATCTCATCCTTTAAAAACTTATAGAAAACTCTTGTTCCCAATGCAATAACAGCATTGGTTGACATTCCCATTCCCAAATCCACAGAGAGATGTTGGAACTCAGAAGCAGCAGGAGACTAGAGGAGTTCATGTGGTTCACTAATATACTGCAAAGCATTTAACCTGGAACTTACAGAAAACTCATGTTCCCAATGCAGTAACAGCATTGGTTAGCATTTCCATTCCCGAATCCACAGAGATGTTGGAACTCAGTGGCAGCAGGAGATAAGAAGGGGTTCACATGGTTCACTGATACACTGCAAAGCATTTAGCCTTCCAAATTAAAGAATGCTGTTAACTTATTTCCAAGTAACTACAGTCACTTAGTCATAATCATCTAAAAAATATCAGTAACATTTGATACATTTTTATGATTTTAGTTATTGTTGATGTTATGCATTTATTATTATTATATTACTATATGACTTTAATAAATTTGGGACAATTAAAAATTAGAGACATAAAAATGTCTGAAACTTTTCTTCCAGAAATCTATGTTCTGGTTTTCTTTAATTTTTCACTTACTATATTTATATGTCTAGGCCCATGTCCCATCACCTCCCACATGGTTCCTATGTTCACTGCCAATTTTTAGGAGTAAATACATGATGTAATTTTTCTCCTAACAAGCTGCTGTGACTGTCAGCAACAGAAATAAATAAGAGTTGAACACAAAGATAATAATCATGAGACGAGCTTAAGAGGTTCAGTGAGTTTGACGGGTTTGAAAGGAGTAAGTTTGAGCACAAACCGCACCTCTTCAGTTGTTGTCTACAAATGATTTGGATAGAAAATTAATTCATCCAAAAAGTCTATATGCACGTGATGAAACTTTATTATGCAGAAGTCATGGGGTTCAGCCTGGCTGCACCAAGAAAAGGATTGTTTTTCTATTGGTCATTTTCATTTTGTCTCTGAACTCATTGATACTGGTATTGATTTGTTGCTAGATGTTTTTAAAATAGCATTCCTATGTAGCACTCTGTAGATACAATTTACTCCTTACCACAGACCACTAAGCTTTACTATCCTAATATAAAAAAGAAACTAGGATGAGAGGAAAATGCCCATCTCTATTGGCATAGGGACACTTCCTCTAGGATCAGCTCATACTTCCAAGTAAAATCTTACTTCCAATTAAGATTTTCCATCTCTGTATCTCAGAGTTCAAGAGTGTGCTACATTTTTGCTGTCCAGCAATGTTTGACACCATCAAACTGAAGAGATGATTATTCAATTTGAGTGAGGGCTGAAAAATATATCACGTCCGTTTCAGGTGAGGCTGTACTTGGAATATCAGTACTACATTTTGTTACAGCTGCAGGTGGAAGGGTCTGAAGTCCCACCAGCTTACTACAGCAATAAAGACCACTGCAAAAGATTTGCCCACATTGATTGTATCTATCCTTAGAATGTGTTTCTTCTTAGGAAAGCAATGGCACAACTAGAATCCTGCAGAATGATGATGTGAGATGAAGATATGTAAATATAAATAAGCTTACCACAGTATTACTTACAATACCAGAAAATATTTGATGATGAAGAAATGACCTAATAAATCTTAAGGGAGCTGTTTAATAGAATACTATGTGGCCATGGTGAATCATTTTGTGATTTTGGCATATATGCTTCTAGGTAGACAATAACATACATAAGGAACAATGGACAGATTATAAAAAATAATTCAATGTATTGTGAGACAGACAATCCTACTCCATTAACCTAGAAGTTGTGCAATGACTGTTCTTTTGTTTGTTTGTTTGTTTTTTAAAGACAGTCTTTTTTTTTAATTTTATTTTATTTTCTAAGTTTTTTTTTAATTTACATTCAAAATCATTTCCCGTTTCCCGTTTCCTCCCTCCCCGAAAGTCCCATAAGCCCTCTTCCCTCCCTCTTTTCCCCATTCAACCCCCTCTCGCTTCTCTGTCCTGGCATTCCCCTACATCCAGTCTTTCCATCTTCTTGGAAATCTATTGATATGCGAATTGTGTCTAGGGTATTCCGAGATTCTGGGTTAATATCCCCTTATCAGTGACTGCATACCATGTGTGTTCTTTTATGATTGGGTTACCTCACTCAGGATGATATTTTCAAGTTCTGACCATTTGCCTAGGAATTTCGTGAATTCATTGTTTTTAATTGCAGAGTAGTATTCCATTGTGTAAATATACCACATCTTCTGAATCCATTCCTCCGTTGAGGGACATCTGGGTTCTTTCCAGCTTCTGGCTATTATAAATAAGGCTGCTATGAACATAGTGGAGCATGTGTCCTTATTGCATGCAGGTAAAGCCTCCGGGTATATGCCCAGGAGTGATATAGCCGGATCCTCTGGGAGTGTCATGCCCAGTTTTCTGAGGAACCGCCAGACTGCTTTCCAGAGTGGTTGGACCAGCTGGCAATCCCATCAGCAGTGGAGGAGTGTTCCTCTTTCTCCACATCCTTGCCAACAACTGCTGTCTCCTGTGTTTTTGATCTTAGCCATTCTGACTGGTGTGAGATGGAATCTCAGGGTTGGTTTGATTTGCATTTCCCTAATGACTAAGGATGATGAACATCTCTTTAGGTGCTTCTCAGCCATTAGATATTCTTCAGATGAGAACTCTTTGTTTAGCTCTGTATCCCATTTTTTAATAGGGCTACTTGCCTCTCTGGAGTTTAACTTCTTGAGTTCTTTGTATATCTTGGATATTAGCCCTCTGTCGGATGTAGGGCTGGTAAAGATCATTTCACAGTTAGTTGGTTGCTGCTTTGTCTTTTTGACAGTGTCTTTTGCCTTGCAAAAACTTTGTAATTTAATGAGGTCCCATTTGTCAATTCTTGATCTTAGAGCATAAGTTACTGGAGTTCTATTCAGGAAATTCTCCCCTGTGCCCATATGTTCAAGGTTCTTCCCTAGTTTCCCTTCTATTAGTTTCAGTGTGTCTGGTTTTATGTGGAGGTCCTTGATCCACTTGGAATTGAGCTTAGTGCAAGGAGATAAGAATGGGTCAATTTGCATTCTTCTGCATGTTGACCTCCAGTTGAGCCAGCACCATTTGTTGAAAAGGCTATCTTTTTTCCACTGGTTGGTTTTAGCTCCTTTGTCAAAGATCAAGTGGCCATATGAGTGTGGATTCATTTCTGGGTCTTCAATTCTGTTCCATTGATCTATATGCCTGTCACTGTACCAATACCATGCAGTTTTTAACACTATTGCTCTGTAGTACAGCTTGAGGTCCAGGATACTGATTCCCCTAGAAGTTCTTTTACTCTTGAGAATAGTTTTAGCTATTCTGGGTTTTCTGTTATTCCAGATGAATTTTTGAATTGCTCTTTCTAACTCTATGAAGAATTGAGTTGGGATTTTGAAGGGGATTGCATTGAATCTATATATTGCTTTTGGCAAGATGGTCATTTGACTATATTAATCCTGTCAATCCATGAGCATGGCAGATTTTTCCATCTTCTGAAGTCTTCTTCAATTTCTTTCTTCAGAGACCTGAAGTTCTTGTCATACAGATCTTTCACTTGTTTGGTTAAAGTCACACCAAGATACTTTATATGGTTTGTGGCAATCGTGAAGGGTATCATTTCTCTTACTTCTCTCTCAGCCTGCTTATGCTTTGAGTATAGGAAGCCTACTGATTTGCTTGAGTTGATTTTATATCCAGCCACTTTGCTGAAGTTGTTTATCAGCTGTAGGAGTTCTCTGGTGGAGTTCTTTGGGTAGCTTAAGTATACTATCATATCGTCTGCAAATAGTGATAGTTTGACTTCTTCATTTCCAATTTGTATCCCTTTGACCTCCTTTTGTTGTCTAATTGCTCTAGCTAGAACTTCAAGTACTATATTGAAAAGATATGGAGAGAGAGGGCAGCCTTGTCTAGTCCCTGATTTTAGTGGGATTGCTTCAAGTTTCTCTCCATTTAGATTGATGTTGGCTACTGGTTTGCTGTAAATTGCTTTTACTATGTTTAGATATGGTCCTCGAATTCCTGAACTTTCCAAGACCTTTAGCATGAAAGGATGCTGAATTTTGTCAAATGCTTTCTCAGCATCTAATGAGATGACCATGTGGTTTTTTTCTTTCAGATTGTTTATATAGTGGATTACATTGATGGACTTCCTTATATTGAACCATCCCTGCATCCCTGGAATGAAGCCTACTTGATCGTGGTGAATGATCATTTTGATGTGTTCTTGGATTCGGTTGGCAAGAATTTTATTGAGTATTTTTGCATTGATATTCCTAAGAGAGATTGGCCTGAGATTCTCTTTCTGTGTCGGATCTTTGTGTGCTTTTGGTATTAGCGTAATTGTGGCTTCATAGAACGAGTTGGGTAGTGTTCCTTCTGTTTCTATTTTGTGGAATAGTTTGAAGAGTATTGGTGTTAGGTCTTCTTTGAAGGTCTGATAGAATTCTGCACTAAAACCATCTGGATCTGTGCTTTTTTTTTATTGGAAGACTTCCAGTGACGATTTCTATTTCTTCAGGGGTTATAGGACAGTTTAGATGGTCTATTTGATCCTAATTTAATTTTGGTATTTGGTATCTGTCAAGGAAATTGTCCATTTCCTCCAGATTTTCTAGTTATGTTGAATACAGGCTTTTGTAGTAAGATCTGATGATTTTTTGAATTTCCTCAGTTTCTGTTGTTATCCCTTTTCGTTTCTGATTTTGTTAATTTGGATACTGTCTCTGTGCTCTCTGGCTAGTCTGGCTAAGGGCTTATCTATCTTGTTGATTTTCTCAAAGAACCAACTCCTAGTTTGGTTGATCCTTTGTATGGTTTTATTTGTTTCTACTTGATTGATTTCAGCCCTGTGTTTGATGATTTCCTGCCTTCTACTCCTCTTGGGTGTATTTGCTTCTTTCTGTTCCAGAGCTTTCAGGTGTGCCATTCAGCTGCTAGTGTATGCCCTCTCCTGTTTCTTTTTGGCGGCACTCAGGGCTATGAATTTTCCTCTTAGCACCGCTTTCATTGTGTCCCATAAATTAGGGTATGTTGTGCCTTCATTTTCATTAAATTTTAAAAAGTCTTTGATTTCTTTCTTTATTTCCTCCTTGATCAAGTTATCAAGTAGAGCAATGTTCAGCCTCCATGTGTATGTGGACTTTCTGTTGTTTTTGTTGCCATTGAAGACCACGCTTATTCCATAGTGATCTGATAGGAAGTATGGGATTAGTTGGATCTTCTTATATCTGTTGAGGTCTGATTTGTGACCAATTATATGGTCAATTTTAGAGAAGGTACCATGAGGTGCTGAGAAGAAGGTGTATTCTTTTGCTCTAGAATGAAATGTTCTATATATATCTGTTAGTTCCATTTGGTCCAAGGCTTCAATTAGATTCACTGTGTCCCTGTTTAGTTTCTGATTTCCTGAACGATCCATTTCAGAGAGCGGAGTGTTGAAGTCATGCACTATTATTGTGTGAGATGCGATGTGTGCTTTGAGCTTTAGTAAAGTTTCTTTTAGGAATGAGGGTGCCCTTGCATTTGTTGCATAGATATTCAGAATTGAGAGTTCTTCTTGGTGGATTTTTCCCTTGATCAGTATGTAGTGTCCTTCTGTGTCTTTTTTGATGACTTTAGGTTGAAAGTCAATTTGATCTGATATTAGGATGGCTACTCCGGCTCGTTTCCGGGGACCATTTACTTGTAAAATTGTTTTCCAGCCTTTTACTCTGAGGTAGTGTTTGTCTTTGACACTGAGGTGCGTTTCCTGCATGCAGCAAAATGCTGGGTCCTGTTTATGTATCCAGTCTGTTAGTCTATGTCTTTTTATTGGGGAATTGAGACCATTGATATTAAAAGAGATTAAGGAATAGTGATTATTGCCACCTGTTATTCTTGACGCTATCTTTGGGTTTGAGTGGTTATCTACTTTTGGGTCTGATGCAAGAAGGTTACTATCTCGTTTTTTCCAGGGTGTTGTTTCTCTCCTTGTATTGGCGGTTTCCACCTATTATCCTTTGCAGGGCTGGGTTTGTGGAAAGATATTGAGAAAATTTGGTTTTATCACGGAATATCTTGGTCTCTCCATCTATGGTGATTGAGAGTTTTGCTGTGTATAGTAGTCTAGGCTGGCATTTGTGTTCTCTTAGTGTCTGCATGAGATCTGCCCAGGATCTTCTGGCTTTCATAGTCTCTGGTGAGAAGTCAGATGTGATTCGGATAGGTCTTCCTTTATATGTTACTTGGCCTTTTTCTCTTACTGCTTTTAATATTCTTTCTTTGTTTAGTACATTTGATGTTTTGATTATTATGTGACGGGAGGTATTTCTGTTCTGGTCCAGTCTGTTTGGAGTTCTGTAGGCTTCTTTTACGTTCATCGGCATCTTTCTCTTTAGGTTAGGGAAGTTTTCCTCCATAATTTTGTTGAAGATATTTACTGGCCCTTTAAGTTGCAAATCTTCACTCTCATCTATACCTATAATCCTTAGGTTTTGTCTTCTCATTGTGTCCTGGATTTCCTGGATGTTTTGGGTTACTTGTTTTTGCATTTTGCATTTTCTTTGACTGTTGAGTCGATGCTTTCTATGGTATCTTCAGCACCTGAAATTCTTTCTTCCATCTCTTGTATTCTATTGTTGATGTTTGCATCTATGACTCCTGATTTCTTCCCAAGGTTTTCTATCTCCAAAGTTGTCTCCCTTTGTGATTTCTTAGTTGTTTCTACTTCCTTTTTTAGATCCTGGATGAATTTTTTTTTCTGAGATCCTTCACTTGTTTGTTTGCATTTCCCTGTATTTCTTTAAGGTATTTTTGCATTTCCTCTTTCAGGATTTCTGCCTGTTGACCCAAGTTCTCCTGTATTTCTCTATGTGATTTTTGTGTTTCCTCCTCATGAGCTTCCATTTGTTGATACATCGTCTCCTGCATTTCTTTAAGCAATTCTCGTGTTTCCTTTGTAAGGGCATCTATCCGTTGATTTATTTCTTTAAGCAATTTTTGTGTTGCCTCCCTATGGGCATCCATCTGTTTACCCATATTCTTCTGCATTTCTTTATGCGATTTTTGTGATTCCTTTGAAATTGTATCTACCCATTGATTCATTTCTTTAAGCGATTTATGTGTTGCCTCCTTGTGGGCCTCCATCTGTTGACCCATGTTCTCCTGCATTCGTCTAAGCGATTTTTGTGTTTCCTTTGTAAGGCTTCTAACCGTTGATTCATGATCTCCTGTAATTCTTTATTAGATTTATTTGTGTCCTTCTTGAAATCCTCTAATAGCATCATGAGAAGTGATTTTAAATCCAGATCTTGTCTTTTAAGTGTGGTAGGGTATCCAGGACTTGCTGTTGTTGGAGAGTTGGGTTCAGATGGTGCCATATTACTTTGATTTCTGTTAGTAACGTTCCTACGTTTGCCTTTTGCCATCTGGTTTCCTCTGGTGTTAGTTGGTCCTGCTGTCACTGGCTGTTGGTTGGACCTCCTGTGAGCCTGCAAAGCTATTTCTGAACCCCCCCCCCGGATTACCGGGATTCCCCTGGAACCGATTTCTTGGGCCTGCCCTGCTCCTGAGTGATTTTGGAGCCCTGATGTGCCTTGCCCCAAGTGATGTTATATTGGGGAATCCCTGCACATCCAAAGGCTCAGTGTAGTGGATTCCGGGAGCAGAGGTCTCCAAAGGGAGGCTGGTAGGCTCCTGCCCTGTGCAGGGGTGTGTGATCTCTCCGGGGGGGGGAGGGGTGTCCCTCTGCAGGGCAGAAGTCCCACAGCAGAGCTGGTGCATCGGTTACTGCAGACCTGCCCAGCTCTTGGGAGCAGGGTTCACACAAGCTGCCTGAGACCCAAGCGATATTATGCCTGTCTGTCTCAGAGCCTGGATGTCCCACCTGCCCTGATGCTGGAGCAAAGATGGCGGAGTGCACTCTGCACTCTCTCGGAGCAGATCACTCTGCAGGGGAGATGGCCCACAGCAGAGCTGGCGCCCAGAGGACCGCAGTGCTGCCCTGCTCTTGGGCATAGATGGAAGCCCAAAAGGCAGTGTCGCAAGCGATGTTATATTGGGGAGAACCTGGGTACCTGTCTCCTCAGTGCAGTCGATCCAGGAACAGAGGTCGCCAAAGGGAAGCTGGTAGGCTCCCGCCCAATGCGGGGGGGGGGGGTCCCTCTGCCGCAATGGCTGTTCTTACATGCCCACTTTTATATTCTCAGAAATAGTCATTATTTTAGACCAGAAAGATAGCTCAACTAGTAAAGATGTTTTAACATGGACTCTGATATACTGAGTTCAGTGTAGTGCACTGAACATAAACATGACAGAAGGGAATAGATTGCCATAAGCCCACAAATCATACCCCTGACCTCCACATCACTTTCTCTCTCTCTCTCTCTCTCTCTCTCTCTCTCTCTCTCTCTCTCTCTGTGTGTGTGTGTGTGTGTGTGTGTGTGTGTGTGTGTGTGTATGTGTGTATGGTTGACACACACATTTAGCCAATTAATTTAAAAATAGATAGTCATTATCATATCCTAAGATATAAACAAACTGCTTGGTAGATACATGAGAAAAGTCAAGACAAATTATGTATGGATGATTTTCTTGCGACCCCAATACAAAACAAAGTATGCAGAATAATGCAAGAAAGAAAAATTTAAATGTTAGTAGTGGTCTTTGTTCAGTAATTAGGTTGAAGGTGATATTTAGTTCCTATTTGAGTGGAAAACTATATCATGAAAATTAATAATTACCAGGAAAAATATTCCAGGAGAATGAAATAGAGCTTAGCCAATTGAAACATGATTCTTCCTAGTTGTTAGGCACTGGGCTTGATTTTCTAGTCTGTGATGTGAAAGAGCTGAACAAGTTGCCTAGGAAGTTAGGCTGTTGCACAAGGTCATGTTTAAAGCTACACACTCCTATTAGGACATAGAAAATCATGACATACTCCTTAAATTTTAATATTATTTTATTTTTTAAGGTTATGACATAATTACATTTCTCCCTTACCCTTTCTCCCTTCGAATACTCCCATATATACCTCCTCTCTCTCCTTCAATTTCATGACATATTTTTCCACTATTTGTATACTGTATGCATGTATGTAATTTATATCATATATTTCCTTAAATATAACCTTTCCAGTCCATACAATGCCAGTTATATTATATTTTCATGGTTGACTATTTAGCACTGGCCAATCAATTTGGGTGCTCCTCCCTGTAGAAGACCACCTCTCCTTCTCCCAGCTTTGCTCAGTTGCCAATCATTCCTCATGTACGGTTGAGACCTTGTGGGCTTTTTCCAGTCCACTTTGGCATGTCAATTGCTGTCATCATTGCTCAGCTGAGTTTTTGAGTCAGTCATGTAAGTGAGACTATACGTATGTTACTAGGAGACACAATCACACAACAAATTTCCTGATCCTCTGGCTCTTACAATTTTTCTACCTCCTCTTCTGAAATGTTCCCTGAGTCTTAAGTGGGACAGCTCTATAGCTGTATCGATTGGGACTGGACTCTACAACTCTGCATTTTGATTGGTTGTGGTTTTCTGTAGGACACTCCATCTCTTACAAAGAGAAATTTCCTTGATGAGAGGTGAAGACTATGTTTATTTGTGAGGATAAGGATAAGCATCTAAAGATGATTAGGGTTTATGCTGCTTTAATAAATTAGTAAATAGATTCTCCTTTGAAAACCATGACTTCACTAGCACTGTGTAGTCAGTGAAGTTTCTAGTACTTGTCATGGTTCCCCTCTTGTTGGACAGGTCTTGAATCCAATTAACAAGCCACTGGTTACCTCCAAGGTATGAGTGTGACAATTCACTATTCACTCTTAGGGTTATCATGCCATGAAAGTCATTGATGCAGTTCATAGGTACCATATCTAGTTAGAATTGTTTGTTGCCTCCCTCCTTGGGAAGCATTCATAGTGCCTTCTGGTACCATTGACATGCTATTTTTTCTTTTATTCCTTTTTAATGAACAATGGATACCAATTCCCAAAAGCTCAGAAGTACACAACACAAGGCCACTTGGGATATGACTTCTTCTCCTTACTACTGTGACTCAGTTCCCAAGATACTACTTTCATCACATTCTAGACTATTTGCTTTCCAGTTTTATATGAAACACTAGAAACTAGTGCTGAAAATTGCAAAATCACAATAGCAGGAAGTGCATTGACCAAGCTGCAGAATGTTCTAGAATCATAATTAAAATTCTGAAAAACAAGTGAAGCCCAGGAGTATAGTGATAGTATTTTCTGCATTTTGCTTAACATAAGAGAAGGGAAGCATATTGCATATCTGTTTGCCTCCATTTTCTGGTGAGGCCAGAAAATATATCAGTGTGGGCATATAGATGTAAAGAAATATTTAACACTCAATAATCCTTGAATATATGATAAGATTTGACGGACTCATTTTCACTCTGCCCATCCTCCTAGCATTTCTTTCTTCTGTTGAGTCTTTCCTCTGAAAACAAATAAGCATTTGCTAGACAGCAGAGTGTGTAAGACCTAGAAGACCTGAAACAAGAACTAAATAGAAAACAAAGTGATTGACAATGTGATTTATCTGGGAGACGAGAAGCCTAAAAAACTTTCCTAATCAGAAAATCTTCCCTCTTGGGAAGTCAGTGTTCTCAGAAGGAGCTGGAAAGGGGAACAAATATTTGAGTCACTGCTGGTAAAAGCCTGGTCCTCCATCTGAGCAGAGGCCCCCGCTCGGCTCCTTCACTGTTGTGTGGAGTATATCCCTTAGCCAAGTTGCCCAAGTTGCTAAGAAATTGCAAAAATTTGAGTTGGGGGGAAGTTAGTAGAGATTGGAAGCAATTACTGTGGAATAATCATCCATGGTAATGAAGTTTGAAAACCCAAAGCTCCACACTTCTCTTTCCATTATCTAGAAAGACACCATCTTTCCTGGAAAGAAAAGCTCTGGGAAAATGGAATGTTTTTCAAAAAAAAAAAAAATTGACTCTGCTAGCCAAAATGGAGAATTTAGGAGCCATTGGTGCCCCGAAGGGACAATTTTTCAAATCTTGTAATTCATTTAATGCCTTTAATACAATTAAATAAAGGTATTTCATGTTCTCACTATTAATTTCTAGGTGCCTGGTGACTGCTGTGCTTAGTAATTATTTATGAGTTTGTTTCTTCTAGTTCATAGCTTCCTTTGTCCCAAGAAGATTTATTTTAGGAACCTCTTCACTAACTTTTTCAGAGAAAGAATAGCATTGCTTTATGGTTTGCTAAGATCACAAAGTATGCTGGAACAAGGGTCAAGGTTATATTGTAGTGTGAATTTCTAGCTACTGGTGACTATATGGTTGCACATACCAATAAGCTTCTTTTAGACTCACTTTTTCTATCTGTCAAATGGGAATGTAACAACGTCTTCTGAAGTATCACATGCCATACACATATCAGATAGAATACCACAAAAGAAAAATGTACTTGCAACAGTTTCTTGCCTCCCTCTATGGTTCTATTTCCTTACCTGGTGTAATTTGTTATGATTAACCTAAGTTGTCTAGGTTAGACCATGAAATTGATTTGAAACCCAAGTATAATTATCATGAAATACCAGGTAGGATGGATTATCCATGTCTACTGGTTAAATGACCAAGTGTGGTTACTTGTAAGCTGATTATCTAGTAGGCTTCCCTTCCACAATGAAAATGTTTCTGGGTTTGAACATGGTTTATGCTCTTTACCTATGTTTATTAACTAACGGGTATAATTAAGGTAGCCTAAATTAAGATCTTTTTTTTTTCCCAGAAATTTAAAGCAGTTGTAATAAATTTCAGATACAAGGTGGTAAGTTCCTCTTTCAGGAATTCTTCCTCACAGATGTCCAGAATTTGTTTACCAACCTCAGGCTAGCAGGGCTCTAATTCAAATGCTGGTGTTTGATTGTTTGCCAATACAGATAGCCCTGTATAATTTTATTGCCTTGTAGATTCTTAAAGGTTCAGGTTCAGATTCCTGGTTATCTTATTTCTTTAAACCATTCCACACTTTCTACTTCACTCTCACTTTCCTAGGAGGAAAATGGGCAACAATATGCTGAGATGAAATGAGATGTGCTCCATAATCCAATTGTTGAAACATAGCTATGAAAACAGCTGCAGAAACTAAACCTGTCGAGTATGGCACTAACTCTGCTTGAGACAAAGGTTTTAATATTTACTCCCATTTCTATGTTTTTGTACTTTTACTACAAAAGTAAAATATTTCGGAAAATATTTTTAATTGCCGATATATATTGCAATTGCAATTCTGTACAAATGATTACAATTATACATCTTCAGATTCCACCTATCTACACAGACATAAGTGCTTTCAGTGAGATGTAAATTTCAAATATGTTTAATTTTAAATTAAAACCACTTATGAAGTATTATAAGCATTTCCCCATACTTTCTATCTTTACTATATAGAAAAGAGGTCATTTAAATTGCATTTGTCATTGCTTTAGGGACAATAATTAATTAACCATTTAATATTCATAAGTGCATTTATTATTTCAATTTTAAATCGAATATCATAAACCTAACTTCAAGTCCAGCTAGCCTTGAAGAGGAGTAAGACTACATTTGATTTAGAGTTAGATTTGTTTTCTATGTGTAAAGCATTGGGTAGTTTTATCAGTACGGGTCTGGGGACCTGAAGGATTATTCTGTAGAACAAAAGGCCTAGCATCTCTCAGATTTATAATAACAGAAGTTATTTCTCATATATGCTATGAACACCACTTTGCTTCTTCACCTTCAAGTAGGAGACCCAACTCAGGGACTGATGATTGTTGACATTGCATTCTAATGGTCTTCCAGTGGGAAGAAAGAAAAATGGTGGACAAAGGACTGGTATGTCCCCTTCCCACATGACTTTCTAGAAAAAGTGGGGGATGACTAATGTATCATATTGTGGGGCACCTCCAGGACAGAAAGCTTAGTATTTGTCCAATAGTAACAGGATATTTTTGTTCATGAATATGGTCCTCTATTTTCTTCTAACATGAAACCACTTCCCTTGGTCCTCTCAATCTTTAAGATAACAATAAACTGGAAAGTTGATCATTGGTGAAAGTTAAGAGGAAATAATACAGTTAGTTTACTTTTGAGTCTCAGTTGCTTCTGGGCATTTGGAAACAAGCATTATATGTTCTGGGTCCTAAAATTCAAAATGAGTCCAGATACTTACATCCCACTCCAGGTAAAGCAATAACACGTTAGTCACGAGACATTTATGCAACCTGAGAGAATAAGGCTAACAAAAGAAAAATTTCAAAGGACAAATTGCCTTAGCAGTAGACTACTTCATCACTTAGTGTACACAGAGCATACATGGCCTGGAGACATACCACCATGAATGGGATGCTTCCAAATACCATCAAATCCACAAGGTAAGACAGGTTTGATTCTCACAGAGAAGGCGTCCTTGGAACACCCAGGCATTACAGAGAGTATGTAGATCATGAGTTCACACATTCTTAAAAGCACACGAAATGCTTTCATTAAGTTGCCTTGGCCAGTTTTGTCTCCTGTTTTCTGTTACTGAGTTTGTCTTGCCCTTTGTTGCATTAAAGGTAGGGTAGGTGGACTTCTGAAAATACTTAGACCCTTGCCTTCATGTGTTTAAATAATGTAAGGCATTAATTTTATTCAGACAACACTGAGCCCAACTCACTTGGGGAAATGCATCTCAAAGTGTAATTTATCATCCAGGGCCTGTCCACTAGTTCCTTACTCCCTGGAAGTAAATTAGGCTCCTTGAAAGGTACATTAAACTCTTCCTGATACTAGGTGCCATCTAGGACTACAGGGCTATAATTTACTCAATAATACCTTGGTGACCTCAAAAAGTTTATGTTGTTTTGAAAGTTTTTAATTTTCTTCTACAAGATAATTTATACACCTCGAGGTTGGGTGTGCTTATAAATATGTTTCTAGAAAGGCAGCAACTATTGGATAGAATAAGTGATATTAAATTGTCATGCCACTACAGTAAGTACTCACAACTGTATCATCTTGCCTACTCATGATATAAATGCATAGCTCACTTAACAATTCTTGCTTTGTTTCTTATTTTACTTATCCAGACTGATAAAGATTTTCAGATTTACATAAAAATATTTTTGTTGGTAAAACATAATTATCCAATGTTAAAATGAAGTGCCAAACATAATTTTCTTCCTTCTATCCATATTAAAGCTTTCCCCACATTAAGTAAACTGCTTGTTGAGACTTGGTGTCTTCTACTTCAGCTACTTATCTCCTTCGTTAAAATGAATCTAGGGCCTAGAAAGATGGCTCATCAATTAAGAGTGCTTACTGCCCTTGCAAAGGACCTTGGTTCAGTTTCCAGTACTGATAGTAGATGTCTCACAACCACCTGTAACTCCAGTTCCAGGGGATGCAACATTCTTTTCCAGACTCTATCAGCACCTGCACATAAACTCATGTAGGCACAGGGACATGGACATGCTCACGTTCATGCGTGCCGTGCATACACGCAGTATGCACAGGCACATACACACATACACACACACACACACACACACACACACACACACACACACACATACACACACACACATGAAGAAATAAATGATTTTAATAAATCAAATTAAGCTTTATCAACTAAATAAATATGATAAGCATTGGGTTTTGCTTTCATTTGGAGAAGCCATAATTAACAATTTTAAGATGCAATGACTTTTCACATCTTAATATCTCTAAAATCAGGATATATCTTGTAACTGATTGACAGCTTGACTTTTGGGCAGCATTTTTATCTATGATTTTCACAAGTAATAGCCTCTTTTATAATTCAGAATACAAGCAGGTTATTTTGAAACATTAAGAGTAATAATCTGAGAATAGAGAATGCTTTCTTGTCATTTATGATGTAAAAATTTATATTTTTACATCCACTTTATTAGAACTGTCTCTCTACAGAGGAGTTAATATTCATCAACCAAGTTTTTTAATCTTTCAGAGTGAACACATACTCACAGAGCATTTTATAGGCATGGAACCTCTAATGAATTTTAAGGAAAAAAAAACATATCCTAAGAAGCAGTAGAATATTGATTTATAAATTAACAAAACTAAGTAAAGATAATCATTACCACTCCCCAAGCAAAAAAGTGTGAAATGGTTCCTCAACAACAAAACTGTACTTTAGCAGGACTGACCCAACAGAAGTCATGTTTATAACTGTCATATTTTATTTTGTCAGAGACTATGACTTGGCATGCCCTTGTCAGTAAAGCTTCTATCCACATTCATTCTTCCTCGGTTGCATGTCCTATTGATAATGTTGCCTTAGCATGCAAGGCTACATGCTTGCTTGTTCATATCTGAATTCCAACAGTTAAGGTAGGTAATTAGCAATTAGAAAAACTACCATCAAATCAAAATTTCTATGTAACAAAAAACAGAATTTCTAACACTATGTCTCTGATATTATCCTGATTGACGAGATAGCTGTATAGTTAGTTTATATACTTTTAGTACCAAATAATAATAAGCTGAATAGCTATTTTCATTCTCTGAGCAAACTGCAATGCCTTATAAAGTTTTCCTGTTGTACTGTTCTAAAATATCCACACACAGCTGGACGCCCCACTTTTAAATTACAAAATAGAAAAATTGGAAAAAAAATGATTCCATAGCACCAAGCTCCCTGGTTAGGGCAATTTGCAGGAGGTTTTTTATTAAAATTTAAACCATTTATGAAATTAAGTAAAAACAGACTATTCAAATGGACTATAGAGATTATCGTTTGAATTCAAGTTGTGAAGTTTAACAAATTAAAAAGATTTTTTTTGTTTATTTTATTTTCTATATTCTTTATTTACATTCAAAATGATTTCCCCTTTCCCAGTTCCTCCCTCCTCAAAAGTCCCATAAGCCCTCTTCCCTCCCCCTGTTCCCCATTCAACTCCCTCCTGCTTCTCTGTCCTGGTATTCCACTACACTGCTGCAATGAGTCTTTCCAGGACTAGGAGCCTCTCCTTCCTTCTTCTGGGGAGTCAATTGATATGTGAATTGTGTTTTGGGTATTACAAGCTTCTGGGCTAATATCCATTTATTAGTGACTGCATACCATGTGTGTTCTTTTGTGACTGGGTTACCTCACTTAGGATGATATTTTCCAGTTCCAAACATTTGCCTAAGAATTTCATGAATTCATTTTCTTTAATAGCTGAATAGTATTCTATTGTGTAAATATACCACATTTTCTGTATCCATTCCTCCTTTGAGGGACATCTAGGTTCTTTCCAGCTTCTGGCTATTATAAATAGGGCTGCTATGAATATAGTGGAGCATGTGTCCTTATTGAATGCCAGGGAGGCCTCTGGGTATATGCCCAGGAGTGGTATAACAGGGTCCTCCGGAAGTGTCATGCCCAGTTTTCTGAGGAACCACCAGACTGATTTTCAGAGTGGTTATACCAGCTTGCAGTCCCACCAGCAATGGAGGAGTGTTCCTCTTTCTCCACATCCTCGCCATCACCTGCTGTCTCCTGAGTTTTTGATCTTAGCCATTCTGACTGGTGTGAGGTGAAATCTCAGGGTTGTTTTGATTTGCATTTCCCTAATGACTAAGGATGTTGAACATTTCTTTAGGTGCTTCTCAGCCATTTGATATTCCTCAGGTGAAAATTCTTTGTTTAGCTCTGTACCCCATTTTTAATAGGGTTATTTGGCTCTCTGAAGTCTAACTTCTTGAGTTCTTTGTTTATCTTGGATATTAGCCCTCTGTCGGTTGGTAAAGATCTTTTCCCAATTTGACGGTTGCCATTTTGTCCAATTGACAGTATCCTTTGTTTTACAGAAACTTTGTAATTTTATGAGGTCCCATTTGTCAATTCTTGATCTTAGAGCATAAGCTATTGGTGTTCTGTTCAGGAAATTTTCCCCTGTGCCCATGTGCTCAAGGCTCTTCCCCAGTTTCTTTTCTATTAGTTTCAGTGTGTCTGTTTTATGTGGAGGTCCTTGATCCACTTGGAGTTGAGCTTAGTACAAGGAGATAAGAATGGATCGATTTGCATTTTTCTGCATGCTGACCTCCAGTTGAACCAGCACCATTTGTTGAAAAGGCTATCTTTTTTCCACTGGATGGTTTTAGCTCCTTTGTCAAAGATCAAGTGACCATAGGTATGTGGGTTCATTTCTGGGTCTTCAGTTCTATTCCATTGATCTACATGCCTGTCACTGTACCAATACTATGCAGTTTTTAATACTATTGCTCTGTAGTACTGCATGAGGTCCGGGATACTGATTCCACCAGAAGTTCTTTTACTGTTGAGAATAGTTTTAGCTATCCTGGGTTTTCTGTTATTCCAGATGAATTTTTGAATTGCTCTTTCTAACTCTATGAAGAATTGAGTTGGGATTTTGATGGGGATTGCATTGAATCTGTATATTGCTTTTGGCAAGATGGCCATTTTTACTACATTAATCCTGCCAATCCATGAACATGGAAGATTTTTCTATCTTCTGAGATCTTCTTCGACTTCCTTCTTCAGAGACTTGAAGTTCTTGTCATACAGATCTTTCACTTGTTTGGTTAGAGTCACACCAAGATACTTTATATTGTTTGTGGCTATTTTGAAGGATGTCATTTCTCTAATTTCTTTCTCAGCCTGCTTATCCTACAATAGTATACTTAAGTGACCCAAAAATCTCCACCAGAGAACTCCTACAGCTGATAAACAACTTCAGCAAAGTGACTGGATATAAAATCAATTCAAGCAAATCAGTAGCCTTCCTATACTCAAAATGAGAATTTTTATATGTCTATATGCTCTTGTATATGGACTCAATCTTCTATGTCAGAAGAACTAAAGAGATGAATGTTCTGAGATCATCTACAGTGTTCCTGTGCATCTGAAATGAGGTTTATTTATATATTCAATGTATATTCACAATCTGCACATTTAAGTAATATCTTCTCATTCACAAATCATGCACATGATGATAACATTATGATGTCTCACTGTTACAGTCTTTATACTTGCAGAAATAATGAAAACGACCAAGAAAGTTCTAGCTTTATTAGAAATAGAAGAGAATGTAACCCTATTACTTTTTCCTTAGGATTTACTTCCAGTGATTAATCTGTTTGTATCTAGTATTACTACTCAGGCTCTAACACTAAACCAGTAAGTCTGAACAGTACAATTTGTGCCTTCTTTCCTACTTAGGGCCTCCGTAACATCCAGCAATTGATGGTTGTTTTTGTTCTTCTGGTGCCACATCCATAAGATAATGGTAATATTTATCTTTACAGTTATTTATACAACTGAGTGAGTTATTATGTGTGGGATATTTACACAAAAGATATATTTCTTCATTGATTGCTTAAAACGAGTCTGTAGCAATTGAAGACAAGCTTAGCCTTTTAGTTCTGTGTAACAAGAATGTATTTAACAGATTAGCTTTAATTTCTCAGTAAGATTCATAAATAATGCTACAGTTTGAATGTGACTTTCCCTTCTAAAATTCACACTGAAATTTAATCCTCATTATGAAATATGAAGAGATGGGACAAGGTAGAACCTCTGAGAAGCCTTTAGAGCTCTGCCCTCCTGACTAGCTCATCATTCAAGGGATTAAGTTATTATCTCAAGAGCAGGTCTGCTATCAATTCCAGTTTGGCTATGTTTCTCTTAGGCTTCCTGCTCCATGTGGAGCCCTGTGCCAGCTGGGAACTCTAGCTGCAAGAAGATCATCACCATATGGGTACTCCCAACATTGAATCAGAAGTATGAGCTAAAAGAAATCCATTTTCTTTATACTTTACCAAGTCTGTGGTATTGTGATATGAGCAACAGAAAACAGATTAAGACACATAAGTTTCAAATGCATTCAGTAGTTCAATTGAATAAATATTTGTTAAATAATGTGTTAGAGCCAAAGAAAAGGCAAAGCATTCAGGGTCGTGGATCAGTGTGTTTACAGAGCAGAAGATGCACCGGTACTCATGTGGAAGATCCCTCAGACTCTTTGCAAGTCTCATAAAGAAATATGTGTCTTCTTGTGACGAAACTATAATGTGGCAAATTAATTACAACAGAGAGTCTTAAAATAACTACCAAGAAACATCTAGAAGTTGACATGAAAATGCTCAAAAAAATTGAAACAGTATCTATAAAATGACTAAAGGAGAGAAAAGCTATCCAAAGACAAATTAACACCCAGAAAACGTTCAAGATACCTTGGATACAAGAACAAACTAATATGTCTGGCATGAGTAGTTTTAAATGAGGATTTTGGCCACCTTATTAATTTGATTTGTTAAAAGACAAAGTAAAACTCACATTGTCTTTATCACAGAAGAGAGATTATCAGAGACCTTTTTTTCATAGTTCTTGGATCAGGGTCATTGGGTCTTTGAATAAAAGCTAAAGGTCCATGAAGCATGGGCAATTTATTTTCCTGATAAGGAAATGTGTGAATTTTCTAAAGGAAGAGAAAATATGATGCAAGACTTTGAGGATCGTGAAAGGGGCCTTTATCACAGCTCTCAACAGCTCTTGGGCCTTTTATTCATGTTTGCCTCTCCCACCACCAAGTCCTCCTCTGATTCAGGCAGAGCAGATGGCCTTTCCCATTTGGTAATTTAGAATTTAGAATAACAACTCTATCCAAACAGGCATATCGGCAACCCTCCCCCAAAGGCTTTTTCTTTCATGTGAAAAGAAATTTTGTACAGCTGTTAGGAGAATTTTGTGTTCTCTATTTCTGCACACAGACTAGCTGAAATGCCTCCAACCTGCAGGTCTTCCTTACTCTGTTCCTGTAGTCATAATTAAGGAAAAGGTTGTAAAAGCACTGCCTAAATCTATGACCATTCACCTTGTCATAGAAATCCATGTTCAAAACGAATATCAGCATCCTTCATAAGGATGCATTAGATTACTTCATTGACTATGCAAACTTCTCAAATGAGAATTTCCTTTTCTCACTTTTGCTTGTTTATTATAAGTAAAAAGAAAAATGCTCATAAAATTCTAGGCAGGATTTAAAGAGATAAATGCTAAATTGTTCCTTTCTCCTAGAAATTGCTTACTACCAGGACTTCTTTGATGATTTTATCTTTTGAGAGACAAGGTCTTACTATCTGTCCCTGATTTACCTGGAACTTCCTACATCAGGATAGTCCTGAGATCAGAGATATGTACACCTCTGCCTCTTAAATGCAGGGATTAGAGGTTTGAACAAGCTCTAATGGCTCAGTGATTTAAAGCCCTTACTGCCTATACAGATGACCCAGTTTTCAATCCCAGCACCCACCCAACAGCTCACAGTGGAATGTAATTCCAGTTCCAGGGGTTCCAACACCCTCTTCTGACCTCCTCAGGCTCCTACAAGCCTATGGCAAGCAAACATACACTTGGGTACAAACACATAAACTTTAAACCAACAAATAAACACACATATCTAAAACCAGTATTTTAAGAGTTGTAGTCTACCATACCCAGCTGATAATTATTTTTATCCAAAAATATGTAAAGAAGGAAAGATGGTAATGAAAGTCAGAATACGGAGTTATAGAAGAAGCTGTGTAGGTGAGAGAAATGAATAAATTTGCCTGCTCCAAATGCATCTTTTAAAAATATTTATTTATTCATTTTATGTATTTGGGTACACTGTAGCTGTCTTCAGACACACCAGAAGAGGGCATTGGATCCCATTACAGATGGTTGCAAAACCATCATGTGTTTGCTGGGAATGGAACTTCAAACCACTGGAAGAGTAGTCAGTGCTCTTAACCAGAGTCTTCTCTCTAGCCCCCATCAAAGTGCAAATTTAAGAAATATATATATGTATATATATATATATGTGTGTGTGTGTGTGTGTGTGTGTGTGTGTGTGTGTGTGTGTGTGTGTGTGTATCTCGATCATCTGGATAAAGGCAGAGGCAGGTGGCCAAGGCAGCCTTGAATTCTATATAACAAGCTCCAGGCCATCCAAGGCCACATATTAAGACCGTATTTGAAAATAGAGGTTGGGGGAGGGAAGAAATCATCAAGGTTTAAGTTTTCTTTATAGGCAATAGATACTGCCATTTCTTTATGTGTTTCCCCACAGAGACTGAACCATATGGAGCCTCAGGTGTTATATGCAGTATAAATTTATGTATAAGCAAAGCATGCATGTATGTGTATATATGTACATAGGTTTCTCTGAAGGCCAAGCTCTTGTTTATTTTCACACTCTGCACAACTCCAAGCATAATGTAAGAGTCTGCACATGGCAGACACTCAATATGCACTGAAGCCAAAGAAGGGTGGCTCCACATTTGTGTTCATTAAGGTGTACATATTGTGAAATATTGGTAAGAGAGTAAGACTGGGTGGTGTGGAAGTGACAGATTCCGGGCTTGTTAAGCAGTAGCTTTGGGATCCTTGATAAGCCTCGTGCCTACCCTGGCCATCAAATGCAATTCTTAGCAAGACTGAGACTTCTCCCCTGACCCTGCAAAAGTCTGCTTTCAACTCACACATTCCTAGGTGGGTTTATTTAGCAGTGATGGATTAAGCACCATTCAGCCAAAAATTCCTTCAGCTCTGCTCTGAGATTCTTTTAAGATTCTGTCTGGTTTAATATTGTTGTTATAGCTGTAAGATAAACAGCTGAGAGAAAACTCTCAAAGAAAGGTGATAGAAAGCCCTTGTTTACAGCTCCTGCCATGGCTGTTTAAATTATTTGAGATAATAAAGTAGTCCCACAGTGGTAATAGCCCCATTCTTATGATATGTTCTAGGTCACTTAGTATACTTTTTTATCTTGTGCTTACAATAACCCCAAGACAGTAACTCACTTACACAACACTTCTTAGAATGACTGTAATAATCACCAGTGAAAGTAGCAAGTTGAGATAGGGATTCAGAAGAAGCCCACTGCTTCCTTGGATCATATTTGGTGCTACAAGAAAGATTTTGTGCAAATTTGCATTTAGAGTTTGAGCGTATAATACACTGTTGCAAGTAGGATTTTTAAATAGAAGGAAGAGGGTATGGGAAAGTTTAAATGTTCATACTTGTACTATCAACTTTTTTTATTAAACTAATAAAATTTATTTTAAAATATACAACTCAGAATTGACATTTTTAAGTCATCACAATAATTTATAATAGCTAAATGCCTCTTAAATATACATGATATCTTCTAAAGCTAAAAGTAATATGCACTCAACCAGGTTTTAAAATCTCGTTGGAATATTAAACATGATAGAATCTCTTATGAAGACCTCTATGAAAGGAAATTGTGACAAGTTAGTGATTAGACAGAAACTGTTCCATCTCCAAGGGAGAATACTCAGCATAACTTTGACTTCATAGAATGAATTGGATAGTGTTCCTTCTGTTTCTGTTTTGTGGAATAGTTTGGAGAGTACTGGTATTGGGTCTTCTTTGATAGAATTCTACACTAAATCCATTGGGTCCCGGGCTTTTATTGGTTAGAAGACCTTTTTTTGGGGGGGTTGGATACTTTCTTTATTTACATTTCAAATGTTTTCCCCTTTCCAGGTTTTCCCTCCAGAAACCCCCTATCCCATCCCTGCTCCCCCTGCCTCTATAAGGGTGTTCCCCCACTCACCCACTCCTGTCCTCCTGCTCTGGCATTCCTCTATACTGGCGCATCGAGCACCCTCAGGTCAAAGGGCCTCTTCTCCCACCGATGACCAAAAAGGCCACCCTCTGTCACATATGCAGCCAGCACCATTGGTCGCCCCATGTGTATTCCTTGGTTGGTAGTCCAGTCCCCGAGAGCTCTGGGAGTCTGGTCTATTGACACTGTTGCTCCCTCCATGGGGCTGCAAACCCCCTCAGCATCTTCAGTCTCTTCTCCAACTCCTCCATCAGGGACGCCAAGCTCAGTCCAACGGTTGGCTGCAAGCTTCTGCCTCTGTATTTGTCAGGCTCTGGGAGAGGATCTCAGGAGACAGTTATATGAGGCTTCCATTAACAAGCACTTCCCGGCAACCACCATAAAGTCCAGGTTTGGTGGCTGTATATGGGATGGATCCCCAGGTAGAGCAGTCTTTGTAGCCATATTTCCATCTGTGAGTATTTTGTTCATCCTTCTAAAAAAGCACTGAAGCATCCACATTTTGGTCTTTCTTCTTAGACTTCATATGGTTTTCTCAGTTGAGAATTCTCTGTTTAGCTTTGTTCCCCAATTTTTTTGCATTTGAAATGAATTATTGAATTCTTATTAGATATTTTCTTTATTTACATTCAAATGTTATCCTCTTTCCTGGTTCCCCATTTTTAACAGGGTTATTTGGTTATCTGGAGTCTAACTTCTTGAATTCTTTGTATATATTAGATATTAACCCTCTATCGGATTTAGGATTGGTAAAGATCTTTTTCCAATCTGTTGTTTGCTGTTTTGTCCTATTGACAGTGTCCTTTGCCTTACAGAAGCTTTGCAATTTGATGAGGTCCCATTAGTCAATTCTTGATCTTAGAACATAAGCCATTGGTGTACTGATCAGGAACTTTTCCCTTGTGTCCATGGGTTCGAGAATTTTCCCCACTTTATTTCTATTAGATTCAGTGTATCTGGTTTTATGTGGAGGTCATTGACCCACTTGGACTTGAGCTTTGTACAGGGACATAAGAATGGATCACTTTGTGTTCTTCTACAAGTTGACAGCCAGTTGAGCCAACACCATTTGTTGAAAATGCTGTCTTTTATTCCACTGCATGACTTTAGCTCCTTTGTCAAAGGTCAAGCAACTGTAGGTATGTGGGTTCATTTCTGGACCTTCAATTCTATTCCATTGATGTACCTGACTGTCACTGGACCAATATCATGCAGTTTTTATCACTATTGCTCTATGGTATAGCTTGAGGTCAGGTATGCTGATTCCCCCAGAAGTTCTTTTATTGTTGAGAATAATTTTCACTATCCTGGGATTTTTGTTATTCCAAATGAATTTGAGAATTGCTCTTTCTAACTCCATGAAGAATTGAGTTGGAATTTTGATGGGGAATGTATTCAATCTGTAGACTTCTTTCAGCAAGATAGCCATTTTTACTATATTAATCCTGCCAATCCACGAGCACAGGAGATCTTTCCATCTTCTGAGGTCTTCTTTGATTTCTTTCATCAAAGACTTGAAGTTCTTGTCAAACAGATCTTTCACGTATTTGGTTATAGTCACACCAAGATACTTTATATTGATTATGACTATTTTGAAAGGTGTCTTTCCCTAATTTCTCTCTCAGCCTACTTATCCTTTGCATAGAGGAAGGCTACTGACTTGTTTGAGTTAATTTTATATCTAGCCACTTTGCTAAAGTTGTTTTTCAGTTGTAGGAGTTCTCTGGTGGAGTTTTGGGAGTCACTTAATTATACTATCATAGCATCTGCAAACAGTGATATTTTGACCTCTTCCTTTCTACTTTGTATTCCTTTTACCTCCTTTTGTTGTCTAATTGCTCTAGCTAGACCTTCAAGTACTATATTGAATAGGTAGGGAGAGAGAGGGCAGCCTTGTCTAGTTCCTGATTTTAGTGGGATTGTTCAAGTTTCTCTCCATTTAGCTTGATGTTAGTTACTGGTTTGCTGTATATTGCTTTTACTGTGCTTAGGTTTGGGCCTTGAATTCCTGATCTTTCCAAGTCTTTAAACATGAAGCGATGTTGAATTTTGTAAAATGATTTTTTATCATCTAATCAAATAATCATGTGGTTTTTTTTCTTTGAGTTTGTTTATGTAGTGGATTGCATTCATGAATTTCTGTATATTGAATCATCCCTGCATCCCTCAGATGAAGCCTACTTGATCGTGGTGAATGATAATTCTGATATGTTCTTGGATTCAGTTTGGAAAAATTATATTGACTATTTTTGCATCGATATTCACAAGTGAAATTGGTCTGAAGTTCTCTTTCTTTGTTGGGTCTTTGTGAGGTTTTGGTACCAGAGTAACTGTGGCTTCATAGAATGAATTTAGTAGTGTTCCCTGTTTCTATTTTGTGGAATAGTTTGAAGAGTATTGGTGTTAGGTCTTCTTTGAAGGTCTGATAGAATTCTGCACTAAATCCTTCTGGTCCTGGGCTTTTTTTGGTTGGGAGACTTTTAATGACTGCTTCTATTTCTTTAGGGGTTATGGGACTGTTTAGATTGTTTATCTGATCTGGATTTAACTTTGGTATTTGGTATCTGTCAAGAAAATTTTTCATTTCATCCAGATATTCCAGTTGTGTTGAGTATAGGATTTTATAGTAGGATCTGATGATTTTTTTTTAAATTTCCTCAGTTTCTGTTGTTATATCTCCCTTTTCACTCCTGTTTTTTTTTTTAATTTAATTTTATTTTATTTTTTTAATTTACATTCCAAATCACTTCCCCTTTCCCGTTTCCTCCCTCCCCGAAAGTCCCATAAGCCCCCTTCCCTCCCTCTTTTCTCCGTTCAACCCCCTCTCATTACTCTGTCCTGGCGTTCCCCTACATCCAGTCTTTCCAGGACCAGGGGTCTCTCCTTCCATCTTTTTAGAAATCTATTGATATGCTGATTGTGTCTAGGGTATTCTGAGATTCTGGGTCAATATCCCCTTATCAGTGACTTCATACCATGTGTGATCTTTTGTGATTGGGTTACCTCACTAAGGATGATATTTTCAAGTTCTGACCATTTGCCTAGGAATTTCGTGAATTCATTGTTTTTAATTGCAGAGTAGTATTCCATTGTGTAAATATACCACATCTTCTGAATCCATTCCTCCGTTGAGGGACATCTGGGTTCTTTCCAGCTTCTGGCTATTATAAATAAGGCTGCTATGAATATAGTGGAGCATGTGTCCTTATTGCATGCAGGTAAAGTCTCTGGGTATATGCCCAGGAGTGGTATAGCCGGATCCTCCGGAAGTGTCATGCCCAGTTTTCTGAGGAGCCGCCAGACTGCTTTCCAGAGTGGTTGTACCAGCCTGCAATTCCACCAGCAGTGGAGGAGTGTTCCTCTTTCTCCACATCCTCGCCAACAACTGCTGTCTCCTGTGTTTTTGATCTTAGCCATCCTGACTGGTGTGAGATGGAATCTCAGGGTTGTTTTGATTTGCATTTCCCTAATGACTAAGGATGATGAACATCTCTTTAGGTGCTTCTCAGCCATTAGATATTCTTCAGGTGAGAACTCTTTGTTTAGCTCTGTACCCCATTTTTTAATAGGGTTACTTGCCTCTCTGGAGTTTAACTTCTTGAGTTCTTTGTATATCTTGGATATTAGCCCTCTGTCGGATGTAAGGTTGGTAAAGATCATTTCCCAGTTAGTTGGTTGCCGCTTTGTCTTTTTGACGGTGTCTTTTGCCTTGCAAAAACTTTGTAATTTAATGAGGTCCCATTTGTCTATTCTTGATCTTAGAGTATAAGCTATTGGAGTTCTGTTCAGGAAATTCTCCCCTGTGCCCATATGTTCAAGGTTCTTCCCTAGTTTCCCTTCTATTAGTTTCAGTGTGTCTGGTTTTATGTGGAGATCTTTGATCCACTTAGAATTGAGCTTAGTGCAAGGAGATAAGGATGGGTCAATTTGCATTCTTCTGCATGTTGACCTCCAGCTGAGCCAGCACCATTTGTTGAAAAGGCTATCTTTTTTCCACTGGATGGTTTTAGCTCCTTTGTCAAAGATCAAGTGACCATAGGAGTGTGGATTCATTTCTGGGTCTTCAATTCTGTTCCATTGATCTACATGTCTGTTACTGTACCAATACCATGCAGTTTTTAACACTATTGCTCTGTAGTACAGCTTGATCAGGAATTCAAGGCCCATATCTAAACATAGTAAAAGCAATTTACAGCAAACCAGTAGCCAGCATCAATCTAAACGGAGAGAAACTTGAAGCAATCCCACTAAAATCAGGGACTAGACAAGGCTGCCCTCTCTCTCCATATCTTTTCAATATAGTACTTGAAGTTCTAGCTAGAGCAATTAGACAAGAAAAAGAGGTCAAAGGGATACAAATTGGAAAGGAAGAAGTCAAACTATCACTATTTGCAGACGATATGATAGTATACATAAGCGACCCAAAGAACTCCACCAGAGAACTCCTACAGCTGATAAACGACTTCAGCAAAGTGGCCGGATATAAAATCAACTCAAGCAAGTCAGAAGCCTTCCTATACTCAAAGGATAAGCAGGCTGAGAAAGAAGTAAGAGAAATAATACCCTTTACGATAGCCACAAACCATATTAAGTATCTTGGCGTGACGCTAACCAAACAAGTGAAAGATCTGTATGACAAGAACTTCAAGTCTCTGAAGAAAGAAATTGAAGAAGACCTCGGAAGATGGAAAAATCTGCCATGCTCATGGATTGGCAGGATTAATATAGTAAAAATGAGCATCTTACCAAAAGTAATACACAGATTCAATGCAATCCCCATCAAAATCCCAACTCAATTCTTCATAGAGTTAGAAAGAGCAATTCAAAAATTCATCTGGAATAACAGAAAACCCAGAATAGCTAAAACTATTCTCAAGAGTAAAAGAACCTCTGGGGGAATCAGTATCCCGGACCTCAAGCTGTACTACAGAGCAATAGTGTTAAAAACTGCATGGTATTGGTACAGTAACAGACATGTAGATCAATGGAACAGAATTGAAGATTCACTCCTGTTTTTATTAATTTGGATACTGTCTCTGTGCCCTCTGGTTAGTCTGGCTAAGGATTTTCTCTATCTTGTTAATTTACTCAAAGAACCAGCTCCTGATTCTTTGCATAGTTCTTTTTGTTTCTACTTAGTTGATTTCAGCCTGAATTTGATTATTTCCTGCCATCTACTCCTCTTGGGTGTATTTGTTTCTTTTCGTTCTAAAGCTTCCAGATGTGCTGTTAAGCTGGTAATGTACACTCTCCCCAGTTTCTTTTTTGGAGGCATTCAGAACTATGAGTTTTCCTCTTAGCACTGCTTTTATTGTGTTCCTTAAGTTTGGGTATGTTGTGCCTTCATTTTCATTAAATTCTAAAACGTCTTTGATTTTTTTATTTCTTTCTTGACCAAGTTTTCATTGAGTAGAGCATTGATCAGCTTCCATGTGTATGTGTGCTTTCCATTGTTTTTGTTGGTTTTTAAGACCAGCCTTAGTCCTTGGTGTTCTGATAGGAGGCATGGCATTATTTTAACATTCCTATATCTGTTGAGGCCTGTTTTGTGACTAATTATATGGTCAATTTTGGAGAAGGTACCATGAGGTGCGGAGAAGAAGGTATATTCTATTGCTTTAGGATGAAGTATTCTATAAATATCTGTTAGATCCATTTGGCTCATTATTTCTGTTAGTTTCACTGTGTCTCTGTTTAGTTTGTTTCCATGATCTGTTAATTGCTGAGAGTGGTGTGTTGAAGTCTCCCACTATTATTGTGTGGGGTTTCATCTGTGTTTTGAGCTTTACTAAAGTTTCTTTTATGAATGTGGGTGCCCTTGCTTTTGGAGCATAGATGCTCAGAATTGAGAGATCATCTTGGTAGATTTTTCCTTTGACTAGTATGAAGTGTCCTTCCTTATCTTCTTTGATAACTTTTCATTGAAAGTTGATTTTATTCGCTGTTACCATTGCTACTACAGCTTGTTTCTTGGGATCATTTGCTTGGAAAATTGTTTTCCAACATTTTACTCCGATGTAGGGTCTGTCTTTGTCACTGAGGTGCATTTTCTGTATGCAGCAAAATGCTGGATCCTGTTTATGTATCCAGTCTGTTAGTTTATGCCATTTTATTGGGGAATTGAGTCCATTGATTTTAAGAGATTTTAAGGAAAAGCGATTGTTACTTCCTGTTATTTTTGTTGTTAGAGATGGAATTATGTTTGTGTGGCTATCTTCTTTTGCATTTGCTGAAAGAAGATTATTTCTTTTTCTAGGGTGTAATAGTTTCCCTCCTTGTGTTGGTGTTTTCCATCTATTATCCTTTGTAGGGCTGGATTTGTGGAAAGGAATTGTGTAAATTTAGTTTGGTTGTGGAATATCTCATTTTGTCTCTCTCTATGGTAATTGAGAGTCTTGCTGGGTATAGTAGCCTGGGCTGGCATTTGTGTTCTCTTAGGGTCTATATGACATCTGCCCAGGATATTCTAGCTTTCATAGTTTCTGGTGAGAAATCTAGTGTAATTCTGATAGGTCTGCCTTTATATGTTACTTGACATTTTTCCTTTACTGCTTTTAATATTCTTTGTTTAGTGCACTTGGTGTTTTGATTATTATGTGATGGGAGGAATTTCTTTTCTGGCCCAGTCTATTTGGAGTTCTGTAGGTTTCTTGTACGTTCATGGACATCTCTTTCTTTAGGTTAGGGAAGTTTTCTTCCATAATTTCGTTGAAGTTATTTACTGGCTCTTTAAGTTGGGAGTCTTCACTCTCTTCTCTACCTATTATCCTTAGGTTTGGTCTTTTCATTGTGACCCGCATTTCCTGGATGTTTTGTGTTAGAAGATTTTTGCATTTTGCATTTTCTTTGACTGTTGCGTCAATGTTTTCTATGGTATCTTCTGCACCTGAGATACTCTTTTCTCTCTCTTGTATTCTGTTGGTAATTCTTGCGTCTATGACTCCTGGTCTCTTTCCTAAGTTTTCTATCTCCAGGGTTGTCTCCCTTTGTGATTTCTTTATTGTTTCTACTTACATTTTTAGATCCTGGATGGTATTGTTCAATTCCTTCACCCATTTGGTTGTGTTTTCCTGCAATTCTTTAAAGGATTTTTGTGTTTCCTCTTTAAGGGCTTCTAGCTGTTTACCTGTGTTTGTCTGTATTTTTTAAGGGAGTTATTTATGTCCTTCTTAAAGTCATCTATCATCATCATGAGCTGTGATTTTAAATCAGAGTCTTGCTTTTCCAGTGTGTTGGAGTATCCAGGGCTCACTGTGGTGGGAGAACTGCTTGATGATGATGCCAAATAGCCTTGGTTTCTGTTGCTTATGTTTTTGATCTAGCCTTTTGACATCTGGTTATCTCTGGCGTTAGCTGGTCTTGCTGTCTCTGATTGTGGCTTGTTCCTCCTGTCAGCCTGTATGTCAGCACTCCTAGGAGACCAGTTCTTTCCTGGTGATATTTGGGTATGGAGAGCTGTGACACAGGGTCAGCTCTGGGCGCTGTGGCACAGGATTAGCTCTGCGCACTGTGGCAAAGGATTAGTTCTGGGCGCAGATGGAAACCCAAAGGATCCTGTCCCAGGATACCCCTTGTTTTCTGTGTCCTGAGGACTGCGGGCAGGTCCCTTGGAGCAAAAGTAGTGGTCTTACCTGTGCTCACAGGCATGTTCATACTCCTGGGAGACCCCTTGTCTCCCTACAGTATTTGGGTATGAAGCACTGTGGCACAGGATTCTACTTTCAACTTTCAATGGAAGATTTTGTTCAGTTTTCAGCTAGATCTTTTGGAACTGGTTTTGCCCTGTAAGTAGACAAGGTTTCTGGTTCTTAAAAAAAATAATAAAGGAAATTATAAAATGTGTTAATTGAATCTACTAATATCCTCTCCCCAGCTAAATGAATTATTGATCATCTAGGTCAATACAATATATTCATAAAGTCAAACTAATATATAAATATATTAATACACCCATATAATTCCCACTGTGGCATCATCAGGAGGACAGAACTAGTCTCAATGTTTTAAAAGGACAAAAAATTGTAATATTAATAATAGTAGTAATAATAATAGTAGTAACAGCATGAAGGCCTCCTTTCCATAGCATTAATGGTTTTTTAATTAAAAATAAAATAATTTGGTAGGTATTGCTTAATGACAGCATCTTTTTCAGATGGAAAATCAAATAGCTAATTATAGCAAAATGAAGAGCATTCTGCAACAATTTACTATTTCTAATCAATTGTGTAGTTAAGCGTTTATACATATTAAAGTGATCTTAGACAATAACTGTTACTTTACTTTCTCTTTTTTCCAGTTCTAGTATGCAAGTTACTCTAAAAACAGAGCCTGATTAACTATGATGGATATAACAGTCACCCTCCCCGTACAAGTTCCCCATGAGTCTCAAAGCCTAACCTCAAAGACAGTAACCAGAATTCCAAAGGAAAACAACTGCAAAAGCACTTGGTGATATACTGGCATCAGACATAAAAATACAATGATGTCTGCAAAGCTTCAGGGACTAATTAAGATTTTAATGTGGTCTCATCATTAGGAAAATATTAAAAATTGTGATTCAAGAGGCCCTGTGTTTCACAAATTAAAACAAAACAACAGAGGCAGTTTATTAAAGTATCCCAAGACTGAAGTTTAATAAAAAAAACCTTTAATTAATATATTCTGGATCACATCTTATCATTCCCAGAGAGAATCATTAGGAAAATTAAGACTGCTATGAACTGCCCACATTCCCAACTTTTTTTTTTTTAAAGTGAGGTCAAAAGGTAAAATAGGGCAGCTGAGCAAGAGAAAGAAAACAAACTGTAAATTACTTCTGCAGAAGTACATGTTTAGTAAGACATTGCAGGGGTTTTGATTTTCATTACTCATTATATTTTGACACCCTTGCTTAGGAACTACATTTAAGCAATACATACCTGGGTTGTGGGAGTGCTCGACTTCCAATAAGAGGCTAGGACTCATAACTTCACAGTTACTGAGGGAAGGAGACTAATGTAAGCCACTGCCATTAGACATGAACAATCTTCACCAAGAGGCAGAATAAAGAAGTCAGCCTTAATTCTGGGGGAAAGGTGGAGAAAAGCCCCAACATCCTTTTCCATTTATGTTGACAACATTTAGAAATGAAATGAAAGCAGGATGCATGGAAGTCGAGATCTGTTTCTCATTATGCTAAATCATAAGGAAAAAAACATGCTGCGTATTGGTCTGACATGAGGTACTGATTGTCATATCATGGAGCATGAACTGAATTTCCTTAGCATGGATTCTAGAAACACACCGCACAGCCAATAATAATCTTTCATCACTTACATGCACCTTAAATTCTTGCATTGCTTCCAGCATCAAGATTTATGTGACTTAATCTTATTTATTTTGATGATGATGATGATGATGATTAATGTGTATGTATATGTGCCTGCTGTTCTGTATGTTCACAATGTGCCAATGTGCTTATAGTGGCAATGGAGGCCAGAAGAGGGTGTTATATGCCCTGGAACTAGAATTATATATGGTCATCAGCCATCTAACATGGGTGCTGGGAACTGAATCTAGGTCCTCCACAAGACTATTATGTTCTCATAACCACTAAGTCATCTCTCCAGTCCCTGTAATTTATTTTTTTAGATCATTGGGATGAGCATCCCAATGATCTAACAAAGTCCAATGACAAACTAATTTTATAAATTCTGTGTAGTAAAAGAACAAAATAAGGTCATAAATCGGGGCACTTTTAAAATGCATAGTGGGTACATCAGGTAGGTGAGTTATAGTAAGACAGAAAAAAAATTTTACTGCATATTTTAGATGCTATCTGACAGCATTCTCAGCTCTTTGATTGGTATAAAACTAGGATTTGTTACATTAATACATACCAAAAGGTTTTTTGTCTCTTAGTTACAGGAACTTAATTTAGGACCAACATAGATGAGGAAGAAATAGCCAAATTGTAATTGTAAAAATAACAAATTGTAATTAACCTCTGATCCAGCAATGTTCCAATCTCTCTACACTGCTGATTTCTAACCAATCAGACTTTACAGACATGGTTTGCTTTAAAGCATTCTTCTATTTTTTATTTTGCAGTAATCCAGGTTGGCGAAGAATCACATTTTGTGCATGCAGCCACACATTCTTTATTAAATATTACAATATAATGTCCCATGTAGCTAAGAAGGCTTATCTTAGGATCTGAGGCACAGGTGATTGAGTATTCAGCAGGAGGGCAGTCTTCAGGAGACAGGAATCACTGGTAAAGCCATTAAGAAAGAAACTGTTGGATCATATCAAAATTATTGGTTATCATGATCCCTGTCTGACCTTTTAAAGCATTTTGTCCTCTGTATATGACATGACTTTTATATACTGCCTATAATGGGACTATTAAGCTTAAAATTAAAATAAGCAAGAGCACTGTTTAGCTTAAGTGAAGGTAACAAATGATAGAAACACATATCTTGACAGCAAAAATGTATATATATTAAAGTGAATAGATTAAGTAAATATTCCTCTTGTGATTAGTTATTTGTACTTATGAAGTATCTCATTTATCTTTGGAGAGCTTAAACAAATCTTTATCTGCTAACTTCTTGTCTCATTTGATCTCCCAGCTATAATCTTATGTGAAGTGGACACATGTAACTCCAGGAATGACTAGTCTTTAATATTCTAATTATCACAGTGCTTTCTATGGATGGTGTATTGGTCTGTATCATTATGTTGGTATCACAGCAGGTTTATTTTGAAAAAGTAAATGGAAAATCACATTATAGAGGAAATTAAATAACAATATAGTACTTTGAAACTTTCTGTTAACAAGATTATCTTTTTATAGATCAAATGTTAATAACATTAATAGAACCAGACTTGTTAGAAATCAGAATTTTATAGTCATAATATGCTTTTAACTTTTTGTTTAACCATAGCAAAATCTTGATTTTAATTATAATGGCTAGAAGTGGACATGGGCTCTAGAATGATTAACTGTAGCATTTTCTATTTTCTTTTCTATAAGATTATCAATAATTTTTAATTATTAACAACTTAGGTTTCAAGAAACATTATTACATAACTTATAAACCATTATATATAATGTTGCTATTAGAGATTGATGTCTTTTGTACAATTTGGACAGAAGAGTTAACCCAAATTTTGTGTGTCATGGCTATCTTTGGGTTTAAATATTTATTTATTTTATTTTAGATTTAACATATAGACAGCCAAAAATGGAATATTCCTTGGAAGATTGAAAACAATCTTATGTTAATTAAAAAACTATAATTTTTTCTCACAAATTGTATTGAATAGTGAGAAAATGCTTTTACCATAATTTTTATTTCATATATGTATACTGTATTATCTACAGCATTTTCTCTTCTCCCTCTACCTTCCATCATCTTTCCTGTCCTTACCCTCTTCTTTCTTTCAAATTCATGATCTCTTTTCTTGAGCTATTATTGTTACACATGCACGCATTAATATATGTTAATAAATATGTAAATACAACCTACAGAGTTTTATACACACATATATACATATACATACACATACACACACATATATATGTTAATTACACACATACACATATACATATATATATCCATATATGTATATATGTACATACTTAGGGCTGACCACTTGGTATTGGATAGCCAGGCAGAAGGCCCATTCTAGCCATCTCTCAGCAGTCATTAATTGCTTTCAGTGCTTCACCTTAGAGGTGGAGCCTGTTAGATTTTTCCTGTCTACATTGGAATGTCCATTGGAGTTGTGTTCCTTTCTAAACTGTATGCTTTATTTTTTTCTCCCTGTCACTCTTGCTCTTTTTTCATCCTAGATCTGTATGATAATGATTACTAATAATAACACAACATCAATATTAGGCTGCCTTGAAATCTCCTCCATCAAAGAAATCAGTCAATTACTTTTTTGTCTGTCCATTTATTTGACTTTTGTTTTTTGTTTTTTTAAATTTTTTTATTAGGTATGTTCTTTATTTACATTTCAAATGATTTCCCTCTTACTGGTTCCCCACCTCCCCAAAAGTCCCATATGCCCTCTTCCCTCCCCCTGCTCCCCAACCAACCTACTCCCTCCTCTCCTTCCTGGTATTCCCCTACACTGCCACACTGAGCCCTTCCAGGACCAGGTGCCTCTCCTTCCTTCTTCTTGGTATCCCTTGATATGTGAATTGTTCCTTGGGTATTCCAAGCTTCTGGGCTAATATCCACTTATCAGTGAGTGCATATCACATGTGATTTTTTTGTGAACAGGTCACCTCACTCAGGATGACATTCTCCAGTTCCACCCACTTGCCTAAGAATTTCATGAAATCATTGTTTTAAGAGCTGAGTAGTACTCCATGTGTAAATATACCACATTTTCTGTATCCATTCCTCTGTTGAGGGACATCTGGGTTCTTTCCAGATTCTGACTATTATAAATAAGGTTGCTATGAACATAGTGGAGCATGTGTCCTTATTGCATGTTGGAGAGTCCTCTGGGTATATGCCCAGTAGTAGTATAGCTGGGTCCTCCTGTAGTATTATGCCGAGTTTTCTGAGGAACCGCCAAACTGATTTCCAGAGTGGTTTTAAAAGCTTGCATATCCAACAGCAGTGGAGGAGT
Source organism: Tokudaia tokunoshimensis (assembly GCA_036184795.1). Taxonomy (NCBI): domain Eukaryota; kingdom Metazoa; phylum Chordata; class Mammalia; order Rodentia; family Muridae; genus Tokudaia; species Tokudaia tokunoshimensis. Next base: position 66,580,900 of record BTHU01000005.1, on the reverse strand, counting down.
GTTCCTCTTTCTCCACATCCTCGCCAGCACCAGCTGTCTCCTGAGTTTTTGATCTTAGCCATTCTGACTGGAATGAGGTGAAATCTCAGGGTTATTTTGATTTGCATTTCCCTAATGACTAAGGATGTTGAACATTTCTTTAGGTGCTTCACAGTCATTCGATATTCCTTAGGTGAAAATTCTTTGTTTAGCTCTGTACCCCATTTTTTAATAGGGTTATTTGGCTCTCTGGAATCTACCTTCTTGAGTTCTTTGTATATCTTGTATATTAGCCCTCTATTGGATGTAGGGTTGGTAAAGATCTTTTCCAAATTAGTTGGTTGCCTTTTTTGTCCTTTTGACAGTGTCCTTTGCCTTACAGAAACTTTGTAATTTTATGAGGTCCCATTTGTCAATTCTTGATCTTAGAGCATAAACTATTAATGTTCTGCTCAGGAAATTTTCCCCTGTGCCCATGTGCTCAAGGCTCTTCCCCGGTTTCTTTTCTATTAGTTTCAGTGTGTCTGGTTTTATGTGGAGGTCCTTGATCCACTTGGACTTTAACTTACTACAAGGAGATAAGAATGGATCAATTTGCATTCTTCTGCATGCTGAACCCCAGTTGAACCAGCACCATCTACTGAAAAGGCTATCTTTTTTCCACTGGGTGGTTGTAGCTCCCTGGTCAAAGGTCAAGTGACCATAGGTGTGTGGGTTCATATCTGGGTCTTCAATTCTGTTCCATTGATCTACCTGTCTGTCACTGTACCAATACCAGACAGTTTTTGACACTATCGCTCTGTAGTACTGCTTGAGGTCGGGTATACTGATTGCCCCAGAAGCTCTTTTACTGTTGAGAATAGTTTTAGCTACCCTGGGTTTTTCGTTATTCCAGATGAATTTGATAATTGCTTCCTAACTCTATGAAGAATGGAATTGGGATTTTGATCAGGATTGCATTGAATCTGTATATTGCTTTTGACAGGTTAGCCATTTTTACTATATTAATCCTGCCAATACATGAGCATGGAAGGTCTTTCCATCTTCTGAGGTCTTCTTTGATTTCTTTCTTCAGAGACTTGAAGTTCTTGTCATACAGATCTTTCACTTGTTTGGTTAGAGTCACACCAGATACTTTATATTATTTGTGACTATTGTGAAGGGTGTCATTTCCCTAATTTCTTTCTCAGACTGTTTATCCTTTGAGTATAGGAAGGCTACTGATTTGCTTGAGTTGATTTTATATCCGGCCGCATTGCTGAAGTTGTTTATCAGCTATAGGAGTTCTCTGGTGGAGTTTTCTGGGTCGCTTAAGTATATTATCATATCATCTGCAAATAGTGATAGTTTGACTTCTTCATTTCCAATTTGTATCCCTTTGACCTCCTTTTGTTGTCTAATTGCTCTAGCTAGAACTTCAAGTATTATATTGAATAAATATGGAGAGAGAGGGCAGCCTTGTCTAGTCCCTGATTTTAGTGGGATTGTTTCAAGTTTCTCTCCATTTAGTTTGATGTTGGCTACCGGTTTGCTGTATATTGCTTTTACTATGTTTAGGTATGGGCCTTGCATTCCTGTTCTTTCCAAGACCTTTAACATGAAAGGATGCTGAATTTTGTCAACTGCTTTTTCAGCATCTAATGAAATGACCATGTGGTTTTTTTCTTTGAGATTGTTTATGTAGTGGATTACATTGATGGATTTCCTTATATTGAACCATCCCTGCATTCCTGGGATGAAGCCTACTTGATCATGAGGTATAATCATTTTGATGTGTTCCTGGATTCTGTTGGCAAGAATTTTATTGAGTATTTTTGCATCTATATTCATAAGGGAAACTGGTCTGAAGTTCTCTTTCTTTGTTGGATCTTTGTGTGGTTTTGGTCTCAGCGAAATTGTGGCTTCATAGAATGAGTTGGGTAGGGTTCCTTCTGTTTCTATTTTGTGGAATAGTTTGAAGAGTACTGGTGTTAGGTCTTCTTTGAAGGTCTGATAGAATTCTCCACTAAAACCATCTATCTGGTCCTGTGCTTTTTTTGGTTGAAAGACTTTCAATGACCACTTCTATTTCTTCAGAAGTTATGGGACCATGTGTAGATAGTCTATCTGATCCTGATTAAACTTTGGTAGTTGGTATTTGTCTAGGAAATTGTCCATTTCCTCCAGATTTTCCAGTTGTGTTGAATACAGGCTTTTGTAGTAGGATCTGATGATTTTTTGAGTTTCCTCAGTTTCTGTTGTTATTTCTCCCTTTTCATTTGTGATTTTGTTAATTTGGATACTGTCTCTGTGCCCTCTGGTTAGTCTGGCTAAAGGTTTATCTATCTTGTTAATTTTCTCAAAGAACTAACTCCTCGTTTTATTGATTCTTTGAATAGTTCTTTTTGTTTCTACTTGGCTAATTTCAGCCCTGAGTTTGATGATTTCCTGCCTTCTGCTCCTCTTGGGTGTATTAGCTTCTTTCTGTTCTAAAGCTTTCAGGTGTGCTGTTAAGTTGCTAGTGTATGCTCGCTCCAGCTTCTTTTTGGCGGCACTCAGAGCTATGAATTTTCCTCTTAGCACTGCTTTCAAAGTGTCCCATGAATTTCGGTATGTTGTGCCTTCATTTTCATTAAACTCTAAAAAGGTTTTGATTTCTTTCCTTATTTCTTCCTTGACCAAGGTATCATTGAGTAGAGCATTGTTCAGCTTCCATGTGTATGTGGGCTTTCTGTTGTGGTTTGTTGCTGTTGAAGACCACCCTTACTCCATAGTGATCTGATAGAAGAGATGGAATTAGTTCGATTTTTTTTGTATCTGTTGAGGTCTGATTTGTGACCAAGTATATGGTCAATTTTGGAGAAGGTACCATGAGGTGCTGAGAAGAAGGTGTATTCTTTAGCTCTAGGATGAAATGTTCTATATATATCTGTTAGTTCCATTTGGTCCAAGGCTTCAATTAGATTCACTGTGTCCCTGTTTAGTTTCTGCTTTCCTGAACGATCCATTTCAGAGAGCGGGGTGTTGAAGTCACCCACTATTATTGTGTGCAGTGTGATGTGTGCTTTGAGCTTTAGTAAGGTTTCTTTTACGAATGATGGTGCCCTTGTATTTGGAGCATATATGTTCAGAATTGAGAGTTCTTCCAGGTAGATTTTTCCTTTGATGTGTAGAAAGTGTCCTTCCATGTCTTTTTTGATGACTTTTGGTTGAAAGTCAATTTTATCAGATATTAGAATGGTTACTCCAGCTTGTTTCTTGGAACCATTTGCTTGGAAAACTGTTTTCCAGCCCTTTACTCTGAGGTAGTGTTTGTCTTTGACACTGAGATGCATTTCCTGTAAGCAGCAAAATGTTGGGTCTTGTTTACGTATCCAGTCTGTTAGTCTATGTCTTTTTATTGAGGAATTGAGCCCATTGATGTTAAGAGATATTAAGGAAAAGTGATTGTTACTTCCTGCTATTTTTAATATAATCTGTATGTTTGTGTGGTATTCTTTTTTTGGGTTTGTTGGAATAAGATTAATTTCTTGCTTTTTCTAGTGTATAATTTCTCTCCCTTTGTTGGTGTTTTCCATTCACTATCCTTTGAAGGGCTGGATTTGTTTAAAGATACTGTGAGAATTTGTTTTGGTCATGAAATATCTTGGTTTTTCCATCTATGGTAATTGAGAGATTTGCTGGATATAGTAGTCTGGGTTGGCATTTGTGTTCTCTTAGATTCTGTATGACATCTGCCAGGCTCTTCTGGCTTTCATACTCTCTGGTGAGAAGTCTGGTGTAATTCTTATAGGTCTACATTTAAATGTTATTTGACCTTTTTCCCTTACTGCTTTTAATATTTTTTTGGAGAGATAATCTTTTTTTTAATTTCATTTTATTTTCTAAATTTTTTTTATTTACATTCAAAATCATTTCCCCTTTCCCACTTCCTCCCTCCCTGAAAGTCCCATAAGCCCCCTTCCCTCCCTCTTTTCCCCATTTTATTTTTTATTTTCTAAGTTTTTTTAATTACATTTCAAATCATTTCCCCTTTCCTGTTTCCTCCCTCCCCGAAAGTCCCATAAGCCCTCTTCCCTCCCTCTTTGCTCCATTCAACCCCCTCTCGCTTCTCTGTCCTGGCATTCCTCTACATCCAGTCTTTCCAGGACCAGGGGTCTCTCCTTCCATCTTCTTGGAAATCTATTGATATGCAAATTGTGTCTAGGGTATTCCAAGATTCTGGTTTAATATACCTTTATCAGTGACTGCACATCATATGTGTTCCTTTGTGATTGGGTTACCTCACTAGGGATGATATTTTCAAGTTCTGACCATTTGCCTAGGAATTTCGTGAATTCATTGCTTTTAATTGCAGAGTAGTATTCCATTGTGTAAATATACCACATCTTCTGAATCCATTCCTCCGTTGAGGGACATCTGGGTTCTTTCCAGCTTCTGGCTATTATAAATAAGGCTGCTATGAACATAGTGGAGCATGTGTCCTTATTGCATGCAGGTAAAGCCTCTGGGTATATGCCCAGGAGTGGTATAGCCGGATCCTCCAGGAGTGTCATGCCCAGTTTTCTGAGGAACCGACAGACTGCTTTCCAGAGTGGTTGTATCAGCTTGCAATCCCACCAGCAGTGGAGGAGTGTTCCTCTTTCTCCATATCCTTGCCAACAACTACTGTCTCCTGTGTTTTTGATCTTAGCCATACTGACTGGTGTGAGATGGAATCTCAAGGTTGGTTTGATTTGCATTTCCCTAATGACTAAGGATGATGAACATCTCTTTAGGTCTAACTTCTTGAGTTCTTTGTATATATTGGATATTAGCCCTCTGTCGGATGTAGGGTTGGTAAAGATCATTTCCCAGTTAAGTGGTTGCTGCTTTGTCTTTTTGACAGTGTCTTTTGCCTTACAGAAACTTTATGATCTTAGAGCATAAGCTATTCAGGAAATTCTCCCCTGTGCCCATATGTTCAAGGTTCTTCCCTAGTTTCCTTTCTATTAGTTTTAGTGTGTCTGGTTTTATGTGGAGGTCCTTGATCCACTTGGAATTGAGCCTAGTGCAAGGAGATAAGAATGGGTCAATTTGCATTCTTCTGCATGTTGACCTCCAGTTGAACCAGCAACATTTGTTGAAAAGTCTATCTTTTTTCCACTGGATGGTTTTAGCTCCTTTGTCAAAGATCAAGTGACCATAGGAGTGTGGATTCATTTCTGGGTCTTCAATTCTGTTCCATTTATCTACATGCCTGCCACTGTACCAATACCATGCAGATTTTAACACTATTGCTCTGTAGTACAGCTTGAGGTCCAGGATATTGATTCCCCCAGAAGTTCTTTTACTGTTGAGAATAGTTTTAGCTATCCTGGGTTTTCTGTTATTCCAGATGAATTTTTGAATTGCTCTTTCTAACTCTATGAAGAATTGAGTTGGGATTTTGAAGGGGATTGCATTGAATCTGTATATTGCTTTTGGCAAGATGGTCATTTTTACTATATTAATCCTGCCAATCCATGAACATGGCAAATTTTTCCATCTTCTGAGGCCTTCTTCAATTTCTTTCTTCAGAGACATGAAGTTCTTGTCATACAGATCTTTCACTTGTTTGGTTAGCCACACCAAGATACTTTATATTGTTTGTGCTATCGTGAAGGGTATCATTTCTCTTACTTCTTTCTCAGCCTGCTTATCCTTTGAGTATAGGAAGGCTACTGACTTGCTAGAGTTAATTTTATATCCTGTCACTTTGCTGAAGTTGTTTATCAGCTGTAGGGGTTCTCTGGTGGAGTTCTTTGGGTCACTTGAGTATACTATCATATCGTCTGCAAATAGTGAGAATTTGACTTCTTCTTTTCCAATTTGTATCCCTTTGTTTTGTCTAATTGCTCTAGCTAGAACTTCAAGTATTATATTGAATAAATATGGAGAGAGAGGGCAGCCTTGTCTAGTCCCTGATTTTAGTGGGATTGCTTCAAGTTTCTCTCCATTTAAATTGATGTATGCTACCGGTTTGCTGTAAATTGCTTTTACTATGTTTAGATATGGGCCTCGAATTCCTGAACTTTCCAAGACCTTTAACATGAAAGGATGCTGAATTTTGTCAAATGCTTTTTCAGCATTTAATGAAATGACCATGTGGTTTTTTTCTTTGAGAATGTTTATGTAGTGGATTACATTGATGGACTTTCTTATATTGAACAATCCCTGCATCCCTGGGATGAAACCTATTTGATCATGGTGAATGATCGTTTTGATGTGTTCTTGGATTTGGTTGGCAAGAATTTTATTGAGTATTTTTTGCATCGATATTCATAAGAGAGATTGGCCTGAGATTCTCTTTCCTTGTTGGATCGTTGTGTGATTTTGGTATTAGCATAGTTGTGGCTTCATAGAACGAGTTGGGTAGTGTGCCTTGTTTCTATATTGTGGAACAGTTTGAAGAGTATTGGTGTTAGGTCTTCTTTGAAGGTCTGATAGAATTCTGCACTAAAACCATCTGGACCTGAGTTTTTTTTGGTTGAAAGACTTCCAATGACCACTTATATTTCTTCAGGGGTTATAGGACAGTTTAGATGGTCTATTTAATCCTGATTTAATTTTGGTATTTGGTATCTGTCTAGGAAATTGTCCATTTCCTCGAGATTTTCTAGTTGTGTTGAATACAGGCTTTTGTAGTAGGATCTGATGATTTTTTGAATTTCCTCAGTTTCTGTTGTTATCTCTCCCTTTTCGTTTCTGATTTTGTTAATTTGGATACTGTCTCTGTGCCCTCTGGCTTGTCAGCCTAAGGGTTTATCTATCTTGTTGATTTTCTCAAAGAACCAACTCCTCGTTTTGTTGATTCTTTGTATGGTTTTATTTGTTTCTACTTGATTGATTTCAGCCCTGAGTTTGATGATTTTCTGCCTTCTATTCCTCTTGGGTATATTTGCTTCTTTTTTTTTCCAGGACTTTCAGGTGTGCCATTAAGCTGCTAGTGTATGTTCTCTCCCGTTTCTTTTTGGCGGCAACCAGGGCTATGAATTTTCCTCTTAGCACCGCTTACATTTTGTCCCTTAAGTTAGGGTATGTTTTGCTTTCCTTTTCATTAAATTTTAAAAAGTCTTTGATTTTTTTCTTTATTTCCTCCTTGACCAAGTTATCATTGAGTAGAGCATTGTTCAGCCTCCATGGGTATGTGGACTTTCTGTTGTTTTTGTTGCCATTGAAGACCACCCTTATTCCATAGTGATCTGATAGGAGGCATGGGATTAGTTCAATCTTCTTATATCTGTTGAGGTCTGATTTGTGACCAATTATATGATAGATTTTGGAGAAGGTATCATGAGGTGCTGAGAAGAAGGTGTATTCTTTTGCTCTAGGATGAAATGTGTTGAAGTCACCCACTATTATTGCGTGAGGTGCGATGTGTGCTTTGAGCTTTAGTAAAGTTTCTTTTACGAATGAGGGTGCCCTTGCATTTGGAGCACAGATATTCAGAATTGAGAGTTCTTCTTGGTGGGTTTTTCCTTTGATCAGTATGTAGTGTCCTTCTGTGTCTTTTTTGATGACTTTAGGTTGAAAGTCAATTTTACCTGATATTAGAATGGCTACTCCGGCTCGTTTCCTGGGACCATTTGCTTGTAAAATTGTTTTCCAGCCTTTTACTCTGAGGTAGTGTTTGTCTTTGACACTGAGGTGCATTTCCTGCATGCAACAAAATGCTGGGTCCTGTTTATGTATCCAGTCTGTTCGTCTATGTCTTTTTAATGGTGAATTGAGACCATTGATATTAAGAGAGATTAGGGAACAGTGATTATTGCTACCTGCTATTCTTGAAGTTATCTTTATGTTTGAGAGGTTATCTACTTTTGGGTTTGATGCAAGAAGGTTACTATCTCATTTTTCCAGGGTGTTTTTTCTCTCCTTGTATTGGCGGTTTCCACCTATTATCCTTTGCAGGGCTGGGTTTGTGGAAATATATTGTGAAAATTTGGTTTTATCATGGAATATCTTGGTCTCTCTATTTATGGTGATTGAGAGTTTTGCTGGGTATAGTAGTCTAGGCTGGCATTTGTGTTCTCTTAGTGTCTGCATGAGATCTGCCCAGGATCTTCTGGCTTTTATAGACTCTGGTGAGAAGTCAGATGTGATTCGGATAGGTCTTCCTTTGTATGTTACTTGGCCTTTTTCTCTTACTGCTTTTAATATTCTTTATTTAGTACATTTGGTGTTTTGATTATTATGCAACAGGAGGTATTTCTGTTCTGGTCCAGTCTGTTTGGAGTTCTGTAGGCTTCTTGTATGTTCATCGGCATCTCTCTCTTTAGGTTAGGGAAGTTTTCCTCCATAATTTTGTTGAAGATATTTACTGGCCCTTTAAGTTGCAAATCTTCACTCTCAACTATACCTATAATCCTTAGGTTTGGTCTTCTCATTGTGTCCTGGATTTCCTGAATGTTTTGGGTTACACGTTTTTTGGATTTTGCATTTTCTTTGACTGTTGAGTCGATGCTTTCTATGGTATCTTCAGCACCTGAGATTCTTTCTTCCATCTCTTGTGTTCTATTGTTGATGTTTGCATCTATGACTCCTGATTTCTTCCCAAGGTTTTCTATCTCCAAAGTTGTCTCCCTTTGTGATTTCTTAGTTGTTTCTACTTCCTTTTTTAGATCCTGGATGGATTTGCTGAGATCCTTCACTTGTTTGTTTGTATTTTCCTGTATTTCTTTAAGATATTTTTGGATTTCCTCTTTCAGGATTTATGCCTGTTGACCCAAGTTCTCCTGTATTTCTCTAAGCAATTTTTGTGTTTCCTCCTCATGGGCTTCCATCTGTTGATCCATATTCTCCTGCATTTCTTTAAGCAATTCTCGTGTTTCCTTCGTAAGGGCATCTACCCGTTGATTCATTTCTTTAAGCAATTTATGTGTTGCCTCCCTGTGGGCCTCCATCTGTTGACCCATGTTCTCCTGCATTTCTCTAAGCGATTTTTGTGTTTTTTGTAAGGGCTTCTAACTGTTGATTCATGTTCTCCTGTAATTCTTTATGAGATTTATTTGTGTCCTTGAAATCCTCTAACAGCATCATGAGAAGTGATTTTAAATACAGATCTTGTCTTTCGGGTTTGATGGGGTACCCAGGACTTGCTGCTGTTGGAGAGTTGGGTTCGGATGGTGCCACATTACTTTGATTTCTGTTAGTAACATTCCTACGTTTGCCTTTTGCCATCTGGTTTCCTCTGGTGTTAGTTGGTCCTGCTGTCACTGGCTGTTGGTTGGACTTCCTGTGAGCCTGCAAAGCTATTTCTGACCCCCCTGGATTACCGGGATTCCCCTGGCACCGATTTCTGGGGCCTGCCCTGCTCCTGAGTGATTTTGGAGCCCTGATGTGCCTTGCCCCAAGTGATGTTATATTGGGGAATCCCTGCACATCCAAAGGCTCAGCATAGTGGATTCCCGGAGCAGAGGTCAACAAGGGGAGGCTGGTACGCTCCCGCCCTCTGCCGAGGGTGGGGGGGTTGGGAGTCCCTCTGCAGGGCAGATGTCCCACAGCAGAGTTGGCATGTAGGTGACTGCAGACCTGCCCAGCTCTTGGAAGCAGGGAGCACACAGCTGGCTGAGACCCAAGCGATATTATAGTTGATTGTCTCTGTGTCTGGAGGTTTGAGTTGCCCTGTTGCCAGAGCAAAGATGGTGGAGTGAACTCTGCATTCTCTAGGCACAGATCACTCTGCAGGGCAGATGGCCCACAGCAGAGCTGGTGCTCCGAAGTCCGCAGAGCTGCTCCACTCTTGGGCACAGATGGAAGCCCAACAGGCTGTGTCCCAAGCGATGTTATATTGGGGGGACCCTGGGTACCTGTATCCTCAGAGCAGTCAATCCCCGGAACAGAGGTCGCCAAAGGGAGGCTGGTAGGCTTCCGCCCTGTGCGGGTGTGATCTCTCCCAGATACTTTTAATATTCTTTCTTTGTTTAGTTCATTTGATGTTTTAATTATTATGTGATGGGAGGAATTTCTTTTCTGGTCAAATCTATTTGGAATTCTGTAGGCTTCCTGTATGTTCATGGGCATCTCTTTCTTTAGGTTAGGGAAGTTTTCTTCTATAATTTTGTTGAAGACATTTACTGGCCCCTTACGTTGGAAATCTTCACTCTCTTCTATACCTATAATCCTTAGGTTTGGTCTTCTCATTTTGTCCTGGATTTCCTGGATGTTTTGGGTCAGGAGGTTTTTGCATTTTTCATTTTCTTTGACTGTTGTATCAATGCTTTCTATGGTATCTTCTGCATCTGAGATTCTCTCTTCTATCTCTTGTATTCTGTTGTTGATGGTTGGATCCATGACTCCTGACTTCTTTCCTAGGTTTTCTATGTCCAGAGTTGTTTCCCTTTGTGATTTCTTTATTGTTATCTGTAATTTTGATAAACATAAAATATGATTCCCTATGGGTTTTTCAAACATATTTTTATTTATCTCTCTTTTGTTACTCTTCCTCCATATTGCCCTCGTCCCTCCCCAGTTAAAGGTCTGCCTGCCCCCATTTCCCACTTCCTCCTTCATAGGACCTGTATTCTGCTATTTCCATTTCTACAGTCCCTCTAGCAACCACCATGGTCTGATTCCACTCTCCTGCTTTCTGCAGTTGCTCCAGGTTACACACTCACATTGGAGACCTGGATCTGAAACCGCAAGTCAGAAAGAGCAGGCAGCTCTTGCCTTTCTGGTTTGGGGTTGTCTAGTTCAGTATATTTTTACTGCCATCCATATAGGGCCATCCTAGTGCCAGCAAATAGCATGACTTCCTTTGCTTAACACATCTGAATAGTATTCTATTGTGTGCATGTGTTACATTTTTACTATGCATTCATCTGTTGAATGTTATTTCCATTTCCTGGAGATTGAGTATAGCAACAATGAGCACAGCTATGCAAGTATGCACGGACAAGGATTCTAGTCCTGCCTGAAATGCAATGACTAGGATTGGCATAGCTGGGTCAAATGGTAATTTATTGTTAGCTTTTTGAGACTTTCCAATAGATTGCCAGAGAAACTGCCCCAGGTTTCGATCCCACCAAGAGTGAAGGAGCCCCTCCCCTGCCCCATCTCACCACCATGTGGTGACTTGTCTTCTTGAGCTTAGCCATGCTGACTGCAATAAGATGAAGTCTCAAAACTATTTTCACTTGTATTTCTCTAACTACTTAAAACATCAATCCCTTTCTGTAATATTTCTTAGCCATTTTTGAATCTTCTTTTGAGAACTGTCTACTCAGATCCACAGCCCATTTTTAAATTGGGCCATTTGTTTTTATGATTCTTTGGTCTTTGTGAAAGCTTTCCTTCTCTGTTTTCAGAACATATTGAAGTTATGTCTGATTCTCTCTCTCTCTCTCTCTCTCTCTCTCTCTCTCTCTCTCTCTCTCTCTCTCTCTCTGTGTGTGTGTGTGTGTGTGTGTGTGTGTGTGTGTGTGTGTGTGTGTGTTTACGTGCACATGGAGGTCAGGTATAAAACTCAGATGTCACTCATTGGGAGCTTTTTGAACCTGGGACTTGCTTATATATTCAGGTAACTGACCAGTGAATTCTAAGAACCCCTCTGCCTCCATTTCCTTTGTAAACTATCCTGAGCTTTTTATGTGAGTTCTGGAAGTTCAGCTCAGCTCTTCAAGCTTAAACAATGTACTTCATTGACTGTGCTATCTCTGAGCCCTGGATTTATTTTTATTATTACATAACATTGGTAATGTTATATAATGACAATAATTATTACCACATTGGCATTTCATTGGGCTCTGCTGCTTAACTTTTTAATTCTTAGTCTTTTGACTAGCAGCACCTTAACTAACATAACCCTGAAATGCCTCGATGAGGACATTATTGGCAATAACCTGTCCTGCTTCCTTCTGGATCCCATTTGCCTCCATAGTATTCTGTAACATCTTCCGTCTGTAGGAATCAGGCCAAGGCTGGCTAATTCTTTCATGACTTAGCACTTGAGTCATTTTGATTGTTCTCTGATGTGTGTTCTTTCAATGTCCTTTGACAGTGCTATATGCAGAACTGCACATAGCAGCAGTCCCCAGTGCAACTTCATCAGTTCTTTATGTGGTGCCAGGATCGCATCAGCACCATGAGGTATACTTCATAATAATCTGACTGGCTTTCCTTCCTCATTTGTCAAAGATCATGCAGACAGGTTGCTGAAATTTCCACATTCACTCCCACAGTGTGTTCCACATTTCAACTTGATAATAACTTCTAACTTTTCATTCCTAATCACTTTTTATTATTAAAAGAGCTTTGTTTTAATAAAGCTTTGTTTGTATAGAAATAGATTTCTCCATATGAGAGGATGGAAGTCCATTCCTGGGGAGTGAAAAGATTCACCACAGACCATGTCTTCTCTGTAGGTTTGATTCTGCTTCAGAATACTGTGGAAGAGAGAAGAGAAAGTTGATAAGATACTCCAGGCAAAGCTAGAAGCTCCAAGAGAAATTTTCTTCACTCATGTTGTATCTGTGATAGAGAATAATTATCAAGCCCTTGAAAAGATTTTAATTTACTCTGTTGTTTTTTTTTGTTGTTGTTGTTTTATTGAATATAATCTTCATTTACATTTCAAATGCTAAAACTTTTCCCGGTTTCCCACCTCCCCGAAAACCCCCCAACCCCTCCTCCCCCCCCTGCCTACAAGTATATGCCCCTCCACCCGACCTACTCCCACCTCCTGCCCCCTTGATTTCCCTTTGTTGGGGCATCTATTGAGCCTTCACAGGATCAAGGACCACTCCTCCCACTGATGCCCGAGAAGGCATTCTTCTGCCCCATTTTTGGCTGGAACCATGTGTACCCCTTGGTTGATGGTTTAGTCCCTGGGAATCCTGGGGCATCTGAGTGGTCGACATCGTTGTTCTTCCCATGGGGCTATAAACCCCTTCAGCTCCTCCAGACCACCCTCCAACTCCTCCATTGGGGACCGCAAGCCCAGTCCAATGGTTGACTGCTAGCATCTGCCTCTGTATGTGTAAGGCTCTGGCAGGACCCCTCCAGAGACAACCATAACAGGATCCTTTTGGTATGTACTTCTTGTCATCCATAATAGTGTCGGGTTTGGTGACTGTTTATAGGATGAATCCCCAGGCAGGGCAGTCTCTGGGTGACCTTTACTTCAGTCTCTGCTCCACACTTTGTCGCCTTTATTGCTCCTGTGAGTATTTTGTTCCCTTTCTCAGAGGAACCAAAACACTCCCACTTCAGTTCTCCTTCTTCTTGAGCTTTCTGTGGTCTGTGAATTGTAACATGTTTATTTTGAGCTTTTGAGCTAACATCCACTTATCAGTGAGTGCATACCATGTGTGTTCTTTTGTGATTGGGTTACCTCACTCAGGATGACACTTTCTAGTTCCATCCATTTGCCTAAGAATTTCATGAATTCATTGTTTTTAATAGCTGAGCAGTACTCCATTGTGTATATATACCACAGTTTCTGCATCCATTCCTCTATTGAAGAGCATCTGGGTTCTTTCCAGCTTCTGGCTATTATAAATAAGGCTGCTATGAACATAGTGGAGCATGTGTCCTTATTACATGTAGGAGCATCTTCTGGGTATATGTCCAGGAGTGGTATAGATGGGTCCTCAGGTAATTTACTCTGTTTTTATTAAGTTATACTGAAATACTCCATGTGGCTAATAGTTATCATATTTTATCATAGTACCAGAAAGTAAGGTGCCTGGACCAAGGGTTCAGAGACCACTAAAAAGTCAAGCACGTATCTCTATTTCAAGTATTTTTCATGTGCAGTTTTAGAGAGCATTCTACATTTGACCTTATGTTACTAACCTAGGGAGGATCATCATATCTGTCCCGTTGGGCTACTGTAAGGGGACAATCTATGAAGAATGTGGCCCTTGTTATATGTATTCTTTAGATATATATTTGGGATATTTCAAAAGCTAAGATCACGTTTTCTTTTAACATTCAATTCCTAGGATGGTGTCAGGTCATAGAGTTCCATGGCACCTGGGATCATTTCTAGAGGAAGCATCAATTCTTTGTGTTCAGTTGGACAGCTAGAGAGACTTGGGAAAGCTCTAAATGCCCAGAGCAAGGAACAATGCAGGATCCTCTGAGACAGTGAGTCAGATAATTTTTTATATAGTCAGACTTTTCATGCATTAATAAATGGGAAACTCCATTTCAGAATCCTTAAGACAAAGGGTAGAAGTCATAGAAACATCACTTGGAAAAGCTATCCCAGTGCTCATTGCTATTATAACCACCAGAGTAAATGCTAGGCATTCAATTCCAATTGTTATATATTTCCTCTCAAAAACAGATTGAAAAAATAGCTGTACAACCAGAAAAATTAGCTATGGTAATACAAAGGCCTGAGAGACAAGGCACAGAAGAAGTAAACGAACAGGAAATGCTTAATTGTGAACCTATGGTGCATAATGAAACTGAGAATCAAGATACACGGCCCATTGACAGTGAATAAGAAGCCTGAAGTCAGGCTCTCTAGTATGAGCCAGGAATGGAGTGAAAGTACCTAAATGTCTAGTTTATATGTTGGTTCATAAAAATCTAATTGTACCTTGATATATACACACACACACTCACAGATTTCTTAAACCAATTTTCACCCTTTGATTTGCAAACAACTAACACCCATTAGAAATGCTTACGGTAGGCTATCAGAGAGATAAGTCAGGAGTTGGTAGAGAAAAAAAAGCCAGTCAAACTATTACAAAGCATAGTTCATGATTCTGAGGCTATTCTAGAATGTCTTATTTTAACAACTACATTATGCTTAACAAGCACTTCTTAGGCACTGGGCATATTTCAGGGTTTATGTTCTTAAAGTGGTGGTGACTCAATATATAGGCAGGGTAGTTTTAATCTATAGTATCTGTTTTCTATGTGCAATTTGTGATGGATAATGCTTTTATGAAACTTGAAACATTTTTTTATCATTAAAAAAATACAGTTAGTGGTTCAGTGGTTATGAGCACTAGCTGCACTTACAAAGGACCCAGTTTAAATTCCCAACTCATAAACATCTGTAACTCCAATCTCAGAGAATCCTTCTTGCCTCCATAGGCACCCAGCATGTACATTGTTTACAGACATACATGCATTCAGAACACCCACACACACATATAATTTATTTTTATTATTTATAAATTTAAAAATTAGTCATGAAATAAGAAATTCCTATTAAAAAAGAAAGATTTTATTAAAAGGACTAAAGGGACCTTAGTAGATAACACCTCACAAAGGCTTTTGGGATTCTTATGCACATTACTGGCTTGCTTTCTTATAGAACCCAAGACTACCAACCCAGGGATGGTACCACCCACAAGGGGCCCTCCTCTCTTGATCACTAATTGAGAAAATGCCTTACAGCTGGATCTCATGGAGGCATTTTCTCAACTGAAGCTCCTTTCCCTGTGATAACTCCAGCTTGTGTCAAGTTGACAGAGAAAACCAGCCAGTACAGTTATACTGAGTAAATCTATTCAGCCGTGCAGCAGAGAATGGCCAGGAGGGGACCGATGCACAGTATGAGCCACCAGGGGAGGGCCTGGGGATTGGGGATGGTGTAGATGGACTAGTTTTTGGAACTCATTTGACTGGTCCTAGGCATAGGATAAGCACTTCATGTAAAATCTGAAGGCTAAATGTCTGTAATTTAATTTTGAACTACATATTTGAAAATATCTGATCAAAGGTAACTGATTTGTCAAATAATAAATTTTATCTTTCTGAATTATACTATACTAAAGCCATCCTCATTAACACACTAAGTATTCCATACTTGCTCTGTTCCCTAACTATGTGGTTGCTGTTTTTTTTATTTTATTCACAGATGCTATTAGCCTGTACAATATCTTACAGGGAACATGAATTTAAAGTGATGTTAGGAAGAAATTGTATATCCTTAAATGTCTAACTGAGCTTTGAAAAATAAAAAATGAAAAGTGAAAACTGCTTGGATTCTTATGCACAGATGTTCTCTGCTTTCTGCAAAGTTGGTGGGCTTTCCTCTTCTTCAGTCACATTGAGTCGTGTTGAGCATCAAATGTAACTTTTATTTGCCTGAAGCAATACTCGTCTCTGAGGCTTACTGCCTCCATCAGCTAAGCCTAGTTCTAGAAGCATCTAGACTCTTACCTAGGCCTACAGTATTTTCAGCCTCTGAGATTTACTGCTAAGACCACCCTTTCTAATTCTTTCTGTACATTAGCTGACTGGTTCAATTCACTTATGGCTCAAACTCCTCTCCAAGCTAACTGATTCAATCTGGCTTCTCTCTCTCCGTCTCTGATTTTTTTTTTTTTTTTTACTCATACTAACTCTGGCAATCTATTCTAAACTTGTCTCCTTCTCATTCTCTGGCTCCTTGTTTTTCACCTATGTCTAGCTTGTTCTTTAACCCGGTCTCTGTAAAACTCTCCCAGTAAAACTGCATCTCTTTCTGTCTCTCCCACTCTCTCAGTCTCTGTCTCTCTGTCTCTGTCTCTGTCTCTGTCTCTCAGTCTCTGTCTCTGTCTCTGTGTCTCTCTGTCTCTGTCTCTGTGTCTCTGTCTCTCTGTGTCTCTGTCTCTCTGTGTCTCTGTCTCTCCGTTTCTCTGTCTCTGTCTCTCTCTGTCTCTGTCTCTCTGTCTCTCTGTCTGTCTCTCTGTCTCTGTCTGTCTCTCTGTCTCTGTCTGTCTCTCTGTCTCTCTGTCTGTCTCTCTCTGTCTCTGTCTCTCTTGCTCTCTTAAGTAGCCTTTCTTTTCTCTGTTATGAGTTGGACATATCCTAATCTAATCTTTCTCTGATTTATCACTTTGTCTGCTACTCAACTAGACATTGCTTTCAAACAGGAGTGCTTCCTTCTACAACTTTGACGGCACCCGTGCCGCCACGGTACCGAGCATTGGGTGTAGGCCTGGGGGATTAACAGAAAACACAGACTCGGTCATTCTGGTGAGGAGAATGCCAAAGTTTTACTGAGGAACCAGCAATATATACTAGAGGTCAGGTGAAAAAACAGGGAAAAAACAATCATAGCCATAGGTCAGGCACCTGGTAAGTTCCTACCACACAGGGCGGGAAGACAGAAATCAAGCTAAGCTGCAGGATGTTCTGCCCTCAGGAAACCTGTGCAAACAGCTCAGCTGGGGTGTTGAGCTAAGCTCGCCGATGCCCAACAGGTCCCCCTTTTTTATCTTTAAAGAATAACATCTGTCTTAGGACACCTTACGTCCTACTCCCATTACCCGTCTCTGGGAATCTCTGCCAGTCCCAGAGTCCCTGACTTAGGTTGGTGTGGACTAAGAAGGAGTTGCCCGTCATAGACTAACTATTCATGATATAGGCTGAGCCATATTTGAGCAGATGAATTATCCTGTGCCAAAGACATAAGCACTTGTTCAGTTACTGCTCTGGACTGGTATTGTTATTTGCACATACAGTTTAGAAGGAACAATCCCAATGTGGCAGCTCCACCTGCCAAAAGCCCTAGTGCCATGGACCCAGACTTTTTAAATCAGGGGTGGCAGTAATGCCAAAGTCTCTTATGGTGATACAAGGTGACAGAGAGTCTTTCTTCATCATTTAGAAGCATAGGCACAATTCCAGGAATATTTACAACCACAGCAGCATCTTCATATTCTCCGCAGTTTGTCAGTACACACAATCTGCTAGAACAATTCAATTTCTTGTCTTCTTCCTGTTCATTAGAGACTTTCCAAACTACAAAAAAGAATGGGGTTAAAACATAATTTAGTATTCAAAGAATAATTTTTCTATTAGTAGAGAACATAACTGGTCACACAGTACTACTTATCCCCACCGGCATCAGGACTGGTAGATTTTCCACAAAGCTCCAGTAAGTTTCTGTCTGTACCAGTGTCCATAATGACAGGACACACACAGTGCTCAGGCAACCAGATAGGACTTGCTGTATCTTTAGGAAAGATACAAACAGAACCTCTCATCCTGACCAACACTGGATCAAACTCTGAGCACATTGAGGGCATTGAGTAACAATTTGCACAGCTTGTTCTCTAGTAATAACACAATGAACTTTTGGATAACAATTATCAATTTTGCCTAAAAGGCTTACCATTTAATAATGGCTGTGAACACATAACTGATGAACAACTATTACAGTAGGCTTTTCTACTATCTATAAAGTTATTTGTCTTTTGCCTGTTAATTTGCATCCACCTTGAGAACAGAGGTTTAAATCCTCCTGTGGTAAGCATAGAGCAATGTCTTAGCCAATAAATGTTTTACAATTATCAGGATGCAAAGCAAAAAACAACCTTCTGAATCCATAATAATTTTGTATGGAGTAGGCAGGCCAGATTTTAATCCTTCATAAATTCTCCATAAACTTATTAACCTTTCATAGATTTTAGGTTTGAGCTGTATTTTGAACCACACCTGGATAGATCTGTCAATAATGCTGTTTTTGACCTGAAATTTCCTAGGTGGAATTTGCAAGACAAAAGCAGTGCCTTACAAGCCTCCACTGAGGCAGCTCTGAGCTTTCCATTTGCTCATTATGTATGAGGGTCGAATAACAAAAGGAACCTGTAATTTGAGGGTTGCCAGAAAAATTCTACTAGCTGTTTTTAGTAGTCTTATCTACAAATTTTTTAAACAGTTCAAAAGGAGCCTGTTTGATACCAAGTAAATTCCCCCTGAGATCTCCTTTTCATTCTTGGGGAGTTAAATTTTGTTTCTACCACTGTATCCAATAAAGCTTGTGAAAAAGTGGCAACAGGCCTATACTGGCCACAGCTGTTTTTAACTTTTATCACTCTTGAAATTATCTTAATTACAAAATATGGGTGAGTTAAGAATTGTGAGCCTTTGATCAGACTGCAAACTGCAGTCAATTGTAGTCAAAATATGCAAAACATATTCATACCTTTAAGAACAATCAGAAACAAAAATGAAGCAACTACACAAATCTTCTAAATTTAAACTAAACAATTTTTTTCTAGCTTTAATTTCAAGAGAAAAAACACTTTGAACCCAATAATCACAATTGCAGAGATTTCTCTAGGAGAAATAACCATTAGCCTACTTGCCCTAGAACTTAAGCTGCTGGCCATTTTTAAAAGCAGCCTTTTCTCCAGTTATACTTGACTCCTAGCTGAATTCGGGGCAACTTAAATCAGCCTCTGCTGTGTAAACTGAAATTGGATCAAGAGATGGACCTCCAGCAAATAAAGTTTTTACCATTTTTTCTTTTCAACATGAAACATAGAACAACAATCATTCAAACAACGAGACAAAGACAGACACAAATTGACATGTGGACAAATTAGTGCACCAAAGACAAACAATCCATAGAGAGGAAGAAACTAAGAATATCTCCAGTGGGGTCCATAGAGGAAACAGGATGTCTCCAAATTTCCCTTTGTCCCTAGGAGATTGTTGAAATCCATTTTCCTTCTCTCTTTCTCTCTCATGTTTCTAAATTTTTGTTTTTGTTTTTTACTATTTTATTTTATCTTATTTTATGCCCTATTCCTCTCTCCTGATGCAGTTCTTCCTTTCACTTAGTTTCTTACACGATATATTTCTCCAATACGTTCCTCTCCTTTCGTTGGTCGGCTTTTCTTGGAATGATCCCATCAGGTGCTCCTCTCTTTCCCGATCTCGATCTCGGTGGGACCTCCAGTTGATGACGCCCTCACCACCACGGTACTGAGTATCTGGTGTAGGCCTGGGAGATTAACAGAAAACACAGACTCGGTCATTCTGGTGAGGAGAATGCCAAAGCTTTACTGAGGAACCAGCAATATATACTAGAGGTCAGGTGAAAAAACAGGGAAAAATCAATCATAGCCATAGGTCAGGCACCTGGTAAGTCCCTACCACACCGGGCGGGAAGACAGAAATCAAGCTAAGCCGCAGGGTGTTCAGCTCTCAGGAAACCTGTGCAAACAGTTCAGCTGGGGGTGTTGAGCTAAGCTCACCGATGCCCAACACAACTTAACACTAACTTCATTGTTTGTGATTAAAGGCATATACTAAGGACAGGTCTGTATTCCAGACATAGAGATTAAAAGAGTTTACTAAGGGCTGAGCCACACCACAACTAAAAGCATTTTTTTTCTGTAAATAACACAATCTCAGGTTTCACAGTGTGATCAAATATCTTGCAACGGGGTGTGTGTGTGTGTGTGTGTGTGTGTGTGTCTGTGTGTCTGTGTTCTTAGGGATACAATAAAAACCAAAAAAAAAAGTTGAGTAGAATGATATAGCATATTTTTATATCGATCCTATTAGGGAATTAAAATTATCTTCACTGCCTTGCATTATCTCCGGAGAACCCAAAAAGGCATAAATATAATTGGGGACGGACCCCATCCTCCTGAGTGGCAAGTACTGCTAGTAAATGTATCAAATGTAAAATATTTCATGGGCAATTATTTATATGTCCTTAATTTATTTCTAGGATTTAAGTGCCTAAGTTAGGAGTTTATTTCTGTGGTCTTCAAGTTCATGCAGATTTTTTCTTGTATCATCACTGAATTCCATAAATTATTTAATTATGTTAGATTCATGCTTGTTCTTGAAAAACATGTTCTTTTATTGAAAAGGAAGTAAAATCATTTTATGATAAAATTGAAGATTTACGTGGAAAATATTTCTGATAAGATAGAAGAGATATATAGAAAAACACGTTGAAATTGACAATTTTCATGGAAAATTAAAGAGTAAAGTGATAGACATAAAAACATTGCTAAATTAATTGAAAAATGAAATAGAAACATTTTATGATAGAATTGAAGATTTACGTGGAAAATATTTCTGATAAAATTGTAGAAAAATGTAGAAACACATGTTAAAATTGAAGATTATCATGGAAAATTTTATATAGATATAATAATAGTAGGCATAAAACTATTCCTAAGTTGATTAAAATTGGGATTATAAACATTTTCTGATAAAATTGAAGATTTATATGGAAAATATTTCTGATAAAATTGAAGAAATATATAGAAAAACATGTTAAATTGAAGATTATCATGGAAATTATACAGATAAAATGGTAGGCATAAAAATAATTCTAAGTTGATTGAAAGTGAAATTATAAATATTTTCAGGTAAAATTGAAGATTTACATGGAAAATATTTCTGAAAAATTCAAGAACTATATAGACAATCATGTTAAAATTGACTATTTCATGGAAAAATTATGCAGATAAAATGGTAGATATAAAAAACCTTTCTAAATTA
The DNA here is from genome assembly GCA_036184795.1 of Tokudaia tokunoshimensis. Classification (NCBI taxonomy): domain Eukaryota; kingdom Metazoa; phylum Chordata; class Mammalia; order Rodentia; family Muridae; genus Tokudaia; species Tokudaia tokunoshimensis. Next base: position 66,559,717 of record BTHU01000005.1, on the reverse strand, counting down.
ATTGAAGGTGGAATTAAAAACATTTTGTGATGAAATCAGAGATTTATATGGAAAACATTTCTGACAAAATACAAAAAAAATATAGAAAAAACATGTTAAAATTGAAGATTATCATGAAAAATAATGCAGATAAAATGGTAGACATAAAAATCATTACTAAATTAATTGAAAGAGGAATTACAAACATTTTATGATAAAATTGAAGATTTACATGAAAAATAAATGTCTATGTCTTTTTATTGGGAAATTGAGTCCAGTGATGTTAAGAGATATTAAGGAATAGTTATTGGTGCTTCCTGTTGTTTTTGATGTTTTCTTGAACTGTGTATTTTACTGAGAATATTTGTGTATATGTTCATAAATGATATTGGTCTGTAATTTCTGTGCTTTCATTCCTAAATATAACCTGTTTTGTCTGTGTAATATGTGTGTGTGTATGCTTTAGGGATGGCTGTTTGGCACTGCACAGCTAATTGGTGTGCCCTTCCCTGGGAAAGACCACTCCATAGCTCCTAGCTTTCCTCAGTTGACTGTAGTTCTTTGTGTAGGATTGGAGCTTTGTGGGCTTTTCTCCATCCAATATTGTATATTCATTGATGTTGTCCTTTTTAGCTCATATTTGGGTGGCTATGTTGGTGAAACTTTGTTGGTGTAGCTTCTAATTTTACTAGAAAACACAATCTCACCATTTCCTGATCCACAGACCCTTAAAATAGTTCCATTTCCCTTTACACAATGTATGAGAACATTTGGTAAATTGATCCACTGAGACTGTGTTCCACAATGTTGCGTTTTGGTTGGTTGTGGTTTTCTGTAGTGGTCTCTGTATGTTGAAAAAAAAAAACTTTGTTGAAGAGAAGTTTTTATGTATTTTTATCTGTGGATAGAAGGACAGATGTTTATATAATGTTGTTAGGGATTATGCTGGCTTAGTAAATTAGTGGTTGTAGATTTTCCTCCTATAACCGTGATTAATTAGTTAGATTTCTAGTACCAGAAGACACCATACAAGTTTCCAAAGAAGGGAAGTAACCAACAATCCAACCCAGCTGTGATGCCTATACACTACATCAATAACCAGAACACCACAATAACCACAAGGTTTCAGTAATGCCACACATATCTCAGGTGTAACCAACAGCTCTTTAATAGGGTTTATGACCTGTTCAACAAGAGTAAGACCACGCCTACTTTATTCTTAACATTTGTAGTAAGTATATTTCTCATTTGATCTGCTTTCTGAAATACTGAGTCATGACTAATGCCACATTAATAACAATTGGGATGGTATGGTGACTTTAATGAGAGTGGTCTCCTTAGGCTCATATGTTTGAATGCTTGATCCTTAGTGGAACCTTATGAAAAAGACTAGGAGGTGTGACTTTGTTGGGGGTAAGTGTGGCCTTGTGTGTCACTGAAGATTGACTTTTGAGTTTTCTAAAGCCCAAACCTGGTCTAGTCTCTGCCCACAACTTGCTGATTATCTTTTGAGGTTTCAGTTACTTGTCTAGCACCATGCCTACCTGGCTGCCACCATGATCACCACCTAGATGATCATGAACAAAGGCTTTGAATAAGCAAGCTCACATTGAAATGTTTCCTTCTATAAATTGCCTTGATCATGGAGTTTCCTCACAGGTATAAAAACCCCAGTTAAGGCAGATGGTATGATTGTTAGCCCTCACAGAGTTATTATTTTATTTTCAGATGAAACAGATGAGTTTGAGCCTTTCCTAAATTTTGTGAGAATCTAAAGGCTCCTTTTTTATAATTTTATTTATTTATTTATTTATTTTGGTGAGAACCAAACACTGTTCTTATAATTCAGGAAAACTGGATCCAGTACAATTTATTGCCCAACAAAACACTATGGCAGATTTAGGAACAGAAACTTAATCAAAAATGGAGTCCCAAAGCCTGCTATAAATTAAAATTGAACTTTGAAGTCAGAAAAAAAAATGGTTATAAAAGATGCAGTGGAGGCTGAGTTCTTCTTGAACTTCCATATATGTAGCTTGATCCTGTCTAATTTCACCTGTTCTTCAGAGCACTGGAACTCCAAAACCTTTTCCCTAGAGCCACAAAGCAGCATTTCCTTGGGGGTGCGATGGACACGTGGGTGTTGGGGCCACACTCCTAGTTCACAGTTAGAACTGGAGTATTGTATGAAGCCTTGGTTTAAAGAGCATTTTTATCAGTGGTATGACGTTTGCATTTTCGAAGCCATGAAGAAAACAAACTGTTGTCTGAGTCCCAAATGCATGGTTAGCTCAAATTCTGAGGTGAGACTGGGGATGGGTGTTCTAAAGAAGTTGCTTGGATGGTTCAAAAGGACAGCTGGAATCTGTGTATGAATCAGCAGCTTCCAGGTCCTGCTCCAAGGAAGAGGACACCCCTGTGGGTTAGGTATGGGTCCAGTCCCTGCCTCAGCCCTCTCCCAAATCTCCCCAGAGCAGCCGGATACTTACCTGTTTCCCAAATTTGACTGCAGCATGACATTTTGTTTGAACAAAGGTTTCTGTGGTTAAAAAGCACAGACATTAATTCTCTATAGGGTAATAAATTGTAAAAACCAAGAGCCCCTATTTCCTTCTACTTCTGTGTCATGGGAAAAGTGTGACAGTAAAAAAATTATAATCAGAGATTGTAAGGAAAGGTGACAGGAAACTCCACCTTAGGTGAGAGGAAACAGGAGCACTGAAAATGAACCCAGGGACAAGCAAGCCTGTAGCAAAGTTCAGGAGTCTGCTTTTCTAGAAGCTTCTTGGCTAACAGTAGCCTCTGAGACCCCTTGATGTTAGCGCATAAGCTACCTACTGCAGATGTCAAACATGTTCAATTTTGATAAAATTTATGGCCCAAAGGTACAAATTTAGAGACTTTTTCCTGGTTCTCATTATCCAGCATTAAGTCAATGAGTGGAAGTTGATCTATATGTATAGACACTTAAAATAATAAAGTCATCAAAGAGGGGGGTGTAGCCACAGACAGCCAATGCTCAATTTTTTTCATGGAAATTTAAAAAGTTAGAAAATTCGGGAATACCTGTTTTAAATATATTTATTTTAATTGAGGTGGTTTAAGTACTATAGTGAAGATATAAGAACAGAGAAATATAAAAAGTTGAATAGTTTTATTATTTAAGGTAAGTTGTAGTGTAAAAGCCAACACTCTATCTCCTCCAGCCCAAAACATGTATAGACACGTGTTTGAAAGGAGTTCTCAACTAGCCACTAGGTCCCTAGAAAATGAAACCTAACTAAGGATAAAGAGTAGTAGCAGCCATGCCAATGACAGGTATGAGTTCTGAGAAAGCACTAAAAGGAAAACAATATTTACATTCGAAGAGGTATGAAAACAAAAACCCGATGACGCCATCAGTGTCAGCTGAGCAGATGGAGAAGGAATAAGCCTGACAGTTGGGAAGACCGAGGTGACTGTCAAAGGTTTTGAAAACAGGAAGCTCCAGTTGGTGGGACGCTTGGCTAGGATTATGGTACTAAATGATCATCGAGGCCTCTTCCTTCCATTCTTCACTCCAACTGAATAAATATGAAATCAGAATAGGACAAACACTCCATAAAACACTCATTAAACCATGTTGTGATTTCAATTGTCATGCATGTGAACCTTGCTCTAGAATTCCTAACAAAGGGCAACAAGAATCCTGCCAGAGAAGAGCTGAAATGAAGTGTTGCCTTTGGGGGGGAAAACAAGATCCAGGAATTAGTGCCCTGGAAACACACAGCCCTGTGGCTTGACTGCTGGGGCCTTCTGTAATGGCTGTGAATGGCTGAAGGACAGGAGTTAGTTAGCTCTGTCACCCATGGTCTATGACACCCAACAACAAGCACAGAACCTTTATTTTGAAACAAATTATGACGAGAAACATAAACATTCATAGCATGTTTGCATTGCTGCCTGAGGATTCTGTAACAAATTCCCATGCTTTAAACACATGAAATTACAATAGAGAAATAAATGAAAGTTCAAGTTAAAAGTCCTCCAGTCCAGTTTGTATAGTATTTTAAAGTGATACTTGGAGATGACATGTAGTCTTATTGATCCTGTACATTTCTTCCTGTAGTATTTTCAAACAGCCGACTCCTGTTTATTCACTAATTCTTACAATCAGTTTGCAAAACTAATAAAGCCAGAGCTTCCCTAGATGACTTAAGGGCAGGGAAAGGTAGGCAGCTCAGGTGCTGGGTCACCTTCTTTTCACCCTAGACTCACCTGGAAAGTCTTCCATGAACCATTGGTTGGGACATGTAGCAGAGCTCACTGAAAACCATTTTTTAGTATTTATAAATGTTACATAGTGTATGAAGCATATGGAACAAGCTAATACAAATAAAGGGAAGTTCAAGCATAGCAACCACTCACTGCTTAAAGTCATTAAGAAACTAATTTATTCCTCTGTCGATTGTCTGGGTACTACCTACAGAGACTTGCTTGCTTCAAGGTTATCTACTCCTAGGATTTATTTGTGGATGAAGGATTTCCCCTTTTTTACAAATTAAAAAGACAGACAGACAGACAGACAGGCAGGCAGGCAGGCAGGCAGGCAGCCAGGCAGCCAGGCAGCCAGGTACATAGATACATAGATGATACATAGGTGTATCAAATGTGTTGATGAAGCCTGTAATCCCAACTGCTCTGGAAGTTTAGGCAGGAGGGTTACAGACCACGGCTAGTCTGAATTATATAACAAATTTAAGAGCAAGATGGCAAATTTAGCAAGATTGTTTCAGAGATGATTAAAAAAAATAGAGGGATTGAGTGGGTAGCTCAGTGGTGAGATGTTTGTCTAGCATAGAATAAACTGGTTAGTTGCCAATACTGAAAAAAAATAAAGATAAAAAGGGTGTGTGTGTGTGTGTGTGTGTGTGTGTGTGTGTGTGTGTGTGGTTGTGTGTAATACATAAATACAACATACTCAGTCCATATGTTACTTGTATGTATGACTGAGGGCTGGCCATTTGATACCAGATACACAATTGATGTGTTCTTCCCTGAGGAGGACTATTTCTCCTGCTCTCATCAGGGAGTACTTCTGATTCCAACAGGGTTTAGGTATTGTGACCTTTCTCTTTCCACATTAGTATGTCTATTGATATCATCCTTGTTCAGGTAATATTTAGAAAGCTATGTTGGTGTAGAGCCTAGGAAAGTAAATTAATAAATAAATAAATAAATAAATAAGAAAACAGTTGTAGGCAGAGTGGACGAGCAATAGATGGGAATAGCAGGCTACAGGCTACATGCAATCTGAAATGGGAAATAGGAAAAATGGGGTGGGGAGAGGTCTCTAATGAGGAAATAAATGGAGAAGAAAGGGTAAAATAAGAGTAAGTATGTCTGAAAAATCATAAGGAATCATACCATTAACTATCAAAAATTACCCTCAATATACAGAAATAGGTATAGAAATATACATATACTTTGAATAGAATTTTTCTATTTGGGCTGGCAATGCTATCTCAAAGAGCCATAGAGTGTCTAACAAAACTCCCTCACTAGGAAAAAAAAGCTATCTTTTAAGTTGTTGCTTAAGGTTATTCAAGAGGCTCCCCAAACATTACAGAGTATTTCTACTAGACTTTGTTACCCCATGAGGTGGCAGGTAAGTCTCTATTGCTGAAGACACCATGGACTATGGTCACAGGGTTCAAAGGACAGGCACTAGAACTAACCTGAAACCCTCCTCCCTGAGGACAAGTTTTCATGGTACCAGATGGCACCAAGGGGAACCAACCAATTGTTCTCAGCCTTCAGATTCCATCTACTGAATACACTGTTCTCTTTCTTCAGCTTCACTGCCCTTCCACAAGTACCATGACCCCCGATCCTTGTCTATAGTTATTCTTTATTTATTAGTTATTCTTCTCGTTATATGGCTTTACTACCCAGCTTCTAACTTACTGAAATGACGAAGCTATAAATACAACTGACAATATCACAATAGTAATAACAGCAACCATTTATGCAGTATAAATCATTTTAAGCATTTTACACAAATTAACTCACTCAATTGTCTTAATCGCTTCTTTCATAGATGAGGAAGCAGTGAGTCATAACCAAGTCATCTAAGGTCAGACAGTTCCTTAGTCGGCAGAGTATTTGTTCCAAACTCCTTGTTTCTGACAGTAAAACAGTTCATTGGTACAGGATATGGTAGGGAAAGCTGAGTGTGTTTGAGATAATTTTTAGAAAAAGTTGGGGGATATAATAGGCACGGGAATTTATCTAGCAAAAGTCCCTGGAAGGAAATGGAAAATAGAAAAAAAATCCAAAAGTCTTTAAAGTATCCTCTTCCATGTAAATAACAGAAGGAACAGAACTCCTCACCCCAGAACTGCTACAAGGATGAAATACTGATGTAAATACGCTGACTCATCTACAGAAAGGGATATTTGAGGGTACTCCAGAACAATTACTTAACTCAATTTTTATAGATTAAAGTGTAATGACAGCTTATACATTTCAAAAATTGAAAATGCTAGTTCGTTCTCTATAATGCACTAAATGGGGTGAGCTAAATGGATAAAGTAATTGATTTGGCAGAAATTAAACCACATGTAATTTCTTCAAGAACATAGATAGTAGTTAATTATTTCCCATATCATACTCACATTCCAGTATCAGAACTGCTACATTTGTATGGGATTTAGAGCGGAAATAACAGTGATGGATGCTTGCAGCTGGGTGGGAAACAATAAATAGCCAAGAACTGCTTAAGTATTACCACCGTGACAGGTGTTGTACGCCATTCAAGCTTTGTTTTGCTTTGCTTTGCTTTGTTTTGTTGAGATAGTGCTGGGATTAAAGGAGTATACAGGGGTGGTGGTGGGTGTGCAAGGGCAGGTGACAAGAGTAGAAACATGGCAGAAGGGAACAACAGTGTATTCAATAGATGGAATCTGAAGGCTGGGAACTATTGACTGTTTCCCCTTACCAAGCACCACTTGTCTTCAGGGAGGAGGTTTTCAGATTAGTTCCAGCTCAGGTCCTATGGATCTACAAAGTACTTGCCTCAGAAGCCTGAGGACCAGATTTAAATCCCAGGAACCCTTGTGAAAACACTGGGTGTGGTGAGGATTATTTTCAATCCCAGTGCTGCTGAGGTGAAGACATGAGGATCTCTGGGACCCATAGCTAACAAGGAAAGCCCAATTGGCAAGTTCTGGGCCAGTAAAATATACTGTCTCAAAGGAGGAGACTGACATCCAGGATTGTCCTTTGATCTACACACACACACACACACACACACACACACACACACACGCACATGCATACAATGTTTTAAGGTTGTTTCTATATGTAGAAGGAATAACAATTTAATTGGCATCTCAGAGCTGTGAGGTGTAATATCATAATACCACAACATAATTCTACTTTTTCTTACATATTTTTGGTAATAAGGCTTGCATGAAAAGGTCATTGGTTGGGGATTACACTGTCAACAAGTTCACCAAAGGTGAACAATGCTAAATATTTCTATGATCTATCCTTTGAATATTGCTCTAGTTTATATAATCTTATTTTTTCATGAAATTATGCTAAAGGTTATTGAACAACTTATTCACTGGGAGAGAAATAGCCAGTTTGCATTCTATACCAAAGAAGTAACTCAGGCTTCCCCTCACACTAGCACCAAACCTGTTGCTTTTCACTCTTGCCTCCAGACTTTCTCCCTAATTGCATTTAACTGATTCTCTTTGTCCTATGACACATTTCCAATACTTATTCATCTCTGAATTGGACCCAATTCTTTTTCTGTAGAAATCTTGAAGAAAGGCAAGTTATTTTGCCTGCATAGGATGCTTTAGAGAAACTTAGGTGAAAGTCCCATCTCAGCATATCACTAACCTAAACTAACTTCATCATTCTGAAAAGACTTTGCAGAAGTTACACATTCCCAATAAAGGATTTCAAGTAAAGTGGTCATTAGAATTTAAGGTTCTTTACTGTGTAACACTTAGTAGGTCAAGCCTTCATTTCAGGCATACCAAAAGCCACATCATGTCATTAATTTTAAATTTTAAAAATGAAAGTCCAAGCCTGGTGGTGGTGGTACACCTTTAATCCCAGCACTTGGGAGACAGAGACAGGTGGATCTCTAAGTTCAAGGCCAGCCTGGTCTACAGCATGAGTTCCAGGACAGCTAGGGTTATTCAGAGAAATCCTATCTTGAAAAAAATTAAATAAGTAAATACATAAAAGTCCAGATCTGTAGCTATGAGATTCTCAAGAATTTATAACAAATATATTAATTGCAACAATTAAAAACAATCATAAATTGTTAGAACATTTCCTGTTAGCTTGAAGCTTCTTAAAATCAAGAAATCATTCAACAAGAATATAAGATCTTGTATGGGTGCCATTTGCAGACACTGGTGTCAGCAGTCATACCTAAGCTATACTGTCACATTACCCTGCCCTGTCACTAATTTATTTCTGTTTTCCCATCTTCTAATTTATCAAATATAACCTATTCTCTGTTTTCAAGACCTGTGAGTTCAAGTCACCTTCATTTGATGAATTCGTACAATTTGAGGTTGTAGAATTCAAGCAATAAGATAAATAATTGATCCTGGCCCCTGGCCAAATAACCAAACCATAGGATTTGAGACCTGAGAGCATAGTAAAGAATGTTTTTCTGAAAAAATAATAATACAAACACTATCATGAACAAGTTACACACAGAATCCGTAGGCCTTACCTCCTCTGTCTATAGGAATTACTTAGTAATAATCATTATTTAATATAGATGAGAATATTAAATAAGCTATGAAAAGATCTGAGATGTGCCTAAGACAGCATCAACAACCAACCTATGGTGGTTTACATCATTGCCCTCTTTTCCATCTAAGATAGAACTGGCAAGGATAATCCTTGTTATTTTAACCACAAACAAGAAAAACATCAATCATTCAGCTATGTCTTATCATCTATTTTAAGACACACATACTTTTTCAAATGTTAGCTATATGAAAGAAACCCTTCCTCTTGAAGAAGGTAATTACAGAGATATGTATATGTACGTGCAGCCAAATCTATTGAACCAAGTTTAAGAATTTAAGATTTTAACTAAATTTCCCTAAAAAAGTCATAAAAGAAATCCTCTATTCAACCAAGGAAGACTCTTTCAAGAGTGCCATGAAAATGTCCTGAGGTGGAGACCTCTGCATGCTTCTCTAGTGAGTACATTTTTAAACTTAGGAATGATGTTTTAACTATGTGCATGCCTCCAACTTTTGTGATAGGCTAATAGCATACAACACCAATATAAATAAATACTTCAGATAGGCTATTTGGAAAAACATATTTTTTATAGTCTGATAAATATAGTTACAAAAACCTTTCTGTAAAAGAAGTGATACCCACTGAATTTCAAGGATTTTATTGAAAGGACAAAGTTCACACTAACACCAAAGCCAACACATGAGGTTTCTGTACAGACGGGAAAACAGACAGATGTCACTGTGTGGATGGGAGTCTGGATTCTTGGTATCCATCTTTCATTCCTGCCAGGTCAGTAGCCATGAAAGCTTTTAGCTGACTGATATCCAATAAGCCTGTCATCTCACATCCTTCTCTCCCAACTTTGTTCAAGACCTAGAACAAATATTGACAAAGATTAAACATAGTGAGTGAGCAAAGCACTGCAGTAAGAACTTTGTACACATACTTGAAGTCTAGTTAGGAGCACTAACTCTATTTCATTATCAGTACCCTGGCAGAGATCAGCCTGACACAGCTGATTGCAGACTTTTGGGTACTTTCACTAGAGCAGTCAGTGATCTGTCTGAATGTATATCGGTCCTACACAAGTTGCCTTTCTTCTTGGAAGTGGAAATGTATCATCATTGGTGGTTATTTGACAACTATGATTTACCATCTGCAAAGATAAAGCCTTGTATTAAAGACACTTCAAGGAGGCTTAAACAGAGAAGAAAACCTCAGTACAAGCGCTCAGATTCTGGGTCAATAAGTGGAGCTCTTATATTGTCAAAATAATTTTTTCTTTTCCTTACCTTCTATTATTTTGTGATTTTTATTTTCAATTGTTTTTGCTTTGTAGCAGAAAATGTGGAGACAGCCTGTGATTCTATTGAATGATAGATTTGGAAGGAAAGAACTATTTAAACAGAAACTGTCAGAGTTGTGTTTTTTCAAATTTAAGATAACTTTTGCTTGTAAAATAGAACATTAATTTGATGTGTCATTAAGAATAAAAAGTATTGACAATCAAAATCATGCCCCTTCCATATGAGGAATACTTCTATTTCAGAGAAGATGGAAGTACCATGACTTAGAACCGGTAAAAGATGGGAGTCTACTCATTATTAGTCATGTATTATAAAGGAAACTACATACTATGTTATATATAAAGTCAGGAAATCTACTCATCTGGGGATGGGGGGGGTGAATTCACTCTGAATGCTTTTTAATTGCCCAATGAAATAGGTCATTAATTCTGTATTCTACAAACCCAAGTGATCCCTACACCATATTCCCATCATCTACTGTAAATTCCAGAGTAAAGGAAATATTCACAGCTTATAATGAGGTAGATTAGGTGTACCTTGCCAGTTTTATAAAGAACAAATGACTCAAGGAAGGATTCCCATTCTCATTCAGAATAAATCACTCTCAAAAGTACTGCAGTGGAAGGCCTGGGGAATCAAGAAATTCTTGAGGTCTCAGGATGATTGTGAGATCCTCTAGAGTGTGTGTGGGTGGGGGTGGGGGGTTTCTCTTCACCAGCCCCATTTTAATTCACTGAATCACATTATGTTATATGTTATCATGCTGGGTGGTATGAAGGACAAGTACTGGAATCTGGGTTCCGCAGGGGTTGCTGGGGGGAAAGGAAGATAAGAAAGCTCGATTCTAATGGATGAGGATGAGGGAAACAAACCAACCAAAAGAAAGAATGTGTCATGAAAACATGAAAGTGCACTGACAGTGGCTAAGTTTACCTCCATGAACTTCAGAGATAAGCACAAATGCCAAAGCTTGCTTACACACTTCTATCCTAAGAAGTTGTTGATTAGCACAATATCCTACAGGATGAAACCGGAAGCAGTCAAACCGAGAAACACTTACCAGTTTCTTAACTCTCCGTAATGAGTGAAGCCACCCAACAGAATATTTAGAAATCTCTAAAAATCAATCTCTCTACAACGTCTCAGGAAAAAAACATCCAAATTTTGCAGAGAGTACAAAGATGCCATCCATGCCACAACATTCTCATATCTGTACACCTCAACAGTGTCTGTACAGTTAAAAAAGAAAAAAGTCATAAACACGGAATCTGTTCTCATATAGTCTGCCAATTCTCTCTAAACCTATCTTAACAAGAAACCTATCTTAACAAGAAAAAAAAATATATATATATATACATATATTTACCTTTTAGTCTTATAAAAGGAAGACAGAATGGAGAAAGGATGTTCAGGAGTGGCATTCACATGGCAATCTACATAAGCATCTCATCACAATGAGATTCAGATTGTGCCAAACTTCAGGAAGTTGAAATCACCGAAGCCAAGCTGGGGGTGGAGGGTGGGGAGGGTGGGATGTATTTAAGTTTAATCCCAAGGGAGCATAGGAATCTACAAAAAGGACAAAGTAAGCTGTGTGTGCTTCCTCTTTCAAATAATTGTTAAGCTATTGTAATTTCAAATATGTGTGGACTTTATATGCATGACTCTACAATTTTTGATAGATTTCAGGAAATTAATTCGGCTCTAAACCTTGAGGTTTGCCAGGGTATTGGAATGCTGTCCTCGGCTCAGTGGGTCCTCCACAGGGGCTGGACAGCTGCAGCACTTGAAAGGCTGTCCATTGTATTGTGCCTTTCTCACTGTGGCCCTGAGAACTTGAACTGAGGGAGGTCTACCCACCCTGCCCAGCCTTTATTGCTGTTCAGTGTACCTTCCTTTGCCAAGGCAGACAGAGCCTCTCCATGCCGAAAAGAGTTTCTCCCCATTGCCTTGCACTTCATAATAATCAAATTAATCTACTCTGTTCCCACATAAAGAATTTGGCTATAAAATAAAATTTCCTCCTCAGTTTAGAGTGACTCTTTTACTGAGTCACGTGAGAAAGGGACAGCATTCCTTGCAATTCCCGAATGGTAAGGCTCCTAAGAAATATTTGTGCAGACTGAACTGAAACTGGCCTGGCGCTATGAAATAAAGCCCTCCTGGGGCTTGTTCCACATACAAGCCATACCCTTCATCTTTAAATGCCAAAGACTCCTCTAAATACACTTGCACCCAATTGCTGTCTATGAGTGCAGAGGTTGTCACCCTTTAAACATAGTTTCTTCTGTCAATGATCCCTTAAAGGGATGAGAAATGGGTGGGTTAGTTTTATACTTGTCACACAGCCTGTGTTGGTCTCCTCCTCATAGCCTTACTTGCTCTAATCTTCTCAAGCCTAAAATGTACCTGTTTAATACCATATGTTTTAAAGGACGGGGGTCCAGGGTGGTTCAAGAAATTGTTGATAGAAAAAATTCAAGTGACAGATTAGATCCTGGACTGAGTGTGACACTCACTTTAGGCTATCTTGTGTATCTTACTTCTAAAAGAACGCGCTGATCCTGGCACTGTTTGTTCTCCTTTTCTTATTCTTTTATCATGTTTTTGTGGAATTCTGCCCTGAGTTGTAAGGAATAAGTGCCTTTGGACTGTCATAACAAAATCTTGAGAGGAAGAAAAGGGAGAGAGACAGAACTGGGAGTAAGAGGGGGAGAGAAGAAAGGGGGGAAGGAGGGAGAGAAGGAGAAAGTGAAAGGAGAGGGTGAGGAAAAGAGACTGAAAGAGTGTGTGTGTGTGCATGTGCATGTGTGTGTGTGTGTGTGTGTGTGTGTGTGTGTGTGTGTGTGTGAAAGAGAGAGAGAGAGAGAGAGAGAGAGAAAGAGAGAGAGAGAGAGAGAGAGAAGAGAGAGAATGAGAGAGATGTTCATTTGACACGTATAAGAGACCAGCCCTACTGTATAAGAAATCTCTAAAGCAAGGATCTCGCTGTACTTCCCTTTAGCCATTTGGTTAGACAGTGGTTGGTTCTGCAGCAACCCCAAAGTCACTGTGCTTAGGATTCACCAGTCCATCTTGTTTAAACGTTGATTGTGGCTCTCTGGATCTAGGATGGAGATTTAGGCCTTCTGATAAGTCCATAGGTGGTTTGCTGGCCATACTTCGAATAACAAAGGGTAGAAGCTATACATCCAGAAGTTAGAAGCTGATTTCTAGAACATGTGGTTTTTTATTTTCAAAGGAATCCTCTTGCAGACTTCCTAAGCTGGAGGAAAGTCTTTGGTGTTCAGAGATTTGCATGAATCGCCCTGTTGACAGAAGGACTTGCTTTGATCGCTCTTGCATTATCTTGTGATCCATTTGTTTTTCTTTCTAAAAGTGCCAGAAACTGCCAGCAACAGACAGAAAGGGAAATTTTCTACAGCTATGCTCCTATAACTGTACATGGCCTTTGACAAATCAAAAACCAACTTATTAGGTATAAAGAGATAGTAGTTCATTCTTTTTTTTTTTAATTTAATTTAATTTTATTTTTTTAATTTACATTCCAAATCACTTCCCCTTTCCCGTTTCCTCCCTCCCCGAAAGTCCCATAAGCCCCCTTCCCTCCCTCTTTTCTCTGTTCAACCCCCTCTCATTACTCTGTCCTGGCGTTCCCCTACATCCAGTCTTTCCAGGACCAGGGGTCTCTCCTTCCATCTTTTTAGAAATCTATTGATATGCTGATTGTGTCTAGGGTATTCTGAGATTCTGGGTCAATATCCCCTTATCAGTGACTTCATACCATGTGTGATCTTTTGTGATTGGGTTACCTCACTAAGGATGATATTTTCAAGTTCTGACCATTTGCCTAGGAATTTCGTGAATTCATTGTTTTTAATTGCAGAGTAGTATTCCATTGTGTAAATATACCACATCTTCTGAATCCATTCCTCCGTTGAGGGACATGAACTACTATTATAAGGACACATGCTCCACTATATTCATAGCAGCCTTATTTATAATAGTAGTTCATTCTTAGCAGACTTACAAATTTTTTTTTTTAAAAAATGAGTAATCTCAGGGTCATTTAAAAACTATTTGACTAAAAAGTTGTTTATTAGAAACCTCTTTTTTTATAACTATGGTGCTAAAATTGGATGCAACAGGAAAGTATTTTTATATACTGGTTTGCATATAAACATCATCATAGCAAATAAACAGGAAAGATTATTGATTACTTATCAGTAATGGTATGAAAGTTAGCTTCAAATAGCAGCTTTATATTTTTTATTGTGTGTGTACATGTATTCATGTGTGTGTTCATACATGTCTTCGTGGGGGGGGCATGTGTATATATGTGCATGTGCACTCGAGCGCCCATGTATGTATTCCTATGCATGCATGGATCAGTGCCTAAGTGTATGTGGGTGTATGTGTGTGGTATACAGGTGTGGAGATGTGTGTGTACATTCCATGGTACACATGTGATCCATTTCTCCAAAGTACATGAAGGACAAGCTTCCCTTCTTACAAGGGATCCTACTAAACAGGCATTCCACCAGGTACTACCAACACCTTGTCTTTGTCCCTTTGCTAGAAGATAGTCAACAGACACCACTGACCACGAAGCTACTGAAAAGGCTCAATATTGACTGACATCTCAGTTGCTTTTCTGGTGGATGCTGGGCATTTTTTTCTTCCTCCACACCACTGCAGTGTGCCCAGAGATGAGTGGTGAGCACGGAGTGCATCACTTCAATCAATGCTGCTTTCAATTAAGGATTGCATTCAGTTAGTAATAACTCATATTTACTGGACACTTTGAGTGACCATGCAAACAATTTTTTTTACACAAACGCCCATGCTTGATTTATACAACTTTTGTAGTCTAAAAGTACTACTTAGAAAGAGAAGAAATCAAAACCATAAGACATGTCTGCTAATAACCCCAGCATAAATCCATAGGATTATTGTGGACCCTTTTCTGGGACTAAAATTGGCTCAACATTGTTGTGGATCTACTTTAGGGAAGAAAATTATTTTTCTCTTATGTATTTTTGATTAATGGTTTAGTCCTCTACACACACACACACACACACACAAAAGGGAAATTACCAAGAGAACAACAATCTAAGAAGTCTTCACAAGGAAATGAGCTCCCAAAGAAATACTCAAAAACATGCATTTTTTGATGCTAAATCTTATTATGAAAGTGGATAGTCATATATAAATAAGACTGGACAAAAGGGAATGTGGCCAAATGATACGAGATAGGATAACAAAGCAGGGCATGTTTGCCTGCATTCTCCTGGCACTGTGCTGTAGGAGGACATTCCTCTCCCACGGTTAAAGGGCAACCAACTCTTGCATATGTCTACTTCAGGGTAGAAGGTGAGAAATGAGGAACTGTTCTTCTAATAGTGATTTTTTACCAAATTCCTCTAGCTTACAATACTTGGTGTAACTTGCCATGACAACTATCTTACTTTCATTAATATTGAGCCTACAATCATTTCAGTGCACCATGCACCAAAAATGATCTGTAGTCAACTACAACACGTAGCCCATAACTGCAACTTGTGGAGCTGTAGTTTCTGATAGCATATGATTATTCTCCTGATATTTAACAATGAAGTTCAATGTCCAAAGTCTTAAAAGGAAAAAAATCCACTGTCAAAAAAGACCAATAAAAGTCTCTCCAGCCCCATGTGTTACCACTGCAGTCTGGGCAAGAGAAAGGAGTTGGGAGGAACTTGGATAATCTAGAATTTGGTTAATATACACTAAATGATGTATAGAACCAGAAGGAAGTGCTCTGTTTAGTAACACAAACTATCTCATTATATCATTATGGTAATCCTTCATCTTAAATGAATGATTTTTTTAATTTCTAAAATTTAATTTTAATTTTTTTAATTTTTTAAATTTTTTTTTATGTTTCTCAATACTGTTGTTGCCTAATCAATAGAGAGAAAGAGATACAATAAAGGCTAATATTTTCAAACAGGTGGAAAAGACCTCAGTGGGCAAAAGGGGTCCTGAAGTCATGCCTATGGATCTGCAAGTTTGATAGTATTATTATTGTCATATATTCATTTTCCTGATATCTCTGTCTCTCAAGAAGTCTATGATTTCAAGACAAGGTCAGATGACAAAGGACTTGTCCAGGCTATAAGAAGAGTAAACTATTGGGATTTTATGTTAAGCTTCCCACCGTTTTGACAAACTACCTGACAAACATCAACTTATAAGCAGGCAAGGTTTGTTTAGGCTCGTAATTTCAGTTTTTCAGTCCAGTGTTGGTTGACACCATGGCCTTTGGATCTGTGATAGCACAGCACATCATGGTGCCAGTATATGGTAGAGGGTCTGTCCACCTCACAGAAGCAAAGAACCAAAGAGACAGGAAGAGGAGGAGCCAGGGTCCCAATAATCCTTTCAAGGACACACTCTAATGGCCTAGTATCCACCTCCTTAAGTTTCACCACTACCCAATTGGGAAAGCCTTGCACATATGGGCCATTGGAAAGACTGAAAGCCTACAGCAGACTCTGCTAGTGAGAGTTTTCACTTTGATTTACTGCAGCAGCAACAACAACCAATGGTATAAATGATAGATCCAGATAAACATGCCATAGAGTGTAGGTACAGCTTTCTGGATTGTGAGTGGCAGTGCTCAGTGCTATAGCTCAGCATGAGAAGTTGAGGCTCAAAGGAACTTCATACCTCATTCTGTTGTATGGCACATTGGGAGGAAACGTTTGCCATCACACAGGCAATTCCATGAGGTAATATCATGCCGTACATTCAGGTTTTACTCAGAACTATGTTGTGTGTCCTAGAGAAAACCTCTTCTGAGGCCATCAATAGTAGGAGAAATAATCTTAGGGAAAGGACAGAGAATGAGACGCTCCTAGCGATAACATTTTGTTTTGTTTTGTTTTTCCAAATGGACAGATGGTTGCATTTGGAGTGATTGTGCCTCCGTTTCCCTCCCTGTCTTTGAAGAGGATCATGTGTCTCAAGTTCAACCAAATCTGTCATGACCATTCTTATCGAGGGAGAAAGGCCAGCCTCTGAAAATGGCTATGAAAGGTTAAAAATAATCTGATTCCTGAAAAATTGAGAAAACTGTTAAAATGATCAACCCTGGAATCTTCTATCTAAATTTCACAAATCAGTGAAAGCTGTATTTGATAGAATTTATTCTAAAATTGTCACTGTAACTGGTATGCTAATCATTAAGTACAGCAACCCTTGGGAGAAAAGGGAGACTGGGTGGGGAGAGTTAGAACAAATAGTCATTGAAAGAAAACAAACACCAACTCTTTTTGTCTGGCCTTGGAGTTCATGAATAGCACCGTTTTCAAATATTTCTGATGGGTCTTTTAATTCTTTTTTATTAAATTACATATTTATTGTACACGACTCTCAGAGTGAGTGTGGAATCTGGAGACAACTTGCAGGATTCAGTTCTTTCTTCCCACCAAGTGGAAGATAGAAGTCAAGTTGTCCTCACTGGTCCCCTGAGCCTCTGATTCTTAACTGAGGCCCTATTTGCACACACATCCTCTTAGCCTTCATCCACTAGGAGATTATTTGTTCAGTGTCTGTGTTCCTTGAGAAGCAAAACCCTAGCTAGCAAGTTCCAGAAGCAAAAGCTAAAAGCAACATGACCTATGCTGTTAGACACCCCAAACCTGACACATGGTTTGTATTGAATTAATACTTCTAACTGATGGCTTATTCTCTGACGGGCAACCTCAAACTTCAGTCATTAGTTATGTGAAGGTGTCTTCCAGTGGCATATGCATGGCGCATGCCTTTAATCCCAGCACTTGGGAGGCAGAGGCAGGAGGATTTCTGAGTTCGAGGCCAGCCTGGTCTACAGAGTGAGTTCCAGGACAGCCAGGGCTACACAGAGAAACCCTGTCTTGAAAAAACCAAAAAAGAAAAAAAGAAAGAAAGAAAGAAAGAAAAGAACTACCGGGTCAAGGGAATAAATTCTGTTTCCTCATGTAAGTCTTACTAGGCAGATAGAGTGTACAGTTATACACCTGCCTTTAATTATTTATGGCTGATACTATATGTACTTAAGAGCTATTGAATAAATAAATATGAGTGAATTAATGAACTGTGCTGAGTGGATAGTAGATAGTAATGAGACTTATTTTTTAAAATATGTTAAATGGAGATTTGACCAACAAAACTTCATTTAACAGCTCATATGTACAAGACATCTAATCATTGACTATGTTTCTCTACATCAACTTAATTATTTCACTTAAGCGGTGAACTAAAATATCCGTTAAGGGTTTTATTTTGTCATACTTGAAATGTTCTGAGCTCATGGGATAAAACTGATTAGCATGTTAGTTTATATTCATTCGTTACAGTAACTAGGCAGTATCTTGGCCTCCAAAAGAAGATGACTTAGCCTGGGAAAGCAATCTTGCCGTTGGACTAGAGCTTTAAAAATCCTATGTTTTGTTGGTCTCAGTTTATAATCATTTTAGTAGATGCTGGAATTTGAACCCAGGTACATTTGTTTCCATTGCTTCTGTTAATGATTTATCAGAAGGTCAGTAGTTTAAACAACACTAATTTGTCACTTGTGGGAGATCACATTCCTTGTGCCTGCCTTCTTCTCCATAAAGCCTGACCACTCACATCTCTCTGACCTTCCTCTGCTGCTAGACTTCATTCTGCCTGCAGCTAGAAAAGTGTGCTCTTGTTGCAACAGTCTATACAAATTGTTTTGGGCCAACCCAGTTAGTTTACAGAATCTGGAAATTAGGATGTGCACAACACTCAGAGAGGACTGACCACTGTGCAGCAGGGAGAATTCTAGCAGCAAGTTAACTAATTTGTGTGCATGCGTTGTTCGTGGGGAAGTGTGGATAGTTGCTGAAGCCGCACCAGGAAGGAGATATTAGAGAGAAAGCAAACTGAAGGCTGTTACTTCCTGGAAAGAAGAGTCAGTCATGGGGCAATGGAAAATGAAAGAGGATGGATTGAGGCAATGAGAGAGTCAGACAGATAATGACCCGCAGATTTAAAACAGATCCGCAAAAACTCGGCACTCATACTGATAAATCTTATCCGAATATAATTCTTGTCTAGAATATTTTGGGGAAAGTACTCTATCATTTTCTCTCGAATATAATGCTGAATGGCTCTGAGATAATCAGCACTTGCAGTCCTGTGTCAGTGCTTGAATAAACAAAGCAGATTGACCCCAGGTGAGGAACCTTAGGAAAAGCTTCAGAGCTGGGAGCTCAATTCCGCAGGAAGTAGCAAGAAGGGCTTTACGAGCTTGATTTAGAATAAGAAACAAAATGCATATCATAGAATGGAGAGATGAGGACTGATCAATTGGCTAAGGAAACACAAATATCATTAAGATTCAAAATAGTGTATTGGAAAAAGAAAGGAGGGGAAAAATCTAAAAGTGGAATAACAAAACCCAGAAAAATAGTTGCACCCTGTTGAAGGTCACAGGAATTCCATTGCCCACCAAATATAGAGATTAACAAGGAGTTTAGCAGAGATGCCACACTGCAGACTGAACCCCTCAGACTTGGTTATATGTTAGAGTCACCTGGAGTATGTTCTTACACCCAGTTACTCTCCTGACTTGATATTTCAGAGTTAATTTTTCCAGAGAGAATCTGGCCTGACTCTTCTTTGTGAGCCTTGGCAAATTCTTAGTCTGTTGGTGGTATGGCTGCAGGCCCAATTCTCATCTAGTGAATGTAGGCAGTGACTGCATGTTTTTGGTATGCAGGCCTGTTTATGTGTAGCAGAAAAAGAACTTCAGTGTAAAGGAAAAAGCCTTTAAGGTATTTTAGCCTTACAACTGCTAAGCAAGAGGTGGGCTACCTTCTTGTTTCTGTACAGGTTTCCCTGACTTGGTTAATAAGAGCCAGATTCTCATTTCCATGGTTACCTTATGACAATGATGGGTAAGAAGTGGAGAGAGAGCAGATGTTAAGAGAGTCAACAAGTAATGAAACTTATCCTTCATTCTCAGTGTTAGATATTTGCTATTAAAAGATATGGAAAGGTAGCTGACATCTTTTCTGTTTTGTTGTTTCTATGTGACTCAAGTAAAAGACATTCTTTACACAACAAATCATTATTGCCAGCATTCTAAATTTCTAACATTATGCCAAAAATTCGGACATAGTATCTTTAACAAATTAAACATCTTTGGAAAATGAAAATCATTACTGTACCTTTCCAGATGTTTGGCCATCTGGTGCCAAACACCTGCATGTTCATTCAAGACGCTTTTGTTGAAATGCTTGAACAATTATGTGAAGGTAAACCAGCTCAAAGACTATGAGTCCCAGGAGGGCTCAGAGTTCATCTAGTTTCTCCATTCTAGAGGTAACAGTTGAGTGAAGAGGGTGTTTCAGATGGTGGAGGTGACTGTCACCCAAAGAGTCAGTCTTGGTGAATGTTGCTTATTTCAGCATGCTTCTTGTCAGACTGGTTATAACCTTGATTTTAGAGACTCAGTTAGCTGAGTCTTAGAGGTACGGTGCAAAGAAACAACCACAGTCAAAAAATACCTAAAAGTCTTTAAAAAAAATTAGTTCTCAGGGTGATCAGTTAATCTCAAAACACAGGAATGAATAGAAGCTTCTTTTCATTTACTACTAACATTACAGCACTGCCCAAGGACAGACACTGGTCATAGTGCACATAATAAAACAGTTTAGAGTGCCTATCAACACAAAATGTATTAGCTAAAGTCCTTGGACATGAAGTTAAGAGGCGAGGTTTAAGATTAATGGATCTAGAAATATCATCATTTTCCCTTGGCATGGTCTTCACGTCTTCAGATTCTTAAAAATGCAGCACTCTCCTATGAATCTACTGGTTCATCCCTTCAGTTGGTGTTGCAAATTCCTCAGGCCATGGAACAACAAAATCTGAGGCCTGGGCTTTGTGCTCTGTGCCACACAGATGAAACACTGTCTGATCATGTTGCTCGAGAAGATGGTCATGCCACATGTATGGCCGTTGTAATTGCACTGGTGTTTTCTAAAATCTACAATGAAATTAAACAATCTAGGAAGCAAATCAAACTACTATCACCTTAAACATCATTCTTTCAGTAATAATAGCTTAAATTATATTTCATATAATCAATTATGAGGTATCTATTGAAGGTAAATGTAACTGTATATCTTGAGTCCATTTGGAAGGATATAAGACAATTATGCTCTTTCCCAACATCTCTGACATTTCTGGACAGATCATGAAATTAAATCCAGATAAAATTAGATAACAATGAAAACCTTATGATTACTTTATAAATGCTCTTTCAAATTGCAGAACAATTTAAGATTGAAAACAAAGCAAAATAGTTTGAGCAAATATGTTCATGGTAAGCCTATACATAGTTAGCAACATACAATAGCAAATGCACACATTGTGTGGCTTGACTTTTGACACCTCACTTCTGTTAATAAAATGTCACAAAAATGGTGACTCCATTGGAAATGTAGCATTCATATGTGGCAATTACAGTTGGGGATTCTAACAGCGAAAACTACCATTTGTTCGAAATTTAAATTTTGCAGGCATCTTTTCAATGTTTTCTTGTGTAGCTCTCATGACTTTATGAAGAGATGAAATGCAGAAAACTAGAGCAATTCTTCCCTGAGTTGCATAACTAGGAAGAGAAAAGTCAAGTTCCAGATCCAGTGTCCTATTACAACCACCTCAAGGTTAATTCTCACATTGCAGACACATGAGCACTCAAAAATGTAATTACCGTAGAGTTGCGATGAGATTGTGAGACAGAAACAGACACTAACTTAACTCTGCCACATACTCGGTGAGTGACTGTGTCTCAGTCACTTCATTAGAGCAGACTTCACTTTCTCATTTACAAAGCAAAAGGTTTCTCTTGGTCATTTGGGAAAAGTATGGCTTTCAAATCAAATGACTGCTTGTGTCTCTGAGATGACAAATTGTAATGACTAAACCAATCTGAATGTCAAAGGGATAAGCACATTTTAAGCCAAACCTGGACTGAAAATAATGTGTTTCTCTGGGAGCCTTTTGATAACTAACTCTAAGTAGCAGATACGTGCTTTTTGTCTGTATTTCACAGCACTGCATCTATGAAACAAAGATATACTAAGATGAAATTCTCAAATCTTCATTAATAATATTCATTTTCTCTGTGTTGCAAAAATTAATTTGAATGCTTTTGGATATTTTTCTAAGTCTTGTCTTTTCTGAAAAAATTTGTATAGACTGGGTTAAAAATATTTTCAGGAAAATTTTAAAATGAAAACAAAAAATAAAAACTGATTGCATAATAGTACTGGGATTTGAAGCAACATATAAATCCTACTTTGGAATGAAAATTCCTATCAATCAATTATACAGTGTGTCAATGGAGCCATAAATATTGAACAAAGATTGATTTTTAAGACCTTACTTACCCATCAGTCTTAGTATTCATTTCCTTATTAAAATGAAAGGCATTTTTCCCTCTATTTTAATGGTATCTCTTCCATTTAAAAAAATCATCCAAATACTTTATAAATGGAGACTAATTTCCTGTCTCAGCTTTACTACATTTTGCCAAAATATCCTGAGTCCAAAATCAAATAGCAAAGCCATGATTCTGAAATGGCCTCAATGAGTTATTTTTCCCTAACCTAACTCAGTGTCTTCTTCCTCCTCCTCCTCCTCCTCCTCCTCCTCCTCCTCCTCCTCCTCCTCCCCCTCCTCCTCCTCCTTCCTCCTCTTTCTCCTCCTCCTCCTCCTCCTTCCTCCTCTTTCTCCTCTTCCTCCTCCTCCTCCCTGGCCTTCCTTCATCTCCCCTGTTCAAATGGTTCTCCCAGTCCTCAAGGGAGCCATATTCTGCACTTATGAAAGAGACTTCTTCCTGGTAAAAATAATAGTCTTTGCTTTTATAACACTAGATACCTTGAATCCCTGTTCTAATTAATCATTATTTCCTTGACTTGAGTCATAATACAAAATATTTGTGTCTACTTCCTGCTTATCAACAAGTGATTAGCATTTCCTATCCAGTTTCCTTATTAGCTTTACCTGTGTTCTTGCTGTGAATTATGAAATGAATTATGAGTTTCAGCTAACAGAAAAAAATATGTAATTGCCCAATGACTTCTACCATTGCAGCATACCTGCTATTCAAATTTTAGGATTATGCTGATATACAATGTAAAAATATAGTATGGTGATGGAATATCAGTGTTGTTTATTCTCCATTTAAGTGGGCAGGGTAGTATCTCTCTCACCTCTTATTGTAAACTCTAGGGTACAGAATATGTAAATTTTAGGCAGGATATGATTCTGTTCTAGAAACATACTTTATTTCTGTTTACACATTTTGATTTATTTATATGCCTCTTTACTTTGCCCCCAAAGTCTCATATAAAGCACATAGAATATTAGAGCTGACGTATATGAGAAAGAAAAAACCAAGCCAGCAGAGTTTAATGGGGTTAATGGTGAGGCTATTATAAAAATGAACCAGTTACTTTCAGGTCATCACTCGGGTTCTTGCCTTCATGGAGTCAACAATGGAGAGTTGTAGAAGAAGAAAGAAATATAGTTATGGAATGATTCCCTGTCTCAAACATAAAGAACTGTAAAGATCTCCAAAAACAAAGCAGGCCATAATTATTTCAAGGGTTGAAATTTAGAGCATTTAGAATTGTAGCTATGAGGCTCAGTCATGGTCTCACTCTTCAAATAGTGAATTTCCAACAACCCTTCTCCCTTACTTCCAACAACAACCAAAGGCATTCTGACAAAATGAATTAAGACAAAAGTAATGGTTCTAGCCACTGTGCTCGATGTATATCAGTTGGTGGTCTATTTCAATACAAGTGTAAAGTTTGAACTATCTACTAAAATGATCTTTGACAACTGGTATGCACCAGACTTAATGTATGAATGTTGATAAAAAACAAAACAAAACAAAAAAAAAAAACCCTCCAAACTATGTCATGCAGTTGACAGAAGTAAGTCTTTGTCATTGTTGTGCCTTCACTGTGGGATCTACAGTGTGGGATTTGTAAGGAGCAGCATCTGCATTTGCAGTCAGTGAAGACCTATTAGTTTGTGCTAAGAGACTTTGTAACTATTTCTCAAAATATTGAATTATGAGTATTGAAAAAATATATATTTTTTTCAATAATATAATTTCTTTTGGAGAAACCCAGTTCTTGGTCATGTCATGATGGCTCAGGGATGCAACATCAAAAAGACCCTCACAACTCACAGAGACAGCAGCAGCATACATAGATACAAACCAGATGAGATCCTAGTACTGTGAGGAAAAAGGAACTCTTAAAACCCTGCTTTGGAAGATGGAAGAGAAAAGAAAGTAACATACTATTTCAATACTAACTCGGCATCAGGGAGATGGTACACTCAAGTATCTTGGGTTTTCTCCTCTTTATTGCTGAAGTCAGTAGAATTAGGCCTGGTCAGAACAACCCACATCAGGGCAAGTGTAAATATATGTAGTTTCTAGTTCGAAAACCGAAATAAAATTTTAACTTCTTATTAAAAATCCTGAGTTCATCATTGAACATCCTAGGTAAATCAGAATGCCCTCCAACGACCTTGAAAAACTCTATGATCACCTAAACTTCGATTTGTAAGGAGGGTTTCAGTCTCAGAGTGGCTAAAGTTATCCCCTCCACCTCCAAAGAGTCAATGAATTCCAAAGTGCGGGGATTTCTATGAGACTGCTACAGTTTACCTCAACCTTGCCAGCTAACTACGTTAAGGAGGCAGCTGAGATCACAAGAGAAAAGGAACAGAGATCTGTTTCATTGTGGCTAGTATGTCTCTGTGTAAGTTCCCTAGGCACATTAAATGTACTTTTCTAAAAGACTTAGTGATTTAACTTCCTGATATAGGACACTATATGCTTAAGGGGCCAGAGAAAGATGAAATAGGAGAGCTGATGTTATGCCAGCTAAAGATCTTTTTTTCACTAGGAAAACTTACAAGGATGTTTGGAGAAATAAAATGCCAAATGCACAAAGATTTAAAGGGTAGAAGTCAGATCCATGACTTCTCGTTAAATTCTTCCTATGAATCAGATTCTATAGAATAATGCTAAAAAGCAAACCTTATCACATCCAGGAAAGCCAACTGTGTATATTTAAAACCTCATAAGTTTCTATTACTTATGCTATATATTGTATTAAATTCCATTTAAGGCATAAGCTTCAGCTTCCTTAAGCCAATGTTTTTACAAGTTCATGACCATGATAAAATATATTGCTTTTCAGAATAAATACCCTTTACGTCTATCATAACTGTGTTCTACCAATTTAATTATACCAACCCTCACAGGAGTTTTCTAGAATAGCCTGTGTGTAATGCCTGCAGTGACATCTACTGGTAAAGAAACACTCCTAGTTCTTCTAAACAGTAGACTCCTAGGCTCTCATTTTCATTCTCTAGGCCTGAATTTACCACCAAGCATAATTCTTCCGCTCCAGTGATTAGTTTCAGAAGCCTTTTTCATAATAAAAAGTGTGAAAATGACATTTTATTTGGGAGGATAAGGATTCTCCATGCATTTGTTTGTCTGTATTACTCCACTAAAAACTGTTTCTCTGTGTTCTCTGTCTCTCTGTGTCTCTGTCTCTCTCTCTCTCTCTCTCTCTCTCTCTCTCATTCAGTTCTTATAATGGCACCACAAGGTATGTGGTGTTAGTTTTACTTCTCAAGGGAAGAAGAGGACATTCCAAGAAACCAATATCCTTGTTCAGTCTAATAGAGTCTGACAAAGTTAAGATTCTAAACGTTACTTTTATACTTACTTTCAATCATCTTCTGTTTCTATCTGACCTACACCACTATATCTAAGTTCTTTAGCCATCTTCCATCTCTGGTGTCTGTCAGAACAATCCAACCTCTACACACTACTCCCATTTCTTTTCTCTAGCTATGGCAACCTAGAAAGTTGGTGCTTACTCTCCAAGATAGGAAATTGAATGTATTTTCCTTTGTCATAAATGTTAAAGTTTCTAGCTGCAAGGGATCTAAAGTAATTTTGTTGAAAGCATCACATGAACATCTCTCAATACAGTGTGTTTTCCTGGACTCCATTACTAGTGCAAATAAATAGACCTCAGAGCAAACTGTCCAAAGCTGCAAAAACATATAAGAGACCTGTTGCTTAAGCCATGGCTTCTCAAACTGTGGGACATACCCTAATGAATTAATGTGAGGGCTGCAAAAAATGACAACAGTAAAGGGTTTCTGAACACACAGCAACCAAAAGCTAATTCAAAGCCAAGAACAGAGTTAGTCTGAGATGTTTCTGGGAGCACTCACATGTGTTGTATCTTAGAACATCACTGCAATCTTGTTCTGAACACACAACATGAATACTTTGCACTGCATTAGCTGCACATTGTTTTGTTTACTTAAAATTATATATATAAAATTATATATATAATTATATATATAAAATTATATATGTGCAAGAGTATATATATATATATACTAAGAGTATATATATACTAAGAGTATATATATATACATATATATATTATATATATACTAAGAGTGTATATATACATACACTATAGACTAAGAGTATATATATATATATGTATATATATATACTCATATATATATAATAAAATTATGCCACTTGGGGTGACAAAGTTCATTTCAAGGGCCAAGGTCAATTTGACCAAAGCCCCAATGCTAGGCATGAGAAACCTCCTAAGTTATTGTCCAGGGACATTCAGAAGACTGCCAAAATAATATATGCTATTGCCTTTGGTTGCCTCCAAGAACTTGATGCACATTGATAAAGACACATGTCAGATACAGGACTTGGAAGAATATATCTGGAACTGACCCAGAAAATCCTCCTGGAGGACTCACACTCTTAGTGTCAGAACAAGCTGTTCAAGGTGCCAAGGGAGAAAAACAACAAATCATAGTCCTACTCAGCTATGGAGTCTATGAACAACAATGACCTAATAACAAGATACTCTGAAAGGTGCAGTAGTGGCACTTAAATCTGGAGGTAGCCAACAATTGTAAAATTGCACCCAAGGACATCTCAGCCATAGAGGATTCACACTGGGTACTGTAAACCTAGCCAACCACTTATGGTTAGTGAGGTCAAGGACTTTAGAACAGAACCTACTACTGTCATTTTCCTAAACAGTTTATAACTGTATTCTAAGTAAATATTCTTATAGCCAAGGATAAATATAACTTCCACTCCTCATCAAAGATGCTTCTTTTTTGCAGCAGAAAGAAACTGCTACAGAAAGTCACAACTAGTTAAAATGCAGTGATAACTGACTGTAGGATTCATGCCCTTGTTTGATCCATCTGCAACACAACCTCTGAACCTAATGCTTTGGAAACAGGCAGAGGGGATAGAAAGACTGTACAGGCAGAAGACAAGAATGGATCATCTGCTGTGTATTACAGGGAAGCTCCACCCAGGAAATCGCAGCAATATGATTCCCTAACAAGACCTGAAAAACAACACCATCAATTGGTGTGCTGATATGGATGGTGAAATTTTTCACAAGGCTTCATCCTTTCATGATGAGACTCAGGCAGATGATTTTTGCTGGGAGAGGTAGAATCAATCTTCTCCAAATACATGAAGCCCTATAAGTTATCCTATTCCAAGAAGTCAGTCCTAGAATCATCATATAAACAACATCAAATGAACTCAATACTGTGTGTGTGCGTGTGTGTGTGTGTGTAACAATATTTAAAAATAAGAAGCCATAAATTTGAGGAATGAGAGAGAGATGGAAGAAGTTCAAGTTTGGAGATGAAAAGGGATGAAATTATCAAAAAAAACTAAATGAAATATAGATTTTTGAAATGTTAAATATCAACACTAATTGTTAGGGTAGAAGTCGAAAGTGTAATAAAAGTCCAATAAATAAAACTAGTAAAAAATAATGAATCTTTTTAAAAAGATTAGTTAATAAAGTTTTAGGGGCTCGACAGATTCTGATTTTTGAAATGCCCCCAACAGACTTCTGCCATTTTGTTCTGCATACGTATAAGAAGTAGTGTTCTCAGCACTAATAGTGACACACTCAAAACTCTGAAAATCATTGAAGATGTTCTGTGCCCTACTCTATCACACATTAAGTCAAGATCCAATCCTTCAGTTAAAAAATTACCAAACATATCTGTCTCACTAGTGTACAAATTTTCTTTCATCTTTATTAAATGGAAAAATTGTATAGATAAATATCAAAGAATCATTTTAAGTTTTCTTTATAATATATTATCAGCAAGTGTTTGACTTGTCCATAACTATTTTAAAAGTCTTGGACATAAAAAGGGGGTCCTGAATAGAAGTAGTTTAAGAAGCCCTGATCTAGTCCACAGCCATAACTGTGGAAGGTAAGCTGTGTATGGGGCAGATTCAGACTCCAGATATTGGTGGTAAGGGAGGTTTCACATTCGTGGAACCCAGGACTCATGAGAACTCTACAATTCCTGCATAGATTTGCCCTGACTCTAAAATTGCTCTAAAAAGTAAAGTTTACTAATTTTTAAAAACTGGTGACGGCTGATCCAGGCAATTAATTTAGAATCTCTGGAGCCAGGCATTTGGGCTTGCAGCTGTTTGTTTTCCCCGGGTGAGTCTCATGTGCATCCCAGATTCAAAACTGCTTGCTATGCTGGTATCTTCTATGATCCTGCAGTGCTCTGGTCCCCAGGCTGCTATCAGCTAGAAAGGGATATTTCAAAAATTGTTGGACAGTCAGCCATATGAGGTTTTTCTCTATGTGCAAGCATTCTTGGGTTGTCTCTATTGCACCTTCAACCTATCTTGTTACAACGATAGTTGTTATACCAGACATAACAATATAATAAATTCATGTTCTTATAGAGATGCTATATGCATCTAACACAGCAAATCACTACCCACCTCATTTGATATTTAGATATTCATATATTTGATATTTGTCCCAGAGCCACCAAAATCCTCTAGTTCTGTATCTGCTAAAGGACTAGAATTCTTAATAGCTCCAACCTGACTTTGATTTGCCCTCACATCCCACAGCTCATTTCTCTGCCTTCTCCCTTCAAGAAATCTCTACCCTAATTTGTTTGCTGAAGCCATGAAGTTATCCAGGGTTAGTCTCCCCACCATGGAGAGCATTGGCCTTCTTCCACTGTCAGTCTGGTTCATGTTACATTCATTCATGAACATTTTGTAGGCCTCTTAAATCTAAGGAATCATGGAATGTTTAAGTGCATCCTCCATGCTTTCACAGACAGTTTCCAGGAGTGGATAGCCATGGGCAATCACAGTTCACATCATCAGATGGCAGGCAGTATGTCTTATTCATCTCTGCTCTGAGCTAGTGCTTGACAAACCTCAGTAGATGATAGTGTATGTGGAAAATGTAATCCCCACCGATCGTCATGAGGTTCTGAAGTGTGCCTAGAGATTTAATGCTATTTGTTGCTCATATTTATTGCTCATATTAAAAATATGCTCCTGAAATATTGCTCACATTAGTGACAAAAGGGTTTTTGCTACTTTATCTGAATGCTTCACTGAAAGATTCTTGTTCAAAGTTTATACTATGAGACAGTTACATAAAGAAGTATCTTTGGGGACATCTCTAACCCATTTAAAATAACCACAAGGTACACCTGAGAGCCATGATGTCATCTCATTTGGGATAATAGTAAGTTGCCTCCCAACAAGAAGCAGTTCTTTTCTTAAGGGAAAAGCCAGACCCTGTTATAAAACCTTTTGCTGTTACACAGTATTAGAGCTACAACCTTTGAGCTTTACTATTATATTTTTTTCTGATAAGACATTTGTGGCAGGCACAGAGAATATAATAATCACCATCATTACTCTAGATATTTTCTTTACTTTTTCATAAAAAATAAGGATTTCAAATATGAAACCTTCCATCAATCTATGCCGTATTTAGAAAGTTTTAAAATTTACTAGATCAGCTAATAGTCTTGGAATCTAGCCCTTTATTCCCAAGAATACATGATATAGAACTGAATTGGCCATCATAGCCTAGAAACTTGGTTATGCCAGGAAAATGTTATTAAAGAAACTTGTACATATTTATTGCTTACATCAATCATATAGTATCCAAATGTCCCTGGTCTCAGTAACTTATAGGAATACTCTAGACTATGAGACTTAGAACTTGCCTGAGCAGCAGAGAGAGCGAAGGCCACCTCCACATGATATAAAACAGCCAGGATTCTGGTCACATAGCAGCATATCTAATTGTCTGATATTGTTTTGAAGGCATCTAAGTAGAAGATTAATATTTTGGGATAGGAATGCTACAGCTAGACAGGCCAGATGTTTGGCTCAGTGTGTTTGGGGCTGTGATTGTTTAAATACAACCTAAAGGAAGGTCTAATGAGTACTTGCTGTGGTGGTGAAAATTCCCACGATGCCTCCAGGGTTGCCACAGCAGTGGGTTTACATTTCAGCCTGATGTCAGGACGCTGGTGGGGGCCTATTAATGCCATTTAAAATACCTTTTCTGTGTATCTAATTTGGTATACATTTAAGTGTGTACATGTACACACATAAATGTTTGTGCTTGTTATAAAGGTATTCCAAGTAAGGCTTAAAACATTACAACCATCTGATTTGCATTTTTTTCAACAAGAACCAACATTCATATGTATTTATGGAAACGTTTTGGCATAAGACTTTCTACTAAGTTATAATAAAAAGCTTTCTCTATCACCCTGGGGAATCTGGCAATCAGCCTACCTCCTACCCAGATCAGTCTTCCCCACCTACTCCTGTTTTATCCCGCCCACTGCAGACATCACTTAAAACTCTTGCCTTGAGTGGGTATTTGAGGAGAAACAGAAAGCTCAGTAAAACTGGGCATGGCGATCCCTCGCTTTATTTTCATTTCCTAGACAAAGGACACAAGTATGTTTCACTCCTGTGTTTTAAAATTTAACGTTAAATAGCATCAAAAAGACTAATTGAATACAATTGTGGCCTAAGGTTGAGAGAGTCATATTACATCAACTTTTCTCATCAAAAATCAACCTATCTGGAGTCTGAATTGATCAATAACTAGTTACCAAATAAACATCATCATTTTAAAATTATTATTACTTACTCCTACCAGGATAATAACAATAAGACAGATATTGAATTCTTGTCCTTCAGGTAAAAACAAGATTTAGTTGAACATACTCATGAGCAGCCATGGCTTCATTTAGTTGTCAAATTATAACAGAAAATAATAAGTTGTTCATTTTGTAGATAGCAAAGTTCAAGAAGCTAAAATGGGACTGAGGATCTGACTCAGTGGTCAAAGTGTCACATAAGCCGGAGGACATGGGTTGGGATCACAGAAACCCATGTAAAGCGGGGCAGAGTTATCAGGTCTGTAATACTACTCATAATAAGGTGTAATCAGAGCAAGGTGAGAGGTGAAACAGAAGAGTCTCCACAAACTGTGGGGTCAGCTGGCCTATAATACACAGCAGCAAGCAGCATGCATCTCTGTCTCAAACTAGGTGAAAGATGAAGATCAATTGTACTATGACCTCCACATATACACCGTGGCAGAAAGACAGTACACACGGGTGGGGATGGGGGGCTTTT
The DNA here is from genome assembly GCA_036184795.1 of Tokudaia tokunoshimensis. NCBI lineage: Eukaryota > Metazoa > Chordata > Mammalia > Rodentia > Muridae > Tokudaia > Tokudaia tokunoshimensis. Next base: position 66,528,031 of record BTHU01000005.1, on the reverse strand, counting down.
AAAGTGACTTGTTCAAGACCATACAATTAGAAAGTGGTAAGAACAAAGAAAATGGATGGTGGTTCGATGTCATCTCAGAGGATAAAGGCAACTGTCACCAAGTCGAATGAATGACCCCAGTTCAGTTCCTGGGACCCATAAGGTGGAAGGACATAGCTAATTTCCTCAAGTTGTTTTCTGACCTCTACATTTGTACTAGCACATATGTGTCCCTTCCCACATATACATAATAAATATTAAACAAATAAATGGAAAAAATATTTTTGTTCTATGACCTCTACATATACACATAGTAGTAAAATAGAAACCTAATGTCACTCTAAGATACATGACTACACAACTCCTGATGGTTGAATATCTTTCCAGAACCAGGCATGATTTCCCTACTGTTAAGCAGGCCTTTAGTTCAATTACAAAGCTGTTGGCTATCACCAGCATGTGAGTGCAGACTATGATGCCCTTAGGGCTATTGTGCCATGCTGGTCATCATTGTTGTTCATAGGCTTAATGGCTGAGTAGAACTATTGTTTGCTTCCTGCCTGGGAAGCTTGTGTAGTACCTTTCAGTGCTACAAAAGCTAATCCTCAGGGAAGAGGCTTTCAGGTCAGATTCAGCTCTTATCTTCATGTCTTTTGTCTGATGTGTGCACTGTTGACAGCAGTAGAGACTTAGCCTCTTAGTTTCTTGAGGGCAACCCAAGACAACAGTAGTAACCTATACTGTTTTTGGCTTCTCTTGAATCCCTGTGACCAACAACTTGGAAGGTGGTTTATATTTGCTTTTGTTAGATGATCAGTGGCTCTTGGGAGGGGCCTAATGACAGCTCAAGTGGGATAACTTCATTTGAACTATATCTGTGAAGGTATAGGTATACACATTGACTCATGGATACTATATGTAATTTAGTTAAATAAGTGATATGATTTCTTATGGCTTTTTGAACATCTATGCTATCATTTTATGTTCCTCCCTCTCCTTTTATATAGACCACCCTCCCTCAATTCAATGAGACCTACTCATTTCCTTCTTCCATATTACTAGTATCCTTGTATTCTACTCTCTAGTGCTCTCCCATCCAGATCCCATTTTTGCTTTCCTGGTTTTTACAACTCTTTCAGGTTATGTACTCACACCTGAAGATTTAGAGCTTGGAACCACAAATGGGAGAGAACATGAGATATTTATTTCTCTGGGTCTGGATCATTTCAAAAATAGTATTTTCTAGTTCTTTTTATTAGCCTATAAATTAAATTATTTCTTTTTGTCTTTGCAGATGAATAATATTCCCTAGTGTGGATATGCCACATTTTCACTATCTGTTCATGAGTTGGATTTTTTTTCCACTTTCTGGTTATTGTGAATGGAATGAATGAACCTGACTAAGCACGTCCCCATGGAATAGCCTGTTGAGTGCTTTGGCTTGTGTTAATGAGTTGTAGAACAGGGTCATATGGCAGATTTATTTTAGCTTTTTGAGAGTTTTCTACACTGATTTCCAAAGTGATTGAACTACCAAAAATAAATGAGGATTCCTCTTCACCCATGTCCTCTCCAGCATTTTTTGTAAATTGTTTTGCTGATATTTGCCATTCCAACGAGAGCAAAATGAAATTTGAAAGTGTCTTTTTCTGATTTGCATTGTCCTAATAAATAGGGATGCAGAATATTTTATGAGCTCTTTCCAAACCACTTTTATTTCTTATTTGGAGAACTCAAGTTTAGCTCTCACTCTTCACCCAAGAAATTTCCCTTTGAAATAGAAGGAGAACATTACAGAAAATCAAACCCCATCAAAATACAAAGAGCAAGTGCGCATAGGGTGACTAGCCTTAATTGATGTATCTTCAACACAGCTCCTGTACCTCTTTGGTTCAGAGAACAACAAAAAAGAAGGGGATGGAAAGATTGTCAGAGCCAGGGGACCAAGAAAGCTGTTGTGAGGTTGATAGGAAGTTTCATCTGTGACACTAATTAACAATATGCTATCTCAACAGGACCTGAAGAAGGGCTACCAATCAACATGTAGATATGGAAGGTGGGTCTCCATGAATAGACAACTATAGACAACTAAGAAATGACAAGACAAATAGTCTTCTCCATTTTAATTGATTATCTAACGTCAAGCAGTAAGCCTGAAATTATATACATTCAAGCAACACTAAAGTCACTGAGCAAGTTGTGTTTATATATTTAAACATATGTAGCAATAACAATTATAGAAAACAATCAAGATTTCAAGAGGGAGCCAGGGTAAGAGGTGAAAGGGAGGAAAAGAAAGGGGAAAATTATGTAATTGTGTTTTATTTTTTTAAACTTAATAAATAAAAATGAACCTAATCCAAAATACAAATATATATTTATTTCATTTTGTTCATATTATTTATTTATATTTAAATAAATATCTCTAAGTACATTGATATTCTAACCTACTGTGAAATCAACTATAGAATTAATAATTTTATCACCAATGATGAATATAGGGGTAGAGTGGTGACTCAGCAGATAAGAGCACTTACCATTCTTGCAAAAGGCCAAATTTAGTTCCCAGCACCTGGATTGAAAGTCTTATAACTGCCTGAACCTCCAACTTCAGCAGATCTGATGCCCATTTCCGACCTCTGTAGGTTCTCACATGTATACCTCTGATAACCCCTTCCCAACACAGATACACAGACATACACATAAAGTATATTTAAATGAACAGAAATATGCATGCATTGCCCTTTTGGTTGAATATTTATTGTGTCTGAATCATCACATTAAATTCTCAAGTAATCTTCAAATCCCTACAAACTGGGCATACTTATTGTATCTATGGGCTTTTTCTCTGTTCATTTTGGCAAGTCTTGGTGGGGAGTGTGTTATAGTCCCCGTGTACATACATCTGTTTAAGAAATTGTCACGTTGAACCATCAAAAAAGAAGGAAAATGAGTTGTTGGAAGAATTATAAGCAGTAAGAGAAAAATTCTTAAAACGTTGGGTTAAGAATTGATTTACAGCCGGGCAGTGGTGGCGCATGCCTTTAATCCCAGCACTTGGGAGGCAGAGGCAGGTGGATTTCTGAGTTTGAGGCCAGCCTGGTCTACAGAGTGAGTTCCAGGACAGCCAGGGCTACACAGAGAAACCCTGTCTCAAAAAAAAAAAAAATCAAACAAACAAAAAAAAAAAAGGAATTGATTTACAAAGCAAAGTTTAAAAAAAAAGGGAAAGAAAACCACAAAAGACACTGATACACATAAATATGTTAAACTCCTAAACAAGAAAAGTACCCATTAAATAAGAGTAGACGCAAAACAAGTATCAAATGAACCATGGCACAGCCTAGTCAGCAGTCAGAAGATGCGTGCTGTCACAGGTATACAATAAGAAGACAAGGCCTCCAGTATAAAGCGGATCGAATCACAAAGGAAATTGAGGAGCCTCCAAAAGCATGGAGATGCTCATCTTTATTAGGAACCACAGAAAAGCAGAATCAAACATGTTGCAAGCTTTATTCATTGTGAACTAAGAACATCTAAAATAAATATTAAAATCACAACATTTAATATTGGAATGTGAAAAAATAAGATGTGTGTGTATCTGTGTGCATGTGTGTGTGTGTCTGTGTGTCTGTGTGTGTTTGTGTCTAGACACATAAATGCTCCAACCATTTTAAATTAATGTCTCATCAACAAATTCACTGTGACTAGGGACTTGGGATCTAGGTATTCTCCAAATATCAAGGTCTTATCAAGGTTTATTGGCAATATCATTTATAATACTAAAATTTTGAAGCTCCTCAATTCTTTAGCAGTACAAATTTAGTTACAATTCAAAGGAGTAAACAAATCCGCATAGATCTCCAAATTCCTGCGTTTAATAAAAACCAAATTACAGAATAAAATTTACATGATTTGTGAAAACAAAGTCTGGATATCTCTGCAGTGATGCCAGGAGGTGCTTGGAGGAAGAAACAGAAAAGGTGCCACAAATGGAATGAAAAAGACTCCATCTTAGTGATGCTGAACTATGCACACTGAAGCAGCTAACGGGGTCGATGGTGTGATTCAGTTTTTGTCATGCAAGCATGAGGACGTGAGTTCTGATTGCTGGTAACCATGGAAAAAACTAGCCGCGGCAACTGTAAACACGAGTTACCCCAGCCTGCCTGGGCTCAGGAGTGAGCAGCAATAGGAGGATCCCAGGGATTTGGTGGCCAGCTAGTACAATTAATCAGCAAGCTCAGACTCAGGTAGAGACCCTGGATCAAAAACTAAGGCGGATGGCAATAGATGAAGATGCTCATGTTCCAGTGCCAATGCTCAGCTGCACATACCTGCACATGCGGTATGCACGCACACCACATACAGGCAAGAACAACTAAAGCAAAAATGTCAAAAATATCATTTTCAAATTCTGCATATAACAAAAGGAGATCTAGACTGTATCCTTTAAAGAGAAGGAAAATGTGTTTTCATGAGGCTCTTACCATTTTTAATTTTATTTTTCAGCCATCTCTGCTACACTTCAGGAGCAATTTTGGTTTTACAATCAATGAGATTCAGTGATTAGACCTATAAATAATGACAGAAACCAGTGCTAGTTTATCGGCTAACATATTACATTAATCTTTTGTTAATTTCAGTACCAGAAGATACAATCTCCCAGCATATAATTTTTAAAGGTTTGTTTTATTTGTGTGCGTGTATGCGGGTGTCTGTGGAGACCAGAAGAGACTTCTGAATCCTCTGGAGCTAGAGTTGATGGCATTCTGAGTTGCCCAGCGTGAGTGCTGAGAACCAAATGTCAGTCCTCTGAAAGAGCAGAAAACACTTTTAACTTGTGAGCGATCTCTTCAGTATCCCATGTATCTTAAGATATATCCTTTTACATCCATATTACCAAAGCCTTTCTCATGTCTTACTAAACTACAATATGGGCATTGATCTGGGGGCACACTTATTTACAAATACCTCATCCACCAGTTTTTGTGATGTGTGATGTAATCATGTATTCACCTTAATGTGAAAAACAAGAGAACTATGATTTACATCTGTCACGAACGCCAGTTCATAGTGTGCATTTTAAAGCCTGAATCATTATGTGCAAGAGACTATATTCTTAGCAAACCATTTTTACTGATTTGAAATCATGGACACTAAGTCTCAAAGAGGTAAAATACTGTCTGAATCACAGATCTGGTGAAAATCAGAGTTAGAGAGTGAACACTCGGAGCTTAAATACTCCTTAGAAAGTTGGCTTAGTCATCTCCTTGGAACATAACTGAAATGCCACTTTCGTCTAATACAGTGTTTCTCAATCTTCCTAACGCTCAAGCCCTTTAGTACAGTTCCTCACACTGTGGTGACCCCCAACCATAAAATTATTCCATTGCTACTCCATAACTGTAATTTCCGCTACTGTTATGAGTTGTAATGTAAATTTGATATGCAGAATATCTGATGTGCAACCCATAAGTCAAGAACTGCTGGTTTATTAGATTCCCAAAGATACAAAATTCCCATTACAATACATATAATAGGGATACTTTTTCTAGAAGTCCAGGGTTAGAGTCTCAGTACTCACATAGTGGCTCATAACCACCTGCAACTCTAACACCTGCTCTGGCCTTGGTATGCAAAATGCATAGAAGATGTGCACAGAGACTAATGCAGGCAAAACACCTATACATATAAGGTAAAATACTTTAAAAAAAATTTAGGTACACACAAGGCTGATGCTGATGGAGGAAAGCAGTGAGTTGTAGGTAGCTGTCAAGAAGGCAGAGACAGCACAGAGCATCACTGAAGTTCCTAAAGTAAAATTCTCTGACGCCATTAAAAGAGAGACATGTGGCATTGCTGTGGAACTGTCTGCATTGTATTTCACATATTACAAAGTGAAGGTGTCTGGGTTACTCCTCTGGTACTGCAAAGAGAAAGCATTATCAAGGTAACTTATAAGGAGCACCCTCATAGAAGCAGGGAGAGGGAGGATGGGAGAGAGGGTTTCCAGAGGGGAAACCAGGAAAGGGGATAACATTTGAAATGTAAATACATAAAATATCCGGTAAAAAAGAAAGAAAGAAAGAAAGAAAGAAAGAAAGAAAGAAAGAAAGAAAGAAAGAAAGAAAGAAAGAAAGAAAGAAAGAAAGAAAGAAAGAATTTTACTGGGAGTTTGCTTACAGGTTCAGAGGATTAGTTTATGACCCTCACAGCAGGAAGCAGGGCATCAGGCCGTCATGCAGTCATAGACACTGGAGCAGTAGCTGATAGCTTATCCACAAGCAGGAGGTTGAGAAAGGGTAAGACTGGGCTTGCTGCCTGCTTTTGAAAGCTCAAAGCCCACCGCCCAGGGACAGACCTCCTCCAGTAAGACTACATCTCCCAGTCCTTCCTAAATAGTCTGCCAGCTGAGAACCAAATATTTAAATAAATGAACCTATGGAGGCTGTTCTCATTCAAATGACCGCGCAAGATGTAAATGAGTATCTATAGCACGCTAGCCCCTGTGCAAAACAATCCTACATATGTCTGCCAGCCAGAGGTAAGAGTTTCTACGGTGACGTATATATGAGTAAGAATTAAGGATGAACAACAAAAAACTCAATTTTAACTTTGTATCCCCTGGTTTCACTTAATGTTTTTGCCCTGAAAATACATTACACTATATTAAAATTAATTAAAAACAATACTTATAATATCACCTATTAACATATTGCATGTTTACAATGTCCGTGTCTGCTTTATTATTTCCCATCTAGGAGTAAAAAGAGGATCGGGAAAACTTTACAAGAAGGAGGCTAAGGGACGCGGGAACTGAGTCAGCAGTGGGGCAAGGGGCAAACTATCCATATTCTCAACTCCAATATTCACCAGGAACCAAGGTGTCTAGAACATGCTGGTATGGATTGCAGTGCTGAAGCTTGGAACTGGAAAGATCTGCAGCTCACAAACAGCCTATGGGTAAAAGTGAGCAAGTCCATGAAGAAAACTGCTGCTCAGAGCAGAAAGGTCTTTGTATCGAGCTTTCCAGATGCTTCCACGAAATCTTGAGACATACTTGATAGAACAGTATTTGGAAGTTCAAGAACCAGATGCCCGAAAACTGGACACCAAACAGCCTTATTTGCAACATTTTATATCAAAGAGAATAAGATAGAAGTCAAGAAAAGTCTTGTGAGCATCCATCTTCCCTAAGTTTTCTGCAAGAGATGAAAGTACAGACGCGGATTGGGCTGTGTGGGCGTGCAGCTGAGGTGCCTTCCAGGATCCCAGCACCGCGTGGCGGCCAGTCATACAAATACATTCAATATTGTTTGATATTTTCTCTGGGTACCCTATGGAGGCAATGGCTTCAATAATGAAATCAGATTCCCTAGCATGAGGTTGATGGGGTTTTTTTCTTATTATTGTAAAAGTTGTTGTCATAAAAAATTAAAAGTATTTTTGAATGAGGATGAAGAAATCCCACGTTGGCAACTATAGAGTGAACAAGGATGAATCGTTTTAGCAGATGAACTGGGGATTTAGTGTTCTTGGACAGCAAGAGTACACTGCACGGCTTCCAGCAAGCCTGGGGTGCATGAAGACTTCATGCATGTGATGAATGTGCTTTAGAAACTTCAGGTTTGAACGAGTCCCAGGGGCATTCCACTCTGCCATTGTAAAGAAAAGCCAACTGCACATTAGAAAGGAAAGGAAAGAGACAATAACAACTAACATCATAAGCCCCTATCTTAGAGCAGGAGAAAAGTTTAACCATATGTAACTTCAGAAGGAGTGAAGAAACAAGAATTTTAAACTTCCTGATAACTTAAAAAGCGGGTGCTTAATTTTTTTTTCTTGTCTTCATGAATAAGTTATTTGTTTTAGCTATTTCCTATCTCTTCTTAAGTGGTTGGTAAATGTAATTCACCAGTTTTCCTACATTGTTGCTTGGGAATTTTCTTGATTTACTTTTCAAAAGACATTAAGGACGTTTTCCAAGAACTACCCCAGATTCTAATTCATTGAACTTGCAGCCAAATGAATTTTACTTATCAAGCTGCTTTGTTTACTCTTTTAAGATATCATATCAAAAGTTGATCAGAGAATTTTTTTTTCTTTCAAAAAGAGAAGAAGAAAGAATTACAGATTGAGCTTTAACAGATGTTTGGATGTTTTAATTTTTGGAGTCTGCAATTCCCACTTGACTTAATGAGCTTGTCCAACAGTGCTGGCTTTTAGGAGAAGCTGTGTGTTCTCACGCTTTTTCCCTCAGCTCTAAACCACACAAGAACACTGGAAGGCAGAGCCCAGCACGTAAAGCAAGTGTCCTGTCTGTGGGAACAGAGTTCTCACATGCTAATGGCTTTAGAGTGAGGGAACATCCTCCTCAGCTGGGGGGTGGGAATCAAGGCAGCATAACAAGAAAATACTTCAAAAATACACTGCACCACAGAGTTAATTGATCACCTCTTTGCAAGCAGGTTCTAAATCTCTGAATATTTATAACTCTCTAATGGCAAATGGCATATTATTATTGAGGGTCATTTTTTGTCAACTTTTCTGTGGAAAACATTAGTGTTTTCAGATTCTGCCCCAGTGAATCACATCAAGACAAGTTGATATCTTTCTAAAGTTAACAGTGCAACCCTTGAAACCTTATTTTCCCAATGCTTGACTAATTCTTCTGTTTTGGACCTAAATGACAGTATTTGTTTTCTTTTGTCAATGGCTCAGCAATTATTTTATGACTCTAAAGTTTCAAGTTCTTGGCACTGAATGCATAATTGCTCATAAGACATTCAATTAGATTACGCTTATCCACTCCCAGACTTTGCTGTGATGGAATTAACTGATGGGAAATAAATGAAAATCCATGCAGATATCATAGACAGCACAATATAATAAGGATGGACTATTGAAATTACCATTTACTTTAAATTGCTGTTCCAATTTTAGATTTAAAATACAGCTAATCTCCTAAAAAAGGGTATTCACTATGCAGACTTTTAAGCTATTGCTTTATACTGATTAAACTGAAATAAACACACACACACACACACACACACATACAGAGAGAGAGAGAGAGAGAGAGAGAGAGAGAGAGAGAGAGAGAGAGAGAGAGAGAAGAAAGTATTTTTCAGAATAAAGGAAAACTGAATAGCCTGAATAGCAGTTGCATCTAATTGCAGGATGGTGGACTGTGAGAGGAAGCCTGGTAAGGTCGAGCTAAAGGCTTGAAGCCTCAGAGGCCCTGAAGAAATGGTAGGAGCTTCACCTGCTCCCAGTACCAGGCCCCTGTCATGTAGCCACAGACCCCTCCATAAAGACATTTGTGGCCATCAGTCGCATAAGGGCAATAACTCATGCCCTTCCACATGTAGATGAGGTACCCCTAACATCTCAGACCAGGATAATAGGAAAATAGATGTGACCACAGTCAAGTAGGCTCAAAACAGAGGTCTCCATGCTAATAAGTTACCTAGTGGTTCAGAGGGCTTGCCAATAATCTTCCCTTCCCAGACATTCCTCCCTGCAAAAGACATTTAATCTCAGGCCTACCCTAAGAAGTGGGGTATGGTTTTATGCATCTACTTTTCACCCTGACAATAAATTGGGACCGTGGACTGCCATGGAGAAGCCCTTCACTGCAGAGCTGCAGTCTAGTCTCCCATAGAAGGCCTCTCTGCACTTCCAGTCACAACTTCCCACCAAGCCAACTGCCGTCAAGCCAAGGACTCTCGCTGATGAGACAAGCTGGAACTCCCCTTTCCATCCCAACCCCTACCCCAGGTTAGACACTGTCTCCAACCTGAGGGCCCCAACTCTGTTCTCAGCTCTTCCATGACTCCCAGCAGTGCCTGGATGTCCAAGCCTAAGAAAACAACTGCCCTGAACTTGTTTCAGGCCCAGGGACCTCCAATCATCTCTGGCTTTCCCACACCTCACACTGCACTTTACCACCCATGGTACAGTGCCTTTGTGCTTCCCTACAGCCCACACCCGCCCCTGCGCCCCTGCAGTGGTGTAGGGTAGGCACTGTCAAACTCTCCAAGTTCTGTCTCCCCAGGCAGCTGTGCTCCATGGCAGAGCGGACTCCGGCCTACAACTCTACATCTAGGAAATCCAACAAAAGTATGTAGCAGGGGGGATGAGGAACTGGGGATAGGCACTGGAGGGTCCCAGACACCAGGGAAACCTGAGGCTCCTAGGATCCAATGGGATTGACTTTAGCTGTAATGTGCAGAGAAGGGGAAGATAGAACCTATTGAGACCACCTCCAATAGATAGGCATGGCCCCTGGTCAAGGGATGGGGCCACACATCCATCTCTAAGTTATTAGCCCAGAAATGTTCCTGTCCAAAGGAGGAACAGGGACAAAAAAATGGAACAGAGACTGAAGGAAGGGCCAACCAGGGACTGCCCCACCTGGGGATCCATCATGTCTGCAGACACGAAACACAACATCGTTGCTTGGTTAAGACAGGAGCGTTTGCTGACAGGAACCTAGTATGGTGGTTGCTGGGGAGGTCCGGCCAGCAGCTATCCAATACAGATGTGGATGCTTGGAGTCAACCATCAGACTGAACTCAGGGAACCTGGTGTGGGAGCTGGTGGAAGGACTGGAGTTGCAGAGGATGATTGCAATCCCATTGGAAGAACAATATAGGCTGGCCTGACCACCCAGTTTTCCCAGAGTCTAGACTGCCAACCAAGGAGTGTACTCCAGATACATACGAAGCAGAGGATAGCCTTGCCTGACAGTAATGGGAGGGGAGGTCCTTAGTCCTGGGGAAGTTTGATGCCCCAATGTAGGGGGATGTTGGAGCAGTGGGGTGGGAGAGTGTGGGCAGTGGGGGAGCACTCTCATACAGGCAAATGTGAGGGGGTAGGGCAGATGTGGGATGGGGGGGTTGGTGGCAGGGTAACCAGGAAGTGGGTTAGATATCATTTGAGATGTAAACAAATGGAATGATCAATAAAAAAAAATTAAAAATAAATAAGAACAAAATTGTAGGAAGTAGTAATAAAAAGAACAAGTTTATAAACCAGAAATAATAAAGCAATGTTAGGTCAAGTGTGTTACCTTCTTGTTTAAGACTATTATTTCAAATTGTCTATCATTCACTTCAAAGAAATTTCTAAAAATATAACATTAAATAATAAAGTAAGTTTACCAGATTATTCTAGGATTGAAATGGGGAACAATAGGTCAACAATTTAAATTTAAAATCAAGCTGTATGCATACACAAACAATGCTATAATGCAGGTGATAAATTATAACAAGACTTGAATAAATCCCAGAATATCTTAAAGAGAATTAAGAACTACTTTGTATAACATATTTGTATCAATTGCCCAAATCATGCTAGAAGCCAAGAGGCATTCACAGAGTACGATAAAAATAACAAAGGTCCTCCTGTGTACTCTTTGTCTTCAGTCAAGATCCTAGTGGGAAACAGGAGAGATGAGCTGTATGATGTGTCATGGGGACAATTACTCAGGCACAGGTGCAGGCCAGAGAAACGTCAAATGATTCTGCAGTACCCAGACCACCAGGAGCAGAGAGACGCTCTGGTGAGAGAATATCTGAGTGCAAGGAGCTCTGGAAGTGCACAGAAGTCTTGGTGGACACAGTCCCCAGACTACCTAAGCAGAGAAGGGGGCTGGAAGAAAACCTTCCCCCTTGGTTTCTCCCCCTCGGATTTCAGGTCAAGATCCTCACTGACTAACAGGGGTGGAATACAGGACAGAAATGGAGCTCCTAAAGAGTAAGACGATGATGTTCAGTCAATCATCTAGTGCAGTGTGTGCAATCCAGACAGATGGAGCAACTTCTGGCCAGAAGACTGGGTTTATCACTCCTACTTCATTCTACCTCTCCTGGCCCGGAAGTTACTTACTGTGTAGATGACATAAAGGGAAGGTTAATTTTATTCTCAGTGGCAGATAAAAACCATATGTGTCACTCCATAAAGATACCCAAATTATAAAACATATAGGAGTAAACCTTAACAATATGTAAGGACTATAACAAGAAAGCATTCACTAAGTAACATAAGACAGGATGTTAAAGACATACTCCTTGGTTGAAAAGATAATATATCATTTCCTTCCAAAATCAATTTTATACATAACCTAACCCAGTTAAGCTCTTCATAGCATCTTTAATTGAAATTTCTTTTAAGATTAGATTTAAAGATAACTGGCACCAGAGAAAACTATGATTACTTTTACTAAAGGTAATTAAGGGACAACTTGCCTATTCAATTGAGACATTAAAGAAACTAAAAAAAGAAATGATAAAATTTGTCTTACAAATCAGATGAACACAGCATTTTGTAGTCTTTTCACTGCTATTTAATAGCTATATAAAATAACAAGTTTCCTTATGACAATCCTATAGCTACATAAAATGTGCTTTGGTTATATCAATGGATGCTATGTCCTCCCTTGTTCTCTCTGGATCCCTTTTCATTGCATATCTTTGTCCTCCAGGTTCTATGTGCGATATCTGTCCTTTAAAGTCTCATTTCACATAAGATGAGAGTTTCCAGTTCCATCCATTTTCCTGAAAATCACATGATTTCATTTCTATCTGTGACTGACCAAACACTCTATTGTACATACATGCCACCACCTTTAAATCTATTCTAAGAGGGAACATAGTTGATACCATTATGCTGTATTGAATATGGGTACACAGATGTCTCCAAGGTCAGCTGACTTTCGTGACTTCAGAGTCCTATCCTGAAGCAATGTGTTATAACTGGATTACATGGTGTCTTAGTCACTTTTCTATTTCTGTAATAAAACACCATGACCAAGGTAACTTGTAAAAGAAAGTGTTTAATTGAGCTTCCATTTCCAAATGGTTATTGTCTATGATGGCAAAATAAAGACTTGATACCCAGGGCAACTGAGAGCTTACATCTCAAAACTGCAAGCAAGAGGCAGTGTGCACACTGGGAATAACACAAGTCTTTTAAAACCTCAAAGTCAACCCCCAGGGACACACCTCCTTGAACAAGGCCATACCTCCTAATCCAACTGAGAATCATGTATTCAAATAGATGAGCCTATGGGGTCCATTCTCATTCAAACCACAATGTTTGGTTATTCTTTTTTAGTTTTTCTAGGAAAACTATTAATTATCATAGTGGCTAGAGTACTTTTCATCGCCTGCTACTATGTAAAAGGGAGGCCAGGACTTATGGAGCAGATTTGTGATTCCAGCTACTCAGGGGGCTGAAACAGGAGGAATACAAGTACAAGGGCTTCCTGGGCTACATTGTGAGCTGGGGGCAACTTAGCAAGATCTTGTCTGAAAACAAAGTGTGTAAAACCAGCTGGAGATACAACTCAGTGGTAAAGTGATTTTCCACTATGTAAGAAGCCACAGGCTCAAACCTAGCACACGCTCCAACTCCGGCCTATACAGGCAAATACACTCCCCTGTAACTTCACCAGAACTGGGCTTTCTTTTTGGTTTCTTGATGATAGCAATTCTGACTGCCATGAAATGAAATCTCAATGCTGTTTCGATTTGCATTTTCCTGATGTATAAGAATATTGACCATTCTTACATGTTTATTAGTTACAAACTCTTTTACAAAGTGGCTTTTGGTTCATTTTCTCACTTATTGATCAGATTCCTTCTTATTTTGTGTTGAAAATTTTAGTTGTTGAATAGCTAGTAAAATTCCACAGACTGTTTTGTTATTCCGATGGTTTCTCAATGTTTTAAATTCTCTCTCTCTCTTTCTCTCTCTCTGTATGTGTGTATGTGTGTGTATATGTGTGTGTCTGTGTGTTCCCATCTGTTTATCTGTCTATGGGAGTACATATGAAGGTCAGAGGACAACTTGTGGAACTATGCTTTCTCTTTGAACTATATGGCTCTTGGTTCAAACTCAAGAAGTCCGACTTGGCAGCAAGTGTCTTTACCTGCCAAGCTATCTCACTGGTTCCTGTTCTTCTGTCTATGAAAAAGCTTTTAAAACTGACATTATCCCAGTTTCCAGTTCTTGCTACTATGTCTTCACTCTTGGGAGAATGATTTAGCTGAACTGCCCTGGCTTGTATCTGATTCCTTTAGTCTGTAGTATTGGTCTGTTTTTTTGTCGTTTTCATTTAATCTTTGTTACAATAACACTTTAGTATAATTTAGAATTGGGTTTTGTGTTACCTCTGGCATTACTCTTTTTGCTCAGGGTGGCTCAAGGGCTTTTGTGTTTCCATACGAGTTTTTGGATTAATTTTCTCTCTGTATGAGAATGTCATTGGAAATTTGAGGAGAATGGGATCGAACTTGTACGTTAATTTGGAAAATGGAGCCATTTCAACAGTTTCAGTTCTGCTAGTACAAGAACATAAGAGGTCTTTTTATTTTCTATTGTCTTTGTTTCTTCGTTGTTAATTGCATTATAGAGGTTATTTAACTCCTTGTCTAGGTCCATTGGTAAGTATTTTATTTATTTAGAGCTTATTTCCAATGAGATCATTTTCCTGATGAGTAAGTTCATCATCGCATATAGAAAGTATATGGATTTTTTAAGTGATTTATTTATCATTTATTTATTTATCATGATTTATTTATCATTTTATGTATATAAGTCACTCTCTTCAGATGCACCAGAACAAGACATTTGATTCCATTACAGGTGGCTTTGAGCCATCATGTCCTGACAATTGAACTTAGGACATCTGGAAGAGCAGTAACTACTCTTAACTACTGAGGCCATCTCTCCAACCCAGTATATGGATTTTTGTATGTCAATTTTCTATCCTGCTACTTTGTTGAAATTGTTTATCAAATCTGAGAGTTTTCTAGTGGGGTCTACAAGATCTCTAGAAAATAGGATCATATCGTCAGCAATCAAGATAATTTGGTTTCTCTCTTGTTTGTATAACTTTTATTTTTCCCCCTCTGGTTCTATTGATTTCAAACAATTTATTGAATAAGAGCAATGAGAGTGGACATTCTTGCCTCATCCCTGAGTTGAGAAAAAAATGTGACTTAGTACTCTACTGAGTGTAGACAAACCACATCTCCTCTGGTCACCCATCCAGTTATGTACTTTATATCTCAGATCTTGTAAGTAATGTAAAATAAACATGTCTATTCAAGTATTATTTTTTCAATAAGAAGAATATGCCTTGGTTTTAGAGAGGTGGGTTAGAGGTTAAATACTTGGAGAGCAGAGTTTGAATCTCTAGCACCTCAATCAATGTTAGGCGGGCATGTCAACTCTCCTGAAATCCCAGAAGTCAGGAGGCAGAAACGGGATTCCCAGAACAAAATGGCTAGGTGGGCAAAATTGGTGAGCTCTAGGTTCAATTGAGAAAAGCTGGATGTGATGTGTGTTGAGTATGGAGGCCAAAGGTTGGTGTTATATGTCTTTCTCAATCACTTGCTTCCTATCTTTCTTTCTCAGTTGAACCGAGAGCTCACATGTGGATACAGATACACACATATACATGGGGAAAAAGAGAAAACAAACACTCCTTGGATGTCAATCAAAGCAACTAGATTTTAGCTTTAAGAAATTTTCATTTAGTACAGTTTCACTTAATTTAGAAAAATAAATATTTTCTGAGGCTAGAGCAACGGCTCGGTGATTAGGTTCTCTTCTAGAGTTCTCCGATTTAATCACTAGCAGCTCACAACAGACTGGTCCCAGGGGATATGATGTCCTCTTCTAGCTTCTGAGGGCACGGCATGCATGAAGTACACAGAGGTGCATGCAAACACAATACAAAACCCTCACACAAAATTAAATATTTTCTAAATCATATACATGTACATGTACATATACATATATATTCACATACATATGCACATATCTCCTTCTTGTCATATAAAATATACTTGATCTTGGAAGGTCTAAATATAAAAACAAATATTACATACATATGAAATGAACCTTGGAATAAATAATAAAATCATCTTTCTAAAGCATGCTTTTGATATACATGGTGATACCTAGAATCAAACAAATATCACAGTGAAGCAAAATATGTATGCATAAAAGATTTGGCCATCAAATCGAAAAATGACAGATTACAAAAAAAAAAGAATAGCCTATTTTTTATCCACATTTTATTAGTGTTTATTTTGTTTATGTGCAAGTGTATATGAGTGTGTAGGTGCATTTGTTTGTGGTGTGTGTGTGTGTGTGTATAGGCAGGAAAACAATTCCAATGTCATTCCTTTGACAATACCCATCTTCTTTCTGAGATCTCTAGCCTGGAGCTTACCAAGGAGACTAGGCCAGCCAGCCGGTGAGCCCAGAGAATTTTTGCCTTTGCCTCCCCAGGACTGAAATTACAAGACGGCAGCACCATGTATGTTTTGTTTTTTCTTTGGGTTCTGCTTAGTTTTTGTGCTTTTAAGGCAAGCACTTCCCTGAACTCTTCCAATTTGCAGTGTTTACATTCTTTGTGCAATTACACACAGATACTATGATAGAAAACTCATACTCATATAGAACAATAGAAAATATGTACAGAAGGAAGCCTGGAAATCTTTCTTTCCTGACAACGCAGTTCCTGTCTCCCTCCCTCTGGGTTAAGATTATTTTAGTAGATTTAAGTCCATCCATTTAGTATATTTATATGCACATATAATATATATGTATATACATATACATAATATATTTTAAAAATATAAGTCAGTGGGATGACTCAGTGGGTAAAGGTGCTTGCTGTGCAATTCTAGTGACCTGAAATTTTTCTGGAAAATAAAGGATGGTGGGTGGAGATGACCAACTTGACAAGCTGGCTTGTGACCCCCTCATCCATGCCACAACATCAGTACCTACACACACATCAGGCACTGAGAGCACAAGCACACACTAAAAACAATTTTCAAATGCAATCAACCTAGAAGTTATGTTGTGCTGTAATTTTTCAGTTGAATGTCCCCAAAACATTTCTTTGTCAGCATATGGACATTTATTTTATTGGCAGCATGGTTTTCCACATACACCCTCTGGGTTTTCCCATTCTCTCTAGATGCCCACTACCAGAATCATTGGACTTGAACTTTGAATAGACTTTTCTTACTATAAGAATTTTAAAATAAATATAATAGTAAAAAAATCTAAGTTTCATATGTGTGTATGTGAGTATATATTAATTTGAAATGCAATTGAAGATACAAAAGGAGTGGATCAAAATGTACACTCATGTGATATTATAGCAAATATTTCTAAATAGTCTTGAAACTAGTTCATTTCTTTACCTTCCCATGAACAGCATCTTAATTTTTCACATACTTTCACCAACATTCAAATTTATTTTCTATTTTTAGTTGATAAAATATCTTTATAGTATATAAAATATTTTGAAATACAAGCACATTTATCTTAATCAGGGATTCTATTCCTGCACAAAACATCATGACCAAGAAGCAAGTTGGGGAGGAAAGGGTTTATTCAGCTTACCCTTCCACACTGCTGTTCATCACCAAAGGAAGTCAGGACTGGAACTCAAGCAGGTCAGGAAGCAGGAGCTGATGCAGAGGCCATGGAGGGATGTTTCTTACTGGCTTGCTTCCCCTGGCTTGTTCAGCTTGCTTTCCTATAGAACCCAGGACTACCAGCCCAGGGATGGCACCACCCACAAGGGGCCCTCCCCCCTTGATTGCTAATTGAGAAAATTCCCCACAGTTGGATCTCATGGAGGCTCCTTTCTCTGTGATAACTCCAGCCTGTGTCAAGTTGACACACAAAACTAGCCAGTACAACATTGTAAGTAGATAAATTGACTAATTAATGGTCATTCCTTTACATACTTACCTCTTCATTATGTGGACAGTTAAAACTTACTCTTACCAATTTTGAAATATGTGCACAAAACTCAAGTCCAAGCAGATCAGAGACCTCAACATGAAACCAGATACACTACATTTAATAGAAGAGAAAGTAGGGAATAGAATAGCCTTGAACACATTGGCACAGGGGACAACTTCCTGAACAGAAGAACATCAACAGCTCAAGCCCTAAGATCAACAATTACTAAATAGGATCTCATGAAACTGAAAAGCTTCTATAAGGCAAAAGACACTATCAAAAAGACAAAGTGGCAGCCTATGAAATGGGAAAATATTTTCATCAATTCCACATCTGATAGAGGGCTGACATCCAAAACATAAACAAACTCAAGAAACTAGACACCAAAAAAGCCAAATAACCCAACTAAAACAGGGGTGCAGATCTAAACAGAGATTTCTCAACAAATGAATCACTAATGGCTAAGAAGCACTTAAAGAAATGTTCAACATCCCTAGTGAATAGGGAAATGCAAATTAAAACAACTCTGAGATTCCATCTTACACCTGTCAGAATGGCTAAGGTTGAGAACTTAAGTGGCAGTTTATGTTGGTGAGAATGTAGGCCACCATTGCTGGTGGGGGTGTGAACTTGTACAACCACTTTCGAAATCTATTTGGCATAGTCTCCGAAAACTGGGACTAGATCTACCTCAAGACTGAGCTATACCACTACTGGGCATAAACCCAAAAGATGCTTCTTCATAATACAAGAACACTTACTCAACTATGTTCATAGTAGCTTTATTTGAAATAGACAGAAACTGGATTTCCTTCTTTTTAAAAGATAAATTTTCCATTGTGTAGATATACCATTTTTATCATCTAGCTAACTGTGGACACTTAGGCTGCTTCAACATGTTGATGTTTCAGAATGCTGTCCTCCATCAACAATACAGCCTTTGCCTTTCTGAACTCCTGGAAGTTATGTACTCAAAGAAGGCTTGTTTCACTCAAAGATTGGGCCCGTTAACACTGTGTCATTGCAAGGAGAGAACCTCATGGGAACCTGCCCATCCCCAAGGATTTATATACAATTCATAGTGATTAGGGGACAGTACACAAGGTCACACCCCTTGTATGTGTGTGCACTGTACATTTGTTGTACACACTGCATATTTGCTGAGGCAGAAACACTTTCTTCAGTGGTGTAGCCACCTAAAATTTGTCCATGATCCTTTATCTAACCCACAGCCTGTGTAAGTATCCCTACTCAAACTCACTGTTTCACAAAACTAGATTTAAGCGTAGTTATTTCATCAAGCTGTGTTGAACTTGGCACTATCTGGCATGAAGAAAGTTCTGTTGTTTCAGGAAAAGATTCTTCATGGTTTGGCTATTGTGAACCAATGCTGAAATGATCACGACAGTGGAGGCCTCTATTCCTGTGGCCACATGTAGCAGTGAATTTCTAGACCCTGTGACAATTCTATTTTGAATTTTGGGGCAACGTCCATACTGTGCTTGAATACGACAGACCAATCTGTATTCTCATAAACAGTGCACAAGGATTCTTCCATTACCTCCCACATCCTTACCAACATGTATCTTTCTTCTTTTTGATAAGAATCATTGTACACAAACTTGAGGTAATATTGTTGTGACATTAATTTGCATTTCCCCATGATCAATGGTGTTATCAATTTTTTTATTAAATATAATCTTCATTTACATTTCAAGAGGTAAAACCTTTCCTGGTTCCTCACCCCCCCCCCCGTTCTCAATTTTTAATATGTGCAACAGTTTAACTACTAAATTAATTATGTTATTTATACATTATTGTTATTTATGTTGGGTAGGCTATATAGATGGAAATATCAAACCAAGAATGCCAGGAAACTTTAATAAATAGAGTCAAGCATGTTAAGTTTCAGGGTATAAAATATATGTAAAAAAGAAGTGGTCTCGCTTCTGCACACTTGTGTGCACATGTGACTGAATCAATAATCGTTCTTGAGCATTCCTCAAGATGTATGTATGTCACGGTCTGTTCTCAGTGTTTTCACAAGGTCTACTTTTCTTAAGTCTAAATTCACCCTTCTTTTTTCCTGCTCTGTGAAAACAGAAGCATTCGCTTTAGTATTTTCCCATTCTATCTGGAGCAATCTCAAACTTGGTCAGTAGAGGGTGATAGCGAGACACAGCAAGTGTATTGTTCTCAACCTGTGGGTCGCGACCCCTATTGGAACTTGACAAATGACCCTTTCACAGGAGTGGCATATAAGACATCCTGCATATCAGATATCTACATTACTATTCATAACAGTGAAGACTTACCGTTCTGAAGTAGCAACAGAATAATGTTATGGTTGGGAGTCACCACAACGTGAGAAACTGTATGAAGGGATCTCTACATTAAGAAGGCTGCGAACCACTGCTACAGAAGATTCACACCCCACACCACCATGACTCACAAAAGCCTTCTCTGACAACCTGTAGGATACATTTTTGGCAGATTCCACCAATGTGTCATCACGGCGAATTCTCTTCAATTGATTGATAAGGTTTGGATGAGAAGAGGGGAAGGAGTGAAGCATCCTTAGGTTCTTCACGTGGGACTGTGTCATTAATGCTCATAGGAGCCCTGGTGACTGAATGAAAATGGGAGCATGACCCCTCTAAGATATGGTTGAGGAGATGAGTTTATTGTGCATATGAGGGAGAGAATAGACAAAGGCATTTGGAAAGGTTGAGACTGAATAGGGCCATGGGGAGAAGGGAGCAAGAGAGGATGCAAAGAGAGAAGGGGGCTTCTGAAGTGTTGAGAATATGCATAGATACCATAAAAAGATTTGTGAAGAATAAACATGTTACATGTATGTGATCACTGCCTTTATATGTCACATGTATATTGTGGCTTCCTTTATGTGGCAAAAATCACAGGTGTCTCATGTGACTGCTGTAAAATTTCTGTTTCTTTCCAAATGTGAATATTAATTTTGTAATCAGATACATGTTTAAGCTAGAGATAAAATTCTGAGGATTCCCCTGTGAACCATATTTTTCACAGAGTCATCCTTCCTATTCAGTGAAGTAAAGTCAGCAAGGCTGCCTCCCATTTCACTTCAAGCCCTTTTCCCAAAGTACAACCTGCATCAGAAAAAGGGACACCAGCAAAGGACAATTTCCAGAAGAGCTAACTATACTGGCAACCTATTCCGTGATGAGAAAAGGGAACTGTAGTTAACTTGTAATCTGCATAATTACAAACCCACACAAATAAAAAAGCATTCGGTATGGTTTTAGCTGAACTGGCCCCAGTTTGTTTCCTTCCCTGGACTACAAACTGCTAATATCTTCCATAGTGCATAGTATTTTTCAAATAAATCTGGGAAGTAAAACTACGAACAATATTTCCTGTGCTGGCTAGCTTTATGTCAGCTTGACACAAGCTAGAGAAGGCAGCCTCAACTGAGAAAATGTCTCCATAAGATCAGGCCATAGATCTAAGGGAGAGACCAATCCACTTGGGTATGGACAACCCAGGGCTGGTGGGTCTATAAGAAAGCAGGCAAAGCAAGCTGAGGGAAGCAATCCTGTAAGCAGCGCTCTTCCGTGGCCACTGCATCAGCTGCCTGCGGGTTCCTGCCCTGTTTTGAGTTGCTGCTTGACTACACTCTTTGGACTGTGATGTATAAGCCAAATAAAGCCTCTCCTCTGCAAGTTGCTTCTTTCATCATGTTTCATCACAGCAACAAAACCCCTAACTAATATATATATATTATATATATAGTATATATATATATATATTAGTACATATATCAAATATATAAATTTGATCTCTCTTCCTTTTTATCCAATTTATTTTTCTTGAATTTTCAAGCCACACTCTGATAACTAAATCTTACTCTTAGAACCCGAGGAAACTCCAGCTTTATTTTCTAACTGCCGAAACTGCCACTGCTGAACCCATTGCAGTTCTCAATGGTTTTTTAACGAAATCATCTTTTCCATGTAGTATCTTGTAGCTGCTGTTCTCTTTTCCTGGCGGATTGAGGTTTCATGACCATGTTCCTCAGTTTCTATCTTCTTCTACCCATTTCATCATCACACTCTAAAGTCAGAAAACTCACAGGATTTAGCTATAGGAAATCTTCTTAAATCAGTCACATAGCATTTTTTCCCTCTGTGTGTTTTCTTTATTATTCTCTGTATTTAAGTCTCAGAAAGGGTGGATATCTCAGACTGATTCTTACATTTCCTGTCTGTTCTTGGTTATTTCCTGCTTTTTTGTTTTGGGCTTTATCTCCTGGGAGATTTCAACTTGATTTTTAAAGAACGGTTTAAAATTCCTGCCACTGCTTTTTATTTTTTAAAGTTTTGTTTCTTTAAAACAAAGCAGAACAAAGCAAGACATTCTGTTCTAATGTATGCTGCTTTATGAAAGATCTCACATATCTTGATGGGAGTAGCCCCATCCAAGGAAAAGCAAGGTCCCCAATGCAGCAGCAGCTAACCCTGACTGATAGAGGCAAGGAAGAGCCGCAGGTGGGCTGTCTTACCATAGCTGAGTTCTACATGGAAAGCAGCCATGCAGCCATCTCCATGATTGCTTGACACTAGAGGCAGCAGAAGAATCTGGGTTTTTCAGTGTCTCAGATTTCCTGTATGTTTTGTGCCTGGATTTTCTTTTATTTCCTTCTTTCCTTCCTTCCTTCTTTCCTTTATTTTCTTTCTCCTCTCTCTCTCTCTCTCTCTCTCTCTCTCTCTCTCTCTCTCTCTCTCTCTCTCTCTCCCCCTCGCTCTTTTGATTTAACATTTTTATTGACTGAGGTATGAAGTATCTATTTCTTCTATCCTTCTATCTCGTGTTCAGTGTATGAGTCTTTCTTCTATACCTTGTACTCTGTTGGAGAGGTGACCTTTTTGTTTGACCTAAGTTTTTCATTTCCAGTTTTATCTCAGTTTAGGTTTTCTTTAGTGATTCCATTTCTATGTTCATGTCTTGAACTCTTTGCTTCATTTTATTCCATTGTTTGTTTGTGTTTTGATAGATCCACACCTTCTTTAAGGTCCTTGAAAATACTCATTATAGCTATTTTGAAGTCCTCATCTTCTGCTTCAGCTCTACTGCATTTCTCAGGGTATTTCTCTTTAGTAACATTCCTGAACCCTAGTGGAAACATCGCTTCCTGACTGTTATTGACTGTGCTTTTATTCTGTTTTCTAGGCATTTGGGATGATTGTAATTCTAGGTGTTGATATCTGGTCTTGTCTTTCTTGGATAGGTTTTTCATTCCTTGCTTTCTGTTACTCTCTTTGGATCTTAAAGGAGTGTGGTAGCTGTGAGTTGGCTGGTAGAGCATGCTTCTGAGTCCCTGACAGATATGACCACTGAGGGCCTTGGTAAAAATTGTTTCTAGGTATTTGGAGCTGACATGAAGGCATAGGGATGGGCTAGAAGGGTGCTGTGGGGGGGGGAGGGGGCGTTGGTGGCAGAGAGGGTTTACACAATGGAGGAAAGCTGAATCTGCCATGAGGTTCTCTGGAGTCCGCAGGAGTGGAGGAAGGGAGGGAAAACAGGCTGTGCTAGAGCTCTGCTACTGGGCTGGGCATGAAAACAGGGGAACTGGAAATGAAGGACAGGAAGAAGAGTGAAGGTATTCTACCAGATTCCCAGGGTGGAAGTGGCCAGCAGGTTTCCAGGGAGAGGGTGCCTGCCTCCACTTTATCTGTTGCCTGTTTAGACAAGGAAATGGGATGAGGAAAGAGGGTTGTAGAAGAACTGCTTAGTCCCCTGGGAATGGGGACAGAGAGGAAGGAGAGGCCAAAGCAGGTGGTCTGTTAAAAAGATGGGGATAAGACTGGGGAACTGGAATTGGAGGACCCTTTTAAATGTGTTTAATAAGCCCTTCCTCAATCTTCTGCCTTGTATAGTAGCTAATGGGGGATCAATGCACTAGGTGGCCCCTCACTGGGAGGAAATGGAACCATCTATTCTGGTAGCTATCAAAGCAAGGTACAACTTTATTACTACAGAAGAATTTTACTAAGCTAATTCTTAAAATACCATTATACTTTTGAAAAACATCTATCGCTCAAAAGCCTCTTGGAAATGCTACAGAGAGTATCTTGCTACAGATAGTATCTTAAAAGAAAAAACAAAACCAAAACCAAAACAAAACAAAACTTTGCCAGGCATGGTGGCACATGTCTTTAATCCTAGAACTTGGGAGGGAGAAGCAGAGTGATCTCTGTGAATTCTAGACCAGTCTGGTCTACATAGTGAATTCCAGAACAGCCAGGGCAATGTAAAGAGACTCTGTCTCAAAAAACAAACAGACAAAAACGAAAAACCTGAAAATGAATACAAACATAAAAACCAACCAACAAACAAAAGAAGATCATTTTTGCATAGTTAGCCCTTTATATAGTTCATCTGAAGTTTTGCTATATTTACTCTGGTAAAAGCTGACACAATTGTTATAAGATTATTTTTCACAATAGTAGAAGTATTTTAATGTGTTGTAATTGCAGCATCCTCCTAATAGTTGTTTTAAAAGTCTCAAAGATGATAACATTGTAATCCCCAGTTCTACATTAAGGAACCAATTCTTCCCAGGATACTAATGCATAAAGTAGCATAGTAATAATAGGTATGTGGAAATGTGTACTCAGGGAAAAATATAACCTTTTAAAATTACTTACAAGTGGAAATGCATGCCAAAACACATTTCATCACAACTAAAACTAATTTTCTCTTCTTGCAAATACAATTATAAAAATATCAAATGAGTTCCAAGGAGTGACTTAAGATCAAGTTCCCTAATTTCAAGTGCACATGTAGCATGGGTGGCATTTCATGAACCATTCTCCAGCACAGCCATTTCCAGGCTTCACAAAATATAAGTGTACAGTTTTTCCTCATACAGCTCTTACCCAGAACACTGCTAAATATACAATTGGTTTTGTAAATGAATGCTTTTCTACTTAAGATGACAAAGGAAGAGTCAAGAGGTCTCCCCAACAGGCCCTCTGACCCCGAATTCCACCAACTGGGCTTTCATAGAGGACCACAAGTGTTTCAGAGAGATCAGCAATACTCTGAGACACTTCATCAACGACATCTCATTAAATACGATTTCCTAATACATAGAAATTCTTTAATAGTCAAGAATTCTAAACTTAGCTAAGGTGTAATTTTCATCTCTTACCAAAATGCCAAGTACAGATAGACCAAAATAGCATTTAATTTTTTTTTTAATATTCTGGTTAAATTGCACTGAGAACATGGTAATTTACAATAACTACAAGAAGATATTTTTTTTTATCCTAAAGAGCTTTTGATTAATGAGGAGTTTGGTTTGGGGCAAGAAATTTGTGTACTTTTCTTTATTTTGCAGAAAGGTATTATTTTGGTTGTGTATTGAAAAATAAGAAAAAAAAATGTTGACTGTCCTGGACTGCTATTGATGGTGTCGCCTTTCATACTGAGCCTCATTGATTGGTTTAGTGTCTGCCTAAGAGAGTTTAGAATAATGTTTAGGATAAATGTTCTCAAAATTGTTCTTGGCCAGTATACTCAGCTTACCCTGCACACTTGCCACAGAGAATGGAAAAGGAATGAGGTGAGGAAAAAGTAGATGAAACCATTTTTTTTTGTATTTTTGTATTGGATATTTTCTTTATTTACATTTCAATTGTTTCCCCCTTTCCAAGTCTCCCCTTCAGAAACCTTCTATCCCTCCTTCCTTGTCCTGCCTCTATGAGGGTGCTCCCTCACCTACCCTCCCACTCCAGTCTTCCTGCCCTGGCATTCTCCTACACTGGGGCATCAGACACTCTCAAGCCCAAGGGCCACTCCTCCCACTGATGTCCAACAAGGCCATCTTCTGCCACATGTGAGGTCAAAGCCATGGCTCCCTCCATGTTGCTCTCACCATGGGGCTGCAAACCTTCTCAGTTCCTTCAGTCCCTTCTCCAACTCCTCCATCGGGGACCCTGCCCTCAGTCCATCCTTGACACAGGAAAACACCTCAGAGACTCTTCTACTGCCTACAGGTCTTGCTCAGCCACCCAAAGTGTTGAGAAGGTCTGTGTCTCAGTGGTGGCCACTCTTCGGGTGCAACACACCTTCTTAGAACAAATGCATGAGCGGAAGTGGCAAGAAGACCTAAGATGAAAAGTATTCTTCCTTCCAGCGAAGGCAGCCATGCAAGGCATTCTAAAGCCAGCTGGCTACAGCAACGAACATCTGCAGGCAACTCCGAAACGGCCCCACAGGGAGCATAATCAGCCAGACTACTCAAGAGCACTGACAAATTATTGAAAGAGTCCAAAAACTTCCATTCCTAAACACACTGTGTCACTACTCTCTACACTGTCAACACTATATACTACTCTACTCAAAAACAAACAAAAAAAAAAGTCCATGCCTCGAAAAAAGAAATTCCAAATTAAAAACCATTAGGATATCCATATCAAACAACATATTGACTGAAAACATTAATATCAAAGTTCAAAATGTTATACAATGCTCTCTGAGAAACCAATCTAGATTATGCATGCTGTGTGCAAACCAAGTCTTCCATTCAGTGAAACTGGGGACAGGGAAGAAAATCAATTACTCTGGTCAAACTCTTTAATCATTTTAATTCTGTATGTACTAGGACAAGCAACCCCGTTTCTTTGTAACTAGTTGCCTAGCAATGACTATGTCTTGTAAGGACTACTACTAGAGTTGATGAAAGATTAGAGTCACCTAGGACCTGCTGAGCCTATGATCTATGCCAGATTGGTTCACGTGCTGACCTTATTGAAAGTCCCTGGCCGGCATTTGCTCTTCTGGTCCCTGGTTACTGCAAGTGCTAGTTACTCTCAATTTCATGACCTGTCTATTCAAATGGTCCTTTCACTGTCTGTCTGTGTTCACGTCTATGGCACACAGGTTCTTGGTAATTGCGGGAGCAGTCCCACTAAAAACTGTAACTCTGGACAAAATAGAGAGAACTGTATGAAATTAGGCAAACAACTCACCATGACTCCCTAACACTTCCACAATAAATAAAAAAAAATATCTATTTTTGTTGCCCAGTTCTTTCCCTCAACTAACACTGTTTGGAAAGACAGGAGATAGTTCTTTCTTAAACAGGTAGCTAGCTAGGGAGAGAGATCATACATCACGTCCAAACTGATTCATGAGCAGTAACACCACCACCATCCACTCTTCTAGATTGCTTTCTTCTTCCCAGTGTGGGTACTTTGGAGCAGGAACTCGGCTCGTGCTTTCATTTGTGTGATGATTTTAGTGTCTAGTTCTTACCAAGTACTCATATGTCAGTCATTAAATAATGAGAGGTAGGCAATTATCTTATTACCTTTCCCTGCCATGACCAAAGATATCTATTACTTAAGAATAATGAGACGACAGACAAGAAGGTCCATGACTCCCTATATTAAAACAATGTATCACATACTTCTTTCTGACCTTTTTGATATTGACTACTAGATACAAATTTCAGTAGTCTTTGGAGAAAATGTATCAGTCCTTGGTCTCTGTTTCCCTCTTTCTCTCAAATTTACCTGATATATCTAAAATTAAAAATCCTTGGTAATTCAGAAAATCTGTATGTTGCATATATAAAAATTTCCTATAGTTTAAAGCTAGCAATGTTATTATATATTCCAAGGCGATCTCCCTATGTTATTAAACCATACATTATTTATCATGCTATTTAATCCCAACAATTTGAAATATTCCATAGAGATATGGCAGCAATTGCATATGTAACGAGCCTGAATCCAGAGATTATGGAAGAGGCAAAACTCTCTACAGTAAAAACTTAAGTAGCTCCTTATAATGATGTTACTGATTTACTAGGTTGGTTTCTTCATACTTTTTTTACTTAGTTCTTTTCTGATTTTCAATCTCATTTCTTACTGAACTAAAACTAAAACAACAACTATTTGGGTGTGTATAAGCACACATATAACATGGTGTGCATGCAGAGTCATAGTACAACTTGATGCATTTTGTTCTCTCTCTCTCTCTACTGGGTGCTTCTTGGGGACTGAAATCAGGTCCCCAGGCTTGGCACTAAGTACCAATTTATCAGCTGTACCACTTTGCTGTCCCCACTAAACTAAGCTTTCTAAAAATGTACCATGTTCAACTCATTTCAAATCCTTTTTCAGAAAATGCAATCCCCTGTTTATTTTTTAATCTTATTTGTATTTTATTTATTTATGTGTTGGTGTTTTGCCTTCATTTCTGTCCATTTCTGGGTGTTAGATCTTGGAGTTACAAACAGTTGTAACCTGCCATGTGGGTGCTGGGATTTAAACTCAGGCCTCTGGAAGTACAGTCCATGCTTTTAACGTTACCCTGAGCCATCTCATGTTGATTAGACAGCAACGATATTATAAATTAAGCCATCCCTTTATGTTTGCTGATATGTTAATTTTACTTTTCTCCACTTTCAGGATATTACTACAATGGCAAAACTGAGATGTAAAGAGTTGGAAGGCAAAACCTTTCAAAGGGGTTAGCAACCACAAAGACATAGCGGGCACTTCGAAATAACCCACGTCTCAGTTTCTGTTTTCTTGGCTTTCATTTTTTGCCAGCTTTTACCAGGCTAGCTCTACAACATCCACCCATACCTTACACCCAAACAAACACACACACACACACACACACACACACACACACACACACACACTGTGCTAGGATTAATACTAGACAAATGCCATGATACTCTTGTATACCAGCAGCCCAGTGCTTGAGTGAGTGTGTATGTATGTGTGTGAGTGTGTGTGTGTGAGTGTGTGTATGCTTGTGTGTGAGTGTGTATATGTTTTTGTGTGTTTGTGTGAGTGTGTGTATATGTTTGTGTGTGTTTGTGTATGTGTGTGAGTGTGTATGTGTGTGTGAGTGTGTGTGTATGTGTGTGTATGTGTGTGTATGTTTGTGTGTGAGTGTGTATATGTTTGCGTGTATTTGTGTGAGTGTGTGAGTGTGTGTGTGTGCATGACACGCTTGTGGATACCAGAGGTGATGTGGGCTTCTTTTTTAGTCTTCACTTTCTTCTTAATAATACAAAGGGAAATCTGTGTCAGCCTACCTGTTTGACAAGGTAGAGGCTGATGTGGAAAAAGCAAAAGTAGCAGATTTTATTCAAGCAAGCCACAGTTCCCATAAGGATGGGAGGAAACCTAGAGCCAAAAGTGGAAGGAGTTTTTGCACTGGGCCCTCCCTTTTTCTGACTCCCCTCCCCTTCTCCCTTATTGGTACCATCTGAGTTCCCCTCCTTAGGTATATTCCTTCTTCCTGTAGGGATGGAGGTGGAGGACTTTTTCCACTTCAGTGGGAAGCCACAACCTTCTTAAAAAGGCTGCCTTAGATTTCCTTATCTGCCTAAATTCGACTCTTTCAATATAGATAAAATTAAAATTTAAAAATGTCTGGCTTCTAATTCAAAAACTAGGTGGTTTTTAAGAGTAAAAATACAACAAGGGAATGATTTTAAAAAGACTGTGACAGTTCAAAAGGAATGGATACTCACCCTGAATGAATTGTTTACTAAGAATAACAAAGTCTGAAGCTAGAGATTTAGTAAGTGACTTATCTCTCAACCCCCTTTTTATTCCAGAGTGGTCAAGAAATTGAAACAAACAAACAAAAAAAAAACTCACCCAAAGTTCTGTTACTGTCTAAAAGAAAAGGAATTAAACAGCAAAAACTGTCCGCACAGTTGGGATCCAGCTCACCTGCTGATTTGCCTAGCTAGCTTCCAGGAAGCCCTGGGTTCTAGCACTGTGTTAATCCCTACTACCAACAGGCCTGTAATCCCTGCTCTTGGGAGGAGCAACAACAGTTCATGGTCAGCTTGGACTTCATGGGACTGTTTTAAAAATAAAAATTTCACTGACACACATCAGAAAGCCAGTTGTGATCCTGAATCAGAATGAGGGCTGTACAGTCGGTCAACAACTAAACAGAGCATCTGACTGCAAAATAATCCACTGAGTTACACTGGGGTTACAGGACCTTCAGATTTCAAAGTGTCCTAACTACAGGTATGAGTTGAAAAATCACACAGAAATATAATGCAAAATTTATTACAGTGGAGTTGAATACTTTCTAGTACATGGTATTGTGACAACATTGTTAGAGGTCAGCCAGAATGTCTCCACAGTACACAGGTCAGTATCTGTCTTGGTCTCCCAGTACAGTGTTTGTAAGCATTCTCTCCTGCACCTTAGCATAGGTCCAGCTTTAAAAAAAACTTTTTATTGATTCTTTATAAATTTCCTATCATGCACCCCAATCCCATGCAACTCCCTGTCTCTCCAAAACTGCCCCTGCCCTTGCAACCTCCCCACAAAACAAACAAACAAACAATCTCTCCATGGAAGCTGTGTTGTGTACTGTGTGTCACCTCCCTCCCCCCCCGCCCCCACCAAACAGCTCTTCTCGAAAACATTCATTGCTGTGAGTGAGTTACTGGTCTGGTTCAAAGACTCTGGCTTCTGCTACACTATCAATACTTACTTGATTCTTACTAGGACTCTTTTTTGCTATCCTGTTGTTACTCTGTGTCCTGATGATACTGCACCTTTAGAGCTGCAATATCTCCTTCAAATGCTCCAGAAGTTTATAGATAGGGGTAGACCTTGGGGTGGGCCAACTCAAAGCCCTGGATTTGACCTGGACGGTAGCTCTGTTGGTCAGGCTAACAGCTCTCCTGCACTTGTGGGTCAGGACAGGCTGTAAGACATGGAAAGCAGACCTCTCGCATATTTTTCAGACCAGGCATCCCATATATTGTTTTCTTGGTACACTTTTCACTCAGAGAGGGAGTTTACTCTGTTCTACCTTTCCACCCACATTTAAGCCCCTTCTAAGACTCTCCATTGATCTCCTGACTTCTGTCTGTGGCATGGGCTAAGGCTGCATGTCAGTGCATGGAGAGGAACACTTCCGGGAGTGAGGTATGGGAATGCACACTAGATGTCTGTTCTTTTCAGTTCACGCTGCAGGCCAAACCCAAGCAGGGAGTTCCTGGCTGGTGGCCTGTAAGTAGAGTGAACTTAGTGTTCTAGCAGAAAACCTGTTTTCAGTACTCAGCACCTACATGCTGGCTTATAACTTTCTGTAACTCAGTTCTAACAGTCTGCAGTCTAAGTGCAAATGCATATATGAGGGCAAAACATTCATTCATATAAAGATACATATTATATAGGACTATAAAAAGTAAAACTGGAAGAAAATAAGGACCTGGCCAGATGCTCCAAGGTATGGCTGAGGTTTTTATTTTAGATATGAGAAAGAGTACAGCTCTACAGCCCAAGGCATTTGGAAGGGTCCAGACTGAACCATATCATGAGAGTAGAGGGAGGGGGAGAAAAAGAAGAGAGAAGGGAGCAAATGCAAATAGACCAAGAGAACCAAACACAAGCCAAGAGAGGAGAGGGCAGAAAGAGAGAGAGAGAGTGCGCAAAGAGAGAGCACAGAGATTGAGCAGAGAGAGTCCGTGGCCAAGATGGAAGGGTTGTATAGGAAAGAGAAGCTGGGGGAAGGGAAAGGAAGCCCCTAGGCTGGAGAGGCTTGTGGCAGGGGATGGGGTAAGAAGTTACAGGAAGAGCCACAGATACTGTGTGAGCCTGAAGTAAAGCAAACTTTGGTATGCTATAGGAACCACAGTCAGCCATTGTACTGAGTTTCACTGGGACCTGAACAACAAAACAAGATACAGTATAGTGGATGAAATGGGAGAAATGGGCTTGTGCCTCAATAGTTGGCCCTATACAATGTGGTCCTCACATAGAATAACAGAAGCATCTCCAATGTCAATTAGAAGAAAGTTAAAACTTTGGTAAAGTGCTAAGCCTGAAGGTTGGAGAGATATTTGGCCCACTGGCTAAGCAGAAGGGATGGACAAAGCCCCTGTGCTTTTCAGAGATGTAGCATGGGTCCTCCCCTCCAGTCTTCCTCCACTTCCAGGCTACACTGCAAGGAGAAACTCAGTGGAAGTTTTCAGAGTGAGAAGTTCTTTGGAGAAACTGTATATTTGATAGGGAGTGCCATTCCTTCTAATGGGCAAGGTCGTCCTTCCTCACTATCTCCCTAGATAAAACTAGGGCATCTTCAAAAGAATCATTCAGAGAGTTGGAATGTTTTACTAAATGGGAGGTATTCTGTCCATATCCAGGTACTCGCTGAACTATAAAATCCATTAGGCTTTTCATGGTGCAGCTATTAAAACTTATCACAGTATGAAAGTCATTGGATGCTTGATATGGGTCCCATGAAATTTCAGGGGCGGGGAGCAGGGTTAAGGAGATCACTGTCTGGCTCTCCATGGACAAGCTGAAATATGGAAGCCTGCTTGGTCATGGGTCCCAGATCACAGATTTTGATGTGTTGATATTCTCTATGTTCCTTGAACGGTTATTAAGTCTAAACTAGTACTGTGTTGAGATAACTTGAGAAAAGAACTGTCTTCCTAAATGCACAGGCCCTGGCAGGAGGAGTTGTGGAGGCTGTACCAGGAAAGTAGAAGTTCAAGGGCATCTCTATGAGGTCAGTGGGAACATACATCATTTCCATAGTGGGCAGAGATCCAAGAAGAAAGCATGGAGGAAGTCTCCGAGTACCTAACTAAATCACTGGTAACAGATAAAGCCAGCCTTGGAGAGCTGCCGTTCAAGGAAAGTTTTGTCATCCAGTAGAGTATAAAGATACTTTGGCTCCTTTTCATGTCATCTGCAGATCTGTGATTTTAAATGGGTCTTTCCACTAAATGCAAAAGGAAAATGAGAGACCATGTAGCAGTACCATGTAG
This sequence comes from Tokudaia tokunoshimensis, assembly GCA_036184795.1. NCBI lineage: Eukaryota > Metazoa > Chordata > Mammalia > Rodentia > Muridae > Tokudaia > Tokudaia tokunoshimensis. The sequence continues at coordinate 66,495,444 of BTHU01000005.1, read as the reverse complement.
CATGCCAGCAGAGAGGCAGAAGTCATCAGGAAGAGAGAGAGAGAGAGAGAGAGAGAGAGAGAGAGAGAGAGAGAGAGAGAGAGAATGCTACTGCACCTCAAGTGTGGTGCTAGCATGTGATAAAGGGAAACAAAGATCTCTGCTCTCCTGGAGCTTCCTTCCTAATGGGGAGAAGGCAAAGCAAGGGGGACAAGAGGACAGAAATTCTAGTTACTGGATAATGATACAAAGATAGTAAAGAGTAATATGAAACTCACGAGGCCCCTACTTTCATTCCAGAGCAGAGAAGTCTCTACAGAAGTGACAGTTGATCCGGGATCTGGATGAGAAGATTCTAGTCATTTGAAGCTGTGAAAAAAAGGCTTTGTTAAAAGCAGTAGCATATTCCTGGAAGGCAGAAACAAAACAAAAGAAAGATAAAGGAGTGGAAACTCTATGAGTTTTAAAATAAAAACAAATCACCTTAGGACATGGTCAAAATGAAAGAAGCTGGTTGGCAGTAGACTTGGTGTGGTGTCTGAGCTAGAATATTCTCCTCCCCCCCTTCCCCTGCCCTTCTTAGTTTCTTCCCTTTCCCTCTGTTGGTGGGGTCTTTCTGCATTCCATTGTTCTGTAACTTAGGATGGCTTTAAAACTCAAGGTCCTTTTCCTCTGCCCCCTACTGGGTTACAGGTGTGTATCCTCTAGCCTGCCTGGTACTGTGCATCAGTAACAAGCCTCCAATCCACAGAGATGTTTCTGATTTAAGGATGACGTATGTAACATCGCTTCCAAAGCTTGGTCACAGAGAAATTAAAAAGTAACCTTTACAAGTATCTGTAGCAGTTTAACGTTGCCAAAAAAAAAAATTATCTGAGCACATCAGAAATCAAAAACAAAACACAACAACCAAAACCTCCAAAATCCTGATTAGTCACAAATAGTTTGAGAAGCATTGCCCCAAGTTGCAAGCTGAGAGGTGTACAGTAAGGAGAAAAGTTAATTTAGGCAGACAAGAACTTGGCTCTCTCTCTCTCTCTCTCTCTCTCTCTCTCTCTCTCTCTCTCTCTCTCTCTCTCACACACACACACACACACACACACACAGAGTGACAGCTTCTACACAAAATTTCAACAACCATCCATCTTTTCCGTTAACAAGTCACCTAAAATGCCCTAGGGGCACACTTCTTCGTCCTGGACTATTGAGGCACCAGGGTGTCAAGATGAAGCACAGGAATCAACAGAATCAACATGTCTTCCCATGCACAGTAGTCTCAAGTCTATTGATTGAATTTCAAACATGAGTAGAGCAGCCATGATCTTTTGTTGGGGGAGATGGGACTAAGCATATATTAACCCTTGATAAGGAATTGACAACAGGACCAAAGAAAGAATTGGGCCCAAGTCTAACTAAGTGAGACAGTGGGCTTATTAGGGCTACTTACAGGGACAAGGGTGACTCTCACAAAAGTTCACCCTCTATGGGTGATAACTCAGAGAGCTGCATCCCTGGAGCTCTCTAGATGGCTTGTGGGCAGCAATCATTATTGTTTACATAGCCTTGTAAGGGGCTTTTGTGTGTCTTGTTACTGCCTCAGTTTCTTGTGTCCAGGGTGCATCTTTTACTTCCTTCATGTCATTAGCACTCCTTCCAGGAGATGTTTTTATTCCCAGGAAACAGTTATTTAATTTTCAAACACTTTCCAGACAGAAGGAGGCAAGATACAAAGAAACAGGAGTATACAGATTACAGTGAGGACAGAATTAGCAGCTTTGTGCTAAGTTGAAAAACCTAGTCTCTAGTTCCGTGTCATCTTTCAGTCTTCCTCCCTGCTTCTTCTGTGTAACCTGAGAGGTACCACACTTCTTGGTGAGACCAAGATCTTTACCAACAGATGGGCTGTTCTGCTGCTTTTTCTAATTACCTTTTTATAAACTTCTAAGCACTGAGGCAATCTCAAGTGTGTTCTTGAAATCTAAAAGGATTTATCTTGTTAGTTCATCATGGATGGTTTAATATGTGTATTTCCTCAGTGTGAATGTTTCTACTTTCAAAGAGCAAACAATCCAGTGCAAACTGGTTTAGGAATGAAAGATTTGTGGACTTATATAAGTGGAACAAGAATAGATGGAGTAGATTTGAGGTAAGATGGAGATGTAGGAGTCATTTTATTGTACCGGGTACAGAAAAGGGCTGGTAGTGGATGCCAAATGCCTCAATATGTTACAGTGAAAACAGGCTTTGGAATTAAAGGCATATCAGCATGAACACAGTGAACCCAACAGCCCTGAGGATGATAAGTGAAGAAGTAAGACAGAAAAGGGAATCTCATAAAGGACAGATGACTGCACTGGTCTTCTGGATCTGGAATTACCAAAGGTTGTGAACCACCACATGAATTCTGGGTATCAAATATGGGTATTCTGAAGAGCACCCAGAACTATATTAACCAGTGATTCATCTCTCCAGCCCCAGCCCTGAAGTGGAAACTTAATAGTTCTTTGGAAAGTCAGTTGTGTTGGAGAGTGCTGGGGCAAACACATAACGGGGTGTTTTCCTGAAGTGGACACAAATGAAAGAATGTTTTGCTAAAGCAGACAAGTGGAGGAATGTTTTGCTGAAACAGACACAGGAGAAAGGATGTTCTGTTAAAGCAAGCACATGAAAAGATATATGATGAAGGATCCTTTGCTAATGATACAAATGTATTGGTCTGCCTTACATTGCATAGTTGAGCTCCATTTGTTGGGACTTCATAGGGAAACATGCACTCAAAAACTTCTGGTGGTGTGCTGAAGGCCTCTTGCCACTTCCTCGGACTCAGACTCGAGACAATTGGCAGAGTGATATCAGCTGAGACAGACTCATTCACTGAAGCAAGACCAGTGGAGGACGTGTGATATTTAGAAGGAGGACTTAACAGTGAAGGAGGCTGAGCTTGGCTTGTTGCATAGCAATGCTTGTTGGTCTCAAATCTTTGCTGATCTTTGACTTGCTGAGAGAGGCACATCCAAGAGCTTTTTTCCTGATGTTCCTGTTGGCCCTGGTCAATCTTGCTGACTTGTGTCGAGGCTGAGACCTGGCTGTCTCTGCGAGATAATGAAGAGACTCAGGAAACTTGCCTCTGCACTTTCCCGCCACTCTCACAGTTAGAGCTCCCTTTTCCCCTTTCCCAGCATAGATACCTCTGACCTTTTAGAGAGGGCACACAGAGAGGGCCCAGCCTGGTGACAGAATATTGCAATTCCCCTTTTCATGGTGGCACTCTCTTCCCCCTATCAACCCCCGGGGGGGGCATGACAGATGCCAGCTTTGGGAACAGAACATACCCTAGCCTCTGTGTCACCGAGGCTGACACTCTCCTTGATAGATAGTCAACATTTCTCTGGTGAAGATGGCTCTTACCCTTGAAGGGAACAAGGACCAAACATTCTTAAACACTTTTTTAAAAAATTATTTATTATTATTATATGTGTAAGTACACTGTAGCTGTCTTCAGACACCAGAAGAGGGCATCAGATCTCATTATGGAGATGCTCTTAACCACTGAGCCATTCCTCCAGCCCAGGACCAAACATTCTTGAAATGATAAGAGGCTCACTCTTGGACCATGAGGAAAGAACAATTAAGCGTTCCCAGACAGCTGTGACCAGTTTGTAAAAATACACTAAGCTCCTGATAGCACCATAAAGTTACTTCCCAGGTCAGAAAGGTCCCCTCCCAGCTGCACAGTTCTGCCCCACTGTCTGAACAAGTGTTATCAGGTTTGAAGGATGGCTTTCCCTTGTCACCTCCCCAGTCACGTAATCCTAAAATTCGGGGATCCCTGCCCATGCATATGTGCGTATACAGACTTAGAGCCCCTGATTGTGGGCATTGCATCCCTAACCTTCACAGTGGGAAAGACTTTCGATCTGGGTCTGACTTGAGAAATAAAGGCTCTCTTTGTTTTTACATGGGACTTGCAATTCCTGGCATTCTGGGGTTCCTGAGAATTGGGCATGGCAGTAGAGCTACCTCTGGTGATTTGTGTTTGTTATCCTGACTCTACGAAACTGGACTGCTGGTACAACCACGAAGTGCTTACCAGTGGATTGGACTGCTGCTGCTGACCTGTGAACTCAACTGCTCATTTCCTGACAACACAGATAGGATTTGCTCCAAAGAACCATTTCTAAACAGGTCCGCTTCCCCCATATCCTTACTTTCCCACTACCTTTGGTGGGTGGTGGGCTAGAAGGGAGGTAAAAGTGTTCCAGACACATCATTAAAAAATAGACATAGAAAAAAATTAATGTAACACAGCCTTGTAATTTCCTTTCCAAAGGAGGATTTTTATCTAAAAAGATTCTAAACAACATGAGCAGTACCTTTCTGCTAGTGTTATTGTTTTTATTTCTTGGGGACAAGAACTTACTACATTAAAGTATTCTTGATGATGTTTTGTATAGATAGATTCTAAAATGTTATGGTCTCTGAAATAACTCAATTATTCTGGACATTTCTAGGAAGAAATGTTTTGTGTAGATAGATTCTAAAATGTTATGGTCTCTGAAATAACCCAATTATTCTGGATATGTCAGGTTATTAAAATAATCTGACACAGATTCTGGAATAGTGTTTATATTTCTCCTCAAAACGAAACTCATTTCAATGCTTTAGAATATCCTTACTTACCAGAATGACTTGGGACCTAAAGCATTTGAATTCAAGGTCAGAAGGTTATGACCTCCTAATGCCTTTTCTCAGAAGACTTACACATGGACACGCTAGTGGTTTCAGAGTCTCCATTCTGATATAAGCAGTTTGTTATATGAAGAGAAACAATTAAACTGGGTTGGAGAGGGGGTGAGGAGGGGAAAGGGAGTTGAGATCAGGGGTGGGGAAGTGGGGGCAGAAGAGAGATGGGAGTGAGAACAGAAATCAGGTGGGGAGCATCTCTGGGACTTGCTGAAGATCTGGAACAGGGAGACTCCCTGGAGTCTATGGGGTGACCTATGCTGAGATTTCTAGCTGCTGGGGATATGGAGTCTGAATAGACCACCTCCTGCAGCCAGAATGGGCTGCCAGTGGAGGGAGGGGAACATCAACCCACCCACAAAACCTTCAACCCAAAATTTGTCCTGCCCACAGCTCAGAGATAAAGATGGAAGAGAGATGGAGGGAACTGACTGACCAGTGACTGCCCCAACTTGAGATCCATCCTATGGGAGAAAGCAAACCCCTAACACTATTAATTCTCTACTTTGCCTGTAGACAGGAGCCTAGCATAACTGTCTCCCGAGAGGCTTCATACAACAGTGGATGGAAGCAGATGGGAACGGACGCAGAGAGCCACAGCCAAATATGCAGTGCTAAAGGAATCTTGTGGAAGAGTCAGGGATAGGATTAAACAAGCTGAAGGGGTCAAGAACACCACAAGAAGACTACAGAGTCACCTAACCTGGGTCCATACGGACTCACAGAGACTGAACCACCAACCAGAGAGCATGCATGGGCTAGACCTAGGCACCCTAAACATTTGTAGCAGATGTGCAGCTTGGTCTTCATGTGGGTCTCTTAACAATTGGAGCAGTGGCTGTCTCTGACTCTGTTGCCTGGACTGGAGCTCCTTCCCCTAGCTGGTTTGGGCCTGTAAGGGTTGGATTAATAGGAGAGGAGGGTGGTGGTGGCTGCAATTGGGGTATAAAGTGAATAACTAAATTAATTAATGAATGAAAAAAAAAACCTTCTGAAAAGAGAAATAAATTTCACATCTCCCTCATGTTTTGGATTCTCTGTTCCATTTTCTCCCCTCAATGGCTTGCTCCTAGACTCATGTACATCCAATATCCTTTCTCATCCCTACCTCCCCTTTCCTAATCTTTTCTCTTTCCAATAAAGAGAAAAAGAGATCATCTAAAATGTTTTATTTTTAAATGAACAAACTGTTTTCTATTTCCTTTCCTTGAGGAACCGGAGACCAATTGAAACCATAAAATCATCCAGTCAGTAGATGAGGTTTAAAATATTTCTGCCAATTATAATAAACATGTGTTGGACATCAGCTACCCTTAGGCAGAGGGAGCTGTAAGAATGCTATCTAGTTTCTGCTTAAATGAAGTACTGTTAGTATGAATCATGCTAGCGAAAGGTAATGGGAAGAGTGAAGTGTTCCACACTGGAATCCCCTAAATCACAGGGCCTTGAGGAAAGCCTTGGTACCTAGATTGCTAACCTCAGAGTCCTGCAGAAACATCTAACTGAAAGTGGCCAACCACTGTTAGGAAAGCAGTGTAAAGACTGTGTTTGGGAAGTTCCTAAAATCATCCTTTTGCTTTCACTGGATCATAGATGTAATCTCTGGGATGTGCCTGCCAGCTGACAGGAGTGGACATTTCATTTGTTTTAGAAGAATAGAGTAGTTGGAAGTGTAAAACTATATTTGCTTAGCTTATGTTTGTATCTGATCAATTATATTATCAAATAATTTAAGCTAGTAAAGAGTCACCCAAAACGGCCTTTATATATGAATGGCACAAAATAGACTCTTAGTAATCTGCCTAAGATTGTATACCTGGGTCATGTAGTGAATCCAGTTCTAATTTTTAAAAATTATTTATAGTAAATTGTGTGTGTGTGTGTGTGTGTGTGTATTTCATGTAGGTATGTGCTCCTAAATGTAGGTGCCTATGGAGGCCAGAAGCCTCCTCTAGATCTGAAATTGCAGCCAGTTGTGAGATGCCTGATATAAATTATGGAATTTGAACCTGGTCCACTTCAAGAGCAGAAATCAATCCTAACCACTAAGCAATCTGTCCAGCTCTTTGAAGACCTGCCAAAACTGATTTCCATAGTAGAGACACCAGTTTCCATTTGCAACAGTGCACAAGAGTTCTGTCCCCTGCATTGTTCTTCTCATCATTTGCTATTTTTGTTTTCTTAATCTTAGCCACTGTGACTGAGCTAAGGTGAAATTTCAAGTAGTTTAAATTGCATTTCTCTAATGGCTATGGATTGGGGACAGTTTAAATACATTTCTTAGCCATTTGTGTATTGTCTTCTGAGAACTCCCTGTTCAGTTCCATGTCCCACTTTTAAATGGCCTCATTCATTTTCTTGATGTTCATTTTCTGAGCTCTTTATAGAGACACTGCCTTGTTCATGTTCATTGCTGCTCTATTTATAATGTCCAGAAATTGGACATAGCCTAGATATCCACTGGCTGATGAGCAGATAATGAAATTTTTGTACCACTATTCAATGGAATCAAATTCAGTCATGAAGACAAAATGAAATTAAGAAATTTATAGGTAAATGGATGGAACTGGAGAACATTATACTGGGTGAGGTAACCCAGACCCAGAGACAAAAATCACATGTTTTCATTCACATGTAGATCCTAATGTTGAATCTTTAGATCTGTAAGTTTAAATTGGAGCATATATAGAATACAGGTAACTAGAGAGGGCCTGTGGTGGTTGGAACACATCACTACACGTGAGCTTTGAGATTTTCTTCATTGTGCTCATCTTTGAAGATATGAGCCCTAAGCTCCCTGCTTTAGTTGTCATGATTACATGCTGCTGTGCCTCCCAGGCCACGATGAAGGCCTCTTATCTCTCTGGAAGCAAAAACCAAAAGACACTCTTCTTTAAGTTGCATTGGTCATAGCGCTTTTATCATAGCAAGAGAAAAGTAACTTCTACAGAAGTCCTTGGTGAGGAGGGGAATACACATCTTAAGGGAGGGTAGAACAGTACAGGTAATATGAAGAGGAAAGGTGGGAAATGGGGATGGAGGTAGAAGTAAGGAGAGGGAAAGCGCGGTGGGAAGAGGAGTGGTGCGGAGTGGGATACTCAACACTAAAAACACTTAAGATTTTTTTTAAAGTTGCCGGGAAATCTATTTTATAAGCTATATTCCCAATTGTATGAGTTTAGTTGGGGTTATCCCAGGCAGGAGAAAAATGCTCCTTCCAGGAGTGACAAGCTGATGAAACGTCAGAACTGTGATACCTCCTGTGGAGTGTGTGCACAAGTGTCCCATCGGGCACCTTCATAAGACAGGCTCTTGCTGGGTCACTTGCTGTCACTCTTACTTGATTGTAAGGCTCTATTCTGAAGACAGCGCACACTTTGGCTGTAGGACATGGAGACATCCATTTGGTATTGATAAGGAACTCTTCACCACATTAGAAGAAATGGTAGAAGTGAAAATGGATTTAAAGATACATTTAAAACAGAAAGAAGATACATCCCTGAATCTTGAGGAACTCCAGTATTCAAAGGTCTCAAAGTCCTGTAGATCTGCTCGAAAACAAGGAAGCTTCACCTTCTCTAGCTCTTGCTTAGGAGTCACAACACTAATCCTAGAAAGCCTCAGTGAATGCATGAGAAAACATAAACTGTGTCTTAGGCAGGGTTTCTATTCCTGCACAAAACATCATTACCAAGATGCAAGTTGGGGTGGAAAGGGTTTATTCAGCTTACACTTTCTACATTGCTGTTCATCACTAAAGGAAGCCAGGACTGGAACTCAAGCAGGTCAGGAAGCAGGAGCAGATGCAGAGGCCATGGAGGGATGTTCCTTACTGGCTTGCTTCCCCTGGCTTGCTCAGCTTGCTTTCTTATAGAACCCAGGACTCCCAGCTCAGGGATGGCACCACCCACAGTGGACCCTTCCACCTTTGATTACTCATTGAGAAAATGCCTTCCAGCTGGATCTCATGGAGGCATTTCCTCAAGGGAGTCTCCTTTCTCTGTGATAACTCCAGCCTGTGTCAAGTTGATATACAAAACTAGCCAGTACAAACTAAGAGATGAGAAATACATCCCATGGATTTAGGTAGCAGAAGGCCTGTGCCCTTATCAAGACAGCTGTCAGAGCAGTGACTGGCCCAGAAGTCAGGGTCTCTTCCATAGCTGTGATCAAGAACACATTGGGTAGAAACAGAGTCGTGGATGAGCCTCCATCCCTACCCCCAACCTCACCACCTTCTCTTATCCTTTGTCTTTGGTTCCAAGATGGGAGACCTAGCCTGACAGAACAGATTCCCATAAATGCACTGGAGAGAAAGATAAGATGGGTTGAACTGTCCCTTAAACTAACTACATCTTCATTTTCAAAAATCCTAGAACTGATTCATATCCACAAACTGTGAAGACATCCAGTCATAGTTCCCATTTTCCTGCATGTCAAATCTACGCTGATTCGTATTTGTGGACAAAGGGAATTGAAGGCTTGGGCCCTGTGTTGTCTCCACCCAAGACACTGAATCCACTTTAATCAATTCACATTAGCAAACAAAAATATTCATTGAAAGTTATCACTTTCTTGTGCATTTTACAGACTTCCTCCTTTAATATTTAGCAAATGTTAGAGAAACGCAAATTGCTTTTTAGTAGCCAAAATAAAATTACAACGCAATTCTTGTAAGTACTTTAAATTCTGAGCGTTTTATATTGCAGACTCCAATATTAGACTTAGAGAGAGAGTTGTATTTTCTTATTTTCTTTAAAGGGTGTGGGGTTGGGGGTGGATTGTGGGACTCTAGAGCTGAGGTCAACAGAAAGACAGTTGTAAAAGGCACAAAACAGAAAGGGGGCAGCCCCCCAGCGGCCCCCCTTTCCCCCTCCCCCCACTACCCAGCAGTAGACAACTCTGAGCACCTTCCCAGAAGTTTGCTGCTTCTTTCTTTTAATTGGCTCACCAGGCTAAGAATGCATCTTGATGTGCTAAGTAACTTCTGGAAAAACAAAAACAAAAACAAAAACCCCAAAAAACCAAAACTTCCCTTGGCCACTTCCTTTCTCAACAGGCCACCAGTGCAAAGGGCAGTCCTCATCAAAAACTAGGACTACCAGTGCAGGGGCCTGGAGCATAAAACACAAAAACTGCAATCTTAGCCCAATTCAATTTTTTAATAAAATATCAGCAACACTGGAGTGTATTTCCCACGCCAATATTTGTGAAATGCTATACTTAAAAAAAAAAGTCATTTCCTTTGGAAGTCATATTTAGGAGCCTGCCCCACTCCCCGGCGCCTTCGCGGTGTCGGTCACCCACGCGGGCCGGGAGTCCGGGGCCGGCTGGGCCGCGCCCCTGATTGGCCAGCGCGCCCCGCCGGCGTCACGGCTTCCCGCAGCCCCGCGGCCTCCCGGAGCCTGGTCGGCGCGCAGCGAGGCGGGCCGGCCGCGGGCTCCGGTTCTCCGGCCACGCGTGAGCGTTCGCGCCACACCGAGCTCCTAGGGCTGTGACTACCGCGGAGAGGAGAGGAGCGCTCTGCCCACCCCGGGAGTCCCCGCCAGGCCGCGAAGCCGGGTAAGCGGCCCCGCCCGAGCCCTGCCCCCGGGACTCTGGAAGTTTCCCCGGCAGCGCGCTCCCCGCCGTGCTCTCCCCGCGGCCTGCGCGCCTGTTGCTGTGCGCGGGCCCGGGGAGTGCGGGAGGGCCGGGGCCTGATGGGGGTGGGGGAGCGTGCGGGAGGCGCTTTGTGTCGGAGCCCTGCTTCATGGGGCGCGATGGTGCGCTCAGGGCTGCTATTCTCCAGGGGCTCGGGGACTGGGCAGTTCCTTCCCGGGTCATTGGCCGCAGCCGGGAGGAGGACGAGGAGGAGGGGGCGGTGGCAGCCGGGGCGGGAGCGAGGGGGCTGCTGTGCGGGGGTGAATGGGTGGGTGGGAGGACGCCGAGGATACGTAGGCCTGCGGGCGGAGGTTGGGGTTTCCTTCTAGCATCAGATAAGAGGACCGTGACTTCACCAGCCAGAGGCAAAACTCCTCTGCACTGTTGTTTCAGTGTCCTGAGGGGAGGAATCTGAGAACTGAGCCATCCTGTGCTGTAGGACAGCTGTGCAGTCGACATTACCATTGTGTATCCATAGACCTTTATTTAGGATGCCCTTTATAAATGAGTAATCTGGGAACAGAGTGGGGATTGGTTCTAGGGGTATGGGAGGTTTTTGCATGTAGAATTTGTTCGGAGATGATGAAGATTTTATAACGATCAAATTATACAACTTAGTATATTACGGTTTTAGAGGCTGATAGAATCCAGATTAGAAGTTGCATTTAAAACTCTAATAAAATTAAACTTTGAACGCCTTTGATTTGAACTTAGAAAGTTTTGGATAAGTGCACCTTGGGCTATTATGTGTCCCTGGATGGAGGAAAGCTATTTTGGGAGGCGCTGTATTTGTCTTAACTTATCTTCCTCATCCTATTTGTGAACAAACAATAGGCAAAAACTGATGGGACATTTTTTTCAGCATATTGATAATCTGCATATGTGTGCTGTGTCTTTCACACGTTCCTTTCTTCTTTGGATTCCTCTAGTTTCTTCTGGTTTTCTTTCTTCCTTTACCACGTTCTTCTTTTACCACAGAACCCTGATGATGGTTTGGTGAGGGAGTTAAGATATTTTTTTTAGGGTACTCCAAATTCCTGTCACCCAGAAAATGATCTACTGAGTCCCTAGGGGTGTCTTTGAATTTCAGATGCTTTTTGAATAGGGAACACCCTATTTAAAAATACCGCGTACTTCTCCGAAGGTTGGAGGTTATTAGAGAGAGAATTTCAGAGATCGAAATTTGCATTGATTCAGTGCTAGTTGGCACTTTTCAACATTTAACAAAAGTAGGCAAAATGGTTTACAAATGAAATCTTGGATACATGTTTTGGAGGTAAGACTGGGGGGGCGGGGTCTAGAAGCTTCTGAGCAACAGTGAGTTGCTTGGAAGGTAACTGTCCTGAGTTAGAGAAAGATTATTCTGCAGATTCCATCCCAAGTCTTTCCTCATAGATTTGACTGAGTTGGGCTGCAGGTTGGCTCCACTTTTTACATTTTTAATATGCTTAACATACTCTGAATTTCATCAAATACTTTGAGGCAAAGTTGACATACTGTACTGGATATGCCTCCAAATACAGTAGAATAAACATCTACCAGAGAAAGATCTACATTCAAGAATGAAGAAACAGATGAGTTCTTAGTGAATTTAGGATCCCCAGATTGTCCACGGAATGTGTCTCCCTTCAGAGGGTCTGTGAAAATAGACATTTGGCCTTAGGTAGAATTTTCTTGGGTATAGTTACATTGTTTCAAGCATCAGTTTGCTGATAAGAAAGGCATTTTTCTCTTTTAAATTTAAGCTTTGTGTACTGAACAGTATTTATAGAAATTGGAGAAACTAGTGTGGCAAAATTGTTATATTTAGATAATTTTAGTGGGGCTCCATGGGAGGAAAAGTGGGCAGGCGGAATCAGTGCTAATTAACCAGGTGCTCTCAATGGCTAAGGTAGTTAGTTAGTAGGTAGTCTTAGATGGTAAGAGGGAGCTTTGGAGACTTGTTGCATTGGATTAGGCACAGGCAGGGTTGGGGGTCAGAAGGAGGCATTCAAAATAAATACAAAACAGTGTTCTGGGAGCTTGGTGTCTTCACTGACCACAGGGGAGAATAAAAAGCTCTTGAATGTGGTCTTGAGATTCATTGGGGAAAAAAAGCAGCTGAAGGGTCTCAGCTTGCTGGACATGATGAAGCGATAATGGTCGTGTTGTTGCTGCTGCTGTTTACATAAGTTAGCGTTTTTTTCATTAAAAGAGAGCATAGACCTGTAGGTGAAATGGTTGGGAAGGAGCTGGGCAGCAGGAACTAGAGGGGATATCAGTTTGTATCTTTCTAGAGTAGAATTGAAGGTTTAGGTCAAAGAGAAAGTATATGGGTGATGAAGGGAAAGTGGTAGGAAGCTTGGATGTGTAGGTTTTGTTTTTCCCAGTGTTTGCCGTTCTGCCTGTGATCTCAGAAAAGTCATCTAAATGTCCTTGTTTTTACCTGCAGACCCTTCAAGGCAATCCAGGCTCTCTTGTCATGTACTTCCAAACTCTTGTGGCGTCTACCCATTCATTGCCTGCTTCTATAGCCTCTATGTGTGTGTGTGTGTGTGTGTGTGTGTGTGTGTGTGTGTGTAGTAAACAGCATCCCATTCCCAGTCTGGTGTAATGGACTTGACAGCTGGAGAACTATAATATATGTGTTGGTGATAACAGGAAGTGATTTCCTTGATTCCCAGGGAGAGCAATCAACAAGTGTGGCATTTGGTTGGTTAGTTTCTGTCTCCTTGCCTTGTAGATGGCAACTTTTCTGTATTTTTTTCATGTTTTTTTTTCCTTTTTGTGTGTTGATCTGTTTTCTTCCTGAAAGGATGCCTGGTTAGATTAAGGCCACCTACTACCCCATTTAACTTTATTTGTTTCTTTAAGAAAACTCTCTAAATATAGTCATTTGCTTAGGTTCTAAGGATTTGGATTTCTTATGAGTTTGTAGGAAGAAGATGCATTCCTTATCCCATAAAAAAGTTCTTAGAGAAACCCAGCCTGTAAGCTGATTAGAACCAGAATAGGCTGGCCCAGGGTGAAAGAGAGCGGTCAGAGAGGAGGCTGCTGGGTAGTCCTAGCATTATTGAGGTAATATGATGCTTGGTAAGAAAGGGAGACTGCTATTTGAGGAAAGGCTATTTTATCTCTGGCCCAAGGCCTACTGCTTTCTGTAAGTGTTCATATCTGTAAGTGTTCATATCTAGGGCCTTCCCCCTTTTTGAAGATACATTAGTTCTTTTTAGTGTTTTATAAAAGCATAATTTTCTTAAAGTATTTCTAAACCTTAAAAATAGTAAAACAGATTCATTAAAGAAGAAAATATTAATGTAAACATGATGATTTTTGTATTTGATTAAAACAACACTATTTAATATCTTTCTGCTTCTTGAGGCAGGGTCTGATTCACTATGTAACTGAGGTTGTCCTTGAACTCCTGATTCCTCTGCCTCCACCTCTGTGGTCCTGGGATTGTGTAGGAGCACACTACACATAGCATAATTTAATTGATTTAGAAACTATGTCCCATGTGTGTTTTGTGGCCTCATCTTTGTCATAATCTTTTCCCCTTTTGAAAATTTTCCCCTTTTAGAAAAAAAATAGAAGATTAAAAGGCAAGGTAATCATATGTAATCAGATGACAAAGCTCCCGTTTGGATGTTGAAATTACATTTGAGGATTCAGAGACATGCAAAAGCCATTCTTCCAGTCCTGGCCATTTTGGGTAAAGAAAAAAACCAATGAAACAACAGAGGAAATGGAATTTAACATTCTGACATTTTCTTTCCTTCCTGTTTTTGTCTTTTTGCCTGTGGTAGGTAGACTTGGGCTTAGGGAATTCTTATCTTTATTTATTTAATATTCTTATTCTTATAAAACAATTTTATCTCCAGGTCTAAGATATTGTAAATAAATGCATGAGGGAAAAGTGAGAAAGGAAACATTTGTAAGAAAGATGAAAAAGCACATACAGTAAACCAAATACACACATACACACACACACTCACACACACATTTTAATGAAAAACAATTAGGTTCTGTTGAAAATTTACCATTAGTAGTTCTGATTATATAGTGTATAGATCGTTTCTTCTATTAATTACCATTTAAGGATATATATATATATATATATATCTTTCATAATTCCTTTTGAAGGGTAATAGGTATGAATGGAAAAGGTAGCTTTGTGTGTGTGTGTGTGTGTGTGTGTGTGTGTGTGTGAGAGAGAGAGAGAGAGAGAGAGAGAGAGAGAGAGAGAGAGAGAGAGAGATTGTGTACCTATGAAGAGTTTAGTAGAGTGTTCCTGGTCCCCCTTCTCTTTCTCTACCATGCTCACAGTTTTCCTGGGAGTACTGAGTTGAAGAGCTGATTGCCTTTTAGTCAAAGGAATCAAAGGTGGAGATTCTCACCATGCATTTAAAAGACAATAGCAGGGCCATACATCCAATCAAGGATAGAGGGGGTGGAAATAGGAGGCTCTCTGGAGCTTATTGGCCAGATAGCTAAAGCAACGCTTAAATTCCTGTTTCAAATACAGAGTGATAAAGGAAAACACATGAGGTATACCTCTGATTCCTACAAGCTCATGAAACTCACTCACATAGGCAAGCATACACAGGGACATGTGCATGCATTGATACATGTGTAGATTCATGTACACATGTACAGCATTGCAGTGCTGCTTATTATGAAGGTTGTTGAGTATAGTTCGGAACAGGCTAAGTCAGCAAGCATTTTTAGTCTTTCTTGTAGCTGATTGGAGACAACAAAATAGGTCATCTGGGGCTGAATTACTGCTTTCTAGCATGAATATTTGTTCAACCCAGGAGGTTCTTGTTTTCTTAGGGAGGCATAGGGCTATTTAACATATTTGTTACCCTAAAAAGTTTCCTTATGGCCCTTTTATTTCTTTTCTGCCTCCCTTACCTACCCACGCCCCTTCTTCAGGACCAGCAATGTATTCTCTATCACTGCAGATGAGCTGGCACTCACAGATCTTGCCTAAACTGAATGATTGATTATCCAGAAGGCTATAGCTTTTTCACTATGTAATTAGAGTTCAACCTAGAGTTACACCTTAGTTCTGTTCATTGCTTTCTACTAGTTCACTGACTATGGGATATACAATTAAGGAGATTTTAATGGCTTAGGAATCTTTTTGTACTTTGACTATTCAATAACACTATATTCTTACTTTTATGGATGAGTAGTAGCTTCTGCTATAGAACCTTTTAGGTTCTACAGTTGGGAACCATAAGTTAAAACAACAAAAGACAGATATACTGGCAAATAGGTCAGACACATATAACTAATGCTTCTAATTTTACTTGCAAGAGGGCGACACAGAAATGAATATTCAGTTTAAATGTAACACTGTTCTGCCAATCACATTGTACTTAATGGCAGCAGCCCTGAGGAGGGTATAAAGGCCCGTGAAGCACTAGACACGGGGGTGGGGGGTGTGTGGAGGTGGGGGAGTGGGGCGTGTCGTTCTCTCTCTCTGTGTGCAGGGCAACCCCAGCATGCTAGTTTAATAAAAATTCCCCTTGTGTTTTGCATCAAAAAAAAGAAAAGAAATGAATACCTTGAGTGGTTAGACTGAAGTGGTGCATGCTTGCATGTGTGTGTGTGTGTGTGTTGTGTGTGCATCTGTTTCTGGTGTGTACAGTAGGAATTGTTTTGATTTTATTGCCATGGGAAAGGCTAGTAACACCTTTACTAGTAACAATAAAGGATATATGTATATATATATTATAACTTCGTTTATGTTATTTTAAAGAGAGGAAATTTTTGCTTCACTTGGGTTAGAAAGGGAGAGTCGAGGAAAATGTCTGTGTCTTCTGGTACTCATTGCCTTCATATCAAAATAATCCTTATGCCAAAGGAGCATATTTTAGGATAGTGGATTCTGATTCCTGTATTTTAATGTGCATCAGACTTTTTTATATTTGGCAGTGGATCTTCAATCTTCTTAAAGTTAGGCTACTTTTGGGTTGTCATAGAATTTCAGTGTTGTTTTAAAAAGTCTGAGGAGCCATACTAAAGAGAAATGCAAAAATAGATGAAATTTATTTTAACAGTGTATTTTGTTTAGTACAATTTATTCAAAATATTATTTAATTATGCAATAAAATATCAACTACAGATGAAGTATTGTTTTCCTTTTTTTCCAAAAAAAAAAAAAAGTCTCCACAGTCACTGCTGTATTTTTTACACAGAATATCATCATTTAGAATTTGCTATATTTCAGAAGCTATACTGGGTCCTGGCCACCTTGTTGGTAAACATAGCACTTTAAATCATGCATCTAAGCTGTGAGGAAGATGCTCTCAGAAGACGTGGCTGGCTTCAGTGTACCTGGACAATGTATTCTGCTGGCTGCACCCATTGGACCTTTCTTGGGTTGTTTTGTCTTCGGTCTTTTGAGAAAAGGTATTAGTGCCAGGCTGGGCTTGTCCTTCCTCAGCCTTAGAAGTGCTTGGAGCATAGGCATAAGCCACCCATCCAGCTGGGTCAAGTTTAGTCTTTGTATGTTTGTTTCTACTTTCCGACCCTTTATTGAAAGTGTGACAGAAAACTCTGCAGATAGCTTTGCAATATCAGATGTGGTCTTTTTAGTGTTAGTAAAACACAACAAATGAGTACAGTGAAAGTGGTAGATGAGTTATTTAAGTAAAAAGACATGCTTATTGAAAAAGCAAAAAACAATTTTTTTTTCCTGGAGTAAAAGATCACTTGTCAAGGTGAACCACAAGATTCCTAGAGAACTATATTTGGCAGCTAAATAGTGTAGTTTATCATGCTAGCAAATCAGGAATTAGGGCACTGAATTGATGCTAATTTATCTTGACATACCTAAAATTCGTGTTCAGGGTCATATTACCTTATATTTTTAAATAAGTTTTTTCCTTATCTGAACTACTTGGAACCTTGCCAGCAAGATATACATCGCCACCCTTTGCTAAATTTGCTCCTTGCAGTCTTGCCTATGAAGGACTGAGCTTATTACTGTAGGATTTAGGCAGCTCATCTCTGCTCTCAGAGGAGGATGGGTTCTGTCTATAGAGGACCTGGTGCAGACCCCCATTGGCCCTGTGCATGCTGCGTCGGTCTCTGTGAGTTCTTATGAGCTTTCCTCAGTTGATGTAGAGGGCCCTTTTCTCCTGGTGTCCTCCATTCCCTCTGGCTTATACACTCTTTATACCTCCTCTTCCACAGGTTCCCTGAGCTCTGAGGGGAGGGAGCAGATAAAGACATCCATTTAGAGCTGTGTGTTCCAAGGTCTGTTTGGCTGTCTGTCTCTCTTTGTCTTTGTCTGTCTCTATCTGTCTCTGTCTCTGTCCTTCCCTCTCTCTCTCCCTCTGCTTCATTCTAAACTCAATTCTCAATTCTCTTCTTTCCCTTTGCCTTTTTCATTGGTCTTTATGTTGAGCCACAGATTTAGACACCCCTGTTTATTTACTTGATGTCCCCAAGTTATTTTCCTTCTTTAAACGTTTAAAAACCTTTTATGTGCACCAGTATTTTGACTGCATGTATATATGTGCACTATATGTGTTTCTGGTACCCTTGGAGGTAAGAAAAAGGTGTTGGCTATTCAGAAGCTGAAGTTATGTGTGGTTTAAAACACTATGTTGGCACTGGGAACTGAATCCAGGACCTCTGCAAAAACAATGATTGCTCTTCACCACTCTCTGGCCATCCCTGGGTTGTTTTCTTGAATAATTGGTTATTCGCACACATTCATGCAATGTCTCCTCTAGGTGTCATTCAGCGCATGTTTGTGTAACATCTGCTGTGTGCATTATTCATCCCCTTTGTGAAGGTTTAGTCTGCTGTAGATAACATCTCCAAAAGAGAAGGGAAACAGCTGATGACCAATTGTGCTTTGCTGCAATTTATCTTCTATTATTTGACATTTTCTAGGACCATTTCAAATTCAGTATGTCTATAAGGAACCCATTTCTAGTAGTCTAGGAAGATGTGAAATCCCTCTTCTTTGCTGCTATTCTTTCAGCTAACAACCTCACAGTATATCTAGTGTCTCAGATGAACAGCTTTGAGAGTCAGCCTCTGTTAATGTCATTTACCTGTCTCCTCTGCCCTCTGCTCCTGGATTTGACTGAGTCCTTTTGAGTGTTGTCATGAAGGTGTCTGTCTTTCCGTTTTATTTTTGCTAGTTCCCTGTGCTGGATTCCCAGTCGTTTTTGTTTTGTTTTGTTTTGCTGTTGTGTGTTATTGTAGCACCACTGTTTCTTTTCTTTCTCTGGTAAATTATTTACCCCATTGTCAATTTTTTTTTAATATAAAATAAGTTATAAGGTCTCCCATTTTGCAGCCTTCTGCCTGGTGTGCTCTGCTTTGCCTGCAGGGCAGTTCCAAGTCTTGTTGTCCTGACTCCTCTTATTACCTCACTGAGAGCTGTCACCATGCTGTCATGAGATCTTTTACATTCTTCATGGCTTCTTGCCTTAGCAAGTATCCTTTCCTCAGCAAGAAATTCTGTTCCTTCTTCTGGATCCCTTCTTTTCTCTGTTCATCCTCCAGGAAGGGGTTGATATGTCTCATCTTCAGATTCCTATTGATTCCAGATGATAACTGGGTACCTAGCAGGACACAGTCTGGTGTTGGGCCATCCATTCTTCTGGGCTCAGATGGTAGGCTTGTGTCCTCCCTCTCTGCCACTCTTGTGCTTTTGGTTGCCAGGCCAGGCAAATGAAGATTTCTGTACGGTTTGGGTCTTCATCTTTGATTTAGAAAAGGTTGAAATTAGATGTGAAAATGTGTAAACACTGGTCCCTAAATTGTTTGTGAAGACAAAGGAGATGCGAAATGTACACACAGGAAAGCAAGAGACCTCAAAGAGGCTTAAGGTTGGAAACATGAGAATTTAAATGTACCGTGATGTTGAAGAATTATTCTATCAGTAAGAACTGTTAAAAACAAAGCTTCATGCATGATGGCGTTGAACAATCCCAGTGTCTTGTTTTATCTGGCCGTGAGGAGTGTGGCTAGAGTGCTTTGCTAGTGAGTGTAAAGCCTGTGTGATGACTCCTACTGCTGGCAGCTTGACAAGATGTAGGAATACTCAGGGGACAAACTTTTCAGCACACCTGTGCAGTATTTTCTTTTTTTTTTTTTTGTATAAAGCACTGTATTCTTTTTTTTTTTTAATTTACATTCCAAATCACTTCCCCTTTCCCGTTTTCTCCCTCCCCGAAAGTCCCATAAGCCCCCTTCCCTCCCTCTTTTCTCCATTCAACCCCCTCTCGTTACTCTGTCCTGGCATTCCCCTACATCCAGTCTTTCCAGGACCAGGGGACTCTCCTTCCATCTTCTTAGAAATCTATTGATATGCGGATTGTGTCTAGGGTATTCCGAGATTCTGGGTCAATATCCCCTTATCAGTGACTGCATACCATGTGTGTTCTTTTGTGATTGGGTTACCTCACTAAGGATGATATTTTCAAGATCTGACCATTTGCCTAGGAATTTCGTGAATTCATTGTTTTTAATTGCAGAGTAGTATTCCATTGTGTAGATATACCACATCTTCTGAATCCATTCCTCCGTTGAGGGACATCTGGGTTCTTTCCAGCTTCTGGCTATTATAAATAAGGCTGCTATGAACATAGTGGAGCATGTGTCCTTATTGCATGCAGGTAAAGCCTCTGGGTATATGCCCAGGAGTGGTATAGCCGGATCCTCCGGGAGTGTCATGCCCAGTTTTCTGAGGAACCGCCATACTGCTTTCCAGAGTGGTTGTACCAGCCTGCAATTCCACCAGCAGTGGAGGAGTGTTCCTCTTTCTCCACTTCCTCGCCAACAACTGCTGTCTCCTGTGTTTTTGATCTTAGCCATCCTGACTGGTGTGAGATGGAATCTCAGGGTTGTTTTGATTTGCATTTCCCTAATGACTAAGGATGATGAACATCTCTTTAGGTGCTTCTCAGCCATTAGATATTCTTCAGGTGAGAACTCTTTGTTTAGCTCTGTACCCCATTTTTTAATAGGGTTACTTGCCTCTCTGGAGTTTAACTTCTTGAGTTCTTTGTATATATTGGATATTAGCCCTCTGTCGGATGTAAGGTTGGTAAAGATCATTTCCCAGTTAGTTGGTTGCCGCTTTGTCTTTTTGACAGTGTCTTTTGCCTTGCAAAAACTTTGTAATTTAATGAGGTCCCATTTGTCTATTCTTGATCTTAGAGCATAAGCTATTGGAGATCTGTTCAGGAAATTCTCCCCTGTGCCCATATGTTCAAGGTTCTTCCCTAGTTTCCCTTCTATTAGTTTCAGTGTGTCTGGTTTTATGTGGAGATCTTTGATCCACTTAGAATTGAGCTTAGTGCAAGGAGATAAGAATGGGTCAATTTGCATTCTTCTGCATGTTGACCTCCAGCTGAGCCAGCACCATTTGTTGAAAAGGCTATCTTTTTTTCCACTGGATGGTTTTAGCTCCTTTGTCAAAGATCAAGTGACCATAGGAGTGTGGATTCATTTCTGGGTCTTCAATTCTGTTCCATTGATCTACATGTCTGTTACTGTACCAATACCATGCGGTTTTTAACACTATTGCTCTGTAGTACAGCTTGAGGTCCGGGATACTGATTCCCCCAGAGGTTCTTTTACTCTTGAGAATAGTTTTAGCTATTCTGGGTTTTCTGTTATTCCAGATGAATTTTTGAATTGCTCTTTCTAACTCTATGAAGAATTGAGTTGGGATTTTGATGGGGATTGCATTGAATCTGTGTATTACTTTTGGTAAGATGCTCATTTTTACTATATTAAT
This sequence comes from Tokudaia tokunoshimensis, assembly GCA_036184795.1. Taxonomy (NCBI): domain Eukaryota; kingdom Metazoa; phylum Chordata; class Mammalia; order Rodentia; family Muridae; genus Tokudaia; species Tokudaia tokunoshimensis. The sequence goes on along the minus strand of BTHU01000005.1, from coordinate 66,474,326 downwards.
CCTGCCAATCCATGAGCATGGCAGATTTTTCCATCTTCTGAGGTCTTCTTCAATTTCTTTCTTCAGAGACTTGAAGTTCTTGTCATACAGATCTTTCACTTGTTTGGTTAGAGTCACGCCAAGATACTTAATATGGTTTGTGGCTATCGTGAAGGGTATTATTTCTCTTACTTCTTTCTCAGCCTGCTTATCCTTTGAGTATAGGAAGGCTTCTGACTTGCTTGAGTTGATTTTATATCCGGCCACTTTGCTGAAGTCGTTTATCAGCTGTAGGAGTTCTCTGGTGGAGTTCTTTGGGTCGCTTAAGTATACTATCATATCGTCTGCAAATAGTGATAGTTTGACTTCTTCCTTTCCAATTTGTATCCCTTTGACCTCTTTTTGTTGTCTAATTGCTCTAGCTAGAACTTCAAGTACTATATTGAAAAGATATGGAGAGAGAGGGCAGCCTTGTCTAGTCCCTGATTTTAGTGGGATTGCTTCAAGTTTCTCTCCATTTAGATTGATGCTGGCTACCGGTTTGCTGTAAATTGCTTTTACTATGTTTAGATATGGGCCTTGAATTCCTGATCTTTCCAAGACCTTTAGCATGAAAGGATGCTGAATTTTGTCAAATGCTTTCTCAGCATCTAATGAGATGACCATGTGGTTTTTTTCTTTGAGATTGTTTATGTAGTGGATTACATTGATGGATTTCCTTATATTGAACCATCCCTGCATCCCTGGGATGAAGCCTACTTGATCGTAGTGAATGATCGTTTTGATGTGTTCTTGGATTCGGTTGGCAAGAATTTTATTGAGTATTTTTGCATCGATATTCATAAGAGAGATTGGCCTGAGAGTCTCTTTCTTTGTCGGATCTTTGTGTGCTTTTGGTATTAGTGTAATTGTGGCTTCATAGAACGAGTTGGGTAGTGTTCCTTCTGTTTCTATTTTGTGGAACAGTTTGAAGAGTATTGGTGTTAGGTCTTCTTTGAAGGTCTGATAGAATTCTGCACTAAAACCATCTGGACCTGTGCTTTTTTTGGTTGGAAGACTTCCAATGACAACTTCTATTTCTTCAGGGGTTATAGGACGGTTTAGATGGTCTATTTGATCCTGATTTAATTTTGGTACTTGGTATCTGTCAAGGAAATTGTCCATTTCCTCAAGATTTTCTAGTTGTGTTGAATACAGGTTTTTGTAGTAGGATCTGATGATTTTTTTAATTTCCTCAGTTTCTGTTGTTATCTCTCCCTTTTTGTTTCTGATTTTATTAATTTGGATACTATCTCTGTGCTCTCTGGTTAGTCTGGCTAAGGGCTTATCTATCTTGTTGATTTTCTCAAAGAACCAACTCCTCGTTTTGTTGATTCTTTGTATGGTTTTATTTGTTTCTACTTGATTGATTTCAGCCCTGAGTTTGATGATTTCCTGCCTTCTACTCCTCTTGGGTGTATTTGCTTCTTTTTGTTCCAGGGCTTTCAGGTGTGCCATTAAGCTGTTAGTGTATGCTGTCTCCCGTTTCTTTTTGGCAGCACTCAGGGCTATGAATTTTCCTCTTAGCACTGCTTTCATTGTGTCCCATAAATTAGGGTATGTTGTGCCTTCATTTTCATTAACTTTCAAAAAGTCTTTGATTTCTTTCTTTATTTCCACCTTGACCAAGTTATCATTGAGTAGAGCATTGTTCAGCCTCCATGTGTACGTGGGTTTTCTTTGGTTTTTGTTGCCATTGAAGACCACCCTTATTCCATAGTGATCTGATAGGAGGCATGGGATTATTTCTATCTTCTTGTATCTGTTGAGGTGTGATTTGTGACCAATTATATGGTCAATTTTGGAGAAGGTACCATGAGGAACTGAGAAGAAGGTGTATTCTTTAGCTCTAGGATGAAATGTTCTATATATATCAGTTAGTTCCATTTGGTCCAAGGCTTCAATTAGATTCACTGTGTCCCTGTTTAGTTTCTGCTTTCCTGAACGATCCATTTCAGAGAGCGGGGTGTTGAAGTCACCCACTATTATTGTGTGCGGTGCGATGTGTGCTTTGAGTTTTAGTAAAGTTTCTTCTACGAATGAGGGTGCCCTTGCATTTGGAGCATAGATATTCAGAATTGAGAGTTCTTGATGGTGGATTTTTCCCTTGATCAGTATGTAGTGTCCTTCTGTGTCTTTTTTGATGACTTTAGGTTGAAAATCAATTTTATCTGATAGTAGGATGGCTACTCCACCTCGTTTCTTGGGGCCATTTGCTTGTAAAATTGTTTTCCAGCCTTTTACTCTGAGGTAGTGTTTGTCTTTGACACTGAGGTGCGTTTCCTGCATGCAGCAAAATGCTGAGTCCTGTTTACGTATCCAGTCTGCTAGTCTATGTCTTTTAATTGGGGAATTGAGACCATTGATATTAAGAGAGATTAAGGCATAGTGATTATTGCCATCTGCCATTCTTGACGCTATCTTTATGTTTGAGTGGTTATCTACTTTTAGGTTTGATTCAAGAAGGTTATTATCTCATTTTTTCCAGGGTGTTGTTTCTCTCCCTGTATTGGAGGTTTCCACCTATTATCCGTTGCAGGGCTGGATTTGTGGAAAGATATTGTGAAAATTTGGTTTTATCATGGAATATCTTGGTCTCTCCATCTATGGTGATTGAGAGTTTTGCTGGGTATAGTAGTCTAGGCTGGCATTTGTGCTGTCTTAGTGTCTGCATGAGATCTGCCCAGGATCTTCTGGCTTTCATAGTCTCTGGTGAGAAGTCTGATGTGATTCGGATAGGTCTTCCTTTGTATGTTACTTGGCCCTTTTCTCTTACTTTTAGTATTCTTTCTTTGTTTAGAACATTCGGTGTTTTGATTATTATGTGATGGGAGGTATTTCTGTTCTGGTCCAGTCTGTTTGGTGTTCTGTAGGCTTCTTGTACGTTCATCGGCATCTCTCTCTTTAAGTTAGGGAAGTTTTCCTCCATAATTTTGTTGAAGATGTTACTGGCCCTTTAAGTTGCAAATCTTCACTCTCATCTATACCTATAATCCTTAGGTTTGGTCTTCTCATTGTGTCCTGGATTTCCTGGATGTTTTGGGTTACACGTTTTTTGCATTTTGCATTTTCTTTGACTGTTGAGTTGATGCTTTCTATGGAGTCTTCAGCACCTGAGATTCTTTCTTCCATCTCTTGTATTCTATTGTTGATGTTTGCATCTATGACTCCTGATTTCTTCCCAAGGTTTTCTATCTCCAAAGTTGTCTCCCTTTGTGATTTCTTAGTTGTTTCTACTTCCTTTTTTAGTTCCTGGATGGATTTGCTGAGATCCTTCACTTGTTTGTTTGTATTTTCCTGTATTTCTTTAAGGTATTTTTGCATTGCCTCTTTCAGGATTTCTTCCTGATGACCCACGTTCTCCTGCATTTCTCTGAGTGATTTTTGTGTTTCCTCTTCATGGGAATCCAGCTGTTGATCCATTGTCTCCTGCATTTCTTTAAGCAGTTCTCATGTTTCCTTTGTAAGGGCATCTAACCGTTGATTCATTTCTTTAAGCAATTTTTGTGTTGCCTCCTCATGGGCATCCGTCTGTTGACCCATATTCTTCTGCATTTCTTTATGCCAATTTTGTGATTCCTTTGTGAGTGCATCTACCCGTTGATTCATCTCGTTAAGCGATTTTTGTGTTGTCTCCTTGTGCGCCTCCATCTTTTGATCCATGTTCTCCCGCATTTCTCTAAGCGATTTTTTGCTTCCTTTGTAAGGGCTTCTAACCGTTGATTCATGATCTCCTGTAACTCTTTATGAGATTTATTTGTGTCCTTCTTGTGATCCTCTAATAGCATCATGAGAAGTGATTTTAAATCCAGATCTTGTCTTTCTGGTGTGGTGGGGTATCCAGGACTTGCTGCTGTTGGAGAGTTGGGTTCGGATGGTCCCACATTACTTTGATTTCTGTTAGTAACATTCCTACGTTTGCCTTTTGCCATCTGGATACCTCTGATGTTAGTTGGTCCTGCTGCCACTGGCTGTTGGTTGGACCTCCTGTGAGCCTGCAAAGCTATTTCTGCCCCACCTGGATTGCCAGGATTCCCCTGGCACCGATTTCTGGGGCCTGCCTGCTCCTGAGTGACTTTGGAGCCCTAATGTGCCTTGTCCCAAGTGATCTTATATTGGGGAGGCCTTGCACATCCAAAGGCTCAGCCTAGTGGATTCCTGGAGCAGAGGTTGCCAAAGGGAGGCTGGTAGGCTCCTGCCCTGTGCAGGGGTGTGTGATCTCTCCTGGGGGGGGGAAGGGGCATCCCTCTGCCAGGCAGAAGTCCCACAGCAGAGCTAGCACGCTGGTTACTGCAGATCTGCCCAGCACTTGGGAGCCGCACACACACAAGCCCCCGAGACCCAAGCGCTATTAAGCCTGTCTGTCTCAGAACCTGGCTGTCCCAACTTCCCAGTCACTGGAGCAAAGATGGCGGAGTGCACTCTGCATACTCTCCGTGGCGCTGCTCACCCTGCAGACGCGATGGCCTGCCGATCTGGCACCTAGACGACCACAGCGCTGACCCGTTCTCGGGCGCAGACGGAAGCCCCAACAGGCCGTGTCCCAAGTGATGTTATATTGGGGAGAGAGAGCCTGGGGTACCTGTCTCTTCAGTGCAGTCTGCGGGAACAGAGGTCGCGGAAGGAAAGCTGGTAGGCTCCCGCCCAGTGCGGGGTCCCTCTGCCAGGCAGAAGTCCCACAGCAGAGCTGGTGCGCTGGTCACTGCAGATCAGCCCAGCACTTGGGAGCTGCACACACACAAGCCGCCCGAGACCCAAGCGATATTATGACTGTCTGTCTCAGAACCTGGCTGTCCCAACTTCCCAGTCACTGGAGCAAAGATGGCGGAGTGCGAGTATTTTCTTGATTAGGTTAAACTTTGGTGAGAAGACCCATCTTAAAAGTAGGTATCACCATTTCTTGGGTTTTCATCCCTCACTGTAGAAAAGAAAAAAAAAAGTGAACTGAGCACAGGCATTGATGCTCTTCGCTCTCTGAGTCTGGGCACAGGCGCTGAGGGCCCTTCGCTCTCCGAGTCCGGGCACAGGCGCCGAGGGCCCTTTGCCCTCCGAGTCCGGGCACAGGCGCCGAGGGCCCTTCGCCCTCCGAGTCCGGGCACAGGCGCCGAGGGCCCTTCGCTCTCCGAGTCCGGGCACAGGCGCCGAGGGCCCTTCGCCCTCCGAGTCCGGGCACAGGCGCCGAGGGCCCTTTGCCCTCCGAGTCCGGGCACAGGCGCCGAGGGCCCTTTGCTCTCTGAGTCTGGGCACAGGCCCTGCTGCTCCTCCTTGCTTTGTGCTTTGTGAGCCATCATACCGTAGTGACCTGCTTCACACTCCTATTGCTTTGACTCTTTGCCAAGACAGAACCCTTGAGATGTGAACTGAAAGAAACCTTTCTCTCTTGAGTTGTCTTTTAGAGTATCTTGTCAAAATAATAGGAAAAGAAAGTTAGATTCTCTGTGTTACATTGCAAAAGAAAAGAGGAGGAGGGGAGGGTGAGATGGAGTAAAGTAGTTGTTTGAAGGAGAGTGGAAAGCCTGGACTCTGAGCTTGTCTTGTTGCTAATTCTCAGGATCCTCATATCTAGGAAGGTTTCAGTGTTTAGTTAATACTTGATGAAATAATACAGTCGTCAGTTTTGGACTTGTTAATTTGTGTCAATGTCTACATTTCTTTTTTTTTTTAAAACGATTTATTTATTTATTGTATTTATATGAGTACACTGTTGTTCTCTTCAGACACACCAGAAGAGGCCACTGAATCCCATTATAGATGGTTGTGAGCCACCATGTGGTTGCTGGGATTTGAACTCAGGACCTCTGGAAGAGCAGTAAGTGCTCTTAACCGCTGAACCATCTCTCCAGCCCCCAATGTCTACATTTCTAGGTTAATACATATAATTTTATTTTGTGTTTGATTTTCTGAAGCAACCAGTAACATCAATTTTATACGATGAATATTGTAATGAAAACATCTGACACTTGTGTAACATTTTTAAGTGCTGACTTATTTTTTCTGGCAGTCAAGCTACATGCTGTGCTCCATGTGCCTTTCTGTGTTCTTCAGCTTACTCATTTTATTACAAGCTCTTCCTTCCTACCTACAATTGCTTCTCTGTGTCTTGCTGTACTAATTCAGAACTAACCTCCTTCCATTAATGTCTCTGGTTAATAACACTTTATGTGTCACTACTAATACTAAACTGAATTTTGTAATTTGAAATTCGTCAGGTTAAGTTCTACTCTTTTCAACCCCCATAGGGCAGGGGGTGATTTTTTTTTTTTTTTAGGACTGTAGGTAGTATAAAAAGTGTTCTTGGCTGAGGAGATGACTCAGTGGATAAAGTACTTCCATGCAAGAATGAGGACGAGAGTTTGGATCCTCAGAACCTGTGTAAATGATCCAGGCCAGATTGGAGGTCTCATTAATCTGACAACTGGGAGCCAGAGGCAGAACTGACTGGCTAGACTAGTTGGGGGTCCATGAACTCCTGGCTCAGGTAGAAACTTTGCATCAATTTAAAAAACAAAAAAGCAGAGATCTGCTAGGGATGATGGCTAATGTCAACTTCAGGCCTCCAAACACATAGGCACACATGCACACTTATACACATGTGAACACACAGACATACACACACACCATACTATATACAAAAAAGAGTTTTCAGTAAATGGGAAAGGTGTCATAAAATCTTTTGCTTTGCCACGATCAATAATAATGGGGTAGTTTACCGTTCTTACTCTAGAAGTGAATAACTGATTAAATTAAGGACTTATTGTGATAGCTGTTGGAAATACAAAAATACAGAGATTAACATACAGATATTACATCAAATATAATTTAGTAATCAAAGTAGTTTTGTATGACTGTTGCTTGTAGGCATTTGCAAATTAGCTATAGCTGACTTTACCAAGTGGTTAGGTCAACTCAAAGAGGACAATACTCAACCTAGGATCACATAATTAAGAAATTGAAGTGTTTATTCAAGAGAATTACCTAAAAAAGCAACTATGAAACTTGGAAAGCCCAGCTACCTGAGCTATTTAATCTGAAAGCATATAACTGTTGCTTTCCTATATCATTACTGTTAGAAGCCAGAAGTGGGACTTGGTACTGAGGACTTCTTTGCCTTTGGTCTGTGGATTCCCAGGTTGGATCTAACTACACGTTGGCTCTATTGTTTATAGGCTGTCTGCATGGGGAAAACACTGACTTCCTGACCCTCTGTCTTATCTGAAAATGGGAGACTCTAAAACCTCTGTGAAAAATACATATCTTCAGCTCAAGGGAACAGGGACGTATGATACATATTTTACAGGTAGTTCAGTTGTATACAGTAAAAAGCATGTACATACTGTTTTGTTCTCAGGAAGAGTCATTATTATAGTAGACGTAATGACAAGTAATACTTAGGCACAATTTTGTTGCAAGTAATACTTAGAGACAAATATGTTTGTGTGTTTTTCAAGGCAGGTTTCTCTGTGTGACCTTGGCTATCTTGCATCTCTACAAGTAGACTAAACTCTCTACAAGCACAGAGTTCTACCTGCCTCTGCCTCCCAAGCACTGGGACTAATGGTCTGCAGCACCATGCCCTGCAAGATGCAATTGTATTAGCTGCCATTAGTGAACAGCATATATTAAAAGCTCCAAATAGATGGATTGTTGCTTTCATTTGTAGATTACAACTCTACCTATATTGTAGATATTTCAGTGGTAATATGTTTAAGGGAGTATTTGATGGTAGATTGTTTCTGGGGAGCAGGGTTACTTTTCTCAATCAGAAAAATTATGCAGAATATGACCAAGGCTTTGATCTTTCCTCCTTATTTCCCTTTTTTCCATTTCCAAATTCATTTGTAGCCAAATTAATTTTAAATAAGTTTTGCTGTTTTATTATGTAAAGTCTGCATATGTGAATTTTAGTATCTAGAGGAACGTAATGATGGCTACTGTAAAATCTCCAGGGTTGTGCTTCTCTGTTTATAAAATCTGGTGTTAGCAGGCTTTGAGATAAAACTTAGAGATGTTACTATTTTAAAATAATTCATCATTAATAATTGTGAAAGAAAGTGTTGTTGCCTTACACCAGCTGAATTTAAGGGTTTTGAAGTACTCCTTGGAAACCTCTGTAAAGATTGGGCTTAGAAAGTGAGGGTATGCTCACTCGAAACTGCTCAACTCCCTCACAGTCCCTGCTTTTCTCTGAACAGAACTGGAACTCATCCAAGAGGGCTCACAAGCCATTAGTCACCAGAGGCATAGCGCGGGAGAGAAAATGGCCACATTAACTATAGCTCTAATGTGTTGTTTTCTTACCAGACAACTTCTGATCAGAAATATGAGCCTGCCTTTTCTTGAGTTAACTTGTAAACTTTCTCTTTACTCCTATCCAGATTCAGGAAAGGGAAATCATGGAGGCCACAAAATGAATTTAGAAGTGCTGATTGATGAGGAAGGATAAAAATATCTAATTACGTGCAGTGTTTTGTAGCTCGGGGTAACTACATAGGTGATGTGATAGAGGACACCCTTAATGATTTCTGTAGGAAAGATTCAAGAACTGGAGAAACACTTGGTAAAATAATGGACAGTGTTCGAAACAGATTTAACTCAAGAGCTAGAAAGAACCACAGAAAATGACATTGGAAGAGTTGTGTAAACTTGAGGTCCTTAGAGAGAACCTTGCCTCTCCCCTGTCCTAATTCCATAGTGTTTTTCAGTGAAGTTTGTCTCTACTCTCTACCTGTTAGAGCTCCACTAAGGAATGTCTCTGTTAGAGTTGACAAAGCCACATATTGTTCTGCCTCAGGATTGGCTCTCCCATCTCACCAACTCAATGGAAATCCTGTGACTGAGTGGGCAGCCAAGGAATGACAGACATCTTCAGTACCAGCCCCTCCTCCTGCAACTGTGAACTCTTGCAAACCGACTGCCAGCTATGTTTCTGTGTCCATGGGGATGCTTGAGTCTCCATGAGTTTTATAAGCACCAAGGACACAATGTGCTCAGGCTCATTGGGGAATTGCCCTGTTCCAGGCAGGCAAAAGGACAAACAGCAAGCGCCAGAAGTAACTTCTCTAGAGAGTTAATTTCCAGTATAGGAATTACACCTGAGGATTCTGTGCCACAGAGTTTATCCTTCTGTGGGTTTGAGATCTCTCAAGAAAACAGTGGCAGAAGTAAGTTGTTTTGTGGGTTCTTGGCTGGATCTGGAATCTCCTTGTATTGATGTGTTAATTTGCCAGAGTCACCCTTGGAGGAATCCCTCTGCCTGGTTCTGTCCAAGAAATATGTGTGGCATCTGGTATCTTGGCCCTTAACACTGAAAATGTGGTACTGAACAGGGGCAAACTGCCCAACAATCCAAATTCCTTTGACTTTCACTAGGGAGTAAGAGAACAGAAGAGAGTAAATCTCCATTAGAAGCACCATTTCCTGAGTCAGTAGGCTGAGGGGAGTTGACTCTGGAGATGGGTCCTGTCATCTAGGCCTGTGGGTGAAAAACAAGAGAGACAAGTGCCAAGGACAAGGTATCAGAACCAAAATTTAATGTTTATTTTGGATTCTTAACAACAACAACAACAACTCAATGAATGTGGAGAAGGGAGGGCATAAAATAATATAATAACTAAAGCAGATTTGATTTATCTAGTACTCTTTAAAAATGTTCCACCAGCGTTGAAGGATAGTCACAGACCTAGAAAATTACTTTTATTTATTTTATCCTTTTCCTTTTATTTTTGTATATGTGTGTTTGGTCTAATGTATGTCTGCATTCATTTTGTAGATGGCTGTCTGAAGGAGAGGCATTCATAACCCTTCAAAAATGTATGTTTCCTTCTTAAACTACAGATACCTGGTTTATGTGGACCAACCCATTGAACACGTGTCTCTCAGCTACATGTGTTTTGAAGTTTTTTCCAACTTTAAAATTGACGTCAGAGTAGATTACAAGAAGAGAATAAAAGAATTTAACTAAAAAAATTGCAAATTATAATTTAAATATGAGATCAGGAAGTAGATACAAGTCTATAAAAGCTGTCTTTTTGTGTTTTGGGGTATCTGTAATTTAAGAAGGAAACATACATTTTTGAAGGGTTATGAATGCCTCTCCTTCAGACAGCCATCTACAAAATGAATGCAGACATACATTAGACCAAACACACACATACAAAAATAAAAGGAAAAGGATAAAATAAATAAAAGTAATTTTCAAAACCCACTTCAAAGTAATTTTGAAAATTAAAGCAAAGTTAATGAATGTTTGTTAGGTTGAATGTATTTGTTGTATAGATATATCCATAACTAATAAAATGCTTAAACTTTAATTTTCTATGTATTTCTCATCTCCATGGGATCTTTGTCCCTCTAAAAGGAGGGGAAGTTTTAAAACTAAGGGAGTGAATAACAGTAGGAATCCTAAGAAATGAAAGGAAATGATACCATTGTTATTTTTTAGTCTTTTTTTATTGGATATTTTATGTATTTAAATTTCAAATATCACTTTCCTGGTTTCCTCTCTGGATCCCCCCTCTCCCATCCCCCTCCCTGCTTCCATGGGGGTGCTCCCCCTTCCACCTACCCACTATCACCTCACTGTCCTGGCATTCCCCTACACTGAGGAATCAAGCCTTCACAGGACCAAGCACCTATCCTCCTATTGATGGCAGTCAAGGTCGTCCTCTGCTATATATGCTGCTGGAGTCATGTGTTGGTGGTTTAGTCCCTGGGAGCTCTTGGGGGGGTGGGGAGGTCTGGTTGGTTGATATTGTTGTTCTTCCTATGGGGTTGCAAACCCCTTCAGCTTCTTTAGTCCTTTCTCTGACTCCTTTTTCTGACTCCTCTATTGGAGACCCTGTGCTAAGTCCAATGGTTGGTTGCAATCATCCACCTCTGTATTTGTCAGGCTCTGGCAGAGCCTCTCATGAGACAGCTATAACAGGCTCCTGTCAGCAAGCACTTCTTGGCATCTGCAATAGTGTTTGGGTTTGGTGTCTGTATATGGGATGGATCCAGGTGGGGCAGTCTCTACATGGCCTTTCCTTCAGTCTCTGCTCTACATTTTGTCCCTGTATTTCCTTTTCCTTTAGTCTCTACTCGACACTTTGTCCTTGTATTTCCTTTAGACAAGAGCCCTTGGTCATAGTACTACCTGAGGACTCAGCTATACCACTCCTGGGCATATACCCAAAAGATACTCCAACATATAACAAGGACACATGCTTCACTGTGTTCATAGCAGCCTTATTTATAAGAGCCAGAAGCTGGAAAGAACCCAGATGTCCTTCAAAAGAGGAATGGATACTGAAAATGTGGTACATTTACACAATGGAGTACTACTCAGCTATTAAAAACAATGACTTCATGAAATTCTTAGGTAAATGAATGGAACTAGAAATTATTATCCTGAGTGAGGTAACCCAGTCATAAAACAAAACAAAACAAAACAAAACAAAACAAAAAAAACCCCAAAAAAACACACATAGTATGCACTTACTAATAAGTGGATATTAGCCCCAAAGCTTGGAATACCCAAGATACAATTCGCAGACCACATGAAGCTCAAGAAGAAGGAAGACCAAAGTGTGGATGTTCCAGTTCTTAGAGGGGGAACAAACTACTCATGGGATAGAGGGTAGGAGGGACTTGGGAGGAAGAGAGGAGGGGGAGGAGTAAAAGAGGGGCAGGATCAGGTATGAGAGGAGACAGGGATGATATACAGAGGGTCAGGAATTTGAACAGAGCTATGTAGCAATGCGGGAATGGGGAACAAGGGGTAGCCATCAGCAAGTCCCAGATACCAGGAAAGTAAGAGGCTCCCAGGACCCAACAGGGCTGAGATTAGCTGAAATGCCCAACAAAGGGGAGGGAGAATCTGAAGAGAACATATCCAGAGGTTAAGCAAGGTCCCCAGTTGGGGAATGGGGCCACCCACTCATCTCCAAATTCTTAATACCTTTGTTATTTAAATATCATTTTTGATATGTTTTGTTTTTTTGTTTTTTTGAGACAGTGTTTCTCTGTGTAAACCAGGCTGGTCTCAAACTCAGAGATCTGCCCACCTCTGCTTCCTGAGTGCTGCTGGGATTAAAGGTGTGAGCCACCACCACCTGGCACAAACTTCTTTAAAGCTTGTGGATTCTCAGTTAAAGCAATGGTTTCTGCTTGTGAGCTTATTTATCCAACTGTGCATTAATACAGTTTCCTATAGTGTGGTATTGTTATATCGGAACTTTGTCATTTGAATATATGTGAAAGATAATGAATTTATTTTAACCGATTTGTGTTTTGGTTACTTATTGTTTCCTAAGGAGAGACTTTTAAATGTTTTGTGTTGCCTACACAGCAGCCTCCTCCTACCTCCCCAGGCCTGGTGCTTGCTGGGTACAGTTGGCTCATCAAAACACTAAGCTCTGTCTTCCAGGCTTTGCCACAAAAGAGCTTGGTGGGCTAGAAGCAGGCTAGCCCTCAGAGCAGCTGACAGTGGTCCTTTAGGAAATATGCACTTTGGAGGAAAGCAGTTCATAAAAGGGGTAACATTTGGAATGTAAATAAAATAATTTAATTAAAAAAAGAAAGGTTAAAAACAAATCGAACCAAAACAAATTGTTTTAGTCTGGCTGGAATTAAGTCATGTAGCCTGAATGAAGTTATACGTGTGGGAACTCACCAATGGTGATGACATTTACAGTTTAGGAGTTTCAAGTAACAGTTTTTTCTCCAATAAAGAAGGTAGAGAAAATTTGAAAAGTACAGTAATTAAAAACAAACAAATAAATAAAAAAACAAGTCAGTTCTCCCAAAGCAGATGTTGTTAACATTTTTACAGTTGTTGCCAAGCTCTTATTTTTCTAATTCTTATTATGAAAGTTTTCAAAGCATACATGAAGGCAAGGAGAAGAGTGTAGTCATTCAGCTCATGGCCAGTCTTGTTTCCTGGCTCCTCCAGCATTTCCTTAATCATTGTCAGTTTTGGAAACAAATCCGAACACTGCACCATTTTATCAGTGAGTATTTATACACTTACTGATCTACTTATACAAAAGTAGAGTTTAGCTTCCTTGAAAGAACGAAAGGCAAATTCCCTGTAGATATTCCCTGACTTGAGGCTACCATACCTGTGTTTATTCCCCCTGTTGGCATCTACAACTGAGGTTTGGATTGTGCCCTTTTAAGCCAATGATGTACCACTTGAGTACTCTATGCATACTTATGTATAGATTATAGAAGTGTTTTATTTTTGAAAACAGCTAAATTATTCTGTGGTTCTCAATTTAATTTTTGAAAACTAGACTGTAAGTCTATTCTTTAACAAATAAGCCTAATTTTTTGTGAATATATATCTCTAGACTTATTTCAGTCCCTTGATTTGTGTTTCTTTGTGTTTCTTTGATGCTTTTTTCCTTTTGTTTCCAATCTCCAAGAATATTATATTTTGTTTTATAGTTTTATAATTTTTTACCAGGCATATAAGATATATATATATACACACACACACACACACACACACACACACACAAAATGTCTTTTAATATGCAAATTTAGCTTAATTTTCTGGTGGGGTTTGAAATGAGAACATTTTATATGAAAGCAGTATTTAAATGAGACATGTTTTCCTTGTCTGTTACCTTTGTTTGCTATCCTACAGCTCATTGACATCTTTGATATGTGTTAATCTGATCTCACATTTTTGAACAGCAGACTTCCTTTGGGCAAGAAGCTCAATCCTGGTTCTCTGTTAGTGGTTGGAGGGGAGCGACAGAACACAGTTTGTCGTAGCATATTTTTGAAATTGGGGTTCTGAGTTGGCCAAAATAATCATTAATAAGTATTATATGAACAACTATCTAATAAATATTGTAAGTTTATGACTGGGACAATAGAAATTTATCCTCTGAACAGTTCTGGATTTTGGAAAGTTCAGGGACTAGCAGGGTATACACATTCTGGTGAGGACTCTTCTTGGATTGTTGATAATCACCTTCGGGTTGTTTCCTTATATAGTCCTTATCCATACATTTAGAGAGATCGATTTTTATCAAGGCTACCAGTGTTACTAGATTAGACCTAGCTGTTCTGGCCAGATCCAACCTGAATTGCCCTGACTCCAAAATCAGCCAATAGAGGAATTTCAGTTCAGTCGCTAGCAACACCCAAAGGGACTGGAACTATTTAGCCATCACTCTTGACCAGAACACATTATTTTCAGAGTGGGGTGCCACTGACCTAGCCCCTTGGGTTAAGTTCTCTGTTTTAATGACTGGTCTTTGTTTTGGTGACTTTGGATATCTCCTAGGAACTTGCCTAATAATACAAATTATCACAGGCTTGTTTCTAGCTATATAATATACATCAGACAAAACAACATCAGTAGCACCTATCTGTGAGACGTAAACTATGGATGACTCATCCACTCTTTACACAGAAATGGGGCCTCCATATTTTTATGTTTATTCTTTCAGGTAGGAGGAGCTATCTACTGTGGATGGTCTCCGTGGCAACACATGAAGGAATGCTGTGCTCGCTTTCACTTGTGTGCTAGGTGTTGTGGCTTCAGCTCCTCACAGATTCTTGATCTGTTTTTCACTCTCATTTATTTCTACTTTCTTCTGTATTTCGAACATCCCTCTTGCACAATCTCATTTCCAGTTTCACTTGCATTTTGCACATCTTTTATACCATTACAGGGTTATCTACCTGAAATATAATCTGATCATATCACATACTTGAACAAAATAAACTTTAAATAGACTCCAAACTTTTGTATTCTGGTTCCTTAGTAATTTGGAGTTTCCTTATCCCTAGCCTCATCATGTCTGTCAGTGGTAAGAAAGTTCTATATGCAGAAGGTGCCATGTATACTGCCTTTCCACAGGGAGCACTACAGGGAGCACTCACCGTCAGCTCATTGTGGCCTTGGGATCACCCCTTTACATTTCTGCAGTTTTCTTTTTGTTGTTGCTGATTACTGTGTTTTCCATTATACTGTCCTCATTTCTCTGTTTCTACCACTTGACAACATACCACTCATGTAAGCATACTATGGCTGAATTAGTAAAAACCAAAACCTTCCTCTCATCTTGAAGTTGGGTATTTTCACTTTTTAGAGATAAGGTAACTCACAGCCCTACAAAGGTAGCACAAGTTTATCAATATGAGATAATATTGATCAGTGTGTAGAGTATTTTATGAAGTTAAATGTCTTTGGCTTTGGAGTAAGTTTAGAATTAATGAATTCTGCACTTATTATAGGAATCCAGAAAGATTTATAACTGTGAGCATCAAAATAAAACTTACATTCAGGAACACGTTTTTGATCAGGGCCTAGAAAATGAGGGAGACAGTTCAAAAGAGGAGATGCTAGTCAAAGTCTGTTTGCACCTACTGGACAACTGTGTTGTGGGTAGATGCTGCACTGTGTCCCTGCTTTGGAGATGACAGTTTAGTAGTGTTATCTCAAAGTAGGAATTATAAATGAGACTGTACATTTTGTTACCACAATACTTGCAGTTATGACAAATGACCTGTGGAGATTATATCCTGGCTTTTGTCTGCTAGCTTCAGGAAGTGCTGGGGCAGTTGTGAAGGGGACAGAGGCTAAATTTGCATAGAGTGACAGATGCTGACCTACCTTGATGAGACACACAACCAGAGCAATGAGCTTTTACTTTTATATTTACTTCTGCTTTAGTAAGAATTGAGTATAATAACTATGAAAGTGCGAGCATTTCCTGCAGCTCCTCCTCAGAATTATTTCTGTTTGTGCTGGTTAGATGGTTTTTGTTTCAGGGTCATCAATTTGACACAGACTAGGGACAATCTGGGAAGAAGGACCTCAGATGTAAAATGCCTTTGTCAGACTGGTCTGTAGCAAGCCTCTTTGTTTGTTTGCTTGATGATCCATGCGAGAGGGCCCAGCCTACTGTGGATGATGCCATTCATGGGCCGGTGGTCCTGGATTATGGAAGAGCCAGCCGAGTGAGCCGTGAAGAGCAAGCCAGTAGGCAGCATCCCTCCATGGCCTCGGTCTCAGTTCTGCTCCGACTTTCCTTCATGATGGACTATAACGTACAAAATGAAATAAACCCTTTCTCTCCATATCACATTTGGTCATGGCATTTTCACAGCAAATAGAAAGCAAACTAAAGTGCTAGAAGCAAAGCATTTGTTTTGCTTTTTTGCTAATTGCTGTGAGATCTGTGTACTCAGAATGATTTGCTATGTGAAGTGCTGATTCTTTGCTGTGTAGTTGTGTGCCTGCGTACTTCCAGAACAGCTTGCCAGAGAGCAAAATGGCCAGTTAGTGCTTGCTCCTCAATAAAACCAAATATTCAGTTTATCTTTCATTCCTTGCCAAAAAAAAAAATGTTATCAACATTGATGGGCAATGAAATGGTCACAGGGAAAGTCTTCAGAGACTTATTAAGGGTCAGGGAATTGTCATTATCATAAAAGTTAACAGAAAGTATATAGGCCTAAGATTATAAATGATGTTTTAGTTTTGCTCTTCCTAAGCAGATACAAAGATAATAGGATTGTCAATAAAATGATCAATTAAATTTGAATTTTAGATATACACCTTATTAGATTTTAGTATGAATATCACTGAAGTATCGCAGGAGATATATGCTAAGAAATCAGTCATTTTCCTGTAGCTCAAATTTGAGTCGGCATTATGTTTATATTTGTTCAGTCTGGATGCTCAGCTAAGATGTAAAACTAAAGAAGAATGCAGTACTCCAATGCTTCCTTCTCTCCCCTCTGGCCTGACCATATTTCACTGTGAGCATTTTTTTGTAAAATCCCTGGAAATACTTTTTTTTATAAATATGCAATTTTATGGTTCTTACAAGTATATATCTATTAATCTTGACCTACAATGGGTTTTATATCCTCTTATTCTATAGAGGAAGTTACAACTTAATAACGCATCTTGCATATTCTCTTTTAAAAGATTGACACCTCTACCATGTAATTTTATTTTTAGGCAATATAGAAAATAGAATATAGAAGATGATTTCAATGGTTAATATTTCTTATCTTTGGTAGGCCGAGGGAATTGGATTAAGAGCTTGAGGACTACATAATGAGATTAAGGTCAGCTTGGGCTGCATAGTGAGCCCTGTCTATATAAGTAGGGGCAGTATGATAGAGTCAGGCAGAGGGGATTTCAAGTCCAACTTCCCCCCACTTAAGAGCTCTGTGACTTTGTGATGATTTTGCTCTTTCATTGTCTGGAAGATGCTAGCACACTCTGTAGGACACTGAAGGAGTACTCTGTCAGGCACTGGAGGAACAGTCTGTAGGACATGGAAGGAACATCATGTCAGACAGTATGAGGATCCTTGTCTTCAGGATGTGTCTTCCCAATTCCAAATCCACTGAGTGATAATCTAGACTTTAGAGTGTTTGATTATTAAAATAGACATTAGATCTATTTGTATAGAACCTGATGGTGCTATGACCACAACTAGAATTTATGGATGGTTGCTAGTGGTAGCCACTACTTCTATGGGTCTCTCTGTGTTGGGGAATTTAGTTTGAAATACAACAGCTACATTTTTAACATTAATACAAAAGGTGTATGTTATCTTGAGTTTTTTTTAAAAATTATTGCATTTTAAAATTGATTTGTTTTAAATATATGAATATCACATAAGATGAATGTTATCTTTTTTGACAGGACTTCTTATGGGTTCTAAAAATACATAGATCCAACTGGATCAGATTGTATGGGCAGTTGGTTGTATTGAATGTCTATACCAGTCTACTTAATTTTAGACTTCATTTAGACTGAATATAGTTTTCTTCATTGGTTTAACCTTTATAGGTGTGCTGGTTAGTTATTTGTTGTTGTTTTTTTAATCAACTTGACATAAACAAGAGTCATCTAGGAAGTGGAAGCCTCAATTGAGAAAATGCTTCAAGTAGATTGGCTTGTATGTATGTCTCTGGGGCCTTTTGTTCATTAATAATTGATGTGCGAGGGTCTAGCCCACTGTGGACAGTGCTACCCCTGGGCAGATGGTCCTGGGTTGTATAAGAAAGCAAGTTGAGCCAGACTTAAGAGCTAGACGGTAAGCACAATTCTTCCATAGATCCTACTTGCTGTGTCCAGGTTCCTGCTTTGGGTTATGCTCTGCACAGTCCTTCAGTGATGGATCATGTTGGGGACATGTAAACCTAAGAAACCCTGTTCTTCCCAAGTAAGTTACGGTCAGTGTTTTATCACAGCAACAAAGAACAAAGTAGGAGAGAAGGCGGTGCTTTACATGGCAATTTTACCATTGTGAAGGAGATAAAGATTGTGAGATGAAATTCTCTCCTGTTGAGGAGCAGCATTTTGTAATATTTGAACTGCGCACTCTGTATCCAGATGGTGTGTGTTGAGATCTTTGCCTCATACTGGTGATGTCACCGAAGACAAGGGACTTATCTTTGGTCTGCTTCCTCTTGTGGGTGAGTGGACAGTGAGGATTAGGGGAATAGTTAAACAGTGTGTTTTGAATGCTGCCCAGCATGCTGTAATTGCACTGGGAATAGTTCTTCCAGTCACCTCCCGCTCACCTTGCACAAAGTCACAGAGCCCTTAAGTGGGGGGAAGTTGGACTTGAAATCCCCTCTGCCCTTCCCTTCTTACATCTCAGCATTATATGCTACTATTGTAACTATTGGGAACATTTTAAAATCATTTCTTTGCTGCATATGAAACAAATTGCTACATTTCAGTCAATACCATTTTAATAAAAAGAATTTAAAAAGCACCAAGCACTTTTCAGTCTTTGGATTTTATTAAAACATAATGACTCCATTTTATTTCCTTTCTCCACAGAGTCTCCTTTTAGTTGGTGTTTGGCATCATTGTGGGGCACACTGAACCTTGAAGAAGATGTTGGAAACCATAGGTAAGACTTCTCTTTTCTCCCTGTTTTTGTCAGAAATGAGCATGTATCCACTGCTTTTTCAGTATGCTATTCTTTGTATAGTCATAGTAAATTGGATTTAAATTTCTTATCCAGTGGCATTGAACTAGGTAGTAGATTACTATATTTATGCAATTTTGTCCACATTGTTATAAAAAATCATTCAACATAAATATATGGGAGAATCTACAAATTATGCTTAATAATATTAATAGAAGCTCTACTCTTTTATGAATCCATTTATAGCTTTTGGGTGTCACTAGAAATCTGAACTGAAATTTAATACTAAAACAGGATTGTTGTTCTCACTTGTATTTATGTAGGTAAAGCGCTGCCCAGTAGGGCAGTAATTGTACCTCAAATCCCATTTAAAATAGTTTAATTTCTGCATGAGATAATTTTGCCTGAGAGATCAGATTACAACTTGTGTGTTACTACACTCTTACCCATACTGCAGTGTGGGACAGTGTTTTAGAGACTACTGATTATAGAAAGCTGCGTCAGGTGTGGCACACACTGCAGGGTCTCACACGTCAGCATTGTGCCTTCTCCAGGCAGCTCTTGGGAGCCTGAGTACTGAAGGGTACATACAATTCACTCTGATACCTCAGCAGTTGCCAGTTTTGAGGGAATGGAACAATCAAAGGGAAAAGAGCTGCTGTGACATTTGACTTCTGACTCCATTCCTACTTGGATCATAAAATTCTATGTGGATACATATTATATGTCTCATTCTGTATCGAAATCTTAGGCCATAAAAACTGTTGGAACACATAGGGAAGTTCCTTGTAATGCGGTGGAAGGAGAGGGAAAGTGTGGCTTCCATTAAAACACTGCTTTCTGGGTTTCATTCTGTTAGCAGTTACTAACCCTTGAAGAATTGATGTGTATATTAATAATAGATTTGTGTTCTGATTTACTGTGGAAAATATGGTACAGAAAAAACAAGAGTTTTCATGTGTATCTTTATCAATCTTTGCTTAGCATTTCTGAAAGACTTTTAGCTTGTTTGTGTGTATGTACTCATGATTAATATGATTTTGTATTTAGTTACCCAGTATCCATGGAAATGCCAGATGTTGTTCTGTAAGCACTGTCTCTGGTAGTGATCTCCTCTTTTCCAATTACTGTAATATACATGTAATATTGCATGTAATGTACACACAGTAGGTATATATGCTGTCATCGTGACTGTGTTAGGATGTATCTGAAGAATCTCCATTTGATAAAAATCAAATTTGACTTATAAAGTGTAAGAACCTGTGTTTGTGTAATTCAGGAATGTGTTGAAGTTCACGGGTGGAAGCATGTATGTAAGGTGCTAGGACTATCAGAGCGTAGTCAACATGCTCCCTGTCATAAGATACCTGATTCGTAATATGTCTAATAGTTATCTGAATTATATTGGTTTAATATGCTATTTAATTTTAGGGTAAAACATTCCAAGGGTTGAAATAGTACTTTAAAAGGTCCATTATTTAATATTCCTAAGTTATCTAGTATAGAATACTTAATTTTTAATACATAGAATTATTATATTTTGAATGTGATTTATCACTCACAGCTACACCACTTATTAATGGGTTAATTATCCATTTATTATATGTAAATACAATTTCATCTTTTTTTTTAAAAAAGAAGAGATTAGATTTTTAAGGCCATTCAGGCCTTTATGCGATTTTCACAGGAGCTGGAAACATCTGGCACCCAGTTCAGTTACACATCAATGTCTGTGACTTTACAGCTGTTTGCTTAAGCATGTACTATACCCTGTTCCTGCTTTTAGATGAACTTCATTGTAAGGAACTCAACGGTGTAGTGACAGATTTTAGTCTTCCTTTAGGTCCTAAATCTAACCAAGCAGCTGGATTGTTCTGAAGCATATGTAGATATGCTCTTTAATTTTGAGAAAAAAGTATTTAAAGTCTTAAAAGAGTGTCTTTAAACTAAATTAAAAATATGTACTTTTTTATAGCGTTGCACTCAGTTCACATGTGACAACACAGTGCACTTCGGGAGATTATTTTAAGGTTTCTGAAGGTGTAAGGGTCTTCATAGATTTCCCAAGTCTTTTGAATTCTATTACTGACTGATGCTTCTCTTTGGAATAGACAAAAATCGGGCCCTGCAGGCAGCAGAGCGCTTGCAAAGCAAGCTGAAGGAACGCGGGGATGTGGCAAATGAAGACAAACTGAGCCTCCTGAAGTCCGTCCTGCAGAGTCCACTCTTCAGTCAGATCCTGAGCCTTCAGACTTCGCTACAGCAGCTGAAAGACCAGGTAGGATGGCGTCACCCACAGAGGCCCTCACCTTGTGCTAAAGATCTTGTGAAAAAAGGTTCGTGCTTTTCTACAGGCTGACTTCTCTCTGCGTTAATAAATAATGAAGTCATTTAAACCAACAGACATTCAGGCTTGCGGTGCCTAGTCCCTGCTGGTTATTTTTGTCCCTGTTGTTGCGGATGGTATGACATTATGTTGAAAGCTCGTGTGGATGCTTAGACAAGAGCTCCTGCAGGAGGAAGGCTGCTGAGTGTTTGGGCTGGGCGGCTGCACTCTTGGTTTTCACCATCACTGGGCCCCGTTGTTCATGTAATCCTGCTCATTCAGATGCCGATGTTCAGTACAGCTACAGGATTTGAGAGTAGCATGAATTTGTATGTTTAATCATGTGTGTGAGGAAGGGAAGTCACCTCTGTTTTGACAGTGAAAGGATAATTACATTGTCATCAGTTAGAGGAACTGCAATTCTCACTTCCTAAAGAGTGTGCAAGTAGCACTTGCTTCCATGACAGCATCAGATGGTGATAAACATTAGGATTTCTAAATGTAACACCATGTTTTATTCCCTGTAAAAAAATTATGAACATTAAAAAGTTTGAACATTTATATTAAAACTGAAAGCATATCACATGACAGAATGAAAACCAAAGTCAGATGTTCTTTGAACTTACTTAATTTAATCACCATTTCGCAGGTTTTAAAAATGTTTTTAAAACAGTTCTTATCCTCTCAAGGTTTGAAGTCAATTTAATTATGTTCTCATGTTTTTATAATTAATGGTTATGGATGACTTGCTAGCAAATATTCTGCCTTAAAAGGATAAAAATGAAACTTAAAAACTAGTTTCATAATTGAGTGAATGAGCGTTTCTAATGGGATGGATATTCCAGATGCCAACAGATAGCAGAGGAGCATGCTTAGTGTCCTCCTGCCTTAACCCAGATTCCCATGTGCTTTTGTAATTCCACATAAATAAAAAGAAGACTCTTCAGAAATATTTATCTATTGGGCTCAGGAGACAGCACAGTCAACAGAGTGTCCCCATCCTCAGAACCCTCTATGAACAAACACATGAAAACAACTGCAAGCTGGGTATCTCGGTGCTGAGGGAGAGAAACAAATGAAACTCACATGCATAGACACCTGCACATAGGCCGCGCAGGCACACACACACACACCTACAAGCTATTTTTCTGTAGTAGCAGGTTTCATCTTTATGATTTAAAAAGCCATGGTTGTGAATTTAAAAGCTAGTTTTTGTTGTGTGTTTGTCTTCTTGGTATGTTACTGGAAAGACTGGTTTTCAATATTGACGGACTAGCAACCTTTTGGAGAAGCCATCGTCGATAAGCATCAATATTACCATATGATGTTACCAATTATGTTTTATAATAAATATTGCCAAATTATGTTTTTTCAAGAGTGAGCAAAAGTCTTCTTGGTGTATTGTGTGAACATGTAGTAGTAATGACAGGAAAATTAAGTCATATGCCAAGTTTGTTAAAATACATTAATAGTCTGCTTAAGCAAAGTAGCTTGATCTTTGCCTGTTAGGCAGTCTTCTGCAGGGAAGAGGGTTTGTGTCCACTGCTTCCCAATGAAAGGACACAGATGGCCTATGTGTTGCACTGGTTCTGCAGCTTCCAAGTGGAAGAAACAGGATATAACTCTAGGGCTATGTCAGCCTACATGATTCACAGGAAGCCGACTGAGACATCTATTGAGTATTGTAAGGAGCTTCACAAAGCATAGCCTACTGTGATTTTTATTACTGATAGGGGAATGTCTCAGATACTACAGAGGACACTGAGGCAGAGATTGTTCCAAGAGAATGTAAGATTTATTTTACTCTGTAGACAGAGCAACAGGCAACAGCATGGCCAGACCTCTGAGAAGAGTTCAGGCCTCTGCACCAGAAATAGGTAGCCTGATGGGACACTGAAGAGAGGAAGTCAGGATATAAATGACCCTTCTTACACTTTTAGGAGGACAGGGGATGTTTTATAGTACAGGTCTACCATGAGGCTCTTGACTTCCCAGGCAGGAGGCAGGGGAGGGGGTAGGAACAGGATGTGTATCCACCAAAACCTCCTTTGCTATAAACCTACTTCAGCTGAATAGGACTCACAGACTGAGTCTCGGTACATTGGCATCTATGAAAGGCGGAAGCTGTTGTAGAGGACCATTTTCTAAGCAACAGTTGGATTCTGGTATTACATTCTTATAATACGTTTTCAAGATTATTAGGTTGTGAGGTCCTTGAATTCTGCCACCATGTTTTAGATATCTTCAGATTTTTGTCTCATTGACCATTTCTCCCAAAGAAGAGAAAAAAAATGATGGGATACTGAAGAGAGGAAGTCAGGATATAAGTGACCCTTCTTACACCTTTATGAGGATAGGGAACGTTTCATAGTACAGGTCTACCATGAGGCTCTTGACTTCCTGGGTAGGAGCAGGATGCATGTCCACCAAAACCTTCTTTGCTATGCACCTACTTCAGTCGAGTAGAACTCACAGACTGAGTCTCAGTAAAAAAAAGAGAGAAATCTGTAGCTCTGTTTGTCGCAGTGGCTCAAGAAGGTTAGTGCTATGTTTATAAGGCAGAATTTCAAGTAGATGTCAGTTTCGTTCCTGCCTATGGTTTCGTTACTGCAGCCAGTTTTAGATCTTTTATTTCTTGTTTCTTTCAGAAACAGAATTGATGCCTATGCATCTCTCAGAGGTTGGTGACTCTTCCCTGGGTGTTGAGAGTTTGCATTTGCATATGTATTTTGTGAAGTTTCTCCAGTCTAGTATAGGTGGATGCCATTCTTTACCAATTCCTCTTACTCACCAGACTTTTTATTTTGTAAGTGTCTAGTAAAATTTCAAAATTTATGTTATTTTCTATTTTAAAATTTAATTATAAATATGCTAGACTTTATCACGTTATATTTTAAAATGGTAATATATGAATGTTTATAATTTAATAATTCATATAAAATTTGTTTCATGCTGTTAATCCAATGGCCACATAAATTACCCATTGCTAGTTTTAACTTGTTACCTTATGCGTATATTGTATATGTGATGTACAATTTTGTATGCACAGCAGGTGGAAATTACTGCTTCTGTCTTTTTCCTTTTCTATCTTCAGCTCCTATCCCGTGCCCAGTATCACTTTGTCTGTTAGCAAAGCTCGAGGTGTATATAGCGTATTGAAGAAGAACATGATCATATTGTTGCGTTAATGACAGATGCTGACATGCCGTGTTGAATTAAACCTGCAATTTTTCCCCTCCAATCCTTCTCATTACTTCCATTCAATAATGTTTAATTTTTCTAATTTGCTTCCACAGCATTAAGACTGCCCTTAGAAATCAAACTGTTTCCCTTTGGCAAATTAAACACTTGACAGGTGTGTAACTGAGAGGGCAAAAAAGCCGTGCCCTGAAGGGATGTGCTATTTAAATATTGTCAAAATTATTAGCAGGTCTGAGAGTATAATTGATGCCTCTGTTTAACTCCGCCACATTGTGTATTGTTCTAACGCCAGCTAAAAGGATGTATGCTATTAAACCTGAATAATCTCTAATCGCTGCAGCTCATTTCCTATTGCACGACTCCTGTTTAAGTGAAAGGGAACTGCGACTGTGTGTCAATGATCTGTCAAACGCAGGTTCTCAGGCAGTGTCCTCAGTGTCACCTAGTCATCACAGCTATTAACTACAGGGCTTAATGCCTATTCATGAAAAAAGTCTCGCTATTGTGGGAGAAATAAACACGTTAGCAGTTTAATAATAGAATCTTGTCAGCCTTGAGCATATCGGATTTGCATATTTATTCGGAGGAGTTGCTCTAGTCCAGTATAGATGTAGATGCTTCTTTCCTGGTTAATTAATTACTTTGCTTTATGAATGACTATGGGCACTAAATCAACCCCCCTCTGTTACGTGTAGGAACACTGTGAATTAAAATTATTAGTTTTAAATAAAATTGTAGGACCGGGGTTTAGAAATTGACATTGGCAAGATTATTTTTAAGCCATGACAATAGAGACTAATTCTAAGATTGGATAAATGGTGTACCTAGCTCAGGTTATCAAAGATGATTCCCTGGGAAATGAGCCTTGGGCCAGGATTATCAGGGGCCACTTGAGAAAGAACTCCAGCATCTGTGGCATATGGCATTCTGCCGGATTAGTGGTTTGGTTAATGTTTACAGGTTCCTAGTTGATCTACCCCCTTTCCTTTCAAAAACATGTTGGTCTGTACATGTTTTATTTAGAAGATTTAGAAGTGTAATGTATAGTAATATATATGCATGTGTATATATATATACACACACATATATAATATATATATTTCTTTGAAAAATTTTAACTGAAGAGATGCTAGGTTTTGCCTGGTATTAGGGTTGGCAGTTAGAATAATTAGATCATTAAACAAACCACTTTCATTTTTGAAGTACCACCTGCATGCTACAACTTTTTTTTTTATAATTCTGTATTCCTAAGGTTTACCTGTTTACATTCAAGACAACTTCTGAACAATGAACAAAATCAAACACAAATGCAGACACGCTAAAACACCACAGTAGTACATCTGTGGATACCTATGGACTTTGGCTTATAAAATTCATATCATTTAAGTTTGGTTTCCAAGGAGCGGAGCAAAACCAAACCTAATTACAAAAGAACTGGGAGTTATAAACTTCTTATTGTAAGACATTCATTGAATTAAATTTTTCTGTGGCAATGATCATTTCTAGCACATGAGCACTTTTATGGAGTATTTGTAGGTGTTTACGATATCACTGTTGAACATCTAAAAGGGATGAAAAACAGTGACTTATAAAATAGGGTTCTTATAATTTCAGGGAGAAAATAGAACACAAGAAAACAAGGTAACAAATGTGATGATGGAAAGAATTACTTAGCTTTGATTAAAGGAATTGTCCCAAACAGAAGGGACAATATTTAAAATGCATCATGAAGAATGAGTACATTTCTGCAGAGATGAGGGAATTGTTTCAGGTGGAAGGAAGAGTAATTCCATGTGTACAGAATGCTTTTCAAATGAGAGTATTGTCTGAAGTCTTTTTTGCTTGACCTACTTGGAGATGCAGAGCTGCTATTGGTGTGCAATGGGTAGAGCTTGGGAAGTTGTCACATGCCCATTGTGCCTAGCGCAGACTCACCCTCCCCCAACATGGAGTTGATGAGTTTGTTAGACTTCAGGGTGCAGATTGAGAAACCCTGGCTACAGCCAAACCTTAATTCACCAGTATTCCTTCATGATAAAAGTCGTGAAGAGAATAGTTATACTGGAGACATATCTTATAATCTGTAGCAATCTATTGCAAGCACATCACATCAAAGAGGGAAGTACAACATTAGGAATAGGTAACTACTCTCCAGCTTTCTGTTCAGCATAGTACTTGAAGTCTGAGCTAGAGCAATAAGAAGTAAAGGAGCTGGGCGATACAAATAAGAAGGTAAAACATCAATGTTTCCTTATTAGCAGATATGATTCTATAGGTAAATAAAACCAGTGGTTCTTAACCTTCCTAATGCTTGATCCTTTAATACAGTTTCTCATGTTGTGGTGATTTCCCCCACCATACAGTTATTTTCATTGCTACTTCATAAGTATTATTTTGCTACTGTTATGAATCACAATGTAAATATTTGTGTTTTCTGATGGTCTTTTTGGGGTCATAACCCACAGGTTGAGAACTGCTGTCATAAATGCTCCAGCAGAAATACCTAGGATTGTGTGTGTGTGTGTGTGTGTGTGTGTGAGAGAGAGAGAGAGAGAGAGAGAGAGAGAGAGAGAGAGAGAGAGAGAGAGAGAGAGAGATTAAGCATAAAAACTTAAGGTCAGAGATTTTAATAGCATTTTGATAAATAACAACTTTGAATATGATTTGAAAATACATAAACCATTCTTCAGAGGAATGCTATTCTTCATATTCCCAATGCTAAGAATACAGCGTCCTATCTTAATTTGGCGGTGACTTTTTGATGAAAGTCACCTGAGGAACTCTGCAGAGATGAAGGTGAATGCTGCATGTGTACTTTATAGTCACTTTTTATTGTCTGGCATGAGCAGAGTCATGCCCAAAAATATCTATTCTGTACATAGATATCTGTAAACCTAAGGGATCAAGTTCATATCCAAATGTGGAGATAATGATGCTTTTAGGTTGCAACATTATCAGCTCTGTAACTTCTTACTGTTTAGACAGAAGAAAAGGTGAGGTCTTGGCAGATTACTTAGGGGATAAGTCCTTTGATTCTCAAGTGTGAAGACCTGAGTTTGGATTCCCAGAACCTGCATACAACCTGGACAGAGCAGAAAGTGTCTTTAATCTCAGCATTTCTGAAGTTGTAGAAGGTGCAGATGGGAGAAGCCCCTGATGTGCATGAGCCGTCTATCCTGGCATAAATTGTGGCAAACAATTCAAGACTATGTTGCATATGATTTGAAAGATGAAGATGGCCATGCACACACCTCATAAACATGCATATATGAACACCTTTTTATCAAAAGAGAAATGATAAATTTTGGTACTTGAACATTTAGAAATTTTTGGTATGGAGTGAGGGACAAGTGTGTATACTTGCCATAGTGTGTGAGAGGAGGTCAGAAGTCAGCTTTGTGAAGTTAGTTCCTTCCTTCCACCATAATGGGGTTTTCAAGTACTTAACTCATGTTACTACATGTGAGAATCAGTGTCTTAACTGTCGTGCCAGGCCTGATGCACGTGTGCACGTGTGCGCACACACATACAAACATATGTCATATAATATATGTGTATATGTGTATATATATATACACATAATACACACATCTTATAGCATATATATAACACACATGTCATATAGCATATATACACACATCATATATGTATATATGTATATCTATATGCACACATATGCATACACATCATATAACATATATATACATACACACATGTCATATAACATATATATACACATATGTCATATATGTGTATATATGTATATACACATATGCACATACACACATATATACATATAACACATATATACATACACATGTCATATAACATATATACACACACATCATATAACATATATACACACATCTATAATATAAATATATACACGCATATATAATATACACACAAACATGTTTATTTTGGTGTGGTAAGTGGATGTATGTGTACGTATGTGTAAAGGTCAGAGGACAACTTTGTGGAGTTGGTCCTCTCCTAATTTTGTGTGGATTCTGGGGAATCAAACTCTGTCTGGTTGTCACATTTGTGGAACAAGCAGCTTTACCTACTAAACGTTTTACTAGCTTGGTTCCTGAGCATTTTACCACTTAATTTGACTTTTAATTGAAAGATGCTATTTTGTGATGTTTCTTTTAAAGAGTGTAAATGTTTGTGTCCCCCCAACTTTATTTCATTGCCTAACAAGTTTTCCCCTTTCCTTAATTCTAACTTGTGCAGAAGTAGCTATGCTCCATCTGTAGGCTGTGAACTAGTTAAAGCAAAATGACTCCCACTTCCTTGGACTGTCTAGTTAAGTTGAGGCTTGCTTTTGTGGGTGTTGGAGGACAGAAAGAAAAAAAAAATGTCATGATCGCATTAACAGCTATCTAAAACCAGAATGCCATTCTTACCAGTGTGTGTTGTTTATGAAAATGGAAAAATATTTTTCTTATGTCTGGAATAATTTCAAGAGAGAGCATGTAGCTGGCTAAGATGAAAATGTCTGTGGTATTTCTTGAAATTCTAATGCACGTCATGTAGAAGTTAAGAGGAGTATTTTTTCACTTATAAGTTTGTTTAGTGTAGAAAACTCAAATACTGCGTTTTTATACAATAACACCTTTAGATGTTTGTTCATTAACTAAAAATAAATACATAGGCATTGAGTGAACTAAATTCTTACATTCTTTGATTAAGAAGGCACTATTTGAGCTTAATGTAGAACTGATTCAAATGCAGCCATGTTTTACTGTAGAAAATTCATGTGTATCTGAAATAGCAAATGGTGTTAATTATGTGGTATTTTTGTGACAAAAATAAAATTTCAGAGAACAAAAAAAAACAAAAATTAAAACAAAACAAAAAACCTAATGAAGCTTACTGGGTATAATGTAATTGAATAGTTTTTGTTTTGTTTTGTTTTGATGTTTGTTTTTTCATTCATATATATATATATATATATACATATATAATTTTTTTTAACTTAAGAGCTTAAGAACAAGTCTGAAGAAGGGATGATTCAGTTAAAAGGGCCCATTGCTCTTTCAGAGGATCTGTATTCTGTTCTCAGCACCCATCCCAGGCAGCCCAGAACCCATTGAAAACTCCAGTCCCAGGGGATCTGATGCCTTCTGGTGTCTGCATGCATCTGCACTCATGGTGCACATAAACACACAGAGGCACACATGCATGCACATAATTAAAGATAAATCTTAGAAAAGGAATTTAAGAACAATATGTACATTTGAATCTTTAGCAACAGCAATTAGCTTCAAGAAGCACTTGTATACGTGGATCTTGGATTACTTAACTAGTGTACCAGTCGGTCTTGTTCCCATTCTGGCCAGTGAAGAGGTGGATAGCTTCTGCCAAGTGTGTCTTACCCAAGACCATGACAATCTTCATAGTAGACAGAGGAGGGCAAAGCAGGTCGTTCTACCCAAAGCCAATAGCATTTGACTTTCATTTCTGACCTTAGTTATCTCTGTAAAGGACTGAATGAGATTTTAAGAAATTAAATGTCATATCGGACTGTAAATGTACATAAATGTTTTAAAATTTTAGATTAGTTAAGACTTGCAATTGCTATGAAATTGTATTCTAAACTTTAATCTTTAATTATAAAAGTTTCATCTTAATTTTATTTACACATAATTTGCTATGTTATGGGTCATTTATATGAACTGGACTAAGAGGATACTGGACAGGGACAGTGAGGCAGGAATGGGGGTAATATCTCTGGCTCTGCCCCTCTCCCCTTCCAGCTTCATTTCCCTCAGAGTTGTTATTTCTTCCTCTCTCTCTAAGCATATTGTGAGCAGTTTATTGTTGCATTTGTCTTCTAGAGATCTGATAATGATGGCAAAATCATTGTAAGACCCTAATGTCTTATCTAAACTTCTGCCTTGGCATGGTAGTGGATTCATTCACTTAATCTTGGTGCTTTTGTTGCTTTGATGTAGAAAATTTCAGTGTGCTTTGATGGTAATATATTTTGTCAAGATACATTCCTTGAATTTTTTTCCTTTGAAAGTTTGCCTGAAGAAACACAGTTCTTGAGATTTAAATGAATTAATGCTCTGCTGAGGTATGCACAAGCACGTGTTCATTGTGCCATGTGCTGTGATACTTAAGATGGTGCTAGCATGCAGCAAGTGGAGCGTTGTGGTTAGTCAGATTTCAGGCTGACTGTGCCTAGTTTATCTTTGAATACTTTGAACCCCATATATGCTCAAGCTCAAAGATGATAGCTTACTTAATTAACTTTTAAAAACCGTTAAACATTCTGAATGCTGTGCATTAGATATGTATCATTCCTTTCCAAGAGACGAATTTGTAAAATGAAAAGACAAGTAAGCAGGTTTCCTTTGGAGACCCTGTACTTTCTCAGAGTAGAAACTTTGTTGAAGAACTGTGTGCCATGCATCATCATTATCGTCATCATGATGGCCTGTCAGAGTCTTCATCCCCAGGAAGTGCTCTCGGAACAGTTCTGTGTCACCATCACATGAGAGAATGTAGAAGGGACGAAGTTCCTCACGGTCTGAGGAGGATGTGGGAACACAGAATGATCACTTGGCAGAGCTGGTATCTGGGCTCTGCAAGCTGAAGCCAAGAACCAAGTCTTAACTGTAGATCTCCCTGTTGTTTATGTTTTATTGACTTCATAATTATTCAGCTTAATTTAAGGATTTCCTCATGACTTGAGGGCTCCTTAGGATTTTTATTCTTAGATTGTTGTTATGTGATTTTTTTATTAGTTTCTGTTGCTGATAGGTTTTAGTAAGTGATCTTAAGACTTTAATAGTATGATCTACACCACACACACACACTGTTGCCATTTCCACCACCACCTCAGCCACTACCACCACCACCATCACCACCACCACCATACTTCTTAAGTGAACACATCTCTCTCGTTACTTAAATAATGGGACCAAAATGAAAGGCCTAAAGTGTAATCCAGTACTTTAATAGCATTCAGTAAATTAGCTGTCTTTTCTATTAGCTAACCTTCCATACTGAACTTAATGTTCTAAAGCAATACTTTTCTAAAATCACACAACAACAATCTGAGAATAAATAATCCTAAGGAGCCCTCAAGTTATGAGGAAATCCTTAAGTTATGCTCAGAAGAAAGTTGGACTCCCTTACCTGGTTTTGTATTTGGTTTGTTTGAATTTATGGTTTTATCTGATATATATGGAAAAAAAATGGCCTTGCATGGATGTGTGCACTGCAAAAGGAAAATAGCTTTATTAGAAAACTGTAGCCATCCTTCTTTCTCTTTCTGCCATTCTCTTTTGATAGTGTTCTAGGAGCTGTGATGTTTTCCTAAAGGTTAAGTAGAATATGGAGTCTGGAACTCAAGAGTATTCCATACTCCGTTATGGTAAAACCTTGTTGTTTGTCATGATTTTTACTTTTTGTCTTTTACCCAAGCATACTTTTATATTACTTTGGCCACTTGAAAAATTTGGAGATTGACAAAATTAATGTTTTTACCTTTTTATACAATTAAAAATAGTACTTGCTAATAATATCTAAGATCTTAGCCACAAAACCTCTTATATATGGAATGTTGTCAAGCTCAGGGTGGCAGATATTGGCTCTAAAATTCTAATTTTCATTTGAAAGTGCTTGGTTTCCTTATTGATAATGACGGTCAGCTATTTTACTTGAGGTGACCTTTGTATTTTGCTCACTTTTGAAGATGTGTCTGTCTTTCATATACTGAGGAATACATAATCATAGTTTGAATTTGAATCATAGTTTTTAGATATGCACATTAAAACTTGGCTAGTTCAGCTTGCAGCTCAAAATTAGTAGTTTTCCTTGATTCCTTCACCAAGGTCTTTTTTTTTTCTTTATATGACACTGCAGTAAAAAGACGCGAACTAAAGGAAGTAAAAACATTTTATGATAAAATTGAAGATTTACATGGAAAATGTTTCTGACAAAATTGAAGAAGCATACAGAAAAACACATTAAGATTGACAATTTTCATGAAAAATTAATGAGTAAAATGGTAGACACAAAAAACATTACTAAATTAATTGAAAAAGGAAGTAGAAACATTTTATGATAGAACTGAAGATTTACATGGGAAATAGTTCTAATAAAATTGTAGAAAAATATAAAATAACATTGAAATTGAAGATTATCATGGAAAATTACAGATAAAATTATAGGCATAAAAATATTTCTAAGTTGATTGAAAGTGGAATTATAAACATTTTCTGATAAAATTGAAGATCTACAAGGAAAATATTTCTGATAAAATTCAAGAAATATATAGAAAAACATGCTAAAACTGACTATTTCATGGAAAATTATACAGATAAAATGGAAGGTATAAAAATATTCCTAAGTTGATTGAAAGTAAAATTATAGACATTGTCTGATAAAATTGAAGATTTACATGGAAAATATTTCTGATAAAATTGAAGAAAAATATAGAAAACGATAAAATTGAAGATTATCATGGACAATTATACTGATAAAATGATAGGCATAAAAATATTCCTAAATTGATTGATAGTGGAATTATAAACATTTTCTGACAAAATTGAAGATTTACTTGGAAAATATTTCTGATAAAATTAAAGAAATATATAGAAAAAATGTTAAAATTAAAGATTATCATGGAAAATAATACAATTAAAATGGTAGACATAAAAAACATTACTAAATTGAAAGAGGAATTATAAACATTTTCTGATAAAATTGAAGATTTACATGAAAAATATTTCTGTTAGACTGTTTTTTGTTGGGGAATTGAGTCCATTAATGTTATAAGATATTATGGAATAGTGATTGTTGCTTCCTGTTATTTTAGATGTTATTTTTATGTTTGTGTGGTTACTTTCTTTTGGGTTTGTTGGAAATAGATTACTTTCTTGCTTTTTCTAGGGTGTAGTTTCCCTCCTTGTGTTGGCGTTTTCCATCTATTATCCTTTGTAGGGCTGGCTTTGTGGAAAGATATTGTGTAAATTTGGTTTTATCATGGAATATCTTGGTTTCTCTATCTATGGTAATTGACAGTTTTGCTGGGTATAGTAGTTTGGGTTGACATTTGTGTTCTCTTAGAGTCTGTATGAGATCTGCCCAGGATCTTCTAGCTTTCATCGTCTTAGGTGAGAAGTGTGGTGTAATTCTGATAGGCCTGCCTTTATAGGTTACTTGACCTTTTTCCCTTACTGCTTTTAATATTCTTTCTTTATTTAGTGCATTTGGTGTTTTGATTATTATGTGCCGGGAGGACTTTCTGGTCTGATCCAGTCTGTTTGGAGTTCTATAGGTTTCTTGTATATTCATGGACATCTCTTTCTTTAGATTAGGGAAGTTTTCTTCTATAATTTTGTTGAAGATATTTACTGACCCTTTAATTTGGAAATCTTCGCTCTCTTCTATACCTATAATCCTTAGGTTTGGTCTTCCCATTGTGTCCTGAATTTCCTGGATGTTTTGGCTCAGGAGCTTTTTGCATTTTGCATTTTCTTTGACTGTTGTGTCAATGTTTTCTATGGTATCTTCAGCTCCTGAGATTCTTTCTTCTATGTCTTGTATTCTGTTGCTGATGCTTGCATCTATGACTCCTGAATTCTTTCCAAGAGTTTCTATCTCCAGAGATGTCTCACTTTGTGATTTCTTTATTGTTTCTACTTCCATTTTTAGATCCTGGATGGTTTTGTTCAGTTCCTTCACTTGTTTGTTTGTGTTCTGTAATTCTTTAAGGGATTTTTGAGTTTCCTCTTTAAGGGCCTCTACCTGTTCACCCATGCTCTCCTGTATTTCTTTTAGAGATTTTTGTGTTTTCTCTTTAAGGGCTTTTACCATTTGATCCATGTTCTCCTGTATTTAAGGATTTATTTATGTCCTTCTTGATGTCCTCTAACAGCATTGTGAGATGAGACTTTAAATCCAACTCTTGCTTTTCCGGTGTGCTGGGGCATCCGGGACTTGCTGTGGTGGGAGAACTGGGCTCTGATTTTGCAAGTAGCCTTGGTTTCTGTTGGTAGGGTTCTTGCGCTTGCCTTTCGCCATCTGGTTATCTCTGGTGTTAGTTGGTCTTGTTGTCTCTGTCTGGAGTTTGCCCCTCCTATGTTCCTATAAGCCTGTGCCTGTACTCCTGGGAGACCAACTCTCTTCTGGCAGGGTCTGTGCACAGAAGGCTGTGGAGCTGTCTGGTTCCCTGAAGCAAATGGCAGCTGAAAGGGAAGACTCCTGTCCAAGCAGCTCCACTGATCGTATACCCTGTGCGCTCCTAGTTGTACCCCTCCAGAGAGAAGGTGGAGATCTCATCTTCGCACTCAGAAGTGAAATTGCTGCTGGGAGATCACTTTCTCCTGGTGGGCTAAGCACAGAAGGCTATGGAGCTGTCTGGTTCCCTGCTGCAGATGGTGACTGGAAGGGAAGACTCCTGTCCCAGCTGCCTAAAGGAAGATTTTTAAAGGACTTTTAATCACTCCATCAGGAACTTTTGAGCCATCTATAGTACCTGCATTTGGGTGGCTGAGACTGGAGATGCACTGTGAGTTTGCAGCCAGCCTGAGCTGAACAACAAGGTTCCAGGGTGAGACTTTGATTCCAAAAACCCAACAGAGACCAACTTAGAAGAAAAGACAAGAGTTACCCCCAAAATCTTTATAAAGTGATTTAAAGAACGGGGAGTTAGGCTGTTATTTGTGTTAGAGGGGCTGGAAGTATTTCTAGTCATGCTTCCTTTAATCTCCACAATACAAGTGCTCCCCCACCCCCATTAAAATAATAGCAGTGGAAATAGTGCAGATGGGAGCAGGGTTGGGGATAGAGCACAGTGACCAGAGGTGAAGCCCCAGCACTGCCGAAACAGAACCATTATTTTTGAAATTAGAATCTCAGTGGAAACTAAGGGGCTAGGTAAAAAAATCCCTTTATACTTCACTTAATTACAGAACTTAATTATTAATTTCTTTGGCTTTACATATGCAAATGCACATACATGGTACATAGCTGAATGTGGTGTTCAGAGAGCAACTTGTGATGGTCTCTTCTTCGTGCTGGTCCCAGGGATTGAACTCAGCTCATCAGGCTTGGTGACAAGTACCCTTCTTTTCCTGTTGAGCTATCTCACAGGACCCACAACTTAATGACTTTAAAGAGTAAACTTCAAGTTTTATAACAGCAATGAAGTGAGTTTTAAACACAGTTGGGACTCTTCAAACTTAAATTTCTTCTTCACAAAGATGACCCAGTGCTTTATACAAATGTTATGAAATTGGGGGGGGGGGAATCCCAATCTTTTCATTTGAGAGTCCTTTAAAAAGATTTTAAAGGCTTTCTTCAGAACATTAATTTCTGTAGTCAGATGGTGTACATAGCCTTGCGCTTGGGCACACCATTCTGTTTAGTGTACCTAGTGACTGAATTTTTAATAAA
Source organism: Tokudaia tokunoshimensis (assembly GCA_036184795.1). Taxonomy (NCBI): domain Eukaryota; kingdom Metazoa; phylum Chordata; class Mammalia; order Rodentia; family Muridae; genus Tokudaia; species Tokudaia tokunoshimensis. Next base: position 66,438,458 of record BTHU01000005.1, on the reverse strand, counting down.
TATTTTTTTGTAATTTCAGGAATGAATAAAATCATTGTAGTTTCAGTTTTGAGTGAAAACTAAAATGTTATAAAATAGTACAACTGGTGAAGTGGCCATTCGCTTGAATTAATTAACACTGTGTAGATGCTGAGTCTACAGTTTTGCACTTGATGCTGTCAATAACTTACTAATCAGCACTGCCCTAGGTAGATAGTGATTATCTGTATATACTTTACTAAATATCAGAAAGGAAAAGTCAAGAGTCTTACATACTCTTTAATTCATTTCCTTCTCTATGCTTTAAGTGTTCTTTGCCTTCCATCTTGAGTTTTATAGCTGATAACTTCTGCTTTCTAGCACAGGGGAGTGTTAGAGAAATAGGCCGTGGAAACTCAGCACTCAGACCTAATGGGAGCAGGTGCATCTCCATCACTCAGAATGACTCCTTGAATTCTTAAGGCAAAGAATTCATTTCTAAATTGAATTTTCCCATCTCTTAAGACTGTCAGCCAAAGGCAATTAGAATCTATTCTAAGATAATCTAGACCACTGTCCACTCTGCTCTTGAGAATTCATAGCTGAGAAAGAAAGATCTCCCTCTCAGTAGTTGAGTGACCTAAGCTGCTTGGAGTACATTTACAGTTAATTTTAAGTACAGTGTTTTACTTATATTTAACATTGTGACTGGAGAAAGAAATTTGTCACTTACTTCCCCCAACACTGCCTGTATCACATAACTTGATGGCTAACGGGAATCTAGATGAATTAAAGGGAGGTCTCAGACAACATGTAAAACTGTGCTTGTGTGTGACAATGCTGTCCTTCCATGGAGCTGCATCCCATTCTGTTTTTATCTCAGAACATTCAGAAAATAATACATTCCCTTTGCCTACAAATGTCTCCCCCGAATGAACACACAACTCAATTTCTTTAATTAGATTCAAAAATAAGGATCACCCTTTGTAATTTTTGTTGAGAAAGTTATTGCCTATCCCAGAATACTTAAAGAGTATTCTCTATGTTTTCCTCTGAAAGTTTCATTGTTTAAAGCTTTAAATTAAGATATGATGTTGCCTGTGCTCTAGACTACTCCGTGGTGACCCTACCTGCCCTTGGGGGTTGGGGGTTGAATTGGCACAGAGTCAAAGACACAGACTCTGGGAGCAGGTGAGAAACTCTGCTGCAAGCTCATCTGATCCCTGCTGCAAGCTCATCTGATCACTGCTGCAAGCTCATCTGAGCCCTGCTGCAAGCTCATCTGATCACTGCTGCAAGCTCATCTGAGCCCTGCTGCAAGCTCATCTGATCACTGCTGCAAGCTCATCTGAGCCCTGCTGCAAGCTCATCTGATCACTGCTGCAAGCTCATCTGATCACTGCTGCAAGCTCATCTGATTGATCCCTGCTGCAAACTCATCTGATCACTGCTGCAAGCTCATCTGGGCCCTGCTGCAAGCTCATCTGATCACTGCTGCAAGCTCATCTGATCACTGCTGCAAGCTCATCTGAGCACTGCTGCAAGCTCATCTGAGCACTGCTGCAAGCTCATCTGAGCCCTGCTGCAAGCTCATCTGAGCACTGCTGCAAGCTCATCTGATCCCTGCTGCAAGCTCATCTGATCACTGCTGCAAGCTCATCTGGGCCCTGCTGCAAGCTCATCTGATCACTGCTGCAAGCTCATCTGATCACTGCTGCAAGCTCATCTGAGCCCTGCTGCAAGCTCATCTGAGCACTGCTGCAAGCTCATCTGAGCCCTGCTGCAAGCTCATCTGATCCCTGCTGCAAGCTCATCTGATCCCTGCTGCAAGCTCATCTGATCACTGCTGCAAGCTCATCTGAGCCCTGCTGCAAGCTCATCTGAGCCCTGCTGCAAGCTCATCTGAGCCCTGCTGCAAGCTCATCTGAGCCCTGCTGCAAGCTCATCTGAGCCCTGCTGCAAGCTCATCTGAGCACTGCTGCAAGCTCATCTGAGCACTGCTGCAAGCTCATCTGATCACTGCTGCAAGCTCATCTGAGCACTGCTGCAAGCTCATCTGATCACTGCTGCAAGCTCATCTGATCACTGCTGCAAGCTCATCTGATCACTGCTGCAAGCTCATCTGAGCACTGCTGCAAGCTCATCTGAGCACTGCTGCAAGCTCATCTGATCCCTGCTGCAAGCTCATCTGATCACTGCTGCAAGCTCATCTGGGCCCTGCTGCAAGCTCATCTGATCACTGCTGCAAGCTCATCTGATCACTGCTGCAAGCTCATCTGAGCACTGCTGCAAGCTCATCTGAGCACTGCTGCAAGCTCATCTGAGCCCTGCTGCAAGCTCATCTGAGCACTGCTGCAAGCTCATCTGATCCCTGCTGCAAGCTCATCTGATCACTGCTGCAAGCTCATCTGAGCCCTGCTGCAAGCTCATCTGAGCCCTGCTGCAAGCTCATCTGAGCCCTGCTGCAAGCTCATCTGAGCCCTGCTGCAAGCTCATCTGAGCCCTGCTGCAAGCTCATCTGAGCACTGCTGCAAGCTCATCTGAGCACTGCTGCAAGCTCATCTGATCACTGCTGCAAGCTCATCTGAGCACTGCTGCAAGCTCATCTGATCACTGCTGCAAGCTCATCTGATCACTGCTGCAAGCTCATCTGATCACTGCTGCAAGCTCATCTGGGCCCTGCTGCAAGCTCATCTGAGCCCTGCTGCAAGCTCATCTGAGCCCTGCTGCAAGCTCATCTGAGCCCTGCTGCAAGCTCATCTGAGCCCTGCTGCAAGCTCATCTGATCCCTGCTGCAAGCTCATCTGAGCCCTGCTGCAAGCTCATCTGAGCCCTGCTGCAAGCTCATCTGAGCCCTGCTGCAAGCTCATCTGAGCACTGCTGCAAGCTCCTTTCATACCATCCGCCCACGCCCCATTGGCCCCAAGAAAGCCTCTCTTCTAAAGAGCAGTTCCTGATTGTCTGCACCAGCAATCCTTGCTCTCTCAGGCAGTCTTCAATTAGGTCCTCCTGCAGGAGATCCTTTTGTGGCTGCTCTGGTTGCTGGTGTTTACATAGAGGTGTTCTAGCCAATCCTGCTACAATCCTTAGTTCATTTAAATTGATTTTTGTACAAGGTATAATATATACTTGTAATTTCATTCCTCTGTAGGTTGGCATCCAGTTTTGCCAACACCATTTGTTATATCCTTTTATTATAACGTGTTTTTGCCCAATTTGTCAAAATTAAGGGGTTGTAGCTTTGTTGTCTTCTTTTTAGGTCCTCTGTTCTGTTCTAATGTTTTACCTGTCTATTTTTATGCCAGTAAATAATCATTAAAAATAGAACATTTTGAAACTATTTTTCCATATAGTCCAGCATCCTTAAAATTCATCCAAATTGTACTAATATTTTGTTCCTTTTTTTTTGTTACTAGGGAATGATCCATGATATTCCCATATCTCTTGAAGGGAATTTTATTTCTTTCCAGTATTATTCTATTACAGATAAAGTTGCTACTGTGAGCAGTTAGGTACAATGTTTTTTGAATGTAGATTGTTGTTGTTGCTGTTATTTTTTTGTTGTAGGGACAGATTTTCATTGTATATTCTATGCTGTTCTTGAATTCATAATCCTCCTGCCACAGCTTCCTGTGTTACAGACATGTACCGTTATCACTATGTTTGGCCTTAGGATTTTGTTACTGAATAATGCTCAGGAGGCTGTATGGTTAATGCATGCATAATTTTCCCCAGAAACTACCAATTTATCTGCCAATGAGTATGTATTTATGTTTTTTTCCACATCCTCTCTAATTTAGGAGGTATAAAATGGACATTTCTATGATTTTAACTGATTCTTTTTAGTGGTGCTGAACACCTTTTTGTGCCTGTTTTCCAGTCCTACATCTTATTTAGTGAGATGTTTCTGCTTTTGCTCATTTTCAAATAACTTCTGAGTTTCCTGATATTTTGTATCCTTGTCCTTGTCCTTGTCCTGTCAGATGTGTCGTTGACTCCCTCTATTCTAGTTTAATCAATGCTGTCACTGCCTGGAAGATGCAGAGACCTTACCACCTTCCAACCTACTTTATCCCATCCTGCCCTTCGTGGGACTGCATGCACTGATCTCCATGGATATTCTCTACATATGTATATTGTTTGCTGTTCTAAGTAATTGGTATTGATTCACTCACATTTTAGACCTTGTTTACTATTCTTTAACCATGGACCTTCTGTATTTTGGACCTGCTCTCTGAGATTAGGTTTTTTCTGGTCGCACATTTATTCTGTTTTTTTGTTTTATTTTTCCCCCTCCAAATCTAAGGTAACAGGTGTGTTTGCATACATGTGTTCTGAAGACAATTAGTATTTATGCCCAGTTTGTTAGGTTTTTATTTTTTATTATTTGCTTATTCACGTAGAGGTAGAGTTCCTCGAATTCTGATTCTCCTGCCTCTTGTTGATATTACAGGTGTATGCAGTCGCCTCTGGCTTATGTCTTAGTTTTTAGTCACTCTGTTCAGCAGTGGCTCAAGGGAGTTTCTCTTCTTTGGTGACAAGTTTAAGCTTTGTTCTCCTAGCTTTTCAGGTTTTCTCTGCCTTGGATGACAGCAGTGTCACTATGATGTTCTGTAGTCAGGAACCTCTAAAGTAGATAGGTGGCAGTGGTCTCAGCTTTTATATATTCCTCTCCTTCATTATGTGCTGCTGTTCTGCCTTTCATTGTTAAAACATGCTAGAATTCCTGGTTTCTTTTTTATAGTTTAATATGCTGGGGTTTGTAAAAAAAGAAAAAGAGTCAAGGAATTGTTTGGTGTGTGGTGTGGTGAGGTGGAAGGTGGTGCCTCCATGCAGAGGCGTCCCTTCCCCCTGAGGGACATCTATACGAATTGTATGGAATAGAGTTTATTTAGGGCATGGGAAAGGGAGTTGAGGATGGAGTAGAGACAGAGAAAGGCAGAGAGAGAAAGGCAGAGAGAGAGAGAGAGAGAGAGAGAGAGAGAGAGAGAGAGAGAGAAAGGAAGGACTGGCCAAGAAAGAACATGTTGAAGGGGTGGGGGATGGAGAGAGAGGGAGTAGGGACAGGGAGAGAAGGGGCAGAGTAAGAGAATAAGAGAGTTGCCTCTCTGGAGCTGTTCTGGATGTAGATGTTGAGTAAATGCCTGTACTTGGCAAGATGTTGAAACACACACACACACACACACACACACACATACACACATTAGAGATGGAGAATATAAGTTAAGTACATTTGGGAGAAAACATTTTTTCTTAGGTGTACATTTGAAACCCTTAGGTCTTGGTGGTTGTGTTTTTTTTCCTAAGTGTATACATTTTCAAACTTAAAAACAAGTCATTTGGTGGTATAACTAAATTACAGTTTTAAAATATGTGGGCTGTTTTAAGTAGGTTACTGTGGCACTCCATTTATATGAAACTTCAGGAACAGTAAGAAGCCAGTCACCAATCTCATTAGACTCTTAAGAGATAATCTTCACATGGCACGGGTGCTTGTTCTCCAAAGACTTTACTCTTTCAGTGCCCTTGACCCTGGTCCTCTAACATCAGAGCTTGTACTTCAGTGTTGATTTCTTATAGGGAGACCATCTATTCCTTGAATTGGGTTTGTTCACTCTGGCTTACTCTAGCTGAAGTCCAAATATTTTTCACTATGCAAACATACCATAGGCATTAGGTCCTAGTGTGTGGGATCTTCAGCCTGTCACTAGTTTTGTTATGCCATCTGCTTCAACCTGAGCAGTATGTCTTCTGCCGGCAGACTTCCCTGAAGTTGCCATGGCTGGGGATAAAAAAAAAAAAAAGAAAAAACCATCTTGGCAAAAGAAGCTTGTTTTCGAAAAATAATAATTGATCATGCCTGCTGTAGATTTTAAAGTAATCATTTGATAGAATTCCCAGAAGCTTCCTTTCTTGTTTTCATAGGTGACTAAAGGTAGGTAAGATTTTGGTAGCTTTGGTGACTAAGTACGTTTTCTGCTTTATTTTTAAGAATAGGTAACAAACTGTTATGTGTAGATTAGGGACACTCTATAGAATATTTTCACAGAGTTCATCATTGGATATTCCTCACCTCTTGTTTTTATCCTGGAGTGGTACTTCAAGTGATTGTGTCCTGTGTAGCCCACAGAGGTGATAGCGGCATGATGGAAAGCATCTTGGTCACACAGTGTTATTAGTCATTTGACTTTTATCAATCATCCATGAATTGGAGCTGACACTAGTGGAGGATCCTTGTGGATAAGTGCTTGTTCTGTAAATATATACTGAAGGCCTGATCTGAGCCAGGCATTCCTCTAAAGGACAGAGACATAGGAAACAGAATGGCTGGATCCTTCCACTGGGGAGTTTTACAGTTTAGTTACCCCCAATGGCTAAAATGGAAGTGCTGTGACAGCAGGTGTATATAGGCAGCATGGACTGCTGTCCTGGTTAGCATTAGCTGTCAGTTTGACATAGCTGAGCATCCACTGAAAGGGGAACCTCCATTGAGCAATTGTCTTTATTGTTTGCCTCTGGGTATGTCTCTGTTTTCTTGATTGGTAATTTATGTAACAGGGTCCAGAGCCCTGAAGGAAATACCACTGTGTAAGCTGGTATCCTGAGCTGTAAAAGAAAGCTAGCTAAGCATGAGCCTGAGAAAGAGTGAGCCAGAGACCAACCTGGCAAGTTGTTGTCTCCCATGGTTCCTGCCTCCATGCTCCTGCCTGGAACTTCTGCCCCTCTTTCCTTTAGGGATAGATACTGACCTGGATGTAGCCACATAACCCTTTCTTCTCTCGATGTTGTGTTTGTTCAGTGTTTTATTATCACAGGAACAGCATGTAACTGGAATAAGGGCTGTGAAGGGAAGCAGGGCAAGAGCTGTCAGTAGAACACGGGTCCTATGTGGGATAAGTTGTCATGGAGGGCTTCTCCATGGTGAGTTTGAACACGCATGCATTAAGAAAAGAACAGACTGTGAATATCTTTACCTGACTGGTGCTGTGGAACACCTCACTGCAGAGTCAGATACAGTGAGTAGGTCAGCATAGCTAAAGCCAAGGGAATGAAGAACAGGGCAAAGTCTTTTAAACATAACACTGATGTATCATTCTGACAGAGCTGTAGACAAAAGTGCCCTGTTAGGATTGATTGAGTACACTGCACAGTAACGATTGACTACGTTGCACAGGTAGGATTGACAGCCTGCACAGGTAGGATTGACAGCCTGCACAGGTAGGATTGACAGCCTGCAGAGGTAGGATTGACAGCCTGCAGAGGTAGGATTGACAGCCTGCAGAGGTAGGATTGACAGCCTGCAGAGGTAGGATTGACAGCCTGCACAGGTAGGATTGACAGCCTGCACAGGTAGGATTGACAGCCCGCACAGGTAGGATTGACAGCCCGCACAGGTAGGATTGACAGCCCGCACAGGTAGGATTGACAGCCTGCACAGGTAGGATTGACAGCCTGCACAGGTAGGATTGACAACCTGCACAGGTAGGATTGACAGCCTGCACCTCTCTGTTAAGAAGGGCCACCAACACTGCTCAGCAAGGACTGACCAACTACACTGCCCACTTAGCATTGACTCTACAGCGCTTTCGGTTATTTTTACTTGGAGCCATGTAATAGACATTGATATTCTGCTTCACAAAATGAAATTATCTTTTTTGGTGCTGTTATTCCAGGCATAACAGGAGCTGGTCAGATTGCCAGGTTAATGTTTTCAGAATCCTTAACCTAAAATTAAAGAGGAAAGTGGTTGCAAAACCTCTCTCCTTCTCCCACCCTTGCTGAACCACTGCAGATGATAGAAATACACTAGAATGGTTGCTAATGATCTCTGCATCCTCCCAGGTAAACATTGCTACTTTGGCAACTTCAAGTGCTGACCACGCCCACCCACCTCAGTTCAGCTCTGCTATCATTTCTAATCTGCAAAGTGAATCACTTTTGCTGTCTCCAAATAATGGGAACCTGGAAGCCATTTCTGGACCTGGTGTTCCGCCTGTCATGGATGGAAAGCCTGCCTGTGATGATCTTGATCAGCTCATCAAAAATATGGCCCAGGTAAGAGTGCTCCTCCCTGTGACTTAGCACTGAATGTATTTAAAAAGGTCTTCAAGTCCTGGAGAATTTGAGGAATGCAGTAGCATTTATAACACCAGAAGAGGTTTATAATGAAAAAGAATTTTGTGGAACTCTGTCTAGTTCAGATGATTCTATTACATTTTATTTTATTTTATTTTTGATATTATAATACATCATTTCATCTTCATCCTGCCACATGATTTCAATTTAATGATCTCCCTCTTTTATTAGTTACACACACGGACATGTACACTCACACACATATATACATGTTGAGTAGACACCAATGGAATAAAGGAGTAAATGTGGATATTCTTGGCTGGTAGTGTGAGCACCCTGGCTGTAGGAGGTACACTGAGGGCAGTGAGGCTGGAGGTAAAGGAATGAGAGTCAGCTCTAGGGACAGGGTGATTGGGGCAAAACACTCATGAATCTTTGACACATAATTGTAGTAGATAAGTTGCATTCCTGATAAATTTACAATTAGGATTGACCTTCTCCCTCTCCCTCCTTCCCTCTGTCCCTTCACTATCCCCCTCCCCCCACCCCATGTATTTCTAAGTACAAAAATACAACCTGCTCAGTCTGTATAATGTTACTTACATATTTATATTTTCAAGGCTGATCATTTGAAAAAATGATCACATTTTAAATTGAGTATTTTGTGATGCAGTCCAGAACTACTCTTCTGGAAAAATGAAATGTTATATTTTAGGTGACTAGTGCTAAACTGATCTTTCTCTAGTTCCTTCTCTTTGATAATCAAAGTAATACCCCAGTGAGATAATTGCTGCATGCAATAATGTTTCTTGTTTGGTTTGGTTTTGATTTTGAGACTGTTTCAGTTTGATTTTGATTTTGCTATGGAATCTGGGCTGGATTCCATTTCCTGTATAGACCAGGCTTGCACACAGTTCTCTTATTCCTTTCTCCCAGTCTCAAGAGCTGAGATTAAAAATATGCACCATTGCCACCAGCTAGTAATTGGCTCTTAATTTTATTTCCTATTTTGTTTCCTGAACAGGGTCGCCATGTGGAAATATTTGAGCTCCTCAAACCTCCATGTGGAGGCCTCGGCTTTAGTGTTGTTGGGCTCAGAAGTGAAAACAGGGGAGAGCTGGGGATATTTGTACAGGAGATACAAGAGGGCAGTGTGGCTCACAGGTGAGATTGCCACAGCAACTTCTTTGTTCTAGATGTAACACACAGAAGGGGTATGATCACTGCAGGAAGAAATGAATGCAAAGAAAAGGCTGAAATAATCAGACACTAGCCGGGTTTTAGAAGCTGTCATACTTTGAGGGTATAAAAGCAAGTCCATTAAATGACAGTCATGGCACCGGTGAGTGAGATGCCGACGTTCTGGCTGTGCGAGCCCGAGGACCTACATCTGGATCCCTAGAACGCTCATGAAAAAGCCAGATGAGGAGGCACACATCTCTAAGCCAATACTGGGCCAGCACAGATAGGCATGTGCCAGTTTGCTGGACTACCAGTGTTGCCAAGAAGGTGAGCTTTGGTTCTCTGAGAGACTGTCTGAAAAAATGAGGTACAGAGCAGTAGAGGAAGACAGTCAGTGTTCACCTGTGGCCTTCTTATGCACATGCATGCATATGTCACACACATGAGAGCAGCTTTTAAATAGTCATAAACTAATGATATTTTAGTAAGTTAAGAAACAAATATAATCTTTTTATCATTGTTATTATTGGACCTCATTTTGAATAAAAATCACTAGACCTGTCTCATTATAGTTTGAATTGTGTTTTGTTAATGTAGTCAGAGTAGGAAGAAATGCATACTTTCATTTTTAACATAAAGGACCATCTGTAAATGAGTGTTCGAGTCAGTCAGTGGTTGATGAAAAGAGTCCATTGATAGTGGTTCAGATAGCATGGAATGGCCACAAGTGTGAAAGCCAAATCCTGCACTTTAAAAGTAGCGTTTCAGGTACAAGTTCTAAAAATATGTGTATTCTACACTAGGATTAAAGTGGCCTGAACACTTCTGGCCACAGGAGCCGTCATTTCCTTGTGAGCACTCATATCTTTCATCACTTATTTCCTTCCTTGATAGAGATGGCAGACTTAAGGAGACTGACCAGATCCTTGCCATCAACGGCCAGGCCCTAGATCAGACGATCACACACCAGCAGGCCATTAGCATCCTGCAGAAGGCCAAAGACACTGTACAGCTTGTTATTGCCAGGGGGTCTTTGCCACAGGTCTCCAGCCCGAGGATTTCCCGTTCTCCATCCGCAGCCAGCACAATTTCAGCCCACTCGGATCCAGTGAGTATCTGTTGACCCTTCACCTGACCAAAGACCTCTCCTCCCACTGATGCCCGACAAGGCATTCCTCTGCCACTCTTTTGGCTGGAACCATGTATACCCCTTGGTTGATGGCTTAGTTCCTAGGAGCCCTGGGGCATCTGGTTGTGTGCCCACTTGCTAATGCCTGCCGTTTCCACAGAGGTCCTGCTGGTTTGTTTACTTGCTTTTAGTTTTGAGGGGTTTTTTAAATTTTTCTTTTATGTATTCCTACTTGGGATATTTATTTCTGAGTTCTGGTTAAATTTTAATTTTTTTCCCCTTTTATTGGATATTTTCTTTATTTACATTTCAAATGTTATTCCCTTTCCAGGTCTCTCCTCTAGAAACTCTCTATGAAGATGCTCCCCCACCCACCCACATAACTCCCGCCTTCCTGCCCTGGCATTACCCTACACTGGGGCATTGAACCCCCTCAGGCCCAAGGGCTGCTCCTACCACTGATGTCCAACAAGGCCATTCTCTGCCACTTATGCCGCTGGAGGCATGGGTTCATCCATGTGTACTCTTTGCTTGGTGGTCCAGTCCCTGGGAATTCCAGGGGGTCTGACCTTCATTCAGTAGAGAGCTAATATCCAATATATACAAAGAACTCAAGGAATTAGACTTCAGAGAACCAAATAACCTTATTAAAAAATGGGGAACAGAGCTAAACAGAGAATTCTCAACTGAGGAAACTTGAATGACTGAGAAGCACCTAAAGAAATGTTCAACATCCTTAGTCATCAGGGAAATGCAAATCAAAACTACCCTGAGATTCCACCTCAAACCAGTCAGAATGGCTAAATTTAAAAATTTTAAAACAGCCTTTACTTTGCATGATTCTTTGACAGTATTAATAAAAATGGAGTCCCTTAATAAAATTTACCTTATCTGTAAGTAGATAAAAATCTTTATTTCACTTGGTTTTGTTTTCCCTTTTTTCCTTTTCCTCTCCTTTTCCCTTTTCCTTTTCTTTTCCTACATTCCCCTTCCTCTCCTCTTCCCTCTCCTTCTCTTTCCCCTTCCCCTCCCCTCCCTCTTTCCCACCTCCCATCTCCTCCTATTTCCCTTCCCTTCCCTTCCCCTCCCTTCTCTTTCCTTCCACCTTCCTCCTTTTCCTTTTCTTTTTCCTATTCTTTTTCCTTTCCTTCCCCTTTCTTTACTTTGTTTTGTGAATGTGCATTCAATCTTTCCCTACATAGCATAGAACTCCCTGTGTGGATCAGGCTGGACCTGAGCTATCAGGATCTGCCTGCCTCCGCCTTCAGAGTGCTGGGGTTGAAGGTGTGTGTGATATCATCATTATGTGGTTACAGTTAACTGTCAGAGATGGCATAAATTTATACAGATTAGCATCCTACTTCAAGGCATAATTAGGCAGAGACTTTCCTAATCTAGAGCAGTTATTGTGTTGGAACTTCTCTTCAAGGAAGTTCTACAAATATCTTTAAAAATCACTGCCTGTTTCTGTATGTTAAATACAGTCACTATAATGATGTATTGATAACTGTAAGAAGGATTATATTGATAATGGTAGCAGTCTGTTAAAAGGGAGGTATACTAAATGAAAAGCCAGACTTGATTAGTGCTCATGGTTCTATGTGAATTCAGTTTTTAACACCAACCAAATACTCATCAAAAAGCTTTCATTTTAGATTCACTGGCAGCATGTGGAAACTATAGAACTGGTAAATGATGGGTCTGGTCTGGGATTTGGCATCATAGGAGGAAAAGCAACTGGTGTGATAGTCAAGACAATTTTGCCGGGAGGAGTAGCCGACCAGGTGAGCTATTTCAGGTCTGTTGTGTTGTTGTTAACCCAGAATTATGGCTTCATCATAGAAATTTTCTGTTTAATAAAAGGAAAATTTGATCAACTTTCTTTTCATTTTATTGGACTGACCTTCAAGTACTCTCTTAGACTTGGAAGAGAATACTTTAAAAGTAGACCTGGATTTTGCTTAAAATACAGTTGTAAGCAATGCACTGCATACCCAGAAGAACCATAGACTAAGCCAGGATGATGATTCCAATCCCTGTAGAAACATCTACCCTTTGTTTGGTATTGGTAGTTATGTTTGTGAACCTGGCAGCTGTTCAGAAAACACATTTTGTAAAAAGTGCATTATTACTGAGGTAAAACCTACCATCTTGCCCCTTTAGTGCTGGGTCTCTGGTGCCATCTTTGCACATGACACACAGCCTGTTTTTCATTTAGTTTGTTGATGTGTTGTTGCTTATGAAATGTGCCATTTTTTTGTGTGTAGGAAGTTGATGTGATTTTTATCTGTGTTTAATATTTTTAACTGTATAGGGTTAGAAGGCTATTATTTTCACTAATAGATTTGAACTTAAACTTGGAAATTGAGTTCATCATACTTCCTCATATTCATGAATGAAAGCCTTGTTAAACAGCAACTCTGTAGTGGTATCAATAGTAAAATAACATTTAAGTATTAGATGGCATCTAGTAATAGCAAATGAACTTCACGTGCTTGAGAGAAAAGGAAGAACCATCTATATATTTCGCAAGGAAATAGAAAACAAAAGTATGTTCAGCTTTAAGTCCACTAAAATTAAATGAAATGTCAAAAGTTAATTCTTAATTGGACTGACCACTGCTTGGTATTCCTCAGCCACATGTCACTAGTAACTGTTGTGACTAACAGTGTAGAGCAAGCAGTCTGTCCTTTCGTGTTTTTTTTTTCATATTGTTCATATCACTTTCTTCTGTCTTCATTTTTCTTTCATTAGACTATTATTTGGAAATTCATTCTTTGCAGCATTTATAATTGAAATGGCCAGATAGAAACTGTAGGAACATTCCAGTACTTTCTTGTGTTCCTTATCACATTCTAATTAATATGAGCTGTGTTTGCATAATGACTTCATACTTCATCTATGCTTAAAGACATTTTTTTCTTGTTCCCCCAGAACCAAAAATCACACAAAATCATCCTTTATTTTCTTGGGAATTCTTAACTAGAAGTCAAACTGAAAAAACAAAACAAAACAAAACTAGCTATTGATATAACAAATTATCTGTAAGTTTCATTTCCTTTTACAACATTGGATGTCAGAAGACAGTTAATAGTACAATTTAACATTTAATTTCATATGATTGACATGTCAAATTATTGCCATTTGTATTATTGTCTTTAGATCATTTAAAGCTTTTCAACTGCAGTTATAATCGAAGTGCCTTATTATTTGAATGCTTTTTTAAAATCAGCATGGGCGATTATGCAGTGGAGACCACATTCTAAAGATTGGTGACACCGACCTAGCAGGAATGAGCAGTGAGCAAGTAGCACAAGTCCTTAGGCAGTGTGGAAATAGAGTGAAGCTGATGATTGCCAGAGGTGCTGTAGAAGAAACTCCAACACCCTCCTCTTTGGGCATCACTCTCTCCTCTTCCACATCTTCTACTTCAGAGATGCGAGTAAGTAGTTGAAAACCGTTGATGTAAAAGAGTAAATGTAAATTTTACTCATTGGATATAATTGTTGTCTCTGAGACTTACTGTGGAATAAGTTCACCTTTTCTAGTTCTGTTTGAACTCTGGCTGGCTGGTTCAACTCAGCTGTTCTGCTCAAACTACCCCACCCTCCAAGCTGCCTGATTCAATCTGGCTTCTCTCAGCTTCTCACTGAATTGCTGTGCTTGGCCTTAACTAACTTTCCCAATTTGTTCTAACCTTCTGGTTCCTTATTCTCTGATTTTAACTACCTCTACTGACCTTCATAAACTTAGGAATAAACTCAACCCTACTGTACTGCGTTCACTGCACTGACTCCCAGATGACTGTCTTTCCCTGCACTGTTCTTAAATAGCTTCACTTTCTTTTGCTATTCTATTGAGATTTGGATGTATTCTTATCTCTGACTCATTCTGTCACATTGTTCTCTGATTCATCACTTTGTCTGCCCCTCAATTAGACTTCACATTCAAACATAGCTGCTTCCTTCCACCAACTAACCTTACCTACATTGTTTGGGATTAAAGGTGTATACTAAGGGTATGTCTGCATTTCATCCAGATTATACTGTAATACAGGTCTTTGGATGTGATCTCTTGCCTGAGCAGCCTTGTTGCTGGATTAAAATTCCTCTACATAAAGGTCTAAGCAAACAACATTCAGATGTTTACAGTTAGATTTCCTGATACCCATATGTATTGAAATAATGGAACAAAAAAGCATGTACAGAAATGCTAATGTTTTATTTATTGAGAATTCCTTGCTTAAAGATTCTAGGAGATCATTTCACACTTTTTGTAAGCAACCATTTTATAAGAATATTTTGAAACACATATAAAATTCTAGTGTATTATTCAAATGCCTATAATATTTGAATCTATCTTTGTCTTACTTAGAAGGCTCTTTGTAACCAGGCCATCATTCTAATCATGGCCTTAAGAACTTCAAGTCTCTGAAGAGAGAAATTGAAAAAGACCTAAGAAGATGGAAAAATCTGCCATGCTCATGGATTGGCAGGATTAATATAGTAAAAATGAGCATCTTACCAAAAGTAATACACAGATTCAATGCAATCCCCATCAAAATCCCAACTCAATTCTTCATAGAGTTAGAAAGAGCAATTCAAAAATTCATCTGGAATAACAGAAAACCCAGAATAGCTAAAACTATTCTCAAGAGTAAAAGAACCTCTGGGGGAATCAGTATCCCGGATCTCAAGCTGTACTACAGAGCAATAGTGTTAAAAACCGCATGGTATTGGTACAGTGACAGACATGTAGATCAATGGAACAGAATTGAAGACCCAGAAATGAATCCACACTCCTATGGTCACTTGATCTTTGACAAAGGAGCTAAAACCATCCAGTGGAAAAAAGATAGCTTTTTCAACAAATGGTGCTGGCTCAGCTGGAGGTCAACATGTAGAAGAATGCAAATTGACCCATTCTAAGCTCAATTCTAAGTGGATCAAAGATCTCCACATAAAACCAGACACACTGAAACTAATAGAAGGGAAACTAGGGAAGAACCTTGAAGAATTTCCTGAACAGAACTCCAATAGCTTATGCTCTAAGATCAAGAATAGACAAATGGGACCTCATTAAATTACAAAGTTTTTGCAAGGCAAAAGACACTGTCAAAAAGACAAAGCGGCAACCAACTAACTGGGAAATGATCTTTACCAACCTTACATCCGACAGAGGGCTAATATCCAATATATACAAAGAACTCAAGAAGTTAAACTCCAGAGAGGCAAGTAACCCTATTAAAAAATGGGGTACAGAGCTAAACAAAGAGTTCTCACCTGAAGAATATCTAATGGCTGAGAAGCACCTAAAGAGATGTTCATCATCCTTAGTCATTAGGGAAATGCAAATCAAAACAACCCTGAGATTCCATCTCACACCAGTCAGGATGGCTAAGATCAAAAACACAGGAGACAGCAGTTGTTGGCGAGGATGTGGAGAAAGAGGAACACTCCTCCACTGCTGGTGGAATTGCAAGCTGGTACAACCACTCTGGAAAGCAGTCTGGCGGTTCCTCAGAAAACTGGGCATGACACTCCCGGAGGATCCGGCTATACCACTCCTGGGCATATACCCAGAGACTTTACCTGCATGCAATAAGGACACATGCTCCACTATGTTCATAGCAGCCTTATTTATAATAGCCAGAAGCTGGAAAGAACCCAGATGTCCCTCAACGGAGGAATGGATTCAGAAGATGTGGTATATCTACACAATGGAATACTACTCTGCAATTAAAAACAATGAATTCACGAAATTCCTAGGCAAATGGTCAGATCTTGAAAATATCATCCTTAGTGAGGTAACCCAATCACAAAAGAACACACATGGTATGCAGTCACTGATAAGGGGATATTGACCCAGAATCTCAGAATACCCTAGACACAATTCACATATCAATAGATTTCTAAGAAGATGGAAGGAGAGACCCCTGGTCCTGGAAAGACTGGATGTAGGGGAACGCCAGGACAGAGTAACGAGAGGGGGTTGAATGGAGAAAAGAGGGAGGGAAGGGGACTTATGGGACTTTCGGGGAGGGAGGAAACGGGAAAGGGGAAATGATTTGGAATGTAAATTAAAAAAAAAAAAAATAAATAATTTAAAAAAAAATCATGGCCTTTCCGTAACTTTTCTCTAGAAAGTTTCTTATGTGGCAGTTGGGGATTGGGAGCCATGATGGTGGGAACGGATAAGTCTTACGACATCCTGTGTTGTTTCTTTAATCTGTGTAAGCCATGGACTATTAACAGATCTATGACGAGTGATTGTCATTGTAAATACTTATTTAAAACAGTAGCTATGCTTTGGCATGACACATTGGCCATGGCACATTTGCCATGATTCATTAGTGTACTGTCCCATATTTGTCCTAAATTTAACATGAAAAATACTTGCAAAATATCAAAATTTTTGAAAGTTAAAAGTTATATCAGAAAAAATAACAGAAAAAAGTTATATCAGTTGGTTTAAGGTCAGAAGACTACAATGGATAAAATAAAATAAATGTACCCAAAAGTGTCTTAAACATTTTAGAAGCAAATTCTACCCATTTCTAGATAAATTTTCCAACACATGCCAGTCCTTTATCCATTTCTCATACATGTAAAATATCCACATTTTCTTTTATTAAAATTGCTCTAACCAGTTGGTGCAAATTCTTTTGTTAATAACCTAAACTCCTTCATAGACCCTTTAAAGCTTTATTAGCCCACTTGAAATTTCCATGATTCTGTTGTTTTCAGGACTGGATTCGGTTGCTATTTTTACAGAGAGAAAGAAGAAAGCAAGCTTGTTTATGGAAGTGTTTAAATACCATTCTTTTGTGGAAAACAAAACATTTTATTCAGCAATATATAAATGAATGCAATACCAGAAACTACTTGATGTAATGAAAGCTTAGGACAGTGTCTATTCTCTGTGTATCATCATTTCTGAAGCTTGTGCCCTGTTTAAAACCATTCGATAGTCAAATTGCCACCCTCTAAAATAGCACTCGGATAACTTATTAAAAATAGAAAACACATTTGTTTCAATTGAAGCAGATTTTATCCTGTCATTTTCTTGTAATTATCTAAACTTTAAACTTTTGCTAAGTTTGCACAGATAATTATGTGCAATGAGAAATAATCCAACTTTACTTGTAAAATTATACTTCATTTAGGTGGTCTGTCAGTGAGATAACTGTTTACATAGATCAGAAAATGTCAATGGCCAGCCCCAAGTTGCATAGCTATTAAAGCCCATTGCCTTGAATTTTTTTGTAGGGTTCACTGGAAGGTTTGCTGACATCACACCCATGTATAGGACCAGTGGCTTATTGATAATATCATGTGTCAGTTCACTAATGCTTAATTGTAGGAGTCTTCTTTACCTGTGGTCCAACATGCATTGATTGTAACTATTTTAGTATATATTAGAGAAGGCTTAGATCCAAGAAAGATCTTTTTAGATTCCGTTCCAGAACAGGAGTATACCAATGTTGAGAGCTACACTTTCATCATGAATATCTTCAATTTACAAAACAATGTAAAAGGGCAATGTAAAAACACATCCTTGACACCATTTACTTCTTTTAAAAAAATAAGTCACCAGCCTACTTGCAACATGGCTATAGGGGAGACTCACTCATATTCATGGTATTAGAATAAAGTAAAAATTGTAGGTACCAGTGGGAACTCTCTTGTGGAGGCTGCGGCCCTATGTTGTATAGTCTCACATACTGTACATCATTTATGAGCAGGATCCCTGCAACCACACTATTGGAACCCAGATGTTAGCTGTTTGTCCTTGGAAACATTTATATGCCTCCTTCCTCTGGAGAAAGATCAATACAATTGGACATCTTACTGGCCTACAAATGATGTAGAGAATTTTAGGTAGTTATAAGGAGTAAGAAATGAAAACATGCCAAGTACATTTCAATGACACCGTTCAATAAATGGCAGCTGGTCATTACTCTTCTTGGTAGGGGGCTGTCTAGAAAGTGATGTCTAGAAAGATTTAAGGGGTAACACTAAATTTTAAAGTTTCAACATTAATTTAAAATGTGACTTATTTGAACTGTAAACATCCCAGCTCCTTTAGAAATAAAGAGATACATCTGAAAGTACTTTATTAACAGGAAGCTATTTAACTTTTTTTTATCTATATAGCAAGTTGTCTGATGAAGGGAGGTTCAGCTTTCTTTTCTACATTCTTTTCTGAATGAAAATGCAATGCTCAGTCTGTATTGTCAGGAGGTAAGGGGCCAGTTGAACAGTTAGAGATGCCTTAATGGAATTGAGTCTTTGACTTTTAAAGTTGACCTTAGTCTTTCTTACATGTTGATTTATCTAAAGATTTATTTATTGATACTGCTTTAGGTTGATGCTTCTACTCAGAAAAGTGAAGAACGTGAGACGTTTGATGTTGAACTCACTAAAAATGTCCAAGGATTGGGAATTACCATTGCTGGTTATATTGGAGATAAAAAATTAGGTAATATTAAACCCTAAATATTTTCTAAGTGTTGCCATTGTCTCTAATATCTGTCTTATGAGATATTCAATCATGATATGCTTTCTGTTGTTGAACAAAGTTGTTGACAGCTTTCTTAGACATAATTTGGTGTAGGTGACTCTGATATGACAGGCTGAATAACTGCCTATTCTTTGTGCTAAATGTCTATGTGGCTTGTCACTAAATACTTAGTCATAATTGGGATTTTTATGTAGAAGGCAGAAGATGGCTTTTCTTTGTGTATGCTTTATAAATAGTGAAAAATTACTTATTTCTAATCTTAGAACCTTCAGGAATCTTTGTAAAGAGCATTACAAAAAGCAGTGCTGTGGAACATGATGGAAGAATCCAAATTGGAGACCAAATTATAGCAGTAAGTTACACATTTAATAATAGTTTTTTCAGTTTTCATGATTAAGAATTATGTTCTCTGGGATTGGAAAGATGGCTTGGAGGTTAAGAACATGAATGCTCTTCCAGAGTACCTGAGTTTGGTTCCTAGAAACTGTGTTAAACAACCTAGAGCCACATCCACACATATACATGTGAATAAAAATAAAATCTTATAATGAAATAATTTCTTGTCTGTGTATATATTTGTGCGTGTGTGCTATGCATGCATTTGTATTTGTGGGTACAGTCCATGTATGCCAGAGGCCGGGGTCAATGTTTAGTGTATTCCTCTATAGTTTTCTGTGTTTATTTATTGGGAGATTGATTCTGTGGAACCTGGAGCTTATTGGTTAGCTAGACTCGCAGGCAAATGAGTTCCATCTGTCTGACTCTAGCTCTTCCTTGTTGAGGTTAGAGACTATATGGCCTTGCCTGGGTTTTATGTGGGTACTACGGATCTGAACTCAGCTCCTCATGCTTGAGACTCAGCTTACCCCACTGAGCTGTGGATTACTTAGTAAGGAACTGAATTTATTGACATTATTTTTTTTTGTATTCATGGTGTGTTGTGTGTGTGTGTGTGTGTGTGTGTGTGTGTGTATGCACACATGTATGTCTGTCTGCTTCTGTTTGCACATATGGAGGCCAGAGGTTGACACTGAGTGGTTTTTTTTCTTTCCTCTAGCCTTATTTTTGAGACAGGTTCACCAATTTTCTAGACTGACTGAGCCTAGGGATTTTTCCCATTGACTTATTTATTCACTTTACATTCTGATTACAACCCCCCCCGCCCAGTCCCATTCATACAAATCCTTCACCCCCGTTATTCAAGCCCTCCTTGGGTACCACCCCTCCCTGTAGCTCAGGGATCTTCATGTCTCCTAGCACTAGGATCATAGAAGTGTACCACCATATCCAATCTTTCCACATGGGTACTGTGGGCCCAACATAGATCCTTACACTTGCACAGTAAGCACTCTGCCTGATGAGCCATCTCCCCAACTCCAGATCCATTCATTTAATCTAGTTTTAGTGGCTTGAGACTGTCTTTATAATTGACTAATTTATTATTTTTAGATTAAATGGAACATTGGATAGAAGCATTACTTTCTTTAAATCAAAAATAGAAATTTGTTTCTTTATAATTTCTGATGTATTTGAATTAAGGACATAATGAGTTCGTTACACTAAAATTATAGTATATATTCTGAAGGAAGACCTGGAACATGAAAACACATTCTAAGGACAATCCAATGTTTTTTAAGAAACTGAGGTCACAAGACTTCTGTTAGTTTTCTTGGAGTGTTCTCATAAGTACTCAGAATTCTCACGTGACTCCACTTTTGAACCACATTCTGACAGGAGGAAAAAGGGTTTCTTGGCTTACACTTCCAGATCATAGTCCATCATTGAAGGAAGTCAGGACAGGACCTCAAACATTGAGAACCTGGAGAGAGGAGCTGATGTTGAGGCTGTGGAAGAGTGCTGCTTATTGGCTTCCTTACTCCTCATGACTTGCTCAGCCTGCATTCTTATAGAACCCAGGCCCACCAGCTCAGGGATGGGCCCTCCTCCATCAGTCACTAGTGCTCTACTGAATTGCTTACAGCCCCATCTTCTGGAGACATGTTCTTCCTGAGGTTCCTTCCTCTCCGATGACTATAGCTTGGAACAAGTTGACATAAAACTATCAAGCACAATAATCTTTTGTTTAAAATGTACATTTTCTTTTAACACTCTGTGTCAGTTTATTATAGTATTTTAAATTAGCATTATGATAAATAATTTATATATTCGAGAACTTATAACTTTAAATGGTACAGTTCAGTGGGTAATCATATATTTCCCATGTTAGACATTCAGTACTGCATTCAGTTGTAGGTAGCTTTCATTACTGTATTCCTTGCTCCCTGCTTTCTCTCTCTTCTTAGGCTTATGGAGTCTGGGGTCTACATTATGTCTTTGTACTTTTTCTGGGACATATCCTCTATGTACAATCACATAGGATTTAGTCCATTGTAATTGACTGCTTTATCTAGCATACTGCTTTTCAGGGTTTATCTGTGTAGTAGTCAGTTTCCATTTTCTTTCATTCCTAGATACTATTTTATTGTCAGTGACTTTGTCAAACTTATCTATTAGTCAGTTCAGCCATAAGAGGTATTTTCATTTGTTGGCTATTAGAGTTAATGATGCTCCTGGGAACATTCATTTACAAGGTTTTATGAGAATGTGTTTTCACTTTATTTTGTATATGCTGAGTGGAATTTCTGTATCTTATCAATCCATTGTTCTGTATTCAATTGTTTAGCACATTAAAAAATGTTTTGAGATTATAATTTAATTTTGACATTTCTCTCTTCCCCTTCCTTCTTCTTCCAAAGCATCCTATATACCTGCCCTTCTCTCCTTTAAATTTATGCATTTTAAACTAATTACTATTGCAAGCATATATGTACATATATACATATCCTCAATATAATCTATTTAGTTTGTCCTATGTCCTACGTAGGTTTGCAGGGCTGGCCATTTGGGATAGGGCAGCAGCCACTTGGTGTGTTCTCCTCTGTGGAAGGCATTCTTATTGCCAGCTTTCCTCAGCTCCCTATCGTTCTTTGTGTAGGATTGAGGTTCATGGATTTTTCTGTCTGTTTGGCCTATCCATTGGTTGTCCTTTAGCAAGCTTCTTGATTCAGTTGTATTACCTTAGGACAGAATATAATGTCCCTTGAATTACTCTTCAGAGAACCATGTGAGACCCTCTAAGCCCTGATACAGGGCTTGCTGTATTAGGATATTCTACTAGGAAAATGTTCTCTGATGAAGTAGATTTATTTCAGATTTTAAGTGTCACAGTAGCTTCCCTCCAGGTTGTCATCGCCTTTTATCCTATGTTAATGATCCTCAAAGGTGACTTTCTCTTAGCCAAGGAGGTGAGAAGAAATGTCCTCACAAAGGGGAGGTGTGCTTTCCCTGAACGTTCTCTTGCTTTTAATAAGATTGTGTTCACTGTCTCCGATATTCTATTACTTTTTAATTTAGAAATGCCTTAACCCCAGGGAAGCATTATGCGGATCTCTTGACCATGTGTTCATTTTATGCAAAGCATCACCCTCTTGTGGCCTTCCTATAAATTTGTAATATTTCCTTCATTCCTAGTTGCAGTTTTACAATTATAGACTTTATTTGTTCTAGTTTTGTTTTGACAGCAGATATTGGAGCTATGGTTTATTTTTAATTTGTATTTATTGAGGTGCTGAGAAGATTAAGAATTATTTACTATTTTGGGTAAGCATTTATTTTGTAATTTTAAGCTACTTTGGTCTTCTTTTACAGACTGTATTCTGTGGACCTCTAGCATTTTCTTTGTACAGTACAAGGACAGGAAATTGCTAGCGGACAACCCCTGCCCTCGCCAAAGTCTTCCATGTTGGCATTCTGTGTAACAATCATTTGATAAAATGTTAGCTAATCTTGTCAACAGATAAAATCATAATACCTATTAGTTATTTAATGACACACAGTTAAAAGCATCATAGAATTGTGATTGATAATGAGAAATGTCAGATGCTGTCTTTAATATTCTGTGATAGAAATAGATTCTCAGTTTCTCATTAGTAGATATAGGTTGTTGGAGGATGGTTTGGCAAGCCACATGGGATATGCTAGGGAAGCAAGTTTTCTCAACTGTGTAACTGGTATTTCTTCTACATGATTTCTCCGGCTGACAGTGGCACCTGCATTACATGTTAACAGAGTAGTGGATGTGTTTCTCTGATGAGCAGAGTCTGTTCACCTTTGCACCTACTTGTGTTACTCTCCCCTGTGGTATCACTGAGTTGGAGCAGACACCATAGCTCTCCTGCAGTCAAGCCTGGCCATAGTTAGGTACAGATTCTGGATTGGTGTTCTGCTGGCCTGGACTTACATGTAGCCTGACTGTAAATTGTTTATTTCCTTGAAACTTTGGGATTTCATGTTGATTACCTTTCACTCTATTAATAATAACACTAGCTTCCATGTGCCCTAGTACAAAGCACCATGAATTGGAGTTCTTGGAAATTGGTATCTTATTTCCATGTTATGATGAGATTATTAAGAATCTTAGTGAAAGTATAGTTTAAAATCTAGTCTGTTAAAGCAGATTTTCTTTACTGGTAACATCCTGTGGCATTTGAGTAATAGATATATTTTAAAATTTAATTTACCATGTTTTGAAAACAGAAGCAAATGCATTTTTCTATACATGCTTAAACAGAACTCTTTGTACAACGTTTTTCTTAATGAAACTTCTTTTAAAAAGAGAGATAGAAAATGATTTTAGGACAACTTCTTGCAGAATAAAGTTTTGTGCATTTGAAGGATTTTGGGGGCATCAGTGATCAGATTTGAACTGTTTCATTTTGTTTTTAAAGTTGTTTGAGACACTTTCTTGCTCTGTGGCCTAGGCTATACTAAGTAGTCCAGAATATCCCTGAACTCCTGGCAATCTTCCTCCCATGCCTCCACGTGCTGGGATTTCAAGGTTTGCACCACCATACCTGCCTCCCATTTTGTTTCTTTATCACCATGACAGCAGACATATAGCATGTCTGTCTGTTTTAGCAAAACTTGTCTTTGAAGCTTCAAAAATATATAATTTGATCAGAATTAAATAACTGCCTAACAGAATACAAAACAAACAAACAAAACAAAAGTAGGCCTGGTGATGTAGGGACAGGCAGATCTTTGTACATTTGAGATTAGCCTGGTTTAGAGGCCAGAAAGAGCAGTGCTAGCAATTGCAAATGTGAAAGCGCTCAGAACTAGAGGTTATTCTTCTTGAAGAAGACTGGAATTCAGTCTCAGCACTTATGTCACATCACATCTTTACAAATGGCAGTAGCTCAAAGCTTCAAGAGATCTGATACTCTCTTCTGGGCTCCATAGGCATAACATTTACACACACACACACACACACACACACACACACACACACACACACACACACGATTATAAACATGATTAAAGCTATAGTCCTTTAAATAATGGAACTTTTCATGTATCTATGTTTAAGTATTATTGTAGTCTATTTGGCATCTTATGTACCATTAGTTCACCTCGACTGTGTGTGTGCATGTGTGTGTTTGTGTTTTTGTATGTGTGTGTGCATTTGTGTGTAGGTGGACATGGATGCCCATAAATGTGGAGAAAGTTGAAATCATGGCTTCCACAATTACCCTCTTCAGGTAGTCAGTCTCTCTTATTGAACCTGGAACTTGCTGATTGGGTCAACAAGCCCTGGGGATCCTTTCTGTGCCTTCTATGTACCATGGCAAGCAGGGGTCAGAGGTCAACTTACAGGACTCCATTTTCTTTTTCCACTAAGTGGGTCTTGATGATCCAACCTAGGATGTCAGAGCTGACAGAAGGCATCCTTATCTGCTGATCCATCACTCAGTCCTGTCCCAGCTCTTGTGCATGGGTTTTAGGGAATTGAGTTTGTGTTCTCATACTTGCTCAGCAAACATTTTACCAAGTAAACCATCTCCCCAGCCCACTTCTTTTTAATGAGAGAATATGGTTTTATTTCTACTAATACTTCTTCTCTGACCAGATGAGCACATGGAAATTATGCTGGTTTGCTTTCAGCCTTTGTTTCCAGACCATTTCTAGACATTTCTTCAGTTACTGATATAGGCACTGTTTTCCCCTTGCTTATGATTCCGTTGCAGTCTTTTCTAATTTGCTAATCTTTGCAAAAGGAAATCAGGAGATCTGTCAAATGGAAGAATAGAGTCAGGTGTCCGTGTTCAAGTTCCCGTGTAACTCAGAAGGATTGTACAAGAGTCAAGGAGTCAAGTGTGAGACTGTCTTCCACAGGCCAGGGCTCAGGATCTTTGCCTGACTGTTCCCACCAGGAATAATAAGTATTCATTTCCTCTCTGATTCTTCTGTTCCGTATATCAGATGTCATATACTGTTCCATTTGTTACCTGTAGACATCAAATGTGTCTATGTATGTATACACATATGTACAGATAAATAAAACAAATGGGTTTCATATGTTTAATTTGAGGTTTTAGTATTTTCTTTCCTTAACAGTTGTAGCTAGGCTACGCTGTGGTAGGGCATGCTGGTCTGGATCTCACAGTGTTTTATTCACATGCTGAATACATGAATTCCAAATTTTTCACTTCTCTTGTTCTCAGGCAATGTAAAGTACTGTAACAACACAACAGTGTCTGGGGAGAGTCTTTCCCTCACTGCCTTCTGTCCTTAATCCTCCATGGTGCTCATTTCCAAATTTGAAGGCATCAGGATCACCTAGGGTGTCAGAGGAATGATCTTAACAGTCACACCCTGAAACTATACCACAGGATCTATAGAAAGCAGTGCAACGCTTGGGATACTCCTGAATAACCTACCATTACTTCTGGATACTAAGTGTGTGTTAGGGTGTTGTGGCCATTTTTCAGTGAGAAAAATATTCATTCCCTGTCTGTTACTCAGTTCTAAGCGATAAATGCACATTTTGCATTGGCAATGCAAAAGTACTTTTGACTTTTAATATATCTTGTTATCACAGGTCGATGGCACCAACCTTCAAGGTTTTACCAATCAACAAGCAGTAGAGGTGTTACGTCACACAGGACAGACCGTGCGTCTGACCCTGATGAGGAAGGGAGCAAGCCAGGAAGCAGAGCTTACAACATCAAGAGAAGATACCGCAAAAGATGTGGACCTTCCTCCTGGTAGAGCCCTTTGTGTTATCTTAACATTGCCTTCTAACTCTAAAGTAATTTTTGTAGAAAAATGTTTTGTTATTAGTTGGAACCATGAGTTTGTGCATTTGCTTTAGAATGGGCTCCTGAGTAAAACAGACATCAGTTACTCCTTCTCAGTTGGAGATAGATTCTTCTTTTTTTCTGTCCTGATTTTAATTTGGGTGTCATCAAGACTTTCTCTTCAGGGTGGGGGATGCAGTTGTGTTTGATGCTTTTAGAAACTGTGGGGAGGCATATCTGTGGTATTTGTGTGTGTATGTGTGTGTGCCTGTGTATACACATCCACTAGTATGCATATCTGGGGTGTGTGTGTGTGTATGTGAGAGAGAGAGAGAGAGCATGTGTGTGCATGTGTGTGCGCGCGCGCGTGTGTGTGTGTGTGTGTGTGTGTGTGTGTGTGTGCCTGTGTGCACACATCCACTAGTATGCACGGTGACACATGAAAGTCAGAGAATAGCTTCATGTGTGCTTCAGGTGCCAATCTGCCTTACCTGAGATGGACTTCTTTGTTGTTTGCCACTGTGTATGGCCATCTAGCCGGCCCACAAGCTTCTGGTGATTCTCCAGGAATATCCCTGCAAATTGCTGAAATAATCAGCAGTGTGAGGCTGTGATCTGGAAAGGTGTTTTATTTCTAATGCTGGTGAGCTTTGTGTTATGCACTACATAATGCATTTCTAGGAGATGGGAAAGCAGGTTTCCTGAAAGTCCTAGCCCACTCACAGTAAGACAATAAATACATATGGTTACTGTGGAGTTGGTCTCTTCAAAATTAACTCTGATTGGGGGGGGTTCAGACAAATAAAATGGGTTTAGAAAAATTCAAATGGTTTTATTATCTATATTATTAATTTAACTTAAAATATTTTTATCTTTAAGAAAATTGTGAAAAAGATGAAGAGTCTTTATCATTGAAGAGAAATACCAGCATATTGCCGATTGAAGAAGAAGGTAACACTTAGAACCAGGCTCAGGTTTTCATTATGTTTTAGACAGAATGCTTGCAAAGAGATTAAGTCTTTATGACATAAAACCATTATAGATACTACTAACTTCTTAGGAAAAGGGAGGTTGATAAATTCATATTTATCAATAGAACCAAGTGCTTTTTAAGATTAAAATAATTCATTTATTTATTGTTCGTTAATTTTCATGTAGAATCAGTTTGTTCTCTGACATATGTGCGCGCACGCGCACACACACACACACACACACACACACACACACACACACACACACACACATATATATACATATATATATATATATATATATATATATATATACCAGAATTACTCTTCAGGTATCATTTGGTAATATGTATAGTTTTAACTTACTGTTTATGTATACTTGACATGTCTCTACCCAACTGTGAAACAATAGTAAAATATAAAGTATTTAAAAACAAACACAGAAACTCTTAGATATTTTTAGGAATGGAAATATGCGGTGGTTTTTTGGTTTTCGTTTTTGTTTTTTCATTCTGTTACTTGTTTTCTGCTGTGATGATTGTTTTCTCAGGCTAGGTCTTGTTATGTGGCCCAAGCTGGCTCCTGAGTCCTGGATTTCAGTACACACTACCACTTCTTCCTGAAACTATCTGTTTTGGGGAGGCTGCTATATACGTTTTAGTCTTTTCGAGTTATAAGCTTTAACCTTGGGAACTGGACTTGATAGCAGTTTTACAGAGACCTGTTCAGACTATCTAAGAGTACTCACTGTAGGTTTGCTCGGGTGCAGTGTTACATTTCACACCAAATCTACCCTCCTTTTGTGCCTTGTCTCCTGCTTCTTTCCCAGTCCTGTTGCTGAGTATTTGGTGACTTAAAGCAACAAGTAGAAAACTGTTCCTGTCTGGTACTATGGATTCTGCTGTTAAGATGCCTCTTCACTCTGTCTGTGGTCTCATTATTATTTCTTCTGCTGTGGAAAGTTTTAGTTTACTTTTATTATTTAAAGAGATTTTGTATATGTTATAATATCCTGGAAGGAAAATGTGTAGTGTTCATACATATTAATTACATTCTGCCATTTTTTACACTAATTAGTAAAGAAAATACTTGGGCTAAAGTAAATAACAAGAATTGGGGAGAGGATAAAAATACTTAGAACAAGACTTTAAATAGGAAGTGAGGATGGGCATGAGGGGTTATGTCGAAGATTCAGAAACATTGATTCTGCTGTAGAAAAGGCAGCTAATGAGAAATTTGCATGTGTGTGTGAAAGGATATCGGCACCTCCAGACTTAAAATCAGCAGTACTTGAGCTACTTAAAATAAATAAGTAAATAAACCAGAAACCTGGAAGTGGTTCTAAGGTACCTGGTCTGTCCATTCTGGCAGGGTGGGATGGCACTGCCTTTCTAGAGGATGGTGACTCTGCAGTAGAGCCCCGTCACCAGTGTTGGAGAAGAGGGCTCTGTGGCTTTTTGTGTGTAATTTCAAAGTTCTGAAATGTAGTCTGGAGGCAGGTGAGAGATCAGACGGTGTGATCTGATTTCCTGTATTCCATTTATAATCCCCCATTATATTCCTGTCGTGCAGTGTGAACACACACACACACACACACACACACACACACACACACACACACACACACGATAGAAGGTGAACTGGGGGAAATGACCCAGAACTAGGGTTAAAGATTCCTTATGAGCCTGGTTCACTGTTGATCCCATAACTAAATTTTAATTTGGACAGAAAACACTTATTCACAGGGATATTTTCCAGTCCTGTTATACTTTTTTTTTCTCTAAGCTAGACATTGGACCTAGGACTTTGAATATGACCAAACCTTCAAAAATAGTTATAAACTTTGTCAAGTTTTTCGAGACAAGTTCAGAATCATTAACTAAAGCATGGTGAGCCTAACATGAGAGTCAAGGTAATTTGTAAGAATCTGAATGCCCAAATATTCCTTAAAGTAATGTAAAGACTATAATGGAATAGAGGTTTTAAAAAGAAAGCATTTATGAGTAAGCTTCAAGTGACATTGTACATGTTGTAGGGCAAGTTGCACATGTGATAGGGCTAGTTGTGCATATTGTAGGCCTAAAGCTATAGTTCAGTGGAAGAGCTCTGGTGGAAATAGACAGAGACACATGAGATGCCCCTCAGTTAGTGCCAGCTTTCAGTTCCACATACTGTATTTGCAGTTATTTATGTCACTTGCTTGGTGACTTGCTTTCTTACTGGCTTGGTAGCCTTCCCCCCCTCCCCCAGTTAGAAAATTAAAATTCAATAACATAAGAGGGAAACTATGAAGAGTCTGACAGGAAGGTTTTGCCCTGCCTTCCTGGTGTAGAAGGTGAGTTTTGTGTGCTGGTACTGACATCAATACTTTGATGGTTTCAGGATATCCACTGTTGTCACCTGAGCTGGAAGAAACTGAAGATGTGCAGCAAGAGGCTGCCCTGCTGACCAAGTGGCAGAGGATTATGGGAATTAACTATGAAATTGTGGTAGGTTAGCTTGCTCTTCCTGTTTCCTCACTTGTACCTGTGTCTGTGCAGGACATTCTTGAGGAAAATAATGATACTCATTGGAAGGAGGCCTGGAGAGAGGCCAGAGGTCTAGAGTTTCTCAAAGCTGTAGTGTTGCTAAGGGGCTGAAATACATGGTTTGCAAGTTTGAGAACTCATGTGTCATTGTGCTTCGGCATTTCTGAGAGTGGTGTAAGTAATGTACATACAAGAAAGGTTTTCCTGATTCTTATGCATGTAACTTGTAAAAAGAACCAGAATAGAATGACAGTTTCTTCAAATAAGTTAAAACTTATCATGAGCTATGACAGAGTTATAGGCTTCCTCCCTCCCTCCCTCCCTCCTTCTTCAACTTCCTTCCTTCCTTCCTTCCTTCCTTCCTTCCTTCCTTCCTTCCTTCCTTCCTTCCTTGTTAAAAAAGAGTCACATAAGACGAGGCTCCATGTAGCCCAGGCTGGCCTCAGATTTTCTGCATAGACAAAGAGGAGCATGAATTCCTGATCCCTCTGCTTTCCTTTCCCAGTGTTGGATATACAGGAGTGCACTGTGCTATACCTGCCTTCGCCTTTATCATTCTTACGAATTTAGCTTTTGTGAAACATTGATTCTGCCTCACTTGTCATATCACTTATGGCAGTGTTGGATGTTTATTAACTGTATCCAGTTAAGATGCCATGGTTAGCTATTATAAAAGGTAACAAAGTTGATACACATCGTTAAAATGTCAGGAAATTCAAAAGCAAAAGTAAAACACGACTTTCAGTATAATTTTTCATATTTATAATACCCTATGCCTCTGGGTTAGAAATGGTAAAGGAAAACAGATAATATATTTTATAAGTAGCTCTGACTTTCACTGCTAAGTAGTATTGTCAATTTTGTACTTCGTTTTCATTGTAATACTTGTTTTTAAAAACTCAAGGTAATTAACAGTCAAATAAAAAAATGAGTAAATACAGCCAGGAGGATTTTAACTCTTAAGTTGGGGAGGAATACAGTAGGGTTCAGGTGAAGAGCATTTCATTTAGCTGACTTCATGGGTAGGATTAATGCGGCTGGCATGCACAGCAGACATTGGCTGTCTAGGGGTAATTGAATGAGAAGTGGGCCCCCCACAAGCCATTTCATCTCTATCATCACCAAAACTGAACCGGTAAGGCCCCTTGTGCACCTGTTGTCTGGATGATATTCCCAGTCCTCTCTTAAGAGTAGACGTGTGCTACCCGGCAGGACCTCATCTTTAGTGATCTGTGTTCAGGTCAATGGGAGTAGCTCTGCCTTCTCCTTGCCCACTGTGTACTTGGCAGCATTAATGTAATTATAGAGGAAGTGGTGGAGCAGAGATAGCGGGGGCGGGGGGGGGAGGCTTCAGTGGGAACCTGGCTGTTTCTTAGAGTAATTGAGCTCCAGTTTGGGTTTTCAGGGTTGAGAAGAATGCTTGCCAGCACCACAGCTCCAAGTCTGATGACCTCATTCTCATACTGACCTTTTAAGACATGAATGGTCTTGTTTGGTAAAGTTATTATTTGTGGGAAATGACACATGGCACCCCATGGTGTGCATAGCAGCAAGTCCCAGGTATGCAGCCTCCAGGCTGTCGGCTGTGCTCAGGTCTGTAGGAATTATTGCAGAGAAAGCTCTTGGGTGCTTGCGGCTAGACATACCCCTTTAGTCTTAGTCTGTGAAACCGTTTGACATAAATATTTTCCACTGGTAGTGCTACAGTGATATGCAGTTTACAATAAGATTTTTAAAGATTTTTGACTTTTTTTGGATGAACTTACAATATTTACACGACTAGAAAAAAAACCCCAGAAGAATGTTAGAGTTGTGATGATTTTTCTCATTTCAGGTGGCTCATGTGAGCAAGTTTAGTGAGAACAGTGGGCTGGGGATAAGTCTGGAAGCAACAGTGGGCCACCATTTCATCAGGTCTGTGCTACCAGAAGGCCCTGTGGGACACAGTGGGAAGCTCTTCAGTGGAGATGAGCTATTGGAAGTAAGACATTCTGATCTCCTTCTTTCTGCTTATGCAAGGTGGAAAAGGTTGCTCTAGAATTAATAATGATTAGTAAATCATAAAGTCAGTCTAAAGCAGAGATACCAAGGCTGTGTGTGTGCACTGACTTGCAGATAGATGCACTTCCATATGTTCTCTTTTGGTGGTTTTTGTTCTGTTGTGTTTTAGCTTTCATAGACTGAAACTTCCATGATGATTTTTAAGCATATATTCAGTTCTTAGAATAGTCAACACCTTCATATGCTTCCGTAGAGAATAATGACAAACAGCAAACGCATCCTGTCTGTCCCCACTCACTCAATTCTTGTCGCTCAGTCGCTATCTACTGGTATTTGTTTCTCTGCAATCTGTCAATGTTTTTTAAATGCAGAGTTTTAAAAAAAATAGGAAAAAATGTTTCCAGTTTTAAAAACCTTTTACCATACTATATATGCCATTTCTAGGCTTTCTTAGTAAATTCATTAAATGCTAATTCTTTGTAGTCTTTTCTCCTGCATCCATTGGGAGTATTTTTATTCTCTCTTCCTCCCATACACTCACAGATCAAACCTAGAGAGAAGCTAAAGGTTTTGCCATGGTACTTGAGAAACTCCAGTTACAGCCAGACTCCAAACTCACATTCAGATCCTGTTTGGAAATACTTGTACAAGTCTAACTACAGGTTAGACCTGCAAGGCAGAACTACAGCCGTTATCATAAAGAAATTTATATTGTGGGAAAATGGTGCTCTCACACAGACCTCTGTATTATAAAACTTACTTTGTGTGGACCTGTCTTTCTGCAGGTGAATGGTATAAATTTGCTTGGGGAAAACCATCAAGATGTGGTCAATATTTTAAAAGAATTGCCTATAGATGTGACAGTGGTGTGCTGCCGTCGGACTGTGCCTCCCTCTGCCCTGTCAGAAGTGGATAGCCTGGACATAAATGATCTTGAACTCACAGAAAAGGTAGGAGACTTGCAGAAAGAAGGCTAATTTGATGTAATACTGTTAGAATGTTAAGCTATTTTTATTTTCCTCAAGACTTGATTTTTCTTTTTTTTTTATACAGTCTATGCTTACACAATAGATCTAGAACTCAAACAGCTTGGGCTTGAATCAGAATTGATGCTTACCCTGAACAAATCATCTCTCCTTTCTGAACTTGAGTTTTTGTTTCTGTAAAATGTAGGTTAGGATGTTGCCCGTCTCATGGAGACTCTCTCCGTAGGTGAAAATAGTTACAGCAGATAACACTGCACACTGTGAACTCGACAGGAGGTGCCCCCAACAGCATGCTGTGTACTTGACAGGAGGTACCACTGCACCATGTGTACTTGGAGTACCCTTATTAACTAGTTCGACCCCAGTTGGCAGAACTATGCAAATAGTATACAGACGGAAAAGCATACCTTTATTTACCCACCCAGCCCGCATCTGGTTTGCAGTTAACCATTTAGTAAATAGCTAAAATGTAGAAAGATGTGTTTTAGTGTAGGTTTGGGTTTTAATTCATTTGTACATTTTAGTGTGAGATTATCAGAAAGTTAACTCACAATTCACATCAAATAATTTTCTATGATGTATTTTTTTCTATATGCTTATTCTCATGTGTTTGAATCAAAGTATCCAAGAACAGAGCTAATCACCTTTTTGGAAGGTGATGCAATGTAGACCCCTAGTCAGATCTTATGAAGGAGGGATTTCTTTTACATTATGCTAAAGGAATCAATACAATGAAATAATTTTGCAACTTAAAGGGTAAAGTACATAGTTTATTATTTTCACTGGTTATCATAACAGGAAAGAACAAGAAACATGATTCCAAATTGTGTGCCACTCGAAGGCCGAGCCGTGGCTGTGCTGTACATGTTGATTTGGTGTGAGTGAGATGGTTGCAGGAGAGCAGTGTAGGAGGTTTGCGGCCATGGCTCTAGGCAGGGCAATAGAATATCAAAAGCAAAGGCAGCACACAAACTAGACAAACACACCTTTCTTAAATTTGATACGTTCATACAGATAAATGAAGTTGGCTTAACCTGTTTTTAGTTTCATTTGTTTTTTGTTTTTTTGGTTTTTTTTTTTGTTTGTTTGTTTGTTTGGGGTTGGTTGGTTTTATTTTGAGAGAGTAGTTAGTTAACATTCGAAGCCCAGTTACCCCTTCTTAATCTATATAATTCTATGCAGTATAGAGACCTTATTTGCATATAATATAAAACTTTACACAAGTTTATAACAAGTTTTTCCTTGAATTTATCTTATTTTTTATGAATAATTTTTGGTTAATAACAACAATACACTTCTTTTTATTTTTCATGTAGAGGTGATTCAAACATATACAAGAAGTAAAAGTCATCCATAAACTGTGTTGTTGATGCATAGCCACTCAGTAAGCTTATGGGAAATTCTAGCTTCTATTTTTAATGCCTTTTATGACTTAGGATTTTGAGCATATTTTGGTCAGCACAGACAGAGGAACCCAACATTTTTTTTTCCGTGTGTCAAAAGCAGTGTTCTAAGAGATGACTGGTCTGTTATTCAGCCTCACATAGATCTAGGAGAGTTCATCGGGTCCTCGGAGACAGAGGATCCCATGCTGGCGATGTCCGAGGTGGATGAGAATGCTGAAGAGATTCAAACCCCGCTGGCCATGTGGGAGGCAGGCATTCACTCCATAGAGCTGGAGAAGGGGAGCAGGGGCCTCGGCTTCAGCATTTTAGACTATCAGGTAAGTATATCCCACTTTTCCTAATTGCCACAAGGATGGCATACTCTAAAAGTAAATCGTTACTAGCAGATAAAAGGAAATAATATTTTGCAGTTAGTAATAGCATTTTCTTATTCAACTAATTACTTAGGATAGTAATGTAGTCGAATTTGGTTTTAGCATTATATTTATTGAACTGTTTTATGTTTTAGCTTGAAAAATTGAGGAAACCACAGAATACAGATTAGGAGTGTCATAATACAGTGGGTTCTCTTTGTCATTTGGGGAATATTTTTATTTCTATGCTCTTAATTTACAGCTTACACTTTAGTACTAATCCATAAAGTATTAGCCATTTCTTTCTTTTGTATAATAAGGAAGATGAATTATACTTGAACATATCACAAATTCTAACATTCCAATCATTTTACTAATTTCGTGATTGTTTATAAATTCGCTCAGTGCAGCCTGCACCTTTCCTTGGATTGTTTTGTGCTAGGCAAAGTGGAAATGTTAAACACTGTCTGATAGAACACAGGTGTTACTCATAATAGTCTTGAACTCAAGCTATCTCTGAGGATTCTAGACATGTGCTTGTAGCACAAGTGCTGCATGGCTTCCTTTCGTGTTTATTCATTTGTAAAGGACTAGACCTTCCTCAGAGTACATCCATCTACTATTCAAATACTGTTGTTACTCATACCCTTGACATACAGCTTCAAGCAACAGCTTAAAAACTTGAGTTTCCCAAAAAGTTAAAATTCCATCTTAAAGTTATCTAGCATTATCCAGGGGTCAATTTAACGACACTAGCAAATGAAGCTTCCATTGCTTCTGGCAATCTCCTCTGGTCTTTTTAAAATGAAGTAGATATTAACTTGTTCTAGGTACTCAATAGAACCTCATATGAAAACCATAAGACACTTGAAACAGAGTATATTTGTAAAATAGACTTCCAATGTCTGAATGAGCTGACTGCTTTTCACCC
This sequence comes from Tokudaia tokunoshimensis, assembly GCA_036184795.1. Lineage (NCBI taxonomy): Eukaryota > Metazoa > Chordata > Mammalia > Rodentia > Muridae > Tokudaia > Tokudaia tokunoshimensis. The sequence goes on along the minus strand of BTHU01000005.1, from coordinate 66,403,275 downwards.
TCCTGCCCTGTTAGGACCCCATCGATCCAGCAAACACAGTAATAGTCATTCGTTCTCTGGTTCCTGGTGGCATAGCTGAAAAGGATGGACGGCTTTTTCCAGGAGACAGGCTCATGTTCGTCAATGACATCAACCTGGAAAACAGCACTCTTGAAGAGGCTGTAGAAGCCCTGAAGGGAGCGCCTCCAGGGATGGTACGGATAGGAGTGGCCAAGCCTGTGCCTGTAAGAACTTAGATTTTATTGATTTCTTGTATATATGCAGGGGAAATGGTTGAGGAGAGCAGAGTAGTTACTTAGAAGCAAAGCTATTTTTTAAGCTAGTTCAAGGCAGTATTTGATGTTTCATAATCTGATTGCACTGAAGCATAATGATGAGTTTCTGTCACTTTAAGTGGGTCTTAATGAATAGGAAATATAAATTTGTGGGCGAATAAAACTCCATAGTAACCCTAGGAGGAAGAAAAGAGGAAGACCATCCCTCTGTATAGAAGCAAACAGAGACTGGGGAGGGGGTCATTTCAAGGTCACATAGATAAGGGGCATAGCCAATGTTCTTCTGGTTTCCAGTACTTTATATACTGGGATTTGATATTTTATTGAAAACCTCTGCTGAGAATGGATTCTGTTAACTATTGAGATTAAACTCTTGATTACTATTGAAAAGAAAAAAAAAAGAAAGAAAAATGCTTTTTCTCTAAAAGTTGTACATGGGTTCCTGACAGCAGGTAATACTGAAAGACAGTTAATAGCATTTTTCATTTTCTTTAAGAGTAGAGTACAAGTGTAGAGCTCTCGTCATCTTAGAATGGCAGCCTGAGTTTAGTAGAGGAATTCAAGCATGTGGCAGCCCTGAACAGTGTGGTTTCATTTGGTCCGATGAGCTGTGTTGGATTTAAAGTCCCAAGTTGTCTGCCTGGATTGTAGGAGGCAAGCGTAAGTGTTTTCAAAGTTTCTTCAGCTACTCTAATGATGCCTGGGGAGATGCTCTCCACTGCATTTCAGAGAGGTTGGATGAGTTCTTCATGTCCTCAGTACCATTCCTTGTCAAGTAAATTGTGTTCTTTATAATAATACTTAGAGAGAGAGAGAGAGAGAGAGAGAGAGAGAGAGAGAGAACAGCATTGATTTTCTTTAATGCTTTATTCTACAGCTTTTAAAGTCTTAATACTTAAAAAGATTCCCTTGAATTATTTAGCCAGAGTATTTAGCAGATAAAAAATGACCAGACAATTATAATAAAATTATTCATTTTATTGTCATTTGTAAGAAGAATAAAAAATAGTAGAAAGGGATTCTCAGCTAATTGTTGGTGGAAATGTTAGGAAAAAAGACCTGTTTCCTTTCAGATGAGATGGTTAGGATCAGTATTTGTCTAACTACTTAGCTTTCTTTCTACATTGAGGTCACATGTTATCACTTGGAGACTCATCATTCCTTCATTCTTCTTCCTCTTACATCCCTTCCCACTTTCTGCCCTCTTTGCTGCTCTCTCTTTCCCACAATCCCCTTCTCCACATCAATGTTCTGCAGCTTTCACCAGAAGAAGGGTATGTTTCTGCCAAGGAAGACGCCTTTCTCTGCTCACCCCACACCTGCAAGGAGACAGGCCTGTCCGACAAAGCCCTCTTCAGGGCTGACTTGGCTCTGGTTAGTGGCCACAACTGACCCAAGCCTTCTTTTTATATTCTTATAAATTTTACTTTTAAAAATTATTTTACCACAGTTTTATTGACTTGCTTGTTCAGTGTATGAAGAAGCTTGATGCACATATCTCTTTAAACTAGAGAGTGTCAAGTAGGTCTTTGACATATATTATTGCCAATACTAATTTGGGGGGGAGATAATTCTTTTTGTTGGTGTTTTTAAGTTATAAGCTCTTGATTAGCTATTTCAGAAGGTTTTGACATTTATAGTAAGTACAGTATACTCACTTTAAACTTAAAAATATGAGGTCACTTGGCCCTCTCTGGGGACATTATAATTTAGAGTACTGTGGACTTTGTGATGTGCTATGATGTTAAGTCATATCTTGACATAACAAATTCATTTGGAAACACAAAAGGACACAAAGATATCATTCTTTCATTCCTTTTTTTCCTTCATTTTTCTTTTCTGAGACAGGGGCTCATTGTGTTACTAAGGCTTGTTTGCAACTGACAGCCATCCATCCACCTGCCTCTGCCTCCTGAGTGCTGGGATTGGAGCCATACGCAGTCATACCCAGCTCATAGTCTTAAAGCCTATCAAGAGACAATATCCTCCGTAGGGTTTGGTAGGCATTTTTGTACCCCTTTAGATGAATGCCAGTTGAGAAGACAACTTCTATTCGCATGGAAGTTTGGTACCTTGTAACAGTTCCAGCATTCCCCAGTCTTTCTAGCAAGCTCTGTTTGCTTGAACAGGTCACTCAGCTTCCTGTGGATCTTATGTTTCATCTCTACAGTAACTGAGCTAATTGAATTTTAGAGTCTCTTAAGATTTAAATGCATCAGTGATAGCTATACAAGTTCTATTTGAGTATTCTTTTTGGTAGTACTTTAAGACAAACTTTTATCTATTATAATGTGGCATAAGGCTCAGTTATACCATCTAGATTGTACCAAGTATTTTTTCATCCAGATTGTTTTACATAATGTACATTTGTAGATGATAACCTCTGCATAGTGACTTTCTAGTTAATTTAAACAAATATTTAAACTATATTATCAGCTTGTGAATTATATTGTAAGAGGCTAACTTTGAAATGTTTCAGCAGCGTTTTAATAGCTCTTTATATTGATGTGGCTTGTTAATGTTAAGTTGTTTATTACTTAATGCTTCTGGAAACTAGTTCAGAATCTGGCCACTTCAAAGTTAGTGTGACTCCACCTCAAACATAAATTTTTACATCTTAGCCTAATAGACAGTTAAATAACTGCCTTTATGAATAACGGTTTATTAGTTGACTATGAAGAAATGATAACCTAATTCTTTTCATCATAACACATTACTAAGTATTTTCCATGCTGATATAACTATTTAAACTTAAAATTGATTAATTCATTTGTTAGTTCCTCCCATCAGCTCTTAGGTTGATGGGATAGGATGAAATAGTGTCTGACACTAGACACTATCTGGTCTCTGCTGTGGGTGTCTGTCCATCTTTGTGCTGCTGTATCTGTGCTGTTTTCAAGCGGTTAAGAGTGGGGAAGGCACATGCAGAAAACAGGACAAAGGCATAACTGTGCTCAAGTGACAGTGGCGTGTGATCGGGTACGGTAACCAGCTGGTCTTACTTTATTCCTAGATAGATACACCTGAGGCTGAGTCCGCAGCTGAATCAAGATTTGAGTCTCAGTTCTCTCCCGATAATGACAGTGTCTACTCTACACAAGCCTCTGTCTTATCTCTTCATGATGGTGCTTGTAGTGATGGCATGAACTACAGCCCCTCTCTTCCATCTTCTCCTCCCAAGGTACAACAGATATGTCACTTTATTTTGGAGAAATGTCTGTGTATAACCTTTTGGAGATCAGGATTTCTGGGAATTGAAGGAGTAGCATGTCTTAGTTATTGTTCTCCTCCTGTGACATTATGACCAAGGTGACTTGAAAGAGAAAGCATTTAATTGGGGACTTGCTTACACTGTCAGAGGATTAGCCCTTGATCGTGGCAGGGAGCATGGTGACAAGCAAGCAGGCATGACTATGGAATGGTTGCTAAGAGCTTATATCACATCCACAAACAAGAAGCAGGTAGGTAGTGAGACTGAGTCTGGCATGGGCTTTTGAAATCTCAGAGCTCACTCCTAGTGACATACCTCCTCCAACAAGGCTATATCTCCTAATCCTTCTAAGCAGTCCACCTATTGGGAACCAAACATTCAAATGAGCCTGTGGAGACCATTCTCATTCAAACCACCACATAGCATATTAATAATAGCAGATTTCTCCAGTCACAGGTTCATATCAGAGTAAGATTTCATTTATGATGTTGATTGTTTAGACTACTACAGACTAGTTCTAATGTTTGTGAGACAGACTGATAGAAATAGAAGTTCAAAGATTTTACTAATATTTTCACAATATATTTCTCAAATTATGCTTTTAGCAATTAGGAAAGTTTAGAGTGACTTTTTTAGTTTCTTTTAAATAACTTTTATACAGAAAATAGAGTAAAAGGTTTTTGTTGTAATCTGACAGTTACTAGCTAATTTATACTTAGTCCTGTTACTAATGTGATGTGTAGTCAAAGAATATTCTACATAAAGATGATGGTGGAGGGCAGTGTGTGTTTATGTTAATGGATATGAGTACAGAGCATAGCTATTATGACACATCTGCTGTCGATACCTTAAACATGGGTTATCAATATGAATGCTAATACTCTATTCATTTTCTTGGTGACATACTCTATAACGTTCAAAAGTAATATTTTAAATCATACAAAATTTTAAGGGCAAACAGACGTCTTGATACATATTTTACTTTGATCATCTGATTATTAGAGATTATTTTCTCTATATTTTTGACACAGTTTTTTGCTTATTGTTGATTTGTGCATCTATTTCAGTCATGTTTCTTTTGTATTGACTGCTAATGCTGTTTATTTGAGAGAATCTCTGAGAAGTGATTTATAAAGCAGTTATAAACATATACTGTCAATGTCTGTGTATATTAGAGAAAAACTTAAAGGGTATAGCCATGGCACTTCCCACATGTTATTTTGAAGCAAACCAGGACACATGGGGATGATGCTCTGTTTATCTCTTGTGTACAGTGGTGACTGGGTACAGAAACAGGCGTCTAGGCAGACAGTTCATGTGCGGATATAATTTCTGTGTTGGAAATATACAGTAAATGAGCATGAAGATAAAGAGAATGGACAACATTTTCTCTTAAGGTGATACTGTTTCCCTCATGCATTGAATTCAGTGGGTGAGAGCCCCATTAATGAGGAGGTTGGGAAGCAAGATCCCTTAGGTCTGTCTTTGTTTTCTTCCTTTCCTTATTAATAGCTGGCTATGGCAGGATATCTGCAGAACATTTTGTGTTATGTCTGATGTGTACCTGTTACTTTTGCCCAGGCCACCAGGCACCCTTCTGGACTTTGTTTGCAAGATAAGGTCTTAAGTGAGCAGTTGCTCCTTGCCTGCACACCTGAGGTCCCTGGCTGCAGACTGTCTGGACTGTGTTCATTCTTGATCAGCCTCAGGGCTGGAAGCTGGTTTTATCTCCTGGTGGGATCTCCGAAACCATAGCATTGCACATTTCTTCTTGCCAGTGGGACAGATTGCTTTGTTTAATGTAGTAATTGTTACTTAAAGGGATTACACAATCTGCAGACTGAGAAGCATATATTTTACAGGGCAAAACTGGCTCTATGCAGCACAACATACTGACTTGCTGAAGTCGTTTGCCTCATTTTTTTTTCTAAGCAGTTTATTCTTTTGTTGAATCAGAGTTTGGCAAGATGGCCTGACAACTGAAATGTTTAAACTAAAAAGCAAAAATAAGCCATTAATGAGGATGTTTAAATGTCCTGTGGGCTTTCAGTTTCCTTAGTAAAACACTACAACTCTGGTGTTTTCTTATGTTGTGCTTTTGTTTGTTTTTGTCTCTGAATTTTAGTACTTAGATCTCTTCTAGGAAAAAATTATAAAAGCTGAATAAATTATGTGATATATCCTCCCTGTTTGCAGTAAGTTCATCATACAGGGTTTGTTAAGGAATTCATAATAGACCTTTGATAATAGGTCGATAAGCTTACATCTGGACTTTTAAATTAATTAAATTTAAATTAAATTAATAGCATCTATGTCGATTTAAGAATATGTGAGTAGTATACATAATCATATTATACATTTGGTTAATAAAGAAAAACAGATGCTTGTGTATAGATTTGTAAGAATGGTCAAGCAGAGCCCTAAGACCTTAGCATTTCTTGCAGTTTTTGACTTAATATGTCGAGACTGGAGATAGAGCTTCCCTCCCTGGAGACATATCTTTACCTCTTGGTTAGGTCTGCTCCTGGGCTCTGGAGGCACTGACCCTGGAGCATGTGCTTGCCCTGGTGGAGGCGTGTGCTTTAGAGCACAGTTTAGCCCCATGCCGCAGGCTCAGCTCTGGTTCATGCCTCTGTTCATATATGAAGTCTCCCATATCAGCAGCTCTGGGAGTATATTATACTTTAGTTATATCCATCAATACTTATAAATTTAAATTATCCACGTCTGCATTATCCGGATTACAGGCCGTTCAGTGAACTATTCATTTCAGTTAAACCTGGTAGCTTCCCCATCATTTGAAGGCTGCTTTAATTTTGTTTGGGTTTTTTTCTTTCTTTTTTGAGATAAGGTCTTACTATGTAGCCCTTCATAGTAGACCAGGCTAGCCTTAAACTTAAGAACTCTGCCTGCCATGCCTCATTCTCACTCATAGTGCTAGGGTCTGGGGCTAAAGGTCTGTGCCACAAAACCCAGCGAGTTAAGGCTGTAGCAGGAAGGTTTAGAGTTCTAGGCAAGGCAGATTTACACAGTGTATAATAAAATAAATATAAATAAGTAAAAGGTGCATTTTAGTTTCAACATAGCTATGTTTTCTTTTTTACTGTTCTAGCTTCTATTTTGGGGGATAATTAAAAAAATTATTCCATTTTCCTTACTGCTTCCAAAAACATGACAAAATTCAATAATACTTGTTTTCCAAAATTGAATGTCAGTTGATGTCTGTTTAAATGCTCAGCATAGTTTCTATGGAAATTTTTGCTTAAAAAAATGTCCTAATAAAACAATTGGTCAAGATTTAATAACTTTGTTAAGTCCCCTGCAACCTAGTGTCCTGTGAATACCACATTCTTAGCCTGCCACCAAGGATGAAATTGCCAGGAAATGCAGTGTGTTCTAGTACAGGGTGCAGTTGTGTTTGTTATAAACCTTTGTTTTCTTTATACATCAAACACAACTACTGGATTCTGCTGCAGTAGAAAGCAGCCCCCACACCCTACAGATCTCTGCTTTTTGTGGCACCCTCTGTCATAGGATATTGTGCCCACATGTCTGTTTTGTGATGGTTTGGAGAAGAGCTTATGATTGAAAGCTAACCGAGGCTGTTGAAGCAGAAGGATGCGAACAACTGTAGAGGATCAGTGAAGGAATCGCTGGCTCTTAGGAATGAAAGATATGCCTGCAGTACATTAGGGACCATATGAAAATAGAAAAGGGAGTGTGCCTCAGTCTAGGAAAACTGGGAAATGGCAGTAAGGTAGAGGAGTTGGGACTGTGAAGTACAACAGGAGTTCTCTGTTAAAATGCTATTGCTATTGCAGCTGTCAGAAACGCCAACATTGGCTTATCTGTGTAAATCATTATCCATAAAAGTAATGTGGTAATGAGCAACCTTAAGTTTTGCATTAAATTTAAGAAATACAGCTTTTCACACACACACACACACACACACACACACACACACACACCCTTTTAATTTCTCACTGTCCCCATTTTTCATAAAGTCAAGAATTTACCAAGTATTTTGAGAGACTTCATTTAGAATTATCAAGAAGCATGGGGAAATTGAAGAGTTGTTTTAGACATTCATCTAAAGGAAAAAAGATGCTTTACTTCTACTCATTACACTTAAACATAACAAACAGTTGGGCATTCAGCACCTATAAGCTTCCAAAACAGGCGTGCATCATCTGGCTTGTTGATTAGCTATTCCCTTTCCACTATACCACTTTCCATGAATAATGCATGGACATTTCTGTCCTACAATTCCCAGTAAACCCCAGCTAACAAGGGCGGATAGACTGCTTTTACTGATGAAAAGCAGATTTGGTGATGTTTCTCTGAGGAATGAGTGAGATGATTTTCTGCTAATTACTGTAATTAATTTAGTAATTCCAAAACTTACCAATCCTTTGGTAAGTATGTTATGTTTTGTAAGAATAAAATAGCTGAAATTGGAAAGCAGAGCCAACAGTTTATCTAGATTGTGGGGTGTGGTGGCAGCTACTTTCCATCCTTTGTTCCTAATGATACTAATGATGTTAGATACTTCTGTGAGAAACTACACCATCCATTCTGTGTGCTAAGAGTATTTCATAATTCAGAAAAGTTAAAACTTATATTAATGACCAGGACATAAAATAGATTGTTTTGAAATCGTTACCTTCATGACAAAAAGGGATAGACCTACATCTTGTCTCACAACTGAAATAGATCCTAGATGGCTAGATGTAAAACAGTTATTTGTAAAGTAAAAGAGAAATACTAGAAAGTATCACTCTTTTTCTGTGGGAATTGTGGCTAGTATATGAAGCCCAGAGTCCCCCAAATGACAAATTTGGTTATGTCAAGAACTTCAGCATGGTAGCATATCACATATGCAAACTTAGAGCCATGGTAAGCTTTCACTAGAATTCACATTCTGAAAAGAAGAGGTGAATGGTAACTGGTAAAAGGAGCCAGAAGGTGTGAGTAGAGAGTGTTCACACAAGATACATTACCTATGCTAATCGTTATGAACACACATGGTAAAATGCCACCTGATACACTTCTTCCAGATCGTATTTCCAAGCAAACACGGGCTGTAAGAATAGTTCATGGGCAACCCAATGCCTGAATCTGTGAGAGAACACTGGAATGGATAAGCAGCTGTGCCACTAATGCAAGCGTGGTTTGGCTACACAACATCGCATGATGTAAATAGTTGTAGTAACTAAGATCTGTTGGGCATTTCCCATTATGTCAAGCCTGTTTTCAGCTCTTCTTGTCTCCCTCAAAAGTCCTAAACTAGGATCTATTGTTTTTCCCATGAAATAGGTGAGAGGAGCACAGTAGAGAGGTGAGAATTGTGAACTTGGCCAAAGCTTAAGCTAATTGTGAGTCAGTATCTGAACTGAGGTTTCAAGAATGCCAGTCCACCATTGCCTGTCAGTAGTAACTCTGCTCATAGGAGGGTGAAGTGGACTTTAAACACTGACATCCAGATACAAGACTGTGGAGAAAAGCAAGTGAAAGTACTAAGTGATAGTTATGTTTAGATTTTAAGATATTAACTTCATGTGCAAGTATATAAAGATACTTGCAGGCATATTTTGCAAATACATAAAATGGGGGGATCAATATCTAACTGATCTGGACATATGTTCTGGGGAACTAAATGGACTGAGGAGCCACGTGCAAAGTCTTTTATATTATTCTCTGTCCATAAGCAGTATACATTTGTACAACATGAATCTCTCATGTGTAGATTGTTCTTAAGACTTTTGCACTTTAAAAGAGTTGAGAGTATTGTGCATGTTGTTCCATGGTACAATGCTTCCATAGTGTGTAAAATGTCCTGAGTTTAATCCCCAGCATCATAAGAAGACAAAGATGTAGATAAGAGGATCTAGGGAAAACAAACTTATGCACAGCTGTCTGTAAAGCAGCTATGTTGCCCCAAGGATATAAGTGCTAAGGTGTGTCTGCTGTGAGAAGAAGAGTGCAGTCGTATAGGTCTGTATGATTTAAACTTTCACGGAATTGTAGAAATTTTCTAGGATGTATCTATCAAGACAGGTTCTTTGATATACAGATTGCTAATTTGAAAAATAGATTAGAACAGGTTTTTATGGCTCTTTGATTTACTATTGCTTGTTGGAACTTACAAAACTTGAAGCGTTTTCTGTAGTAATCTGAATTTCAAAGATTTCTGTTCTTCTGTATGAGTAGATATCTAACAATAATTTGCTCCTGTTACCTATGGTGCTGGCCACATATGTGGCAGAGGATGGCCTTGTTGGACATCAGTGGGAGGTGTGGCCCTTGGACCTGAGGATGTTCGATGCCCCAGTGTAGGGGAATACCAGTGCGGGAGGATGGGAGTGGGTGGGTGGGTGGGGGAGCAGCCTCATAGATGCAGCGGGAGGGGGGAGGGGATAGGGGGTTTCCGAAGGGGAGACCTGGAAAGGGGAAAATATTTAAAATGTAAATAAAGAAAATATTCAATCCAAAAAAAAAAAAAGAAAGAAAGAAAGAAAAGAGAAAGAAGAAGAGAAAATGGTGATAAATAGGAAAAATAATAATAATTTGCTTCTGGAGGGTTCTGGGATTCCAAAGCCATGGGTTTTGTACTTGGTACTCTCAATATAGAGCAACTTCCAGCAAGTGTGATTTGGGAATATGAGTTGTTTGCTTCTCTGTGTAGCTTTAACTTGGAGTTGTTAGTTTGTAGCTAGAACTAAATATTGTATCTAAAATTATCTTGTATCTGGCCTATTCTATAAGTGTAACTCAGTAGAACATGAGATATAAGATTTATAAGAAATGCAATGAAAAACATATGAAATTAAAAATGTGCAGGAAGAAAACATGCTCAGTGAAAAATTTATGTGTTAGAAGGCTTTAAAAATAAAAATAAATTAAGTGGTTTTTTTTTCCAGTAAATAGTAAATAGCAAATAGCAATTCACTAAAATGTGGCATATAATAAGTTGATTTAACTCTAAGTCTCAATGTTGACTTGTGGCTTTGTCTGCTCATCATCAGGATGTGACCAACAGTTCTGACCTAGTGCTTGGTCTGCATTTGTCCCTGGAAGAACTCTACACGCAGAACCTCCTTCAGAGACAACATGCTGGCTCTCCGCCCACAGACATGAGCCCAGCAGCCGCCTCTGGTCTCCCCATCAGTGACTACACAACTGCAAATGCTGTTGAACAGAAATATGAATGTGCAAACCCAGTAGCGTGGACTCACTCGCAGTTACCAAGTGTCCTAAGCACCACAGAGCTTGCTCCTGCACTGCCTGCTGCAGCTCAGAAGGTACCATCCTAAGGCTAGCACTTGCTGTTGTGATTAGGGAGATGATGGGGAGGGGAGAGAGGCTTTTCATCTGAGGCCCTCCTAGTGTGGGATGAGTGCACATCGGACTGGGAGGTGACCTACGAACTTGATTGATTGTGGGTTCTTGCTAAATCACAACTCAGGAGGGAGCATGTGTAATGTTGAAATGACTGCTCCAAAGTCTAATTTTCTTCCCATGTGACTTTCTTTTTTCTTTCTTTTGGGGTTCTAAGTATTTAACTGAGCAGAGCTCTCTGGCATCTGATGCTGAGTCTGTCATCTTGCAGAATATGTCCCAGGAAGCTTTGGAGAGGACTGTTACTATAGCAAAAGGCAGCTCCAGTCTAGGTAAGTTCCCCACCTTCCACACAGCGCTGCTCTTCAGTCCATGAGAGGACAGTGGTCTTCACCTTCCACACAGTGTTGGTCCTTAGTCTGTGAGAGGACAGAGAGTTTCAACATAATTTTTGTCTGCAGAAAAAAGATGCTAGAAATGTTCTTCTTGTTTCTTTTTATGCACACATTATTTTTTTCTGAAGTAGGAACAGGTTTGTTTATTTCATACCATTTTACATCCCTTATTCTCTTATTTCTAGATTTTCAAAAGCCTCATTTACATTTTAGTAAAAGTTATATGAATTGTGTGTGTGTGTGTGTGTGTGTGTGTGTGTGTGTGTGTGTGTGTGTGTGTGTGTGTGTAAAGTAGCAAATCAGAAAAGGAATTCTTAGAAAATGAGAATTTGGCAACTGGAACTCTAAGTTCTTTAGGAAAGTAAATGATTACTATCTTTGAATATTGCTGTGTGAGTCAAATTGTATTTACTCTTTCATTCACTGGAGGTGTTAGGAAGACTAACACCTGCCAGGTGTGCCACTACCAAAATATAAATGCAGCTTTTCAGTCTACATTTGTCCCTGAAAGAACTCTACACACAGTATCCCCTACAGAGATAGTCCTCTGCCATTCATAACAGGCTTTGTCTAGTTCATAATCACAAACCACTTTCTGAGGAGGGATGCCCTGGTGGCAGTAGGTATGACTGCTGAGACAGTGCCACAACTGTTCTCACACTGAGAGAAGCAGCCTCTCTACAGCTCTAGACTGATGGAGGATGATCCATTAGAGCCTCAGAATGCCCAAATGTAGCCCAGTTGTTAGCTCGTATCAAAGACTATTTTCCTGCAGTGACCAACCAACAAATACCCTTTACACTAATATCCTGGGCCTGGGCCTGGTTTCTTGTTGAACTTGAGACTTGGAAGAGACATTCCCAGAACCCCAGACTCTCCTACATACTGTTCTGTTTGGTGGTGACTGGATACCTACCCATATCAGTCAAAGGGAGAATTGTAGGATAGGATGCTGTGGTGGTTTGAATATGCCTGGCTCATGGGAAGCAGCATTGTTAGGGGGTGTGGCCTTGTTGGAGGAAGTGTATCACTGTGGGAGTGGCTTGGATTCCTATACTCAAGCTCCATCCAGGACAGAAGAGAGCATCTTCTCTGGAGTCTTCTCCTGGCTGCCTTGGGATCAATATGTAGAACTCTTGGCTCCTCCAGGAACATGTCAGCATGCATGTTACTATACTTCCCACTATGATGATAAAGGAGTAAATCTCTGAAACTGCAAGCCAGTCCCAATTAAATGTTGTCCTTTATAAGATTTGCCTTGGTCATTGTGTCTCTGTACAGCTATAAAAACCTACGACAGATGTGTACTGCTGTAACTATATATAATTACATATGAAAAGAAGAAAAAATATTTCATAAATCACATAATTCTATTTATCTTAGTCAAAAAATACATGTGTATTAAATAGGTTTATAAACCATATATCAAACATGTATACTATATAAGTGTAATCAATATTTATATTCAACATTTATTTATATTACTTATACAATAAAATATGTTTATTAAATGCACTGATCTTAAGACAAGTTTTGTAGACATCTTTGCCACTCCAACTGCTGCCCAGCAGTTTCCATTGCAGCTGCCCAGCGGAGCTCCTGGAGCCAGGTCGTTCTGAGCTCACTTTGTTCAGTATTAGTGAGGCTTCTCAGTAAGTTCTCTGCCTCCTGTTTTGGGATTTGGCAAATGTAAGATTCCCTATTCGTGCAGCAGATCCAGATGCTGCTGTGTATTGTGGGTCTCTGAGGGGGGATAATGGGAATGTGTGTAGCATGTTGACTTTTACAGAGATGTATAGGGCTGTCCATTGTCAAACAACTCACAATTCACGTTAGAAGACCCTCATTTAGAAAACTCTATGGAAATGTATCTACTCCAGCACCAAAGAGTTGCTATTCTCTTACCTGGGACTCATTGCTCAGAGACATCATAGTATACCGCGTTCCTGCTCAGAGAGGGAATGATCTCTCCCTTTTAACCTTCAGTGTCTGTGTATGAGTAGTATAGCAAGTGTAATGCTTCAGTGCTTTTAGAATGTCATATGACAATTGGCCTCTCTTAGGCTTATGTTTTTGCTCTAGTTACTACAAGTAAGTGGAATCATGTAGTACTTAACTTTTTGCAACTATTTCATATAGCAGAATGTCTTTAAATCTCATGTAGCATACATCAGAAATTTTCTTTTTTTTTTAGGCTAAATACTATTCCATTTACCTTTTCTTATCTGCTAATGGACATTTGAAGTGCTTTCAAGTGAGCGTTTAAGTTTTGATTTTGTGAAGATATTGTTAAAACAGTAAGGGTTAAAAGTATTCTTTATCATATCTGCTAATGAATGCCTCAATTATGAATGTGAGAGCAATGTTGATGGGAGAAATCATAGCACGTTACCTTTTGGCTTATGCCACAATTTCAGAGTGTAAGTGCCTTTCAGTTGTGCTAGAATTTATTTATTTCATTATTATTATTTTGCTTCATTTTCAGAATTAGGCTACATACATACTGTCTTTTTATAAAGTCAGACCCTAGTTGTTGGGTTTGTACTCATCAAGGTTCCTCATACAGGTGTGTTCATCCTGTATGGGCCGCGCTTGGTTTTATGCAACTGAAAACAATTATGATTACAGCCCAGTGCAAACGTGTAAAGTTCCTTCAACACTGTGAGATATGCCACTGTACCTGTTTAAATTGAAGGTATAGTTCTTAAGTGTAAACTTTGTAGATGATGTCATGTCATAATACCAAGATTTTGAACATGTCTCCTAGCTTTTCAGAGATAACATCTATCATGTTGAGAACATTTCTCTTAATATTTCATTCAACTGAGATATTGTGTTCAGATTTCTATATAATAACATAAAAGAAACCTTGAAAAAGGCCATTTAAAGACAATCTCTGTTAACATAAATATTAAATTAATTCTGTATGTCTAACTGAAATTTAATGTGGGAAGGTGTTTTCACTATAATCTAAAGCAACAAAAAGCATGATAATAATATAAGAAAGCTCATGTTGATATTCTTCTGGTCAGTCTACATTTGCTCAGGTTCACAGTCTGTCCTCAGCCTGTCTGAGGTTTGCAGTCTTCCTTTTCTGAGACAACAAAAACAAATCATTATAAATGACAAGTTCCTATGAAGGCTCTCACCACCATTTAATTTCTCTTTCATGAAATACTTTTTGTTATTTTTGATATTGTTGTTTGGGCACAGGGTCTCAGGATTTTCTCACACTGCCCTCAAATATATGATTAGAATTGCAAGAATGTGCCACCATGCCCAGCAGGGTTGTTCTTTAACGTTTTATAATTTACAGTGTGTGTGTGTGTGTGTGTGTGTGTGTGTGTTCTACTCTTGATTTTTGGTTGATTTGCTAACTTTGTTATATTTGGGCTTGAAGTAAAGAAGCAAACATTTTAAGGGACTGAAAATGAAGGGAAGATACTGCATTCCCTTCATTGGCAAGGTATTGAAACAGACAGATTCATCGATTTGTCAGTGGTACTCAGCCATTAAGATCTGGAGTCAGGATTCAGGTCTCCCTGTTCCTAGCTTTCAGAATAACAGCATTATGACTGCTGCAATAAAAATCTTCATTGGAAGCTAAACTACGATTTGGGCTTGTTTTGGAGAGCAATGCTCTTTGGTTTGGATAGAGGTACATTGTAAATGTATCTTACATGGCATTTTTGGAAACAGGATATTACTCCTTAATTCAGGCTGTTCTGGGACTGCCCAGACTGGTCTCAGATCTGCGGCCATCCTCCCTTCTTAGTCTTTCATGTGCTGAGACTACAGGCATAAGTCATCACTCCTAGCATCATCTGTCTGTCTCTCTGCCTGCCTTTTCTTTTTGTATTACATTAGTTTTGTAATTCAGTAGACATTTCTTTCTTATTACTTTTTACTTTATTATTATGTCACACATGTACAAAAGTGAAATAGGACCCTATGCATCTGTCATTTCGTCCCCTACATGCCCTTCGCCATGTCTCCTTTCCAACGCATGCTGCTGCCATTGCTGCTCACACCTCCTCTTCCTCTCTCACTGAGTTCAGTTAGTGGTGCCAACATGTGCATGGGTGTAGGGTTATCCACTAAAACATGGGGACCTACCAGTGGGAACACCAGCAAAGATTCTCATTTCCCAGCAGTTGCCAGCTCCTCATTAAGTGGCAAGGCCTGATGAAGGAAGATCACCCTAGTCTATCCTAGCATTTCGGCTGACTGCCTGGATAGATTTGTGCAGGTAGCCATGACTGCTGTGAGTTCACACATGGCATGTCACCGCCTATTCATAAGACAGAATTTCATGGCGCTCCTCTGTAGCTTTCAGCTCTTATATTATCTCTGCCCCCTCTTCTGCCATCTCCGAGACTGGGTGGTAGGAAGAAGTGACAAGGATGCTGAACACGGAGTCTCTTTCTCATCACTTAGCCAGTTAAGCATCTCTAAATTAACTACTGCCCCCTGCAAAAAGAAGCTTCTCTGACAAAGATGGAGAGTAGCCCAGGTCTGAGTATGCATCTAAATATTAAGAAGGCAATTTAAAATCATGACATTTGAGGAAAATAACAATAGAGGGTCTTTCCCGGGCCCATGACTTCCTCAGCTATGAGCTTCTGACCAGGTTTACAGTACTAGTCATGAAATCCACCCCACTCTACTCCCAAATCATGCCATTACTATACTAGTGGGCACCTTGCTTGACAGCTTGGTCTTGTAGCATGCAGGGTCTGCTGGGGGGTACTATGAAAGCTTGCTAGCAGAGACGTACTAGTGAGTTTGATATTGTTTTCTCTGTGTCCTTCAGCAGAAGTGTGTGTTGTTTTCACCAATAGGGTCTTGGGTAATTATGGTGGGTAACCAAGGTCAATGTCAGACTCCGGGATCTATCTGACTAGTAACTGGTAGGAAGGTATCTTATTACTTGCACTGTACTTACCTTTAATAATGCATATCATCTAATACAAGTATTGTCTGCTTATGCAGGGCAGTTCCTTTAGAACTTTATTTTTAGTTATATTTTGAAATTAGCTTTCTATCTAGTGAGCTTCTATAAGACCTGCTGACACCTGTGGTTTGGCTAAATCCATGTACTACCAGCTTTGTGACTTTAAATCTATTAGTACGTGTATTATGAAATGTGGTGTATACATGTTTAGAACTATAATGTCTTCTTGAAAGGTTGTTGTTCTGATTATGAAGTAACCTTCCTCATCTCTTCTGACTACTTTTATTTTGAATTCTATTTTATCAGATACTAAAATAGTTAACACCTGCTTGTTTCTTAGTTATATTTGTTAGGAATAACTTTTTTTCATCTTTTTATTCAAAGGTGATGTAAATATTTAGAGTTGAGGAGCTGTTCTTGAAGGCAGAAGTAAAAATAAATTCTGCTCTATTTTCTAATCTAATTCAGTAATCTGTGCTTTTGTTATTGGGAGAGTCAAGACTATTAGTGATTAGAGTTAATATTGAAAGAACTGTTTCAATGACCATCTGTTCTGGGGCATTTACTTAGCTCTCTTTTAATTAACTGTCCATGTATTGTTTATTTATTCCTTTTGGCATTTTCGATATTTATTCTTCTCTTGAGATGGAAATTTTCCTTTCAACATTCCCATTAGAACTGGGTTCATATTCTTAAATTCCTTTGTAAATTTTTATCATGGAAAGTTTTTATTTCTCTTTCAATTTTAATAGGTAGTTTTTCTGAGTATAATGGTCTGTGTTGGGATTTATAGTCTTGCGGAGCTTGAAATACATACTTCCAGGTCCTTCTGGCTTTAAATATTTCTTTCAGATGATCTGTTGTTATTCTGTTATGCCTGTGTTTGTAAATGACTTGACCCTTCTCTCTTGCAGTTTTCAATACCCTCTGTTGTCTGTTTCTAGCATTTTAACTGTTAGACAGTGAATTGCTCATATTCAGGCCTGCCTATAAGTATGACTGGGAACATTCTCAAAATTGTTTTAAAAATATATGATTTGATATATGTGATACTCGTATTTAGATAGATAATAAAATAATGATATGATATAATGAATAATGATAAAAATAAAATAATGAATTTTTTACTTTTGTCAAAGTTTGTGTATACAAAACTCATTATGGTGTAATTTATACCCATAATCACAGTGCTTGGGAGACAGAGGCAGGAGAACTGAAGCAAATTCAAGGTTAGCTTACATAGAGAGTTATATATAGAATTTTCTGGTTACTTAGGATTATAAAGTGATACCCTGTCTCAACACAAAACCAAACCAAACCAGGCAGGTGGTGGCACATGCCTTTAATCCTACCACTTCAGAGACAGAGACAGCAGGATCTCTGAGTTCTGGGCCAGCTTGGTCTACAGGTCAGTTTCCAGGACAGCCAGGGATAGGTAGAGAAACCCTGTCTAGAAATCGACAAGAACAACAACAACAAGCACCGGGTGTCCTGGCTTTTGCCTTTAATCCCATCATGCTAATCCCAGTAGTTGGGAGACAGAGGCAGAAAGATCTGAGGTTGAAGCCACTTTATTCTGCTCAGTGATTTTTGAGGCCTGACATAGTCACAGAGTGAAGCCTTGTCTTGAAATAGCAGCAATAACAATAACAAAGAAACAAAAAAAATCAAAAATAAAAACACAACAAAAAACTCAACAAAAAAGGAAAAGGAACCAGAAAAAAATCGATAGCTTTATATCTCTTCCTGTTGTGTTTATTCATACAGTCTTATTGGGAAGAAAAATATTCCACTGCCACTAGAAGCATCGTAGATGTGACTGCCGGGTCCCATGTGCATCAGTAGGTAGCAGAGAGGCGAGAGGCTGTGTCTACACTCAGCGTTCTGACCTATGAACATCTGAGTGATTAGTAGTCTAACATTCTCTGAAAACAACAAGACTGAGATGACCTCCAGTCCCGAACCAGGCAGGCCCAGACTGGCTCTCAGGGCAGGGAGCAAGCCTAGAAGAACCCTGCCCTGGACCACGAGTGGGATAGGGGGTTCATGGTGTGAAGTTAACAAAGAACCAATAAAAAGTTTTTTTTAAGTTACAAATTTACTTAAGTGAATTACGCTGTATTGAAATGTTTTAAATATAAATTTACAGGTTTATTGTGTAAATAGGGTGCCGGTAAACTGTTAAAGTAATGGTAATTCAAACAGCTTCTATTGAATAGCTGCTTTGGAGGAAGTGATGTCAAAGCATTTGAATATATAAGTTGTGTTAGAGCATACTCCAGGTAAAGTGAAAAGGAGGAGAGTGTCATTTTGTTATGAAAGAAGTTAGCAATAGCTGGAACTCAAGGGCTCAGGAGTATGTGATAAAAAAGAAAGGGCCTAAGTTTCATGGAGGTCAGGTCTACCATGTTCTCTGTACTGTGCCTGAGAGATATGCTGTGTGTTAGAAAAGTGTTGAGGGTTTCATGCAAAGGTCATGTAGGATATGATTTGTCTCATTTGAATTGCCTTTCTACTGAGTATAGTGAATTACAGGGCACAACAATATCAGAAGGCCAATGAACAGTTATAAGCAAGGGATGCTGTGGGTTTGGTCCAGGATTTATTTAGAAGTGGAGAAAAGCAAGTAGATTAAAGGTGATATTGAAAGATAGAAATGACAGGTCTTGGGAATGTGTTAAATCTAGGGGGGACGTGTCAATTAGTAGCCAAAATAGTTTCAGGACTGGGGAGATATTCAACTGGTGAAACACTGACCAATCAAGTGTGAGGGACTGAATTTAGATCATCAGGACCTATATTAAAAGCCAGATTGAGTGTTACATAGTTTAATCCCAGCTATGATGAGATGGAAGACAGAAATGAGTAGTCTCCTGCAGCTTCTAACCAGCTAGCCTATTTCCAGACCAATGAGTGACCTTGTCTCAATCAAAATGTAGAAGATGCCTGAGGAACATCACTTGAGGTTGCCCTCTAACGTCTGCACACACTTGTACAGACATGCACGCACAGTTACACACACACACACACACACACACACACACACACACACACACACACACACACAATGACTCCAGTGTTGCTCTTTGAACAAAGGAGGATACTATAATAGGATTTTTTTTTATCAAGAAGGGGGATAATGTTGAAATGAAAGGAAGTGAAAAACTAAAAGTTATGTAACATTATAATGAAGATTCTATCTTTTGTCTGATATAAAATCCAGGGACCTTGTAAAGAAGGTATCAGATGCCCATATTGGGAACTCATTAGAGTTCAGAAATAAAAACTGTATAGGTGAGAATTCCACTTCTGTTGGTTTGAGTCAGTGGACAACATTCAAATGCAGTGTGAGCTCTGCTCTGGGAGTCAAGACTTTAGCATACACTGCAGACTGTTAGGAGTTCTGTTCTCTATGCTGTCTATCTTAAGCAATCAGTGTAAGATTTAACCCATAACAGCCACTTGCTATATAGATAGAGATGAATGAGGCAACTAGACATCAAGTAGTAACTGCCGTCTTAGGCTATCCATGTGGAATACTGTTAATTTGTTGCATATGTAAGACATGAACTGCTGTTAGAAAACTACTCTAATAGTATATGTTATTTTATTTTTTATAGATATTTTTATTTTATATGCATTGGTGTTTTTGCCTGCATGTATATCTGTGTGAGGCTCTCAGATCTTGGAATTAGTCAGTTGTGGGCTGCCATGTGGGTGCTGAGAATTAAACATGGGTCCTCAGGAAAAATAATCAGTGCTCCTAAACACTGAGCTGTTTCTCTAGCCCTATATGATGTTTTAAGAGAGCTTATATCTTTAAAAGTGGACCATGTCAAATGTTCTAAATTATATTTTATAGTGTTAAGTGTTTTAATCTGCTATGTATTGAATATGGAATATTTTACCTTTACACAATTTGACAAACATCTTAAATCTCTTAAAAAGATTTTATTGTGGGCCAGCAAGATGACTCAACCTGTAAAAATGCCTACCTTGCAAGCTTGATGACCTAAGTTCAGTCTCCAGAAGCCATGCTGGAAAAAGAGAAATGAACTAAACTTTGGTCTTCTGGAGTCCACACATGCACCATGGCACATTCATGAACACACCACACAGGCACAATTGTGATTGACAATAAATGTAAAACATTTCCTTAGAAAGACTACATAATATCTAAAAGCATGATTCCCATTCTCTACAAATCTATAAATAAGTGTTGAACTCCAGAGGGTTTAAAAATCCTGTTCATGGTCCTTGTCATCATTCCTTTGTCCCATAGGTATGACAGTAAGTGCTAATAAAGATGGCCTGGGAGTGATTGTGCGAAGCATCATTCACGGGGGTGCCATCAGTCGGGATGGCCGGATTGCCGTTGGCGACTGCATTTTGTCCATTAATGAAGAATCCACCATCAGTCTCACCAATGCCCAGGCTCGGGCCATGCTGAGAAGACATTCTCTAATTGGACCTGACATAAAGTAAGTGTCATCTTGACCAGTTTGTCTTAGGAAATTCATGAATTTTATCTCATCAATAAGAATATTTTTCTTATTAATTAATAAGTATATACTTATATATGATATGCAGAATTATCTTTTTTCCCATGTAAATTATTCCATGGCTTATTTCTGATTAGTTCTTGATTCTAGATACAGTTTGTGACACTTGAATTTTGCTAAGAGTATGTTGCCATGTTTGATTTTGCATTTCTGGTGCTTTCCTAAGAACCCTGGCTGTGAGAGACATCCTATGTTTCAGACATCTCTTAGTATCACACAGTCTCGTGGTGGCTACAGCCCTCAGTATAAAGAAGCATGTCCCTCCATATGAATCCTAGAACCATAGGAGTTCTCAGAAGTGCCAGGTGTGAAGAACACTAAAGAGCACAAGGCCTTCTTTCATGAGCTCCCCTGTGCCCCACGGACTGATCTCTGTGGTAATTTCTGCTTATAGATCCTGTAGCTTATTTTTCCAGGAAGTGCTTGAATTTTCCTACAAATATATATATATATATATATATATATATATATATATATATATATATGAACCAACATAAAATGCAGCTCAGGCTTTATCACACTCACCAATGTGAATTTCCCCTCTGATAGTCATCATTGATTATTTGTGCTTATTGTACAAGGGATCAATGCATAAATCAGAGCTCAGGAAAACTGTTTACCTTAAATTGGTAGTGATTACTATACTAGTGTGGGGTTATTTTTCTATAATATTTTGCAAATGGCATTCCTTTGCTGAATATGCTCTTAGAGCATTCTGACCACATGGTTTCTCCGCTGCCATTCATAAGCAGTAAGCGTGTCCATTGTGAGCAACTCCTGCTGTCAGACACAGAAGGGCTGCTACTCAGGCAGAACCTTCACACTCACTATGGTAGTCTGCGAGCCATTTTGACTCTAGTAGAGCAGGTCTTCAGATCATATAGACATTTCTTAATTATCTTAAAGAGGAGTACAGGGACCATCATTTTAAAACTTATTCCTTGTGCTACACAAATGGAACAGCTTTTCAGTTCATTTTCGCTTGCTTGTGGCCAGTCTTCCTTGTACCTGAAGATCACATGGACGTGGTTTGTTGCAGGATATTTAGCTTACATGATTGGGTGTGCTATGAAATGCTGATGACCTGGTGATTGAACATTCGGTTGTTGTTCAGTGATGTTCCTATTAGGCACTTGAAGCATCAGCATCCATACACCATACCCACCAATGATTGTAGGACTTCAACAGTATCTCCAAAGTAGAGGTCCTGCATCGAGTTAATTTCAGAGAAGTTTTGAGTGGATTTAAAATCAAAACATCTCTTCTCATATTTTTAATGATTTGTATTGTGCCTCTGCTTTTTCCCTTCACTTGTCAATCAAGCCAGAAACCCCAAGTTCCTAGAGTGGATCAATTGTCTTATAACTCTGAAAGGTAACTAGAGGGCTAACTTCCTAAGCATGGCTATCACATCTCAGAAGTCAAAGTATACTGTGACATTTACATGTAAAACAGAGGGAAGAAAAATCTGCCTTCTTCTGAAAACACACTTACACACACATCAGTCTTTCTCTAATTAATGACAGACACTCTAGTCAGTCTTCCTCACATGCACATTAGTCTGCCTTACACATACACACACACACACACACACACACACACACACACACACACACACAGAGAGAGAGAGAGAGAGAGAGAGAGAATCAGTATTCTTCACAGACTAGTCAGTCTTTCACGCATACACACACACACACACACACACACACACACACTCAGTATTCCTCATACATGCATTAGTTTGCTTTCTCATACACGTATAAACAAAATCAGTATTCTTTACACACTGGTCACTTTTATACATACACATAAGTCTTTCATATACACATACTAGTCAGTCTTTCTTACACACCCATGTCAGTCTTTCATACAGATATACTAGTCTCTTATGCACATGAGAACCAGTCTTTTACACACACACACACACACACACACACACACACACACACACACACACACACACACACACAAAAAACACCAGTTTTTCTTAAAGGCCCACTAATGCTGATTCGTATATCTGTAAATGGACTTACTGAGAAAATGGTTGAAATTAAGTTAATTTTCCCACAGCCCTTTTCCAGGAGCATAGCACATTATATAAACCATACTTAGTGGGGCTGCCAAGCAATGTTTTCTGGGTTTTCTCTGAAGTACTTTTGGCCCTATCCCCTTTCTGTCACTTCCATGTCATGAAGCAGAGCTTTGGAGTTACCCTGAGGTCACTGTTGCCATTCTTCCAGAGGGAAGTGCAGTTATTCCTTATTCTGAATAAAACCATTCCACCATCCTGACCAATTCAGCTCTGGAGTTATGGCTTGGCTCTAAGCTCCGTCCAATCATTTTTCCTGTATTGCTTATTAATGGGGAGTGCTGGAAACTGTTTTTTTTTTTTAAAAAATCTTCACAGATTCTGACTCAGCTACACAAGTGATTGGCCATAGGAAAGGATTGCTTGCTGAGACAGTATGTGTGCTCCTTTCTCTGCCATTCAGGATAGACAACTGTGAAGTTTGTATGCATTTGTGCATGCCTGAGGGATGGATTGAGTTTGCAGAGTTCAAGAACAGCCAGTTAAGTTCCAGGCCTCCTTGTTTCCTGTGCAAAGCCAGATGTGAAGCCTCAACAGAATGCACTCTGTTCCCTGTCACTGTACCTTGCCGGGAGCTAGTACACATTACTGTAGTAATAGCCAGGGTTTTGTGCTTAGCAGCAGCTGCTTATAACATCTGCCAGATAATTACTGAGCTGAATCAGAATTCACCTGCCTTAACCCAACGTGTGGGATGAATTCCTGATCAAGGAATAAAAGATTGATTGCAGTTACATTTTTTTCCATGCTTGTTAATAATCACCGCTATAGACACCAGGAAAGAGCAGATGCTTTCTGGGGGAGGTGTAGATGAGAGGGAGGTGGAAAGGGGGAAAATATCCAGGAGCACCCACTTTTAACTACATATGTATGCGTCTCACATTCAGCACAAGACATTGACATTTGTTAACACCATTGTAAAAAGACGCCGCGGCGTGTGCTTCACATTCTAGATTCTCTGCAGCACCTGCTTACGATCGAGCCCCCTTTTATGTGTGAGTATTGGTGACTCAAAAGCTCATTATGGCTGTGTGTTACAACTTGTCTGTGAAAACCATTTCATGCTTTTGTAACATCCCAGATCCAGATTGGATTCAGTGTGTACAGTTTGGCTGTTTCCTTCATTTGTAAGAATGTCATTTCCAGCAGAGCTCTGCAGTTGCTACATTTTCACATTGCAGTGATGGCTGTGAACTCATTTGGAAATCCTTTTTTGCCAGCCACTAAGCTTTCAGGCTCCTTTGTGAGGCTGATCCTGTGTGCATGGCCCCTGGATTAGCAGCTGTTATCACATGTCAGCATCACTAAAGGAAATCTCTTTTCTTCCACTCCACGTGTAACCAGAGGTTAGACTGCATAGAAGGTTTGGATGCAGTTCCCAAATAATCTGCTTCCCCGTGCCTCTGCAGCTCGTCATTCAGCTTTGCCGACTTTGGCTTCATATGGAGGTTTTATGGGCTGTGTGATTGGCCATGTGCTGGAACTGCTCTGCATGTGCTGTTGCATTGTGGGATACCTCTTCTGATGGCCTCTCTCAGTGTTGGTTGGGACAAATGACCATGGAAGCAACTTTCTTTGTTCTTTCCCCTGGCCAACAAAATATCAAACAAATATTTATAAAGCCCTCGCTTATTATCCTCAGAGAGAAGTAAATCAGCAAATACAGACAACTCATGAATCCTGCTTGGGGGTTTCAAGATAGCTAGTAAACAAAAGAAGCGAGGCTTTTTATTAGTATTATCACATCCCTATCACACTTTTCCTACATGTCTTCTCTTGGTTTTAACTCAAGGGTTTATTTATATGGGTTCTCTCAAATTTAGTTTTTCTAAAGATCTCTCAAAATTATGTTGTGTAAAATCCTGTTACATTTTTTATTTTACATTAATTTTTATATTTTATTATTATATAGAAACATAAAATATTACATGGTTCAACTCATGAAATTTGAATG
The DNA here is from genome assembly GCA_036184795.1 of Tokudaia tokunoshimensis. NCBI lineage: Eukaryota > Metazoa > Chordata > Mammalia > Rodentia > Muridae > Tokudaia > Tokudaia tokunoshimensis. The sequence goes on along the minus strand of BTHU01000005.1, from coordinate 66,378,497 downwards.
GATAACAGTAAATCTACTATTCAGTATTTTTGTAACAACTTAAAGGTTTTTCTTGTCTTTTTTTTTTTTTAATAGATGAATACATTAAGCTGGGCCAGTGAAAGGCAATGCTTTCACCATGCCTAGTGAAATTCCTATAACCTCTGTTTTCTGCTCACAGTTTGGTCTTTGAGGTAGAATTGTCTCAAGGACATTCCCAGGGGTTTGAGTGGCTTTTTGGTGGGCTGACTGTGATGCAGCCAGCTGTGTTCTGAGAGAATCCTGCCTGCCTCACTCTCTGGTGGCATGTAGTTTGTGGCTGCCTAATAAAAGATGACACACTTGTGGTTGGAGCGTTCAAGGTTCAGCAGTGTTGTCTTGCCTTAGAGCACCTCAAACCCACGAGGCTGCACTTAGAAGACATGAAGGAGTGAATGTCTCTGTGGTATCCTCAATGCCAGGATCTTTCAAACTCATCTTAATGGATGTATTATAGGTTTCAGAGTCTTTCTGATTGCTATATTGAGCACGTTTTAGACATACTCTTTTGACTGGTTGCACAAACGTCTTCTGTCCTACTGACTTCAAGAACAGTATTTCTCTGAGCATTCACTAATTTAAGGATATTGTCCATCCTATTAGTGAATTTTATTAGTGGTGCAACTAGCCTTCCAGAATAGCAGTAAACATGAGCTTTGCTGTGTTGACTTCTGAGCTCACGGCTGTATTCTATGTCCAGTGAGATGTCTTCCACATGATGAACACTAAGTTGCTACTTAGTGAATTTACTAGTTTTCTTTCAAGTGTAAACAGATTTCTTTGAGGAAAATAAAAGTAAAAGAAGTTGCTGCACATTAGTGAATCTTTCCTTAAACTTAAGGATTTTGGCAACGTTATTAACAACAATAAGTTCCAGATATTCAGTGTTTAAGAAAGTATGCCTAATTTATTTCTACTAGGGAATCTAAATATTTTATAACAAACATATTATTAATGTGGATATTTATTTACTTACATATTTATTTTGTGGTATTTAGTGATGAACCTAGACCCCAGGCATGGTGAGCAAACATTCTGCAATTGAGCTATAACCATAGTCCCATCCATCCCTTCATACATTCAGTCACTCCCTACCTTCATTCACACATCTAGCCATTTATCATTGTAAAAAGAGCAAAGCCAGAGCTTTGACATGTAAGCCCTCTGCCAGTCAGCTGCCTCCCCAGATCTCTCTGAGTTTTAGAAGCTCCAAGTCTCAAAAATATTACCTTAACTTACTCATTTGGAGAAATAAATGATTCTACTTCCCCAGTAGTAGTTTCTCAGTAGCATTTACAATTTTAATTTCAGTTGCTGTGTTTGCCTGTGGAGTATTTTGTCTTGAAATTTGGGTTATATGTTGAATATGCTCATTCCCCATATCATATGAAGTGCAGACACGAGTGGGCAGGCACTAGTGGGCAGAAACGAGTGGGCAGTAGGAATTTACTGTGTTTGAGGGGCTTTCCTGACAGACAAGACTCTCTTCCCTTTGCTTTCATGGATTATTTTTATTTCCAGAATTACTTACGTGCCTGCAGAACATTTAGAAGAGTTCAGAGTAAGTTTTGGTCAACAAGCTGGAGGAATAATGGCTCTAGATATTTTTTCTTCATACACTGGCAGGTGAGTAGATAAGTCTTACTATAAAACAGTAAATGATACAGAATATTATAAAAAATAAGTCTCCATTTGTCTCAATTACTCAAGTAATTATCATTTGGAATTGAAAATTTGGGATATATTTAAATATTCAGTTCAATAATTTAAAATAATCTTTCATCCACCTTCTATATAGCACTTTTAACATTAAGATTTTATAATTCTCCCCAGTTAGTATTATTATTTCATTAATTACCTAGATAGCACATTTTCCATGGTTATATACAGTATTGTTTTACTGTTCCTAGAAATATCAAACAATTCAATCAGAAACATTTTTAACAAATATATATATTCTCTTTGGAGATTCGTAGGCTCAGAATCTTGGTATATAGTGATAGCAGGAAATGGTGCGTAGCTTTATAAGGCTCTTGCTATAGTGTATATTAAGAACATTTCAATAATAGAGTTTTCTTTACTCTTACAAAAAGAATTAGGGTTTGGTGGTACTACTGATTAAGTTCGCAGCAGGAAAGAAATGTCAGAATGCTTTCTCTGGAAGTATGTGCTGTTTTCTGTGGGTTGCTTTTTGTAGTTGCACTGACAGTTGGATACCAGATTTCTCTTAGGCTTACTGTAGAGCATAGCACCTCACAAACATTTGGCAGCTTTCTCAGAAGAGTCCTACCTTCACAGAGGTTGTCAGAACAATCTGGTTCTGACTGGCCCTGAAGGAATTAGGACATAGCACCATTGCTTCCTCTGCAAATTATGCAAGGCCCATGGTGTGCAGAGAGTAGTTGGGAATGTAAAGACATGATCTGTGTTTATAAAGAAAAAGAATATTGTAGTGCTTTGTGACTCATGACACTTATGGTAGAAGTGCCTCTCCCCACACAAAAGTTGGCCCAAGTGCATGGCAGAATTTCTGTCTCAGGCTTTATAGCATGGGTTGATTGTAGTTTCTCAGTGTTTCCTATCAAAATGGGAAAAGCACTCTTCCTTCTGCCTAAATGGAGGACCAGTTAACATCTCAGTAAGTGCATGGGCCTTAAACATTGAAAAGTTTTAGAAAGAAGAGCTACTTTTATTGCTCTTCTCTATTCTCAGCACAGAGAAGGGAATGGCATTGGTTTTTCAGTGTAGTGTGATTAGCTGTTTCATTGCAAAGAAAGCATGTTTGTTTTTATCACCAGGATGATTCCAAAAAGCAGTCTACATCTTTCAGGGGAGGAATCTGCAGCAGCAAGAGCTTAACTTCCTGGAGCACTCCTTCCCCAGCTAGTTTCAAAGCCATGGTTAGGATGTAATCAGGTAGACTCCTAAGATCTTGACCACTGACTCCAAAGGAAGTCCCTAAACCAAAGAGGCAGTATGTGTGGCAGAGTGTCTTAACATGTTAAGGTAGAGAACAAGTACTAGGCATATTAAGAGGAGCATGAGTGAGTTAGTGAAAAGACTCAACACTAGAGAGTCATTTGAAGAAACTGGGGGTCTGCGCATCAAAGGATTAAGACTATCTTCTCAGCTCAGGTACGTAGTACAGTGTGGCCAAGATTACTTATGCATAGTTTATGCGTAGATCTTCCAGGCCAGGTTTAGGGCAGAGAACCTCCCCCTCTCTGATGGCTGTCCGTAGATGTTACAGTAGCTGCTCACATCTGTCTCCTAAGCCTACTTTTTACTTCATTTCTTTTCATGTCTTTGGCTTATATTCTCTGGGTAAGGGCTTCATTTGGACTGGTTTTCATTAAGCTATTTGACATCACTTTTATAATACACCTCTAGGAACTGCTACTAACCACTCTGGACCCTTGTCAGGTTTAGACTCCAGAAAGCCCAGTTCTTCCCAGATCTGTCCTGTTTAGTTTACATACAAGGGAACATCAAGGACAGAATAGGTGGTAGGGCCTGTAGCAGGCAAATTTTATTGTAACAACCTTTTTTTTTTTTTCTTTTTTTTTTTTTAATTTAATTTAATTTTATTTTTTTAATTTACATTCCAAATCACTTCCCCTTTCCCGTTTCCTCCCTCCCCGAAAGTCCCATAAGCCCCCTTCCCTCCCTCTTTTCTCCGTTCAACCCCCTCTCATTACTCTGTCCTGGCGTTCCCCTACATCCAGTCTTTCCAGGACCAGGGGTCTCTCCTTCCATCTTTTTAGAAATCTATTGATATGCTGATTGTGTCTAGATTCTGGGTCAATATCCCCTTATCAGTGACTTCATACCATGTGTGATCTTTTGTGATTGGGTTACCTCACTAAGGATGATATTTTCAAGTTCTGACCATTTGCCTAGGAATTTCGTGAATTCATTGTTTTTAATTGCAGAGTAGTATTCCATTGTGTAAATATACCACATCTTCTGAATCCATTCCTCCGTTGAGGGACATCTGGGTTCTTTCCAGCTTCTGGCTATTATAAATAAGGCTGCTATGAATATAGTGGAGCATGTGTCCTTATTGCATGCAGGTAAAGTCTCTGGGTATATGCCCAGGAGTGGTATAGCCGGATCCTCCGGAAGTGTCATGCCCAGTTTTCTGAGGAGCCGCCAGACTGCTTTCCAGAGTGGTTGTACCAGCCTGCAATTCCACCAGCAGTGGAGGAGTGTTCCTCTTTCTCCACATCCTCGCCAACAATTGCTTGTAACAACCTTTAAGCAACATTTGACCATTCAGACCAAAGAAAAAGGATATTCATAGAGAGCCTGGAAATTGGCTTCTTCGCACTGGGAACCATGTTGAAATGCAGATCCACCAGGCCACCTGGGTTGTGGCCTTACATCTGAAGAACACATAATTTGAACCAGCTTAGTATTCCTATAAGTGAAAAATAGCTACAATTTAAATACATGTTTTCTTTAGACTTTCAGTTCTATAAAATCAACTGATGCTGAATTCCTTTAAGGCAGAGAAAGATTTGCTGAAAAGTTCTCCTTTAGAAGCCCAGGGTCTATTGCAATTCCCCATCCCTTTCCTTTACTCTCTTTTATTCCACATCTCATCAGCAAATGCAGCAGGCAAGATTTCATGAGCAGCAGTTTCTCCAGACTCCTGGGTACAACTGAGTCTACAATAAGGTTGTTTGGTTACCTTCTCCTTTAGCTGTGCTGGGAAATGTTATAAACTTGCAGGCCAAATACAATGAAAATCCAGACATCTCTGCTGTTTTATCTTAACTAAGAGTTAAGTGCATTAGAGGTAGTGTTGCTCCAAATTCTCACTGTGTATTTCCTTAACCAGAGACATTCCAGAACTCCCAGAGCGAGAAGAAGGAGAAGGGGAAGAAAGTGAACTGCAGAATGCTGCCTACAGCAGCTGGAACCAGCCACGGAGGTAAGGATTGCCTCTGTTTACCCATTCAGTGAGGGTATATGGGGAGTGGGGGGAAGAGAGAGGTAGGAGGTGAGGGAGAGGGAGGGGAGGGGGAGACAGAGACAGGGGTGGACGGGAGAGGTAGTCTAAAGGACTGGCCCATAACTTGCTACTTACAGCATTACTCTTTTTTTTATATATACTAGAGAAAGTAATGTTTATCATACAAGGTTAAAACTAACATATGCAAGGATCTATAGCAGACACTAAAGACAATTATCTAGAGAAAAGTGTGTGTGTGTAGTTGGAATAAATAAGTTCTGAATAGTTTTAGGTATAGCATATAATGTCTGTTTACATTTTAACATATTCACGTTTAACATGTTTACATTTAAAATCATATGTATTTTGGCTGTGTGTGTTTGTGTGTGTGTGTGTGTGTGTGTGTGTGTGCATGTTTGTATGTGAAGAGAGACTTAAATGTGAGCAAGGAACTTTGCTGTCACAGGAACGGGCCTCTCCTTCCTTCTTCTTGGGCATCATTTGATATGTGAATTGTGTTTTGGGTATTCCGAGCTTCTGGGCTAATATCCACTTTTATCAGTGAGTGCATACCATGTGTGTTCTTTTGTGTTTGGGTTACCTCACTTTAAGTTTCTTAATATCTAATGTTCTTTACTTGTATAATGAGGTTAGTTATGGAGTATTTTGAGTTTGGAGGAGGAATCTATAAGTTCTGCCTCTAAACAGCCCCAACAATGAAGTGGGCAGTCCTCAGTAAGTCCCTAATCTAAGTCTGTATCTGTCACAAGTAGCTAAACAAAAGGAAGGTGTGTACACAGGGGTTGTTACAGAAAAAGAAGCACGTATCCTTGGGCCTGGAAAATTTCTATACTTTGGCCCTAAGTTTTGTCTTCACATTAGCCTAAGAATTTCCTCTGTGGTGGTGATTTCCACAGAAAGTGCCTGAAGCCTCCACAGCAGCTATTCAGCACCAGTGTAGAGGATTATTGAACTACCCCAGGGGTTGCTTGTAGATGAGGACAAAGAGGTAACACAGCACAGCCAGAACTTTCTGGAAACGAAGGTCCAGTTTCTCAATGGTGGCTTGTGTTGAAACAGAGGATACTGTAAGTTAAGTGTTACGGACTGTAAGATGGGACTCATGAAAGCTTCAATAGTAAAGGTGTTTGCCTCTCAACACAAGTTGACCTGATCTGAGTTCCATCCTCAGAACCTACAGAAGGGGGAAAGGGAGAACCACCTCCACAAAGTTGTCTTGTGACTTCCACATGCACCCCATGACACAAGTGCCTCTGTACGTATATACACACAATCATAATTTTATAAAATTCAGATTATAAAATAGGCATGCATAGATTAGATTTTTGTTAGTGATATCTATATATTATTTTTCTAGCTTGTATACATTTTCATCTTGTGTTTTGGAGTCATATGTCATACTTGCTACTTAAGCATCTGATTCAGGCCATACCTGACACTTAAGTGGCTAACAGTGCTGTTAAACTAATTCTGCCCAGTAAATGTGTATTTTCTGTGTATGTGCATAACATCTTATCTAGGCTACTTAAGTATGTATCCAGAAGTAAAATTACTAGCTTATAGACATATTCATTTTGAAAAATTTATTTGAATTTTCTTGTTTCTTTTTATGGTGATTATAGTAGCTTGCATTTCTATTTCAATAATGAGTTTTCATCAAATGATCTATAACCTTTTTAAAAGTGTTCTGTCAATAGTTGGAAAATGGTGCCTTGTCTTTAAAAATCGTGAAAGTATGATGGGGTGGATATACAATTGCCCAGTTGTCATGTGCATGGAATAGCACACTTCCTCCCATTCCTATGGAAATCACCACTATCACTGCCATCCTGTGCCAAAGCTTTCATTTTGCAATTGTATATATTAAGTAGTTAAGACTATCTTATTAGAGATTCTTACCGGCTCCACTTCCCAGCAGGGATAAGTAAGACAATGAGACTAAGTAGGTTGCCTGGTGTCATGTGACTAAACAGCAGAAGAACAGGGCTGCAATCCATGGATTCTGATCACACAGCCCAGCTGTCTGGTCCCAGAGCCAGAACTGGCTCTGCAGAGTGGTTCTTGAGAGATGTACTTCTTTCCGAGACTCCATGTTGTGTCTGATGACTGATCAACCTAGCCCTTTGCCTCTGTGATCATTTGGCTTTCCTCTGCATTGTGTAAGGATTCACAGACCAAGCATCACAATAATATGCTTAAACTTTGCAATCCATTAGGGTCTGGAGTACTGTTTGCCGAAGTTGCTGATCTGTGATTCCTTCCTGGTGAATATGGGTCTAAATAGTATGAGGACTGAGTATAATAATAATAATAATAATAATAATAATAATAATAATTCTCCCTCAAAGATGGGTTAGGTCACCCAAACCTAACTATAATTTGCTACTTGTGTCACTCCAGAAATCATTTCTAATTCACAGTTAGCAATAAACAGTCTTAGGAGTCATTTCCCATCATTCCTTTTAAAGTTTTTCTTAAGAACTGAAAAGTGGAGGAAAAAAAAGATAAAAGAACTGAAGAGTCCTACCTACCTTCTAAAAACACATATATACATACAAAACTTCTTTGTTTTACTAATTTACTACAAAAGCTACTTCACGAAATGGCAGAGAGGAGCTAAGTACACTCTTCTGTCCTCTGCATGGATGCAGGCATGCACAGCTGCATATATATGCATGTTCATTCACACTAACAAATAAACATTTGCACATATACATATACACAGGCACATACACAAATACAATAAATAGTTTTAAATGTAGAAAAGGATGCTGGGTTCTTTGATTTTATAGACTTCCTAGAGAGAAAATGTTGAATAATATTTTAGCATTTTTATTCACAGATTATTGTCCAATTCCCTCCAACTATACAGATCAACTTCCTAGGATTATTTATTTCTAGTTAAGAGACAGAAAATGTTGTGACTAAAGGGAGCTGTTTGTGGCATACATCTTGTCTGTTCCAGCTGCTGCCCCATAGCTGCCCTCTCTGACACTCCTTTCACTTGACAGCATTCCAATTTTCTGCTCATTGAAAGACCCCAGATGTCAGTGTTGAGGACACACTAGACCATGCTGTCTTTTTGTCATCAATGTTCACATCATTGTCTTCCATGAGGACTGAAATAGATGCAGGGCCTTCTCAACACTCTGAACCTCATCCTCAAGGAAAGCCACCTCACGCTTGCATCCTCCCCTTTTGCAGGATAGTCCTGTAAATTCATACATACTTCCTTTTGTACCTTTTGCAGCACTCAAGATCAAACCCAGGTCCGTGCACACACCAAACAGTCACCTTACCAGTTCGATCCGCAGCCTCCATCCTTCAACATTAGCTGTAGCAGTTATTCCCTGAGTTCTGTATTTTTGGTGTGGATAGAGACTAGAGATAAACTGACAAGGACCGAAGATAGTAGCATATGAAATCAACTCACAGAACAGTGAGAAGGTGCTGTGCTTTCTGGAGTGGAAGGTACAAAGCAGTTCAGGGTGTCTCGGGAGGTGATAGAAGGATCATTTCATGTCGAATATTTTCAGCAACTGTCCTTCATGCCCTGACTTTTGATCAGGTCTGCTCTGGTAAGATGGATCCTACAGAGGCAAGCTTCTGATTAATGTGTGCAAAAATGTTCTTTCCCTGGATTTGGCTGCTAAACCTAGGAGATGCCATCTGTTCAGTGGTAGCTAATTCTCCTGATCATTTAATGACTGTATTAACACTCCTGAAAAATGGCACTTCTTCACTGGCTTGCACTTTAACCTAGAATACAAGTCCTATATTAATACCAACAAAACACATAATGTGGAGACTATTTAAATTAATCATTTATGACTAGAATTGCATTATGATTACACATGTATTATTCTATTTGTTAGTGTGCAGTTTTGAACCTTTAAGAACCTTCACTATAAATATAGTACCATCATTACAGAAAACTTTCATCTTGTCAAACTAAGACTGTGTCCACTGAATAGCTCCCCATCCACTTCCTAGCAGGGCAAACTTCATTCTGTGTCCTGCCTCTGAATATGTCTCCTCTGGACTGCTTGAGAGTGCAACCACAGGCATTTAGCTTTGACATTGTTTAGCTGGCCAACTTCACATTACATAGTATATGTATGACTTGTATATGGTGAAACTGACTTTCAGCAGTTTCTTTCCAACTAAGCTATGTATCATTTTGCATATTCGTTTTTAATATAAAATTTATTAATTATTATATGTAGTGTGTGTGTGTCTGTGTGTGTGTGTGTGTGTGTGTGTGTGTGTGTGGTGTGCATGTGCGTGTGTGTGCAGGCACATGTGGAGACTGGAGAAGAGCATCTGGAAGTTGGTCTATTTCCTACCTTATTTGAAGCAAGGCCACTTCAGTTTCTACTGCTCTGTGTACACTAGGCTAGCACCTCTGAGCTTCTGGGCAGTCCTCCTGTCTCTGCCTCTGTTTATGGGAGTGCTGGGGGATTAGAGATGTGAGCCAACACATTGGGCTTTTGTGGTCTCTGGGAATGAAACTTAGGGATCAGAAATGTCCAGATAGCACTTTGAGGCACCAAGCCACCACTACTGCCTGTGTTCATTCATTTCTAATAGACTACTCAGATGCTTCTTAGCTGCTGTGGATAATGCTTTTCTGATGTTGGTGTTCAAAATATCTCTTTACAACCCTGATTTTTTTGTTTAAGTTCCCATATGGTAGTTGTATTTTTAATTTTCTAATGTGGCTGTAACCTGTCATATTCCCATCAGCAATGCATTGAACTTCAGCTTCTCTCTGTTCTCATAGACACTAGTCATTTTCTGTTTTCACTAATAATTTCAATCCTAATGGGTGTAAGATAATGTATTATTGGATACTGATTTTGTCTCTACAGATATTAATCATTGATTCATGTGCTTATAAAACATGTATAAACCTATACTTCAGGCCCTTGTTTAATTTTTAATTCATTTGTTTGGAGGCTTTATAAATGGATTTTAGAAAGACATTCTTGATACTAATTCCTTATTGGATATGTGATTCCCAAATGCCATTTTCCTTCTGTGAGTTGTCTTTTTTTTTCCCCTTTCATTTTAATGAAGTCCAGTTTCCAGTTTGTGCGCTCTCTCTCTCTCTCTCTCTCTCTCTCTCTCTCTCTCTCTCTCTCTCTCTCTCTCTCACACACACACACACACACACACACACACACCTTTATCCTTGGTGTTTGTACTGGCTAGTTTTATGTCAACTTGACACAAGTTAGCGTCATTAGAGAGGCAGGAGCCTCAATTGCAAAAATGTCTCTATAGGATCCAACTATAAAATTTATTTAATTAGTGATCAGTGGGAGTGGTGCCAGTGTATTGTGGGTGGTGATATTCCTAGGCTGATTGTAATCAGCCTGAGTAAGCCATGAGGAGCAAGCCAGTAGGCAGCACTTCTACAATGGCTCCTGCCTCTATGTTCCTGCTCTGTTTGAGTTCCTGTCATGATTTCCTTCCATAATGAACATTGATGTGGAAGTGTAAATTGAAATAAACCCTTTCTTCACCAAGTTGCTTTTGGTCATAGTGTTTTATCACAGCAACAACAACTCTATATAAGACAGCATCATCTAAAGGAAATTCTAAAATTCAGGGAGATCACCTTTGTATTTTTCTCATGGAGTTTACAATTTTATTTTTATAGGGTGGAACTTTGGAGAGAACCAAGCAAGTCCTTGGGCATCAGCATTGTTGGCGGTCGAGGGATGGGGAGCCGTCTGAGCAATGGCGAAGTGATGAGGGGCATTTTCATCAAACATGTTCTTGAAGACAGTCCAGCTGGCAAAAATGGGACTTTGAAGCCAGGAGACAGAATAGTTGAGGTAACCTCCAGTGAGCTTTCTGTTCAAAATGGTGCCCTTGTCCACTTTACCAAGGGAGTTGCCGTCCTTAGGTTCACTTCTTACCCCAGGGTTAAAGTGTTTGCCATTCTAGTATTTTCTCATTCTCATTCAGGGTTTTTGTATTCATGTGGTGATAAGATTATGTCTTTGATGCTAAAACTTGTATTTGGAGATATAGACAACCAATTTTAAAAGCATTGATCCTAAGGAATATCAATTTTAAAAAAAGGAAATTTTCTTAGGGGGGAAATTAAAATATTTAATATCATATGAACACAGGGAAAACCTTACAACCTATAGTTAGGTTTTCCAGTAAAATAGTATTTCAAAAAATACTTTAATATTAATAAACGTTTTGAGTGAGGGTTTTTCTAAGTGAGTCTTTTTTCCAAAATTTTTCAATTTTAAGAATTGGATTATTTTTTTAAATGAATGTTTCACAAAAGCTAGGAGCCTTCTCAGTTCAACCCCCTCACCACAGAAGGCTCTGTGTATGTACATGCAGTGGCATATACTTTACTATATGAAAGAGAGAAGCATACAGTGAAATCAGATGTCATCCCTAATTAAAATTTAATATCTTATGCAGAGTTCTTAGGTGCAGTATAGTCACACATGCATTACTGATATATGTTGCAAAAGCAGCTGGTAAGTTTCTGGTGCTGGGCCAGGAGCTAGTGTCCACAGTAGACAAGACACTGTTTCTGACAATAAGGACACAGATTAGGGAAGTAACCAAAGCACCACCAAGCAATACAGTAAATCATCTATTGAAATTAGGCACAGTTAGACTTAAAATGTTGAGAAGAGGGAGTCTGACTTCGTTTTCCTAACTTAAAGTCAAAGGAAAGGAGTGACTGTTAAGACGTTTGTGAATTTAATGGACATTTTGTTTACCTCATACGAGCACTTGTCTCATTTTCTCAGTCCATAGATTTTACATTAAAATGCCTTCCTGGTTCAGAAGGCTCCAGTTAGGATTGAGGTCATAATTTAGAATGAGTTTGTTGGCTAGACAGTTAGCTCAGTGCCTGGGTACTCAACACAGGGCCCTGGGTCTAACTCTGCTAGAAATGTAAAGTGAAAAGAAAATGTTTTATGATTGGATTGCTCATTTATTCATTTATCCATTCATTCTCTGTGCCTAAGAAATGAGAGATTGGCATTTGAGAGGAAACAGGAACCTGTGCCTTTCTTTTCCCTGTGACCATCTATAAGAACAAATGACAGGACACCTGACCTACTCTCATTAAATGAAATATTAGTCCATTTAATGGAATTCTTTCTCATAGGTAGAGCTCCATCTAAAAGCTTCAATTTAAGTTGTTTATATTTTATAGTTTAACTATGAAATACTTTTTGCCTAAAGAGGAAAATATAAATTATTTACAGTTACCTTTAGAGATGATTGGCCATTGTTTGCTCCTATATGGCTTTTGAATAATTAAAATATTATTTAAAGTTAGTAGATAATAAACTATATTAATTAAAATTTCCCTTTCAAATTGAAAAGTAAGGATGTTCTGGTGTATGTTCTAAAATACCTGCGTGTAGGTTCTTCAGAACATTACATGCAGGATTTCTCCAAGAAATAGGAAGCCTGGCCCTCATCATACTGGGCATGCTGTTATAGACCTGGGCTACTGTGCTTGCTTTAGGCTTGAATAATGATGTTTAGTTGATATAGTAGGCATGAATATTGACTTCTTAGAAACATTAAAGACCATTTTAGTATGAATTGAAAAATATTGTTATATCAGCAAAGTATCAGCCTAAGAGCAGTTTTAACTAAATGTTTATAATTTTATGCCAGGACTTAATGATTGGTTTTCTTCCACAGAATTGTGTCCACTCTGAGCTGCACTTAGTAATTGCGCATGGAAACATCTACAATTATCTGGCAGGAGTAGCATTGGTCCTTTCTCTATGTTTCCTCCTGAACATCTAGTGCATAAGCTTAGCCGATGGTCACCCGTAAAACATTATAAAATGACTTTCATTTTTCAAGCTACTTATATAAGAAACTAACAAATAAGCACAATTTCTTGGCTTCCAATTTCTGCCACATTTACTGCAGATTCTTGTGCAAAACTAACCTTATAGTAGTCTTGACTTTTCTGAATTTCTATATTTTGTTTATTCTTTAAATTTCTCTAAGAGAAACCCATGAAGACTCACCCCCCCACACACACACACACAAGTAACCACTTTATGAAATATTAGCAATACAGCTCTGTCTTTGATAAAGGGGTCCCTAAATGTATCTCCTTAATGTTTCGTTAATGATGATGATCCAAAAACTGAGTCATAAACATAAAAGAGCAGCTGGTGCTGAAAAGGATGCAGAAGCAGAGCCCTCATCCGAACTGGTTGCGACTCCAGTTGAGTCTTTATCCAAACAGGGTACCTCAAGTCCACTGGAGGGACTAGACCTGTGCAGCTTAACTCCTTGTGTTTTTGACCCTGAAACAAATCTCCCAGGATCTGAAGGTGCCTCAGAACTGATCCAAATCGCCTTTTTGTTCTCTAGCTTCTTGAAATGTTAAGCTGAGGCCTTCCATTGCAGGTGGATGGGATGGACCTCAGAGATGCAAGCCATGAACAAGCTGTGGAAGCCATTCGGAAAGCAGGCAGCCCTGTAGTGTTTATGGTACAGAGCATTATAAACAGACCAAGGGTAAGCAAACTCAAAGGGCAAGGTAGGCATACTTCCAACAGCATGCAACTTGGAGTCTACTGTAGCAAGGACCAAGTTGTCTGCATGTGCACCTATCAGTTACCAGAGTCTCAGAAGGTCTTTATAAAAGGTTTCCTTTGCTGTATTGAAACATTGAGCTGCCCTGCAAGTCTCTTCTATGGTACATATGAAGACTTTAAAATACATGGAAATATAACTAATTTGTCACCATGTCAAGTTGATATTTTGATAGTATTCATTCTGGTTAAAAAATACATAAATTCCTAAAAGGAATATAATGTGATTTGTAGTAGATTAAATATCTTTAGTTGAGTCTCTTGGAATCCATAAAGACCTCTTTTTTTTTTCTAAATCTATTCTTTATATAGAATCTCTTATCTGTACTATCACATCAGATCTTAACATATTTGTATATTTCACTGGATACAAAATTCTCATAGAGCACATTCTACTTATGTGCAAATCATTGTATAGTTATTGCTCAGCTACAGCCAATATGCAGATCATCACAGATCCTTGGGAACAGAAAACTCTTATCTCAGCCCTCAGCCATCATTGTTAAAGGATTTTTGGAATATATTTTAGTGACCCTCCATGGTGTTGTATTTCTGTAATCACAGATGTCCAGAGGCTAGGCAGGAGGATTCCAAATGTGATGCTATGGATACCACAAGACCCAAATGAAAATAAATTTTAAGAATATATAAGCACGTCAGTGGCTATTATCTAGAAAGGATAAAAACTGCAGCTTAGTATATTTGACGTATAAAATATATATAATTATTATATAATTTAGTATATATTAGTATATTTGATATGCCCTAGTGATGCTGAAAGTGAACATTGAGCTGCTAGTTTAGTGTTGATTTTGATACCTTCTTTATGCCTCACTGAAACATATCTTCATATGGAGTAGTTATTAAAAATTTGTTCCATATACTAAGAGAGTTATTCAGAGACATCCACAAGCCCTCAGAGTTGGGTTTTCTTAATACTAATTCCCTGAGATTGCTCAAACTCCTGAAGCTCTGGGAGAAGCTGCTTCTGGGTGGAAAAGCTTGTGCACACATTCCCTGGACTCCTGCATGCTGGCAGGCCTAGGGTTGATTGGCTTTATAAGAGAAGTGTTCACACATATTTAAGATGTTAGTGTTGCAATGATGGAGGGAAGGAGGCAGCACCCTGTGAGATCAGTGTCCTGACCGAGACCAGCCTTCTGGGCTCCTGTATACAGCACCCAGGTTTATGTTACCGTCTGTCTCGTTGTTGTCAGGACAGGTGTGGCTCTGGTTTGGGGTTCACAGTGTGGAACAAATGTACTGGTTCTTAATATAAGCAGTTCCTCACATCTGCAGTTTTTAACCATTCAGTTGTTTATTGTTAGGTAATAATTATCCATTCAGATAGAAAATCTGCCAAATGATAGGGCTGCCTCATGCTGCATTCTTTGCAAATGCTATTCAGTTTGTTTAAATAACTACAAATCTTCTTACATTTGTTAACATTTGTTGTGTTAAACATAGACACAGCATGGTAATATTGTAAATGGCTGTTTAAGTTGAGTTTCAGCTATTTTTTTTGTGTGGGAGGGTTTATTCCATTTTTTGTTTTATTTTAATTTCTAACTCATATCATTTAGGATAATATTATAAACTGCTGAATAGGGATTCTTAATATTACTTTGAACACTCAAACTACAAACATTTCTTTCAATGCCAATCACATTTTCTAATGAGCTAGAAAGATATTGTCTCATACACCTGGAAAATATTCCTATTTTTTTTAATTTGAGGCATAATGACACCTAATTTTATAGCAATTATTCCAGGATAAATCTTGCTTAGAAATGACATGTTTAGTCAAGTTAGACACATTTTGCTTTGGGAAACTAGAATTAATTTTGCATTTAAAATGAGATATTCTTTGTTAGTGGTGGTTTTCTTCCAAATGGAAGTAATCAGTCCTCTGGTTAGCTAAAGGAAAAACACCACAAATTTACTTACTGTAGAGTCCCTGTGTGACAGAATTTTCTTTGTGGTCAGAGGATAAACCTCCTGGAAAATCTTATACAGTTGAGAAGCTGTCCTGTCCTGTCCTTTGACTATTCAGGGATGAAAACTCTATAGAATGTCCCTGATAATCCTTTCAGTGTAACAAAGTGAATTAGGGCTGTGCACATTCTGACTGCTGGGTGGCCCGGCCCCCTTCATAGGGCCAGAGGATGGTTTGGTGTCCCCTCTGTGTCTTCTTAGTTACAATGTTTCCTCTGTCAGTTACCCTAAGGACATGTCATCACTGATTTTTCTTTTTAGCACACTCTCAGGTCTGTAACTATTTCCCTATTGGTAGAAGTGACCCTACCATTCCATACACATTGCTCCTCTGACAGCACCAAGTTGAAATCTTTTAAGGTCTGAAGAAAAGTAAAAACTAGAGGTCTCTGGGAATTCCTTGTCTTGGTCATGGTTCTGATTTGTTGTTCCACATAGTTACAAAGGACAGACCCTGGATTTGCTATGCATTGTGACCAGGAATAATCTGCCCTCACCAGGCCTCTCATGCTATCCTGTCCCCTGCTCAGTCATTTCTCCCATCTTGCTTTGTGGTCCTGTTTCTTGGCACTTGTAAGCCCCGCTTGAGTAAAGCAGGAGTTGACATTTTAAACTGGAAAGCGGGGAGGAAGTTGAGAGGAACAGAAATGTCATTGTACCCATCCCTTTTCCTGCCTTTCCTCTCAGGGGAAACACTGCAGGAAGCGTGGATTGAAAGGGTAATGTGGCAAGGCGACAGTCCTGGAGCCAGAGGACTGTGTCTCCAGCATGCTCCCATGCAGGGTGGAGTCATGTGACCAGTCCCCCCACTCCATGCCTGGCAAGGAGGCTTTGTCAGGGAGAAGTAACACAAACATTTAATTGGAGCCAGTATGAATTTTAAATGTCTGCAATTATCTTTAAAAGATCCAGTCAATAGCGGGAAAGGATGGAGATATTGGGTGTGAAAGGAAGACTATTGTGCTGAGGAAATTACTTTTTTTCTTTTTAAATATGAATGTGCTAAATTCTATTTGGCTGACTTCCTGCCTTTAGTATGTCTATTGAGCTTTAACAACCCTGGCTGAGGACTTACTACACTCAAGTCACAAAATCTAGGCGCAACACTAAACAGACTTCAAATATTATCCAAAGCTGTAAATCATTCAGTAGTAGTAGATGTCAGATTTTTCCTTTCTTTTATTAACATGTAAATCTCTGTCAAATCTTCACATGAAATGGTGAAGAGAGGAACACACCATATAGTGATTCTTGTTTTTCCCCCCAACTTTTAAAGTTTAAAACTATGGTTGTTCTAAATCAGCGTCTACTGGCTGGTCAGAGTGCAGTGTCCTTAATGGAGGGCAATGTAAAGAAATGAAGGTTACAGTGAGCTGGCAGGTAAGTGCTTACTGTGCATTCTGAACAGGCTACTGAAAAGTAATATCCCTCACTTTAAAAGTAATGAAAAAAAAAAAAGAAGAAGTTAGCACTTTCCATCTGAAACAGGTCCCTGATTCTCAGGAATCAGAAGCCAGTATGTAACCAAGCAGAGTACATGCCTTTCACGCCATGATAGTAAAACCTTTCGGGGGAAATGGCAGAAATTCCAGTCAGACTGACAATCTGTTTTCCTTCCAGGAGTGATTAGACTCAGGTGTAGACTTGGGTCATTAGAAACAAGCTTTAGTCGTCATTTGAGAGGAGCACACTGAGCCAGCTACTCAGGCCGACTTCATTGTCTCATAGGCAGCTCTGACCCATTAAGTACTGGGTTCTTGAGGTTGGGTTGTTTTACAAACATTTTTTGTGCCTTCAGCGCATCTTCTGTTTCCTTTTAGAAATCCCCCTTGCCTTCCTTGCCGCACAGCCTTTACCCTAAGTACAGCTTCAGCAGCACTAACCCATTTGCAGACTCTCTCCAGCTCACCACTGACAAGGTTGGATAATGCCCGTTGTCTTGTAGTTGCCTTTGCGGAATGTTTTGTTGTTTCGACTGTGCCTTTGTCCCAGTTCACTGTTTATCACACTTAGCCAGAAGAAGAAAGAAAACAACCCATTGTGTATTCAGAGTAGACATGAACTTTGTCCTGCCAGAGAATATTTATATATTTATATATAGTTAAAGGATTCCAGTGTTTCTCCTGCATTTTTGTTTGATTTTTTTTTCCTGTTTAAATTTTAGTTGCTATTTGTATAAACTACTTTAATATACAATTTCCATAAGCTCTGTATTGTCTTAAAACATCTTCAGATTTGTACACTCTGCAAATCACTCTGCAAATAATTGTGGTTTTGTGTGTGTGTGTGTGTGTGTGTACATGACAAAATCTTCTGAATATTCATAGAATAAGTCTATATAAATGCCAGATCATGAAGTGTAACTCTTTCTGTGCTTATCATTTTTCCTAGTGTATTCTCATATTCGAATGAAATTATAAAACCAAATTTGAAAAAAAAATTTATAAGAATTGTTTTATATCAAAATTCAGTAGTAGAAAGGGGAAAAGCTGTCAGAATTTTATTTTAGAGACTACTTTATGAATATTCGTTGGATTTCCATGTTACTATGTCATGGATAAGAGCAGAAGCCATACCTGGAAGGGATGTTTTCTGTGACCATGATTCTTACAGCTTTCAAGTACAGTCATCTATTACTCCCCAACTGACCCTTTTGCTCCCATACCATTTAAGGTTTGTCTCCATGCAAGGTTTTTAAAGTGCATGTGTTTGTTTTGTTTTGTGTGTGTGTGTGTGTGTGTGTGTGTGACATTCATATTCATTTATTTGCTGTGAGCACATGGGCTCGGGTGATTTCATATGGCCATTGTAAAAATACATATTTTATTAACAGATTTCAAGAAGTGCTAATAACAAACTAGTTACATGATCTTGATACAAGCAATTAGAAGACTTAACTGCTCCTCCAGGAAGAAGGCAAACCTTGCTTCTATGTTTAGCCAGTTGGCTTAGGGTACAATTTTGCTATATAGTGTTGTGCCTGTTGTCCTGACAAGATTTTAAGATGGTCAGATTTTTTCCTTTATTATTAATTAAAATAATAACAGCAGCAAGAACAAGGTAGAAAGACCTACAAAATAAACATCCATAGATTTGAATAAATTTATGTTAGGCAAATATTACCTTTTGATCATACAGAGAAATAAATTTCTTTTTAACTAGAAAGCTTCTTAAGTACATGTCTTATCTATTTTAGGGTGATGTCTGAATTTTGGTTGGATCAAGTGAAGTTTCTGGTGTTCTTGCACATTTTTATTTGTAACATTATGTGAGAGACTTTAGAGCATGCTATTCTGGAAGACAACAGAGATTTTCAATTGGCACTTGTAACTTGTATTTGTTTAATCAGTGATGTGTAAACTGAACATTGTTAGTACAGCTAATTCTATGACTGCAGATCAATTGCCCTGAATTTGTCAGTCAGCCCTGTGCCTTTGCTGGTAAACTGTGTGCATTTTGAATTAGCAAAAAGATTATATTTAGTGCATGAAGCTCTAGCGTTGATATGTTTCATGGTATTCCTACTACCAGCTAATCATTTTTAAGTGTTTAAGAATGTTTTCTGTTAGAACATGTTGTTTATAGAAAATAGTAAACATACACATAAATTACAACAGGCTATGTAAGTTTATTTTTTCATAAAAGTGACATAAAGGATAGAGAATTATAGATTGAAAAACCCAGAGACTGCCTGGTACTAGGCACAGTGCTTTATTTGATTGTCCCTGATCTTGAGACACAGGTACTGTCTTACTGTGGATACTGGAGAAGATAGGAAGGTTTAATACAAACTACATTGTGGTAAGAACTATAGGAACTTACCAGCAAGGTGGCTTAGCAGCTCAAGGTGCTTGCTGTCAAGACCAATGACCTGAGTTCAATCCCTAGAAAGCACCTGGTGTAGGAACCAGTTCTAGCAACTCCATGCTCACTCTGAGGCATGTGCACTCCTGAGTCACCCATGCTACCATACTAAGTAAATAAATGTGATAGAGAAGCACTAAGGAGAAAGAAGTCTAGCACCTGATTTTAAAGATTTGTCCTTCACAGGCCTTAGTTTCATCTGAGCAATAAATGAGGGAATCTGGGGAACCAAATAGTTTACAGGCCTTTCAAATTCCAACCTGCTGCCCAATAGTAACTCATATAAGAACTTGATTATACCGAATTAAATTTTAAAGTAGTACCAGTGGTTCTAAGTGACAAAAGACGTGTCTCATCTGGCTTTGTTGAAAGGCTCTCTCATGAGCCATTTTAGCAATAATCAGTTGGAGATGGGTTTAAACCCATACCTGACAGAACCGTGTCTGTTCTTTATGTTAACAAGCAGGCTGTCTTGGGGGAGCAACCTGCATGTGTAGTGCTATTTCTGTGGATTTGTTCAGAGTTGTTCAGAGAGAGGATTCAAGTAGTAACAAAGAAGTGTTCATGTGGGGCTGGAACTGTGACTCCATAGACGACCTCATATATGCAGGATCCTAGGTGCAGTCCCCAGATCCTCCAAAAAAAAAAGAAGTATTCATGTATAGCCTTGCTTACAAGTTTTGTTGTTATTAGTATTATATTCATGTATTTTGTGGGTGTGAGTATGTGGGCATGCACATGGATGGTCTACACCATGGAGATCATAAGTCAGCTTGTGGAAATCAGTTCTTTCCTTCTACTGTGTGAGCCTAGGTATTGAACTCAGGCCCTTCGGTTTTGCCCAGTTGCCTTTACCTACTTAGCCATCTTAGTGGCCCTCACTAACACCTTTTAAGGGATAGTTCTTTGTTAATTTGCTTCCTGTTGTTTTTTTTCCTTGACAGACTTGAATGACCTATAAGATCTGCACAAATCTTTACATTTTTTTTTCAGTAGGGAAATTTGAACATTTTTCTCTCTTGGGTCATTTAAGCCTTCAAATTGAGTTGTTCATTTGTTTAGATTAGCAAATAACAATTTAATGAATTATGTTGATTCCCACATCCTGTCTAACACTTCTTACATGCAAATGCAAGCTTTCTATTATTTGGAAAACATTTTAGAGCTGTCCTTTGGTTTTGGAATCATATTCTTGCTTGTTTTCCTTAAAGCTTTCACGATATTGCACATGCCCACTGAATTCTTCTCGTCCCCACAGACACCCAGCCAGTCAGAATCCGAGTCAGAGAAGGCTGCATTGTGCAATGTTCCTCCCTCCTCTCCTTCAGTGTTCTCAGAAATGGGTAGTGATTGTGCACAGTCATCTGCAACCACAGTCTCAGAAGATGAGGACAAAGAGGATGAGTTTGGTTACAGCTGGAGTAAGTTGTCCCTTTGTGACGCCCTTAATTATAAGAAGTGTTGAAATAGCTCTGGGTTTGTTCTGTATGTCTCAACTCTAGTGATATAGACTGCAGTTGTAGGTGGGAGGACTACTGTTTGTTTTCCTTGAATACAATGTGCATTCCCAAGGCATGACATACCTTCCTCCTTTACTTTAATTGCACATTTTCATAAATCCCTCTTGCTTCTCATATGAAAATTATAGCAGTCAAGACATCATCTCAGAACCCAGTACAGGATCAGCTCTCGAACAACCTTGGCCTGTTACAGCTTTAGACTCCTCCTTGTAGTATCTGATGGCTATTGGTATTATGCCCTAAAATTCTGGTATTTTGGGTATTAGAATGGTGATTATAATTACTAAGATCAACTCTTGGGCATCTGTTAAGTTGTCTCACGTTTTCAGTACAGTTCTCTCAGGTTACCAATATTGTATTAGGTAATGTCTGAGGAATGCTGACACAGTGCTCCATGCATGAATTCAGCCAAAAGTCATGAATGTTTCATCATATTAAAATGTTTAATTACAAAAATGTTTTAGATTTATGTATTTGATTTTATGTGGATAAATGTTTTGCCTGAATGTGTGTGTTTTCACCACATGTGTACCTAGAGCCCTGGGTAATACTAGGAAGGCCTCAGATCCTCTGGAACTGGAGTTATAGGCAGTTATGAATCACTCTGTGGGTGCTGGGAACTGAACATGTGTTGTTTGCAAGAACAAAGATTACTATTAACACTGAGCCATTTCTCCCGCACTCAAAATTGTACCCTTCTTCCAGCCTTGAGCAGAGCAGGCTAATCAGACCTTGTTTGCCACAGTTGCCTAGACCACCTGGGGTGGAATTTTCTGACCAGGGGGATGTCGCCTGTTTACCACATCCACAGTATTCCTGCAAAAAACAAGACTGCCTGCTGAGCTTGTTTTGAAGAACACAGCTGAAACTAAGGATGGGTTGTTATATAAATGCAGAACTGAAAATTAAACTTTGAGCCATGATGAGAACTTTTGTCTTGACTTCATTCTTCTCCCACCTGCCTACCTTAATTCCAACCTCCCTTTCAGGTAAACCCAGTTTGCCTGTGGCTGCTGGGTGGCTACACAAAATGTTTTATTTTAATAACCTAATTGTTCACTTTAAGAAACCTATACTGCACATACTTTCGAAAGCATAGAACATGTAAGTTACCGCGCTTGATTGCAAAAGGTGTCCAGAGATATTCATTTAAATGATGTAGGAATGAGTCAATATAAGTGCAGGTCATTAGCCCTATAGTAATTTTCTAAGAGATGATTTGTCGAATGTGATCACCAAATCAAAATCATCCAAATGTTACAGGTTGTTGTTTGTTTTTTTAAATCAGGTTACCACAAAACATAATGGCTTAAAAAATAAGAACTTGGGACTATTGACTTGCTCGTCAGGGCTCCACTTCTAAGATGACTCACTGACACGGGCTTTTGCTCTGAGCACCTGCTTGTGTCCTTATCTCTCAGATTAAATCGAGTAGACAAACTGTTGATCAGATCATGCAGTCAGAGCATACTGCTTAAGGTTGGGACGGTATATTAACTTGTTCTGTCCTAATGGCTCTGTATACCAGGGAAGACCACTGTAGAGCTTCTGGGTAGCTGTCCATCATGATGTGATGCATACTACAGATTTGCCTCTGTTGATGAAGCCTCTCCACTGACCAGTTGAAGTAAAGAATTCTGGGTATTTTGGCTCTGTGCTTCTCTCCAAGTGATCAATTGATTCTTCTGGTTTAATCATAGTCTTGGGAGATTATAAATTTAAGTCACTTCTGTTGGACCCAATGCTGCCAAGATGAACTGGTTAATAGTCTCATATTATACTGTGTTTACCCTCAATACAACAAAACCCCTCAGGGTTTAGTTTTTCTGTGAAAACAGTCCTGATGTCCAGGCAGCCAGTCTAACTTTAAGCTGCCAAAGAAATTATTATATCCTTTAAGATAAATCTAAATAAGCTTGTATGTTAAAACTTCTGTCTGTGAATTAACTGTAAATGCATTTTTTGTTATGTGTAGAAAATATCCAAGAGCGTTATGGAACCCTAACAGGCCAGCTCCATATGATTGAGCTGGAGAAAGGTCATGGTGGTTTGGGTCTAAGTCTTGCTGGGAACAAAGATCGAAGCAGAATGAGTGTGTTTATAGTGGGGATTGATCCCACTGGAGCAGCAGGGAGAGATGGCCGACTGCAGATTGCTGACGAGCTTTTAGAGGTAGGTGATAGTAGTCAGTTTTGAATATGCTATTGCTACATCAGATCGTGAAACCTCAGTTTCCAGAAAGCCACCCAGACTTTGTAGAGTGACTAAGAAAACCATCTGTTGCCTAATAAAACTGATGCAGTACAGAAAATTTGGCTCTATACCAGATCTCTATAACATAGTTTGTGTTCCATTAACTCACATTAAAGGCCATGACTCTGCGGCTCCAGGAACAGTTTTTGTCCCAATATAGAAATAATAATCACACTTCAAAAAAAACATTTTTTGTGTGCTTTATTTGTGTTAAGAATTTTTTTAAATGCCAAATGACCAAGCATTCCCCAGTAATGATGCTGACCCACTGGACATTGTAGAGGTCAAATCCCTAATGAAATAAGTATTGGGGGTGAGGTGAGATAAGGCCAAGTCTAACGGAAATGGTATTTCAGCCTGCCAAACAAAGTAGATCTACTGACCATACGTTAGTAGTTAGACTGTGTTTGCCTTTCCCTTGCCTCCTGAGGCAGAATCAGCATAACGTCACACTGCCTTTGACTCTTCCATGTGTTGCAATATCTCTGCTGTTGAGACTAGTTCTGGTCTCAGTGGTTTAGTGACTGGACACCTTGGCTGGCAGTTTCATTTCTGTAGAGTGCTGCTCTGCTTACAGAGAGTCTACTGCCATGCTCTGAGCCTGACAGGAATGACTTTTGGTACCCTGTTTCCCAGGACATGCTTCTTAAGACCAAGGTTTACCCAGGTATCCTTTGCAAGCCACAGAACCTTTATCTGTTAGGAAGCTGACTGTCTTCTCAATTTATTGGGTCAAAATGGTGTTTCTACAAACTGTCTAGGGATATCAGAATTCATGTATGCCATGTTAATGTTAGCTTTAAGCATAAGATCTTCTGTATTCATATCCAAGTATTAGGTTGTGTTCTAGAGAGGAAAACTGTATATAGTATGATGAAGAGAGCAATTCACTTTTTATTAGCTAGACAAGAAGATAAAACTAAAGAAATGAATAATTTTAGGTTCAACTAATGATACTTATTCCTCATAGATCAATGGCCAAATATTGTATGGCAGAAGTCATCAGAATGCTTCATCAATCATTAAATGTGCTCCGTCTAAAGTAAAAATAATTTTTATCAGGTGAGCATTTTCTGTTTGGTTTACTAAATACTTGGTAAACATTTCACCTTAATTATTTTCAATGCAAAGAAGACATTTGATATATGACCTATGACTTTGGGATTAGAGAATTTGTTTCTAATAATCTTTATGACTCTTCAAGTAAGAGGATGGGAATAATATCATAATATCACAGACATGCATTCTTTTTTAGAAATGCAGATGCAGTGAACCAGATGGCTGTATGTCCTGGAAATGCAGCAGATCCTCTGCCTTCTACCTCAGAAAGTCCTCAGAATAAGGAGGTAGCTCTAAAATTTTATTTCTCGGGGAAGATTTGATTGATATATCTCATTAACTTATTAACCATACAGGGATTCAAAGATAAGCTAGAATCTCCTTGGCATTCTAATCGCTCCTATCAGACAGCACTTATGAGAATAAGCATCCCACTTAGCAGTGGCCACCTGAAGAGCCTCATGTGCAACAGAGCGGTCTGTTCTGCTCTGGAAAGAGACTCAATGGAGATGTTACATGTTGAAGAATATGGTGGAAGGTTAGGGGACAGAAGTGCTGTGGTCGGAATACGCAGAGTAAACAGGAGCACACATCCCAGCAACGTCCTGAACCTGAAACTTCAACCAATATTAAGGAATGATATTGGGAAAGTAGTGCAGAGCGACAAGAAAGGGTCATCTAGAACGGAGACGTGCTCAGGCTTGGGAATCTCTGTGAAGGCCAACCCTGCTAGTTTCCATCATCACGAAAATTCTGGTTTAACTCTGTGGAAGTTCCTACATGCTCACTGCTGGCAGAGAAATGAGCCATGAGAGGCAAGAAGGAAACTCAGCATGACTTAGCTAGCTGGATTGGTTCAAACTTCTGAAGCCGGATGGATCCCAGATTTTTTTTTTTTTAAGACATAAATAAGTACAGGGAAAAAAGTTTTCTGGTAACAGTTACCTCAATCCCATATGCACAATTAAGCTTAAAGCATAACTACATCAGAACTTGATTGCAAAGTATCTGTGACCTCTATCATTAACAGGGGTATATAGATTAAGGACCTAGGATCTGGTATAGTCTCTGACTGAGATAGTTTACAGGTCCCCAGGCTAAAAAGTACATGTGACATCTGCCCTGAGGATGGGTTCTATTGACAAGGAATGCTCAAGATCAAGATATAGGGAGGAAGAATTTAGGGTAAACATAGTAGTCTGGAGATTCAGTTGTAACCTGGCACTACAGATAATACAAATTGCCAGGCAGTTAACAATATCCACTCCTATCTTTCCAGCATAAAACAGGCATATGCTTCCCTTCCATTGAATAAACAAGCCTATATGTTTGTCGTCTGGTTTCTTTAATGCTTATCTGTTAGCAGGAGGAATTAGTGCCCTCCACATAATGAATGGTAGTTATGTTTTCAAAATCTTACTCTCAGTCATTTCAGGGCAGAGACATTCGAGGAACTACAAAAACAGAGAAAAGATGAGAACGCATTCACAGCACACAGGAAGAAGGAAATGTCACGTCAGAGGTTTTACACCAAATCCATATATATTCATGCCTACACAAATGTACTTATTGAGCCAAAGAGTCAGAAAGTATTTATTCAACAGACATTTCTAGAATAATTTGATGATTTGGGTAAGAATGGTGATTAAAATACAAGGCTCTCTTCCACATGCCAGTAAATATCTTCAACAAAATTATGGAGGAAAACTTCCCTAACCTAAAGAGAGAGATGCCGATGAACGTACAAGAAGCCTACAGAACTCCAAACAGACTGGACCAGAACAGAAATACCTCCTGTCTCATAATAATCAAAACACCAAATGTACTAAACAAAGAAAGAATATTAAAATCAGTAAGAGAAAAAGGCCAAGTAACTTATAAAGGAAGACCTATCCGAATCACATCAGACTTATCACCAGAGACTATGAAAGCCAGAAGATCCTGGGCAGATCTCATGCAGACACTAAGAGAACACAAATGCCAGCCTAGACTACTATACCCAGCCAAACTCTCAATCATCATAGATAGAGAGACCAAAATATTCCATGATAAAACCAAGTTTACACAATATCTTTCCACAAACTCAGCCCTGCAAAGGATAATAGGTGGAAACCACCAATACAAGGAGAGAAACTACACCCTGGAAAAAACGAGATAGTAACCTTCTTTAATCAAACCCAAAAGTAGATAACCACTCAAACATAAAGATAGCATCAAGAATAGCAGGTGGCAATAATCACTATTCCTTAATCTCTCTTAATATCAGTGGTCTCAATTCCCCAATAAAAAGACATAGACTAACAGACTGGATACGTAAACAGGACCCAGCATTTTGCTGCGTGCAGGAAACACACCTCAGTGTCAAAGACAAACACTACCTCAGAGTAAAAGGCTGGAAAACAATTTTACAAGCAAATGGTCCCAGGAAACGAGCCGGAGTAGCCATCCTAATATCAGATAAAATTGACTTTCAACCTAAAGTCATCAAAAAAGACACAGAAGGACACTATATACTGATCAAAGGAAAAATCCACCAAGATGAACTCTCAATTCTGAATATCTAGGCTCCAAATGTAAGGGCACGCTCATTTGTAAAAGAAACTTTACTAAAGCTCAAAGCACACATGGCACCTCACACAGTAATAGTGGGTGACTTCAACACTCCGCTCTCTGAAATGGATCATTCAGGAAAGCAGAAACTAAACAAGGGACACAGTGAAACTAATTGAAGCCTTAGACCAAATGGAACTAACAGATTTTTATATATATATAAAACATTTCATGCTAAAGCAAAAGAATATACCTTCTTCTCAACACCTCATGGTACCTTCTCCAAAATCAACCATATAATTAGTCACAAAAAAGACCTCAACAGATATAAGAAGATAGAACTAATCCCATGCCTCCTATCAGATCACTATGGAATAAGGGTGGTCTTCAATGGCAACAAAAACAACAGAAAGCCCACATACATGTGGAAGCTGAACAATGCTCTACTCAATGATAGCTTGGTCAAGGAGGAAATAAAGCAATCAAAGACTTTTTAAAATTTAATGAGAATGAAGGCACAACATACCCTAAATTATGGGACACAATGAAAGCGGTGCTAAGAGGAAAATTCATAGCCCTGAGTGCCTCCAAAAAGAAAGGGGAGATAGCATACACTAGCAGCTTAATGGCACACCTGAAAGCCCTGGAACAAAAAGAAGCAAATACACCCAAGAGGAGTAGAAGGCAGGAAATCATCAAACTCAGGGCTGAAATCAAGTAGAAACAAATAAAACCGTACAAAGAATCAACAAAACAAGGAGGTGGTTCTTTGAGAAAATCAACAAGATAGATAAGCCCTTAGCCAGACTAGCCAGAGGGAACAGAGACAGTATCCAAATTAACAAAATCAGAAACGAAAAGGGAGAGATAACAACAGAAACTGAGGAAATTCAAAAAATCATCAGATCCTACTACAAAAGCCTGTATTCAACACAACTAGAAAATCTGGAGGAAATGGACAATTTCCTAGACACATACCAAATACCAAAATTAAATCAGGATCAAATAGACCATCTAAACCGTCCTATAACCCCTGAAGAAATAGAAGTGGTCATTGGAACTCTTCCAACCAAAAAAAGCACAGGTCCAGATAGTTTTAGTGCAGAATTATACCAGACCTTCAAAGAAGACCTAACACCAATACTCTATAAAGTATTCCACAAAATAGAAACAGAAGGAACACTACCCAACTCGTTCTATGAAGCCACAATTACACTAATACCAAAAGCACACAAAGATCCAACAAAGAAAGAGAATCTCAGGCCAATTTCTCTTATGAATATCGATGTAAAAATAATAAAATTCTTGCCATCCGAGTCCAAGAACACATCAAAACGATCATTCACCCTGAACAAGTAGGCTTCATCCCAGGGATGCAGGGATGGTTCAAATAAAGGAAGTCCAGGAACGTAATCCACTATATAAACAATCTCAACGAAAAAAACCACATGGTCATTTCATTAGATGCTGAGAAAGCATTTGACAAAATTCAGCATCCTTTCATGTTAAAGGTCTTGGAAAGGTAAAGAATTCGAGGCCCATATCTAAACATAGTAAAAGCAATTTACAGCAAACCGGTAGCCAACATCAATCTAAAGGGAGAGAAACTTGAAGCAATCCCACTAAAATCAGGGACTAGACAAGGCTGCCCTCTCTCTCCATATCTTTTCAATATAGTACTTGAAGTTCTAGCTAGAGCAATCAGACAACAAAAGGAGGTCAAAGGGATGCAAATTGGAAAGGAAGAAGTCAAACTATCACTATTTGCAGATGATATGATAGTATACTTAAGCGACCCAAAGAACTCCACCAGAGAACTCCTACAACTTCAGCAATGTGGCCAGATATGAAATCAACTCAAGCAAGTCAGTAGCCTTCCTATACTCAAAGGATAAGCAGACTGAGAAAGAAATAAGAGAAATGACACCCTTCACGATAGACACAAACAATATAAAGTATCTTGGTGTGACTCTAACCAAATAAGTGAAAGGTCTGTATGACAAGAACTTCAAGTCTCTGAAGAAAGACATTGAAGAAGACCTCAGAAGATGGAAAAATCTGCCATGCTCATGGGTTGGCAGGATTAATATAGTAAAAATGACCATCTTGCCAAAAGCAATATATAGATTCAATGCAATCTCCATCAAAATCTCAACTCAATTCTTCATAGAGTTAGAAAGAGCAATTCAAAAATTCATCTGGAATAACGGAAAACCCAGGATAACTAAAACTATTCTCAAGAGTAAAAGAACTTCTGGGGGAATCAATATCCTGGACCACAAGCTGTACTACAGAGCAATAGTGTTAAAAACTGCATGGTATTGGTATAGTGACAGGCATGTAGATCAATGGAACAGAATTGACCCAGAAATGAATCCACACTCCTATTGTCACTTGATCTTTAACAAAGGAGCTAAAACCATCCAGTGGAAAAAAGATAGCCTTTTCAACAAATGGTGCTGGTTCAACTGGAGGTCAGCATGCAGAAGATTGCAAATTTATCCATTCTTATCTCCTTGCACTAAGCTCAATTCCAAGTGGATCAAAGACCTCCACATAAAACCAGACACACTGAAACTAATAGAATGGAAACTAGAGAAGAACCTTGAACGTATGGGAATAGGGGAAATTTTCCTGAACAGAAAAGCAATAGCTTATGCTCTAAGATCAAGAATTGACAAATGGGACCTCATAAAATTACAAAGTTTCTGTAAGGCAAAGGGCACTGTCAAAAGGACAAAGCAGCAACCAACAAACTGGGAAATGATCTTTACCAACCCTACATCTGACAGAGGGCTAATATCCAATATATACAAAGAACTCAAGAAGTTAGACTCCAGAGAGCCAAATAACCCTATTAAAAATGGGGTACAGAGCTAAACAGAGAGTTCTCACCTGAAGAATACCTAATGGCTGAGAAGCACCTAAAGAAATGTTCAAAATCCTTCGTCATTAGGGAAATGCAAATCAAAACAACCCTGAGATTCCACCTCACACCAATCAGAATGGCTAACATCAAAAACACAGGAGACAGCAGTTGTTGGAGAGGATGTGGAGAAAGAGGAACACTCCTCCACTGCTGGTGAGATTGCAAGCTGATACAACCACTCTGGAAAGCAGTCTGGCGGTTCCTCAGAAAACTGGGCATGACACTCCCGGAGGATCCGGCTATACCACTCCTGGGCATATACCCAGAGGCTTCCCCTGCGTGCAATAAGGACACATGCTCCACTATGTTCATAGCAGCCTTATTTATAATAGCCAGAAGCTGGAAAGAACCCAGATGTCCCTCAATGGAGGAATGGATTCAGAAGATGTGGTATATTTACACAATGGAATACTATTCTACAATTAAAAACAATGAATTCACGAAATTCTTAGGCAAATGGTCAGAACTGGAAAATATCATCCATAGTGAGGTAATCCAATCACAAAAGAACACACATGGTATGTAGTCACTGATAAGGGGATATTAACCCAGAATCTCGGAATACCCAAGATGCAATTCACATATCAATAGATTTCCAAGAAGATGGAAGGAGAGACCCCTGGTCCTAGAAAGACTGGATGTAGGGGAATACCAGGCCTGTGAAGCGAGAGGGGGTTGAATGGGGAACAGTGGGATGGAAGGGGGCTTATGGGACTTTCAGGGAGGGAGGAAATGGGAAAGGGGAAATCATTTGGAATGTAAATAAAAAATATAGAAAATAATAAAAAAAGGAAATAATTTAAAAAAAAAAAAAGAATGCTGCATGGTGCCTCTTCCGTCAGCGCAGGCTCCTGCTGCAGTTAATTGTGGAGCAAACCTTAGTGTAGGCTCCTCCAGTGCTCATGGAGGAAGCCCAGGCAAGCATTCAACCACCTGAGTGTTTGAATGCTGTCCAGTCACACCTCCCAAGTATTTTAATATAAAACACACATAACTATGATCAGATATTAAACTGCAAGTAATATATAACATGGAATCATTCTGATTAAGTGGCTCTTACATTTGACACAAACAAAAAATGCTAGCTATTACCTATTGGCTGTTTTTCTTTGTCAGGTGGAACCAAGTACTACATCTGCTTCACCTGTGGACCTCAGCTCACTTACACATGTGTACCATCTGGAGCTTCCTAAGGTACTTCTGCTCTGACTGGGAGTTAACCACTGAGTTCCCTCACACACTGGAACTGTTCACAGTCTCCAGAGAGCAGCATCTGCACCATCTGGGGTCTCCTTAGAAATGCAGGTGCTGGGACCCACCCCGAGCTTCCTGTGAGTGAGGGGCACTAGGAATGGGCCTGGAAGTCTGCTTTAATAAGCCACCTTGATTGTACTGCACAGTAACACCTGAGAACTCCTGAGCTAATCAGTCCCTTTACTGTGATCCAGCTTTTCCTGATACTAGTATTATTCAAAGATACGAAATGTGCCTTCTCTCTGATTCATTTGCTGAGATGCTGGTCAGATTCTAAAATGAAGAAACAAGTGAAAAATTACTGCTGTTTATAAAACTGAAATAACTATAAGTTCAGATGTTAGGCTCCTGCTTAGTGAGGCCTGACTTTCAGTTCAAATACTGCTCACTGAAATGGTTTGCTGAAAAGAAACATGTTTTCCCCTACTACAGTTCATACTGAGGAGATAGAGGATCCGAACAATCAAGAAAGAGCTCAGACACAGGGGGCGAAGGAAGTGGGAGAGGCTAAATGCTGTTTCCAGGAAAGGCTGAAAAGTGGACGGTTGGAGTGGCCAATTTCCTCCAGCCATGAGGCTTTGAGGCCTGATCCTCTGAGCCTGTGTCATTTTGCCTAGGCAGAGCCTGAGCTTCTCATTAATTTCCTCAACTATAATTTGAAGACAATATTCATACATTTTTTGTCTTATTCAATCATAAAGATTAAATGAATTACTTATATACTAGTGTAATTCCTAGCATACAGCCAGACTATTGGAAAAATACAATGACTGTATTGATTTAGTTTTTTTTTTTTAAAAAAAAAAACAAACCAACAAATCAGACCTGTACAAAGATGGGCTACTTCATGAGCTGGCACCACACCCATGCAGGGATACTTCATCGTACACAGGCAGCCACAGCTGCTATGAGGTCTTGTCATGGGTAGAAAAAAGAAGGTTTTGTTATGAACTATTTTGCTTTAGACAGAGCGACCAGAAGTCATTAAAAGCTTTTCCTTCCTGCCAAAACTGTCCATATATTTTAATTAGAATCCCTCCTGTTGCCATGTCAGAGTGATTATGTCCTCTGCTTCTGTCCAAATTTCAGACCTTAGTTTGTTTTAAATTTGTAAATGCCAAAGCCACTGTTTAATAATGCAATTATCTATCTATACCTTAATTATAGTCATTAGGAAGCACTTAAATGTATGCTGAAATTTTGGTATGAGTTATTTTTTCATTTTTAGTTCATATTTATCTGGAGAAATTTGAAAATATGGTAAATGTCCCACATGCCCTTTTATAGCAATTCAAATAGATTTCCTCATGCTTAGTGTATGCTGGAATAAACAAGTGCCAGAGAATGCTAGAAAATGAGCATGGTAGTTGAGTGGCACACAGCACTAACTATCGCAGCTGAGAGCACAGACGGACAGGCAGACCACCTGGTATGTGTATAATCCACAACCTTAGTGGCTTTCTGTGATGTTAATTCAATTAATCAAAAAACTTTCATCAGAAATTTATATTTAGTACTTTTTACCCTAGAAAATAAGTATACATTACAGCATGTAACAGATTTTATGATTGTCAGAAATCTGTGTCGCATTCATGTGATTTTTACATAGAAGAAATCTTCAAGCAAATTACAAGCTTTTCTTCTGAATTTTAGAAAGCCTTTCACTTTCTGATAATAACTGTAGCTTGTTTACTTCTGTCTCACTGCTAATTCTTGTTGACTTCTTGCTGCGTATCTTTATGATCCTGCAGCATGAATTGTTCTCTATTGCTTTTGTAGCCCTTGGGTCGATGGTATGTTGGGTCATCCTGGCTACATATCATTACATTAAATCAGTTCAAGTTTCCTGACTGGTCTTCATTTACTTGTCTAGGATCAAGGAGGTTTAGGCATTGCTATCTGTGAGGAAGACACACTCAATGGAGTCATGATCAAGAACCTCACTGAGCATGGGGGAGCAGCCAAGGTGACACTGGGAACTTTCTTGCTGCTGAGAAGTGCTGGAAGAGGGGGATTACTCTGAAATGGTTACTCAAATCTTCCACATGTCACCCTAGGATGGAAGGCTCAAACCTGGTGATTACATCTTGGCTGTGGATGATGAAGTTGTTGCTGGGTATCCTATTGATAAGGTATATTTTGCAATAAAGGCAGTGGCACTGCCAATCTATCCTTTGACCTGGCTCAGTGAGGGCATAGGAATTAAGACTGGGTAGATATGCAAAATAGATTGTTTTAAAAAGGGGGGGTTTTCCCCAGGTCTCCCAAATTTTGTTTTCTGTTTTCTAATCAAAGTGATGTTATGATTTTACCTGATCAGTTATTCAGTCTTCACTGTTACTTCTGATAAATGTTACTTCTGGTTTCTTTTGAGAAACCTGGAACCACTGAAGAGTAGCTCAATTCATGTTGAGTATATGGGCATATTTTCTCATGAATGTTTACCCTTAGGTAGCTCTTATGCATGTTGCTATTAAATAAATTTGAATATGCAGCCATTACATGTCTGGCATCTTTTAGTGTTGAACAGCTCCTTGAATCTATAGTCTCAATGATCTTATTGTAAATAGGCACCAGAAGGCGGAGGTGGCGCACGCCTTTAATCCCAGCACTTGGGAGGCAGAGGCAGGAGGATTTCTGAGTTCGAGGCCAGCCTGGTCTACACAATGAGTTCCAGGACAGCCAGGGCTACACAGAGAAACCCTGTCTCAAAAAACCAAAAAAACTAAAAGCTAAAAAAACAAAAACAAAAACAACAACAACAAAAAAAGAAGACAAAGTAATAAATAGGCACCAGAGGAAAAGCTTTATTTTCCTTGGGATGTGATATGCTCCACACACCCCTTTCTAGGGACAATCCATTTCTACATTGGTCAGCAAGAAATATAAAGCTATTTTACAATCTTTCCATTATAATGACTGTATAGCTTGACTCCTTTAACCTATAAATCTGGTTTTATTTTGAGTTTGCCTTGACTTTACTGTTGCAGAGTTTACTGTTCTGCTTTTAACATGTGCTTATCATTGTGTTCCTGTCTGCTCAGAAAGGCTTGTAGAAGCTGCATCAGATCCCTTGCAGAATCAGAAAATGGGCAAAATGATTACCGTTTCATCTAATGTAGGGATTCCGGAAAATGGGCAAGAGTGATTAGAAATGTAACAAGTTGAAAGTCACTCCCATATTTTACCAACATAAAGAAGAATCTTGACAAAAGTAGTGCAGAAGGAGAGTAGAAGCTGACCATAGCTGTAATCATTGGACAAGATGAAGGACCAGAGCAAGCCTTTCTTTCTTGTCCTCTCTAGGAACCACAGGGAAATCATTTGTCTCTTTTTTTCTTAATGAAAGATGAGTTAGAGCCCAGAAACATTGAGTTTGGGGAATTAGCTCAGCCAGTAAATTACCTAAGAATCTGAATCACTGGGGTTAAAATCGGGGTTCCATGGTAAAGAGGACTTCTAGCTACCCAAATTCCATTCTCAGCACCCGTGTTAGGCACCTCACAACTGCCCATGACTCCAGCTCCTAGGGTTCTGACACCCTTTTCTAGAGTCCACAGACACCTATATACATGTGGCGCGTACACACACACACACACACACACACACACACACACAAATAATAAGTAAATAAATACATCTAAACTCAAACAAAGAGCCCGAGTTGGATAGTCAGTTCCCATGCTGATAAGAGGAGGAGTGGGAGAAGAAATAAATTAATGTCTGGCATGCTTGCATGCCAGCTTTTATAATCCTGGGATGAGGAAGCAGAAACCAGAAATCCTTTGGGATTCATTGGACATCCAGCCCAGCCTGATCAGTGAGTGCCAGTAAGAGACCATATGGCCTCCACATACCTACATGTGTACATACAAACATGCATACACTTAACCACGTACACATACATACACACACAAATAGCTAAAGAGTTTCTAGCCATTCTGGTGACTTTTATTTGTGTGTTCACTCATTTTCTTTCAATTTTTTTTTCCTTCATATCAATTTCTGGCCAGTTCATCAGCCTTCTGAAGACAGCAAAGACAACTGTAAAACTGACTGTGCGAGCTGAGAATCCAGGTTGTCAGGCTGTTCCTTCTGCAGCTGTTACAGTCAGTGGAGAAAGGAAAGACAGCTCCCAGTCTCCTGCAGTTCCAACTCCAGACCTGGAACCCATCCCAAGTAAGGGCTGTCCCTTGAGAGTTCTATACGTACATATGGCAACGCTAATACAGTGTTTTCCTTCAGAGCAGGCCTAAGCACAGATCATTGCTTAAACAGTATTAAGTCAGAGTCTTTGGTTAAAAGAGGGCACAACAGAGTAAATTGTGGTCCCTGAGCAGGAAATCTGAAAGTATAAGTTACCCAACTATGATACCTTAGGAAGCCACTGCAAGTCCCTGCCTTAGCCTCTTCCCCAAACCAAGGAAGTGGTTTTTGCTCTCAAGTTCTTGCTAAGATCATATGCAGTAACAGGCATCCAAGTAAGGAATCACCTGTGTCATTTTGTAACTTCTACTGTTGGAATGGGAAAGTGCTTAGCTTCAGTTTTGTTGTGTATAAAGTGGTACACTCGATCTGTTTCACAACTAGGATCAGTACTGGCTGCTGTTCCACAAAGCTTAAACTTCTGGCTATTGCTGTGTATATGATAGATTCAAGTTGGGAGCTCAGAGAATACGGAAAGCTCACGTTAGATGCAAGGGACAAGACTTTCTTGTATCACTAAATGACAGTTAAATATACAGATAAAATTATTACTTGACTTTTTAGAAAAAGAGTACTCATGGATAAAAAATAAATAACTCCAAATTCTCTAAAGAATCAGAAATAATTTAAAGATTGCCTTTTCTATAGGAGGTGGGAAATTAAGGAGATAGTCTTTCTGAAATATTTCATTTGTTTGATAGTTGTTAAGGAAATATGGGCTGAAAGCATTCATTATATACTTATTCAAAAAATCTTAAGGTATGTCTGTAATTCTTTGTTTAGAACGGTTGAGAGTCATTGAAGTAACCATTAAAACTTTAATGAAGACTTTCTCAATGTTTGATCCCAAATAGTGTTGTGCATAAAATACAAAATTCTCAATGAAAACTTAGCATAAATGAAAATATCATGCACCTGCTTTTACCATTTCTGGAGCAAGAGCATAGTCTGTTTCTGACTTCCTAAAAAGAGAACAGCTTGTCCACAGCACACACTAAAAGAGTAGCACTTGGAAACCTACTTTTTCCTGGGTCATGAAACATGTGTTGTGTGCATACTTAGAAGACAAGCTGTAGATTGTTCTTTTTCTTTTTATACACCATATTCTTATCTCTCCAATTCAGAAAGGTATATAGCAAGATTTGATGTCAGAAGTATAAAATTATCAAGTAAGACTCAAGGAGAAAGATTAGAAATGAATAAAGTGAATATTTTTGCATGTATTTATAAATGCCTAGAATTAATTACATGAGAGGAGACTCTTGAGGAAACAAAGAAAAAGAAAATAAAAACTGTCAAACCATGGTGTAGCACCAGGACCAGAATTCATGATGAGCTTAGTTCCTCTGTGTGCTCGGGAGTCTGCAGGCTAGCCTGTCTTTCAGTGTGGTGAATGGTGAAGTATAGGCTACTAAATTCAAACTAGAGGCTCAACTTAACTCTAGTTTGTTTTCCTTCATACTCTGTCCCTTTTACCTTAAGAAACTTAAAAAGTACAAGATAACATAAAAAATAAACAAGTAATTACATGTCTAACCCCTATCATATTACTTTGATTATTTTAAATACAGAAGAGCTAAAATACTCAAGATAGATTTGAAGGTATCTTTCCCCTAATCTCTTTCTCCATCCTCAGAGGCAATTTGTGTGCTGAATTTGGCACATGTGTTTTCTAATCATTTTTCATTTGTGGCTCATTTGTTCTGAACTCATTTCTAGGTACAAGCAGGTCCTCTACACCAGCAGTCTTTGCTTCTGACCCTGCCACCTGCCCCATCATCCCTGGCTGTGAGACAACAATTGAGATTTCCAAAGGCCAAACAGGCCTGGGACTGAGTATTGTTGGGGGGTCAGACACACTGCTGGTAAGTATTTTACTCAGAGAAGCCCTACCACAGGAGTCCTCAAGTGATCCAAGAGACCATGAGGAGGAGATTTCTGTCCCTTTTATTAAGTCTGATGTGAAGGCTGAGAAAAAAAAATACATCATTGGCAACAAAAACTTAAGATTATGACTTTGACTAAAGCCAAGATCGACATAAGATATCAGAGTTTGTATCCTTCACTGGTGCTTGGCTTTGTTTAACTTCTTCTTTACTTAGACCCAGGATATTTCAGCCCCATATTGAGAAGAGTATGAAATACTTGATATACAAATGTTTTACATGTCAAAATACTTTAAAATTCTTTTCACTTGTAGATGGGAAGGTTGCTATATCTCTGTTATATTCATGTATGCTTTATAAATTTTATGAGTTTTATGTTCAGATTTCTTTATTCCTAGAAAAAAGTATATGCTTCTTTTAGACTTTTAAAGAAATTGTATCCTTAGGTATTTTCTTACATTATGGTGTGTGGCTCACATATGGACCCAGCAAGTATGTCCTTTTAGCTCTCTATCAAAGTACATTGTCTTTTATTCTTTCTTCTCAGCCTTCCTAGAGAGAACGGATAACACTGCTGTATGTTATGTTTGGGCCCTAGGGTGCTATTATTATCCATGAAGTTTATGAAGAGGGAGCAGCTTGTAAAGATGGAAGACTATGGGCGGGAGACCAGATTCTGGAGGTACAAAGGCTTCTTTTTAACCTAGTGTGAGAGGCAAAGGCCATGGGTGATGAGCTTCTCTTCCTTCGATCTTTCCCTCCTTCCTCTCTCCTCCCTTCCTTCAGTCATCTCACCTAGCTCCTCACCATGGTGACCTGTTTCTGCACAGGTAAATGGGATTGACTTGAGAAAGGCTACACATGATGAAGCAATCAATGTCCTGAGGCAGACTCCTCAAAGAGTACAGCTGACCCTCTACCGAGATGAGGCCCCATACAAAGAGGAGGATGTATGTGATACCTTCACCATCGAGCTGCAGAAGAGGCCAGGCAAAGGCCTTGGGTTGAGTATTGTTGGCAAAAGGTGTGTTGGAGAGAACAAACTCAGGGTGCTTTTGAAACTGAATCACCCTAATTGAATGTATCAATAGTTTATGTTCTGCCATTGTAGACAGCATGAGTCAAGGTGTTACAGGGTTGCATAGTCTTCAGCAAAAGGTCAGTTGGTATGAATTATCTGCTGTGTTATATCTTGAGGATCAATTAAGTAAGAAATAATTCTTGACCTGGGAAAATTCATCCTTAAAGGCTGAAGACATGGCTCAGTGCTTTAGAGCATTTGCTGTTCTTCCTTAGGACTTGGGTTCATTTTCCAGCACCCTTACTGGGTGGCGTACAACTGTCTGTAACTACAACTCCAGGGGCTAGACACCCTCTTCTCACCTACTTACACACAAGTTGGTTCACATGCACACAAAATAATAATTTTTGACATAGTTAAAAATTAAAATATGTTAAAAATTTCATCCTCTGGTGAATGAAACTCTAATTCTTAGAGCAAATGATTTTATTGAGTGCTACTTAGACACATGGGGAGCTAGAGAAGGGACCAGCTAAGTTCCCTATTTAAGAAAGTGGATGGCTGAGAGGTTTCAAGAAAAGACCTAAGGCTTAAAGTGGTCACTGATAGTTGTTCTGTTACAGATAAGGGAGGGTAGATAGCCTATGGACAAGTGCCACCAGCAGAGGACTGAAAGCATAAAGCAGGGCTTGGGGTCAGATGAGTGACTACCATATTATTGAAATACATATATAATATCTAAAGAATATTGATATGTAATTTATATTGATTATATTAATTTATATTTATATTAATGTACATTATTTTATGTTTATAGAAGTCATACTAACCAGTAGTGAGTTCCGTAAACATTTCTTCCTTGTGTGTTATAAGACCATCAGGATCAGATTCTATCGAATAGTTGAGCAAATGAGTCAGAACTCAGAAGCAGGGTTTGCGTAGTCTGCAGGGACTCTGAGTTACCATCATCCCTCTTTACTCCTCACAAACCACAGTCTCAAAGCTGCCTTGCACTGAGGCCCCATCTATGATTCGTGATAGTCTTTTCCATAGCCACACTTACGTTTTGGCATTAAAAGGACATATTTACCAGTTTATTTTTTGCAGAAAAAAATTGAAGACAACTTTATTTTAACGCACAAAGAAAGTGTGTGATGCTACTTGAATCTCAGTGGAAATATGTCTGGGGAAATAAGCTGTTTTGGAATACAGGACTATAGTTTTATTATTGCAAAATCACCTCAGTAAGGTTGCTGTGGCCTGCTGGGTCACCAGAGCACCTATATAAACTTATGGTAATATGTCCTAACCATTTTCCTGGAAAGCATCCAAAGAGACCATCTATTCCTAACACGCTATTTAAAAAGGAGAAAATCCATGGTTAGAAGGAGTCATTTTGTAATTGCATGCAATGTTTGAAGTCCTCTTGTGCAATTCAGATTTTACTGTACAATACTATTTATACTTACCTTTATATCTTAATGAGAAATCCCAGGGGTTTGTTTACAGTTTTGTGAAAGAATGAGAATAAGATTAATGTTTGTTTGCTTTGGATAAATCTATTGTATGTAAAAGTTAACTATAATGACCTAAAACACATAGTAGTAATGGTAGTTAAGTTGTAAGTAACAGTTTCGGTCTCTGGTATATAGCTATCATTTATTTTCAGTAATGTTAAAGATAATCTCAGCATGATCACATGACTATAGGACAGTGTCCATAGAAAACTTCAGTGTGGTATTGGAAAGCCATATACTCAGTACCCAGCCACTGACGCCTTGGTGCTTTTTTTTTTTTTAAACCATTTTGGCCCATAAAATAAGAATTGTGGTACTCACTTATGAAGAGTACATAACAGATGAGGACTAGATATGTACATGGGAGATCCTTTATATCTATGAAATACTCTTTTTTTTTTTTTTTTTTTTTTTTTTAATTTAATTTAATTTTATTTTTTTAATTTACATTCCAAATCACTTCCCCTTTCCCGTTTCCTCCCTCCCCGAAAGTCCCATAAGCCCCCTTCCCTCCCTCTTTTCTCCGTTCAACCCCCTCTCATTACTCTGTCCTGGCGTTCCCCTACATCCAGTCTTTCCAGGACCAGGGGTCTCTCCTTCCATCTTTTTAGAAATCTATTGATATGCTGATTGTGTCTAGGGTATTCTGAGATTCTGGGTCAATATCCCCTTATCAGTGACTTCATACCATGTGTGATCTTTTGTGATTGGGTTACCTCACTAAGGATGATATTTTCAAGTTCTGACCATTTGCCTAGGAATTTCGTGAATTCATTGTTTTTAATTGCAGAGTAGTATTCCATTGTGTAAATATACCACATCTTCTGAATCCATTCCTCCGTTGAGGGACATCTGGGTTCTTTCCAGCTTCTGGCTATTATAAATAAGGCTGCTATGAATATAGTGGAGCATGTGTCCTTATTGCATGCAGGTAAAGTCTCTGGGTATATGCCCAGGAGTGGTATAGCCGGATCCTCCGGAAGTGTCATGCCCAGTTTTCTGAGGAGCCGCCAGACTGCTTTCCAGAGTGGTTGTACCAGCCTGCAATTCCACCAGCAGTGGAGGAGTGTTCCTCTTTCTCCACATCCTCGCCAACAACTGCTGTCTCCTGTGTTTTTGATCTTAGCCATCCTGACTGGTGTGAGATGGAATCTCAGGGTTGTTTTGATTTGCATTTCCCTAATGACTAAGGATGATGAACATCTCTTTAGGTGCTTCTCAGCCATTAGATATTCTTCAGGTGAGAACTCTTTGTGGAGCTCTGTACCCCATTTTTTAATAGGGTTACTTGCCTCTCTGGAGTTTAACTTCTTGAGTTCTTTGTATATCTTGGATATTAGCCCTCTGTCGGATGTAAGGTTGGTAAAGATCATTTCCCAGTTAGTTGGTTGCCGCTTTGTCTTTTTGACGGTGTCTTTTGCCTTGCAAAAACTTTGTAATTTAATGAGGTCCCATTTGTCTATTCTTGATCTTAGAGTATAAGCTATTGGAGTTCTGTTCAGGAAATTCTCCCCTGTGCCCATATGTTCAAGGTTCTTCCCTAGTTTCGCTTCTATTAGTTTCAGTGTGTCTGGTTTTATGTGGAGATCTTTGATCCACTTAGAATTGAGCTTAGTGCAAGGAGATAAGGATGGGTCAATTTGCATTCTTCTGCATGTTGACCTCCAGCTGAGCCAGCACCATTTGTTGAAAAGGCTATCTTTTTTCCACTGGATGGTTTTAGCTCCTTTGTCAAAGATCAAGTGACCATAGGAGTGTGGATTCATTTCTGGGTCTTCAATTCTGTTCCATTGATCTACATGTCTGTTACTGTACCAATACCATGCAGTTTTTAACACTATTGCTCTGTAGTACAGCTTGAGGTCCGGGATACTGATTCCCCCAGAGGTTCTTTTACTCTTGAGAATAGTTTTAGCTATTCTGGGTTTTCTGTTATTCCAGATGAATTTTTGAATTGCTCTTTCTAACTCTATGAAGAATTGAGTTGGGATTTTGATGGGGATTGCATTGAATCTGTGTATTACTTTTGGTAAGATGCTCATTTTTACTATATTAATCCTGCCAATCCATGAGCATGGCAGATTTTTCCATCTTCCGAGGTCTTCTTCAATTTCTTTCTTCAGAGACTTGAAGTTCTTGTCATACAGATCTTTCACTTGTTTGGTTAGCGTCACGCCAAGATACTTAATATGGTTTGTGGCTATCGTAAAGGGTATTATTTCTCTTACTTCTTTCTCAGCCTGCTTATCCTTTGAGTATAGGAAGGCTTCTGACTTGCTTGAGTTGATTTTATATCCGGCCACTTTGCTGAAGTCGTTTATCAGCTGTAGGAGTTCTCTGGTGGAGTTCTTTGGGTCGCTTATGTATACTATCATATCGTCTGCAAATAGTGATAGTTTGACTTCTTCCTTTCCAATTTGTATCCCTTTGACCTCTTTTTCTTGTCTAATTGCTCTAGCTAGAACTTCAAGTACTATATTGAAAAGATATGGAGA
This sequence comes from Tokudaia tokunoshimensis, assembly GCA_036184795.1. NCBI lineage: Eukaryota > Metazoa > Chordata > Mammalia > Rodentia > Muridae > Tokudaia > Tokudaia tokunoshimensis. Next base: position 66,336,334 of record BTHU01000005.1, on the reverse strand, counting down.
GAGAGGGCAGCCTTGTCTAGTCCCTGATTTTAGTGGGATTGCTTCAAGTTTCTCTCCGTTTAGATTGATGCTGGCTACTGGTTTGCTGTAAATTGCTTTTACTATGTTTAGATATGGGCCTTGAATTCCTGATCTTTCCAAGACCTTTAGCATGAAAGGATGCTGAATTTTGTCAAATGCTTTCTCAGCATCTAATGAGATGACCATGTGGTTTTTTTCTTTGAGATTGTTTATGTAGTGGATTACATTGATGGATTTCCTTATATTGAACCATCCCTGCATCCCTGGGATGAAGCCTACTTGATCGTGGTGAATGATCGTTTTGATGTGTTCTTGGATTCGGTTGGCAAGAATTTTATTGAGTATTTTTGCATCGATATTCATAAGAGAGATTGGCCTGAGATTCTCTTTCTTTGTCGGATCTTTGTGTGCTTTTGGTATTAGTGTAATTGTGGCTTCATAGAACGAGTTGGGTAGTGTTCCTTCTGTTTCTATTTTGTGGAACAGTTTGAAGAGTATTGGTGTTAGGTCTTCTTTGAAGGTCTGATAGAATTCTGCACTAAAACCATCTGGACCTGTGCTTTTTTTGGTTGGAAGACTTCCAATGACAACTTCTATTTCTTCAGGGGTTATAGGACGGTTTAGATGGTCTATTTGATCCTGATTTAATTTTGGTACTTGGTATCTGTCAAGGAAATTGTCCATTTCCTCAAGATTTTCTAGTTGTGTTGAATACAGGTTTTTGTAGTAGGATCTGATGATTTTTTGAATTTCCTCAGTTTCTGTTGTTATCTCTCCCTTTTCGTTTCTGATTTTATTAATTTGGATACTATCTCTGTGCCCTCTGGTTAGTCTGGCTAAGGGCTTATCTATCTTGTTGATTTTCTCAAAGAACCAACTCCTCGTTTTGTTGATTCTTTGTATGGTTTTATTTGTTTCTACTTGATTGATTTCAGCCCTGAGTTTGATGATTTCCTGCCTTCTACTCCTCTTTGGTGTATTTGCTTCTTTTTGTTCCAGGGCTTTCAGGTGTGCCATTAAGCTGTTAGTGTATGCTGTCTCCCGTTTCTTTTTGGCGGCACTCAGGGCTATGAATTTTCCTCTTAGCACTGCTTTCATTGTGTCCCATAAGTTAGGGTATGTTGTGCCTTCATTTTCATTAACTTTCAAAAAGTCTTTGATTTCTTTCTTTATTTCCACCTTGACCAAGTTATCATTGAGTAGAGCATTGTTCAGCCTCCATGTGTACGTGGGTTTTCTTTTGTTTTTGTTGCCATTGAAGACCACCCTTATTCCATAGTGATCTGATAGGAGGCATGGGATTATTTCTATCTTCTTGTATCTGTTGAGGTCTGATTTGTGACCAATTATATGGTCAATTTTGGAGAAGGTACCATGAGGAGCTGAGAAGAAGGTGTATTCTTTAGCTCTAGGATGAAATGTTCTATATATATCAGTTAGTTCCATTTGGTCCAAGGCTTCAATTAGATTCACTGTGTCCCTGTTTAGTTTCTGCTTTCCTGAACGATCCATTTCAGAGAGCGGGGTGTTGAAGTCACCCACTATTATTGTGTGCGGTGCGATGTGTGCTTTGAGTTTTAGTAAAGTTTCTTTTACGAATGAGGGTGCCCTTGCATTTGGAGCATAGATATTCAGGATTGAGAGTTCTTGATGGTGGATTTTTCCCTTGATCAGTATGTAGTGTCCTTCTGTGTCTTTTTTGATGACTTTGGGTTGAAAATCAATTTTATCCGATATTAGGATGGCTACTCCACCTCGTTTCTTGGGGCCATTTGCTTGTAAAATTGTTTTCCAGCCTTTTACTCTGAGGTAGTGTTTGTCTTTGACACTGAGGTGCGTTTCCTGCATGCAGCAAAAAGCTGGGTCCTGTTTACGTATCCAGTCTGCTAGTCTATGTCTTTTAATTGGGGAATTGAGACCATTGATATTAAGAGAGATTAAGGCATAGTGATTATTGCCATCTGCCATTCTTGACGCTATCTTTATGTTTGAGTGGTTATCTACTTTTGGGTTTGATTCAAGAAGGTTATTATCTCATTTTTTCCAGGGTGTTGTTTCTCTCCCTGTATTGGAGGTTTCCACCTATTATCCGTTGCAGGGCTGGATTTGTGGAAAGATATTGTGAAAATTTGGTTTTATCATGGAATATCTTGGTCTCTCCATCTATGGTGATTGAGAGTTTTGCTGGGTATAGTAGTTTAGGCTGGCATTTGTGCTGTCTTAGTGTCTGCATGAGATCTGCCCAGGATCTTCTGGCTTTCATAGTCTCTGGTGAGAAGTCTGATGTGATTCGGATAGGTCTTCCTTTGTATGTTACTTGGCCCTTTTCTCTTACTGCATTTAGTATTCTTTCTTTGTTTAGAACATTCGGTGTTTTGATTATTATGTGACGGGAGGTATTTCTGTTCTGGTCCAGTCTGTTTGGAGTTCTGTAGGCTTCTTGTATGTTCATCGGCATCTCTCTCTTTAAGTTAGGGAAGTTTTCCTCCATAATTTTGTTGAAGATGTTTACTGGCCCTTTAAGTTGCAAATCTTCACTCTCATCTATACCTATAATCCTTAGGTTTGGTCTTCTCATTGTGTCCTGGATTTCCTGGATGTTTTGGGTTACGCGTTTTTTGCATTTTGCATTTTCTTTGACTGTTGAGTCGATGCTTTCTATGGAATCTTCAGCACCTGAGATTCTTTCTTCCATCTCTTGTATTCTATTGTTGATGTTTGCATCTATGACTCCTGATTTCTTCCCAAGGTTTTCTATCTCCAAAGTTGTCTCCCTTTGTGATTTCTTAGTTGTTTCTACTTCCTTTTTTAGTTCCTGGATGGATTTGCTGAGATCCTTCACTTGTTTGTTTGTATTTTCCTGTATTTCTTTAAGGTAATTTTGCATTACCTCTTTCAGGATTTCTTCCTGATGACCCACGTTCTCCTGCATTTCTCTGAGCGATTTTTGTGTTTCCTCCTCATGGGATTCCATCTGTTGATCCATCGTCTCCTGCATTTCTTTAAGCAGTTCTCGTGTTTCCTTTGTAAGGGCATCTAACCGTTGATTCATTTCTTTAAGCAATTTTTGTGTTGCCTCCTTATGGGCATCCGTCTGTTGACCCATATTCTTCTGCATTTCTTTATGCAAATTTTGTGATTCCTTTGTGAGTGCATCTACCCGTTGATTCATCTCGTTAAGCGATTTTTGTGTTGTCTCCTTGTGCGCCTCCATCTTTTGATCCATGTTCTCCCGCATTTCTCTAAGCGATTTTTGTGTTTCCTTTGTAAGGGCTTCTAACCGTTGATTCATGGTCTCCTGTAACTCTTTATGAGATTTATTTGTGTCCTTCTTGTGATCCTCTAATAGCATCATGAGAAGTGATTTTAAATCCAGATCTTGTCTTTCGGGTGTGGTGGGGTATCCAGGACTTGCTGCTGTTGGAGAGTTGGGTTCGGATGGTCCTACATTACTTTGATTACTGTTAGTAACATTCCTACGTTTGCCTTTTGCCATCTGGATACCACTGGTGTTAGTTGGTCCTGCTGCCACTGGCTGTTGGTTGGACCTCCTGTGAGCCTGCAAAGCTATTTCTGCCCCCCCCCTGGATTACCAGGATTCCCCTGGCACCGATTTCTGGGGCCTGCCTGCTCCTGAGTGACTTTGGAGCCCTAATGTGCTTTGCCCCAAGTGATCTTATATTGGGGAGGCCTTGCACATCTAAAGGCTCAGCCTAGTGGATTCCTGGAGCAGAGGTCGCCAAAGGGAGGCTGGCAGGCTCCTGCCCTGTGCAGGGGTGTGTGATCTCTCCTGGGGGGGGGAGGGGGCGTCCCTCTGCCAGGCAGAAGTCCCACAGCAGATCTGGCGCGCTGGTCACTGCAGATCAGCCCAGAACCTGGGAGCAGGTTACACACAAGCTGCCTGAACCCGAAGCGATATTATGCCTGTCTGTCTCTGAGCCTGGTGGTCCCAACTACCTGGTCACTGGAGCAAAGATGGCGGAGGGCACTCTCCGTGGCGCTGCTCACCCTGTGGTCACGATGGCCCGCCGATCTGGCACCCAGACGACCACAGCGCCAACCCGCCCTCGGGCACAGAAGGAAGCCCCAACAGGCCGTGTCCCAAGTGATGTTATATTGGGGGGAGAGCCTGGGTACCGGTCTCTCCAGCGCAGTCCGCGGGAACAGAGGTCGCGGAAGGGAAGCTGGCGGGCTCCCTCCCTGCGCAGGGTCCCTCCACCAGGCAGAAGGTCCCACCGCGGAACTGGCGCGCTGGTTACTGCAGATCAGCCCAGCACCTGGGAGCAGGTTACACCCAAGCTGCCTGAAACCGAAGCGATATTATGCCTGTCTGTCTCTGAGCCTGGCGGTCCCAACTACCTGGTCACTGGAGCAAAGATGGCGGAGGGCAGTCTCCGTGGCGCCGCTCACCCTGTGGTCACGATGGCCCGCCGATCTGGCGCCCAGACGACTACAGCGCCAACCCGCCCTCGGGCACAGACGGAAGCCCCAACAGGCCGTGTCCCAAGTGATGTTATATCGGGGGGAGAGCCTGGGTACCGGTCTCTCCAGCGCAGTCCGCGGGAACAGAGGTCGCGGAAGGGAAGCTGGCGGGCTCCCTCCCTGCGCGGGGTCCCTCCAGCAGGCAGAAGGTCCCACCGCGGAACTGGCGCGCTGGTTACTGCAGATCAGCCCAGCACCTGGGAGCAGGTTACACCCAAGCTGCCTGAAACCGAAGCGATATTATGCCTGTCTGTCTCTGAGCCTGGCGGTCCCAACTACCTGGTCACTGGAGCAAAGATGGCGGAGGGCAGTCTCCGTGGCGCCGCTCACCCTGTGGTCACGATGGCCCGCCGATCTGGCGCCCAGACGACTACAGCGCCAACCCGCCCTCGGGCACAGACGGAAGCCCCAACAGGCCGTGTCCCAAGTGATGTTATATCGGGGGGAGAGCCTGGGTACCGGTCTCTCCAGCGCAGTCCGCGGGAACAGAGGTCGCGGAAGGGAAGCTGGCGGGCTCCCTCCCTGCGCGGGGTCCCTCCAGCAGGCAGAAGGTCCCACCGCGGAACTGGCGCGCTGGTTACTGCAGATCAGCCCAGCACCTGGGAGCAGGTTACACCCAAGCTGCCTGAAACCGAAGCGATATTATGCCTGTCTGTCTCTGAGCCTGGCGGTCCCAACTACCTGGTCACTGGAGCAAAGATGGCGGAGGGCAGTCTCCGTGGCGCCGCTCACCCTGTGGTCACGATGGCCCGCCGATCTGGCGCCCAGACGACTACAGCGCCAACCCGCCCTCGGGCACAGACGGAAGCCCCAACAGGCCGTGTCCCAAGTGATGTTATATCGGGGGGAGAGCCTGGGTACCGGTCTCTCCAGCGCAGTCCGCGGGAACAGAGGTCGCGGAAGGGAAGCTGGCGGGCTCCCTCCCTGCGCGGGGTCCCTCCAGCAGGCAGAAGGTCCCACCGCGGAACTGGCGCGCTGGTTACTGCAGATCAGCCCAGCACCTGGGAGCAGGTTACACCCAAGCTGCCTGAAACCGAAGCGATATTATGCCTGTCTGTCTCTGAGCCTGGCGGTCCCAACTACCGAAATACTCTTTTAAAATAAAATTCACTGTTATTTCTCATTCTATGAAAGCTGCCCCAGTATTGCACAAAACTGCAAAGTCTCTTAAAAATAGACCCAGTTTTCACTTAGAAAAATTAACTTTTGATTAAATAAGCATTGCATTGCAGCTGAGAACCAGGCTTACTGCTGAAATCCACTGTTGCTTACAGAAATGACACTGGAGTATTTGTATCAGACATTGTCAAAGGAGGCATTGCAGATACTGACGGGAGACTAATGCAAGGAGACCAGATTTTAATGGTGAATGGAGAAGATGTCCGTAATGCCACCCAGGAGGCAGTTGCTGCCCTGCTAAAGGTAGGAACCAAGCAGCATGATTTTATATAGTAATTATATATCTTAGTCGTCATCTCAGATAAAACAAAAGTATGATACCTTCCATATCTAAACAGCAAATTTATGACCATTTATTATAACGTTATAAATTTGCTTAATAACTTTGTTAGCAGAATTCATGACATGAGTACCTGATATGCCAGCAAATCTTTAAAGTGCACATTCAGACCACAAAAGTCCTAACATGCGTTCTTTCAAGTTTCTTTTTGAATTTATTCTTATGACTTTGTTGCCTGTCATCTAAGACATTAGGAAGCCCCCCCCAAGGCTCCCCATAGCATCACAGGAGCAATGTTCCTTCATGAACCCCTTTCTAGGAATAGTACAATTGGTAATTTGTCTTGTGACCCTAAGTGGCAGAATGTCTCTCTGCTTCACACAAAGGAGTTTGTAGCCCAGTTGCCATCTGACTCAACAACATTATTCTATTTTAAAGTTAGAGTAAAACTATTTTCCAGTGTGTCATCCTCAGCACTGAAGGGAGCTTAATACCGACTCACGCAGTGCACCAATACTAAGAGTTCCTCAGGCAGTCATAAGGCTATCTCCTGGCATCCCTTACACTAGGTTTTTAACCTCTCCAGTGCTGTGACACTTTAATACAGTCTGTCATGTTGGTTGTGGGATCACACCATAAATTTATTTTTGTTGCTACTTCATAACTATAATTTTTCTACTCTTATGAGTCATGATGTAAATGTCTGCTATGGAGAATATTTGATGGTTGTGACCCTGTGAAAGGGTCATTTGACCCCCAAAGGACTTGCAACCACCAGGATGAGAACCAGACTTAGTTCTTCAGTGCATTTTATACCTTGAAGGAGGTTTCCTCAGAGGAAAGCTCATCATGAAGAACCATTCTCTTTGGGAAGGTAGAATCATCTCCCTCTGAAAATAAGCTGTGAACACTGAATACTCATCAGAACACCACTCATGGGAGGTACTTAGGAAATGGTCCAGCTTCTAGAGAAGACTGTGTTATCAGTAAGGTATTACTTGCTGCATTGTCTGTTGCCTGATGTAGATTTTTACCTGGAGTTTAATTCCATGTGGACTTGAAAATGCCACCGTGGCCCATTTCCCACGTCTGGGTTTGAGTGAACATGAACCTGTATATGTTGACCCCACAGCTGGTAGGGCTGCTGGGCCTTGCTGTCAGTAGGAATCTCTCAGACTGGGCTCCCAGAGGCCTTTTCCAGGTGGAGCTTCTCCTTAACATCTGTGGTTTGGATAAGATCCAGCACTATCATTAATTAATAGCTATCATTAGTTATTAATGGAACACACATTAAGCCTGTTATCTATTAAAGTCATCAAAACAAAGTGACCAGAATATTCTTTTTTTTTTTTTTTTGTAGAGGCATGGGATTGGTGTTTGAGACAGAATCTTGCTATGTAGCCCAGGCTATACTGAAACTCACTATGTAGCAAGCCTGAAACTCAGTGACCTACCAGCCTAACCTCTTGAGTGCTAGGAAGCCATGCCTAGCCCATAACCAGAATTCTTTAAGACAGAACAACTTCCTTTTGGAGACAAATTAGGAACAATTGCTAGCAGTGTAAGACTGAGGGATCTTACAAAAAGAGAGAAGCAAGTCTCATTGGGAAAACATAAATGGTTTTAAAGTCCACTCAGTCAGCCATTTTAAAAATGAGTCAGGCTGTATAAAATAAGAGCCATAAACATGTATATGTTGTGTGGTTTTTTTTTTTTTTTTGCTGTTTTGTCTAAAATTTTTTATGTTGAAAGAGATGATCTTTAATTGAAAATAATTTTGTACATAAATTTTATTGAAGGGGTTTTACAATAATAGGAAAGCTGTCTCAAAAAGTTCAGAATCTCAGACACTTCCCTGTATCACCTCCATTATTAGACTACACTGCATTTCTTACCTAAAGTCAGATCTTAAATGACTGCAAGGTAATTGGAATTATAACGTTACAACTGTGGAAGTATTTATCTAAGAATTATGTAGTAGGTCTGCTCAGCCACCATGCATCAAGGAAATATGACTGAATTACTTGAGTACCTTTTCTCTTAAGGAAATGTAAGTTGTGTGGGTAGTGGTTTTATGGTAGTGGTTTTTGTTGTTGTTGTTGTTGTTGTTTGCATTTTAAACCCTGAGTGTGCCTGGCTCATTTGCCCTTAAGTTATGGTGTTTCTTGAGAAATTACTTAATTCTCAATTTCTGTTTGTTTTGATAGAAATGATCTCTATGTAAATTGTGGAATACTGAAATGGACACTTGTGACTGCTATATTGCCATTATTCTTATGAGTTTAAATGTTTAAAAACCATTGTTCACAAAAGATTGGGATTGCCCTGTCTATGGAAGTCATAAAAGGAATGAATATGCCTTTAGTTTTAGGCCCTGTTTTTCTAAAGATGATTATAGACTTTGTTTTAATATTTTCATACACCATCTCCATCAGTGCTCCCTAGGCACAGTGACCCTGGAGGTTGGAAGAATCAAGGCTGCTCCTTTCCACTCAGAGAGGAGGCCTTCGCAGAGTAGCCAGGTGAGTTGCTGTGGAGTTTAATACGAAAACTGGTTCTCATGCTCAGATGTCCTCAGAGAGTCTGCCTAGGGTCACAACATAGGTCTAGCCCTCTAGCAATGTGCAACCAAGTGTAGAGTTTGACAGGGAAGAAGAAGAGAAACACGGCAGGTAGGACCACTGCACCCTGAGAGATTTGGAGACACTTTGTTTCTAGCATTCTTCTTCCACAGTCTCAGAAGTTAGGCACCTAATCAGTGTAGGCTAATCCAGTCAAAGTGACATACTCTTAAGATACTGTCAAACAACCATCAGTCAGTATTCAACTAGAAAGTTCCAGATAGGTGATTGCGAACCATCTCTATATTGAAATATTAATGGGCTAAGGATATAGTGCATTCAAAGCCGGCATGAGGGCATAAGTGAAATCCCCAGAACTCATATTAAAGAGCCAATTTTTATGGTGCTTGCTGACCTGCTAGCTTAACCAAATTGGCAAGTCTTAGGTCCCAGTGAGAAACCCTGGCTCAGAAAACAAGATAGGTGCATTTTTAGAAGGTATCTAAGGTGGACCTGTGGCGTCCACATTCATGCATTCTTATATGCACATGTAGGCCTCCTACACATATCTACATGAAAATAAATACACAAATACAACAAATATATGGTTCTTGGCAAGTTTTTCTCCTCAGTATTATCTTCAGATGGCAGAAACTCATTTTCATGAGTCTGTTCGTAAAGACCATTTACTGACTTCCTTAATTTCTGCCATTGAGTTCTTCTAGCTTGCTGGCCCTCATTATATAGTTTTAAGCCCTAGGTGTTGTGTAGTAGTTTAAATTCAAAGAGACTTAATTCTTGAAAGGGATTATGAAAGACTACTAAAATTTTACATGGGTTGAAATCAATTTCAACTATCCTTCAATCTTCAGTTATTTATATCCTTATTCCTTAAACAAACACACAAAAAAGAAACCAATAAGTATACTTAAGCTGCCTTTAAAATTTCCAGATGCCACTGTTGTTTAACAGTGTGGTTTACCAGTTTTCAGTCTAGATGAGATAAACACATGGAACAGTGGAATACTTTGTACTTAGGGGAATTATAAATTCTCGCGCTGCCTGTGTAATGATTGCTGTACATTCTAGGTGAGCGAGAGCAGCCTGTCATCCTTCACTCTCCCACTTTCTGGAATAAATACATCAGAATCATTGGAAAGTAACGCAAAGAAGAATGCATGTAAGACGGACTTTATTTTATTTTCTATTTTTTACCACTGAGCCACTTTCCTCCGTCAGACCATCCCATATCCTAATGTAGACGGAAAGCTAGCACTGGCCAAAGTCCAGACCAAATGGAGGCGTGCCCGGGCAGTTTTCCCCACTTATGCTTGCCTTACTAGTTATAGATGCATCTGCAATCTTTCCTTACCAAGCAGATTAGTTATTTGATTTTGTTCATTTTCTCTGTTGAATGTAACTCCAATAAGACAGAAAATACCACTAAGCAAAACCTCCTTTTTTCCATGAAGATTACAAAACTGTTGAGAAAATCAACACAATCCTCCTGTGTTTTAATTACATGCAATCATGACATGGAGGATTTTTGGCTTTGTGCGTTGGTTGAGAGATTTTCAAATTGAAGAAACTCGCCATATGGCAGTCTCTATTTGCAATGTGACTAATATTCTAGAAATTTAGATGCTTAGTGCATAGAATTTTTTTAACTCATCCATAACTACTCCTCTGAACTGTGTGAGCAACTTTCTATCTGAAGCATATTCTGTTCCTAATTCAGTTGGAGTGGATTGTACAGTTATATAATCAGAGGGAAGAACGGTATGGCACGCATATTTTTCTGCTTGAGGAAATGGAGTTCTGTGTGAGCTGGATTTAATTGTGTGCACTGCTGATAACCAAGTGTACCTTTTTGAAGACACATAGCCAGACAGTGCTATCCAGCCTCATGCATTGGCTACAGTGGGAGTAAGCATAAACGTGTTTTAACACCCTCGTCTTATCTGCTTTTGCCTTTACAGTGGCATCTGAAATTCAGGGATTAAGAACAGTCGAAATAAAAAAGGTAATTTGCTATCTTGCAAGACATTTTTGATTGTATTTGTTGAATATTTTATAGTGAGCAGGTGAAAAATGCATATGTACATTGTAAACAGTAGAAATAGTGCAATGCAATCATTGCCAGATTTCTTAGCCATAATAGTTACTTATATTTTCATATATTTTAATGAGTATGCTATAAGTAATTTATTAATTATTTATATTTTATACTGTCAAAAATAGTATTATTCTGCCATGGCATAGAATGATTCTCCATGTCTCACTTCCTACACTGATGAATGAGCATTTCTTTAGGACAGATGGCCTGGCAGACATGTGTTAGAGCGACCACAAAGGCACAGTTTTCTGAGACTATGGTATATTCTTCTCAACACTGGATGCCATCATTGTATGCTTCATGCACACTGCAGGCCTCCGTGAGACCCAGCCAGAGCTGTGTTGGGGTCAGCGCATGTGCTCCTGGCCTTGCTCTAGGAATTGTAAGATCCTGAGTGTGAACATGGGCTGACCTGGTTTTGCATCTTGTGGTCCTCTCGCTTCCTGAGTTTGCCTGCCTTTTATCAGTCTCAACATGATTTAGTATGTGTCGATTGCTTTACTTTCCAAACAGATGCTTTTTCCCCCTAAACTCCCTGTGTCAAATGAAGTATTTTCCACCCTCATACCTAGAGGATCCCAATTAGCAATAGCATATTGTGTGTCAAAGAACAAACAAAAGGTCAGTTTAAAATACTACTTTGATGAAAATATGTGTGTTCCATGGCAGGGACCTGCTGACTCGCTTGGACTCAGCATTGCTGGAGGAGTGGGCAGCCCACTTGGCGACGTCCCTATATTTATTGCGATGATGCACCCAAATGGTGTTGCAGCTCAAACCCAAAAACTCAGAGTAAGTTTTCTACTAACCATAGTGGCCCTAGCAAATCTAGCAGGCCTTTCCACCTCTCAGCCTAACCACCTACAGCCAGGAGGTGCTCAGGGTTGAAATCTGCCTTTCAATAGCAAGTAAGGTCATGGATGAGCTTATGTTAAGTGAAAGGTCAAGACTAGCAAAAGGGAATATGATATGGTCAGATGCAAGACTTTAAGGAAATTACAGCTTTGGAACATATTACAATGAAAACAAGGTGTGTTCAGAGCACAGTGCAGAAGGAAACTTCTTTCAAATGTATTATTGGTTTAAATGCTGACTTGACCATACCAAATTTGAAAATGTTACTTACTTTATTATAAATTTTACCAAAGTTTAAAGCAAATATGACTTCATATACTGTAAAGCATACAGATTTGCTTCAAAGTTAAGAGATAGCCCAATGCTGTCAACCTAAGCACCCTCTACTGCAGTAACTTGGTCTCTCTGAAGGAAAACCTTTTATGCCCAAGATGCAAAGAAGGCCTCCAAAAGAACCATATCTTAGATAAATAACTTCAAGTTTGAGAATGATTCAGCACTTCTAAATTTATGATGGACACAATGAAAAACTGGTCATACCCTATTGACATAAGTTCAATTAACTTCCTATAAGACAGCTGGAACAACTTAAACTGGGGCAAAGGACTCTCTTGCAACTACTCAGCTCTGTCCTGTGAAAGAGCCAAGTAAGCATGCTGTCTTCCAACCAAATTTGATTAACTGAAGTGGACACTGCCAGCTTGGCTTTGCTGCCCTTAGTTTGCCAACCTCTGACTTATGGTCTCATCTAACATGGTGATAATGTCCAGAGAAAATCTGGCTTCCAAATGACACTGATACTTTATGGTTTTAATAAGTAATATCTTTCCCAGGAGAAAGAACGACCAGGGAAGAGTGAGTTTTTTCCTCATTGCTCTCCCTCCCCCATAACTATCAACTCCATCACACCCCTCTCTTTTGAAGTTGCTTCTTAGATTGGAGTTAGTGGCCTCCTGCTATATTTCAGAAGCTAGTGGCAGCTTAGGTGTGCTGTGACTGGTGAGAAGATAGACCTCGCTGACCTGTCAGCCCTCCTCAGCATGCTGGCTATTTGTCTTGCAGGTTGGGGATAGGATTGTCACCATCTGTGGCACATCCACTGATGGGATGACTCACACACAGGCGGTTAACTTGATGAAAAATGCCTCAGGCTCCATTGAAGTGCAGGTAAGGCTTTATCCCAAGCACTGTTCACAATGTAGGTAGCCTGAGGACACAGGAGCTCTGGGGCTCCGATAAAATGGGTTCAATCTTCTGCTACTGGTTTACTTAATATATTCCTTGAATGACAGTGATTAAACTGAGAGCTCCAGGAAAGTATTATGAAACATATTCTGTAGCATTTCATCCTGGTGCCTTCATTATTTCATATTTTATATCTAAAGGGAAAATACAGCACCTCACCAGCCAATGATTGTTAGAATCCTGTGTGCTCTGTGAGTAGCATGTCTTCTGAAATCTCTGAAAAGTAGTTGCAAATAAAGTCATGATTTGAAAACAAAGAAAATTGTAGAACTTAATTTAGGATGTTTTTACTATCTGGGCATTTAAAAGGTACTTGGGCATTGTGAAGTTTCTTTCTTTTCAATAATGTTTTAATCATTTCAGTGTTTAAGTAGTCAGTAAAAACACTCATTTTAATCTAAGTTCATATTTTGGAGCCATCTTTTATCTCTTGGGCTAGGTGAATATGCAGTTTCTTGTTTAACTGTGCCCACCCACAGGTGGTTGCTGGAGGAGATGTGAGTGTGGTCACAGGTCAACAGCAAGAGCTTGCCAATTCTTGTCTTGCTTTCACTGGACTGACATCAAGCAGTATATTTCCAGATGATTTAGGGTGAGCAATACATTGTCGGGGTATGTCATTTATTCCTTTCAAATCAAATCGTTGAGACAATTGCAGTCTCTGTCCCATGTTCCTAGCACTCACATAGAGGTAAACTAAAGGGAGAGGGCATATGAAGTAGAAAGTGCCAATAATTCTAGTCAGCTAGTCAGATGAGTGGGTTACACACCACTGCCTGGTCAGAGATGACTAGATTGTAGATAGTTACCTAGTCAGAGATAGGTAGATTGTAGAGAGTTACATAATCAGAGATGACGAGATTATAAACAGTTACCTAGGCAGAGGTGGGTAGATTACAGACATGCCCGCTCAGAGATTATTAGATTATAGATAGTTACCTACTCAGACATGAGTAGATTATAGCCACCTGTTCAACCTTCTACATTTCCTGGGTTTTCAGTTTTGATATTTTTGAGAGGACATCTTGCTCTTGTTCATTGAACTTTGATTGAAAATACTGAATATATGAGAAAACAACACTAAATATAAAAGTGTTAGAAAAGATGAAAGGTAAAGAGAGCCACATTTAATTTTTATAGTTATTTGATGCTGCCCTTACCTTGTTCACAGTTGACTTTCCTGTCTGAAGTTGAGACTATTATTTATGACCCTACATTGTGGTTCTCTGAATTTTCATCCCCTCTCAATAAACTGGAAAAAGAATGAGAATTTTTGTGCCATGAAAGCATACAATAAATAGCATCTTCCTTATCTATAACATACAGAAGATACTGGCTGTAGTTTGAGTCAGGTAAAGCACAAAACACAGAGCCAAGGGTGTGTGTGTGTGTGTGTGTGTGTGTGCGTGTGTGTGCGTGCGTGCGTGCGTGTGCGTGTGCGTGCGTGCGTGCGTGCGTGTGTGTGTGTGTGTGTGTGTGTGTGTGCGTGTGTGTGTGTGCATGTGCACGCACACATGTGTGCAAGGTCAATTAGAAAACCTTTTTTCTCCTTTCTTTTTCTGTAGACCTCCACAGTCTAAGACTATCACACTAGACCGAGGACCTGACGGCTTAGGGTTCAGCATTGTAGGTGGCTATGGCAGCCCTCATGGAGACTTACCAATTTATGTTAAAACAGTGTTTGCAAAGGTAAGCTTGCAGTTTTTAACTGTTCTATTCCATACTAGACATTAATTAGCACTGGTCAGCAGCTGTCTTATTAGTTTATGGCCTGAGGTGATGCCAAATGGTTAACATTGATATTTTCTTTTGAAATCCCTGCAGGAACAGGTTATTAAATATTTTTGTCCTATTTGAGGTTTAGTTACATTTAGAGAAAAATAGTTCAAATTGAAACTCCATGGAAACTCTCAGCAATATACATGAAATAATCAACAAAGCCTGTCCTTTTCCATTGACTAGAAAGTCACGCATGATTATCTTTTGACAATGGACTTTCATAATATATCTACTGTCAAGGACTGGAGTGTTTCCTCTGTGCTCTTTTATAGTTGTGAAATCTAAAGTAGGTATAGAAAAATACACAAAATTAATCTCACATTATGACTAGGGTGTTTATATATCATTGAAAAGAAAGAAAAATGAGTAGTGGTAAGCAGACCTGCTGTCTACAATAAAGCATTATTTGCACTCAAGGGGTTCAATTACTTTTGAAAAGGAAGTTCTGTGTATAGTTATAGTTGTCTACTAAACTGTATTAAGAATGTTTTGAATAACAATAAAAAGAATTTGATGAAGATTTTGATGAAGTCATTAAAATACTAGAAATGCATATAGTGGTTGATAATGTCTTATTAAGACCTATTTTCAAAGACTACAAAATTGAACAATGTTTCCTGCCGAAGAAAACTAAGAATCTCTCATTTTACAGTGGAAAAGAGCAGAGTGAATATCAGGCCTGCAAAGACTTCACTTGGGCTCTTTAAATGCTATGCTCCTTTATGTTAGTTTATGAAGTTTCTATTATTTTAGAAAAATACTACTATTTTCAACCAATTTAAAGTGCTGTTCTGTGGCAAACTAGCTGTAGGCTTAATTTGTGAGATTTTTTTTTTAAAGTTATTGGTATATCCAAAAATACAGACAGCATTTGCCAATGAATAGAAGCGCCATGCAATCCTTTTCCTCGGCCTAGGAACAATTTATTTAAGGCATGCTAGTTAGAACATATTTTAAGAATTTCATCATTATACGCTCCTCATTAACTTTTCCATATTTTTAATCTTATATTTAATTGCATAATTATCATCTATGTGCATGCCTTAGATGGAGTTCTTTTTTAAATAGTGATGTCTGTGTTTAATCATAATTATTTAGAGCCTATAGGAATAGGAAGACTCTCTTTTCCCTTGCAGTAAAAACCAAGACAGCTTGAGCAGTCTTTCTTTGCAAAGCTTAGAAAAAATTACACTTAGCAGTGGTTGGGGGACTTGTGTCTGAGGTGTTTACTGGGATGGAATTCAGAGCCTCATTGATGCTGGACAAACACTACCATGAGTGGCGTCTCCCCAGACCAGCAATGGCTTTTAAATCCTCACTTGGCCTTACCCTGATCAGCCTCTATATGGGCTTTCTGTCTCAGCAAACCTATGGACACTGAAGTCTCTATAGCTTTGTTTGATGAGGGTGCTTTTTTCCTCCCTGATCCTTTGCCTTTCTGTAGGCCCTCTTTTCAGTCTAGAAAAGCCTACATTTCTATGAAATCATTCCTGCTAGGCAGATGTCCAAATATTCTTTATTAATTTTAGTTGCCACCAATTGCTGTGCTAAACAGCCAATAAATAAATAAATAAATAAATAAATAAATAAATAAATAAATAAATAAATCCACCAGCTACTCTGTTGACTGCTAACTTCACTGCCAGATTGGAATCTCAGAGTTAAAACCATTTTGGAAGAAGGGCCTCTTTTGTGTATGCTCATCATGTCTAATGGTATAGGGAGCCGAGAGCAATGTGTGTGTACATGCAGAACAATTTGCATTCTTGGTCAGCTCTTTTTCTTTGTGTGAGACTGAGTTCTTTCACAAGTAAACAAGCCTACTTTATAATTACAGGGAGCAGCGGCAGAGGATGGACGTCTAAAAAGGGGTGATCAGATCATTGCTGTCAATGGGCAAAGTCTAGAAGGAGTGACCCATGAAGAAGCTGTTGCAATCCTTAAGCGGACAAAGGGCACCGTCACCCTCATGGTTCTCTCTTGAAGTGATGGCCAGAGCTGAAGCAACCCAGCCACTTGCTCATCTCCTGCTATAACAGAGTGGAGCTGTTCATATGCTGTGTTGATCGGCGAAAACTACACAGGAAAGAGAAACATAGAGTGATTGTTACTAACAACCAATCACTGTTTTTCCTTTACCTTTGCATTTCATGATCCTATACTCAAAAAGAAGGGATATTTGCATAGATGAACCTCAGTTTTATCTTGAAGATATCTAACAATTTATACTCACATTGAAAAAATTATTGTATGCTCATCTTGTTAGTATGGAAACAAAATGATTCAAAGTTAGCCAATTAAGATAAAAGGTGGAAATTTAGAAAAAAGAAGACAGTACTGAGTTTTATAGAACTTCCCCAATCCAGCAGTCCAAAAGAAGAAAAGAAAGTGTTTGCAATACTCTTGAATAGTCTACTGTTTTAAAATTGTAAACACTGTGACATATTGGTTCTACTTACCTTTAATGCATACTTTTCTGCTAAAATTGTTTAGCAGTCTTCATAAGCTTTAAAAAGAAATCAAGTTTGATGCATATCTCAGTGTTTGTTTTCAGTTTTAACCTGCTATATTTTCATGTTGTTATAAGTAAAATACTGATGCTACCCTGTGTTGGCTGCAGTTCTTCTAGGAAACATCCATGTAGGCATGGAAGACAGAGAAGGAGCCCAGAACCTTCCAAAAGCTGATTTAGCAGACTGATGCTACATTGCAAACACATTACTGTACCATGCTATTGTTTTTCCATTAGTATTAATCTTAATGACATAGAAAAAGACAATGTGTTAGTAACTATTTTGGTTGGATGCCATTAGTAAATTGACAGAAAAATTAAGGGGGTTAATGTAACTTCATCTCACTGCTGTATGTTAACATCTTACAGTACAATAGTTCTAAGACTGAGGGAAACAGATGGAGCTGTTTACCAAGACAACTGGTGAGGAATTATGTGTTCAATCCCATTTTAGAGCGTGAAACTCCTACATTAGAATAGATAAAGTCACTTTAAATATTATCTATATTTGTAACAGAAGTCGTATACATATATTTTATTATAGCATTCTTGTGTAAATGCAGAATTAAAGTGAATAAATAAGTTTCTGTGGTGAACAACAAACAAGCAGATGCTGTCTTTGTTTTTTATATTGGGAAAAGTATTATTATTCAAGACTTACTGTTTTAAATTATTGAGGCTCATCATAGATGCAATTAGAGCTTTGGACAACATCCTTGTGGAAACCTCAGTGTTTTTCCCTCCATAGTGTCTCAGACATTCATAGGCTTCTCATGAGCTGAGGAAGATGGCATAGGAAAAGAAGTGTTGTGCTTCCAAATTGGTTTCTCAAGGATGCTACCAGTGCAGTAATGTTATTATAAGGTCTGTAAAGAGCTGAAATGCATCAGATGGAAATTATCTTACTGAATAAGGCTCGTCTGGATGGAGGGCAGAACAGGAAAGCTTTGTCTGCAGATTCTGTCTTAAATTAGCTAACAAGAGTGCATTGTCTCTCACTGTTGATTTTTTTTCTTTTGTAAAATGATAGCTCATTTTATTGTAAAACTTTGATTTATTTTTAACATATAGGAGAATATTTTAATATAACCATCCTGTGAGTTTAGTTGTCCATGCAAAACTCAAAACAAATTAACCAATATGCAAGTTGTAACAAGTCTTCCTCCAGTCCTTGTTAGTTGAAGTAATTGTTTAACAAAATCTATCTCAGTATGCTGGTAGCCTATTGGCTTTTGGACATTTTCTTCATTTACATTTCAAATATTGTTCCCTTTCCTGGTTTCCACCCCTAGAACCCCCCCATCCCATCCCCTCTCCCCATGCTTCTATGAGGGTGCTCCCCCACCCACCCACTCCTGCTTCCCTGCCCTGGCATTCCCCTACACTGGTGCATCCAGCCTTTACAGGACCAAGGGCCTCTCCTCTCATTGATGCCCTTCAAGGCCATCCTCTGCTACGTATGAGGCTGGAGCCATGGGGGGGAGGGGAGAAGAGGGGCTTGTCTGGTTGGTTGATATTGTTCTTCCTGTGGGGTTGCAAACCCCTTCAGCTCCTTCAGTCCTTTCTCTAACTCCTCCATCGGGGACTCCGTGCTCAGTCCAATGGTTGGCTGCAAGCACCTGTCTTTGTATTTGTCAGACTCTGACAGGGTCTCTCAGGAGACAGCTATATCATGACCCTCTCTTATGAAGATATGCCTGAACATCTTCTTATGAATCCTTCCATAGTATACTCTGGATACTGAAATTATCTGTTTCTGCAAGTTAGAAGAGTTAAAAAGATTTTAATAGAGAATACTACTATCAGTACTAGGGAAAAGCCAAGCAATCAAACTATTGTTAGAGCCAATATATCAAAGTAACATTCCCTCACACATACACACACACACACACACACACACACACACACACACAAACCCAGACAAGCACATATCATCACTTAAATAGTTTTGTCCTATGAGTCCATATCTACCTGAATCTCAGCATGTAATATTTAGAAATAGAGTCTTTGCCAGTGTGGTTAAGGCCTAACTATATTAGAATGGGTCCTGTCCTGTGATTGTGACAACCCAGGTACATGTAAGAAGATGGTCATGTGAAGGTGGAGGCAAAGACATCAGCCAAGGAACCAATAGAGGGAAGGATCTATTCCCATGAAGCCTTTTATAGGGACATCTTGATTTCAAGTTCCTGACTTCTAGAACTGAGAGAAAATAAACTTATTTTCTTAAGCTACCAGTTGACAGTACTTTATAAATTAATCCCTAGATGATTAATAAAATATTTTTATATCATGAACTGCCATGATGCTGCTACTAAGAAACATAAGGGAGAGAGATAGGCGATAAAGTTTGAATAAAAAGAGAATGTAGATTCAGCCCTGTTTATAGAAATGCAGCAATGTTATATACTTCCTTTTTTCTGTAAATATGTACTTTATGTGATGGAAGAAGAACATGCTTTGCTTAGGCGAAGAGTTTAAAATTAATGTTACAACATTAGTGTTATGTATGATACAAGATAATGTATTGCCTATGAATTTGGTGTTATTGTCCACTTAAACTGGAGACCATCACTGATTTCTTGTGTTGTTCCTCATTACTAGCTGTCTTAGTTAGGGTTTCTATTCCTGCATAAAACATCATGACCAAGAAGCAAGTTGGGGAGGAAAGGGTTTATCCAGCTTACACTTCCACACTGCTGTTCATCACCAAAGGATGTCAGGACTGGAACTCAAGCAGGTCAGGAAGCAGGAGCTGATGCAGAGGCCATGGAGGGATGTTCCTTACTGAGTTGCTTCCGTTGGCTTGCTCAGCTTGCTTGCTTATAGAACTCAAGACTACCAGCCCAGAAATGGTACTACCCACAAGGGGCCCTCCCACCTTGATCACTAATTGAGAAAATACCTTACAGCTGGATCTCATGGAGGCGCTTCCCCAACTGAAGCTCCTTTCTCTGTGATAATTCCAGCTTGTGTCAAGTTGACACAAAACCAGCCAGTACAGTAGCGAAGGAATACTTATATGAGTAATGATGTGTTAACTCCACACCAACCCATTTGTAGCATCAGGAGAAGTAAGGAGTATATAACCATGCTGTGGAATTCCTATATCAGAAGACTGAATCATGAAGAAGACACAAAAGGAGAGGGTTTTTTTTGTTGTTTTTTTTTTTTTTTTATCTTAAGAATCCTGAGAAAGCAAGATGTTGACAAGCATGAAGAGAGGAAGGGAACTCTTCCCTTGTCTGAGGTAGATGGCATCAAGCCTGGTTAGATTTGCTCAGGTAGTTTGTTATCTGGATGCCAGTGCGCCTCTTTAGATCTCAGAGTGAAGCTGAGAGTTGAAAGGTTGCCTGCGGAGAGACAGGAGGAGTGGGCTTTGTGCTCTTGGTGTGGGAATGTCAGAACTCTCATCACATGCTTTCCGCAGCCCTGCTGTGCTGTTTCCAGTTCATGACAGATCTGGAATGCATTTGATTTGTGCAAAGATGTTCCTGGACTTTGTCTACCAGGAATTAATGTTAAACTTTGCCCTTTGAAATGGAGCTGTTTATAAGGCTAGATTGGCTTTCATTGCTTCAAGAGATAAAAAAAAAACAAAGCTGTTGGTGCCAAGAAACTGTCTATATAAAAGAGTACGAAACCCAGGGAAAATAACTATTCTTCAAATGATTTCTGTGTGCTTTACATTGCAGCTTCCTTTGTCTCAAGATGCAAGTATTCAAAATTGTCCCTTTTGTTGCAAACTAAAGACATAATATTTGTGTAGGCATTTGACTGTAAGCCAAACGCTAAAAATTAACAGTAGGCCCTAAAAGAAGTTCTAGCAGAGAGGTAAGTGTGTGGTAATATTCTCACAATCATCCTGGAAGACTGCCTTAGGCAACTTTGTGGAGCAAGTTTCTCCTCACTTTAGTACTGGGTATTATTTTTTAGGAGAATGTAATCCTACTGGAAAACTGGTCCATGTCATTGACCTGCCATTCTCTTCATATTACATCTTTTCATAGTACACCAAAGTTCCTTCCTCCCTCCCACCTCTCTCCCTCCTTCCCCCTTCCTCTCCCCCTCCCCCAGTCTCTCTCGCTTTTTCCCTCCCTCCCTCCCCTTCTCTCTCTCTCTCTCTCTCTCTCTCTCTCTCTCTCTCTCTCTCTCTCTCTCTCTCTCGTGTGTGTGTGTGTGTGTATGAAGTCTCTTGTATTTGTGTGCCCATTCCTCTGCTTTATCAATTGTCTTCTGATACTCTAGCTTCTCAACCCGTTCACTTGTAAGGCTTTCCACTGAATTTTCTAGCTGTGTTTTTGAGTTTCTCAAGCCCATCTCCATTTCAACTTCAGTGATCTTCCATACTTCTTTCTTCACTGAAGTCAGTTTTCCATTCCTGAATTGTCTTTGTCCCTTTTCATTCAATTGCATGTCTGTGTGGGCTTGGACATCACTCCAGTGATTCCTATCCTCTAAGTTCATTCAGTCGTTTCCCATGTGAATATTCTGATTTGTTCTCTCCTTCCCCTTACCATGTATGTTCAGAGATACACTTATCTTTGGGAAATATGCAGTTTCTTCTCCCTAGAAATTATGATTCTTGCCCGAGTCTAGCTGGCAGTACTGTACATTCACATGTCCCTTCCCCTAGATTTCATACTTCCATCAACAAAAATTGACTACAAATCAATTTACCTAAAAATTTCAAAATTTCAGTGTTGTGCTTTACAATCTTTGTAGTATTTCCTGTGCCTATATATGTCTGTACTATTAGTTATTTGTTTTCCTTTTATAAGGATTAGTCATTGTGCTGACTAGATTTATGTCAACTTGACACAAGCTAGGAAGAAGGGAATCTAAGTTGCAAAAAATGCCTCCATTAAGATCCAACCATGGGGCATTTTCTTAGTGGTTGGTGGGAGAGGGCCCTGCCCAGTGTGTGTGATATTATCCCTGGGCTGGTGGTCCTGGTTCTATTAGAAAGCAGAATGAGAAAGCCAGTAAGCAGCACTCCTTGGCCTCTGCCTTAGGTCCTGCCTCCAGGTTCCTGCCCTGTCTGAATTCCTGTCCTGACTTCTTTCACTGATGGGAAAATATCCCCAAGTTGTTTTGGTCATGGTGTTCCAACACAGCAGCAGTGACCTTAACTAAGATGTCCTTCAACATAAATTGTTGTGAAAGGAAATTTGTCTCACTACTCTGTCTGAGAAGTCAGTATGACCTGCCATAAATAAAAAAAATAAAAGTAGAAGTTATACCTGGTTCTCTTGGCTAAAGTTGAGGCTTGCTCTTCCTTAGTAAGGGGTACTGCAGTTGTTAACATGACATCATCAACTTAGTGGAGACTTTTTCCTGGACTTAAAAAACTGAAAGTATTTTCTTCTGTGATGCTAGGACACCTAAAGTGCTGTGTTTCCCCTTTAAAAAATTGTTACAATACAAAGAATACTGTGCTGATGGCAGTTTTCTTCTTCAGTTGTGAAAGTGTACCCAGTCATTTCTTAGCTACAAAGGTTACTTAATACTGTTCATGCTATAAGACGTTCACTAAAATAAATCAGGTCATGATATCTATTGATTTAGCTTTGGCAACCTGAATTTGAAATAAAGGACAAATGACATAAATTAATGAAGTAAAATTAATGCTGTGATAATATTAAATAAAGCAAATGCCTTTTGCACCTGGAGGGTTCTGCAGATGGCGGGTGTTCCTAATTACACACTCTGCTGCTTTTAAGTGCACTGATTAAAAAAAAAAAAATCTCGCAGCTGAGTATATAGTATGCACGGCTGGCTCCAGAAAAAGGTTGGTGGAGGCAGCCAACATACAAATCTTATGTTTTTGAAAAAAAATACAATTCTTTAAGTGAGATAAATATTTATATGATTTTTTAAAACAAACCATTATAATCATTGTCTTTTCTGTGAATGTTATGTCTGAAATTGATTTCCCTCAAGCCAATAAGGAAGCACTTAACTGCAAGCATATTCTTACTAAAAGGAATAATTTGCTAGTAAAATTCTAAATAAGTTAATTTTCTAGGTTTAACTTAAACTGGTTGGTTACTGCTAAGATGTTTATAAACCTAATTCTTTAACAAGTGACTTCTCTAGAACATATGTTCCAATAAATACAAATTAGTGCCTAAGCAATGGTTCGCTACAGAATTTGAAAAAAGGCTGAGCATTAAATCCACACGTGTGTGCTACATACACACACACACACACAGAGAGAGAGAGAGAGAGAGAGAGAGAGAGAAAATTCTACTTTCATTTTCAGAATGATAGCTTAAGTAATTTTTTATAAAAATACTTGGTATGTATACTTAGCTTTCTTGTAATTAGATACATATTGGATACTTATTTTTCTTATAACTAGATATATGTTGGTCACTTCTACCTTCAAAGAACAAGAAGAAGCTAAGGAGACGGCTCTGTCACTGAACTGCCTGCTGCAAAAGCAGGAGGGCCTGAGTTTAGATCTTCAGTATGCATGGAAGTGCCAGGTGTTTCTGGACACATATGTAATGCCGGCCCTGTGGCAGGGTAGTGGGGCAGAAACAGACAGCTCCTCGGCTAGGCAGCCTACCCTGTCAGTGTGCTTTGTGTTCACAGTTCAGCTTTATTAAAAATAACATGCAGAGGGGTAGAGGAAGGCACTCAACTGTGCTCTCTGGTCTCCACAGCTACACACATACACTTGCATGCATACTTGTACACATCCACACAAACGTACATATACTAACTGTGCACTAAATAGAGGATATGTGTTCTTGTTTGGATCTTAGATGTCTTTCAACAGCTATATATGGTGTTCCTGGTAAAACTTTGTAGGAGACTGGGTTTGCCTAACAGAAGGAAGCTAAATCATTCGAGGAATGCCCTTGAAACATGTACTGAGACCTGGCCCTTTCTCTCTTTGGGACTTCCACCCTGTTACCCTGCCTCAGTACAGTCCCAGAAACAATGGGGAGAAGTAAGCACAGACTGAGACCTGCAAGACCTTGAGCCAACATAAAGACCCCTTTCTTGTGAGTCAAGTGTTTCTGTCACAGCTAGCACAAGTAAACTATGATTCTATGGGATTTCCCACCAAAATAGAGAATGTGCTGTCAAGTGTTTGTAGAAAAGAAGTGTGGGTGTTTTGTAAGAACAAATGATTTGCTTGGAGTCTCAAGGACCATTTAGTCCTAATCTTACTAAATTATACATTTAAACAAAATTCATAGTAGTTATTACCATTTGGATAACAGTCACCCATCCTCCACATCTGTTTGCAGATATTTGTACCTTCTAGTCAATAGATACTTTTTTTTTCTGAAGTTTTCCCTGTCCATTACACCATTGTCAGCAAAAGGTGTCATCAATACCCACCCCCAACACTGACTCCTCTGTGCCACTCTATGAAATGGGACTGCAGGCTCATTTCATCACAACTTCCTCACTTTTTTTTTTTAAATCAAATGACAGTAAATGTCTGCACATGTTACTAGTAAATGTCCAAGTGCATTAAGGGCCGTGATATGTAGAGAGCCATTGTAGGGGATGTCTGAGGCAGTGTGATAACGCTATTATTCATTAGAGCCAAGACTTCACAATAAACTTATAAAGCACTTGTCTAATTTTCATTCCAACTCTTCATAATTACGGCTTAGAAGGGGAAGCTAAAATACAAAGAATCCCAGACTGAGCAGCGCAGCCTCTTCCCTTGGCTGCATGAATGGGCCTTAGTATTATGAGAATTGCTTTCGATGGGAGTTTCTCAAACACAGCAAGAGATTTTATCGATAATTGAAGTGTCAGTGCTTACATAATAAGCCAGATACTTAGTGTTCAAACTAACCAGGAAATTGTACGATGGGTGTCACTTATATTATACTTCTCCTGTCCTGTGTCAGATTAATTAGAAGAAATAGATCCATTTCAGTGCTTTTTTTTTTTTTTAAGATACAGTCATTGCAAAAGCAGGGAAACAGAGGAAATGAGACTGTTTGACTTAATAGTCTAGAAGATAATGAGTGAGATCCAGCTGACTGCTAAACATTTGCTTTCTTCTACATTAGGTACTTTTTCATATGGTGATGAGGCCTTTGGGTTTTTTTGTTTCTTTTGTTTGTTTGTTTTTTTGTTGTTGTTGTTGTTGCTGTTGTTTGGGGTGGGTAGTTTACATTGCAGATTGATAATAGAGAAAGTCAAAGAGGACTTTTAGGCTACTTCTAATGACTTGACCTGTCATGCAGGTTAGTAAGAGTCACATCCTCAGCCTTCCAACCTGGAAGCTGACAAATAGCCCACAAGCCACCTAGTTCTGCTGTTAGGTGGGGTAGTATAGGGGGTTGGTCTGGTGTTACTATGTATTCTAAATGAATGCTAAATACTGGCCCCTAAGATGTGGTTGCCCCCCCCCCCCATGAGGAAACCCTTACACACTCCAGCTTTGTTGTGGGAATGTTAATCCCCAAGTTAATTGATCAACAAAAGGGTAAAGCCTGTGATTGAGCAACGGATAGAGGTAGGCTGATGTCCATTTACCAACCTGGGGTCACAGGTAGAAAGAGCAGAGAAGAAAGGACAAGAAGAGAGGAGGAGGCAGCCAGGAGAGGAGATGGACCGTGAGCACATGGCCAGGGGCAACAGAGTCCCAAGAGACATATGGCAGGTTGTAAGTTAGAATAGCTCCAAGCCTGCTAGATAAGCCAACCTAGGCTTACCTCTTGTAAGTAAAATACCCAGATTGTGTGTCTTTTATATGAGCTAGTTAGAATAAATAACCATTTTTACAGGGTAGATTTATAAATCAGTCTTGACCCCCAGTTGGGAGTCAAATGTTTTGTGAATTATTTTTCCAAGAAACCATGCATTTCAAATAGTGAAAGGCAAAAGAATGTTTTGGAAACCTTAAAGATTTGCAGTCCTGAAGATGTGTACTTGGCCAAATATATGGAGCAATCGCCTGCAGACAGGCGTGTCCCTGTCCTGTGTGAATAGATGTACTTGCACCTCAAAGTTGTAATGGTTTCGGCACTGTGAGATTCTTTGGCCTGTTTCCATTTCTGGCTATATTTTGGGGAGCTGTGATATACTTACCATGACTTTGCTACCTGGGAAGCTATTTATTTTCAAATTTCAAGTGAAAAAGTAGAAGGTAACTAGAAGTTCTGCAACATTCATCACAAGAACCTGAATTCGAACCCTCAGTTGCTAAAGAATTTGCTAAGATTTTAGAGCATGTCATTCTAGTGGGGAAAAAGAACAGTGCCACAAATAAAGTTTACCTTCTCTAAATAGATTTCTTTATGGGAATAATATATCTCCTGAGACTTTAGAGTCCTATGTAACAAATGTGGTTTTTTTTAAAAAAAATATTTTTATTAGTTTGAATTATGTGTAGGTGTGTCTGCATGAGTACAGAAGCCTAAGGAGACCAAATTTTCTGGACCTGTGGTTATGGACAATTGAGAGCGGCCTGACATGGGTGCCGGGAACTGAACTCAGGTTTTCTGGAAGAGCAGAGGACCACTGAGCCATCTTGCCAGTCCCCAACAGATGTGAACCTTGAAAGCAACATAAGACTATATTATTGGAGTCATTTCTGTGGCCCACGACAGCAACATAGGTCATTGTTCATACATATGAAGTATTTCTACCATGTGTTTATAGCTAATTTGATTAAGAATCATTACATTGACACACCAAGCACACTCCACATATATCATCTGTCATTTTCCTGCTACATATTCTAGAAATGAAATCTTAATACCTACACAATAATTAATGAGTAGTATACTACACAACTCTGCAAAAATATGCAGTGAAACATAACTTTTTTTTAGTTAGTTATTAGGCCAAAACTCTGGAAATTAAGGTTCTCTGATGTAAGTGGGCTTGCGAGCCCTTTTGAGATTCCAGTCAGGAAAGGAGCGTGCCCAGGACAATGTCTGCCACTGCCCCAGAAGAGCTAGGCATCAGAGCACATCTGAGCAACATGGGCCCTAAGCATAATTTTGTTACAAAAATGCGTACAAGAAAAACATTGTTTGCATTGAATCTACAAATGGCTACAGATCAGAGAGGTGACATGAGTGAATCAGAAAATGTTTAGGCACAAGAAGATAATCTCTAAGGAAAGCTACTTGTCACTTCCAGATGCATTAAGATTATAATAGCCTAGAGAGTTGATTAAGCAGAGTGAGGCACCCCAAGTCCTGCTAGTCACCTACATGGGGTTTGTGTTGGGATTTTGGCCTGCATCCAGGAATATTAGTCTCATGCTTGATCAACCCACGGGTAGGTGTCAGCTGAATGACTTGGGTCTTTCCTCATTCCTCTGTGACATCTGCTGGCCTTTGGGATTATATTTGGTATCACAAAATATTACATCATTAATACATAATTCTAAAAAAAATCACGAGATCAATTGAAGAAAAAGCCCATATCCACCTATACCATGTCCTGCACATCATCTATATCAATCTCTATCTTAGATATGGGTACTTTATAAGATCTTGTACTGTTTTTAATCTACATCTTCAGCTCAGTATCCTACGTTAGACATAATATTAGTACAAAAATTTTCCTCAGTGGAACTGCTGGCAGGAGGTAAGATAGGGATGAAGGGGGAGGAGAAAGAGGGGAAGTTAAGAGGAAGGTAAGGGCATCTGCTTCAAATCTTCTCTTGCGATTTCTGCCCCCAGCTATAAAAGTTACCGGCAGACTTCCTCAGTCAAGGAGTGAGCCCATTTTCCAATTATAATTTTGGATGAAAGGCAGAACTTATAAAATCTTGCATACAATTACTAACTTTATAAACACTTACTGAACAACAAATGTCAATTAAAGGTTATAAATATATGATAGAATCATTTCAGGACAGACTTGAGAATGGGGGGGGGGAAGGAAAAAGAACCCAAGGATAATGCAAATTGGACCAATAATAGTTTCATCTGCTGTCTCTTCTATTCACTTATAAAAACTTTAATTTATGAAAAAAAGCTGAGAGAATGTTGGTGTGTCGAGTGTCGTGGATATCTTTTACACAGTGAAGAAATGGGAGCTGTGTATTGGCTCCTGTATGTGAGTTTCAGAAAGCAACTGCTGTTTGTATTTTGCAGAGACTCCAGAAGCAAGGCCAGCAGCTGGTTTCCATGTGAACGTATGGTGTCTAAGCAGATGCAGGCAGCATGATCCAGCCTTTCAGAATAGCAATTGTTCTGAATTAAATCTGCTTCCAAGATGCTCTTGATTATAAAACCAACAACTGTGTGATACGTACCTTACTTGAACTCATTTCCTAAGTAAGTGCAGCATCTAATGACTGTATATCTTTCTAGAAATTACCATCTGGGTACTATTTACTCCTTTATCTTTACCATGGGCGATAGTAAGGATAACCACAATAGTACAATCCATTAATCCCACGATGGTTTGTTTGGTTTTGTTTTCACAGCTCTTGTTGAGTTTCCCATGGAACAATTGAGTGTCAGACCATCAAAGCCACCCTGAGCTTTTGAGTTTGTTGTCTCGCATGCATGAAGGTAACACAGACATGGAATGAGCACAGCAAGGAGACTGATTAAGGAAAACTGAGAAAGAATTCTCAGGAGTGGGAGGGGCTCATGGTGAGGTAAACAACTGGGTTGCTCTGACCCACTGAGTTTTTAATGGATCTTTTGGAAGAGGGTGGCTGGAGACAGAGGCAGTCTCCATTGGGACTGATTACTTGAGTTCATCTCAGACCAAGCCAGTGAGGAGATCCCACGCTACATGAATCCTCCCATGACCCAAGTAGAGGTACCTCCCAGACTGGCTCACGGCCTCCGTGGCCCTCTGTCCTGTGGTTTAGAAATGTAAAGGCTTTGGGAGATTACAACAAGTGGTGTAGAGAAGCAAAGCCCAAATTTAAATAATCCAGATGACACTTTTGAGATTCAACTATCAACCACACTGGTCTATGGTTAGGAACGCTTCTCAGGGGTATACTCAGCTGGAAGTATAATAAAACTAAAGTTTTAAACAGATCCTGGCCATACATGGAAATGAGTTTTGTATCGAGTTGATAGTCAGGTGGTCTGAGAGACAATTTTCTCAGGTATCCTGCATGAACATCCTAGACGATGTTTTCCGAAACAGATGGCAGACTAGAGACCATAAGGACAACTCTGATATCTTCCCTCCATGTTCTTCTTCACCAACCAAGCTACCCTGGCGTAGAGACAGGGCATTCCCATGTCATTCATACCACGTTGCAGTAGGTTCCTTGTCACTTGGCATGCCTTTGTCTCTGTGGTTGTCTGTATTTTTGCTCTGCTCTGCTCTTAGGGAGAACATCATCTACAAACCCTTCTTCTTGGAAGTACAGTAGAGTTAGTTAAGATGATAAGCAAGAACAGACCATTGACTGAGGCTGAACTGACAATGGGAGGCCGGCATAAGCTGAAGAAATATACAGATCATTCTCAGAGCTTCTCACTTGTCATCAGCCTATAATGTCTGTAACCCCTTCTTAACGGACTTCAGGCATCAGGTGATTGTACAACCGTAGCAGGCTCTCCCTACCTTAACTTTCCATCTGCAGGAATTTCTGACATTCCCAACTGCTTTAAAGTGAACACTATGGGGACAACAGTTGATGAGAATAAAGCCAAGTTGATTTCAAGGGCCTGTGTCCTGAGAAGATAGGTGAAGTTACCTTTTCCCCCAAAGACCGTCTTAGGGAACACAGGATGTACCGATTGCATAGCTCAGTCTTCACCTTTTGGGTCATGAACCTTTTTCTCCTAACAGGAACATTGTAATTTACTTTTACTTTCTAAGGCTAGGCCCTATAATTCTGTAGACAAAGTTAACTGCAGGCTAAACATCAGGGCTCTTCTGGGTACTTTTTGTCCACAAAGTTCAGAAGTCCAGAATGAGGAGGCCTCTTACCTGTTTACTAAGGAAAGATTTTTCCATCAGATAACTTCTTAAGGATTTTGGTGAAACCTCAATTTTCTTCAGAATGTCCAATGCCACCAAGTGTAGGTCCCAAAGAAGTTATCACTGGCACATTCCTGCCTGCCATTATTTGACTGCTTTTCACTTTTGCTTTCTCTTGGGTTCTTTCTAACCCTGGCATCTGTAAACTCTATCTCCTGGAGCTGAAATCTAAGGCTTTTCTTTCACCAAGGCATAACCAGTGGCTTACTCATAATTGTTATTCGACGAAACACAGACTGGAAAGGAAACACATTGATCTCTTTATCAGATCACAGCTGCTAAACTTTTAAGATCCTACAATTATTATGTCCTTAGGCTGCCACATTCAGAGCAGGGTATGAAAGTTTGTCCCCACTCAGGTCAGCCCACAGGAGTTTCCTCATATTCTCTCCTCCACCTCACAGGAGAGTGGCCACTTCTGCCTGCCAGGCATGCACTGACTCTTTGTCTGTAACACTCTATAACTAGGGCCGCTGTTTACTATGGGCACTTTTTGTTAAGGAGATTCAACATATAAGTAAATGAAAGTTAAAATCTGAACCATAAAATCTGCTGAGGCTGGAGGATCCTAAGCTCAAGCCCACCTTGAGCTAAAAAATTAAATTCTGTCCACCCCCCCAAAAACCTGTGTAGTGTAGGGCCTACCCTGCAGTATGTCTTCAAGAGAAAATATGTGAATATGTGCCTTTTACACTCTGTCTCTCTGTATCTCTCTATCTCTATCTTGCTCACTGTCTGTGTCTCTTTGTTTCTGTCTCTTTCTCTATGTGTGTGTGTTTCTGTCTGTCTGTCTCCAAATCAAAGGATTCCTTTTCCTCCTTTTCTAGCTATCAAGGAAACAAGCAAAATTTCAATGTAGCCTCTGACCAAAAAAAAAAAAAAAAAAGTCAGGAAATTTGGGTTCCTGTAGAAGAATGCTTTCACTCTCCCAAGGATTTCAGAACAGAAAGGTCAAGGGGAAAACATGGAAATGGAAGGAACAGAATAAGAGGAAGGAAAGAAAGAAGGAATTCTGCGCTGTAAATACTAGGGAGCAAAGCTTGTCCCAGATTGTCCTTAAGTGAAAATTCCCAGTTGCTGGGCTCATTTGCAATTGGTTCACTATGACTCTGCCTCTTTCTCTACCTCACTGCTAGGGTAGAACCTGCTGTGTGGCAGAGCACTCACTTAGGAACGCCACAGGTGACCAGTGTGCCCGGAGGTGAGGGAATTGAATTCTCGATAAAGAAAAGTCTTGATAAGTGGCACACATCGGCTCAGGTACTTGGGAAGTTGGAGGTAAGGACTACTGGGACCCAGCACTTCTAGACCAGCCTGGGAAACATATAAACATGGACTTCAAACAAACCACCACCAACATCAGCAGCAGCAGCAGCAGTAGCAAAGCCAAACACTCCTGCTGGGAGTGGGTAGCATTTCCTTTCAGCTGGAATATTCTCTAAGCCCAGCAAGCAGGACTGCGGAGTGTTCCCTTTCCTTGTGCGAACAGGGCCTCCTCCTAAAGTCCTTAATGTTCATCTTTTCATCTGAGACTAATCAGGGGTAGTAGGGTGTTCTATTTTGGATTTGGTCTGACTATGATCTACAGGGGCTCATGTTTTGGAGACTTGGTCCTTTGTGTAGCAATGTTATGAGATGGTTGAGCCTTTTGTAGGTAAAGCACAGAGGGAGGTAGTAAGCTGTTGTGAGCTCTGCCTTCTGAAGGACTTGATGAAGTTCTCATGAGAGTCTGTTTAGTTCTCATGACAAGTTGTTATAAAGGGATATCCCTGATCTTTTCTCTCTCTTTCTCTCTCTCTCTCTCTCTCTCTCTCTCTCTCTCTCTCTCTCTCTCTCGTGTGTGTGTGTGTGTGTGTGTGTGTGTGTGTGCATTCTCTTCCCTCAATTATATGTGCACATACACTGTCCCCACCACTGTGATGACACCAGCTGTATAGTCTTCATTGTTCCTTACCATATTGACCTAATGTACAGCTGAGATGATGTCACAGTCTTCACATTACAAGGCTGTCATTTAGATAAACTTTAATATATTCAGCCTTTGGGATTTCATTGTAGTAAAGGAAAATTGACTAATACAAGGGGCACGGTGGTTGAGGATAGAAATTAGAACTTCATTTGCCACTGATAGAGTTAGTGGTTAGGTTCTGAGTATAGATTGAGTTGAAAAGGAAATAACTTTTCTCCCTTGAGCTTGAGTGGAAATTTGCATTATTAGTTCAAAGAAAGGGGCACCCTGGGAAATCTGGCCAACAGCCTTTGTAAGTTTCCCCAGTGTTCTACCCTTAAACCACACTTCTCTCTTTGCCCTCCCACCTATTCTCAAAACTCTGCACTTACCAAATCTAGGGCAGGAATTACAAATGAAGACCCCCGTGTCATGGATAGCATGCTAAGTACATGTGTGGCGTCTCTGTTGCTAACCTGTCCTTCGGCACAGGGACTCAAGGAAAATTCTCTCTCTCTCTCTCTCTCTCTCTCTCTTCCTCCCTCCCTCACCCCCTCTCCCATCTCATATGCCCAAAGCACCCCTCACCTAGTGCTCAAACACAATGCCCTTTATATTTTTTTTAGTATGACCCATATTTATTGCCAGCATCTGCCTATGCTCTGGAAGGAATGCAGTGTTCAATCTCGTCTGCCTCTTTGCTCTCTCTTTATATGGGTTGGAAACTTAGCTTGCGTTGACACCCTCTGCCTGTCGACTAAGCCTAGCAGTAGAGCATCCATCTTTCCTAAGTGAAGGCCCTTTGGTCTTTCACTAAATCCCTCTGGATCTTCTTGATCTTGTCCCAAAAGTTTGCTCAGATAATGGGTTAAGTTTTACACTGCTCTTGTGTATGCTGATGAAATCAAGATTCCTAGAGAAGCTAGAACTGGGGTGAATTGGATGCGTTTGAGGGAAGCCACATATAGACAAGGAGTGCGCAGATCTACAAGAAAGCTCTTGTACATTCTAATGCTCTACACTGAAGTGCAGCGCCTCCTTATCATCCTAATTTTGCTTCCCATGATGTGTCGTAGATTTCCTTTGGTCTACATGTGTCCCTGAGAACATGTGTGGGGCTCAGTTGTTCTGTTTTCTCACTTCCTGTTGCAGCTTGCCTCAACCTGCTGATTGAGTGAGAAACAAATGCTATTATCTTATTAGCAATAGGGGTATCTATTGCTTAGCTTTGAGTTTTTGCTTAATTTTTGATCTTTTTTTTTTTAACTTCTTTTCCAAACCTGACTGGCATAGACTGCCTTTCTCTGAGATGACCTTGTCCTCAGCAGACTACCATTCGCCTCTCCTTCAGACCCTTTGACCTGTATTCCTTTATTTTTCATATGTCCTCTGCTTAATGAGATCTTATGCACTGAAGTGTGCCACATGTAAAATACATGAACACAGAATATAGTGAACACATGTGCTTATATATTTTTACTTATTTAAAATAAAAAAAAATCCCATATGGTTCAAAAATAAAATGTTTGAACATTAGCGTAACACAGAGATGTAAGGTTTCTGTTGGGGGGAACATCAAGACGTCAAACATAGAAATCTATGGTAATAACTCTTCATTGAGTGTTGAATATCATTTTCCAAATATTTTTGATAAAAATATCTGAAGGGATTAAAGTTCTGGGCACCATGTTGAGGGAAACCCACCTCTGTGGCGCCAGACTTTCTTCTGAGCAGTCTGAAGGAAACTGTCATTGTGATGGACACTGAGGATACACTAGAGAGGAAAGCGATAGATGGATCAGCAATGTCTGCTTGCTAAGTTACAAGAAGTGATCCAGTTGATGTTGTAAAGTCAAAGTGAGGGTTCAGACCCATCCTTTGACGGTCCCTGTGTCTAACTGGCTGTTCTCACAATATACATTCTTGTATGTGTGTTTGTTTTTGTGGTTGTTTTATTCTAATTCTCCACCATCTTTATTGCCAAATTTCACTAAACTCTAGCCATGCACCATAAGGTAAATATGCTAATATTCCAAGCTAAATAATTGTCATGTCTGAACATTCTTCACAATCAATAGATTAAATAGTTAGGCTGAACACTGTGGCATTTGTCTGCTATCCCAACACTAAGGAGGCTGAGTAAGGAGGATCACGAATTTGAGGCGAGCCTGGGGTACACGACAAAGCACTGTCAGCAACAACAACAACAACAACAACAACAACAGGAAATAATTTAGTTCCCTAATTTTATAAATGAGTTGTTTTTTAAAACTGTCGATGACAATATATGGTAAAAAGCTACCATTGAAAACTATATTTTCTAGCAAGTGGTTCTTTATTTAACTGAAGTGTTTGGGAGTGGGTTTCTTTAATGGATTAAATAATTTAATATGATCTCACCATGTTCTATGTTACCGGAATGAGCAGCCAAGCATTAAGCGTGCACATTGGAAGCTAGGGTGACCAGAATGAATGGAGAACAGCTGGGCTGCCATTCGCATGGGCTTAGCTGCACCCTCCACAATCCAGACATTAGACCCTCAAGGCTTCCAGCCATTGCTATATACATTTCCACCAGGAGGCTACTGAGATTGCTCAACTTCTACTGTCTTCACGGAGCAGGCCTTGGCAGGTGAGTAACTTTCCTAGTGATTCCTAATTGTGTGTATGACTCAAAGTTGTCCTTGTGGCTGTGCCCATAGCAGTGTGAGTCAAGTTCCCATAGAATACTGTCACATGCTAGTATTGGGACACACACACACACACACACACACACACACACACAGAGAGAGAGAGAGAGAGA
Source organism: Tokudaia tokunoshimensis (assembly GCA_036184795.1). Taxonomy (NCBI): domain Eukaryota; kingdom Metazoa; phylum Chordata; class Mammalia; order Rodentia; family Muridae; genus Tokudaia; species Tokudaia tokunoshimensis. Next base: position 66,301,593 of record BTHU01000005.1, on the reverse strand, counting down.
GAGAGAGAGAGAGGCATTTTGATTACTGTTGCGTTTAGTATTGATTATGCTAACATACACTTGATTCAGTCTCCATATTGTGTAATAGTGATTGCAGTATCAGGTTTTGCACTCATTTAATGTTTGGACACCATACAAAGCATGTGTGCACTGTTGTCATTTAAAGCATGTGGGACTAGAAAGCAATTCTCTGAGTGAATGGACAGCAAAAAATTAAATTAAATTAAATTAAATTTAAAAAATGGATGAACTTAAGACTAGTGCTAACCACCATCAATGTGTTTATTTATAATGTGTGAGTTCATAATGTATGTTTTGAAAGGAAACATTAGAATCCAAAGAGTTAGAATTATCTACAGTAAATAAAAATGATAGATGAGAAACTCTTAGACCCACATTAAAATATTTGACTCAGCCTCAGCCAGCGATAGTTTGGGCACATACAGTGCAATTGTGACCCCACTAGGCACTCTTTCTCTTTCTTTTCTACCTTTCAAGGTGGACAAAAGGAAGAGATGCAGGTAATTGGACAAAATAGGGGTGTTTAGGGTGTGTCAAGGATCTTAGCAATATCATCAGAGTGTCAACGATATTTAGCAAGCTCTTACTCAATAATCTAAATTATTGAATTTGAATAATCTAAATTACTGAAGGACCAGCCATATCTCTGCTGTCCCTGATACTGGCATAAAGTCTTTAATTAAATGTACTTGAAATTCTCTAAAGTAAACCCCGAGAGAGAGAATAAAACAAATCCACTAGGGAAGTTGCACTTCTGAGGTCTCACCACTAGAGGGCAGGAGAGTCCTGCTACTTTTGCTTTGCAACAGGGCCCTGGTCACTGAGCCCCCACCACTTGCCCTTGCCTGGTCCACACCCCTTGACTAGTTAAATAATTTCTGCAGAAAAGGTCTCCATTCTCATTTCTAAAGTAAGAGTCCTTTACAGTTCCCCAGAGACTTGTACAGAAGCAGAAAGCAAGTATGTACTTTACAGATTACATTGTTTCTCTTTGTGTGCAACCTTGCTTTTTGCTCTGGAGAAAAAAGGACAACCACAGGATTTCATGGTGTGTTGGATTTTTTTGTTGCTGTTGTTGTTTGTTTGTTTTTTTTTAAAAAAAAAAAGACTCACCAAATCAGCTAAATCTTTAAAAATACCTTGTTTATGAAAATCTAATTTAAAATGGGACAATTTTAAAGACAATTAAAAAATGTAGCTAATTTAATCCAAAACAAAATATTCCATATAAGAAAACTAAAACAATATCCACACTAAGTGCCAATGCTCCAAAGCCAGGCTTTTTATTAATATTTCTACTACTTCACGGAATTTTTAAATTACTTTAAAAATGCATTTTATAGTTTTCTTTTTCCCGCCCTCTCAATAAAGCTTTCATCCTGATAGAATGAAAGATGTGGTTGATTTGTTTCTAGCTTAAGTCGCAGTCTGTTTGGGTGTGCTGCGACAGAGCTTTAGCGGAAAGGATTTAGTGAAGCCCTTCTCCCTCTCTTCTCTCCTTCAGCATCTTCTTGGTAAGTTTCATCTTTAGAACAAACAGAAGTAAGCTCACCTGGCATGTTTGGCTCGGGACACTTAGAATTACGTTTCTGTAAACATATGAGCCTACTAATTTTTCTTGCTGTAGAAAGAGTATGATTTGAAAATCATTTACTGTCTGCTTCTCTGTGTGCTGAGTGTATAGCCGGCTACTTCATGGAGACTTGTGCCTTGGAGACTTTGTATATTTACTCACATTTGAGAAGTTTCATTTCCTTTTAATTTTTCTACTTTTCCTACCTTTTTTTTTTTTTTGAGGGGGAAAAAATCCTGCTTTTTTTTTCTTCTTTCTTCAGCATCTCTCCTTCTGGGATGGGGTGGGAACCACAGCAAATTCATTTTTATGCAGTCTATTTTTTTTTTCTTTTTGGTGTTGAATTCAGAGAGACATTTGCTGTCCTTTACCTGCTGTGTCTCGTCTGACCAGGCAATGCTAACTTTTGTACAGATTGATTTGATAAATTTTTTTTTAAAAAAATGCTTTTTATCTAAAAAAAAAAAAAAGAAAAAGAAAAACATTTTTACTTTCTAGAGAACATGCATATAGATTATACTCTGGCCTCTAGCCTCTTAATCAAGATCACCAAAGTAGATTTCATTTTGTTTGATGGAAATTTGTATCCATTGAACATGGTAAATTATGAAAACTAAGGCCTATTACCCTGTCGGATAAGAGCCCAGAGTCACTAAATTAATATATAGCTGATATTATTAACACTCCTGATACCTGCCTCGTTTTTTGGTCTCCCCTCCTCATCACAGAAGTGCTTCCTGACGCTTACTTTACAGTAAGTGGGTTTTTAAGCAGAGATGATGGTTTTTAAGCTAATACTGTACTGTGTTTAACAGTGCCGGCAAAATAAAGCATTTCTCCAAAATCCTTGTGTGTTTCCTCCCAATGTTTCTTTGGAAGCCCGTGATCTTGGTGCTTTGTCCTTCAGTGAGGGATTAAAAACTTGCTGGGTGTAGTTGTAGCCCAGGGCAACTTCCAGGAAGGCTTCGCTGAAGCCCCACTTTAAGCTTAGGGCTCCTGGCTCAGCTCAGCTTTGTCCCTTAATGTGTAAGTCAACTATTGCTCACGCTGAGGTCCAGGCTACACCCATCTTTACGGAACTGCAAGAATACAGTAGTTAAAACAGAAAACAAACCAAGCAATAGCAAAGCAAACAAGCCCCCCACCCCCACCCCACTCACACCCGTACCTAAAGGAAAGGCCTTGGAAGGCCATGGGTTCCTACTGTCTTTGAATCTGCTTTGGCTGATAATCTGTGTTAACCGCAAAGACTGGTATCTTTATTTCCTTGGAGCAAAAGAAAAACCTTCATGAGTCTTGAAACAGTCATTGAAGACCCGTGTTTGTATGGTGGCTTTTCTCAAATGGAAACCTGTCCCAACTTCTGTTCCGTCAGCTATTGACTCCCCCAGAACGGTGTGATTTCATCTTGCAACTGGAAAGGACTAGCTATGGGAGCAGCACTCGTCTGAAGTAGCCGATTCTTTCCATTGGATAGGATGTTGAGTAAGAGACTGTTTGACAACGTTAAGCTTGAAATGCAGTGACCTTAGTTAATCCTTTATTAATCAAGTTCAGGTAACACTCCAGCATGAGCTATCAAGATTCCCTCTATTGGACACAAGGACCGCCCTGACCTGGAAAATGACAGTCAATTAAGTCCTTTTTATGTGGTAGTCTCTCTTTAGTCTTTATTGGGGGGGGGAGGTATCTAGCATGTTAGCTTTTTCTTTTTCTTTTTGCAAAAACCTCTGGTTTCTTAATTCAATCATCACTTACTCAGCACATATCACGTACTGATTGCCCATATACATTTTGATTACAGATACCCAAAACACTGCGAATAACCACCCCCATTCATCCATCTTGATCTGTTTAAATCACTGGTCAAGAGCCACACTGAAAATAGAAACAGGGTGATAAGGCCCTGTCTTTAGAAGTTGATAAACACTTCTATTTTGGGTAAAACTATAGTTGAAGTTTCAGAGCTGGTGGATGGGGGTGCAGTAAGCTAAAGTGAGTTTAAAGCGGAAGTCACATTGGTCACGACAATGGCAGGGACCCCCTGATGGAGTCTTCAGCCTCCAGACTCTACCCTGATCTTAGTTTCCACAAGACAGCTGCTCTGCAGAGCACAGGAGGGCCGCCGCAGGCTCCTGCCCTAGAGTCGGCATACTGCAGCCATTCTATAGAGCTGCAGAACAAGTTCAGGCAGCCTAGACCTTTATCTGCTTTGCTGAAAGGGGCTGGTTATATTTTAATCTCGGTTACATAAATGTTTGTTTTGAAAGCAAGCTGGCACATCTCAAGTCCCTTCTTTTGATTTCCAGTAAATATCCTCTTCCTTCTCTATCTCCTTCTCTTCTCCTCCCTCCCTTCCTCATAAAAGACAAAAATATAGAAAATTAAATAAATATATCAAATGATGTAAATTATTGAGTATATATTGTTGCTGCTTGTGATTAGATGCGCTTTTTAGATATTTTGTGACATTAGTCAATTACAGTCTAGACTTTTTTTTTGCAAGCCTGCTGTATGTGTATTGTGTGCATGTGTGTGAGAGAGAGAGAGAGAGAGAGAGAGAGAGAGTGAGAGAGAGAGAGAGAGTGTGTGTGTGTGTGTGTGTGTGTGTGTGTGTGTGTGTAGATCAGAAGTTGCAGATTGGCAATAGTGTCTTTCTCCATTTCTCCCCCACTTGATTCACTGAGACTAGTCTCTCACTGAACCCGGCTAACTCACTATGGAGACACCTGTCTCTGCCCTATGAGTACTGGGATTGTGGGTAGCCATGGAGCCTGCCTAGCTTTTATGTGGGTTCCACACTCCAGTCTTCCTGCTAGCACAGGCAATGCTTTATCTGTGGAGACATGTCCCCAGTCGTAGTCTAGAATTCCTAAACATCAACTTGAGTAAACTTAATTCATATTCAGTCCGATATTACCCACGTTCCCTTTTGACTGTGTCCATTTTCAGTTACAAAAGGTCCTTGTTCCCTGGAAGCTAAGTCGTTTTCTATCATTATAGATTAATTTTTCCTTATTAGAAATTCTTAGTAACTAAATCACAAAACTATGTTTTTCTCTATTGGTTTCTATATTGAGTGACGGGGTACTTATCAGGATGAAATCCATTTGACCCATGGGAGGTGGATCAGTGTGGGTTTCCTGAAGCTTGCAAGAATCTTTTTAAGTTTACAAAAAGAGATAAATTTTAGACATGTTAAATTGTAATCTATATTGAATGCCATATTGTAGAAAAAGTTAGTAGATAGCATATTTGTGTCATAGCTGATGTATGGTCAACAATTTTTGTTAAAAGTGTGGACAGTTACTAAAGTGAGTTCGGGAAGATAGAAACCTTTCATGAAGCAGAAGGGGAAAGAGGAGCTTTTTCTCTTCTTCTGGAAGATTGTATGTACATAAATTTAGCATAATGAAAAACACCTTTAAGTCTGTATTTAAAATACAGCCAAAGAAACTTGAAATCTTGAACGTGTGACTATGATAGTGGACTGTATAAATTTAGCATAATGAGAAACACCTTTAAGTCTAGAGTTAAAAGACAACCAAAGGGAACTTAAAATCTTGAACTTGTGACTGTAATAGTTGATCATATAGTGGAATGTTTTACCAGAGTTAGGCTAATAATTTATCAGAACTCCATTGATTAATGTTAGAACTCTGGACTTTTGAAGTCTTAATAAAACCCTCTCCAAGAGCAACATGAATCTCTCTCTCCAGCCCATTTTGGTGTTTTCTTGAAACAAGGTCTTACTGTCTATCCCAGCCCAGCAGGGAACTCCCGACCCTCCTGCCTCAGTCTCCTGAATCAGAGTGATGGGCCTGCACCACAGTCCTCTGCTCCTTCATCAGTGTCTCTTACAGAACGGAGGTTGACTTTTGAAGACTGACGATTGCTTTGCTCTTTCATAGATCATTAACTTGAAGAACATCTAAACCAATCTTTGCCTGCATCTAAGTTACAACATTTTCTTCTAAACAAACTGTTAACTGTTTTAGTTGTAGCCCTGAAATTCATGTTGAACAACTTCTGTGTGTGCTGTGAAGTATATAGTCAAGCATTTATTGCTTATGTGTTGTTTGTAGAAGGGAATCACATTAGTGTTCTTATTAAGAATGCTCTGCTTTCTCTATGGCTTATTTTTTATTTATTTTATTTTATTTTATTTTTTTTTGTATCTCAGTGGACATTCATTTGTGGCTAAATTACTTCTTTCCTTTTGTTTCATTTTTCTGTCCTTATACACTAACACATGACAATTATTTGCCTGTTATACTTTAAAATGTGCAGCATAAGTCTATGCTTGTTCTCAATGTACAAAGTGTTTTGACTACTTTCATCCCTGTTCAGTTTCATTCCCATTGTGAACTCAGTTTTTCAAATCCTACCAAAGAATCCTTTAAATATTTTGAGTGGAATTGTGTTGAATGTGTCAGTTTAGAACAGAGAGACATGTTAACAAGATGAGCCTTTCAGTTTCATGAAGTTCTGTTAATCACTTATTGGTTTTATTTCTTTACAACTTCAGTTATGTCAAGAAAGCTGTTGTTCTGCCTTTGTCTCCAAGGGGTTTGCTGACTTTTTCCCCTATCATTTTCTGAGTTCCAGATTTTAATCTAAGGTCTTTCATCTTTTTGGAGTTGATTTTGTGAAGGGTGAGAGATATGGACCTAATATGACTCTTCTGTGTGTGGATATCTAGTTTAATCAGCACCACTGATAAAACAAACAATCAAACAAACAAAAGACCCTATTTTTTACTCCATTGTATATTTTTGCATCTGTGTGGGTGTATGTCTGGATGTACTATTCTGTTTCATGGATCCAAACATATCTACTTTTGTGTTAATTTCATGCTGTCTTTATTAGTGTGGCTCTGTAGTATAACTTGAAATCAGGAATAGCGAAACTTCTAGCATTGCTCTCTTTGCTCAGCTGCGCTTCCATCTTAATATTTCAAAGACCTATTTTCATGAAGAATAGCATTGGGATACTGAGGGAGGTCATGCTTACTCTATGGGACTTTGCTACCATAACCAACCTCATATTCATTCTTGTGATCCTTCAGCGTGGGGAGTCCTTCTGTCATCTAGTATCCTCAATTTTTATCTTTGAGGTTTTACGTTTTCAGTAGGTTTCTTCTAATGTAGTTTTTATTTTGTTTTGCTTTGGGCAACTGTGGATGGGAGATTTTCTGGAATTTCTGTCTTGATCTTCACATATAGGCAGGCTATGGCATCTTCTGTGTTAATTTTGTGTACTTCCAGTTTATAGAATTATTAGCTCGCAGAGTTTTTTGTTGGAGTCTTTATGAGTCATATAGAGATAACCATATTATCTATACATAAGGATAAGTTCACCTTCCTTTCCTTTGTATTCTTCTGTTTTCATTATTGATTGGTCTAGCTAAGACTTTGGACACTGTATTGAATAATAGTGAACAACTAGAAACAGTTCGTGTCTTGTTCATGATTTTAATTTAAATGATTTCAGTTTTCTCCCCACTTAGTATAAATGTTAATTGTAGATTTATTGTATATAGCCTTCATTAAGTTGATATATATCCCTTCTATTCCATGTCTGTTCCTCTGTTCCTGGCTTTTATAATGAAGAAATGTTGGATTTTGGAAAAAAAATGAACCTATTATGATGACCATGTGATTTTTGTCCTTAACCCATTTTATGTCTTTGGCTTGAAGCTCTTCTTCTTCTATATTTATGTTGCATAAATTTGATCCTTAATGGTGTCCTATAAAACTCATATATGTGCTCTCGTCTTCCATCCATGATATTATGTCTTCTACTTATCTATTCTATTGGTGAGGAATTATACTCCATAAATTTTGACTTACTGAGTTGTTTACTTCTATAATTTTTATTTGTTTCTTCCCAGTATTTCTATATCTATAATGATTCTTGATTCATATCCTATATCTACTTATTTCATTCAAATATTTATTTTTATATTCTTTGATTTCTTTGAGCATGTTCGTAATCAATTTTAAATTAGTTTTTATTGTTTCATACAATTCATTCTCATGAAGCACCATCATTGTAGAATTGTATTGGAGATGAGTTATTCTGCTTTGGTTTTTCTTTTTTTTATATACTTATATCTGAAACATTTTTTCAGGTTGTTTTCTATAATCAGCTATGTTTCACAGCTGATGTATTGTTGATGTTCAAGTGGGGATAAGTCAGCCTTGGTTCACGTGCTCAGAGTGATCAGTATGACCTAGAGTAGAATTTTCACTGCAGAAACAACCAGGGTTGCTGAATAGGCTCACGGTGCAAATGTTGTACTCACCAGCTAAAAACAAGCGGTGAACCACCTAATTTCAATAAATAACATTTAGAGGATGAACCAAGGTGATAGTAATGTGCATACTCTGCCCAAGTTATTGAAATTAGCAGTGGAAGGGGCTTAGGAAAATATAGAGGAATTTTATATTTATATATGTTTCATAGATATTTATATATGTAGATAGATAGATAGATAGATAGATAGATAGATAGATAGATAGATAGATAGATAGATACATAGATATGTAGATAGGTAGATAGATAGGTTAACATCACAGCAATGTACTTTTACTCAGCTCAGATGTAATTTCTTCTTAGTTCCATGTATTATTTTACATAAAAATATCCTGTGATTGACCATGATCATTCTGCTTTTTACTTCTAATCTAATTCCACTTTGGAAGATTACATACTTCGGGCAACTTGCAAATATTTTTAGAGGTTTGGAAACTTGTTTCTAGTTCCATTTTGGGTAATGTTTGAGTGCCATAGAAATGAATAAGCATCTTATTCTTGTGTCCGTGATCTAAGAGTGCCGATGAGATCAAGTAGGCTGATATTCTGCATTATTACTAATGTCTATTTACATAGTAATCACTTTTAAGAGAAACATTGTTATACTTTCTTTTTTTGAACTTTTTTTTTATTAGATATATTCTTTTTTTACATTTCAAATGTTGTTTATCAGCTGTAGGAGTTCTCTGGTGGAGTTTTTTGGGTCATTTAAGTATACTATCATATCATTTGCAAATAGTGATAATTTGACTTCTTCCTTTCCAATTTGTATTCCTTTGACCTCCTTCTGTTGTCTGATTGCTCTAGCTAGAACTTCAAGTACTATATTGAATAGATATGGAGAGAGAGGGCAGCCTTGTCTAGTCCCTGATTTTAGTGGAATTGCTTCAAGTTTCTCTCCATTTAGTTTGATGTTGGCTACAAGTTTGCTGTATATTGCTTTTACTATGTTTAGATATGGGCCTTGAATTCCTGATCTTCCCAAGACCTTTAGCATGAAAGGATGCTGAATTTTGTCAAATGCTTTTTCAGCATCTAATGAAATGACCATGTGTTTTTTTTTTGAGTTTGTTTATATAGTGGATTACACTGATGGAGTTCCTTATATTGAACCATCCCTGCATTCCTGGGATGAAGCCTACTTGGTCGTGGTGAATGATCATTTTGATGTGTTCTTGGATCTGGTTGGCAAGTGTCTTAGTCAGGGTTTCTATTCCTGCACAAACATCATGACCAAGAAGCAAATTGGGGAGGAAAAGGTTTATTCAGCTTACAGTTCCAAATTGCTATTTATCACCAAAGGAGGTCAGGACTGGAACTCAAGCAGGTCAGAAAGCAGGAGCTGATGCAGAGGCCATGGAGGGATGTTTCTTACTAGAATGCTTCCTCTGGCTTGCTCCACCTGCTCTCTTATAGAATCCAAGAATACCTGCCCAGGGATGGTACCACCCACAAGGGGCCCACCCCCTTGATCACTAATTGAGAAAATGTCCCACAGTTGGATGTTATGGAGGCACTTCCCCAACTGAAGCTCCTTTCTCTGTGATAACTCCAGCCTGTGTCAAGTTGACACACAAAACCAGCCAGTACAGCAAGAATTTTATCGAGTATTTTTGCATCGATATTCATAAGGGAAATTGGTCTGAAGTTCTCTTTCTTTGTTGGATCGTTGTGTGGTTTTGGTATCAGCTTAATTGTGGCTTCATAGAATGAGCTGGGTAGTGTTCCTTCTGTTTCTATTTTGTGGAACAGTTTGAAGAGTATTGGTGTTAGGTCTTCTTTGAAGGTCTGATAGAATTCTGCACTAAAACCATCTGGTCCTGTGCTTTATTTTTGGTTGGAAGACTTTCAATGACCACTTCTATTTCTTTAGGGGTTATGGGACAGTTTAGATGGTCTATTTTATCCTGATTTAATTTTGGTATTTGGTATCTGGGTAGGAAATTGTCCATTTCATACAGATTTTCCAGTTGTGTTGAGTATAAGCTTTTGAAGTAGGATCTGATGGTTTTTTTTTAATTTCCTCAGTTTCTATTATATCTCCCTTTTCGTTTCTGATTTTGATAATTTGGATACTGTCTCTGTGCTCTCTGGTTAGTCTGGCTAAGGGTTTATCTATCTTGTTGATTTTCTTCAAGAACCAGCTCCTGGTTTTGTTGATTCTTTGTGTTGTTCTTTTTGTTTCTACTTAGCTGATTTCAGCCCTGAGTTTGATGATTTCCTGCCCTCTACTCTTCTTGGGTGTATTAGCTTCTTTCTGTTCCAGAGCTTTCAGGTGTGCCGTTAAGCTGCTAGTGTATGCTCTCTTCAGTTCTTTTTGGAGGTACTCAGGACTATGAGTTTTACTCTTAGCACTGCTTTCATTGTGTCCCATGAGTTTTGGTATGTTGTGCCTTCATTATCATTAAATTCTAAAAAGTCTTTGATTTATTTCCTTATTTCCTCCTTGACCAAGGTATCATTGAGTAGAGCATTGTTCAGTTTCCATGTGTATGTGGGCTTTCAGTTGTTTTTGTTGCTATTGAAGACCACCCTTGCTCCATAGTGATCTGATACGAGGCATGGGATTAGTTCGATCTTATATCTGTTGAGGTCTGTTTTGTGACCAATTATATGGTCAGTTTTGGAGAAGGTACCATGAGGTGCTGAGAAGAAGGTATATTTTTTTGATTTAGGGTGAAATGTTCTGTAGATATCTGTAAAATCCATTTGGTCCACAACTTCAATTAGTTTCACAGTGTCTTCGTTTAGTTTGTGTTTTTCTGATATGTCCATTGAGGAGAGTGGAATGTAGAAGTCACCCACAATTATTGTGTGAGGTGCCATGTGTGCTTTGAGCTTTAGTAAAGTTTCTTTTGTGAATGAGGGTGCCCTTGCATTTGGAGCATAGATGTTCAGAATTGAGAGTTCTTGGTGGATTTTTCCTTTGATGACTTTAGTTTGAAAGTCAATTTTATCCAATATTAGCATGACTTCTCTAGCTTGTTTCCTGGGACCATTTGCTTGGAAAATTGTTTTCCAGCCTTCTACTCTGAAGTACTGTTTGTCTTTGACACTGAGGTGCGTTTCCTGTCTGCAGCAAAGTGCTGGGTCCTGTTTACATATCCAGTCTGTTAATCTATGTCTTTTTATTGGGGAATTGAGTCCATTGATGTTAAGAGATATTAAGGAATAGTAATTGTTGCTTCCTGTTATTTTTGATGTTTGATGTTATGTTTGAGTGGTTATCTTCTTTTGGGGTTGTTGAGGGAAGATTACTATCTTGTTTTTTTCTAGGATTTAGTTACCCTCCTTGTATTGGCCTTTTCCATCTATTATCCTTTGTAGAGCTTTGTATCTTTGTGAAAAGATATTGTGTAAATCTGGTTTTATCATGGAATATCTTGGTTTCTCCATCTATGGTGATTAAGAGTTTTGCTGGATATATAGTCTGGGCTGGCATTTGTGTTCTCTTAGAGTCTGTATGAGATCTGCCCAGGATCTTTTAGCTTTCATGGTCTCTGGTGAGAAGTCTGGTGTAATTCTGATAGGTCTTCCTTTATATGTTACTTGGCCTTTTTCTCTTACTGCTTTTAATATTCTTTCTTTGTTTAGTACATTTAATGTTTTGATTATTATGTGAGAGGAGGTATTTCTGTTCTGGTTCAGTCTGTTTGGAGTTCTATAGGCTTCTTGTATGTTCATGAACATCTCTCTCTTTAGGTTAGGGATATTTTCTTCTATAATTGTGTTGAAGATATTTTAACTTGTAAATCTTCACTCTCTTCTATACCTATAATCCTTAGGTTTGGTCTTCTCATTGTGTCCTGGATTTCATGGATGTTTTGAGTTACAAGCTTTTTGCATTTTGTATTTTCTTTGACTGTTGAGTCAATGCTTTCTATGGCCTCTTCAGCACCTGAGATTCTTTCTTCTATCTCTTGTATTCTGTGGTTGATGTTTGTTTGCATCTATGACTCCTGATTTCTTTCCAAGGTTTTCTATCTGTGATTTTTTAGTTGTTTCTACTTCCATTTTTAGATCCTGGATGGTTTTGTTCAGTTCCTTCACTTGTTTGTTTGCGTTGTCCTGTAATTCTTTAGGGGATTTTTATGTTTCCTCTTTCAGGGCTTCTGCCTGTTGACCTATGTTCTCCTTAATTTCTTTAAGGGATATTTTGTTTCCTCTTTATGGGCTTCTATCTGTTGACCCATGTTCTCCTGTATTTCTTTAAGAGATTTTTGTGTTTCCTTTTTAAGGGATTCTACCTGTTGACTCACGTTCTCCTGTACTTCTTTAAGGGAGTTATTTATGTCCTTCTTGATATCCTCTATCAGCATCATGAGCTGTAATTTTAAATTCAGGACTTACTTTTCTGGTGTGTTGGGGTATCCAGGACTTGCTGTAGTTGGACAACTTGGTAAAGATGGTGCCATGTTGCCTTGGTTTCTGTTGATGATGTTCTTGCTTTTCCTTTTTGCCATCTGGTTATCTCTGGTGTTAGCTGGTGTTGCTGTCAGTGTTATACTTTCTTACTGTAACTAAATTTGCATAATTTCTTCTGTATTTCAATGACCTTTTTATGTTTTGAAGCTTTATTTTCAGCACAAAATATTTAAGAATTCTATGTCCTTCCATGAATTTTACAAAATTCATTTTTTGTGTTTTGTGTTTTATTATTTTATTTATGTAATTCCAGTCATTGCCTCCCCTCATGGTTCACCCTCCCACAGTTCTTCATACTATTCCTCCTCCCCCTTACCTCTGAGAGGGTGTTCCACCCCAACAGACCTTCCCCTTCCCTGGGGCCTCAAGTCTCTCAGTGTACTGCTGTCCTGGCTCCAATCTGTAAGCACATCAGAAATAGTGTCAGGCCTTGGTCACTTCCCATGAGATGGATCCCAAATTGGGCAGATTACTGGACAGCCTTTCCTTCAGTTTTTTTCTTCATTTTTTGTCACTGCAGTTCTTTTAGACAGGAACCATTCTCTGTCAGAAATGTTGAGTGTGGGTTAATAACCCTGTTCCTCTGCTTGTAGCCCTGTCTTATCTACTGAAGGTGGACTCTTCATTTCCTCTCCCCAATGTTGGGAATTTTGACAAAGGTCATGCTCACTAAGGCCTGAGAGTCTCTCACCTCGAAGGACTCAGGTACTTCCTAGAGGGTTCGCCCACCTCTAACCCCCCAAGGCTACATATTTCCATTAATTCTCCTGGCCCTTTGGGCTTCTCCCCTGTCCCCTTCCTATACCTAATCCTGTTCCCCTTTTCTCTTTCACCTCCCTTCTACCCAGATACCTCCCTCTCTGTGCCTTCTGTGATTATTTTTGTCCCCTTTCTAAGTGGGATTGAAGCATCCTCACTTGGGCCTTTCTACTTGTTAAACTTCTGTCTGTGTGTTGTATCCTAGGGATGCTGTACTTTTTGGTGAATAATCACTAATTAGTGAGTATATACCATGCAGGTCATTTTGGATCTGGGTTGTATCACTAAGGATGATATTTTATAGTTTCATCGGTTTACCTGAAAAATTCATGGTGTCCTTGTTTTAATAGCTGAATAATATTCCATTATGTAAATGAATCACATTTTGGTATCTATTCTTCTGTTGAGGGACATGTGGGATTTTGCAACTTCCGGCTATTACAAACAATACTGCCTTGAACGTGGTGGAGCACATGTTCTTGTTATATGTTTGAGCATCTTTTGAAAATATGCCCAGTATGGTATAGCTGGGTCTTCAAGTAGAACTGTTTCTGCTTTTCTGAGGAACTGTCAGATTGATTTCCAGATTGGTTGTACCAGTTTGCAATCCCAGCAGCAATGGAGGAGTGTTCCTCTTTCTCCACATCTTCACCAGTATCTTCTGTCACCTGAGTTTTAAATCTTAGCCATTCTGATTATTGTAAGGTACAGGGTCATTTTGATTTGCATTTCTCTGATGACTAAGGATTTGGACATTTCTTTAAGTTCTTCTTAGCCATTCTAGATTCCTCTGTTTAGCTCTGTACCCCATTTTTTAATTGGGTTATTAGGTTTTTGGAATTATATATTTTGGATATGATCCCATATAATTCCTTCTTTTGGTTATTTATAGTGTTTCTCATTATGTCACCTCGAAGGACTCAGGTACTTCCTAGAGGGTTCGCCCACCTCTAACCCCCCAAGGCTACATATTTCCATTAATTCTCCTGGCCCTTTGGGCTTCTCCCCTGTCCCCTTCCTATACCTAATCCTGTTCCCCTTTTCTCTTTCACCTCCCTTCTACCCAGATTCCTCCCTCTCTGTGCTATGAAGAGACACCATGACCACAGCAACTGTTATAAAGGAAAACATTTAATTGGGACTAGAGTACAATTTCAGAGATTCAGACTATTATCATCATGGTGGGAAGCATGGCAATGTGCAGGCAGATGTGAAGCTGGAGGAGCTGAGAGTTCTATATCTTGATCTGAAGGCAGCAAGAAGAGATTGTGTCACACTGGGTGTAGCTTGAGCATAGGAGACCTCAAAGCCCACACTCACAATGACACACTTCCTCCAACAAGGCCACACTTATCCTAAGGTCACAACTTCTAATAATGCCACTCTCTATGGGTCAAGCATTCAAACACATGAGTCTCTGGAGGCAAAATCTATTCAAACTACCACATCAATTATACATGTTTTCAAACTATATCACTTTATTTTTACTTTGATAATACAATAATATACCTCCATTCTCCCATCCTGATATTTGTGTTAACATAATCATGTGTTTTTGTTGATGCTACACTGTATAAAACATTGTTAGTATTTTACTAAGCAGGCAGTTATGACTTAAGTAATTAGAAATAAATCTCATATACTTAATCATACGTATTAGTCATTTTTCTTGTTGCTCTGACAAAGTTAAAGAAGTGATGTTTATTTGGGCTCATCGTTGATGGCTCAGTCCATTATAGTGCTGAAGTGTGATGTCAGGGGCTTGAGCAGGATACAGGAGCCTGATGACAGGCAGCTGGTCACTGTCAGGAAGCAGAGAGTGATAACACCAGTGCTCAGCCTCATTTTTCCATTCTACTTAGTTTGCCAGTTGGTGTACATCTTTCCACTTCACTCAAACTAATCTTGACCAGATCTCACAGGCCTGCCCAGTGGCTTGTCTTCTAAGTGATCCAAGATCCTGCCAGGTTGACAGTTAGTGTTAATCCTTACACCACCTTATTTTTCATTAAGGCAGATTTCATGTGACGCCTTGGCAGTTCTCATAAGAGGGCTGTGGTGAGCAATGAACCTAGCCTCACCTAGCTCTCTCTGTATTCCTATTTGAGATGTGGCCATTCATTCTGTGTTGCTCCATGACTTTATGACAGTCATTTAATGCTATCATGGAAGGCCAAACTAATGGGTCACCGAGACTTGGATTTTAGACTTCTAAAACATCATTTATATATAAACTTAAGTATTTTATTTTTACCCATCATTTCAAAATGCTTTCTTATTTTCTGATGTTATAGACTGAATTGTGTCCACCCAATACTCACATATTGAAGGCTTAACTCCTGTAATAAAAATGCAGCTATGTTTGGCAAGGTAATTAAGGTAAAATAAAGTTGTATATTTGGACTGACTGCAGTCCAATATAACTGGTCCTTGCATGAAGACACAGGAAGAAAACCTTGTAAAGGTTCTGGAAGAAGA
This sequence comes from Tokudaia tokunoshimensis, assembly GCA_036184795.1. NCBI lineage: Eukaryota > Metazoa > Chordata > Mammalia > Rodentia > Muridae > Tokudaia > Tokudaia tokunoshimensis. The sequence continues at coordinate 66,286,019 of BTHU01000005.1, read as the reverse complement.
CACTTTTCTTGGTTAATTTTCTGTTAGTTTAAGCCATGCAATATAAGTTAAAGGTCTTTTGATTGCTTATCATTTTAAAGATGCTATTTTATTATTTGGGATGTCATAGGTGGAATTAAGTATATTAGACTGAAACTTGATGGTGCAAATGTATCTGAGTGTATCCCATGATGCAATTAACATTTGAATATCAAAGGTAGTATAGTAGATTGTGCTGCAGCGTGGCTAAACACAAGCCATTGTGCAGCAGACCTTGGTAAGTACAAAACGTGAAGGGAAAGGAACTCTCTTTTCCTTGCCTCCTCCCTGAATTGCCCCATCTCATGTTATCTTCTTATGCCTTTAGGCCTGGATTCACATTACCAGATCCCCTTATTTCTAGGCTATTGTACTACAACTGAATCACAACATCCTGGGACTCCAGGAAGTGAAGAACAAATTTCAGCCTCCATGGGAAGCTCTGAAGCCATAAGAGTCTATTCCTCATAGCAGATAAAGGGTAAACATGTCAACATACACATGTATAGACATATATGCTGCAGTAATTTCTTACCACAATAAGCCCATATAAAAAACACACAACTCGGTTATTATATTTATAAGCTATATGCCTACATTGGGCAGATCTATCATTGTACTCATCTATTCCCCTTGTTTCTTGCAGCTTCGCCAAGTTATGTGGTTCTGCTCCATCCTCCTTCCACCTCTTCTTCTTCTCCATCTCCCAGACCTCCAGACTCACCTTTCCCTTCCACTGCCCAATCATTGACTCTAGCTTTTATTTGACCAGTCAGAATGGGGAGAAGGTCCAGTGAGATCAACTGAGCATGTGATCTACTCCTCAACAGGGGTAGCACCTCTTGAGGAAGTAGGATTAACATCAAAATACAAACAGCACCAGGGCAACCCACCACACATATACAATATAGATACATGCATACATACATAGATGCATAATGTTTCATGAAGTGTGCATTCATATTAGATAGAAATAATTTGTTATATTATGCATATCTAATATTTCCAATTTGTTTTGTTCCTTTGAAAACCCGAAGTAATAAAATGATCATGCTCTAAATAAGAAAAAGATTTTTTCAGGAAAATAAAAAACCTCAGAAATATTTCGAACCTCCAGAACTATGAAGAAATGCACTTCTGTCATGGTAGACCACACACTCTAGAGTGGACAACAGTCGCGAGAGCAGGTAACTACATACAGCTTGTACAGTTTGCAGTTTCTGACAAATTGGGTGTTATTCTCACTTTTAGTGTGTAAAATGCTGTGTGTCCTTGTGTTCCCTTCTGGCAATTAGGCTTTCTGACTATATTGCTACAAGTAGTTTACCTTGTTTTCATCAGATATATTCTATGCAGTTTAATCCATCTGTAACCTGTGTTTTTCCACCCATCCACTTTGGTTCTCCAAAATAACAACTCTAAGATTTCTTACATATGAATATGTGCTTAGACCAATAGCTTTAGCTCTCTTCCCCAACAAGCTCATATCTCAATAATCCTGTTATTCTAGTCTAAGTTCTGTCACATGGCTGGTTACTTGGTCCTCAGTTTCAGGAGACTGTCTTCCTCCAGAGTTTGGGGGTGAATCCTTTTGCACTGGACCCTATTTCCGGAAACCCCTTCTCCTTTCCACCTCCCTATTTCCTGCCTAAGCTAATAGACCAGCAGCATTTTATTGACAAGTGATGCTTCCATATAGTACAAGAGATTCTCTCTACTATACTGTTTGTTTGTTTTTTGTAGTTTTCCACCTTGTTTGAAGGAAAAAAGTCATTATGAGAGAAGTATTCATAATATCTCTTTTGGGGGGAGGATTCAGAGTTACTAGCACATTAAGTCACTTGATATTCAGCTATAGACAGCGGAGTCTGTGTTCTGGTTTTTGTTTTGGTTGGTTTTAGGTTTCGGAATTTCCCTTATCCCATCTTGAATTCTAGTGCCTTTCCTATGACAGGGCATGCTGCACACCATGGCCATTGAATTTCAAATTTCATGTCTTATATTTTTCAATTCTAGGATTGACATTCTAATACCTCATACCTTTCTCTCAACATTACACTGACATTTATAGCTTTAATGTATATTATAATTCACTTAAAACCTTTGCTAATTTCATCATCATTTTAATTTCTGAACCATTTCTAGTAACTGGTTTATCATTCCTTTTAAATGATACCATACTGTCTACCTTATTGCATATTTAATTTGATATAGATAATTTTCCACACAAAACAAATATGTTTTAAAATTATTTATTTATTTATGTCTCCTGATGTTTTGCCTACAGGTGTGTCTGTGTACCACATCAAAGCTCAGTGCTGGGAGAGTCCAGAAGAGAGTGCTGTATTCCCTGGGACAGGAGTTACAGACAGTTGGGAGCGACTGTGTAGGTGATGAGAATCAAACGTGGGTCCTTTAGAAGAGCAGCTGGTGCTCTAGAGTGCCGAGTCATTTCTCAGGCCCCAAATCAATTGTTCTGATTAGATCATTTCTTCTTAGTAAGTGTTTGAGTTAGTTCTCACAGATAGAGAAGTAAATATCAGCTTGACCATATTTTAAGCCAGGTTGTGACTGGTCAGAGTAGCTTTTCCTCCATAGCAGTTGTTCTTAAGATTCCTAGTGCTGCAACTCCTGCATTCAGTTCCTTATGCTGTGGTGACCCCCCCATTATTATTTATTAAAATATTATTTTTGCTATTACTTCATAACTGTAATTTTGCTACTGCTATTAATTGTAATGCAAATATCTGATATGCAGGATATGTGACCCTGTGAAAAGGTCAATCAAGGAATCATGCCTCAGGCTTTCAGTAAGGGTGTGTGAACGTGGATAAATTCATTTCCTGAGACTTTGTTTTCTCTCCTTGCTGTACTTTTCTCCTGAGCATGTGTAATTGAAGATTCAGGAACAGACTCTAGATGACTCCTCCTCAGATTTCTCTATGTATCTTCAGTACTGATTTTGTCTTTTCTAGTCTTCTGCAATCCTCTGCAAACTCCAACTGTCTCAAACTCCCTAAACTATGAGGTTTTGTTTGGGTTTTGCTGGGTTTCAGCTATCCTTAAAATTGTTCAAGAAAAAAACAAACAAACAAATGAAAAAAAAAAAAACCAAACAAGGCTCTTGTCACCAAGGAGAATGTAGGAGTCCACTCAGTATTGTTTCACCTGTGGATTACAGTGAACTGTCCATTGTCCATCATCTAAAACTGACAGCCTTACATGTCCAGCCCTGAAGTTTGTTTTCTTTTAAACACCAAGAGGGCAAGTCCAGTTGCTTTAATGCAGTCAGAGATAGAGGTCTTAGAGGTCTGCACATAAGTTACTGTATGGTAGTAAGTCAGTAGTTCTACAAAAGGATGGCATCTTCCTGCTTGTGAAATTTTATGATATTTTTCAATACATTATTACCCAAGACAAATATAAATTAGCATTACCACACAAATTTTGTATGTCAGAGTATATAGAAATTCTAGAACTCCATGGGACCATGCAGTACAATAGCTATGTTTATTCATATAGGCTTGAGCATGTACGAAAAGTGCAGTGCCTCGAGGTGCCATTGACATCTATGTGATGTGGGTAACTCGTAGAGAATATAGGAGAGAGGACCTGGGGTTTCTTTTGAGACATGGTTTTGGAATTGAATTTAAGACACTGTAATACATTGCACAAAACACATGTGTTTTAGAATATATATACTTTATATTTATATATATTCTATATTTATATATAAATATATTATATATTTTATGTAAATATATACATAAATATAGATTTAAATATATTTTGTATAAATATATTTGTGTAAATATAAATATATATAAAATGTGTGCTGTGTAAATATACTCCATTCAAACTAAAATATAATCCATGAAGCATTTCTTCAGCATATACTATGTTAAAAACAATGTGGTGCTTGTCAAGTGTTTATCCTTAGTACTTGACTAAAAACTTCTCTTCTAGTTAAGGAAGTAAAGCAATAAAATGAGACAGACAGTGAGTGCACATCAGAGATAAACCCTGGTCTGGAGTCTGTACGGAGCTCAGCACTTTCACCATCTTTCCACTGCAAGTATCCAATGGGATTCACTGGAATTAACTTATTTTCTTGATTCTTTAAGCTACGCACAGGGTCCTCTCATAACACCTGGCTGGGCTGCATTTTCTCTTCAGAAAGAAGTGATGTTCCCCCCTGACACTCTTCCTGCTTCTGTGTGTAAGCCACCAAGAGAGGTTTACTCAGACAGAAGCTGCTTCCTAAACCCTGCCGTAACATGAGTTCCATACAGCCACAGGCATGCACTGGGTAGCAGCCTTTGTTCTCTTAATCCACTTCTTAATCATTTATTTGAAGTTTTTCTGTCTACAGGCATCAGAAATACTCTAGGGCAGTGTAAACTACTGAAGGCGTGGCTCAATGTGAGCAGAATGCAAGAGAAAGGGATGTTTTGTGAACAAAGATATGTAATCTTGTCCCCAGGGCATACTGATCCACAGGGAGTGTCACACCAATGTTATTTGATATTCATAATTTATTTTTTTTGTAATTAGCAGAGAGTAGTGTATATGTTATAACAAAAAATGTCAGCCTGAACATTACAAAGAAATTTAAAACTGGAAATATTATTTAGTACAATATAACATGTATTATAAGTAAACAGATGCTATTCACCTATCTTAACTTCTTCCATTGTCCCCTACTCTTCATCTAATGATAGCTTATATCCTCTGTCAAATTGGTTATTTTTAAAATATAATATTGTTACTAAGTTTTTGATATTTGCATACAAGCATACCGTTTTATCTTAGTCATATTCATCATCCAGTTCTTCTCTAGCTCCTCCCAGAACACCTTTGCCAGAGCACCTCCCAACTTGATTCTCACTATATGTTATAGCGCACAGTCCAATCTGCGCTGATACTCTCATGGGACTGGAGGCATGTAATGAAACATGGCAGAGTTAACAGAATTCTCAATAGAAAAAAATAAACTGACACCCTTCACTAGTACCATCAAGTTCCAATAGCTTCTCAGCTAGGGATGCTGCTGTAGAAGCCCATCCCCTCCATGTTGGAATGTTGACTGGCTTGTTTTGCAGCAGGTCTCTTATAGCCAAGCACAGCTGCTGTGAGTTGATGAATGCAGTCATCATTTCATTCCCATTTGGTCTTGTCCTCCCTGATCTCTGGCTCTTACAATCTTCCAACAGCCTCTTCCATAATGATCTCTGTGCTTTGGGAGGAGGGTCACATAGATGCCCCATTTATGGCTGAGCATACTGTATCTCCCTATTTTTGCTTTTCAGAAGCTGAGGGACTGTCTCCCAAAGTGACACCCATATGAAGTCCTGTCATACAGAGATCTGGTACTGATTTCTAGGTAAGGGTGGAAACTCTAAGGAAGGGGAGAGTGCTGAACTTGATACTACTCACAGGTAGTGGTGGGGCCTGATGGTGGACTAGAGTAGATCCTTGTCCAATCGAAGCAGAACTCAGAGCACTCAACAGATAGAATGGGAGCCTTGTCTTCTGGATATTCTTTTATTTTTAACACTTTTTTAAAGTCTCTTTGTGCAGTGTGTGTGTGTGTGTGTGTGTGTGTGTGTGTGTGTGTGTGTGTGTGTGTCTTTATATACCATGGTATACATGGGGAGAAGAGAAATCAACCTGTGGTCTTTTCTTCTGTCATGTGGATTCCAGGGTTCAAATCCAGGTTGTCAAATTTGGTGGCAAGTGTCCTTAAACATTTAGCAATTAACTGGATTCCACAGTTTATATTAAAGTTCAGGTCCTATGTTGGACAGTCCTATGTGTTTTGACTAGTGTATAATGCCATTTAGCCACCTTTAATATTAATGTAAATGGCAGTTTAATTACCCCCAAACTTCCTATGTTTCACAGATCTAGCTACCGTTGATCCTTTTATGTTTTTTTGTGTTTCTGAACACATTGTCAAATTACTGGAAATATGTTTGTGCTCTTTCACTGACTGGCTTCTTTTACTTCGAAGGTAGACATGGGTTTAATAGGACAGGGATGATATGAAGCAGGAATGGGAAAAACCAGCGGTTGATTTATCTCTTATAAAGGAAGAGAGAGAAACATTGAGGAACAGAGAGGAATAAAGGCCACCCAAGATGACTGAAAACGCTATAAGAAAATATTTTATGTTTCCTTAAATATACATATATAGCATATATGTACATATGTGTATACATATATATAATTAAGTTATATATAATTATATATATAATATAAGTTAAGTAATATATATAATTATATATATATAATTAAGTTAATATCATAACTTGGGTTATGATATTCCATGCAAAAGTCATGGGCTTGCTAACAAAAACCCTGGTGACAGATATTGGAAACTGCCTGTCTGTGTTATGGGCGCTATCCACAGGGTTCTGAGGGGGAGCCAAAGCAAGGATGGCTGCCAGGTCTCTTCCACAGCCACTTTTCACCAGATTCTGTGGCAGGTAGCAGGACATGGCAGGCAGCAAGGAGAAAATGTCCGAAGCCACTGAGCAGAATGTGACCGCTGTAAGCTGGAGCAACTTCCAGGACAACACTACCGCTCGATAAGACAGGCACTCTCAGATGACCTTTGGTGAAATAACTCACACACTTTATTCCTTGTGGATAGGATCTTATAAACATTTTGACATGGGTTGGGTTCTAGAGGCAGATGCTTTCTTTTGGCTTGGTCTGAGATGTTAGGGATGCCTCATCTAATATCTCAAATGAGGATGCCATTTATCCACCTTTATATCAATATAAGCAGTATTTTTGTTGCCTAAAACTTCCTATGCTTCGCTGATCTAGCAACTATTAATCCTTTCACTTTTTTTTCTGACTTTTTAAATGCATTGTCAAATTATTGGAAGAGCTTCAGGTGTCGTGCCTGTGTGACTTATTGTCTCAGTCCTCTCCAGGGGGATGTCTTGGTCATGTGTTCCAGGACAGGAACCTGGTTGGGAGTAGATACCTACCGTTCTCAATTCTTAGAATTCCTGAATCTGCTTGACCTTATCCGGTTTTCTGTCTGGTGGCATGGTCCACTGACCCACAGGAAACCTCCTTGTCACTTATTGGTCAGAAAATTTAAAAGATTCTCAAAACAATATTGTCACTGCCCGTTGTTGCATCCCCCAAGTTGAAGGTAAGGCCCTATTGTTGCTTGCAAAATACACCACACATTTCAGACACAAAACTTCAAGGAATAGAGCTGGGACTCACCTGGAAGCCTCCTCCCTGGGGACTGGATCTCATAGTACAGGGAGTTACTACACAAACTGCCAGCAGAGATAATCAATTGGTATCCTTAGATGAGAAGCTTATGGTCCACAAAATTGACTGGACTGGCAATACATCCACAATAGTACAAAAGTGGCACTTTGATCTTAAGGGTAACCAATAGCTGCTTCATTGGACTTAAAGACCATATAGCAGGAGGGAATTCATACTGAGTACTGTAAACTTAGCCAAATACAAGTGACTGGAGATGGTATAGGCTTGAGAAGAACCTTCTCCTGCCAGTTTATTAATACAAAGTCTTACTGAGTTCTAAATACTTATCCTCAGGCCCACAGATAAATGTAACTGGTACCCTTTATCAGAGAAGCTTTCCCCCCAGCAAATGGAGACTATTACAGAGGTATACAAGGAAGCAAATATAGAAAACAGGTAAAGGTATAGTGCACAACCCCTGCTGATATCCACTCCAACCTTAGAACCAAGGGGCAGGGAAAATTACACTTGAAGAGGGACAAGAAAGCCTGTGAGAACTGATGACTGGAAAGTCTGCTGATAGTGACAGAGAAGCTGCACCCATGAACTGCCAAAAGTATGGTTGTCTGAACAGCATAATGACAAGACTCATTGACACTCCAATATGGACAGGGGAATTTCCTCATGGTCCCATGCCTAGATGAAGAGCTACAGTGATTCAGTGGAAATCAGTGTCTTCCTGGTGCAAGCTGCTCTAAACCCAAGCGATTGTGCCTGGACTCAGTGGGTGATATATACAGGTTGCACATATCTCTGTAAGAAGTGACACATTTTTAAACTGAAGTGGCAACATCATTTTACATTCCCGCAAGCAATAAAATTGAGTCCCTGTTTCTCTACATATTATGTTGCCAGCAGTTTTGACTTTTTCCATTCTAATATTTATGTAATGTTAATTCACAATTATCTAAAATTGTTATTTCTTTAATGACATGAAATATGAAAAGAATTTGGATGTTTACTTACCAACATATTGCAAATACTTTATTTCTGTTCTTTTTACTCCTCTATACTCTTGTTCCTTTTCTGACATTTTAGAATATTGCTAGTATATATTAATATATTATTTTGAAAATATTGCCATTATATATATTACTGCATATATATATATATATATATATATATATATGCAGTATGTAAGACACTGTAACTGTCTTACACCAGAAGAGGGTATCAGATCCCATTACAGATGGTTATGAGCCACAATGTGATTGCTGGGAATTGAACACAGGACCTCTGGAAGAGCAGTCAGTGCTCATAAGTGCTGAGCCATTGTCTGTTTTTAAACCTGCCAATATTACAAAATATCTGAAAGGGAGCACAAATACATGGACGCCAAAGAATATTAATTAAAAAAATACTGCCACAAAACAAGAAAATTGTTCTTAAACAAGAGTGTGCATGTTAGACATTTAACAAAACATTTGACTTTGTCATGTAAATAAAGGTCTCAAAGCAGAGAGGCCAAGGCCTAGGAAGATTATTACTGGCCCTGCATTCATTATTTGTTTTCAATTGTTTGTTTTATTTATTGTTTGTTTGTTTTGTTTTTGGAGACTGAGTTTCTCTGTGTAGCCTTGGCTGTCTTGGAACTCACTCCGTAGACCAGGTTGGCCTAGAACTCAAATGTGCCTGCCTCTGCCTCATGGGTGCCCGATTTAAAGGCCATCTCCACTGGACCCAGCCTTCTTTGACCTTAATAATCTTAACAGAACATAGAACTGTTTGGCAGAAATGAAGATAGAAGTCACATAGATTAAATACCACTCTTGAGAATATACCCAAAAGATGCCCCACCATGCCACAGGAGCACATGTTCCACTATGTTCATAACAGCCTTATTTGTGATAGCTAGAAGCTGGAAATAACCCAGATGTCCCACGACAGAATGGATATAGCAAATGGGGTTCTTTACACAGTAGAATACTACTCAGCTATTAAGAACAAGAACATTCTGAGTTTCCCAGGCAAATGGATGGAACTAAAAAATAACCTGAGTGAGGTAACTCAGACCCAAAAGGACATACATGGTATGTGCTCACTAATAAGTGGATGTTAACCAAAATAAATAAATAAGTAAATAAATAAATAAATAAATAAAATAGAAATACAGAGTACCTAAGATACAGTCCACAGAACTCACAAAGGTCAACAAGCTGAAGTGCCCAAGTGAGGACGCCTCAGTCCCACTTCGGAGGGAGAAGAAAGCAATCACAAGGGGGAGGGAGGGAAGGACCTGGGAGGGAAAGTGGACAGGTGGAGAGTGGAGGGAAGAGGGGAACCTGATCTTGTATTGGGTGAGGGAAAAGTACTGAAGTCCTGGGGGCCAGCAGAAAGAATGGAAACAGGCAACCTCAGGAGATAGGATGTTGGGGGGACCCTCCAGAATGCACCAGAGACTTGGGAGGTGAGAGATTCTCAGGACTCAAAGGGAGGGACCTTAGATGAAATGCCCTACAGTAGAGAGAGGGAACTTATAAAGCCCTCCTCTAGCAGGAAGACAGGACATCAAATGAGGGAGAGGGGAGCCCATCCCACAGTCACAACTCTGACCCATAATTGTTCCTGTCTGAAAGAATTACAGGGATGGAAATGGAGAGTAGCCTGAGGAAAAGAAGGCCCAGCGACAGGCCCAAAGTAGAATCCAGCTCAAGGGGAGGCCCCAAGGCCTGACACTATTACTGAGGCTATGGAGCACTCACAAAAAGGGACCTAACATGACTGCACTCTGGAAGACCCAACAAGCAGCTGAAAGTGTCAGATGTAGATATTGCACCCAACCAAAGGACAGAAGCAGCTGACCCCTGTTGTTGAATTAGAGTAGGCTAAAAGAAGCTGAGGAGAAGGGCAATCCTGTAAGAGGACTAGCAGTCTCAATTAATCTGGACCCCCGAGATCTCTCAAACACTGGACTACCAAACAGGCAGCATACACCAGCTGATATGAGAGGCCCCAAACATACATACAGTAGAGGACTGCTGGAACTGTGTTCATTCAGAGATGATGCATCTAACCCTCAAGATACTGGAGGCCCCAGGGAGTTTAGAGGTCAGGTGGGGTGAGGGGGTGGGGACATCCTCATGGAGACAGGGGAATGGGGAGGAGGTATGGGATTGGAACAGTTGGAGGGTGTACAGGGGTAGGGGAAATAAAATATGGAGTGTAAAAAATTAATTAATTTAATTAATTAGTTAAAAATATATAATAATCAATTAAGAGAAACATCAAAAGCCAAGAGTACTCCTCTAACTCTGCTTGTCCATATCCTTTTCATCTTGCTTACAGAAAACATGACAGTCAGTTACACTTTGGGTACACTGGCTCCCATGTTTCAGTTTTCATGCAGATAGCATTTGTCTTCTGTGAAGAAGGATGTAGAACTGGATGGCTTGAGATGACTTGATTTAAGCCCACATTAGTTTACCAGCTACAGTTTGTTGGACATTATAAAGTAAGCCTATGACATATTCATTAGATGAATTTTGAGACAGAGGATTGCCAGGAGTAACAAGCCAAAAACTACTAAGCATGATCTGAAGCAGGGCCTTGGAGAATTGATAAAAAGTATTTTGTTTGGTTTTGGAAGGAAGATTCCAAACAGTTAGACATTTTGGGAAAGGCAAGACCTTTGGGTCCATGTGCAAGTCCACTTATGTTGGACTCCATTAGAAATGTACAGTATGGCCTTAAGCAGAACGCATTCCCTTTGAAGGCCAGTTTCACTTCTGGTGAAATGTCACATCATAGCACTTTGGAAGTTTTCACAGAGATAATGCTTAGAAAGTATTTATCTCTGATCCTAGCACATAGTAGGTAGGTAGCCTGTGTTCTTTCATGTTGTGATGCTCAGTCTCAGGGTCTCTCTTCTCAGTGGGGATGTCACTGGGATCTGTGGAATGGAGAAGCTGCAGCCAGTTATTAGATTTTGAAAGGGAATAAATGAGAATTGGGTCCTCATTTTTCCTCAACTGATATAGAAAACCAATCTACAAGCACTAATTTACTAAGGAAGCATAATCCCTAACATCCATCTTTAAACATTGTCCACGGATAACTGTAATCTTTACCCTTCACGAAAGAAACTTTTCTCTTCTTTTGCGATAGACTGAGACCATTACAAGAAAATCACAACCGATAGAAACGCTGACTTGTGAAGTCCAATCCCAATGGATTTATTTACAGAACAGTCACTTTTGCATCTAAGACTCAGAGAACATTGCAGAAGTTGGGCAGAGAGCACTAGAGGTCTAGGGAGTTTGCTATAAGATTGTGTCTCCTTTTAGTACCACAAGCTGTAGCTAGGAAATTTCACCAACGTGACTTCCACAGTAATGAACATGCTAGACTTGAAGATGAACGCCTGTGAGGCCTCAACCCTAAACAAAGAACCATAGACTACCAAGGAAAGCTGGGAGCAGAAGAAGTGGTTCCCTACCCAGGGAAGACAATTGACTTTGCAGTGCTAAGGTGTCAGTTCTAAAACTCATACATACAATTAACATTATATGGACACAATAGGTCATATTTAGGAATATCTATCTATATCAAATACATATATGGATGGAATAACAATTGATAAAGAAGAAGAAAATTAAGAGGAAGATGAGGAAGAAAGAGGAAGAGGAGGAAGAAGACATGCATTTAAAGGAGAGAAGGAAGGAGTATGTGGGAGGGTTTGGAGGGAGAAAAGGGAAGGCAGAAATGTTATAATTAAGTTACAGTCTCCCAAAAAAAAAATGTGTTTTGGGTCCTCAGTTTCTTCACCTGTGAAATAAGTCGTTGCCAGATGGGCGTGAGTGTTTTCTCACAGTTCTTTGATCTACAGTTTGATTCATTCCTTTTATCCCAGTACTGCCCACAGACAGGAAATCCCAAAAGACAATGAAATTCATTGAACACAAGTTCCCAGTGGGTAAAGGGAAATGGGCCAGACTTTCCTTGCAAATGTGTGGCATTTAGTCTTAGGCAAGAAAGGCTCCTTTATTTTATAAATCTTAAATAGAGTAACACTAAGCTCTGAGAGTAAGCTTAAAACATGCCCCATCCCCAGTCCAGTATTATTTAAATCTGACTAATCATTACTGCAACTATGGGCAGAGAAAACAGGTATGGAAGGCAGAGAGAACCAGAGTGTGGGAAAATAGGAGAGTCAAGGGCAGAATCAAGTTTGAACTTCCTCCTCTTTCTTTTAAAGGATTGAGCAGTTGCCAGAAGACCTTAGAGGGCAGACTGGAGCCTTGGCCTGCTGAGGGACCACACTGCTCACTGCAGTTGTCCATGGTAACCTACACAGTGAGAACACACAGGTAATTCCCAGCTAAACCATCACATGGACTCCCACATTCTTAACAGGTTTTTCAAAAGCATCAATAAGTTTATGTTAGCTGGAATGGATGTCTGAATTTAGGCCTCAAAAATATTCCTTTCCCCACCTCATTCTGTATAATTACTGTTTTTTTTTTCCTCCAAAAGTCTTTCAAAATACTATAATTAACAGATTGGCAGATAACCCATATAACCGCAGTTAAGGCAAATATAGTATGCAGCTGTCTTTGCATTAAGTGATTAAATCAAATAGCACAGTTTTGAAGAACATTTATAAAGCATAAATTTACCTCCTGGCAAAACTGTCTCAAGGAACACACCCTGCACCATCTGTTCTCTCCATCTTAATGCCATATTTCCCAGGATGCTAGCAATGGTGAGCAGAGCAACCAGCTGTGCACACCCAGGAGCTGCTGGGGGATCCTTTGGAATATGTGACAACTCCTGGAGTCTCTTACAGATGTGCAGAGTAAATCCTGTACTCATGCTAGAACACAGGACAGGCATATGTGACACATGAATTCAGCCCAAGAATGTCTACCATTTTGATATTTTGAGAAGGTAGATACTTTCCATGAAGGTGATGATTTTAAATACAAATTTCAAAATTCTTGGGTGTAATCGATCTATTACCTCTGTGACATACTAGGGACTAAGTACTATGGGTAATAAATAGTGGCAGTCCTTGCCCTCTCAGAACTTACAGTTTAGCCCAGGAGTCTTATTAATATACAAGGTTGATTAAGATTAATGGTTTTGATAAGTCATACAAGGTCACACAGGCATAATCTCACTTATATTTTGTAAAAGTATGAATTATCTCTAATATATAAATATAGTGCAAAGGGTATGATCATACACTGTAACCAGAGCCAGCCCCACTCACTGTTAGTTCAGTGGATGAAATGGAAACATTTCATCATCCAGTGAAGAGACCTGAAGGTAAGTATAGAAAGAAATGCTAAACTCGATAATGTAGACTGTTTTGAGGGGTCTCTGGGATATCAAACAAGAGCAGAGAATAGGAGGAGTGTGCAGTTAGGGACTACAGCAATGGCTATCAATACTGGCTGCTTATTACAATCTGTTGGGGAACCATTCAAAAACATTCCTGCTCAGGCACAAGCTCATATCAGTTGATCAGAAACTCCAAGAATGGGCTTTCAGAATGTCTTTTTTTTTTTCTGTTCTTGGGGTTCATTTTAATAATCCCTACACAGTGAGCTAGATTTCTAATAGGGCCACGGGCTCATACTACACAATATATTGGCACTGGCCACAGGAATGATAATTAAATCAAATTTGAATCCAAGTGCCCAGTCATATTTTAAGCATTTAATAGTCACATGTGTCTAGTGAAAAGGTAATATAAACTATATAGAATTTGAATCTCTACTGTCTTTCTGTTGGCTAGTTCTAAGCGTTTTCAACCAGTGGCCCCTGGGCTGCATATTCTCCAGGGTAGATATGAATGTAGCTCAACACAGAATCATAACCTTTCTTAAAACATCAAGAGGGGTTAGGAAGATGGCCCAATCGGTACGGTTTCTTCCATGCATGAGGATCCAAGCTTGATCCCGAACACCCACATAAAGAGCCGAGTATGACATGGTATTTCTGGTACTGCTGAGGTGGAGACAGGAGGATCCTTAGGGTTTGCTAACCAGACAATTTACCCGAATTAACAGTCGTCAGAGCCAGGGCAAGACTCCATATCAAAAAATCATGTGGAGCATGATGGAGGGTGGCCGATGACCTGGTGGCAGCCTCTGGTCTCTGCATACCATGTCCCCCAAGATATTTGTTTAAGTGTACAAACAAACGAAAGATTCTGGGACTTGTTTGGTTAATTGGTTACAAAACATGGATTTTTGAGAAGACAATCTCATATCAGTGTCGCACCTAATAGAGGGATGAAGAAGACAGGCATAATATCGCTTGGGTCTCGGGCTGCTTGTGTGTACGCTGCTCCCAAGAGTTGGGCAGATCTGCAGTAACCAGCGCGCCAGCTCTGCTGTGGGACTTCTGCCTTGCAGAGGGACGCCCCCTCCCCCCCCACTCTGGAAGAGATCACACACCCCTGCACAGGGCAGGAGCCTACCAGCCTCCCTTTGGCGACCTCTGCTCCAGGAATCCACTACGCTGAGCCTTTGGATGTGCAGGGACTCCCCAGTATAACATCACTTGGGGCAAGGCACATCAGGGCTCCAAAGTCACTCAGGAGCAGGGCAGGCCCCAGAAATCGGTGCCAGGGGAATCCTGGTAATCCAGGGGGGCCAGAAATAGCTTTGCAGGCTCACAGGAGGTCCAACCAACAGCCAGTGACAGCAGGACCAACTAACATCAGAGGTAACCAGATGGCAAAAGGCAAACGTAGGAACGTTACTAACAGAAATCAAAGTAATATGGCACCATCCGAACCCAACTCTCTAACAGCAGCAAGTCCTGGATACCCCACCCCACCTGAGAAAGTGTATAATAATGCAAGTCATGAAGGAGTCAGCAAAGATTTGAGCAGCTGTGGGCCAAGAAGTGAGTACTCGCAGCAGTGGAACAGTAAGAAATGACTTTGCCCGGGGCAGAAGCAGCCAGCCCGGTGAGATTCCTCACTCAGGCAGAAATGCTTAGATTTGAGGAAGTTAGAAAGAGCAAGTTTTGGAAGATAGGACATAGACCATAACATCTTTGTTAAAGGATGTTAGCCTGTCACCAATCAGGATAACTAGAGAAAGTGGTTGGATTCTGTGACTCTGATTGGAAAATGGCCTCTTCTGTCTTTATTGGCAATACTGAGGAAAGTTAGTCGGCTAGGGCACATGCAAACATCGAAATGAGGATGGTAAGCAAGGCAGCCAGTATTTATTTTATTTTTCTCTCTCTGTGTGTGTGTGTGTGTGTGTGTGTGTGTGCACACGTGCGCGCCTGAGTGTATATAAGTGCTCCAAATGATTGCAGGAGCCCTTTGAGGTCAGAAGCGGGTATCAGATACCCTAGAACTGGTGGTAAGCTGCTTCATGGTTGCTGGGAATCAATTCCAGGTCTTCTGCAAAAGCAGAAAATGCTCTTAACCAATGAGCCCTCTTTCCAGGTCCTACTTCTCGGTGTTTAGGGTTGTAAGCCACCTAAACTTTGGTGTGTCTTTTGAGCAACACCATCACCACTGTGAGTTGTACCTATCCAGACTGTACTGTGGTGATACAATTTTATGAAAATGTTTCTTACATCGAAAGACTAAAATTTTTGCTGAACTTAATGGCCAAGTTCACAATATCCCTTGAGGTCATTTTAGACTTAGCCTGGTGTCATGGTGTGTATTTAACCTGTTTGTTTCTCAGGCCTTTAGGATGCATTTACTTGTTTTGGGTTTCCCATGTATCTCTCCATTCCCTGACTCATATGTATGAGTGTTGTGGTAGTCATATACTATATAATCAAAAATGTCAGAAGTCATCTTATATAGCTAATATCCCCACAAATTTTGAAAGGAACATATACATACATACATACATACATACATACATACATACATACATATTGGCTTGACAGCAGTGTGTTTGCAATGCTGTTTGTTATCTGAATCAGTTGGGTCATCTGGAGTCAATAACGTCCCTTCTAAAACTTTGTTAAGGATTTCTGTAAAGAATTTCTTATTCCCTCCACATGCAATGTTTTCTGTGTTTGTTGTTCAAGAAATACAGAGCAATGCCCTTTGCTTGGAACACATAGGCAATACGGACAGACACACTACACCCTCGAGAGACTATAGAGAAGTCAGCAACACAGACTAGGGACAGATGGAAACTACAGGGAGAATTCAAGCTTAAGCTGCCTCCTGGTCAGAGTAATCCAAAGAGAAGTGCTGTGCAGACTTTCCTTAAAGTGACAGCGATGATGCCTTGTGGTGCCTCTGAGGCTATCTTTGAAGCACTTAGCTGATGCATTGTACATGACATCTGGCTCAGTAGTAGTCTCACTTCTTGTGTGTGAATGAGGGTACAGGAATGCTAAATGACTTTCCCAAGGCCTCACAGCTAGAATTTGAGGCAGGAAATGGAGTGTACTTCAGGTTGTCCAATCTCCACCCTGGAGACTGCACATTGCTTTTCAGATTTCCGGATGGGGCAAAGAGCAAAGCTGTACGGAAAGGGCTTCTTCATCATGGCTTTTGAAATAAAAGTACTTAAAGCAGCAATATCACATTTAATCAGCTGGAAGAGGGGGCAGAATCAGACTTTTCAGGATTCTTAATTTTTTTCTTTATGTGAACCATCAGGAATCCCCTCTCCTTTTTCCTGTTATCATAGGATACTTTTGTTTAGAGGTATAGATTATTTGACATTTTGGAGAATTTATAATAAGTCCTGGTCATCCTATAAATGTATTGAGACTCTGATGCCTTATTATCAAATAAATGTAGAGCTTCTGGTTGCTGCCGTTATATCTAAAAATAGATTTATTTTCTTACTGAAGCTGAGTGATATGTGCTCGCCAGCCTGAGCTGCAGTAGTCAGGATGAAGAGGAGGCATTTCAAGTTTTGTTTTGCTTCAATATTTATTAATGCATAAGTAGCTACATTCAATATGCCCATAATTTACTAGTAGACCTTATCTGAAGGCAGAACTAGAGTCCATAATTACTGTGACGCACGTATCCTCCAGGCCATTCTCAAATCTGACTTTTGTTTACTGTCATTCAGGGTGAACGTTTAGCAATGCAATTCATAAAGAGGCAGTTCACAGAAAGCTATGATCTGGCCTAACTCAACAGTTCCCACTTTAATAGTCAGTGGGAGTCAGCTTTAAATTACTCAGCTTATAATTTATATCCGGAACAGACAATTTAATCGTTTTCGGATGTGTTCAAGCACAGCTTACAGTTTAACGGCCTGCGCCTTTTATTTTCTCGCCCCTCCCTGACAAGAAGACTCTTGTGCTTTCACAGAGAGAACAGCTTTCCTTCCCAGTTCTTCTTCAGTTAGCTGGTGGATGGAAACACATTATGAGAAGGGGGAGGTGGAAAACAACGGAAAGCTCCAAGGAGGAAAAACCTGGGAGGTTTTGAGGTTGTATAAAAATTAACTGAGAAAATGGAACAATTATTTTGACAGCAGGTGGGAGCTCAAAGCTGTTAATTAAGAGGGCAACCATTAAGAACATGAAGACTCAAGTTTCAAGAGGTTTACTAATTCTTTTCCAGTGTTTTGTGAAGATTTGATTATATGGTACTATTTTAAAATATCATTTTATAGTTTTAAGAAATGACAGAGGAAGTGGCTTAACCAAATGATCATCCTGGAGGGACAAGGATAACAGCGAGCATTTGGCAGCTATTCACCGTATGTAACTCAAAAGTGTTATTTACCCCGTGGATAAAAAGACAACTAATTATAAGAAGTCGTGATAAAATTAAACATGTGTGCTGCTCTCAGCTAAATCGGGCAAGTCGCAATGAAATGAAAAGACAGATGAATGAATAAGCGGGTAGATGAAAGAAGAGATTAATGGATGATGGGCATAGACTAGTTATCCCCATATGAAAATAGCAGCTAATATTAGCACGATCATGTTCATGTCGAACATACAAAAGTAAGATGAGCCAAAGTGACAACAAGAACTAATCGGGGGTTGTACTCTCTATAAGAACAGAGGGAACAGCTGAAGGGTGGACAGATCTTTCTGATGGGAAGCTTTGTTATAACACGAACCATATTCAGTTCAGTAAATATTAAATAAACGGAAGTTAGGAGAAAGGAAGAAAAGGAAGGAAGGAAGGTAGGAAAGGTGGTATATTTGGAAAAACAAGAATGGTATTTATCCAGTACAATCCAAAGAATCTTCATGTAATAGAAGAAACATACTCAGCATGTTAATAAGAACCACTTTAGGCGCAAACGTGGGGCCCACATGCCCAACGTGATCCCTGAAGGAATTTAGAAGGTGTGTCCAGATTTGAGATGATACCTCAGAAGTATTGCACAGGATAGTGCTGGTTATCTAATCATTCAAATGAAGTCTCAGAGGGGTAAATAGTACTGCCCATCACTGAGGGCTTCCTAGCAGCAGGATAAACTGAGAGGACAAAGGAGACAAAGAATCAGACGAATCAGGCTTCATATCCTATGTCTTGACTCAGCTCCCTCTACATCTGTCTTGACTTTGTTTAATCTCATTTTAGAATCCATTGCAGCTTTGCTGTGTTTTAGATATGATGATGATGATGATGATATTTTCTCCTTTGCTTTTATCTCTCCCAAACAAAGTACTCTGGTCAGGCATACTTCAGCCTCCCAAAAGCTGAGAGTGTTCTATGTTACAAGGAAGCACATATCTAACTCTCTTTTCAGCCAGCCATTCAGCAAAACTCTCCTATCCCCTTCAACATTTTTTGGGGGGTCCCTGCAGTTGTCCTTTCTATTACATTTCTCTCCTCTATTTTCCATTATCACAATATGAATCAAATCACCAGTCAGGCCCTATTCCTTCTTTTTCCATTTATACCCACAACTAGTAAATGGGTACATACAGTACTGTCAGTGTCCCTTTACTCCTCCTAAATGATTAGCACATAATGAATGGGTGACTGGTTTTTTTTTTGTTTTTTTTGTTTTTTGTTTTTTGTTTTGGTTTTTCGAGACAGGGTTTCTCTGTGTAGCTCTGGTTGTCCTGGAACTCACTCCGTAGACCAGGCTGGCCTCGAACTCAGAAATCCTCCTGCCTCTGCCTCCCAAGTGCTGGGATTAAAGGCGTGCGCCACCACCGCCCGGCTGCATGCTGGGTGACTGTTTTATGATTGACTTTTACCCATGAATACTGACTAGCAGCCAGTAGTCTACAATCAGGGGAAGACTGGATAATTACACACACACACACACACACACACACACACACACACACACACACACACACACACAATGTATTATATTTTTTTTTTAATTTTATTTTATTTTATTTTATTTTTTTTTCTTGCTTTATTTTTTTATTTTTTTTATTTTTTTAATTTAATTTTATTTTATTTTTTAATTTACATTCCAAATCACTTCCCCTTTCCCGTTTCCTCCCTCCCCGAAAGTCCCATAAGCCCCCTTCCCTCCCTCTTTTCTCCGTTCAACCCCCTCTCATTACTCTGTCCTGGCGTTCCCCTACATCCAGTCTTTCCAGGACCAGGGGTCTCTCCTTCCATCTTTTTAGAAATCTATTGATATGCTGATTGTGTCTAGGGTATTCTGAGATTCTGGGTCAATATCCCCTTATCAGTGACTTCATACCATGTGTGATCTTTTGTGATTGGGTTACCTCACTAAGGATGATATTTTCAAGTTCTGACCATTTGCCTAGGAATTTCGTGAATTCATTGTTTTTAATTGCAGAGTAGTATTCCATTGTGTAAATATACCACATCTTCTGAATCCATTCCTCCGTTGAGGGACATCTGGGTTCTTTCCAGCTTCTGGCTATTATAAATAAGGCTGCTATGAATATAGTGGAGCATGTGTCCTTATTGCATGCAGGTAAAGTCTCTGGGTATATGCCCAGGAGTGGTATAGCCGGATCCTCCGGAAGTGTCATGCCCAGTTTTCTGAGGAGCCGCCAGACTGCTTTCCAGAGTGGTTGTACCAGCCTGCAATTCCACCAGCAGTGGAGGAGTGTTCCTCTTTCTCCACATCCTCGCCAACAACTGCTGTCTCCTGTGTTTTTGATCTTAGCCATCCTGACTGGTGTGAGATGGAATCTCAGGGTTGTTTTGATTTGCATTTCCCTAATGACTAAGGATGATGAACATCTCTTTAGGTGCTTCTCAGCCATTAGATATTCTTCAGGTGAGAACTCTTTGTGTAGCTCTGTACCCCATTTTTTAATAGGGTTACTTGCCTCTCTGGAGTTTAACTTCTTGAGTTCTTTGTATATCTTGGATATTAGCCCTCTGTCGGATGTAAGGTTGGTAAAGATCATTTCCCAGTTAGTTGGTTGCCGCTTTGTCTTTTTGACGGTGTCTTTTGCCTTGCAAAAACTTTGTAATTTAATGAGGTCCCATTTGTCTATTCTTGATCTTAGAGTATAAGCTATTGGAGTTCTGTTCAGGAAATTCTCCCCTGTGCCCATATGTTCAAGGTTCTTCCCTAGTTTCCCTTCTATTAGTTTCAGTGTGTCTGGTTTTATGTGGAGATCTTTGATCCACTTAGAATTGAGCTTAGTGCAAGGAGATAAGGATGGGTCAATTTGCATTCTTCTGCATGTTGACCTCCAGCTGAGCCAGCACCATTTGTTGAAAAGGCTATCTTTTTTCCACTGGATGGTTTTAGCTCCTTTGTCAAAGATCAAGTGACCATAGGAGTGTGGATTCATTTCTGGGTCTTCAATTCTGTTCCATTGATCTACATGTCTGTTACTGTACCAATACCATGCAGTTTTTAACACTATTGCTCTGTAGTACAGCTTGAGGTCCGGGATACTGATTCCCCCAGAGGTTCTTTTACTCTTGAGAATAGTTTTAGCTATTCTGGGTTTTCTGTTATTCCAGATGAATTTTTGAATTGCTCTTTCTAACTCTATGAAGAATTGAGTTGGGATTTTGATGGGGATTGCATTGAATCTGTGTATTACTTTTGGTAAGATGCTCATTTTTACTATATTAATCCTGCCAATCCATGAGCATGGCAGATTTTTCCATCTTCTGAGGTCTTCTTCAATTTCTTTCTTCAGAGACTTGAAGTTCTTGTCATACAGATCTTTCACTTGTTTGGTTAGCGTCACGCCAAGATACTTAATATGGTTTGTGGCTATCGTAAAGGGTATTATTTCTCTTACTTCTTTCTCAGCCTGCTTATCCTTTGAGTATAGGAAGGCTTCTGACTTGCTTGAGTTGATTTTATATCCGGCCACTTTGCTGAAGTCATTTATCAGCTGTAGGAGTTCTCTGGTGGAGTTCTTTGGGTCGCTTATGTATACTATCATATCGTCTGCAAATAGTGATAGTTTGACTTCTTCCTTTCCAATTTGTATCCCTTTGACCTCTTTTTGTTGTCTAATTGCTCTAGCTAGAACTTCAAGTACTATATTGAAAAGATATGGAGAGAGAGGGCAGCCTTGTCTAGTCCCTGATTTTAGTGGGATTGCTTCAAGTTTCTCTCCGTTTAGATTGATGCTGGCTACTGGTTTGCTGTAAATTGCTTTTACTATGTTTAGATATGGGCCTTGAATTCCTGATCTTTCCAAGACCTTTAGCATGAAAGGATGCTGAATTTTGTCAAATGCTTTCTCAGCATCTAATGAGATGACCATGTGGTTTTTTTCTTTGAGATTGTTTATGTAGTGGATTACATTGATGGATTTCCTTATATTGAACCATCCCTGCATCCCTGGGATGAAGCCTACTTGATCGTGGTGAATGATCGTTTTGATGTGTTCTTGGATTCGGTTGGCAAGAATTTTATTGAGTATTTTTGCATCGATATTCATAAGAGAGATTGGCCTGAGATTCTCTTTCTTTGTCGGATCTTTGTGTGCTTTTGGTATTAGTGTAATTGTGGCTTCATAGAACGAGTTGGGTAGTGTTCCTTCTGTTTCTATTTTGTGGAACAGTTTGAAGAGTATTGGTGTTAGGTCTTCTTTGAAGGTCTGATAGAATTCTGCACTAAAACCATCTGGACCTGTGCTTTTTTTGGTTGGAAGACTTCCAATGACAACTTCTATTTCTTCAGGGGTTATAGGACGGTTTAGATGGTCTATTTGATCCTGATTTAATTTTGGTACTTGGTATGTGTCTAGGAAATTGTCCATTTCCTCCAGATTTTCTAGTTGTGTTGAATACAGGCTTTTGTAGTAGGATCTGATGATTTTTTGAATTTCCTCAGTTTCTGTTGTTATCTCTCCCTTTTCGTTTCTGATTTTATTAATTTGGATACTATCTCTGTGCCCTCTGGTTAGTATGGCTAAGGGCTTATCTATCTTGTTGATTTTCTCAAAGAACCAACTCCTCGTTTTGTTGATTCTTTGTATGGTTTTATTTGTTTCTACTTGATTGATTTCAGCCCTGAGTTTGATGATTTCCTGCCTTCTACTCCTCTTTGGTGTATTTGCTTCTTTTTGTTCCAGGGCTTTCAGGTGTGCCATTAAGCTGTTAGTGTATGCTGTCTCCCGTTTCTTTTTGGCGGCACTCAGGGCTATGAATTTTCCTCTTAGCACTGCTTTCATTGTGTCCCATAAGTTAGGGTATGTTGTGCCTTCATTTTCATTAACTTTCAAAAAGTCTTTGATTTCTTTCTTTATTTCCACCTTGACCAAGTTATCATTGAGTAGAGCATTGTTCAGCCTCCATGTGTACGTGGGTTTTCTTTTGTTTTTGTTGCCATTGAAGACCACCCTTATTCCATAGTGATCTGATAGGAGGCATGGGATTATTTCTATCTTCTTGTATCTGTTGAGGTCTGATTTGTGACCAATTATATGGTCAATTTTGGAGAAGGTACCATGAGGAGCTGAGAAGAAGGTGTATTCTTTAGCTCTAGGATGAAATGTTCTATATATATCAGTTAGTTCCATTTGGTCCAAGGCTTCAATTAGATTCACTGTGTCCCTGTTTAGTTTCTGCTTTCCTGAACGATCCATTTCAGAGAGCGGGGTGTTGAAGTCACCCACTATTATTGTGTGCGGTGCGATGTGTGCTTTGAGTTTTAGTAAAGTTTCTTTTACGAATGAGGGTGCCCTTGCATTTGGAGCATAGATATTCAGGATTGAGAGTTCTTGATGGTGGATTTTTCCCTTGATCAGTATGTAGTGTCCTTCTGTGTCTTTTTTGATGACTTTAGGTTGAAAATCAATTTTATCCGATATTAGGATGACTACTCCACCTCGTTTCTTGAGGCCATTTGCTTGTAAAATTGTTTTCCAGCCTTTTACTCTGAGGTAGTGTTTGTCTTTGACACTGAGGTGCGTTTCCTGCATGCAGCAAAATGCTGGGTCCTGTTTACGTATCCAGTCTGCTAGTCTATGTCTTTTAATTGGGGAATTGAGACCATTGATATTAAGAGAGATTAAGGCATAGTGATTATTGCCATCTGCCATTCTTGACGCTATCTTTATGTTTGAGTGGTTATCTACTTTTGGGTTTGATTCAAGAAGGTTATTATCTCATTTTTTCCAGGGTGTTGTTTCTCTCCCTGTATTGGAGGTTTCCACCTATTATCCGTTGCAGGGCTGGATTTGTGGAAAGATATTGTGAAAATTTGGTTTTATCATGGAATATCTTGGTCTCTCCATCTATGGTGATTGAGAGTTTTGCTGGGTATAGTAGTCTAGGCTGGCATTTGTGCTGTCTTAGTGTCTGCATGAGATCTGCCCAGGATCTTCTGGCTTTCATAGTCTCTGGTGAGAAGTCTGATGTGATTCGGATAGGTCTTCCTTTGTATGTTACTTGGCCCTTTTCTCTTACTGCATTTAGTATTCTTTCTTTGTTTAGAACATTCGGTGTTTTGATTATTATGTGACGGGAGGTATTTCTGTTCTGGTCCAGTCTGTTTGGAGTTCTGTAGGCTTCTTGTACGTTCATCGGCATCTCTCTCTTTAAGTTAGGGAAGTTTTCCTCCATAATTTTGTTGAAGATGTTTACTGGCCCTTTAAGTTGCAAATCTTCACTCTCATCTATACCTATAATCCTTAGGTTTGGTCTTCTCATTGTGTCCTGGATTTCCTGGATGTTTTGGGTTACGCGTTTTTTGCATTTTGCATTTTCTTTGACTGTTGAGTCGATGCTTTCTATGGAATCTTCAGCACCTGAGATTCTTTCTTCCATCTCTTGTATTCTATTGTTGATGTTTGCATCTATGACTCCTGATTTCTTCCCAAGGTTTTCTATCTCCAAAGTTGTCTCCCTTTGTGATTTCTTAGTTGTTTCTACTTCCTTTTTTAGTTCCTGGATGGATTTGCTGAGATCCTTCACTTGTTTGTTTGTATTTTCCTGTATTTCTTTAAGGTATTTTTGCATTACCTCTTTCAGGATTTCTTCCTGATGACCCACGTTCTCCTGCATTTCTCTGAGCGATTTTTGTGTTTCCTCCTCATGGGATTCCATCTGTTGATCCATCGTCTCCTGCATTTCTTTAAGCAGTTCTCGTGTTTCCTTTGTAAGGGCATCTAACCGTTGATTCATTTCTTTAAGCAATTTTTGTGTTGCCTCCTTATGGGCATCCGTCTGTTGACCCATATTCTTCTGCATTTCTTTATGCAAATTTCGTGATTCCTTTGTGAGTGCATCTACCCGTTGATTCATCTCGTTAAGCGATTTTTGTGTTTTCTCCTTGTGCGCCTCCATCTTTTGATCCATGTTCTCCCGCATTTCTCTAAGCGATTTTTGTGTTTCCTTTGTAAGGGCTTCTAACCGTTGATTCATGGTCTCCTGTAACTCTTTATGAGATTTATTTGTGTCCTTCTTGTGATCCTCTAATAGCATCATGAGAAGTGATTTTAAATCCAGATCTTGTCTTTCGGGTGTGGTGGGGTATCCCGGACTTGCTGCTGTTGGAGAGTTGGGTTCGGATGGTCCCACATTACTTTGATTACTGTTAGTAACATTCCTACGTTTGCCTTTTGCCATCTGGATACCTCTGGTGTTAGTTGGTCCTGCTGCCACTGGCTGTTGGTTGGACCTCCTGTGAGCCTGCAAAGCTATTTCTGCCCCCCCTGGATTACCAGGATTCCCCTGGCACCGATTTCTGGGGCCTGCCTGCTCCTGAGTGACTTTGGAGCCCTAATGTGCTTTGCCCCAAGTGATCTTATATTGGGGAGGCCTTGCACATCTAAAGGCTCAGCCTAGTGGATTCCTGGAGCAGAGGTCGCCAAAGGGAGGCTGGCAGGCTCCTGCCCTGTGCAGGGGTGTGTGATCTCTCCTGGGGGGGGAGGGGGCGTCCCTCTGCCAGGCAGAAGTCCCACAGCAGATCTGGCGCGCTGGTCACTGCAGATCAGCCCAGCACCTGGGAGCAGGTTACACACAAGCTGCCTGAACCCGAAGCGATATTATGCCTGTCTGTCTCTGAGCCTGCTGGTCCCAACTACCTGGTCACTGGAGCAAAGATGGCGGAGGGCACTCTCCGTGGCGCTGCTCACCCTGTGGTCACGATGGCCCGCCGATCTGGCACCCAGACGACCACAGCGCCAACCCGCCCTGGGGCACAGACGGAAGCCCCAACAGGCCGTGTCCCAAGTGATGTTATATTGGGGGGAGAGCCTGGGTACCGGTCTCTCCAGCGCAGTCCATTGGAACAGAGGTCGCGTAAGGAAAGCTGGCAGGCTCCCTCCCTGCGCGGGGTCCCTCCACCAGGCAGAAGGTCCCACCGCGGAACTGGCGCGCTGGTTACTGCAGATCAGCCCAGCACCTGGGAGCAGGTTACACACAAGCTGCCTGAAACCGAAGCGATATTATGCCTGTCTGTCTCTGAGCCTGGCGGTCCCAACTACCTGGTCACTGGAGCAAAGATGGCGGAGGGCACTCTCCGTGGCGCCGCTCACCCTGTGGTCACGATGGCCCGCCGATCTGGCACCCAGACGACCACAGCGCCAACCCGCCCTCGGGCACAGACGGAAGCCCCAACAGGCCGTGTCCCAAGTGATGTTATATTGGGGGGAGAGCCTGGGTACCGGTCTCTCCAGCGCAGTCCACGGGAACAGAGGTCGAGGAAGGGAAGCTGGCAGGCTCCCTCCCTGCGCGGGGTCCCTCCACCAGGCAGAAGGTCCCACCGCGGAACTTGTATTATATTTTTAAAAATCATTTTATTATTATTTTTTACACTCCAGATTTTATTTGCTCCATCCATCCTCTGACTGTTCCTCATCCCATACTTCCTTCCCACCCCCTTGTCTCCACAAGGATGTCCCCACACCCCACCTCCCACTCCACCTAACCTCTAAACTCCTTGGTGCCTTCAATCTCTTGAGGGTTAGGTGCATCATCTCTGACTGAACATAGACCCAACAGTCCTCTGCTCTATATGTGTTGGGGGCCTCATATCAGCTGGTGTATGGTGCCTATTTGGTGGTCCAGTGTTTGAGAGACCTCGGGAATCCAGATTAATATATTGTGAAAAGACTGGCTTCTTTATAAAGATGAAAGGATTTTTCAATTTATTCAAATAAACTAATGTAATGTATTGCATAAATAGAATCAAGGCCAAAAAATTTCACATGATCATCTCAATAAATGCAGAACATGTTTCATACAATCTAATGTATCTTCATATAATAACACCAAAGACACTTTTGAGTTGATGGAAAATATCTTAATAAGGGTTATTTAATGACACAGCCAGAATGAGTGTCATGCTAACTAGAGAGAAACTCAAAAGCATTTCCTTTATATTAGAAACAATACAAGGATTCCTCTTTCTCTACTCCTATTCAATATAGTGCTTGAAGTCTTAGCTAAAGCAATAAGACATGAGAAGGAAATAAAGCAACACAACTAAAAAAGAAAGAAGTCAAACCATTTACAGATAATATAATTCTGTATGCAAGAGACCCTAAGGACCCAACCAGAAAACTTTTAGAGCTAAACACACTTTCAACAAAGTGACAGGATACATAATTAATATACAAACCCAGTAGCCTTCCTTAGCATGACAAACATACTAAGAGAGAAATTGGGGAAACAATCCCATTCACAAGAGCCACAAATCCTATCCCTCACAAAAACAAAGACAAAACCCAAAACAAACAACAGCAACAACTAAAAACCCTAAACAAAACCAACCCAATGATAAAATAAAGCTAACCAAGGACGTGAAAGACCACTACAATGAACGCTTTAGAATGTTGCATAAGAAAATTAAGGAAAATACTAGAAGGAAGACTGTCTATGCTCATGGACTCAAATAAATAATAGTATAAAAATGGCTATCCTACCCAAAGCAATCTTCAGATTCAGTGCACTCTGCATCAAAATCACAATGCCATTCCTAATAGAAATAGATGAAAACAAAAATCATAATCTTGACATGGAAACACAAAAGACCTGGAAAGCTAATGCAATTCTGAGCAAAAGGAACAATGTAGGAGGTATGACCATACCTGGTTTTAGGTTAAACCACAGAGTTGTATCAACAAAAACAGCATGGTACTATAATCTACAGACATGCAGATCAATGGACAGGAACACAGGACCTACGTATATACCCACACAATTTTTAACAAAAGATGCCGAAACAAACATTGAAGAAAAATGGCCTCATTACTGTACATACAAGAATGGAACTATACTTTTATCTTTAACTCTGCATTAAAAAAATATGCTCCAAATGTATCAAAAAATCTTAAAGTAGGACCAGAAACCCTGAAACTCTAGAGAAAAAGGTACAGAAAATACTTCAAGACACAGACATACATAAGGACTTGCTGAATAGAACTCCAGTTGTTCAGAAAATAAAGCAAAAAATCAGCAAATGGGCCCTTATGAAATTAGAAGTCCTTTCATGCCACAAAGAAACAATCAATCGAAGAAACACCTACAGAATGGGATAAAATCTTTGCTAGCTAGGTATGTGACAGAAGGTTAGTAGCCACAATATACAAAAACAAATAAAAACACTCTGGAAACCAAGGAAACAAATACCCAACCAGAACCCAGAATGTGAATTAAGAAACCAAAGCAGAAAATTCTCAGAAGAAACCCAGGTGGCTGATAAAAGCTTTTAAAAAGTATTCAATATCCTTAACCATCAGGATAAACAAAACTAAGTCAAGATTCCTCACCCCACTTAGAATGGCTGTCATCAAGAAGACAAAAGGCAGCTAAAGCTGCCAAATAGGTGGGAAAAATGATTCTTCATCCAGTGTTGGTGGCGAGTTAATGCAGCCACTTTGGGAACCAGTTTGGACACTTCTCAAAAATATACCAAAGGAAAAAAAAAGCTATGACCTGGCTCCACCACTCATTTATGAATACCTCATTCTATGTCCAAGCACATGAGTATGTGCACACTTATGTTCAGTGCTACACAGTGCTATTCACAGAGGAAAAGAAATGGATTTATCCTCGATACCCGCAAGCTGAATGCTCAATGAAAATATATGTATTCAGTGCAAAGCAAAATGACCCTAAAATGTAAAGGACCATGGAACAAAATTGGAAAATATTATATTAAATGAGACTACTTGGGCTCAGAAAGACAAGCATCATGAGTTCTGTCTCCTATCTGGACCCTAGCTTCTAATGTGATGTATGTGTGTGTATATGGGAGTGAAATAGGAAGGTGCACATGAAGCAGGTTGAGGAAAGATTTTTTTTAAGAAAAAGGGGGCTAATAGAAAATATCCAACTTGATGGATCAAGGACCTCCACATAAAACCAGACACACTGAAACTAATAGAAAAGAAACTGGGGAAGAGCCTTGAACACATGGGCACAGGGGAAAATTTCCTGAACAGATCATCAATAGCCAATGCTCTAAAATCAAGAATTGACAAATGGAACCTCATAAAATGACAAAGTTTCTGTAAGGCAAAGGAAACTGTCAATAGGACAAAATGGCAACCAACAAATTGGGAAAAGATCTTTACCAACCCTACATCCAACAGAGGGCTGCTATCCAATATATACAAAGAACTTAAGAAGTTAAACTCCAGAGAATCAAATAACCCTATTAAAAAATGGGGTACAGAGCTAAGAATTTTCACCTGAGGAATATCAAATGGCTGAGAAGCACCTAAAGAAATGTTCAATATCCTTAATCATCAGGGAAATCCAAATCAAAACAACCCTGAGATTTCACCTTACCCAGGTCAGAATGGCTAAGATAAAAAACTCAGGAGACAGCAGGTGCTGGTGAGGGTGTGGAGAAAGAGGAATACTCCTCTACTGCTAGTGGGATTGCAAGCTGGTATAATCACTCTGGAAATCAGTTTTGCAGTTCCTCAGACAACTGGACATAATACTATGGGAGGACCCTGTTATACCACTCCTGGGCATATACCCAGAGGATTCCCCAGCATGTAATAAGGACCCATGCTCCACTATGTTCATAGCAACCCTATTTATAATAGCCAGAAGCTGGAAAGAACCCAGATGTCCCTCAAGGGAGGAATGGATACAGAAAATGTGGTATATATTCACAATGGAGTACTGTTCAGCCATTAAAACAATGAATTCATGAAATTCTTAGACAAATGGATGGAATTGGAAAATATCATCCTGAGTGAGGTAAGCCAATAACAAAAGAACACACATAGCATGCACTCACTGATAAGTGGGTATTAGTCCAGAAGCTTGGAATACCCAAGACACATTTCACATATCAAATGATGCCCAAGAAGGAGGAAGAACAAAGTATGGATACTCTGGTCCTTTGTAGAAGGGGGAACAAAATACCCACAGAAGGAGATACAGAGACAAAATGTGGAGCAGAGTCTGAGGGAAAGACCATCTAGAGACTGCCCCACCCAGGGATCCATCCAATATACAGTTACAAAACCCAGTCACTATTGTGGATGCCCACAAGTGCTTGCTTACTGGAGCGAGATATAGCTGTCACCTGGGAGGCTCTGCTAGTGCATGAGAAATACAGAGGGGAACACTCTTATCTAGTCTTTGAACTGAGCACAGGGTCCCCAATGGAGAAGCTAGAGAAAGGACCCAAGGAGCTGAAGGGGTTTTCAGTGCCACAGGAAGAACAACAATATGAGTCACCTAGTACTCTCAGAGTTCCCAGGGACAAAATCATCAACCAAAGGGTACACATGGCTCCAGACGCATAGGCAGCAGAGGATGACCTTGTTAGACACCAAAGGGAGGAGAGGCCCTTGGTCCTGGAAAGACTTGATGCCGTAGTGTAGAGGAATACCAGGACAGGGAAGCGGGAGCGGGTTGATCGGGGAAGGGGAGATGGCTCGTGGGATTTTCGGGGGAGGGGGAGCCAGGAAAGGGGACAGCATTTGAAATGTAAATAAAGAATATATCTAATAAAAAAGTAAAAAAAAATATCCAACTTGAAAAAGGAAGTAGAAATACTGAGGGTGGAACGGTTAGAGTGGACAAGAGGGTCAAAGAGATGAGAAAGAAGGGTCATGGAAGGAGACTCAACCCAATGCAAATGCCTGTTTTGAGCAAACCTTTCTCAGGTCTCAGCCTTTACTCTATTAAGTACAGGGTTGAATTGTGTCCCCTTAGTTCATTATCAGGTGCTGATATATCTTTTTGGATTCCTATGTTCCCTTCTGGAAGTCCCTTATCTTATTGAAATAAAAGTAATAAATGATTTTCTATTTGGGGAGGAAGGAGACAGAGCTTTCATGGTATTTTCCAGTTATGTTGCTATTCTAAAAAGGTTTCTGGTTTCTTGGAGATGATTTTGTCCCAAGGAAGCTGTAGCTTTTCTTATTTTTTTACTACTTTGTGGGATCTTCATGGGTTCTTCTCCTAACTGTCTGTAAACAATACCTTCTCTGGCTCAGCTCAGCGACTCCTAGCTCAGCTGTCTCTTCTTTTCACTCTGCTCAATCTCTTCTCTAGCCCTACCCAATCTTCTTACTTCCTGCATCAACTGTCTCTCTAACTCTCCTCTCTGACTTGACATTTCTGCCACCTAGAGAATTCCCTCTAATCCTCCTCAGATCCTACCTTCTCTGATCCTCCTCCAATCATAATCACTCTCAGCCTCTGCTGGCTTTTTATATCCTCTCCTGTTCCCAGAAGTCCAAGAGGCAACTGACAATAAAGGTCATAGGGTCAAGCAGTTCTAAAAGCTAAGCCTTCCCAAAGAGTCAGTTGATTAGCCATTGGGATTCCTTTAAAGGGCCAGGCACACAAAATCAACCATACTACATCTCCAGTTACATTTTTATTTGGAAATGTTTTCTTGTTTCTTGGATGTAATTTGGTTCCCAGAAAGCCTTAAGATGTGAAGTCTCCCTATGACCTCTTAAAAGTAACATCTGGAAAACTTGTATTTTCGGCCAAAAATAAGGTGGCTTCAAAATGAAGCTTTTCTGAAGCACCTCTGCAACAGAGATATGTTTACAGTTGCTGTGCCAAGCGTCCAAATCTTTGCATTGTTTCCTTTTTAACTAAGGAAGGTCACTTGTCACTCAATGAATTATAGCACAGGGGTCTATGGAAGAAGCTTGTTTCATTGACAATGAGAAAGATGCTTTCACACTGGGTTACACTGGGGATTTCTATTATCTCAGTCAATACAAAAATATATGTTCCGTGTGTTTGTACATGCATTAGTGAAGGCACATGTGTGCCCAGGCATGAGTGCAGCAGTCAGAGAACTTCTAGTGTTGATCCTTGCTGTCCACCTTGTTTGAGACTGGACCTCTGTTATTTTCCTGATGCTCTACACCAAGCTCTCTGGCCTGCAAGCTTATGGGAATTATCCTAGCTCTGTCCCTTTTATCCCTATAGGAATGCAGAGATGTGGGCTCTATGACTCTGAACTAAGGTTCCTGCTCTTGTGGAGTGATTGCTCTTTTCCACTGAGCTGTCTCCTCAGCCCTCCATCTTAATCATGACTACCACTTATTACATCACTAAACACTTTCCATATGAAGAATTTGACTAAGTAAGGGAAAAAGTGTTGTATTGCATGACAGACAGCTAGTATATAGAAAAACAAAAGCTGGACTTGCAAAGTAAATAGGATGTCATTTTTATGCATGGCATCCATTTTGATTTCATAGGCATCCTTTCAAGGCTTTTTCTAATAATCCTGAAAAGCTTCATTAATATGGTTAGAAGTATAAGGGGTATATGAAGATCTCAGTTTCTGCCTAAGATAGAGTCTAATAAGACTGTTTGAAACCTGGAATGTCTCACTTTGGGGGCCTGGGTATGAGGATGGTAGCTGTGATCACTGAAGTTTCTTCATGCCAATGCTCACTAAGATCAGAGGGTCTGGTCGTTTGTGTAGAATCATTTATAGGAAATGATTTGAAACCCAGAAATTGCTAGAATTGTTGTTGTTTTTTGTTTTTTGTTTTGTTTTTTGTTTGGAATGAGCAAGTGCAGGAGAGATGACTCAGCAGTTAAGAGCACTTGATTCTTTTTTAGAGAGCTCAAGTTCATTTCCCATCACCCCTGTCTGGCACCTCACAATAACTCCAGCTCCGGGGGATCCAATAACCTCTCCTGGCCTCTGTAGTTACCACTCCCCCAACACACGTACATACATGTACCCACACAGATACTTAATACACAAGGAATTATAAAATAAAAGGTTTTAAACAACAAATCAAAATAACCTAATATTTTTTTTTACCCAGATTTATTTTGTTTCTAACTGGTTCCAATTTGTTATGTATGTAAACACTATTCTGCTTTGAACTTCTGAAACTCAATTACATGCTATCTTAAGGTTTCTATTGCTGTAATGAAACACCAGATCAGAAGCAATTTGGGGAAGAAAAGAATTTATTTCATCATATAGCTCATGCTTCTTAGCATGTGGGTTGCCACTCCTTTGAGGGTAAATGATCCTTTAACAGAGGTTGCCTAAGATGATCAGAAACATATATATTTACATTATAATTCATAATAATAGCAAAATCAGTTATGAGGTCATAACAAAATATTTATTTTATTTTTATTATTATTGAATATATTCTTCATTTACATTTCAAATGTTATACCCCTTCCTGGTTACCCCCTCCCCAAAAACCCCCAACCCATCTTCCCACCCCTGCCTCCAAGAATATGCTCCTCCACCCAAACCACTCCCATGACCCCCACTCAATTTCTCCACACTGGGGTCTCTATTGAGCCTTCACAGAACCACGGACCCTCCTCCCACTGATGCCCGATGAGGTATTCCTCTGCCAATCTTTTGGCTGGAACCACATGTACCCATTGGTTGATGGCTTAGTCCCTGGGAGCCCTGGGTTGTTTGGGTGGCTGACATTGTCTTTCTTCCCATGGGGCTGCAAACCCCTCACCCCCAGCTCCTCCAGTCTGCCCCCCAACTCCTCTATTGTGAACCCTGCGCTCAGTCCAATGTGCTGTTAGTATTCGCCTATGTATCTGTAAGGCTCTGGCAGGGTTAAAGACAACCATAACAGGCTCCTTTCGGTACACACTTCTTTGTCATCCATAGTAGTTTCGGGGTTTGGTGACTGTTCATAGGATGAATCCCCAGGTAGGACAGTCTCTGGGTGGCCTTTCCTTCAGTTTCTGCTCCACACTTTGTCTCCATAGTTGTTCCTGTGATTATTTTGTTCCCTTTCTCAGAGGAATCAAATCACCCCCACTTTGGTCTACCTTCTTCTTGAGCTTCCTGTGGTCTGTGAATTGTAACATGTTTATTTTGAGCTTTTGGGCTAATATCCACTTATCAGTGAGTGCAAAATAATTTTATGATTGGGAGTCACGACACACGAGGAATCATATTAAAGGGTCACAGCATTAGGAAGGTTGAAAACCACTGCTATAGCTTTGCATAGTCTGTCCTCCAGAGAAGTCAGGGCAGGAACTGATGCAGAAGCTGTGGAGAAATGCTGTTTGTTGGCTTGTTCCTCAAGGCTTGCTCAGCTTTCTTTCTTACACCAGAGAGAACTGGCCCTACCCAGGAGTTGCAAAACACCATGTGGGATTAATCATTTATTAGTGAAATGTATCACAGGCTTGCCCACAGTCCATCTTGGTAGAGGCATTTTCTCAATTGAGGCTCCCTCTTCTCAAAGGACTTTAGTTTGTGTCGGGTTGACACAAAACTGACTAGAAGATACTTGCAGGGATCTTTCTGACTATTTAGGTATGAGCCAAGAAGAAGAACATCCACAGTATAGTTCTCAATTCATGCGAGGTTAGCAGAAGCACAGGACCACTCTGTGTTTATTGCTACTTTATTCACAATATCCAGGAGACAAAAAAGACCTAAATATTGTTCAGATGATGAATGGATAATGAAATTGTGGTACATATTCACAATTTAATTCTATTCAGCTGGAGTGAGGTAGCCCAGACCCAGACAAAAGACAAACATTTTCTCTGATTGTGGTTCCTAGATCCAAGTCTTTGGGTAGTGTATATAACCTGAAGTAATAACAGGAACCAGCAAAGTAAAAAGGAACATGGGGTAAGGATGGGGTACTAGAGAGGGAAATAGCAAGACACTGGTTCTGTGGAAGGAAAATTGGAGGAAGGCTTTAACTGAGGGGATGGATGGTAAATAACCATGATATTTGAAAAGCCCATAGAGAATCATTATTTTATGTTTACCTAAAATAGCATGTTACATAAAGATATATATATATATATATATATATATATATATATATATATATACCTTTAGATATTTGTATATTGACATAAGTATATAGTTTGAATGAAGTTGAACCACTTAGGGTGTTAATACCATAGAGTTGGGGTGTTAATGCCATAGATCCATAGACTAACAAAAATTCCGTTACCAGGCATGAGAAACTGCCTTTGAGTTGTTGCTTAGGATAGTCCAATAGATCTCTTGAACAATGAACTTACTCAGAGATGCCAAGTGCTGAGAACATTTAGCATCACACAGGACCCAGCAAGAGTCATGGGTTGTGCTTGCCCGTAATCTCCATAAGTCTCCTATTAGCTAAGGCAGCCACAGATTTCTTTTTCTTTCATGACTGACATTTTTGAAGAAAGCAGCTGATGAGCCATTTTACAGTGCCGTTTTCCCATCTGGAAGCAGTTGCTGGAGCTTGTTTTTGCTCAAAATTTGAAGGATATTTCTAGTATTGTAGTGCTTTGTTCAGCTAAGAGATGAACAGGGGGGCTTTTCTGAGCAGAAACACAGCTGAAGATAGGAAGACTTGAGTATGTACCTGCTGTGGTCTGAATGCTCATGTTTTACCCAAATCTATTTGCATAAATCCTTATATCCATAGTGATTATAAAAAGAGGTGGGGTCTTTTTAAAAAATGATTTTTTTTGTTGAAGGCAAGGCACTCATAATCTAAATTAGTGTTCACTTGAGAATTCAGAGTGATGCCCTATTTCTTCCTCTGTGTGAGAATTCAGTGAGAAGAAACAGCCTTTGAGAAAGCAATATCCATACAAATGCTACAATGCACTCATAAGATACTCATATGATATAGATTCAATGGAAATACTTTATCAACTGTCTTAATATCTACTTAAAGTGTGTAGATGAAATATTAACAGCTATATGGAAAAAACTGACAAAATCTTACCAAACAAAGGGTTTGATTGTTGTTGTGTTTGTATGTCTGGTTTTGTTTTCTTCCACTTCTCCCAATGCATTCAGCTCAAAGTTCAGATAACTCTGTTGGGCTGGAGATGAGACAAATGGGCAAACTTTACTTTCAAAACATTTGGTAGGGGGAAGAAGGCAAAATGCAACCCCCTCCATATGTTTCAATCTCTCCAATCTGAAATAAAGCCCCAGGTACATGGTTTCAGGGAAAGCTAAGTGCCATAAAAAGGTAGATAGTTAGACACTGGGTGAAACTCAGAAATATTTGACTCTAAAAGAAAGCAGCCCTAAAGGGTATGCTAGACAAAGGACAAGGTATACATCAGAGTGAGTTCCACATGGTCAGAATATGACACTCTACAAAACAGTATAGATTCAGATGGGGGATCTGAGATCTGCTCAGCAAGCAGACCTAGGTAAAATGCCCCCAGCATGACCTAGCTTGCTTATGGATAATGTGGTAAGGACCATTTCAAGAGATGGAATGCATTTCTTGGCATCCTTGCAACCTCATAGGAAGAACAATATCAACCAACCAGACCCCCCCCCCCAGAGTTCCCAGGGACTAAGCCATTAACCAAAGAGTACACATGGCTCCAGCCATGTATACTCCACATGAGTATACACATGTGTATACACATGACTCCAGCATATGTAACAGAGGATTGCCTTGTCAGACATCAGTGGGAGGAGAGGTTCTTGGTCCTATAAAGGCTTGATAGATGCTGCAGAGTAGGGGAATTGAGGGCAGGGAGGTGGGAGTGGGGTGGGTGGAAGAAGACCCTCATAGAAGCAGGGGGAGGGAGGATGGGATAGGAGGTTTCTGGGAGTGGGGGGGAAACAAAAAAGGGGATAACATTAAAAATGTAAATAAAGAAAATATCCAATTTAAAAGAGAGAGAGAGAGATGGAATGGATGTTCAGAGTGGATACTGCTCTTATTAAAAAAAAAAAACAAACCTTAAAATCCAAGTCAAGTGACTCAAAACCACCTATACCTCTAAGGCCAAATGGATCCAACTTCTCTGCCTGATATGTCATTGCAAGGCTCCAGAGTTTGACCTGACAGGGACAGTGAAAGAATAAAGAATCAACAGACACAAAGAAAAGCAAAGATCAGGTGATCTGGGTTCTCTGATAGAAGCTAAAATGTTCCCCCCAATATAGCTAAGTATGTTAATTATATACAGTTGGATAGGAAGTCTGATATTTTCATGCAGACAAACAAGAAAATAGTGCTAATATACACCTGAATCAAGGAGGCAGTTTGAGCTAATCTCCTTAGGAGTGCAGTTTAAGGGGCGCAATCTTCAGGCTCTTAGACATCTTGTAGGAGGAAACTATGGTGAATGCTTCCTGCGTATATTCTCATTATCCATACACGGACCAGGAAGGAAGGCTTTGCCATTTCTCTGAGCCTAACCTAGAGAAGCTTTGTTACTCTTATAGGGCTGAAGCATTGGTCTTTAACATGGCTGTGCCCATGTTAAATAACACACTCAAGTCAGCATTGCATTGCTCCATACATCTATCCTCTGTGGGCACTGTGTACTTATGTGAACATATGGAATGGAGGAGGGGGAGGTATAAGGGAAATAAGAAAAAAATAAAAGCAAAGATGAATATGATCAAAATATATTATGTGCATATACAGAAATGTCACACTAAAACCCATTGATTTATACAATTAATACATGCAATCCAAAACTGGACTCAAACTTTTGTTTCATGAGCCAAAATAAATCCTTTTTTCCATAAATTGTTTATGTTAGTAGTGAAAATCATTCTAAATTGCTCCAGATATTTACTGCATAAAGTGATAGAAAGTTACCAGGCACAGTGGTGCATGCCTATTATCCCAACAATCTGAGGTGGAGGCAGGAAGATCAGGAATTTAAGGTTCTTAGCTAAATAGAAAATCTATAGAAGCCATCTTGACCTATAGGAGACCTTATCTCATAACAAAACAAAATAAAAACTTTAATGTAATCTTTTACTGAATTTTGATTTTGAAATGTGTTATCACAAACATCTAAAATATCTACATTAAAACGTCTCCCATAAATGAAGAGATGTCCTTTTTGTGCATTTGCATTCATGAAAGGTATAGTTTCCTAGGATATAGGTATTTTTTGAAAACATAGTAATGCCCAACACAGCTTTTAATTGTTAACTTCACTGTCCAACTCAGTATTTCATGTGACTACAGTGGTAAGGCTAGATACATACAATTGATAACACTAGTGTTTACATTTATACATTTAATGTTTTACCTACTTTGAATAATATCATTCTTTATAATTTCTTATAAAAAGGCAGTCTTTTATTTTATTTGGCCTACACACCTTTTGTAGCATGTGATTGTAACTCTAGATTCTCCTTTTCAGGAAGACTTGAATGTACAGTCTTTGGTGGGTGATAAAGAGTTCAGTTTCTGGAATAAGCGATTAGAGGTCCACAGAAAGGAAGCCGAAGCCCTGGACATTCTTACAGTTCCTACTTTAATCATATCAGATGGTGGAGTAATGGAGAGTTCAGTGGGGTTTGTTCACTGGAGGATAGTGCAAGATGCAGTGTCTATCTGTATGTTCCAGAGAAACAAAGCCAGTAAGCATAGAACTGGTGCCTGGGCATTTGCAACTACAGAGTCTATAGGATGAAATTCCAGTTTGGAGGCCTAGGGACAAACGGCATTTTGGCTTATTTCTGAAGGCTGGCCAGAAGATCATGTCTTTATTTGAAAAAAAAAAAAACAGTCCTTTATTTTATTTTGGCCCTTCACTTTATCAATGATGGCTACTTCCACGAAGGAGGTCAAGCTGCTTTATTTAAAGTTCTCTATGTTTTAGAATTTTTTACTAGTTCCTTGAGAATTTTATGCAATGTGTTTTGATAGTACTCACTCGCTCTCCCAACTCCCCTCTGATTTCATCTTCCCTTTCCTTCTTACCCAACCTCGATCCTCTTCTTGTTAAACACATGGGGTTCAATCTGTCTGCTCATGTAATCTTAGATGTGCGGCCTTCCACTGGAGGAGAGCATGATTGACCTATATGTGGCTCTACTCTTAAAGAAAATTGATTGCTTCTTTCTTGGAAGCTCTCAATTGACAATAATTATTCATCTAGGTGTTAGACCAGTTCCATTTTCCATGCTGAGATTTTGTCTGAATCAAGCTTACACAGGCCATCTGCATTATTTCCCAAGTGTTGTGAGCTTATTTATGCAACTGTTCTGCTGTGTCCAGAAAACACATCTTTTCTTGTACAGGTCTACTGTTTCTGGCTCTTACCATCATTCCACTCACCCCCTCCTTAGTAACTCCTGGCTCTTGGGAGGATGGGAGTAGGTTGCAGATGTCCCATTTAAGGTAGAACATTCCACACGTATAGTGTATTTATATGTGTGTGTTGTGTGTGTGTCTATCTATCTATCTATCTATCTATCTATCTATCTATCTATCTGTCTATCTATCTATACATATTTAGTTATATTTATATTTAATTATATACACTATATATAATTATTTAGTTACACACATTTAATGTATGTGTTGTGTATGTGTGTGTAGTTATTTTGTTATACATACATTAACACACACTGTTGTATAGCAGTTTCATTATAGATTAAAACCTTAAATCTTGGAGAGAAGTTCATTAAGGCACAGGATGCTTACAACATTAATAACAAGATGTTCAAGGGGGAGATGAAACATTTCATCCTACAGAGAAGCTCCTTAAGCTCAGGAAGTAAATAATTAAAAATAGCTTCAGAAGTCCCTCAAACTG
Source organism: Tokudaia tokunoshimensis (assembly GCA_036184795.1). Classification (NCBI taxonomy): domain Eukaryota; kingdom Metazoa; phylum Chordata; class Mammalia; order Rodentia; family Muridae; genus Tokudaia; species Tokudaia tokunoshimensis. The sequence continues at coordinate 66,246,412 of BTHU01000005.1, read as the reverse complement.
ACCAGATTCACTAGGCCCCAATTTCCCCCAGGACATATAAGCAGTAAGAACTGCCTAGGACATGCCCAGAAAGCTGCGCAGCCAGGAAGAGAATCAGTTGGTCTGAGTCACCTGGAAAGAACACTCTCCAACCTGTAGATCTGCCTACAAGCTGCACAGTGCACTCCAGCTTTCTAGCCTTGCTAGGGTGGGCTCTACTGATGCAGGTATCTTTCATTCATTTCTGCTTCTGCACAAACCCTGTATCCATATTCCTGTAAGTAACCACAATAAAACTCCTAGGTTCACAAAGTTGGACTTGGTGGTGTTTGTAGTTTGCTCTACTGTAGGTTCCCTATCTGGATAGAGTAGATGGTTTTTTTTTCACATTTCTCCAGAAAGACTGTCATGAAACAGACACGTCTCTACAAAGAGTTTAACTAGAGTCACTCTCTATAAGAAGTGACAATGCCACAACCACAGGATAGGGGTACTACAGGATAACAAAAATGTTTTTTCTCCTGTGGAGTCATTGGCATGAATTCTCATATATCCCCAATCCTATTACAGATAGAATTGTGTATGACCCAGAACGTGATGGTAAGACAGCACTCATTTGAGCTAGAAAGCATAGATAAATCAAACTTGTCCTGACATAAATGCTTCATCCCTACTGGATTTCTTTCATAACTCTGGTTCTATGCACACTACCCAGATAGAAAAGTAACCATTAGTTTTACCCAGATATGAGCCCTGGAGTCTACAATGTTGACTGACTTGGCAAAACATGCCCATTGGAGTAATGGTGGCATAAACATTATAAAACTAAACAACAACTTTCTGATTGGATTTAAGTCCCTCTCTACAAGATGAAACCCATACCTGGTACCATTATCAAGCCAAGAATGTATGGCTAGACAGGTCATAGACTCTATGGAAGAAACTAAAACTATTATTCTGGTAGATGGACATACTAGTGAATCAACTGTTAATCACTTATTGCTGTTATAGCCCTAGATGAATTTATCTTTAAAGCAGAAAAAGAGAAGCTTTTACTTGCAGTGGATATTATTAACAAAGGTCCAGAACTTGCCAAGATGCAGAGACCAAGAGACTAGCAATGCATGTTGAAGAAAAGACAGCATCTTCAAATAGTACTGCTGGTCAAACTGGATAGCTACATGAAGAAATAGGATGCATACTTATCTCTCACTGTGCATGAAATTAAATTAGAAATGAATCAGACTTCAATGTAAAACCTGATACCCTGAAATCTGATAACACTCACAGTAATATAAAAAAAAATACTTGGCATGTTGACCCAGCTAAACAGAATGAATATTTAAAGGCATATAATACAGATAGTACTATTGATGTAGCAACTGGAGGAGGATGTGTTTGTTTTACCTTGTGCAGATAGGGCTCTGAAACATAAATGCTTTGCTGCAAAGTTAAATAATTTCTATTAGAAAGAATGAACCAGAAATGAGAGAGAGAGAGAGAGAGAGAGAGAGAGAGAGAGAGAGAGAGAGAGAGAGAGAGAGATTGTTGTATAAGCATGAAGACCAGAATTCAGATCCCTAGCACCCGCATAAAGGTTAGGTGTGAGGGCGTACATCTATAATTCTACTGGATTAGAGAGGATTGAGACAGACATCCTAGGGCTTGTTGGCCAGTCTAGCTAAACTGGTGAACTCTAGATTCCAGTGAAGATCCTCCTTCAAAGAATAAGGTGGGGAATGACTCAGGAAGACACCCAGGTTCAAACTAGGACCTCACATGTGCATGTACTGGCAAGTGAACCTGTACACACACACACACACACACACACACACACACACACACACACGAAAAAGAGAGAGAGGGAGAGAGGGAGAGAGAGAGAGAGAGAGAGAGAGAGAGAGAGAGAGAGAGAGAGAGAGAGAGAGAGAGGGAGGGAGACAGACAGGGTATCAGAGAATGAGCTAGTGTTGACAGCATAGAGGTGAATGTTAAAGAAAATATATTTTTTAGAACTTGATCATTTTACAAAAAGAGAAATAACCCCTTTTCTATATTGGAAACAATTTGAGTGTGTGAATCCTCTTTTGATAGTGTATGTTTTAAGAAACTGAACTGGATATTAAGTATTTAGAATGAAAATTTAGTGTCCAAATTGAGTTATTTTGAAATAAGACATACATCAAAATTTGAAGACTTAGAACACTTTAAAAAACCCTCATTCCTTATTTATATTGACTACGTGTCGCATTTTCCATATATTGAATTAATTGAAATATATTATTAAAACTCATTCTGCTAATGTACGCTTTAATTTTTAATCACCTTGTGTCTGTTTTACATTTACATATATAGTTCTGACATGTAAAATACATTAGCTTTCTCTTTCTAGGTGGATGGAGCAAAGCTCTAGTATTTATTTCTTCACTTTTAAAATACTCTTTTATCGTGTTGGCATTTTTTGGAATGTTTATGTGTACTGCAGCATTGGGTATTCAAATGACAGTGCTCATCTGGAGTGGACTGAACCCCATAGAGACCTTGCCTATAGTTTTTGCTTCTTCTGCTTCTACCCAATCCCGTTTCTACTCTTATGCATTTGGTCCTTTACACTTTTGGGAAATCCCAAGAGCAGATGACTTCATTCACAGCCCATTGTTTGTTCTCAGTTCCCAAGCTTGCTTGCTTGCTTGCTTGCTTGAACAAAACATCATCAACCATTCCCTTTGCTTGTTGTTGAGAACTTGCCACAAACTCTGTTTTAGCTTTCTTGATTCTGCTCCTGTGCTCCTGGCCCAGGCACTGCGTCTCTTTGTTCAGTGTTCTCCCACCTCCTGGGATTTTTATTTTGTTTCATTTCTATTTTGTTTACTTTCTGGCTTTGCATGTATCTTTAAATACTGTATTTATTATTTGTAAGTTTCACACATCTATATCGATCATACCTATCTTTTCCTAACTCTTCCTAGTGTCTCTATTACATCCCCCTCCAAACTTCATATTCTCTTTATCTATTGTTGTTAACGCTACCAGATGGGTGCTGCCTATACTATATGCACCAAGACATGAACCAGCCACTTCCCCAAAGGAGAGTGATTTACCCTCTCTCCACAGCCACCAACAACCATAAACATGTACAATAGGGGAGGAGCTTTGGGAGTTCCTCTTTTCCTTTCCTCTGAATTTTGACTGGCTGGTATTGTGCAGGGTTTGTAAGGTAACCTCGGACTACCATGATCTGATGGATGCTGCATCCATACCATATCCAGAGGCCAGAATCCAGCTTTCCCTCCAGTCTACTAGCTCTTACATTCTTTCCTCACCATCTTCCATGAGCTTTTCTGCCTTGCATGGGGAGACTGATATAGAAGAGCCATCCATAGCTGAGCATTTACAGGTTTTTTTTTTGATAGAATATGCAAACAACGTGCTAGGAGGCATCTAGCAGAATGGAATCTGCAGGAGAAGGCAAAGAAACACTTGTCATTCAGTTTCAAGGGGGATGGTCCCTTGGCCTCTCCACAATTTTCCTTGTTTTTAATTCAAAGCTGCCTTCTCTCTGAGCAGACGCGAGTGAGAAAGTACCTGAGAATTGTGGTACTGGATGACTTGCCCATGTTTCTGGGGCCTGTCTTATCACTCTTCTGTCTGCAGCTCCTGGAGGTTGGCTGAAATTCTCTGATGCTCCCCCACTCTTTCTGTATGTCTGGCTTTCATTCAGGAGGTTCAGAGCTGCACCGAGGTCTCATGTCTTTCTCTGCCTAGACCTGCTCCAGGCTCCTCTCAACCTTCTTATGCATCATCACCTCTTTACCCCCAATAAACTTTCTGCTTTATTAATTTTGTTTTACTCTTGCTTCAAAGTGACATCATTCCTTAATACTTTCTCTTTCTTATTCTTTCCTGATTACCTGATCTTTCAGTGTCTTCCCGCTTTCTTGAGAAATGCTAAGATTCTATAGACTTAGAAACCTCCATACCTGTTCTATGGATCTCCTAAAAATCTAAATGAAAGATGTGTATGTTACCAAGAGGTGAATTATATAAGTTCATGTTTCTACTATATTTTATAGTTATAGATTTAAGATGCAACCCAAATAAAGTAATTCAATCTGTAGCTACCATGCCCAGCCCTGTTCTTTATAGGTTCCAAGAGCCAGAGTGATTAGGTGACTCACCTTCAATAGGGAGAGCTGTAAAGTTAACTGCCCTCATATGTTAATCATCTCTACAGTGTTCTTTATTTAGTGGCATTTTTCATCAGAAAGCCTCAGGGCCTAGCTCTGCTCCTCATCTACTAATCTTATTAAATTACTTCCTAATGTATTTAACTATGATTATTTAACTCATCTAAAGTTGGATAGATTAATTCCATACATATGATGATAGCCCTTTCCTTAAGGGAATATACTCTACCTATTCCTGGGCAAGTTCTTTGTCAATATCAAGATTAATAAGAAAGTAGTCAAAGATGGAATAAACATCAGCACAAACACACACACACACACACACACACACACACATATGGTAGCATATATATGCTAATGTTTACTTACTTTAGCATTGTCAGCAAGTTAATATGATGGTTTGAAATCAAAAGACATAAAATGAAAGTGTTAGTAATAAAAGATGAAGTATTTTCTGGTGTTCTATTTCCCTTATTCGGTTCTTAACTACAAGCCCTCCTTTCTCTTCACCCAAATGGCTATTATTCTCTCAACAATTAACCCTAGGGGACAAAATCTAGAATTTCCTAGGAAGGCATTATTAACCATCTTTCCTTCATGGTGGTGCATCTTGGGAAGAGAAACACAAATTAGCTATGGGAAGGTAAGACAGAGCGGGGGTGCCTCCTCCGACTTGGGCAGGAATCAAGTAAGGAGGCAGTGCATAACTATTAGGCTAAGTCTTGAAAGGATTAAACACACACACCCACTTAATTTTGTCCCCAGGAGTCTTGCAAGTCATTTTCTTCCCTATGTAATTCTGTCAAATGTATCCATGTTTTCATTAACTGCTGAAATTATTTTTTTTCTCTTCAATAAAGAGTTACACTGTACTTTTTTGTGTTAGTGAGCATTTATCCTCTTACCTTACACTATTACAATCATTAACTGTGGTGTGTAAATGTAGTAGTTATTACTGCCTAAGTTTTGTTGAAAACGCACAATAAAAGAGGGAAGGTAGAAAAAAAAGGACAAGAAAAACATGCAGCCAAAATTCTCTGCCAAGGAGCAGGGCACTGAATGCGTGACATTTAGCTTCTGTGCCCAGCGGCTATGTCCTGTGGTTTTAATGAAAGAGACTACAGATTCGCCAAGCAACATAATATTCTTGAGAATTGCACATCATGGCATTGGAGAAAATGAAAAATTACATTGAAAATATCCACGAGTTACTTTTTTTCTCCTCCTTTCTTTTTAATCTTATGTTTTCATAAATGAAACACATTTCACTCTTGGCCAGGAAGGTGTCAGAGGGAAGATAAGGAAGCTGTGCGCCCCAGGAAGATTGCTTACTCCAAAGAAAAAGACCCACAATGAACCATAAGGAAAAGTACAGTAAAATGTTGGAGACTGGTTTAACACAACAACAACAACAGCAGGGTGAACAAATGAATGTATATTCAACTGTGCTTCTAAAGAGTCCCTGAGCTGTCAAAGCAAGCCAGGATATTGTGAATAAGCAGACTCTCCACCATGGCTTCTCTCTGTACACAGTATTTCAGATAAAACAAAATCTGGGGAAATGCAGCGTGCAGTGTCTCTCAATTGTGTAGCACGTTCCTGTGCTAGCTTGAATGTGTAGCTCAACAGCTTTAGGGGATGGAAATATTAGTAATATTTTGCATTAACCTGGCCTTTGTTATCAGTCTATGCTTACCTGAAAGATGTACCAGTCTAACAAAGTGTTATTTCCACAGATGCTTTTCTAGGCTTCTTTTTTGTTTTGTTTTGTTTTGTTTTTAAATTTATTACCAAAGTAACATTGAAGCCTTCTATAAGGAGAGGAATTAGATTCGATTTTAGGGAGGGAAGAATATTGATTCTGGATATAAACAGGTACCTGTAGACTTATCATCACTGACATGGATTTGAGTGGTTTTTTAATCTGATATTTTTATAAGAATCAAAATTAGTTGTTGACTGAATTTCACATGTGTGAACCAAATCAGGCAATAACAGAGAGTTTAGGAAATGTGCTCACAGCCCTGATTCTTTCTCTTTTGCTACTCTGGATATCACTGCACATACATGAAGAAAGGCCAGCTGAGGGCCGAGTTGAAGAGTGCACGAAAAGGAACTCTGACTGGCAGTCATCATCCTCATGAAAGAATTTCTTCAAAATCTATATATTTATTGCATTATTTTCTACTTTCCCTCTGTCCACTAACTAACTTTTAAAATTCACAAACCATTTACACCAGCTGACTTGAAACTGCTCTGGGAAGCCCAGCTGCAGCCCCACAGATTCTACGAACATGGCCTCCAGAACTGAGATTAGTTTGTCCACTATGATGAATTATGCATAACTGCCAGGCTATTTCTTGGCATGGAAAAATGTGATATGTCAGATTAAAATTAAATATTGAGTAGGCTGTCTCCTAGCAACACAGATTAAAGAAAGATTCTTGTTTTTATTATTTTTTTCTGGTACTAGTGAAGTTTGGGAGCCTCCACCTGAAGTGTGCTTGCATGACGGAATTGGACTGATCCCACTATGGCAAAGAACGCTGAACGCATAATGCCTGCTCTCCCCCCTCCATTGCCCACTGGCTTCAGTAGTGAATCCCACAGGTGTTCAGAAAAGACCCAAGAGTTCACTTTGTGCAAGTTTTTTAGAATTTTCCACATACCACTTAGAGTCTGTGGTAGGGTGAGGCCTGCACTGAACACCAGAACCATTCTTGAAGCGAATGACAATAATGCTGTTGGCCACAAATGGTCAGAGAATCCACTGTCCACTCCTCACTCAGGAGTGGACAGCAAGCTGACAGATGACAGGATCAGGCTCGGAACAGACCATATAGTCAAGATGCAAGCTGCTTTGTGAGGCTTGGGAAGAGACAGACGGATATATGATTCCCACCCAAGGTACTAACAAACCCTTCAAAAGATCTCAATTTAGCTTTTCTTTTTGGCTTATTTTCTTACTGGTTTCACATTTTTCATAACGTATTAGAAGACAATTAAGACAGGATCCATACATTTCAAGTGAAATAAGCCCAACCCCAGGAAAGGGATTATTTTTTAGAATAGGCCAATTGCAAATAACTACAGCAAAGACTCAGTTTTTTCTAGACACCAGGTTACAGTGTCCATGTGTGTATATTAGGAATGGTCTTTTCTGTTGCAGGGAGGTTTGTGTAACTGAGTGCTTACGTCTAAGCTAAAAGTTCCTTTGCAGGTACATAATGCTACATCTAATAGTTCCAGTGCCCTCATGAGCTTCTACATGTAATAAAAGAGAGCAAAGTGAAGCTTCCTATGAACCAATTCACTGTATAGGCATAAAGCTGGACCTGTGACTCAAAGGATGTCTGAAGTGGAGCTGATATGCTAATTATCACAAAAATCTGAAATCATTTCAAGGAACATGTGCCACAGCCAGAAGATAGAAGCCATAAATGCATGCAATATTAATAAAGCAATTACTGTAAGTGGTAGGACATCCTTCTTTGCAAATCTCTTGCCACTTTAAGAAACATCTGTCTCTGCCATTAGAAATTACTATTTGAAACGAACAAACAAACAAAAACAAAACAAGTTGCGCTTTGTGCTTTAGTTTTGCATTCAGTAGCCCTATCAGTGAGTTTGCTGCCAAAGCTTCAATACCAATTTTGTAGCCTAATCCCTCGGTTGGTTTTCTAACCAATGTAGCCAATTGTGCTGATGGTAGGCAAAGGAGCAATTAGCAGATTCACTGCATTGTGTGAGGTTTCTGAATGCAATTACACATAGCCTGAAGAATAGCAGAGATAAGAGGAGTTCAATGGACCACATGGATCTTCATCTGATAGAAACTGGCTTAGGCCTCAGTATGAGCATTTTCCAAAAGGCATATATTCCTTAGTTTTTAAAAAGGCGACCGTTCATGCTCTGTTACAGAGCACCTCAGGTCTTTTTTGTGGCTGAGGACTGGAAGCTAGCTGAAAGAGGAGGAGGCTGTAGGTGACCAGTGAGTCCATTTTCGGGAGTCCATTGTCCTGGTTCTTTCTCTAACCATTAAGTGTCAAGACTGTAATCTCTTTGAGATATTGATTTTCTTCATTTTGCAAACAAGACTTGGGTTTTCTGTCTCCATGCTTCAAAGAGAATTAGCCAAAAGTCCTTATGGAAATACTTATGTCTGAGGAGAGCTACGTTAGGCAAGGGCTTCTCATCTGGGTCATTTTACCTGGAATAGCACTGACTTCCTAATGTAGAGGAAAGAATCCAGCCAGTCACTGAGCTCATTCAGGGAGTCTATGTAAAGTCCTGCAGGGAAGAGGGATTGTATTAGAAACTGATTGGGGGTTTCTACCCTACTTGGATCATTTAGTCCCCAGATAAAAGACACAAAATTTTTATATTTATAATAAGCCTTAATAGTACTAGAGCTGGGCAGATATCAGCCTTCTAAGTTTTTATGTATACTCCCCTGTCAATAACCCTGAGACATAACTTGCCATGTTCTGCCTGGGAGGCTCTCACTCTGACTGGCCAGCCCTTATGACCAGTTCTCATGATCCATCTACCCCATGGCATCTTTGCCCTCTCTTCACTCTCCACTCTCCTCCTCCTGGTCTCTCCTCAGATGCCAAGCTCTGGGACCTGAAGCCCCACCTATTTCTCCTCTGTCCAGTTATTGGCTGCAGCCATCTTTATTCACCCCACTGTTTTAAATAAAGAACAGGATTACATAGCATCACTTGGTGTACATGAGGGTTTCCTCATCCCTAAAGTTATTAGATCTTGGGGGCCAGTATTTAGCATTACAACTCATAGCAACAGATCACACCTCAACAAGGGATCAACGCTTACGTTAGCCATTGGGTTAATTTGAATATGCTGGGCCCATGGGAGGCGGCACTATTAGGGGGTGTGGCCTAATTGGAGTGGGTGTGGCTTTTGTGGAGCCAGTGTGTCACTGTGAGGTTAGGCTTTGAGGGTAGGCTTGGATGTCCTATGCTTAGGCTCCACTCAGTGCAGAAGAGAACCTCTTTATAGCTGCCTGGCTGTCTTCAGATCAAGATGCAGAACTCTCATATCGATCTCCAGCACCTTGTCTGCCTGGACAATGCCATGCTTCCTGCTGTGATGATAACTGGACTGAAAGCTGTAAGCCAGCCCCGATTAAATGCTTACCTTTATAAGTGTTGCCTTCCTCACGGTGTGTCTTCACAGCGACGAAAGCCTGACAAAGACAGTTGTGAAGAAAAGTACCCAGAAAATCCATAAGGATGGCTTCTGAAACGGAAAATCACAACAGAAGGAAAAGTTAAAGGGCCATCTTTTTAGATTTGTCGCTTTGTAAATCTGAATTCCTAGATAACTGAATTCAAGAGCTATTGCCCCTAGGTACCCACGGCAATTCATTGTATCAGACACATCTACTACAAAGTCACAACTGATTACTTACCGCATTTCCACTGCTGTGAAGAATGGCACTTACTTTTTTCATATTTCCATCATTAAAAAAAAAAAAAAAACTTCCTATGGTGTTCTTCTTGATTCTGGTCTTTCTTCTTGGATGTGTTCTCCACATTGGTTCATTAAAGAAATCCAAACCTTAATTTAAAATTCAAACCTGATCCACAATTTCCCATTTAACTCTTACTAGTGACCCTAACCCATTCACTGAGCAAAGCTCAAAATCTTCAAATGGTTGACAGAGCTCATGATATGGTCTTTTGTGTAAGTTTCTGGTGCCATGTGTTATGATCCCTTATAATATGATCCATATCAAAATTTTGAAAATCTGACATTTTGAAAACCTTGATTCATGCTCCTGGCCCATCAGACAAATAACTTCTTACTTTCTTCCAGTCTAGTAGTCAGTCCCAGTTAAAACTATATGGCCACTTGTGCATACTTGATTTATAGCATCATTCTCAGAATATACAGGGCAGAGCACCACAGCATTGTAGTAGAAATAATGACATTGATAGCTGAGTAGTATTCCATAGTATAAATACACCACATTTTCTGTATCCATTCCTCCATTGAGGGAAATCTGGGTTCTTTCCAGCTTCTGGCTATTATAAATAGGGCTGCTATGAACATAGTGGAGCATGGGTTCTTATTACATGCTGGGGAATCCTCTGGGTATATGCCCAGGAGTGGTATAACGGGGTCCTCCAGTAGTATCAATGCCCAGTTTTCTGAGGAACTGCCAGACTGATTTCCAGAGTGGTTGTACCAGCTTTCAATCCCACCAGCAGTGGAGGAGTGTTCCTCTTTCTCCACATCCTCCTGTTTTCTCCTGAGTTTTTGATCTTAGCCATTCTGACTGGTGTGAGGTGAAATCTCAGGGTTGTTTTGATTTGCATTTCCCTGATGACTAAGAATGTTGAACATTTCTTTTAGGTGTTTCTCAGCCATTCGATATCCCTCAGGTGAAAATTCTTTGTTTAGCTCTGTACCCCATTTTTAATAGGGTTATTTGGCTCTTTGAAGTCTAACTTCTTGAGTTCTTTGTATATCTTGGATATTAGCCGTCTGTCGGATGTAGGGTTGGTAAAGATCTTTTCCCAATTTGTTGGTTGCCGTTTTGTCCTTTTGACAGTGTCCTTTGTACTACTCAGCTATTAAAAACAATGAATTCATGAAATTCTTAGGCAAGTGGGTGGAACTGGAGGATGTCATCCTGAGTGAGGTGACCCAATCACAAAAGAACACACATGGTATGCACTCACTGATAAGCAGATATTAGTCCAGAAGCTCAGAATACCCAAGACACATTTTTACATATCAAATGATGCCGAAGAAGAAGGAAGGAGAGGCCCCTGGTCTTGGAAAGGCTCAATGCAGCAGTGTAGGGGAATACCAGGACAGGGAAGTGGGAAGAGGTTGATTGGGGGAACAGGGGGAGGGAAGAGGACTTATAGTACTTTCAGGGAGGGGGGATCCAGGAAAGAGGAAATCATTTGAAATGTAAATAAAGAATATATCTAATAAAAAAATATCAGTAACAAAAACTAAAAAAAAAAAAGATTATCGTGGAAAATAATACAGATAAAATGGCAGACATAAAAACATTATGAAATTAATTGTAAGAGGAACTATAAACATTTTCTGATAAAATTGAAGATTTATATGAAAAATAAAAAAAAAGAAATAATGACATTGAAAGTGGCTTCAAAATTCAACAACACTTAAGCATCCTTCTATGTTTGACATTTGAATTTCCTGCTCTGAGACATTATATATTTCCTAAAGAACAGACCGTTACCTACATACAAAAACCTTTGTGAAGTGCATTGTCCAACCTTGTCTTTGTGTCTTTGTTTGTTCGGGGATTGAACCCATGACCAAAAAAAAAAAAATGGCACAGCATTTATCACTTGGGATTAGCACAGCCTATGAGACAGGCAATGGAAAGAGAAGAAGGTGACTCATCAAGACCATATCAAGAAGGACCTTAAGATTCATGTTTGAACTTGGACATGGCCTTTTAGGAGTTTAATTGGAGGGATAATTAGGGAGGTGAGTGGACCAACTCTATTTCTTATAGAGTTTGTTCAGAATAATACTGAAGGGAAAGAAATCTAAGAAAGGTACCTTACTTATGAAGCTGTTGAAAAATAATCAAGGGACAAGGTATAAAACACGACTGGTGGTGTATCCACCTCCTAGTGGTATAGGGGGCCACTGCAGGTGTTCTTATAATTAGAATAACTCCACGTTTCTGTCAAATATATGCATTTATTTGCTTTACTTTAAACACCTCTTTTTATTAATGCCACAAGGAAACAGAAGGATTGGAGTTTTCCTACAAGAAGAGTTGAATTAATTTTTCTGTTTCCTTTTTCAGTTCTTTGTAAGATCTTGGTAAGATAGGGGGACATCAGTTGACAACATGGCTCAGCAGAATAAAGGTACTGACTATGCCAACCTGAGGATTTGAGTTCAATCCCCATAACTCAACTAAAGGTAGAAGGGAGGAGACAGCTCCACAAAGCTGTGATGGCCACATGGCCTTTGTGACAAACACCTCACCCCCACCATGTATACACACACACACACACACACACACACACACACACACATACACACACACACACACAGAGTAAATGTTCATAATATAAAGAAACAGCAGCATTTTAATGAAAAGAAAACAAAAAGCAAAACACATTAAAGCTTTTGATTTAAACCATCTTCAATTTGGGGTCCTGCATTTTTATTGCATGCTTAGCTTTGTGACTTACGTTGTCCTGGCAAAGGTCATTGAAGAGTAATTTTGAACCACACAGTGAGACCTAAGACGATCCATGTTCTGTTCTACTTTCTTCTTCCATAAGTCCCCAAGGCTATTCAAGCTGCCTGATCTGCGTGGAGCGGGCATTGAGTTTTGTTTTACTAACATACAAGAAAAAAGTAGATATGTTTGTTTTTGTTTTATAAATATAAATTTGCGTTCTTATTCAGGCAGTAGGAAGTCAGGGATTATAGAAAGACAAAAGTATTATTTGTGTTATTTTATCTTTCCTTAGCTAAAACAGAAAATTTTATTCGATGCGCTAAACAAAAGCAAAATCATATCGAAGAACTAGAAAATTCCAAAATAGTTCCTAGATTGTCACAGGAAGGTTGTGAGTGTCAGGTGGCCTGCAGACTCTGTGGTTCCAAAGGGGGAAAAGTTTACCGTGACCAGGCTAAATCTTGAATTCTTAGCTAGTGTACAATAGAATATTTACATGAGTGTAAATTGTTTGTAGGTTTTACTGCCTATTTTTTTTTTTGGCTGTTCACAATATAAATACTTCCACTTGTCACTGACCATTTTCACAAACATATTTAATAACATTGAATTATTCCTTTTATAGATTTTAAATAAATAATGTAATTGCTCTCTTTTCAGTGTGTTACTGATACCCTAAACAAGTCTACTCTCCAAGCTTTGTTTTCTTGGTTTCATAACGATCACTTCTGTTATAAATTGCCCTGATTTGAGTGACAAACATTTATGTGAAATTGTAGTTTGGATTTATTTATATATCCTAATTTCAGAATACTGTAGTGAGGTGGAAAATACACCTTACAACGGAAAGGGTATGGTAATTGTGCTATGGGATATGAATTTTTTTTTATTTTATGTTACTTAATTTGTTGCTGTTGATCTCTGACAAGCCCGTAGGCAAACATCTTCAAATATGACAGATTCTGAAGCAGAGCGAAGGCTGTGTTTATTTTCATATGACTGTGATCTTGTGTGTAACTGTGCCTTAGTCTGAAGCTCTATCTCGATTTGGGTTTGGAGGGATAAGCATTGTACACTACATTCCAGATACTCCTATCTGTCAAGTGGGAGAAGTTAGGAGGCACAGATAGTAACCAGAGAAATGGCTGACAGAGGGCTCCTGCTCCCTCAGCACACTACTATGGGAAAAGATTTTAAGCAAAATATAAGACAATAATTAAGACTTTGAAGTGTCTCAGGTAGTGAAAGAACCAAACCAGACTGAAAACCTACAACTGAAATCACTTGAACAGTAAACTGGGTCACTTGTTTTCTTCTGTGTGGCTAACTTTTTAGGATACTGTACTCACATGTCATGAATATATAATTGAATAGATATTAGAGTGAAAGATGTGAATACCAATTTTGTTTTTAATTTTTAATAATTTGAATATAATTAATGAATTGGTGTTATTTTCCCATCAGATAGAATCTACACAGAAGTTATTTTTAAGCTAATAGTTAAATAACATGAGTATTAGTGTTTTTTTAAAAATCACCTAAAATATTTCTGAAGTTAGGGACTTACTTATCATAATTATATACTTTTTTTTAATGTCAGAAAAATCCTTTTCCAGACTTGAATCATCGGGAAGAAGTTTCTTTTTTCCAGGCAGAGTAACTCAAAATAGACTGGATGGTTTCCAAGATTTTCAAAATGAGTTTTGATCTGGTTTAAGACAGTTTTAAATATTTTTCAAAGACAAGAACATTTTGAGAAATTTTTCAAAAGTTAGAAAATGAAGCTTTCTTAACAAGAAATAGATCTTGCAAATTAACTGTTTAGAAACCTAGTAGAGTCTATTCAATCAGAAAAAAAAAATCCAATCATCTCCTCCCCCCACCGTGTGTGTGTGTGTGTGTGTGTGTGCGTGTGCGCGTGTGCGTGTGCGTGTGCGTGTGTGTGTGTGTGTGTGTGTGTGTGTGTGTGCGCGTGCGCGCGTGTTGGATATGAGAAGTTAACTTTGAAACTTATTTGGGAAACACAACTCCTAAGTAAGGTCAAAGGGATCTCCTCAGAGCAGAGTGGGGCATCCATGTGATTGTAGGCAAACTGAAGACGAACAGTTACATAAACAATATGGTGAGAATGGGCCAGGGTTCCACTAGAACCAAACACTCACCATCAACTGACATTCAACACCACCCAGCATAGATGTTCTGAGTCAAGGCTGCTTACTGGAGAAAGAGGATCTTCAACAAGTTGAGACGGAAGAACTAGACACATGCATCAGTAACTTGCTTTACATCACTAAATATGAAGGAAGCTGCAAATGATACTTCCATCTAAATTTAATTTCTGCTGTAGGGAACACAAGGGAAGCCACAGGCTAGAGAAGAGAATTCTCCAACCCAGATTAATAACAGAAAACCTACACCCACATTACATGAATAGTTTACTATAAATGGATTTTTAGAAAGCTCAGTTTCTAAAGGGACATGTCACAGAAGAAGAACGGTAACTGTTGTGAGTGTATGAAAGAATGTTCAACAGCAGTCCACAGCAGAGGACTGAAAATTAAAATCCAACCATGATACCAGTTCACATATATACTATATAGTGCCTAAATTAAAATAAACAAATAATGACCAATAACAATTCCCAGTATCATACATACTGGCTGAGGTTGCAATGTTTTATGTTTAAACTTGAGTCTCATCTCCACGCTACCTCATTTCATATATGACAATATTACAAGCTGCGAAGACAACAGAAATCTAGACTATTTCTGCTCCCAAACATTTTGGACTAGGAATTCTCTACTTGTATGTCTTAATTGTGATAGATAATGAATGTACATTTGTTGTGATTCAATGGACTGCTTACTTACCATCATCTGTTTTACTTATTAGATAAAAATTATTAATAGCATTGCCATACATTAAGTATAAATTCAGATTGTTTCATCTTAAGCAACGCAAGACTTAGTTAAATAAAAGAAAAGGGGAGATAGGAAGATGGCTTGGTGGATATGGTGCC
The DNA here is from genome assembly GCA_036184795.1 of Tokudaia tokunoshimensis. NCBI lineage: Eukaryota > Metazoa > Chordata > Mammalia > Rodentia > Muridae > Tokudaia > Tokudaia tokunoshimensis. Next base: position 66,231,012 of record BTHU01000005.1, on the reverse strand, counting down.
TGAGCTTGTGTCCCTACAGAAATGCTGGGCATGGTGGTGGTACCATCCCAGAAAAGGTGGCTCTGAGAGCTCAGGGACCAGTTTGTCTAGCCAATCAGTGAGCTCTAGGTTAAGTGAAAGACCATGTTTCAAACATTAAGGCGGACAGTAAAGACGACAGGGTAGTCCTTACGCACAGACAAGCATACACACACACACGCACGCACGCACGCACGCACGCACGCACGCACGCACGCGCGCTGTGAGCACCCATACACAGATGTATATACCAAACCACCTGTAGAAAAAGGAATAGCAGATTTAATTTATTAAAAGTATTTTCGTTTCTGCAACCTGCTGTTAGTTTCTGAGCTTAGGGGTCATTCATAGAGAGTCGGTGATTTTCAAGTAATTTATTTCTGCTTTCTCCAGTAGCCCGTGAATGACCATGTGTTCACAAGCCTTATGCTTCCGCTAGGGAACAGTCCCTTCCACTAGGGAACAGGCCCTTCCACATTCTAGCTGTGAGGATCATAAGAACGTATCAGGATATTTGCTTTGTAGGTGGTTTTATTTAGGCAGCACTGGATCACTTGCAGGAGCTAATCAAGTGCAGAATAAAAATACTTGCATCTCAAACTAGGAATGCATGCTTTTTAAAAGCATTAAAAGTGTGGTGGAAATCTTTTTTTCTTTTTCTTTTTTCTTAACTAGGAGCAATACAGTGATTTGAGTCTGTTGAAGAACAAAGGAAATTCCAGCTTCAGGTGGGCAGTACCCCAGCTCCCTGTTCTGGCCTGACAGCTTCTTGGCAAGAGCCATGGCATCAAGCTTGACTGGATGGGAAGGAAGTCCTGAGGGGAAGCGCAGGGCGGGGGCCGGAAGAACACCGTGAGAGGCTGGAGCCTCAGCTGCAGCCTGAGCGCCAAGTCTACGGTGCAGCGCCAGCGCCACCATGTGGCCTTCTGTGGCGCATCAGCGGGAGAAACCACATTTGTAGCATACATAGCTGTTCAAAGGCCTGGGAAATCCTTGAGAAAGAGTATCCTCCAGCTCTTTTCTATCTAAAAGTGTCAGAGATTTCCCAACAGCTCAATTAGTAAACCATCTGGAATGTTCTCTGTCTAGGCACTTGGTATTTGTTTCTGCGCCTATCAAATACTGCCCAACGCCATGTGCCACACACTGAATTGAGCAGGTAGGGCGGCACACGTGGAGGTCCACTGGGACATATGAACCGTGAGATGATCAGCTTAAGACAAGGACTTCAGTGTGACAAGGAAAGCGCACATCTGAGCGCGTCGAGGAGCAGTCAGCATTTACAAAGATGTCCGCACTCCTGCCACCCACAATGGGCATAGGGATTGATACCTTAGTAATGGTGAGCCCTGAGTCCGTTCTCTGCTACTGCTGCTGGCTTTAACAAACAGACCAGGAACCCTTCCTGTTGTTTAGTTTGAGTTCTGTGTGCAGGAAGAGAACCATCACAGAAAACACAGTGTTACAATCCGCTGTTACTAATAGCTGAGTTCCTGCACCTTGCCTGTTTTTGTTGCTTTCATTTCCTGTATCCACAAAGCTTGTGTATTCTCCAGTTAGCACAATGTAAACAACTGTTCTAAAACTGCTTCAAGTTAGTTTGAAAAGTTAAATAAACAAGGCTTCTTCAAGGACTTAGGGAATACGCTCCATGACCTGCTGTGGACAGGGCCACTTCTGTTCTGTTAAGCCGTAAGGGACATCTTTAAGGGTCTCTACCATCTTTTCATTTGTGGGGTTAAGTCTCCTTGCCTAGTGTCTCCACCGCTGCAGGGTCATGGCCATGATAAGGACAATCACACAGAAGTTTAGATCCAAAATAGCAGACAAGAGGAAGCTGGAAAGATACCTGCTCACACCCAGCTTCCAGACCTGGCAGCATGACCTCTGCAAGAGAACAGATCACAGATCACAGCTCCCAAATACACACAGGAAGCCACTCTCTGTGCCTGTACCCAGCACATTGGCGCTGAAGTGGGAGGCAACTGCTCTAACAATCCCAAACAAGGAAAATGCAGGTAATTAGATGAGCCATCTAACAAGCTGGAAGACGTGATCTTAATGAACACAGCAGATTTGTTTGACAATTACTGGAAACCAAACTGTCACCATAATTTATGGTTATGCCCTTAAGGAGCTGAGACTCCTCACTAATCATTTTTTCGTCGTCCTGTTAGTGTTTTCCCTTATTGTTTACATGTGTGTTCAGCCTACAGGTTGATGTCTAGGCCGAGGTCATCCCTCTCTGCCAAGTCCATTGAGAATATACTCTCTGGGCATCAGGCTTCATTGTAAACATGACTGGATTTATATTAGAAAGCAGTGGTACCATTTGGACCCCGAAAACCAAGTTCTCAGCTCAAAGGATGCATATTTGACCCAGAGGGACAATGATCAGGAAATAAGAAACAAAGACAGAAGATAGAGGACCCAGAGAGGAGGAGAGGAACAAGGCAGAGGGAACAGGGATATCTGTCTAGGTATGGGTCAAAGAAAGGACTGCCTCTGGATAGAAAGGCTTCAGATGTGGTACACAGGAAAATGGCAGTTTATAAAGGTAAAGGGGGAAACCCTGTGTTTGGATGAGGTGTTGAATTTTAATTAGATATGTTAATTAAGGAAGCCAGGGGAGGGGGCTTTTGATTGCTAGGCTTCAGTACTTTGGCTGGACCTTGGCAGTCAGCCTCAGGAGGAGAAAGTGGTCAAATAGGAATAGACCATGGTGGCTAGCTTTAGGAATAGACTCTGACTGTTTTAGCAAGGCAACCGGGATGGGAGAAAACGGCAAGACCTGCCAGAGCCATGCTCACATGCGTGAGTCCCTTCAAGAATCCACTAGAAGATTGGGATTGTCTGTCAGAGCATTGCCCTTAGAGGACTGACCTAGGTTAGAAACCCACCCTGGATGTGGGCGGCAGCATCCACTCCATTGGCTGGAACCCCAAGTAGAATAAAAAGGAAGAGAGGAGAAAGTCAATTTGTAGCAGCATCCCCCCCCCCTTTTCAGCTCTTTTTTGCCTACTGCACTGGATGACACCCTGCCCTGACACCCTCCTGTCCTGTTATTGACTGGAACTCTTGAAACTGGAAGCTGAACAACCATCCCACCCTTGTGCTGTGCCATCGGGCTTATGTCCATAGAGATAAGAGAAGCTACTTGAGCATATATTTTCCATCCAGCTTGTGTCACACTGTGGATGTCAAGGTCTAGTAGATGGGGGTGGAGTGGAGGGTGTGGGGTGCTTCTAGGCCCATAGTCTCCTTTCAGAGTTGCCTCCTTCTTTGGTGGGTCAACCCACAGTACAGGCCCCTATACGTGTGACCACATCAGATTCCAGTTCATCTTCTCTGGGAGAGTCCTTTCATTTTGAACCCAAATTTTCAGTAAAAATAAGATCAAACTTGAAGCCAAATAGCGTCAACATGCTATTGCTTGTAAAATGCGATTTCAAGTTCCACATGGTGGGATCTGCTTCTTTTATTGATTGATCATCATGAGTCTTATGCTCTTCGTGCTTTGATGACAATGTCTTTCTAGTCACACCATCATTTGAGAGAAAGAGAAAGAACTCTATTTAGAACATACCAAGTTTGCAGTCATTGAATCTCTCCTTTGCCTAGATTTCAGTATATTTGAAAAACCTGGTTTAAAAAAAAAACAGAGAATGTACATTTGAATTTGAATCTGACAGTACACCCAACATGTGAAAGATGTCTATGATTCTCTGAATCAGACTTTAAAAGACGTTAATCAAACCTGTACATGTTTCTACATAAGATACAATAGCTAAAGTTTTTTTTTAAATTTTGGAATATTACAGATATTGTTGGGACAAGAGGAAGTGAAATGAATCCTCATATAAAATAACATGAATGTATTTTTCAGACTCTAACAACTCATGAAAAAGCATGCCTTGCTCTGTTATTGTTAGGGGATTTGTGGCTATGAACAAACGTTTTTGTTTGTTCTCATTTGGGCCAACTTCCAGAAAGGCATCATTGGCCAGAGAGGCAGAGCATCCTCACTGCAGAGATGCACAGAGATGCAGGATGAAGGGCCTGAGTCTGCAGCAGTGGTTCATATTAGCTTCCAAGTGCAGTGATGATTTTTGTATTTCTAGACCATAAACATTCACATGCAATATAAACAATGCTCCGCATTAAAATGCTTAATATTTTCATGGTCATTTTTCTAGTAACTTAATGTCCCCAAATCTTCCCAGCCCAAGCCCTCTCCCACTAATCCTGGTATGTCTGTGCTCAGTGTGAGGAAGGTTAATAGTCATGTGAATGGCCAGGACAAAACCCTTGAAGACCATGGGACAACCCCAGTCAGCCCTCTCAGACTTTAAAATCATTCCAGTTTAAATAAGTTCGAATCGGGAACCCTGAAAATCATTTCAAATCTGTTTATCACCCTTGTGATCTCATTAGTTAGCCTTTACAAGAAAAATAAGACCATTTCAGACGCAAAGCAAGGCTATAGTGACTGTGTCTTTACCATGCTTTCTCTCTAAGGCTCGGATTTGAGATTCAGAATATAAACTGCATGGCAATGTGCATTAAGTCCTCATTGTCATGAAGAATAAAAGGGCTTCCATTGTCTAGGATGAGGGCATACGACTGTCCTGAAGATTTTGTTTGGTCCATCTCCCTAAAGTCCCTCATATGCGCCCTTATGGCACTAACAGCAGCCAGACAACATGTCTTGACTGTGGCCCTAGAAACCTCTGTATGCAGATGCTGATGTATCCTCAGTGGATGAACTTACTTACCCTTCACAAGAATGCTCTGAGGTGATTCTATCACCCCCAGTTGATATGAGGAAACAATTTGGGAAGGAGAAATGCTTTCCCTGAGTCTTGCAGAAGAGAACTCACACTGAGGGTGGGATGGACTGGCAGACACTCAACCTCTTCGATCAATGAAATCCTCTAAGTCCTAGAAACCCAAAATCATCCTTAGCTTGGGATGGCTTCCTGACTCCACTTGTCAGCACTTTCCAAAGGGTACAGAGAATTTGCCTACATGCTAATTCCCTAACTCTCCTTCCCAAATCATACAACAGTTCATCTCTCCATCAGTTCCTTGTGCCCTAGTGGGCTGTCTTCTCTCTCCCACCTACAACAGTTCCAGCTCATCCCCTCTGGATCCCCCCAGCTGTTTCAATCTTTCTCCTTTCTCCAACTAATTCCTAAGAGAGTTACCAGACCATTCCTCAAATCAGCCTTTGTCCAACCAAGGCTTTGGCAGCTAGCTTATAAAATGATTAAACCCTAACATGTTCAGCCGTAATCTTTACTGTCTTTTCAGCCCTTAGTGGCCCTAGCCTCTGTCCCTGCATGCATTTGTTGTCTTGTGTGGTTTAATTTACATTTGCTCTTTCTCATTCTCAAGCCTAATATGACCTCACTGCTTCCCAATGGCTCACATGTCTCCAATGTTCCTGGTAAACTTTCTTTAATAATTTCTTTCTTCCTTTATTCATCTCCTTTGCTATTTCATGGTTCATGTGTACTAAGATCTAAAATAAGCCTTACTGGTTTTGTCTCTCTTTTTAATGATCTCTTTCATTAATGTACTCAGTTCATCACTGTTAAGGGAACAGTACCAACACACATGTGTATATCCAGCAAATTTCCTGCTCAAAATCTGAAACAAATTCTTATTTACTATAGATTGGGTTTCCCACGACTTCACCATGTCCATGGAACCAGTGATAGGGGATCTGTTCATATTTCATCCATTAGAGTCCTTGTTTTTCTTAGTTTGCCATCAAACACTGTTTTGAAATCCAGTCATGGAACAATTGTAACAACCTCACAGGGTCAATCTCTGCTTTCCACTTGGGAATAGACATACATTCATCATGTTCACACATGTTGAGGGTTAGATAGGCTCGCCTCTGTAGAGCTCTGTGAAAAAGATACTCCTATATTCTACTCACTATTATTTCTTCACATTCTCAAGGCAACATACTTCATAAAGAAATCTCTTCCTGGGTCAAGGACACCACTGAAGACCCCCAGAGTCAACTCACCTTTGACCATGGGGGATAACAGAGGCCGGGTCACCAACCGAGGAGCATTCAGGAGCTGACCCTAGACCCCTTATACATCTGCTGCAAAGGTGCAGCTTGTTCTTCATGTGGGTCCCCTAACAAGTGGACCGGGACTGTCTCAGTCTCTGTTCCCTGACATTGGATTCCCTTCCCCTACTTGGGCTTCCTGGTTGTGCCTCAGTAGAAGAGGATGTGCCTAGTCCTGCTGGAACTAGAAGCCACAGGGTGAGGTGGTACCCCAGAGGAGTGGGTAATGAGGGGAGGGATTTGTAAGGGTGAGACTGGGAAGAGAGGAGGATGGTACTGTGATTGGGATGTAAAGTGAATTAAAAATATACATCAAAACAAATGAAATCTGCCCTGTATGCTCTCTTCCTTGCCTCTGTCTTGAGCCTATGGTCACCTATCCAGGAAGTCCTCCCTGAGCATTTTGGTTAGAGGAGGCATTTGTGATAGCATTGGATGCTACCACAAATGCTTGAGGTAACAGACTTACAGAGAAGAAAGGTCTCTTTTGTCCTATGGTTTCAGAAGCTTCACTCCATGATGGGTTGGCTCTGGTGCTCTGGGCCCATGAGGGAGGCAAAATCCTGACTTGGGCAGGAGGTAGGATATGACTGCTTGCTTCAAAGTCAGGGTGAGAGATGTAGAAAGAAGAGTCCTGAGCCATGGTTAGAAGGGAAGAGTATCCTAGCAGTCTTGCTTCTGTCTCTCTCCTGCAGGTCACACATTTGCTCACTGTGAAACAAGCAGGAAAGAAGTTCCCTAGCTTGACATGCAAAAAGGAATGAAAGGAATTGGATCAGACCTTTTAGGAGACTAAAGGAAAATTTGCCTTAGTTTCCAGAAACATAATTTTGCATATTTAACTATCTAGAAATTTGTGCAAGAGGAAGGAGAGTTAGCTCGACTGTTAAGAACTCTAGATGCTTCTCCAGAGGACCTGGGTTGAATTCTCAGCTTCCACATGGAAGTTGACAACCATCTGTAATTCCATTTCCAGAGAATCCAATGCCCTCTATGAGCACATAATACATAAATATACATGCAAGCAAAACTCCGATGCATATAAACTAAAAATAAAAAATTTTTAACTTGTATAATGCAAGCTGCTTAAAGAACATGCTCTTTTCTGAAATACATAATCTACATTAATTCAAAAATGTTTCCATACATGTCATTTTATGTACCATATAACAGAGAAAAATATGCAACACATTTATGATCAAGCTTGTCCTTCATGGCCAAGAGACTTAAAATATGGAATCAAATCCACATAGCAAGTTCTGCTTTCTGGACAGGCTCTGAATCTTAATCTCCAGGTTCTTTCCTCTTCTAAGAACAAGGCAGTTATAGCTGAAATTTCATAAGGAAGCTGTTAAGGGAAACAGGGTCTGTGGGAAATAGTAAGAGCAGATTGGGAACTCTTGTCTTCTGTGTGTATCACATGAATGTGGGGACAGCTTTGACATTCACTGAGATGCATTACAATTGTCATGGGTATTCCAGGTAAGTCACTTAAACACTAATCTGGGTTCAGACCATCTGGAGACTCTTAGACTCTTCCATGGTGCTTTTTTTTTATTTTTATTTTTTTATTTTTTTGGCAGGGTGTGTGGTTTGGAGCAGGGGAGCCAGAAAGGGTTAGAGATTTATAGCTTCTGTGGGTTTCAACACACAATTCATGTTCTCCCCCCACCAAGAGAATTTTATTTCATATGGAACATTTGTGCAATGATGTAGCACGTCACATATGGAGCATTCCTCATGATAAAAGCCCATCTCTCCTCTGCATATCCAGTCACATAGCTGAGTGGGGTGTGATCTGGAGCAGATTTCACTGAAGAGCCAGGATCGCGTGGAATGCAGTGATGGGCTCGTTTCAGCCTGTCTCAGACCATCATAGCTCTGCTGAGCTGGAGTCAGAAGACAAAAAGCATCCACTTCTCTGTGGTCACTTATCAGGCATCCTTCACAAGGGAAGTTTATAGAGCTCCAGTGCTTTGAGATGCTCTGAAAAAGGTGACCTGGAGTAACTTCTGTGCCAGGAAAGTAAAAAGGGACCATGAAAGGAGCCTCTAGGTAGGGTAAAACAAAGATGCCATGAAGTGGAGGAATGGGGCAGTAGAGGAGGGTAGTTGGGGAGGGGGGAAGGGAAATGATAAAGGACACTGAGAATCATAGGGAATCTTATCATCTTATGTGTACTCCAATTGTGTATTTGAGGATCAGATCTTTTCTTTGAGATAGTGTGTTTTACATATAACAGGAAAGCTACACTCATGAAACCTCAATAATATGACTGTTTAAACAAGACTCTATATGCTAGTTGGAGTAAAGATACTGCCCCCGAAAAGCCATAAACTATCCAGCAAAATCCCCCTTTTCCAGGCATGGGGAACTTACTTTGTTGTTCTTGGTCATAGAAATCCAAGTGACTCCCCAAACAATATAGGCTGTTGCTATTGTCCTTAGTTGCCTCCCAGAAATTAAGAGTCCATCCATATTGTCTAAGAGTCTTCTTTGCAACTTTACTTCCTTTTATCTAAGAGTGATTCTCAGCCTTTATTGTTTACACTGTCAAAAAGCAGTATAGTGAATATGGTCAGTTTCAGGAACTTCTGAAGCATTTTGAGTTAATTCTTTCTGTTTAAAGAACTTTCCTGCAGAATATAGCATTTCAACCTTGAGGGAATCTATTATACAACACAAGTTGCCAAAAAAAATACATCAAAAACAAAAAGACAAAAACTCAAACAACAACAACAAAACAAAATAATAAGCAAGCAAACAGAAAACTTAGACAACAAGAATAATGAGAACAATAATCAGGACACCCTACCTAGTGATTTGGAGAAACTATAATTATTCTGCCTTCCTCAGGATGTCTCTGAAGAATAAAGAGCCAGCCTGATAAGCTGGGCTTGAGTGCTAGGTTATGCTCTGTTATAATGTTAACAGACAGTTCCCATGAACACAAAGGGAGAAACATTCAGCATTTATGAGCTGAGCATCCTACCTTTGACCAATGTATTTACTTAGACTGATAAAGCCACTCTTCTACTCTACCATATTTACCTAATATCTCAGTCTTTAGTCTTTTAACCTATACACATATTCATCTTTATTTTCTGTTCATTCCGAACCAGACCCATCCTTCAACGGAATTTCTGAGAGTTTTCTCTGATTCATTAAACCCAGCACCCACTGTCATTATGTTAATATGTGTTGCTTAGAAACTCCCACTGTTTTAATACAGGAGCTTGCTCATTATTAATATTTACATATGGATGTGTGAATATCTTATCTTTCCAAAGAGCATACATCTTTAGGGTAAAGAGTTGATAAGAGTAATGTTTGCCGTGGTAGGCATTGAAGTAATACACCAAAGTAAATTGGTGTATTACAAGGAAAGCAGACAAGATTGACCTGATATGCTGGCTAGTTTTAAGTCTACTTGACACAAGCTAGAGTCACTGGAGAGGATGGAACTTCATTTGAGAAAATGCCTCCATAAAATGTCAAACTCATGGGGCATTTTCTTAATTAGTGATTGATGGGAGTGAAAGGTACAGCTCATTGTGAGTGAGGTCATCCTTGGCTGATGATCCTGGGATCTATAAGAGATTAGACTCGACAATCCACGAGGAGCAAGCCAGTAATCAGCACACCTCTATGGCCTCTGCATCAACTCCTGCCTCCAGATTCCTGTCCTGTTTGTGTTCCTGTTGTTATTTCTTTTGATGATGGACTGTGATGTGGACACATTAGCCACATAAGCCCTTTCCTCCTTCTTTGGTCATAGTGGTTGATGGCAGCAATAGTAAACCTCAAGAGGATACTTGATGTATCTTGAAAGCACATTCCATCAGCCAGTGCACATGCCAAGTTGATGAGCAGAAGCAGAGAAGCCCCCACTTAGTCCTGGTGTTTAAGTGAAACTTGAACTGTACTGGGAACCATCAGCTACTTTGGTGAAAACTGTGACTGTAAGCCAACACTCACAACAGATTAAACCCAAACTGTAAAAAGTTTAAAGTGTTTGTAACTAAGTAAGATAGCACAATAATGAGTGAATTTGTGGGTGCATAAGAATGGGAGAAATTTCTTTCTCAGCTAACAATGATGTTAAAAGATGAATGGGAAAAAAGCCCTAAGATAAGTTACCTGCTGTTCTACAACTCCAGGGCCAGACTGCAGAGAATTTATTATCATCAGTTAGTACTGCAGGGTTTACACACCTGAATATCTTATCCATCAGATTCATAGACCAATCTTTTGGGATAAATTTAGCAAGCCTGCAGATCTCATAACTAACAAATCAATTCCTTTTCTCATAAAGACTCTGAATCTTATATTTGTCTTGAATACCTTTCATAAAAGCAAAAGAATTCATTACATATCCCAAGAATTTACTGATATAAAAACAATTAGACAGGCCACTGCACGCCATATCCAAGTGGCACAGTGAGGTAGCTAACAACCCAGGAGTGTAGAGAGGACAGTGAGCACAGGTGGGACCTACCCTGCTGCTCAGAGGATCATGTCTGGAACCCTATGGCTGAAGCCTTCTAGTTTCTGTCTCCAGCTTGGGTCCATCCTCTGCCACAGCTGCCATTCCCAAGTGGCAAAGGGAGGTAGCTAACCACCCAGGAGTGCAGAGAGGACAGTCAGCACAGGCGGGACCACCCATGATGCTCAGAGGAAGCAGCCAGAAACCCTGAGGACACAAGAGCTTAGGAGCAGCCAGGCACAGGAGTATTCCAATTACAGCTCACACCCAGAACTGATTGGGGCCACAGAGCTACATACCCAAATAAAACCTCAAGAGAGTGGGTCTCGCAGGAGTACCTACATACCTGTGTACACAGAGAGAATGGGTATCCCAGGAGCACAGACACAGAGGATTGCATGACAGATAAGCCACATGCAGAGACAGCAACATCAGCTAATACCAGAGATAACCTGATGACAAAAAGAAAACACAAGAACATTACCAACAGAAACCAAGGCAACATGGCACCATCTGAACCAAGTTCTCCCACAGCAGCAAGTCCTGGGTACCCTAACACACTGGAAAAGCAAGATCTGGATTTAAAATAACATCTCATGATGCTGATAAAGAATTTCAAGAAGGACATAAATAACGCCCCTAAAGAAATACAGGTGAACATAAGTCAACACGTAGAAGCCCTTAAAAAGGAAACACAAAAATCCCTTAAAGAAATACAGGAGAAAATGGGTTAACAGGTAGAACCCCTTAAAGAGGAAACACAAAAATCCCTTAAAGAATTGCAGGAAAACACACACACAAAAAAAAAAAAAAAAAAACCAAGTGAAGGAACTGAACAAAATCATCTAGGATCTAAAAGCAGAAGTAGAAACAACAAATAAATCACAAAGGGAGACAACTTTGGAGATAGAAAACCTTGGAAAGAAATCAGGGTCATAGATGCAAATATCAACAATAGAATAGAAGACGTAGAAGAAAGAATTTCATGTGCTGAAGATACCATAGAAAACATTGACCCAACAGTGAAAGAAAATGCAAAATACAAAATGCTTGTAACGCAAAACCTCCAGGAAATCCAGGACACAGTGAGAAGATGAAACCTAAGGAATATATGTATAGAAGAGAGTGAAGATTTATAATTTAAAGGGCCAGTAAATATCTTTAATAAAATATTGAAGAAAACGTCCCTAACCTAAAAAGAGAGATGCCCATGAGCATACAAGAAGCCTACAGAATTCCAAACAGACTGGACCAGAACAGAAATTTCTCCTGTCACATAATAATCAAAACACCAAATGTACTAAACAAAGAAAGAGTATTAAAAGCAGTAAGAGAAAAAGGCCAAGTAACATATAAAGGAAGAGTTATAAGAATTATACAAGACTTCTCACCAGAGTTCATGAAAGCAAGACGATCCTGGTCAGATCTCATACAGACGCTAAGAGAACATAAATGCCAGCCCAGACTACTATACCCAGCAAAACTCTCAATCACCATAGATGGAGAAACCAAGATATTCCATCATAAAACCAAATTTACACAATATCTTTCCAGAAATCCAGCCCTACAAAGGATAATAGATGTAAAATGCCAATATAAGGAGAGCAACTAACCCTAGAAAAAACAAGATAGAAATCTTTCAATAAACCCAAAAGAAGATAACCACACAAACATAAAAATAACATCAAAAATAACAGGAAGCAGCAATCACTATTTCTTAATATCTCTTAACATCAATGGACTCAGTTCCCCAATAAAAAGACATAGATTAACAGACTGGATATGTAAACAGGACCCAGCACTTTCCTGCAGACAGGAAACACACCTCAGTGTCAAAGACAAACACTACCTCAGAGTAGAAGGCTGGAAAATAATATTCCAAGCAAATGGTCCCAGGAAACAAGCTGGAATAGCCATTCTAATATTAGATAAAATTGATTTTCAATCTAAAGTCATCAAAAAAGACATGGAAGGACACTTCATACTCATCAAAGGAAAAATCCACCAAGAAGAACTCTCATTTCTGAACATCTATGCTCCAAATGCAAGGGCACCCTCATTCGTAAAAGAAACTTTACTAAAGCTCAAAGCACACATTGCACATCACATAATAATTGTGGGTGACTTCAACACTCCACTCTCCTCAATGGACAGCTCAGGGAAACACAAACTAAACAGCAACACAGTGAAACTAACAGAAGTTTTGAACTAAGTTATATATATAAAACAGTTCATCCTAAATCAAAGAATATACCTTCTTCTCAGCACCTCATGGTATCTTCTCCAAAACTGACCATATAATTGGTCACAAAACAGACCTCAACAGATATAAGAAGATTGAACTAATCCCATGCCTCCTATCAGATCACTATGGAGTAAGGGTGGTCTTCAATAGCAACAAAAACAATAGAAAGCCCACATACATGTGGAAGCTGAACAATGCTCTATTCAATGATACCTTGGTCAAGGAAGAAATAAGGAAAGAAATCAAAGACTTTTTAGAATTTAATGAAAATTAAGGCACAACATACCCAAATTGATGGGACACAATGAAAGCAGTGCTAAAAGGTAAACTCGTAGCTCTGAGTGCCTCCAAAAAGAAACTGGAGAGATCATACACTAGCAGCTTAACAGCACACCTGAAATCTCTAGAACAGAAAGAAAATAATACTCCCAAGAAGAGTAGAAGGTAGAAAATCATCAAACTAGGGGCTGAAATCAACGAAGTAAAAACAAAAGAACCATACAAAGAATCAACAAAACCAAGAGCTGTTTCTTTGAGAAAATTAACAAGAGAGATAAACCCCTAGCCAGACTAACCAGAGGGCACAGAGACAGTATCCAAATTAACAAAATCAGAAATGAAAAGGGAGATATAACAACAGAAACTGAGGAAATTCAAAAAGTCATCAGATCCTACTACAAAAGCCTATACTCAACACAACTGGAAAATCTGGATGTAATGGACAATTTCCTAGCCAGATACCAAATACCAAAGTTAATTCGGGATCAGATAGACCATCTAAACTGTCCCATAACCCCTAAAAATATAGAAGCAATCATTGAAATTTTCCCAACCAAAAAAAAGCACAGGGTGGTTGTAGTGCAGAATTCTATGAGCCCTTCAAAGAAGACCAACACCAATACTCTTCAAACTATTCCACAAAATAGAAACATAAGGAGCACTAACCAACTCGTTCTACAAAGCCACAATTACACTGATAACAAAACCACACAAAGATTCAACAAAGAATAACTTCAGACCAATTTCCCTTATGAACATCGATGCAAAAGTGCTCAATAAAATTCTTGCCAACCGGATCAAAGAACACATCAAAACAATCACTCACCATGATCAAGTAGGCTTCATTCCAGGGATGCAGGGATGGTTCAACATACGAAAATCTATTAATGTAATTCACTACATAAACAAATTCAAAGATAAAAACCACATGGTCATTTCATTAGATGCTGAAAACACATTTGACAAAATTCAGCATCCTTTTATGTTAAAAATCACAGAAAGAACAGGAATTCAAGGTCCATACCCAAAGATAATAAAAGCAATATACAGAAAACCAGTAGCCAACATCAAACTAAATGGAGAGAAACTTGAAGCATCTCACTAAAATCAGGGACTAGACAAGGTTGCCCTCTCTCTCTCTCTCCATATCTATTCAATATAGTACTTGAAGTTCTTGCTAGAGCAATTAGACAACCAAAGATTATTCTTCATAGAGCAATATAAGAGATTGAGTCTCAGGCATAAAAAATACAATAGACGAAATTGATGCACTGGTCAAATAAAATGTTGAATCTTAAAAGTTTATAACACAAAAACATTCAGAAAAGATGGGACACTATGAAAGACTAAACCTACAAATAATAGGAAAGGAAGAAGGAGAAGATGCCCTGCTCAAAGTCCAAAGAAATATCTCCAATTAAATCATAAAAGAAAATTTCCCTAACCTAATAAAAGAGATGCCTATAAATGTACATAAAGCTTACAGAACACTAAATAGATTAGACTACAAAAGAAAATCCTCCCACCACATAATAATCACTAAATGTACAGAACAAAGGAAGAATATTAAAAGTGATAAGGGGAGAAGACCAAATAACATATGAAGCCAGACCTATCAGAATTACACATAACTTCTCAACAGAGACTTTAAAAGACAGATGGGTTTGGGCAGATGTCCTATAGATTCTAAGAGAGCACAGATGTCAGCCCAGACTAATATACCCAGCAAAACTTTCAATCACCATAAAGAAACTAAGGTGGAACATCTTTCCACTAATTAAGTCCTATAGAGGATACTAGAAGAAAAACTCCAACATAAGAAGGGCAATTCCATCCAAGAAAACACAAGAAACGAATACTTTCTCATCAGCAGAAGCAAGAGATTCTCTCTCTCTCTCTCTCTCTCTCTCTCTCTCTCTCTCTCTCTCTCTCTCTCTCTCTCTCTCTCTCTTTCAGACACACACACACACACACACACACACACTACTATCACCAACATCAAAACAGGGTCCATCTTTCTGCTGCATATAAGAAGTACACTTCAGCAACAAAGTTAGACACTCCCTCAGAGTAAAGAGCTGGAAAAAGGCTTTCCAAGGAAACAGACCTAAGAAGCAAGTTGGAGTAGCCATACTAATATCTAATAAAATAGAACTTCAATAAAAATAATCAAAAGAGATGGGGAAGGATACTTCATATTCATCAAAGGAAAAATCCAAAAAGATGACATCTCAGTTCTGAACATCTATGTTTATGCAAATGCAACCACATACATTCATTAAATAAATACTACTAAAGCTTAAATCACAAATTGAACCCCATACATTAATAGTGGGAGATTTCAACACCCCACTCTCATCAATGGACAGATCATTGTAACAGAAACTAAACAGAGAAATGATGAAACTAACAGGCATTATAAATCAAATGGACCTGTTGCTGTAAATAGGTAATGTCAATAGGGGGTTTCTACCCTACCCATATAAAGTACACAGAACTTCTATATTTATAATTAACCTTTAATGCACTAGAACTGGGCAAATATCTTTCCTCTATGCTATTATGTCTATTTCCTTATCAATAACCCTGAGTTACAACTGCTGTATTCCATCTAGGCTGCTCTTAACTCCAATTGGCCAGCCCTCATGGCCATGTTTTCAAGATTCTTATCCCATGTCTTTTCCTTTCTTAATCTTCTTCTCCCTCTATATGATTCTCCTTAGCCCCTAAGCCTAGAAATCAAAACTTTGCTTATCTCTCTACTGCCTAGTTATAGACTATAGGCATCTTTATTTACCAATCAGGGGTAACTTGGGAGGCAAAGTTACATAGAATACTTGAGTCTATGTAGATTCTTCTGTTCCTGGGGGGCAACCAAGTCTTGGGGGACAGTATTTTTAGCATTACAATATATAGCAAAAAACCAAACCTCAATAATTCCCCATTTTTGTCTAAACAAAAGGCTCTTCCTTTTATATTAATTAACAACATACAATAGGAAAAATAATGAAATAATTATTAAGTATGATTTACATTCACAATGTTCAGTCCATTTATTTTTGGCAACTTAGAATTTTCTACCATGTATCCTATTTTGGAAAATTCAGAGTTCTGTATATAAACCATTTTCTCTCTTAACTAGTATTAGCATCTTAAAAACATCATTTTAGAGTAAAAACAAGGCTGCCCTCTCTCTCCACATCTATTCAATATAGTACTTGAAGTTCTAGCTAGAGCAATTAGACAACAAAAGGAGGTCAAAGTGATACAAATTGGAAAGGAAGAAGTCAAATTATCACTACTTGAAGATGATTTGATAGTATACTTAAGCAACCCAAAAAACTCCACCAGAGAACTCCTACAGCTGAAAAACAGTTTCACCAAAGTGGCCAGATATAAAATTAACTCAAGCAAATCAGTAACCTTCCTATACTCAAAGGATAAAAAGACTGAGAAAAAAATTAGGGAAATGACACCCTTCACAATAGCCACAAACAATATAAAGTATCTTGGTGTGAATCTAACCAAACAAGTGAAAGATCTGTATGATAAGAACTTCAATTCTTTGAAGAAAGAAAGCAAAGAAGACCTCAGAAGATGGAAAAATCTTCCATGCTAGATGATTGATAGGATTAATATAGTAAAAATGGCCATCTTGGCAAAAGCAATATACAGATTCAACGCAATCCCCATCAAAATCCCAACTTCATAGAGTTAGAAAGAGCAATTCTCAAATTCATCTGGATTATCAAAAAACCCAGGATAGCAAAAAACTATTCTCAACAGTAAAAGAACTTCTGGAGAAATCAGTATCTTGGACCTCAAGCAGTACTCCAGTGCAATAGTGTTAAAAACTGCATGGTATTGGTACAGTGACAGGCAGGTAGATCAGTGGAATAGAATTGTAGACCCAGAAATGAACCCACACACCTACGGTCACTTGATCTTTGACAAAGGAGCTAAAACCATCCAGTGGAAAAAAGATAGCCTTTTCAACAAATGGTGCTGGTTCAACTGGTGGATAGCATGCAGAAGAATTCAAATCGATCCCTTCTTATCTCCTTGTACTAAGCTCAACTCCAAGTGGATCAAGAACCTCCACATAATACCAGACACACTGAAACTAATAGAAAAGAAACTGGGGAAGAGCCTTGAGCACATGGGCACAGGGGAAAATTTCCTGAACAGAACACTAATAGCTTATGCTCTAAGATCAAGAATTGACAAATGGAACCTCATAAAATTACAAAGTTTCTGTAAGGCAAAGTACACTGGCAATAGGACAAAATGGCAATCGACCAATTGGGAAAAGATCTTTAGCAACCTTACATCAACAGAGGGCTAATATCCAATATATACAAAGAACTCAAGAAGTTAGACTACAGAGAGCCAAATAACCCTATTAAAAAATGGGATACAGACCTAAACAAAGAATTTTCACCTGAGGAATATCGAAGGGCTAAGAAGCACCTAAAGAAATGTTCAGCATCCTTAGTCATCATGGAAATGCAAATCAAAACAACCCTCATATTTCACCTCACACCATTCAGAATGGGTAAGATCAAAAACTCAGGAGACAGCAGATGCTGGCAAGAATGTGGAGAAAGAGGAACACTCCTCCACTGCTGTTACAACTACTCTGGAAATCAGTCTGGCAGTTCCTCAGAAAACTGGGCGTGATACTACCCTGCTATACCACTCCTGGGCATGTACCCAGAGTTTTCCCCAGCATGTAATAAGGAGACATGCTCCATTATGTTCATAGCATCCCTATAATAGCCAGAAAGCTGGTAAGAACCCAGATGTCCCTCAACGGAGGAATGAATGCAGAAAATGTGGTATATTCACACAATGGAATACTACTCAGCTATTAAAAACAATGATTTCCTAAAATTCTTAGGCAAATGGGTGGAACTGGAAAATATCATCCTAAGTGAGGTAACCCAATCACAAAAGAACACACATGGTATGCACTCACTGATAAGAGGATATTAGCCCAGAAGCTCAGAATACCCAAGACACAATTCATATATCAAATGATTCCCAAGAAGAAGGAAGGAAAGTCCCCTGGTCCTGGAAAGGCTCAATGCAGCAGTGTAGGGGAATACCAGGACCTGGAAGCAGGAGGGTGTTGATTGGGGAACAGGGGGAGGGGAGTGGACTTATGGGACTTTCAGGGAGGGGGGAACCTGGAAAGGGGAAATCATTTGAAATGTAAATAAAGAATATATCTAAGAAACAATAAAAAAGCAATAAAAAAGATTAGATTTGATGATCTACCCCTATTTGTCTAATTTTCTATAATATTTCTATATTATCCCTTTTCTTTTTTAATCCCCTTTATCTAAGGAAAAAAGGATAGAGAAAAGGAAAGAACAGATAGACATCCTTTAGTCTAAGTTCCGTATAAGTTCCTCCCTGTCCAAGGTCATAATTATTTGTAAATAATCCTTTAAAATGACAACATATGCTTAATTTCTAAAATGATCCATCCACCCCAACTTAAGGGACCAGGATGATAGTTTTCTTATAATTGCTTCTTGCTGAATTGAGGTGAAGAATTCCTGTTTGAAGCCCCAAAAGGAAATTGGAAAAACGGTTAAGTCAAAAGAAAGCTGGCTGTAGCATTTGTTGTCCAGGCTCTGTATGTTGAGAAAGCCGAGGCTTAAATGAAGTCTGGAATGGAACAGTCTGAAAGGCTTGACCAAGTGAGGTAGCTCTTCTGAAAATGTCTCAGAAGCAAATCTTAAGAGGTAGGACCAAGCAGGGCACTGCACCAGCAGCTTTCAGCATCTCAGCATCTCCAGGGGTACATGCTGTCAGGGATGCCCTCTTGTTCTTCCATTCTGTAATAAACAAACTTTTCAAGCAATGCGTAGTTCTGTAAAGACGTATATGGACTGTGCAGGTTGTACAGATCAATTAAGGATGATTTTCTCCTCTATATTTGAGCAGGAAAAAGACCACTGTCTTTCTTTAGAAGTTACTTTTGTCATAAATTCAAACAACTTCAGCAAAATGTCTGGATATAAAATTAACTCAAACAAATAAGTAGCCTTCCTCTACTCAAAGGATAAACAGGCTGAGAAAGAAATTAGGGAAACAATACCCTTCACAAGAGTCACAAATAATATAAAATACCTTGGTGTGACTCTAATTAAGCAAGTGAAAGATCTGTATGACAAGAACTTCAAGTATCTGAAGAAAGGAATTGAAGAAGGTCTCAGAAGATGGAAAGATCTCCCATGCTCATAGATTGGTAGGATTAATATAGTAAAAATGACCATCTTGCTGAAAGCAATCTACAGATCAATGCAATCCCCATCAAAATTCCAACTCAATTCTTCACAGAGTTAGAAAAAGCAATTTGTAAATTTATCTGAAACAACAAAAAACCCATTATATGTAAAACTATTCTAAACAATAAAAGAACTTCAGGTGGAATCACAATACCTGACCTCAAGCTGTACTACAGAGCAATAGTGTTAAAAACTGCATGGTATTGGTACAGTGACAGGCAGGTAGATCAATGGAATAGAACTGAAGACCCAGAAATGAACTTACACACCTATGGTCACTTGATCTTTGACAAAGGAGCTAAAACCATCCAGTGGAAAGATGAGAACATTTTCAACAAATGGTGCTGGTTCAACTGGCAGTTAGCATGTAGAAGAATGTAGAATGATCCATTCTTCTTTCCTTGTACAAAGCTCAAATCCAAGTGAATCAAGGACCACCATATAAAATCAGATACACTGAAACTAATATAAAAGAAAGTGGAGAAGAGCCTTGAGCACATGGGCACAGAGGAAAATTTTCTGAACAGAGCACCAGTAGCTTATGCTCTAAGATCAAGAATTGACAAATGGGACCTCATAAAATTGCAAAGCTTCTGTAAGACAAAGGACACTGTCAATAGAACAAAATGGCAACCAACATATTGGGAAAAATTATTTACCAATCCTACATCTGACAGAGTTCTAATATCCAATATATACAAAGAACTAAGAAGTTAGACTCCAGAGAACCTCATAACCCTATTAAAAAATGAGATACAGAGCTAAACAAAGTATTCCCATCTGAGGCATACCAAATGGTTGAGAAGCACCTAAAGAAATGTTCAACATCATTAGTTAACAGGGAAAGGCAAATCAAAACAACCCTGAGATTCCACCTCACACCAGTCAGAATGGCTAAGATCAAAAGCTCAGATGACAGCAGATGCTGGCAAGGATGTAGAGAAAGAGGATCATTCCTCCATTGCTCGTGGGATTGCAAGCTGGTACTATCACTCTGTAAATCAAACTGATTTACAGTTTGGGAGTTCCTCAGAAAATTGGACATAGTACTACCTGAGGACCCAGCTATACCACTCCTGGGCATATACCCAGAGGATGCTCCAGCATGTAATAAGGATACATGCTCCACTATGTTAATATCAGGCTTATTAATAATAGCCAGAAGCTGGAAAGAACCCAGATGTTTCTCAGCAGAGGAATAGATACAGAAAATGTGGTATATTTACACAATGGAGTACTACTCAGCTATTAAAAACAATGATTTCATGAAATTCTTAGGCAAATGGGTGGAACTGGAAAATATCATCCTGAGTGAGGTAACCCAATCACAAAAAAAACAAAAACAAAAACAGAAAAAACCTCACATGGTGTGTACTCACTGATAAGTGGATATTAGCCCAGAAGCTCAGAATACCCAAGATATAATTCAAAGACCACATGAAGCTCAAGAAGAAGGAAGACCAAAGTCTGGATACTTTGGTCCTTCTTAGAAGGGGGAACAAAATACCCATGGGAGGAGATACAGAGACAAAGTGTGGAGCAGAGACTGAAGGAAAGGCCATCCAGAGACTGCCCCACCTGGGGATTCATGCCATATATAGTTAGTAAATCCAAACACTATTGTGGATGCCAAAAGTGCTTGCTGACAGGAACCTGATATAGCTGTCTCCTGAGAGGTTCGGCAAGAGCCTGATAAATACAGAGGTGGCTGCTCTCAGCCAACCATTGGACTGAGCACAGGGTCCCCAATGGGGAGCTGGAGAAAGGAACCAAAGGAGCTGAAGGTGTTTGAAGCTTCATAGGAGGAACAACAATATGAACCAACCAGTATCCCCAGAGCTCCCAGGGACTAAACCACCAACCAAAGAGTACACATGGAGGAACCCATGGCTAAAGCCACATATGTAGCAGAAGATGGCCTTGGTGGACATCAATGAGAGGAGAGGCCCTTGGTCCTGTGAAGGCTCGATGTTCCAGTGTAGGGGAATGCCAGGACAGGGAAGCAGGAGTTGGTGGGTTGGTAAGCAGGGGGAGAGGGGATAGGATAGGGGGTTTTCAGAGGGGAAAAGTGGAAAGGGGATAACATCTGAAATGTAAATAAAGAAAATATCTAACTAAAAAACTATTATCTAGGAAAGATGGATTGGTAAATTTGTTGTCAGGAAAATGAGATTACAAAATTGAGAAAAAAATTAAAGTTTTTTTTTTACTCAAAAAAATATATCAGTCTCCATTCATGCCATATGAAAGGATGATATGAGAATCTTATAGCAAACAAAATTTATTGGCCATGAAAGCTGAAGTTATGGCTGGGAATATATATATGTGAGTGTGTGTGTGTGTGTGTGTGTGTGTGTGTGTGTGTGTGTGTGTGTATGTGTGTGTGTGTGTGTGTGTGTGTGTGTGTCTGTGAGTCAATTTCAGAGTTGTTTCAATAGAAGGTTTGGCATTGGACATTCATTACTGGCTTGTTTGACCCTTTTTGATTTCTTTCTTGTCTGTAGTTGAGGACTTCAGGAGGTCTTCCCTGTCATGTTAATCAATTTGGAAGGAACCCATAGCTTTTTTTTTTCCCATGGAAATATAGGCATAACATCTCCCCAGCATAACACATTTCCTGTTTTCCATTCTGATGTTAGGACATCTTTAAAATAAACAAATATTTAGTTCAGAAGTTTTTTTCTATAATCCAAAGTCTCTCAGCAGCTGTAGTTTTTTTTTTCAAAAGTTTATAGTTAATAAATCTCTATATAATCTATCTCAGGGTGTCTTTGTTACCCATTATTGCTTGTTGAAAATCTCTTTTAAAATACAATTGTATCTTACTATGATTGAATGTCCTGTAGAATTGTGCGGTATACCTGTAATATGTTTTATAGAATAATTTGCAAAAATTATTTCATTTTATTAGAGCTATATGCTGGAACATTGTCAGTCTTAATTTGTCTAGGTATTCCCATAATGGCCACAATTTCTAATAAATGTGTAATTGCAGAATTAGCCTTTTCAGAAGTTAAAGCAGTTGCCCATTAAAATCCAGAATATGTGTCTATAGTATGATGGACACATTTCAGTTTACCAAACTCTATAAAATAAAATACATCTATTTGCTAAATATAATTTCTTTGAGTATGCTTAGGGTTACTCCCTGTACATAATGGGATTTGGGTATATATACAACAAGTAGGACATGTCATTACAATTTCCTTGACTAATTGCCAAGTGATAGAAAATTCCTATTTTAAACCTTTGTTGCTAACATGGTGGATATTTTAATGAAAGTCTGAAGTCTCTACCACACTTCCTATGAGTAGCTCATCAATTTCATCATTACCCTGTGCTAAATAGAGGGCCAGGTAGATCCATATGAGCTCTGATATGTGTTATATATAATGGATGATTTCTATTTCTGATCACTTGTTATAACTGAATAAACAATGAAGTCAATTCCAAATTTTCCTGAACAACTTCAGCAGTTTCTATGTGCAAAACATTTCTTTCTGCATACCAAGAGTCAGTTACTATGCTAAGAGATTTTTAAACATCTAATAACACCATAAAAATTTTATATAACTCTGATTTTCAACTGAATTATAACCACCTTAGTTATGTTTTCTGACTTATATCCTGCCTTTCCTAATTTATTTGCATCAGTATAAAATGTAGGGGTTCAAAAATTTGTGTCCTTTTAATTATACAAGGGAGAATCTAGTATTAGATATGTATTATATATGCTGAAGTTGCTTGCCTTTTGGGATATTTAATGTTAATTTCTCCCCCAAAAAATTACTCCAAGTTCTTCACCAGTATTCCATTTTCTGTTCATAATAAAGCAATCACAGCATAAGTAAAAAGATACCACAATCTCAGATGAATTATTGTATCAAATTGACAAAGTCTTGTTTATCCATTTAGAATTAGTTTAGAGACCTTTTCTATTTTTCTTTAATTTTTTTTACTCTGTGTCCTACAAATATCCATTCTATGATATAATCTTTCCTCTGTATAAGAATCCCTATGGGAGAATGAGTAGAAGGAAATATAACTAAAATACAAGCCATCTTTGTGTCAATAGGCTCTAATGAGCATTTTGTAATTTTGTTCTATCAGAGTCAATTTCTTTTCAGTTTTAGCTAATAATTTTCTTATACTACTCTTTATCACTGTGAAAGATTTGAAATAAAGTACTCAGTTCTTGGGTTGTCAAATGAATTGTAGATCAAAGCCAGATAATATCTCCTAGTAGTTTTGAAAATCATTAAAAGCATTTAGCTGGTCTCTCCTGATTTGTACCTTTTGTGACCTGATTTGCTGTAGATTTATCTTATATCCTAGGTAATTAACAGAATCTCCTCTTTGTATTTTTTGTCAGGAGAAATTTGCAGTCCCCAGTGATGCACTTTTTTTCTTTTCTTTTTTTTTCTTATTTTTCATCATGAAACACTTGTTCTAAGATATCTCTATTTGAATCAGCCAGAAAAATATCATCCATATAATCATAAATCATGGATGGAGGAAATTGCTTACAAATTATTTCCAATGACTCTTGTATGAAATATTGTCACAATATAAGACTAGTCTATATTCTTGTAGCAGGACTTTCTATTGTTACCTTTTGGTTGGCATTGAGTGGTTAAATATTGGCACCCTTAAGGGAAATCTCTATATTTTGTTCTTGTAAAGGGATTGTGAAAAAGCAGTCCTTTAGATCAGTCACCATGATAGGCCATTCCTTAGGTAACAAGGAAGACAACGAAATTTCAGGCTGTAAGGAATCCATTGGCTGAACAATTCTATTAATTGCATTATAATAAATAGCAAAAGACCAAACCTAAACAGGGCCTAACAGATGCCTACAGAACATTTCATCCAAAGACAAAAGAATATACTTTTTCCTCAGCACCTCATGGAACCATCTCCAAAATTGACCATACACTCACTCACAAAGGAAGACTCAACAGATACAAAACAATTGAAATAACCTCTTACATCATATCAGATCACCATGAACTTAAGCTGAACTTCGACAACAAAAGAAACAGCAGAAAGCCTACAAACTGAGTAACTCTCTACTCAATGACTACTGGGTCAAAGAAGAAATAAAGAAATTAAAGACTTTCTAGAATTCAATGAAAATGAAGACACAATATACCCAAACTTATGGGGCACAATGAAAGTATTGCTAAAAGGAAAGTTCATAGAACTAAGTGCCTTCATAAAGAAATTAGAGAGTTTGTATACTAGCAATTTAAAAGTACATCAGAAAGCTCTAGGAAAAAAATCAAACACACCCAAGAGGAATAGAAGTTAAGAAATAATCAAATTTAGGGCTAAACTCAATAAACTAGAAACAAATAGAACAATACAAAGAATCAAGGAAACCAAGAGCTGGATCTTTGAGAAACTCAACAAGATAGACAAACCCATAGCCAAACTAACTAAAAGATAGAGAGACAGTATACAAATTAACAAAATCAGAAACAAAAAGGGAGACATAACAACAGACGTGTCAAAGGCTTTAGTTCAAAAGACTGTATACAATATTGGAAAATCTAAATGAAATGGATGATTTTCTAGATAAATATCACTTACCAAAGTTAAATCAAGATCAGGTAAACTATCTAAATAGTCTGATAATCCCCAAGGAAATAGAAGCTGTCATTAAAGGTCTCCCAACACGCCCTCCCCCCTCAAAAAAAAAAAAAAAAAGGTAGCGCCAAAAGGTTTTAACAGTGAATTCTACTTGGACTTCAAAGTAGAGTTAATACTAATACTCTTCAAAATATTCCACAAAAAAGAATCAGATCAAACATTGCCAAACTCATTCTATGAGACCACAATCACCATGATACCTAAACTACACAGATTCAACAAAGAAAGAGAATTTCAGACCAATTTCCCTTATGAACATTGATACAAAAATACTCAACAAAAGCCGGGCGGTGGTGGCGCACGCCTTTAATCCCAGCACTTGGGAGGCAGAGGCAGGAGGATTTCTGAGTTCGAGGCCAGCCTGGTCTACAAAGTGAGTTCCAGGACAGCCAGGGCTACACAGAGAAACCCTGTCTCGAAAAACCAAAAAAAAAAAAAAAAAAAAAACAAACAAACAAACAAAAAAAAACTCAATAAAATACTTGCAAACCAAATTCAAGAACACATCAAAGACATTAACTACCATGATCAAGTAGGCTTAATCCCAGGGATGAAGGAGTGGATTAACATATGAAAAAAATCCATCAATATAAACAAACTGAAAGGAAAAACACATGGTCATCTCATTAGGGGCTGAAAAAGCCTTTGACAAAATCCAATCAACAATCCTTCATATTAAAAGTCATGGAAAAAGCAGGATACAAGACACATACCTAAACATAATAAGGGCAATATGCAACAAGCCAGTAGTCAACATCAAAATTCAATGGAAAGAAACAAAGCAATTCCACTAAAGTCAGGTACACAATAAGGGTGTCCACTCTCTCCCTCTCTCTTCAATATAGTATTTGAAGTCCTAGCTAGAGCAATAAGACAACTAAAGAAATTCAAGGGGATACAGATTTGAAAGGAAGAAGTCAAAGTATCTCTATTCACAAATGATATGATAGTATTTATAAGTGATCCCAAAAATTCTACTGTTTAACTCCTATAACTGATCAACACCTTCAGCTAAGTGGCTGGATATAATATTAGCTAAAAAAAAATCAGCTGCCCTCTTTTATACAAATAATAAATAGTCTGAGAAAGGAATTAGGGAAATAATAGTTTTCACAATAGTCACAAATAATATGAAGTATCTTGGTGTAACCCTAATCAAGTAAGTGAAAGACCTGTGTATGATCAAAGTTTCACATCCTTTAAGAAAAATAAATCAAAGAAGATATGAGAAAATGGAAAGATCTCACATGTTCATGGATCAATTGGATTAACATAGTAAAAATGTCCATTTTACTAAAAGCAATCTTCAGATTCAATGTAATTCCCATCAAAATTCCAACATAATTCTTTACAGACCTTGAAAGAATAATTCTCAATGGAAAAGCAAACAACCCAGAATAGCTAAAATAATCCTGTACAATAAAAGATCCCCATCCCTGACTTCAAGCTATATTACAGAGCAATAGTAACAAAAACTGCATGGTATTGGCATAGAAGCAGACAGGTTGATCAATGGAATTGAATTGAAGTTACAGAACTAAACACACGCACACACACATACACACACACACACACACACACACATACACAAACACACACACACCTATGGAAGCTTGATTTTTGACAAAGAAACCAAAACCTTATAATGGAAAAGGGAGAGCATTTTCAACAAATGGTGCTGTCTAACTGGATTTCTGCATGTAGAAGAATGCAAATAGATCCATATTTATCACCTTGCACAAAGCTCAAGTTGACATGGATCAAAGACCTCAATGTAACACTGTATACACTAAATGTACTAGAAAACATTGTGGATAATACCCTTGAATGCATTGGTACAGGAGACAATTTCCTGAACAGAGATATTAGTTCAGGAACTAATATCAACAATTAATAAACAGGAGTTCATAAAATTGAAAAGCTTCTATAAGGCATAGAACTGTCAACAGGACAGCCCTCAGAATGGGAAAAAATCTTTACCAATTCTATATTTGATAGAGGGCTAATATCCAGACTACATAAGAAACTCAACAAGGTAGACACCAACAAACCAAATAACCCAATTTAAAATTGAAGTACAGAGCTAACAAAGGATTCTCTAATTGCCAAGAAGTTCTTAAAGAAATGTTCAACACTGATTAGTCATCAGGGAATTGCAAATCAAAATAATTCTGAGACCCACCTTACATTCATTAGAGTGTCTAAGAGCAAAAACTCACATGTAATAGCACATGCTAGTGAGGATGTGGCTCAAGGGAAACACTCCTTCTTTGCTAGCAAGAGTGCAAACTTGTACAACCACTCTGGAAAGCATTTGGCAGTTTGTCAGAGCATTGGTAATAGTTCTACCTCAAGACACAGCTATACCACTTCTGGGCTTATATACAAAAGAAGCTCTACCATACTTATTCCATAGGGACACTGGTTCAATACAGTCCAGGTGTTCCTCACCTGAATAATGGATAAAGGAAATGTGGTACATAGACACAATTCAATACTAGTCATTTATTACAAACAAGGACATCATGATATTTGCAGGCAAATGGAGGGAACTAGAAAATATCATCCTGAGTGAGGTAACCCAGATCTATTGGACATGAATATTTGTATTCACTTACAAGTGGACATTAGCCATAATGTATAGTATAACCACACTACAATCCACAGACCCAAAGAAGCCAAATGACAAGCCAAGCCCAAGGGATGATGTTTGAATCTTACTCAGAAGGGGAAATAAAATAGACATCAGAGTTTGAAGGAAAGAGGGAACTGAGTAGAAGGACTGGGGAGAACATGGCAGGAGAATCATGTGTTGGGAGAGCATGAGAGAGAGGATGGAAATTAGTGGGGGGAAGAGCATTTCTCGGATTTGTCAGAGACCCAGAATGGGGAGGCTCCAGGAAGTCTTTGGAGGCACCTCTAGCTGATACTCATAGCAGTAAGAGATATGGAGCCTAAAGGTGCCACCTCCTGCAGCTAAGCAAGATTCCTAGAGGAAGGATATGGACACCAACCTATCCACACAAACTTTCACCAAAAATCTGTCCTACCTACAAGTTGTGCAAGGAAAAACATGGAACAGAGATTAAGGTAATGGCCAACCAATGACTTCCCTAACTTGAGACCCATCCCATGGGCAAGAGTCAATCTCTGACACTATTAATGATATTCTGTTATAATTGCTAGTCCTATGCATGCTAGGTCAGGAACCTAGCATGACTGTCATCTGAGAGTTTCCACTTAGTATCCAATGGAAACAGATGCAGAGACTCACAGCCAAACATTAGATAAAGCTCTGGGAGTCTTTTGGAAGAGTTGGGAGAAGGACTGAAGGACCTAAAGGGGATAGGGACTCCACAGAAGAACAACAGAGTCAACTAACCTGGACCCTTGGGTGTTCCTAGAGTTTGAATCACCAACCAAAGATCAAACATGGGCTAGACCTAGACACCCTGCACATATGTAACATATGTGCAGCTTGGTCTTCATGTGGGTCCTGTAATAATGACGGCACAGCAGTCCCTAACTCCATTGCCTACCTGTGGAGTCTGTTAACCTAACTGAGCTGCCTTGTCTGGCCTCAATGGGAGATGGTGTGACTAGTCCTGTAATGACTTGATGTATCATGGTGGGTTGATACCCAGAAGGTCCTTCCTTTTCTCACAGGAGAAGGGGAGGGCAGCGGGGGAAGATGTTGTATGAGGTGGGGTCCAGGAAGAGAGGAGGACTGCAATTGTGGTGTAAAGTGAATAAAAAAACCTAAAAGTAAAGTCCAAACTATAAAAAATGTCAGAAAAATACACATAAGATGTTGAAAAGAAAAAGTTTTTTTCTTAATTATTGGTTCAATATATGTAGGATGAAAACCTTTCCTTATATTCTGTACCCCTTTAAAAATAGGAATGTGGAATAGAAAGCATCAGATAGGAATCTGAAAGGCACATAATTGTGTGATTTCTTCTTTGATTATAAATTAGAAAACCACTTTCCAGAACTCTGTTTACTGATAAATCTGCTCATTTTAAAGCATGTGATTTTAAATCCTCTTAAAATGACAGTCTAAGAGGAATGTTGAAGTGTGTTGGAAAATCTAAATGCTCCCAGCTGCTTTCTTAATTTTAAAATATTTTCTTAAAGGGGATTTCCAGTCTGTTGGCAGGATCTAGATAGAATTTCTATTTTATTCTTTGTTTCTCTCTTTTTTTTTTTTTTTGGATTTCATAATGTGGTTTTCTACGGAGAGGCAGTAAAATATATTTATTTATAAATTTATATTATTTCTTATTTACTCACTAAAATACATTTTTACATTAGCTTCAAGTTGTCATTATTAGTAGTAAATAATACAACCTTCTTTAGAAGGTTCTTAAAGTTGGCCATGGCACTGATATTATGAACAGCATGATATTATGGATCAGGATTGGTGACGAACAAAGAAATATTGATAAGCAATAAGAGATGTTGCAATTACAGAGAAATAGGACAAAGAACAGATATTCTCAAGATGCTACTTTTCAGTTTAACAAAGATATACTGAGGGTGTGACAACTGTGCTTCAAGGTAGTCAAGAGATAGTATGTGCAATAATTGACCCTAGACGTTTCAGCCTGGTAAATACCTTACTTATAAAAAGTTCTTTGCAGTTTTGATTTGTATTTAAGGTAAATGACTATCCTTTTGGATCCCAAACACCATTGAGTGCCTCATGAGAGATGGGCAGGGAAAGATTAGATTCAGATACATATGGAGAAGAGGCATTATGTTCTTTAAGATAGAGTGGTGGGTCCACATGTCAAGCCCCTTCAACACTGTGGAAACCAGCTAGCAGGGTGAGGGCATCAGCTCAACCAGCATTATTTCTCTAGATCTTGTGTCAGAGCATACATTATGTTCAGCAACATGGCCTTATCATCTAGTTCTAGTGGGAAACTATAAGGAATGAAAAAAAGTCTATATTGTGTGGGGAGTCTCTGGGACCACCCTGTCCAGCACATCATATGGAGATATTCCATATCTTCTATGAGAAATATTATCCAGTCACAAGGGTATCACTTTTCTACATTTTTCTTAGTTATGTTTTTAAATTAAATCACATGGTAGTAGGGTTTTATATAACCTTGGTTTTGGTTACCCTCTCCAATCATAATTTCCCCTATATCCTACATAAAAACTGAGCCTGCAGAAGACTTGCCCTGTTAACATTCAGTTATGAATGTTGAGCAATTAGCCACTGATACAGTCTGGGGAAAAAGGAGCCATTGTCTTTAGTTGTGCACTCACTGAATTGCTACCACGCTCCAGCATTCATTCTGACATTGGGTCATGAAACCAAACAAGGGGATATGATATAGAAAGGGATTTGTAGGGAGGAGGGGTGATTGATGGGGTAAGAATGGAATTAGAGAGGCTAGAGGTGAAAGTAATTAGAATATAGATGGATGAAATTATTATAGAACACATTTAATTAATAAAAATTGAATTTTCATTGCTGAACATACAAAATACAACAAATATTTGGGAACACACTGTTTATATTGGAAACTATAAATATTTTCCCCAAATCAATAAAGAACAAGAAACAATATAGTAGAAAC
Organism: Tokudaia tokunoshimensis; assembly: GCA_036184795.1. NCBI lineage: Eukaryota > Metazoa > Chordata > Mammalia > Rodentia > Muridae > Tokudaia > Tokudaia tokunoshimensis. Next base: position 66,200,351 of record BTHU01000005.1, on the reverse strand, counting down.
AATGACCAAGGACATGAACAAGCAATTCATTAGCAATGAAATGAGAATGCCTAATGGATATAAAAATATGCCCAATTTCATTACTAGTTTTGAGACTATAATTAGGAAGAAATATTTAGTTGCCACCAGATTAGACAAAAAAATGCTTACCATGTGAAAAAAAGTGAACTATAATACATTTTGATTGGAAGTAAAATTTATTGCAATCAGCTTAAATAATTTAAAATTTCTCAGTTTTATGGGTTGACTTTTGTCCAGTCCAAGATAAATATATTGCAGTTTTACTTCCCCCAGTTCCTCACAATGGGACCTTATTTGCAAATGGGGTTATTACAGTCAGAATTATTAGCATAATATCATATTGGAGTAGAGTGGGCCACTAACCCAGTAGTTCTTGCAAAATGTCTGTGTGAATACAGAGGATACAAGGACCATGCCATGTGAAGATGGAGGTAGAGATGGTTAGGCAGCCACCCACCAAGGAATGTCTGTTGTTACTAGAAAGTTTATTGGGAAAATGATTTCTCCTATATTAAGCCACCTGGGTTCAGACATTATGTTACAGTGGTCCAAATGTTTAATGAAGCTGAAAATATGGATGCTGGTGACCCTATTTCTTGCTCACTCTAAAGGGTTCTCCTAATATCCACATGAATCAACTCATACATTCAAGCCAAGTTTTCCTGAAGTATCCTGGGATCTCATCATGATAGCTGGTCATATGGAAGCACAGAGAGATGGGGTGGGGTGAGGGAGACTCATGAGGTTTTGATTGTACACTCACCCTAGCTTCCTCCAAATTATTTAATTTTTTATTTGATTTATGATTTCCTTTGAATATTGAATTCTCTAAAAATAAGCTTGAAAACAATTGAGATGAGAACATATTTTCTCAAATGATGACATTTCCTTTTGATTTAGTCTAAACTGGATTCATTTTCTTTTGGAGTCTACAAACTGTGTGGCATTTTTATCTTAGTGAAACTTTTTCACTCTCAGGTCTTTTTTCTTTATATCTCCAATATTAGCTTTGAGACATGTTGACTAATTCATCTATCTTACCAGTTAAGGTTCTATTTGTCTATTTTAAAACACCAAATGCTATTATAATGCCCAGGTTCAGGTGGTGTGATCTTTGGATCAACATTTATCTGGTAGGTGTGTCTGGTAGTGCTGTCAGGACTTCTTGAGCTCTGCTCTTCATAGGAGATCTGCTGGTCATTTAGCATCAGATCTGTCCCTGGATGCTTTCTCCTGCTATACATCTCTGTTATATTAAGATCTTTTTTTATTTACTGCAGCTTTATATGAGTCCGTAAATTAAGCACTGTTCCAATTTTATCTTTTTTCAAAGTAGTTTTTTTAATATTTTGAGGTTTTGTTGTTGCTATTGTTTTGTTTTGTTTTGTTTTTACATTCCCATGGGACTCCCAAAACAGTGTAAATGAGTATTTTTTTTCAAGTATAAGATTCTAAATCAAACCTTGAGGAAAACCTCAGTGATCAATGGCAGAGTATGTTTACGTATAAGAAACAAAAACAGATTCAGAAAATAAGACAGTCTGTTAGATGTTATCAAACCCAAAAACTTCTGTTTAAAGATGAAATTAACACAAGAAAAATTAACCCACCAGGAGATAATTTGTAAATTATGTACTTGACAAAGACTAAATCCAGAATGTAGAAAGAAATCTCAAAACTTAATAAAAGATATCAAAATAGCTAAGTTAAAATAGGCATACTGTTTGAAAAGATACTTCACCAATTGAAATATATAGAGGTCAAATAACTTCATGAAAATATAGTGAACATTATTAGAAAATATATAATTTAGGACCACACAGACAATGTTGCATCTGTAGTAAGTTTAATACTAAAAATATTGGTTAAGTGTTGGCAAAATGAAGTATCCCAAACAGATCTAGTAAGAACAGAAAATAGAACATGAGTTTTAGAAAATGATTTGGCAATTTCTTTCAAACACAACCTACTATTTGATCCTATCTTCTATTCCTAAGTATTTATTCAAGAGATTTCAAAGTATATGTTTGTACAATAACATAGAAATACAAAAATATTGCTGTTGAGATTATTCATAAAATAGAAACAGTTCAAATTTCAAACAAGATGTAAATGGATCAACAAATATCTGTCCAGAATTGGTAATAGGCAATCATCTCAAATATCCAAAAATAACCAAATAAATAATCCTAAATAACCAAATAAAAACTCAGAAAAGTGTTTGGTATATAAAGATTTTTTTTAAAGTATTCAGGAATTCATGGCATGTACTGTCTTACTGAATTTTTACTTAACTCTCATTCCTCATTATATTATAAATGTTGTTGTACAATATCCTTTTTGTTTATGGGCCAAGAAAAGTATGTAATAAGTAATCAAGGAGTGAATGAAAGGAGTCTTCATAAGCTTTTATCCCCTTTAGGAGCTTTCTAATTGGTTGGGACTGTATCCCTGCTCACAATACAGTTTTATCATCAACACATCCTGTGCTCCATGTGACTCCTGTCCATAGTGGTCTGGCTGCCTTTGGACTGTACACACTGGTTCAAGAGATTTGTGCTCCTTTCTCTGTATGAGGCTACAAGACACAAACCTTGCCTTTTAACAAGTTCTGGTAATAACAACAACTACTTCTTCTTCTTCTTCTTCTTCTTCTTCTTCTTCTTCTTCTTCTTCTTCTTCTTCTTCTTCTTCTTCTTCTTCTTCGGTACATTGAGAAAAATTAATTACATTTAAAAAGAAGTATAAAGCCTGCAGTGGAAAGACTGGTGAGACCACAGTTCTCATACTAGACAAGGCTGGACATTCTGGCAAGTAAGAGGAGGTAGGCTTGGGCAGTGGCTCTTCCTGGTAGCTTATTTCCCGTATTTATAGATGGGAGGATAGGGTCTGAAGGTATTTGGATGAGAAGCATTGGGCTTACAGTGATGCATCTGTCTATGAATCATTTCTGTAAGCAACCCCTAACCCATATTTCTCTAAGAAGGCCCAATAAAACTTAATTGGTTTACCAAGTTGGACTTTGGTGCTATCCATATGTTGATCTGCTATTGATTCCTCATCTACAACAAGTACATGTTTTTACATATTACCATAGGAATAGTTTCTAAACCAACAAAAACCCGGTTTCTAAACCAAGTGTAAAGAGATTTTTCACAGCACTGGTGTATTAAAAATAAGCTATTCTCTATAACACATTACCACATATATAAAAATAATGCTATAGTTACCTATGGGAGGCAAGCTAGTTAGCTTGCAATTGGAAATAATACTTAAAACTTTTTCTACTTTTATGGAGAGGAAAAGTAATCAAAAAGAAGCCTATTAATAAAACTAACACAGGGTTTTCTGATTCAAGACTAATACAGTTAGTAAAATTGCCAACAGGCTAGAAAAATCTTCTAAGAAGCTCATAGCTCACATGGTCACCTGATATTGCCACTAGGGTTGAGATTAAATATTAATGATGTTCATTACTTCTGTCTTATGTATTTTGAAAGTCTCTGGGTCCCTGACCTAAATCTTTGAAGATTCCCTTGTGTCCAGGATTATCAACTCTTGCAAAGAAATGCCTGAGGGCCATCATATAACCAGTCACCAGTCAACCAGTCTTGGCATTTCAAAGTGAGTTGAGACTCAGCTGGGAACAACCATCCCTACTAAAAATAAGATGATATGGGTTGAGAAGAATGTTTCCAATAAATTCAAATATGGTCTTTCCAAAATAGTACTAAAAGACACATTTATTGAGAGATGTAGGTCATGTCACAGAAAGTACAAACCACCATCTATTCAGTTAGTTTTGTATTCTTTGGAGAGAAAAGTTGCATATAGAATTCAGAAAACTCATCTAAAATTATTATTTAAAAGTTCTGGGCTTGCAATCTATTAGTATTCTATCTTTCTCTCTCTACCTCCCTCTCACAGGGCTCTGCTGCTTTTCTGTCTCTGCCTCTGTCTGTTCTTCCACTTATGCTTCCTCTTGTCTCAGACCTGCTTGCTTGCTTGCTTTCTTTCTTTCTTTCTTTCTTCTTCCTTCTTTTCTTTCTTAATTTCTTTCTTTCTTTCTTCCTTCATTCTTTCTTCCTTCTTTTCTTTCTTAATTTCTTTCTTTCTTTCTTTCTTCCTTCATTCTTTCTTCCTTCTTTTCTTTCTTTCTTTCTTCCTTCATTCTTTCTTCCTTCTTTTCTTTTTCTTTCTTTCTTCCTTCTTTTCTTTCTTTCTTTCTTTCTTTCCTTCTTTCTTTCTTTCTTTCTTCCTTCCTTCCTTCATCCTTCTTTCTTTCTTTTTTCCTTCCTTTGTCCTTCTTTTCTTTCTTTCTTTCTTTTTCCTTTCTTTCTTTCTTTCTTTCTTTCTTTCTTTCTTTCTCTCTCTCTCTTCCTTTTTTCCTTTCTTTCTTTTCTTTCTTTCTTTTTTCCTTCCTTCTTCCTTTTCTCTCTCTCTCTCTCTCTCTCTCTCTCTCTCTCTCTCTCTCTCTCTCTCTCTCTCTTTCTTCTTCTTCTCATCTGTATCATCCATACTGGTCTCAATCATATGATTTCCCAACTTGGCTTTCCTGTTCATATGGATTGTAGACATGGTCCACCATGGCAGATGTTTGGTCAAGGTGAAAGTGTGAGGATAAAATTAAAGAAACATTACCCAAAAGTAGGAACCCAAAGCTATGAACAGCATTCATGTCTATTTTTATTTAGACAAATTCCTTTTTAGCAAAAGAAAAAGCCAAAAATATCTCATGGATTCTTGTAGTATATAGTACCACCTGGAGAATTAATGGTTGGCATCTCAACTCAGATTACAGAGAAATAAAGTTCATAGTGTATAACAGGATATGAAATGGAATTTTTCTTCTACCTTGAATTTCAGCTAAATTTCAGATTTGGTTAGTACATGTGTCATCTTATGTTTCCTGTTGCTTAATCCCCAAAACTGGATAATTTATGTAGGAAATAAATTTATTTTGAGTTATGATTCTAGAGGCTGGGAAAGTTACAGATACAATGCTGGATCTTATTCTATATCAGATAAGGGTCTTTGGCCGGCAATCTCACATAGCAAAAGGAGTTTCATGGTAGAACAAGGACAGGCTCTTGCTCTTCATCTAAAGCAATCATGTTATCATGAGGCCACTATATTAGTGACTTCATCTAATCCTAATTACTCCCCCAAAGTTCCATCTTCAAATAAGATTATCATATGACACTGAGAACTAATTTTCCAACAAAACATTCCAGAAGGCTCTTTTATAACAATTTTTTTTTAATTTGAAATATTCCCTACTGGAGGAAGGCTCACTGAGATGTGGGAAATAAAAGGAATTTATAACATCAGTATGTAAGCAAAACAGTTTCAGGAAGCTCTTCACACTTACAAGATCCGCAAAGCCCTTCTCCAGGTGATATGAGTAGAAACAATTCCTGAAGAAAGGGTACTTCTCAGACAAGTAGAGCTGCCTACATATAGTGAGTGAGAACCAATGAGATGTAGTTTTAGCTTATGCTGGGGCAGGCTTTCAGTGATGTACATGCCTTTGAGTTAGTCATACTTTTGTATGTAACCCCTCAGCCATACTATGGAAGACACCCCCAGTAAACTTACTAGTTCACTAAGCTGGACTTGGGTAGAATTTCTTCTTTGGTCTGTTGCTCCTGACCTGTCTGCGCGACTGCATGTTTGTTTATATCTTTCCAGGAAAAGTCACACAATACAGACAAATGCATAACACAGCAACATGTTAGCTTGTCCATTGTACATTTTGTTTTTTAGAATAATAATCTTAGCTGCCTGGAAGTCAGTCTTTTCCTACTGACCTTCAGATGAAGATATAGAACTCTCAGATCAGATCCTCCTGCACCATGCCTGCTGGATCCTGCCATGCTCCCACCTTGATCATAATGGAGTAAACCAGCCGCAATTAAATGTTGTTCTTGTAAGAGTTACCTTGGTCATGGTGTCTGTTCACAGCAGTAAAACCCCAACTAAGAAAAGGCTTATATGTTTGTATAATTGGTCCTCAGCTGGTGGCACTGTTTAGGTAGGTTTAGGATATACAGCCTTACTGGAGGCAGTATGCCACTGGGGTGGACTTTGAGATTTGAAAGTCATCACACCACTCCCAGCTCACTCTCTCTGCTTCATGTTTGTAGTTTAGGATGTGAGCTCTCAGCTTGCTGCTCTAACTGCTAAACCTTCCTGCTGCCATAATTTCCCACCATGATGGGTGATAACTCCTACCATCTAAAATCATAAGCCTAAGTAAACACTTCTAATAAGGTACCCTTGTTGTGGTATAGTGATAGAAAAATGACCAATGCATCTGCACATCCTTAACTGCACATGGTTGGAGATGTATGAAAGCTGAGACACCTCTGGAATCCTAGGAGGGGCTCTTTTACCACATTTGTACCACACTCTTTTCACCTTGGAACCCCAGAAAAACAAAGGAACAAAAATGTATGCAAAGACCCCAACTTGAATGAAGTTGATGGAAATTTTGTTAAGTAAGAGGAACTACAATATGAACTGACCAGTACCCCTGAGCTCCCAGAGCTCCAGACGCATATATAGCAGAGGATGGCTTTGGTGGACATCAATGAGAGGTGAGGCCCTTGGTCCTGTAGAGCAATGCCAGGACAGGGAAGCAGGAGTGTGTGGGTTGGTGAGAAAGGGAGGGTGGATGGGATAGGGGGTTTTCAGAGGGGAAACAAGGAAAGAGGGTAACATTTGAAATGTAAATAAAGAAACTATCTAATTAAAAAAAAGAAAGTGGCTATTGATAAACCCTTTGCAATGAATGAATAGTTTCTTCATTGTTAAGTGAAACATAGTCACAGACATCATGTGACTGCCTACTATACTTTGTATTTCAGGCACTTCTAGGTCAGGCAGGACTGTATGTGATTCACACAATTCTGTTTATATTGTACTCCTGTTTTAGTTGAGGAAAGTAGGGCTCAACATGAATACATAATCTGCCTAAATCAAATAGCTAGAAAAGAGAGTAATTGGATAAATTCAGCTTTCTTGCAGGCCTACTATCTTTGCTTTGTGAAGAACATCCTGTTCATTTGTTTTCATCATAAAAACAAAGCCACTGAGAGCTTAGTGGCTGTAAACAATTGATGAATGGACGCTCATGCAATGCTTCTGAGTTACAGGTCATACGTCACACACTAGATGGATTGTTAACCATACTATGCCAATATTAATTTCCTGCTTTATGATTTAATGGAATTAATTTCCTAGTGGGAATTTGCTCATGATGAATCCAGTTTTTTTCTCTTACTAACACAACAGGAGATTTCATTTGTTCATTTAAGGGAGTTTAGCAAATTTACTGCTCTTATAGCGGACCAGGCAATCTAGCATCCTCTCCTGGCTCTACAGGCTACTTACTATATAAGCGTGTTACATATAAATGCACACAGGCATACATGCAATCATATAAAAATAATAAATAAGTCTTTAAAGACTGCAATGCCTGAACTTTATATGAATTTGAAGTTTCGGGTGCAACACTGAGTGTTTTAATTATATAATTATAATTCCCCTAAAACAGTTCTCTGAGTGATAGGAAGCTTAGACCTTTAGCTCTGTACAAAACCTGGCAGCTCTATAAGTTAATATTTAATAACTTTACAAGAAGAAACACTTTCTCAAGCTTCCAGAAATCAGAAACATGTGGTAGAGAATGACAATAATTATACATGTGAAACAATAAGGTATACTATTTCTCTGTGTGCTGTGTGTGGTGGGTAAGGATATCAAATCTGTATGTCAGCTCTGTTTATACATTATACACATCACGCAATAAGACTAGTTCCTTTATTTTTTCTTAAAAAGGGAGTTAACTTAAGAAATACAATCTTGCTTCCACATAGCTCATTTAACTGATGTCTTTCATGAAGCCATAGTCTTTTTCTTTTTTTTTCTATAGGTGGTAAATAGAGAAGTCTGAAGTATATTAATCTTTGTTTTTCCAGAATCATTGTTTATACTTTAAGAAAGATGCTTGGTAGAGGCAGTCTTCTTATGCCTTCTTATTAATCAAAGAAAAATCAGGAACAATGAGAAGAAAAACTGGGAGACATATTGTCCCAGAGCAGTCAGAGGACTTAGGCAAACAGCAGAATTTCTAGCAGACTAGAGTGTGTGGGTGGAGCTGAAGGAGATGGAAGAAATGTAGTAAAAAGTCTTTGGAATTTGAACCATTCTGTGTGGTATCTTTAATTCATTTCACTCTTCCAGATTCTTTTAAGGGCATTTACCTGCAATCGAAATAAACTGATGATTAATTTGAAACAACATCAACAGCAACAACAACAATAAAAAAAAGCTGCATGCCTGAAGAATGAAAAATAAACATAGGGATTCTTGGCCAAAAGCAAAAATTACCCAAGGTCCCCTGCTGCTTCACTGGTAATCAGCTGCTACCCAAGGTCCCCTGCTGCTCCACTGGCAATCAACTCCTTGGCCAGTTTTGGTCATTATTGTTTTGTAGCTCCTGATGCTTTTCTTTTAAACCTGAGGTCACACTTAGACTATGTGGGTGTTTGAGGATATCACCTGCTGTTTAAGATTATTTTACTTTAAGACTAAACTTCCTGTGTGGAGGTTAAATGGGATGAGGAAGTTACACTGCCTTTGTGTGCAGTCAGTGCTGGAATAAACATGGGAATCGTTTTCCCACTAGAATGAAATAACACAAACTTAAATGTCAAGTCCAACAAACCTAGCGTGTGTTTATTCATTGGCAAGCTCACTGTGAAACACAGGTCTGGACTAATGCCATCTCACATTAAGGCAAATTTTTTATAGTAACACAATATTACAAGGACTGGATTTTACAAAGATAACAATGTCAGCTTGACTTGTGTTCAAAGCACAACAAATAAGTCATCAGACAACGAAACACTACCTGGGTTAAGTAGCATGATCTTAGGAGAACATAATTCTCCTCTATCTAGCCATATTCTTTTAGTTTGGTGTTTATATCATTTCTCTGGTCAAAAATCACTGCTTCTCACTGACTCAGAGATGGCTCCAAGCCTCCCATGTGGCACAGAGAAATCTGGAATGTGATTTCAACCCACCTTTTGCCTTACACTCAAGTCCTATGCCAGATCACATTTCCCAGTAATGGCTGTTATGTAGTCTCAGATTCCAGAAAACCTTAATCTGCCCCTTACAGCATGGCACCACTCTCTTCTGCGACTAGATCTTTGTAATGACCTTGGCCTTTAAAGTATGTCAGAGATGCTATAGGACACTTTGGGTTAGATTGTAAAAATAGAGCAAAATATAAACGCCAAATATATTTATCATTTTGGAGGTTTACAGCTGAATAAGCTCACCCTTTCTAGCTCTTTCTGAACTCTGGCTGGCTGGTTTAACTCAGCTGTTCTGGCTCAAACTCCATTCCAAGCTGAGTGATGCAAACTGGCTTCTTTTGGCTCCTCACTGAATTGCTCTGCTTGATCTCAAACTATGACAATCTGTTTTAATCTTCTGGCCCCTCCTTATTATCTGACTACTTCTGTCTTCACCTGTGTCTTGCTTGTTATCTCTGCAGCTTGCCTCTGTAAAACTGTCCAGTAGAAACTGCCTTTCAACTCCATGAAATCAGCATCCACTGACTGTGACACTGACTAAACTGAACTCAACTGCATTCAACTGACTTTGTGCTGCTCTTAAGTAGCTTCTCTTCCCTGTATGTTTTCATGAGAGTTGGGTGTATCCAATTTCTGACTCATTCTGTCAAATCTTTCTCTGATTCATCACTTTGTCTGCCCCTTAATTGGATGTCACCTTCAAACATGGCTGCTTCCTTCAACAAACTAACTTTACTAAGGTGTGCTTTTATTTTATTTATTTACTTCATTTTATTAAAGTTGTGCCTGTATTACAGCTAGAAGGATCAAAAATGTGTACCAAGGGCATGTCTCTATATTCCAGCCAGATCACACAGACCTAGAAGGGTTTTTGTTTTTTTAATATGATCCTTTGCCATAGCAGCCATGTTGTTGGATTAAAATTTTTCTACAACATAAGAAGTCCATTGAGCCAAGTGAAGAGATTATAGAGAGACTCAGATGCAGTGCAGTGTAGGCCAATAAACAGCCCTTCCCTCTGACATATGAGTCCTGAAACCTTTAGTTGATTGCACTTTGAGCTGCTGAGTCCCCTCTGACATTTAAGTCTCCTTCCTGGAAGATGCTAAAACAACTGCTTCCCACTAGCCCTCCACAACTTCTTCTAGCATGTAATCTGTCTGTTTCATGAGATGGTTTTTGTGCCACCTGCTTTGAGAAGGTATGTTGTGAAGCCATAACTGAACAGTTTCCCTTTTTGTTACAAATGCAAAGCTTCAGGACAAATTAGCTCAATTAAAAGAGAGAAAACACAAATATAGCTCACCCCAAAAGAATGAAACAGATCCTGAGTAAAGGCATGGGCATAAACTCCACTTGTGTGGGGTCTGTCATCCCATCTCACGGATATCTCATAATTCTCCATTTCTTTTCAAGTCTGACTTCATTTTCTGTGTTAGTGGCAAGCTCTCTGATTTTCCATGTGTACAATGAGAGGCAGAACCTCAACCTTGTTGGGAGACAGCTGATTCTCTGATTTTGGGTATTCATCCTGCCCTCTTTCCAAGAACAGAATAGGAAGGATAATAAGGAGAACTTCATTTTCCAGGAAGAACCAGTTTGAATGGGAAACTAAATGTTTGAATAGGAAAATAGGGACTCTGAACCTCCTTGGAGGCAGCAGCATGGCAGCTGAGGGAGAATGTGGACTCAGTAGACCTCTGAGTTCCAGATAAAAGTTTGTTGGCAAGTGTGATAGCTCAAAAGCTCTTGGGAAGATTTGGGGGTGGCGATTGAACATAATCCCTTGCAGAGAAAGTCTGCAGGATTAAATTCACTGGTAGAAATCACCATTATTTTGGAATTTTTGGGATACTAGTTCTCATTGGTCTCCAGAAATGACATATCCCTACAGTGGAACAAGGCTGCACTGAGCATGGCTGTACCTTGTCCTTGAAGGGGCTCCCAAAGCTGTTTGTCTACTGAGATCTCTTCATTGAATTCCAGGCCACAGGTGGTACAGAATGAAGCACTGATAGTAGCCCATATTCCTGAAGGATAATGCCCTTTATCCCTCTCAAGAGTCTTACACTGCTACTCTACATCTCATCAACCTTCCCATGAAACTCTGGCCCAACTTCGTAAGACCACTGCCCTCCTGCATACTCCTGATGGGAAACCAATTGTAGGTATCACCTCATAACCTCCTAAGTTCCCCTGCATTCTGTAACAGGTAGTCACTGCAAACTTGTTGGGGTTGATCACAGTATAGCAACTTGTACTTGGTAGACTCACTGTTCATGGCATGACATCCTCCAACTCAAAGGGAGTGTGGCCAAATGGTACTTGTTCAAGTACCAGTTGAGGCAAATATGAAAAATAGGTTTTTGTCTGATACCCTACTTATCAGGCATGCAGTGACCAAGTTTCGTCAAGAAGACTTCCAGTAACATTAGGGAGTTTCTCCTGCCAGAAACCTTCAGTTGCTTTAGGACTGTACTTCAGATCCTTATAATGGGCAGATTTCTAAGACAAGAGACTGAGCTGAAACAGAACTAACAGTGGGGAGCAGATGAGTGAATGTATATTATTGACAAGAGTATAACCATGTCAAGGATCCTGATGCTTTAGACCCATGAGAATAGCAAGGCCTTCCCTGGGTCAGGCTCAGAGGATTGGCAAGATCTTTCCTGGTGTGAGTATGGATGCTGTGTGCAGAAAGCATCAACAGCAGCTTCGTACTTCCTCTTCAGCATGACTGCAGCCTGAGACTACTCCCCTATAGAGACTTTCTACTAAGATTAAATACGCGCCCCCCTCACCATTCCTCATATGCCACAAGTAATTTTATACACACTGAGTTTCTGGGCTTCTGGTCCATCTCCATCAGAGCATATGTCTCACTCAGTCTCAGCTTCTCTTCATGTGTCTGTTGTTTCTTCATCTCTGTCATCACAGTCAGCAATGCAGGTCACAGCTTGTCTCTGTAGCAAGAATAGAGGATCAACTTTGTCTCAGCAAGCCTGACCTCTCAGACTGTAGACTAGAAGATGTGCTTATCACTTTGAACTAGTTGACAGTCTTTGCCTTCAATGTTTGCCAGACAGGACTATGGTGGAGCCTAAAGCCTCCTGAAGATAGAAGCAAGGGAAAGTCCATTTCTCTCACCTTTCCCATGAAATTCCTCCAACTTTCCATGATTCCTGTTGACTATTCTTCAAATTCTTGTAGAATTCCTATTGAGTTCCAGGTCAGTTCACCAGCTGAGACGGTTGACTGTTCCATATTGCATTCTTTTTTTGTTGTTATTTATTTTATTTTATTAATTTACATTCCAAATCACTTCCCCTTTCTTGTTTCCTCCCTCCCCGAAAGTCCCATAAGCCCCCTTCCCTCCCTCTTTTCTCCATTCAACCCCCTCTCATTACTCTGTCCTGGCGTTCCCCTACATTCAGTCTTTCCAGGACCAGGGGTCTCTCCTTCCATCTTTTTAGAAATCTATTGATATGCGGATTGTGTCTAGGGTATTCCGAGATTCTGGGTTAATATCCCCTTATCAGTGACTGCATACCATGTGTGTTCTTTTGTGTTTGGGTTACCTCACTAAGGATGATATTTTCAAGATCTGACCATTTGCCTAGGAATTTCGTGAATTCATTGTTTTTAATTGCAGAGTAGTATTCCATTGTGTAAATATACCACATCTTCTGAATCCATTCCTCCGTTGAGGGACATCTGGGTTCTTTCCAGCTTCTGGCTATTATAAATAAGGTTGCTATGAACATAGTGGAGCATGTGTCCTTATTGCATGCAGGTAAAGTCCCTGGGTATATGCCCAGGAGTGGTATAGCCGGATCCTCCGGGAGTGTCATGCCCAGTTTTCTGAGGAACCGCCAGACTGCTTTCCAGAGTGGTTGTACCAGCCTGCAATTCCACCAGCAGTGGAGGAGTGTTCCTCTTTCTCTACATCCTTGCCAACAACTGCTGTCTCCTGTGGTTTTGCTCTTAGCCATCCTGACTGGTGTGAGATGGAATCTCAGGGTTGTTTTGATTTGCATTTCCCTAATGACTAAGGATGATGAACATCTCTTTAGGTGCTTCTCAGCCATTAGATATTCTTCAGGTGAGAACTCTTTGTTTAGCTCTGTACCCCATTTTTAATAGGGTTACTTGCCTCTCTGGAGTTTAACTTCTTGAGTTCTTTGTATATCTTGGATATTAGCCCTCTGTCAGATGTAAGGTTGGTAAAGATCATTTCCCAGTTAGTTGGTTGCCGCTTTGTCTTTTTGACAGTGTCTTTTGCCTTGCAAAAACTTTGTAATTTAATGAGGTCCCATTTGTCTATTCTTGATCTTAGAGCATAAGCTATTGGAGTTCTGTTCAGGAAATTCTCCCCTGTGCCCATATGTTCAAGGTTCTTCCCTAGTTTCCCTTCTATTAGTTTCAGTGTGTCTGGTTTTATGTGGAGATCAATTACACTAATACCAAAAGCACACAAAGATCCGACAAAGAAAGAGAATCTCAGGCCAATCTCTCTTATGAATATCGATGCAAAAATACTCAATAAAATTCTTGCCAACCAAATCCAAGAACACATCAAAACGATCATTCACCACGATCAAGTAGGCTTCATCCCAGGGATGCAGGGATGGTTCAATATAAGGAAATCCATCAATGTAATCCACTACATAAACAATCTCAAAGAAAAAAACCACATGGTCATCTCATTAGATGCTGAGAAAGCATTTGACAAAATTCAGCATCCTTTCATGCTAAAGGTCTTGGAAAGATCAGGAATTCAAGGCCCATATCTAAACATAGTAAAAGCAATTTACAGCAAACCAGTAGCCAGCATCAATCTAAATGGAGAGAAACTTGAAGCAATCCCACTAAAATCAGGGACTAGACAAGGCTGCCCTCTCTCTCCATATCTTTTCAATATAGTACTTGAAGTTCTAGCTAGAGCAATTAGACAACAAAAAGAGGTCAAAGGGATACAAATTGGAAAGGAAGAAGTCAAACTATCACTATTTGCAGACAATATGATAGTATACATAAGCGACCCAAAGAACTCCACCAGAGAACTCCTACAGCTGATAAACGACTTCAGCAAAGTGGCCGGATATAAAATCAACTCAAGCAAGTCAGAAGCCTTCCTATACTCAAAGGATAAGCAGGCTGAGAAAGAAGTAAGAGAAATAATACCCTTCAGGATAGCCACAAACCATATTAAGTATCTTGGCGTGACTCTAACCAAACAAGTGAAAGATCTGTATGACAAGAACTTCAAGTCTCTGAAGAAAGAAATTGAAGAAGACCTCAGAAGATGGAAAAATCTGCCATGCTCATGGATTGGCAGGATTAATATAGTAAAAATGAGCATCTTACCAAAAGTAATACACAGATTCAATGCAATCCCCATCAAAATCCCAACTCAATTCTTCATAGAGTTAGAAAGAGCAATTCAAAAATTCATCTGGAATAACAGAAAACCCAGAATAGCTAAAACTATTCTCAAGAGTAAAAGAACCTCTGGGGGAATCAGTATCCCGGACCTCAAGCTGTACTACAGAGCAATAGTGTTAAAAACTGCATGGTATTGGTACAGTAACAGACATGTAGATCAATGGAACAGAATTGAAGACCCAGAAATGAATCCACACTCCTATGGTCACTTGATCTTTGACAAAGGAGCTAAAACCATCCAGTGGAAAAAAGATAGCCTTTTCAACAAATGGTGCTGGCTCAGCTGGAGGTCAACATGCAGAAGAATGCAAATTGACCCATCCTTATCTCCTTGCACTAAGCTCAATTCTAAGTGGATCAAAGATCTCCACATAAATCCATATTGCATTCTTATTCCATCCCTTTTCATGGAAAGAATGGGCAAACAGCAAGGAGTTACTGTTTGCCACTTGTCAGTAACAATTTAAATGGGAAAGCAAAACTTCAGATAGGAAAGCAGAAACTCCAAGATGCTTGAAGAAAACTTTACAGCTCAGAACTCTCATCAGGCTTCCTGACACTGGCAGAGATTGTTGGCTGTGTTAGAGCCCCAAAACTCTTGGGGATGCTTTGAGATGCTAAAGGAAAGAGTCTCTTGTAAAGCAAGACTGTAGAAAGCTGATCACCTACAGGAAGAGCCTGTGAAGAGCAGTTCTTTCTCTGGCAAGTCTTGGAGCCTGGAATCACAAGATGGTAGTGGCAAATACTTGAAGCTGGGGACAGTTGTAGGAGTCAATTCTCTTCTGCAGCGGAAGAATATCTTCTTGGAGGCTGTGGCTAGAATGAATCTCCCGTCCTGCCTCTGCCGTCATGTCCTGGAGCCTAGTCCCTAGCAAGTTCTCTCCTTGAGTCAGAAGACTCTGGCGCCATGAGCCTCCAGTGAGCTGTTCTCCAACACTCTTTGAAGCAGTCTTCTCTCTCTATCTTCTGGTGGGTAGACCCCTGGCCAGGACCACCTGAGAGCTGAACTTTGAAGTCTTCCTGCTCCTTCTTGGCCAACCAGTGCTCTGATGAGACTACTTCTCTGTAGCTCATCATCTCAGCTGTACAAGACAGGTGTGACCCTGACTTCCTGAATATGCATGCTTGCAAATAAGGTAAAAATGGGACCAATCAAAGAAGGGCTGTTAAACTTGGGAGAGGAGGGGCAAAACACTGAGACCACAAAAAGCTCCAAGTGGGGTCCATAGGTCTTACTTTCTACCACTGAGGTGTTAGGGAAATGCATATGTAGCTAAGAAATTGGAGTTCCATCAGTGTACCATTGCTACAGCAATGCAAGGGTCACCTTTATACCCAGAACCTTTGCTCCAGTCTCCTCCAGGAGCTGTCCTTTGTGCTTTCTGTTGTCCCCAGCAACTTTATTATTAGGGCAACAGTCAGATCTTTGTCTTTTGGGGCTGCAGCCTGTTTCCTGCTCCATCATTCTTGGAGAACTTCCTGTCAACTTTTGTCTAGTAAGGGTTTTCCAACTTCATTTCTGGTCACTCCACTAACAGCTTGGCTTGCAGAAACATGCTGTAAAATGGTCATCAACTGCTAGCTTCTTGCTCTTGGGGCTTGAGCCTATTGGAAAGCTCCAGAAGGCCCTCTAATGGGGTACCTGTATCAAGCTATAAGGAAGCTCCTTGTTAGGTGGTCCTTTCTAACCTTATCATAAACAGACACTGGGTATTCTAGTCTTTATGGGTGCTATGATAAAGCATGATGACCAAAAACATCTTAGAGAATGGAAGTGTTTATTTTACTTACAATTTTAAGTCATAGTTCACCATTGACAGAAGGCAAGGCAGGAGCTGAAGCAGAGACTTGAGGAAGAAACCTTGAAGAAACACTGCTTGTTTGCTCACAGGTTCATGCTTTGCTAGCTTTCTTATACATCCTACCCGGGAATGGTGCCGAATACCATGTGCTGGACACTCTTACATTGATTAACACTCAAGATACAATGCACCTCCCCGATATGCAGACATGTGCATAAGCCAATTCAATCTACCCAATCTCTCAATTAAGATTCCCTTCTCAGATGTCTCCTGGCTGTATCAAGGTGACAGTTAAAACTAACTATACCTAGAGCACTAGTATTATATTTAGTTTAGCCTATTTTATTTTCCTGGAACAAAGTATTCCATCAAGATCTCTTAGTAATTTTGGATAACAGGCCATATATACGTTTTCTTATAAGTGTGTTAGAATTCCTTAAAGGGGGAAAAATAAAACTACACACACACACACACACACAAAACAAAGCAAATGAACAAAATAAAACAAAATATAAAAAGGAAACAGACTTAGTCAATATTCACTGGAAGTTTGCTCTTGATTATATAGTTTTATTATGGCATAGAATATTGAACCGGAAACCAGAGATACAAATTGGGGAGGGTTTTGGGAAAGGACATAAAATAACTGTGAAGCAGAGCCCCATCATAGCTTACCATGCTGCTGCACACTCTCAGTAAAGAACACTGGTGCAGACTGCTAAATTAGTAGTTAATAATTGCAAAAGTGTTGAAGAATCAATACAACACATAAGGATTAGAACCCCAGATTTCTTGACACTTATCTCGTATTTAATAGCTTCACATTATTTTTCTGCATGGACTATTTGCTAGTGCAGAGCCTTTTTGCCTAGCATTCGGAATATTGAATAAAGGCTTTCATGTCTTGTATCTTTCTTCCTAGGACTTTGTTCATGTACAGTTTCTAAAATACATCTAAGAGTTTAACCTTAATAGTCAGGGATGAAAGAGACTGAAGCGAGCAAAGAGCTGGTGGGAAAGATTCATGAAAAGAAGCTGTATCTACAAAAGCCAACCAACGGATTAAAACTTCAAAGGGAGACAGAGAAAGGGACAGTGACAGAGCAAGATAGAGGGAGAGAGGGAGAGGGAGAGGGAGAGGGAGAGGGAGAGGGAGAGAGAGAGAGAGAGAGAGAGAGGAGAGAAAGAGAGGGAGAGGGAGGGAGGGAGGGAGGGAGAAGGAGGGAAGGAAGGAAGGAGGGAGGGAGGGAGAAGGAGAGAGAGAGAGAGAGAGAGAGAGAGGAGAGAAAGAGAGGGAGAGGGAGAGGGAGGGAGGGAGGGAGAAGGAGGGAAGGAAGGAAGGAGGGAGGGAGGGAGAAGGAGAGAGAGAGAGAGAGGTATTTATGATCATATAGTTACTATTTTAGGCCACAGTGGACACTTTCTGTTCTAGTTCATCTCCATTTTGTTTTCTACTTTTGTTTCCTTTTCTGTCTTTGTCTTCTACCTCCTCCTCGTTCATTTCCTGTCTCCTACCTTTCCTTTATCCAGAGCATTCTTGTGTATAACTATTATGAGCTGACCCAGCAATTCACTAATTTGAAGTTTTGACTTGAAAACTGTCATGTCACCAGATTTCTCCTTTCATAGCTGTTCCCCTAGTTAACATATGAATAAGTACATGACAAAATGATAGGATTACAACTGTTTTGTTGGCACCAGTGACAACTAGGATTGTGAGTCTGCTGGATTCTGTTAAGCTGTGCTTGCCTGCCATCTTTTCCATAACATCTCCCACAATGTTTCATGGTAACGGCCACCTGCAACACATTCTAAGGACAGCACATGAACCATTGGCCTGTCTGTTTTTTCTCACAATTAATCCCATTGTTATTCTATTTTGGACAAGCTTACCCTCAGAAATCCTTTGAGCTTTCTGATGAAATGTGTTCAATAATTTTAAGTCACAGTTAGTAATTAAATTCTTTGAGACTCTACTTCTATGTATTGTGAAGTATCAAACTAGTCTGTTTCAGGGGTTAAAAAGAAATATTTTTAAAGTAGATATCTGTCATTATGAATATTCAGTAAATAGATATTTTGACATATTTTGACTTTATATTTAAGTGTTACTCGTCATCCTAGGGGAGGTGGTGTAGATGCCATTGAGGGAAGGGAATGCATGCTGCAGAGAGGTCTCACTGCTCATCAGCTAGCTTAACATGTACTTGAATGAAGTGCAAACAAGAGCTATGAAAGCACTGTTGAGAAATTTTAAACCACCCACATCAGATAGGCAACAGAGGCAAAGATGACTCTCAGGTAGTCCTATAAGAAGTAAAACTTGTCACAAAATCTAGTCTGCTATGCTTCCAGCTGTTGCAAATATTGTTATGCATAGAATTAAGTCACCTGAGGCAATTCTATGGCTCAGCCACAGCCTGAGGACAATTATAGCTCAATTTTGGGAAATCTATGTTATGATATACTTGTGATCTATGCCCAGGCTGAACCCCAGGGACTCAGTAGAAACCCTAACAATTTGGGTTAGCCTACTTTCACATAATGAATATTCCTTCCACCCCAATGTATTTGTCATTGAGAACAGTTCAAACATTCTTTAAAAGAATACATTTGCTGCTTAGAAAACGATCTGTCCTGCATTTGTTGTACATGGTTTTCAAATGGAAGTCTTCTGCTTTTTTAACAAATGAGCTCAGGGCCCTGGTGGGCAACTGAAGACAGGATTCAAGTGCTTCAATGTTTTCTGCAGGAAAGAGGCTTTTCAGGCAGTGAAGCACTGGCATAAAGGTTTCCTTTGCTACTTCAAAACTGGAGCATTTTCTTGACCTTCCTCAAAAGAAGATGAAATTAAAGATGGGAGTATTCAAGTGACAAGAAGCAATTTTGTAGTATCTCTCTTTTTTATTATTAATCATTCTATTTGTTTACATTTCAAATGTTATCTTGATTCCTGGTCTCCTCCTCCACAAATTCCCCAACCCATACTCCTCCTCTTTGCCTCTAAGAGGGTGCTCTTCCACCCACACATCCACGCCTCTTCACCCCCCTAGTATCCCCCTTCTCTGGGGCATTAAGCTTTCACAGAACCAAGTGCCTCCCCTCCTATTGATGTAGTATCTCTTAAGGGATGTAGACTACTTTTTAAAAAGATAACTAATAATTTGACATCAAGACTATTTCCCAGTTGAAATCCACAGCTGCAACAATTCTGAGCTCAGGGAAGGAGCAGAAGCCCACAGAGACCATCCACTTCTCCAGCATTTGAAAGAATGTGGATTGTGCTCACACACTCCATGGAAACTGAGATTGAAAAAGATATATTTGTCATCTTGTTGACTCTAATTTCCTCCAAAACACTTTAAGGACACAAATCAAAACCTATTAGATGAAAGATGCTAAAAATTTCAGGACTGAGATATTGTAAGCCATTTAATTAATTGGTCAAAGTCAATGCCAAAAGTGACTTTGAATTGTAGTTTACTAGTGACTGTATATTTTTATGAAATGCTTAAATAATGGCTAAGAAATTAAGGAGACATGACCATTTATATTTATTCTTTTCTTATCTGAGAATTTTACCTATAAAATGTGTTTTGGTCAAGACCATTGTCCATTACATCTTCTTCCTTTCCTCCCGAACCCCCATCACTATTCCCTCCCAATTTTCTGTGTTCATTTTTTAGAACTGCAAACCTACTGAGTCCATTTAATCCTGCAAATATTGTGTGGGTCTGGGGCCATATTCTAGATCATAGATAGCCTCTCAGGGGCTGAATCCTCGGAGAAAGCTGATTTTCCCTCCCCGTGAAGTCACAGATGCCAATAGCTCCTGAGGCAGGGGTAGTATTTCAGGATTGCCACTGCCCTCCATTCTGGGTTTTTTTTTTTGGATTGTTCTTATGCAGGTCTTGTGTTTGCTGCCATATCCATAGCCATGGTTACATGTCCTGTCATGTTCTGAAAGCACTGCTTCACTGTAATCATTCATTACCTTTGGCTTTTACTATTTCTCTGCCCCCTCTTTCTCAAGCCTTAAATCTTGAGTAGAGAGTCTAACGATGTCTCATGTCTCATTTACGACTGAATAGTCCACAATCTTTTACTTCCCTTACATTGACCTGTTGTTGATCTCTATGTTGGTTACCTTATACTGCAAAAGGAAACTTTTCTGATAAAGATTGAAAGATAATCTAATGATATATATATATATATATATATGAATACATTATTAGGAATTATGTTGATATTATATCTATTTAGCAGTTCTTCTCCTGGTGTTATAATTTAGCTATCTATGCATTCTTTGCTTCAATAATGGTGTAGGCAAGAGTTCTGACTTATGGATAATTTAAAGCCACACCAGTGGCCTTAAAACCAATCAGAAAATGGTTGGTTTCTCCCCTAACATGTCTGCCATTATTGTATCAGTTTGCATACTTTTCCAGACCTACTGTCATTTGTGACTTTCAGGATTTCTAGATTGGTAAAACTGTTAATTACATGCACTGTGTCTTCTAGCACCATGAATACTAGGCAACGGGGATGAATATTCATAATCAGTAGCAAACTCAGTTTCACTGTGTTCTATGATGTAAATATGTGGAGTCTTTAGAAATGGAACCTTACCATCAAGTTATTGAGAGTAACCAAGAGGAATGGCAGTAGACTATGAAGTTGGGTATTGGTCTAGGAGTCCCCATAGACACCATTGGAAAATTTTCATCAAAATAACCAATATCTGGCACTGCACTTTTATTGCCTATGGTGTCTTGGAGATACATCGTTCATTTGGCATAGGGGAACTCCATTTAAAATATTTACATATGTATGTATTTCAGAAAGAGACATTTGTTAATTCATGTTTAATCCTGCTATAGTCACAATATGGTAATTAAAATGTGGTAATTCACACAATAACATATTCAGATGAAATTATGAAATTTCTATGGATAGAACCTGAGAACATTATATCCTTAGGGAGGTCACCCAGACTCAGAAAAGAACAAATGTTTCATGTTTTCTTTTTTATGTGGATCTGGTTTTGAACATTTAGATGTGTATGTGTTTAAATGGGAATGCCCATTGAAGGCAGAAAAATAGTAATGGGCTCTTCTAGGGGTGGAGGGATTTGTAAGGTCAATGGGGATTGGGGGAGGTTAGGGAGATGGTGAAGGGCCTCAAAAGAGGGTGGGTAGAACCATAGCTAGGATGAATGGGAGAATGGTGAATAATGGAGCAAGAAGGACAAAGAAGGATGCAGACGGGAGGGCAGGGTAAACAAATGAGTATGGGAATGGATAACTAACACGATGTTAGAAAACATTATATAGATGCATATGTTTATAAACTAATGGGGAACCTTCTCAGATGCTGGATTGTTTAAATATCTCCATTGGTGTTTCACAGAACCAGGCTTTCCTATGGTAGCAGCATTATCCCTCTAAACAAATATGTTACAGCTTCTCTCATCACAGCAAAGAACATCAAAAGCAATGCCTCAAAGCCCCCCTCGCTCCCCCAACTTTTGATGTCAGTTTGATTCTGTAATCCCTCAAAATCAGTGTCCTGGAAAAATATCCCTGTTTTATGAGAGGATGATGACAGTGATAATGATGGGGGACTTGTATGTGTGTTGGGTGTGTGTGTGTGTGCAGTCTAGGGTTGGTGTCTTCCTCAAGTGCTCTTTATCTTGGTTTTTATGCTGGATCTCTCATTGGCCTGGATCTTGTGGAATTGGCTAGCCTGGCTGAGCAGCAAGTGCCAGAGATCCTCCTGGCCCTGCCTTTCTGCACCGGATAAATGATGGGTTTACATGGGTGCTGGGGATCCAACCCAAGAATCAATTCTCAACTCTGGCTTATTCAACTTACTAGAAGTGTTTGATTCTGATGATTCCCCATTTGAAAGGACCTGTTTGTTGGCTGTGTGAGTTGAATTTCTTTTTATTGTGATTTCATCCACTTTCCCTCCTTAACATTGTATGTTTGCTATTATAATGATCTTATTGAAACAAAGAGATATTTTAGACAGGATTTCTTTGTGTAGTTCAGTTTGGAATCAAACTCGTTATCCTTCTTCCTCAGTCTTCTGAGTGTTAAGATTAGAAGCACTTGTCAGCATGCAAAGCTTCTTTAACTTATTTACTATTTATATATTTATTTCACTTTATATTCTCATTGTAGCCCCCTCCCTTCTCTCCTCCCACTCCCTCCCCTCATTCTCCCCTCCCCTTCTACTCAAAGAAGAGGTGTCCTTGCCATGGGCACCAAAGTGCCCTGACACATCAAGTCACAGTAGGAATAAGTGCATCCAGGCCAGGCAAGGCAGCTCAGCTAGGGGAAAGATCTAAAGGCAGGAAGCACGGTCAGAGACAGCCCCACTCCAATTGTTGGGAGACCCACATGAAGACCAAGCTATACATCTATTTATATGTAGGGGGCCTAGATCCCTCCCATGCATGCTCTTTGGTTGGTGGTTCAGTCTCTGTGATTCCCCACGGGCCCAGGTTAGTTTATCCCATAAGTCTTCTTATGGTGTCCTTGACCTCTCCAGCTCCCTCAAACCTTCCCTCAGTCCTTCACAAGACACCCTGAGCTCTGTCTATTATTTGGCTGTGGGTCTTTGCTTCTGTTTCCATCAGCATCTGGATGAAGTTTCTCAGAAGACAGTTATAATAGGGTCCTATCTGTAAACATAGCAGAGTATCATTAGTAGTATCGGAGTTAGCTCTCTTCTACAGGTTGGGTCTCAAACTGTGGCAGTCATTGGTTGGTCATTACCCCAATCTCTACTCCATATTAAACCTTTCACATCTTGTAGGCTGGACAAATTTTAGGGTCTAACTTCTCACATAGTCCTGATTAGTTTTAACTAACTGAGTATCTTCAATACTATACTCTTCTTTATCTACCTGACATCCACCCAGCTCACATGCTCTCTACAGCTGTCAAACTTAAAACACCCAGAGTAGACATGTGGACTTTTATCTCCACAAAACTCCTTATTCATTAATTCTTTCCCATATTTGCAAGTGACATCTTTGTTCTCCAATTGCTTATACTAAACTTCTGCTACCAAAACTTGTTTTTCTGCTATCTTCACTTATAATAAATGAACAATTCTGATATCATTAACACAGAGATTCAAAATGCAACCACAGTTCAGCATCTCAGTGATTGTAGCCTGTGGTGCTCAGTGAGAAATGGCCCTATTGCCTTATGCATTTGAGCACTTGGTTTCCAGTTGGTGGCACCAAATGAGAAGGTTGTATAACCTTTTGAAGATAAAGTCTTTCTGGATGAAGTATATCACTGGGGAGAGCTTTGAAGGTTTATAGTTTTGTCTTCTTTCTTCTTGTCCCTTCTTCCAACCTTCCTTCCTCTCTTCTTTCCTCTGTCTCCTCTCTCCATCAGCATTCTGCTCCTGCTACTTTGAGAAATCTTTTGACTATGAGGGACTCTATCTTTCTGGAGCCATAAGGTAAAATAAAGCCTTTCTTCCTTAAGCTGCTTCTGTTTGGAGTGTTTTATCATAGCAATTGAAAAGCCAGTAAGACACTGCAATTGTGTGTATAGTTGCTTTGCTGCCAACTTTCACCTTATTGTTTAATTTTAATTCTTTATTATATTTATTAATGTTTTATCATAACTTGGCAATAAGAACTACTTTTCGCTAAAAGAATCCATAGGCACATACACAGAGAAGACAGCTGAATTTTAGCAAAATTGCAAAGGCTGCTCAGGGCTAAAACCATTTTCTTGACAAAGAATGTAAGGACAAGTTATTAATTTAAATTTTTATTACTATTCTTGTGTATGTGTGTGATGTTTGTGGGTGTGGGTATTGAGCATGTGATGCAATGCTTGTGGAGTTCAGAGGACAGCATTTGGGAGTCTGTTCTCTCCTTTCACTATGGGTTCTGGGATTGAACGCAGGAAGCCAGGTCTATGTGACAAGTGCTTTTGCCCACTGAGCCACCTCTCAGGTACTTGCTGAGATAGTTTTAATAGCACACAAAACTGGTTATTGCCATCATCACAAGAAAAGTTATTTGCCTACTACAGTGGGTTAAATGAAAGACCAGTCTGATCAAATCCTGGTGAGGAACTGGAGTGCCTGAACCTGCACATGCTGTTGATGGGAATGGAAACAGTAAAACCTGATACTAGGGAATAGCTGGGGAGTTCCTGATAAAGTAGCTTATATACCATAGCATAGCCCGTTATTTTCATTGCTAGGACACAGGCTTATGCATACTTCCATGTATTCCTAACTGCCTTATTTACAATAGCCTCACATTGGAAACAACCCAGATCCATTGTGAATGGATAAAGAATTGCAGCATATCCATACAATGAAACATTATGATTGATCAAATAAGTTAACTATTTATAAATATATATTGTCAAGGTTATCTAGAGTAGCTGAACTTATAGACTGAATCATTCTTGTTCTCTCTCTCTCTCTCTCATATATATGTATACATGTATATGTGTATATATGTACATATATATACATATGTGTGTATATATGCAAAGGCCAAGAATCCAGAAATTGTAAAGTTACCAAGGCTGGATGTCTCAGGTCTCCTGTAGAAACTGGAATTCTGAAAATGTAGGCTCTAATGCCGTGAAGGAATGGACTCGCTGGCAAGGTGAGAACAAGCAGGCAAAGAGCAAAGCTTCTTCTTCCACACCCTTATATTGGCTCTCAGCAGAAGGGGTGGCCCGGGTGAAAGGTATGTCATCCCACCTCAAGATCTGGATTAAAGGCACATGTCTTCGTAACTCAAACACCCAGAGTAGAAATGGATCTTCCTATTTCAAATTAAGCAAAAAAGAAAGTTCTTCTCATCTGTGCCTTCTATTTTTGGGTTTTATTTCCAGATGTCGTCAAATTGGCAATCATGAATATCAAACAAAACAAGTTACATGAATAATGCTCAAAATAATTTTGTTAAATGAAAAAAAGCAAAGTCACAATTGGCTACTGTAAGGATCAAATAAGAAAAAGTAAACTGTTCAGAAGAGAAGAGAGCAACATGTCAGTCATCATTCCTTCTGTGTTCCCATCTTTCCTGGCAGCTTTGAAAGAACACGGTGCAAGTTGGCTCATGACAAATGCCTGAAAAAGGATGAAACTGTACTTTCTCCTAGAAACTGCAACACTGAGTCTGTCTGACCCCCACCCCCCAAGAATGCACACACTCCTCTCCAGAACACTGGGAAAACTCAGGGGCAAACCAAGCCTGGTAAACACCAGATGCTTTATTTTGAAAACTAGAAAGAGCAAAGGGTCCTGCCACTTCCTGGTGGTTTCGGCACGATAAGTGCCTCATGAGCATCTTCCCACAGAGACTGCTAATGTTCTGCTCTTCCTCATGCCACTTTTTACAGCATCATCTGTCAGACCAGTGAGCAACTGACATTGTATCAATTGATTCACAGGATTCTT
This sequence comes from Tokudaia tokunoshimensis, assembly GCA_036184795.1. Taxonomy (NCBI): domain Eukaryota; kingdom Metazoa; phylum Chordata; class Mammalia; order Rodentia; family Muridae; genus Tokudaia; species Tokudaia tokunoshimensis. Next base: position 66,174,517 of record BTHU01000005.1, on the reverse strand, counting down.
GGCAGTATGAGATATTTCAAATCTGTCAACCCTGAAGAGTCCTCCCTCCATGAAGTATATGGCCTAGAAGGAGCAGTTAGGAAGATAACCTTTATATGTTGAAATGTGAAATCTTGGTTTAAGAGATGCCCAGATTCAACTGAGCCACGTATCAAGATGAGTCAGTTACTGAGCCTCTTTATGCTTATTTCCCACACATCTGTCCTGCTCCGTGGATCCCTTCAGTTCTCTGTTCAACACTGCCTTCTAAAGTGACTTCTTCTACAGGTCAGTGGGTAGTAGCTTCCAGTCATTCTCTATTATCAAAGGCCTTCCTCCCATATGATCTTAGACCATTGTTTAATGTCTGATTATTCCCCTTCACTGAAATGCATCTGTGTGTTGGGGGGGGGGTGATTATAGGTAAATCTCCAGGGCATAGAACATCCATAAATACAACTGATAAGTCACTTTTTGTTGAATAATGGAGGTGGAATAAACTATGAATTTTAACATTTAGCTCCATCTTGTATGGTACATATTGAATGCTATCTCCAGTCACATTTTAGGTGAGAAATCCGGGCCCATGAATCTTTGTAAGTGAGCTGTTTCAAGCAGAACTGATTCCAGATTTTGTTGTCACTGATGAATTTTGAGTTTCAGTTCTAGCTATTGCATATTATCTCTCACTGAGTAGGGCTCTTGGTGTCACTACAGGGCTAAATAGTAGATACTGAGAGCAACATGATGTCTACATTCTGGTGCCTGGGCAGTACTGAATTCTTTATTTTTTTTTAACCAGATGATTTCTCTTTACTCTTATTTCAGTCTTTACTGTAAACTGTTCAAATTAACTTTGAAATTAAAATGTTTCAAATCATGTGAAGAAGTTAACATTGACATATACACAGCAGAACTGTCTCTTGTGTAAATACTCATGACATGTAAGGAAGGCTAGCTGGAGTCAGTTTTGGCACAAAGACCCTGTCACATGCAGTCATGAGAATGCATCTAGAAGTCTATGCTTCACCGATGAGATTTAATACAAACTTACTACACACACACACACACACACACACACACACACACACACACATAAATCAGAGGAAAGACAAAGTAGAGAAACACTCTGAACATAATATTGAAACATGAAGTATATTTTAACAGACCAGATGGTAGAAAACAAAATGAATAGTTAACAGGCACTAGCAGAAACAATGGGTATTTGAGGCCTTTTGGACCATGATGCCGATAATCTTGATATCTGCAATCATGAATGCAAAAAGAGGTGAGAGGTAAATGAGTGGATGGGTGTTCTTGGTTTTGAAAAGATGAGCCACATAAAAGAAACATGTACAGATGCAAATATATTTTCCTGTTTATGAAAGCATTTTAATTTGCTTATAAATATAACAGGCATAGTATATATTAATAAATAATAATAATAATAATACCAAGCTATGAATATTGTGAGCTATAATAATGACTGGCCTATAAGAAATTCTCACATGAATTAATGCTAAGAACATGGTGGAAATAACCAACCTCTTTGTGATTGGATTTAAAACTTGCTCCACAAAATGAAACCCATACCTCATACTATTATCAATTCAAGCATCTATGGCTAGCTGGGTCTCATGTCCTAGGAGAGAATCTACTACTATCATGCTGCTAAATAATCATAGTGTTAAACCAATTCCTAAGGACTTATCACTATACATAGATCAATGTGTCTGTCAACCCTCATTGAGAAACTTCTAATTGTAGTAGATAGTGATTAATAGAGACCCACAACTGGCCAAGGTGCAGAGAGTAAGAGACAGCAGTATTCTTATCCCTAAAGGGAATATATATACCACAACCCTACTCCCAAGGATTGCTGCAGAAGGGACAGAAAGACTGTATGAGCAGGAGATGGATGACTACAAGGAAAAAATATCTTCTGGACACAGAAGGGCAGCTACACATATGCACTCAGGAATTTAAACAGCATGCATGAAACCTGTGCAAATCCAGATCTACTTCCAGTTCTCCATTCCTTTCACTCCTAGCCATGGAGTATTGATAACTGTCAGCTTCTGAGAAAGGGAGAGATCATTTTCTCTAAGTGTTCAAATTAACACACTGCAGTGTGGATTGGGCGGGGGAAGCCCTAAATTTTTGGCAACACAAATTGGTCATGAATACTTAAAAGAAAAACAAAAACCAGGACACAAAGTTAGGTAAGTATTTAGAGAAAGGGGTGGATTTTGGATGAGTTGAGGGAAGAAGACCTGAATATAATCAAAACTATGCCAAAAAATGAATAGGAATTAATATTGGAAAAAACATACATGTGTAAAATTGAAATGTCAAGTCCAACCAGCCAGAAGTTGACAGCATTTTACCAGGCAAACTCCCATGCCCATCTGCACATCACTGTGTATGCACAGCCTGTGTCCATGTAAGTTCAATATTATAAGTGTATTTGATATATTTTAACTCTGATAATACATGTTTTGAAAATATTACTAAAATAAAATGTTTGGGTTTTTACTTCAGTACTCCCTGTCTTTTAGATTATAATTTTAAAAGGAAAACTTTTTTTAAAAAAAAAACGTTATGTTTTAATTGTTCCTTTCTTCAGTCTCTTGCTTCCATCCAACTCTTGGTAATGCTTACAATGCCAACTACTTGGAGACAGCATGATATTGGGATAGAGCAGTCATCAGAAGACCTACGTTTCCCCTCCTAGCCATGGAGTTGTTGTCAGTTAGTAGCCAATCTTTACTCAAACTTGGGAGATCAGGAGAACTAGAACTTCCTGAGAAAGGTTCACTGGGGTTCCTACCAGCAGCAGAGATAGGCAATTACATTCTTCAAAGAGAATTGCCTTGGCTCAAGTGCCAATGAGAGATTTCATAGGTTTCCTTAGAAGAACAAAGCTTATCCATTATCATCCCAGTTTGCTTCTCTGCTGCTGTCATTAATACCATGACTAAATAAAAACTTGGGTAAGAAAGTGTTTATTTCATCTAACAACACCTAGGTCATAGTCAGTTCATCATTGAGAGAAGTCAGAACAGAAACTCAGTAGAGGAATCTAGTGGCCAAAACTGTATCAGAGACCATGGCGGAACACCACTCACTGCCTTGCTCCCCATGGATTGCTCATCTTGCTTTCTTATACAACTTAAGACCACTTGCCTAGGGTTAGCACCATACTCAGTAGGCTAGACTCTTCCATATCAATCATCATGAAGAAAATGCTCAGGGATATACCAACAGGTTAATCTGATGGAGGCAGTTCCTCTAAGGAGGGTCCCTTTTCCCAGGTGACACTAGTTTGCATCAAGCTGACAAGTAACCAGCACAGCTGCACTTTGTAGGTACACTGACAAGTATCAGAGCATAGATGCAGAAGCATCAATATCCCAAAATTCATCTGGATAAAGAAAGTTGAAATGAGACTTCTTCTGTTGTCTTGAGAAAAGATCTCACACCATAGTACAAACTAGTCTCAAAGTTGAGGCAATGGCCCTGCCTCAGCTTTCTAAGTGCTGAGAGCAGATGCATGAGTTATTATACCTCACTAAGATGAAACTTATATATATATATATTTATTCAGATAGTATTACCAAAGTTAGAATGCTCTAAAGGTTAATAGGCAATTTTAATTTAGAACTTATATGCCTGGCATTATGGTCTAGGACTGCTGACTGCTTTGTCCTATTTGATAACTGCTAGCTACACAGAGCTAAAGTCTTGTGTTAAGTATATTATTTTATATTTTGAGGGTAGTGCATGGATATTTGCATGCATGTCTGTATTCATATGTGCTATGTTTGTGGAAGCAAGTTGGAAGCATTAGATCCCCTGAAACTGCAGTGTAGACAGTTGTGAGCAGCCATGCGAGTGCTGGAAACTGAATGTGGACCTCTACAAGAGCATCCAGTGCTCTTAACCGTAACATATATGCACAGGACCTAGCTCAGACCCATGCAGGCTCTCTGACTGTCACTTAAGTCTTTGTGAGCCCCTATGAGCTCTGCTTAGTTGATTCTGAGAGCTGTGTTCTGCTGGTGTAATTGATCCCTTTGGCTTCTAGAATCCTTCCTCCCTCTCTTCTGCGGGATTCTCCTCGCTCTGCCTAGTATTTGGCTGTGGTTCTCTGCATTTGCTGCTGATGAAGGGCCTCTGTTGATGATTGGGCTAGGCACACATCTGTGAATATAGCAGAATATCATTAGAAATCATTCCATGTACTTTGAGTATTTTTTTTTCAGTTGTATTTGGTTCTATCCTAGGTCTTTGGTCTATTGAGCCTGAGGTGCCTGGTCATTCAGGGACTGTCAGGCATGGACATTTTCTTGTGATGTGGACCTCAAGTTAGAGTAGTCATTGTTGGTTGGCCATTCCCACAAGTTCTATGCTACCAAGGTGATACTATTTCTATGCCGTAACTTCTTTTTTTTTCATGATATAAGTGCTATAGATGTGTTATCTCATTGAATAAGTTAGAGATTTGGACAGTCCATAAAAATATGTCAGAATAAATATATAATTCAATTAATAGATTAAGTGTTTCAAACTCTTTGAAGCTATTGATCATATTTAATATATTGATCAATAACTGTGATGTAATTAAAAAGGAAAGTAGTAGCTAAAAAAATAGAAGATAATTATTAGGTAAAATATGATAAAGGAAGATGTGTCTTAACAACAAGGTTAAAATATCAAGTTCTCTTTTTAATACTCTGAAAAACAGTTTTCTGGAATGTTCACCAGGGACCAATGTCATATAAAATAGCCCACTCGTGTCATCATGGAATAGAACACAGGGAAGAGAGATAATGATTACAGAGCTCCCTCCAATCTTCAATCAGAAGTTGGACTAAAAACACAAATCAAGTATGAATTCCATGTCATTTGAAAAAGGGAACCAGGTGATGAAAGAATTCCAGAGGAGGGCAGCAAAGCTAAGACAGTGGGAATGACTCAGGCAGAAGGAAGAGAGAACTTTAACAAAGTGCTTTCCAGATCCTTTCTGACATGGAGGATTCCCCTGTTGTTATCTGCTTTTCTAGAATAAGGAAATGTGGAATCACACGCAATTACAAACGTTCCTTGGTATTTATCTTCATTTGAAAGGTGCACTGTAAGGCACAGGGATGTGGCATTTGACTTCACCGAGAAGTGATGCTTAGCTTCAGTTGTTTGTACCTGGACACTTTATATAAATTAAAGTAGATTAGTAGTTGCATCCATGATTGTACTATTGCTTCTTGTTTGTATTTTCATAAGGAAACAGCATGAAGTTGTGGCTAGCAAACCAAAATGTGTGCTTATTGGAATATACCCATGGAATGGCATGATAGGGATACTATATACTGGTAAATACAAAACGTTTAAGAATAATTGGGCTTTTCAAAATATTTAATCTATGTTCTAATTTGTGACAAGAGGAGTTGGGAGCAAAAGTGAGGTCAGAGAGAAAGGGCCTGTGAGACCATGCTACCTGACAAGAGTAAGAAGAACTGGTAAAGTTGAGTGAGCTCAAACAGGAGAATCTCAGAGGTTTGAGAATGGCAGGAAAAGAGCCACTTCCTATCTCTGTACCTGCTCCAGAATGTACAACCAGGACACCCTACTGAGAGGATCATAGACCGTCAGTCACTTAGCATAGTACCTGGAATTCTTTTTCATGCTAATGAGGCATCTACATAGCCTTAGCCTTCAATCAATGACCTTCCCTTCCTGGATATTCTCACACCTTTCCCCCAAGAGGTATATAATCTCTGGTTTACCTTGAATAAAGTGTATGCTCCAACATCCACCCCAAATAAACAATATGAACAAGCAAGAGAGCATCTTAGAGAGCTGCTTCATTAAAGATCACCACAGGAAGCTCTTTGCCTAAGAGAGTCATGTCTAAGACTCCCGAAGATGGTTTTCTCTTCTCCCACCTCTCCTGTTACTGGACATTCTCTTCTTTTTTTTTTAAACTACAATCAAATAGAAAAGAGGTTTATTTTTAATTAAAGATGCTAATTTCAATTAAGTTTTAGTTAATCTGTCCCAGGGTGGCTGCCAGGAATTTTGTCCATACAAAACCATTATTTAAACATTAATCTGTTTTTTTTCTTTATCTTGGTTTTTTTAATTTGATATATTCTTTATTTACACTTCAAATATTGTCCCCTTTCATGATTCCCCTCTCCCCTGATAATCCCATAAACCATCTCCCCTTCCCAAATTAACCCTCCCCCTCTTCCCTGTCCTGGTATTCCTCTACACCACCTCATCAAGTCTTTCCAGGACCAAGGGCCTCTCCTCCCTTTGGTGTCTAACAAGGCCATCCTCTGCTGCCTATGTGTCTGGAGCCATGGTAATTCCATGTGTACTCTTTGATGGATGGTTTTGTCCCTGGGAACTCTGGGAGTACTGGGTGACTCATATTGTTGTTCCTCCTGTGGCACTGCAAACTCCTTCAGCACCTTGGGTCCTTTCTCTAGCTCCTCCATTGGGGACCCTGTGCTCAGTTCAATGGCTGGCTGAGAGTGGACCCCTCTGTATTTGTCATGCATCAGCAGAGCCTCCCAGGTGACAGCTATATCTGGTTCCAGTCAGCAAGCACTTGTGGACATTGATAATTATGTCTGGGTTTTGTAAATGTAAGTGTGATGGATCCCTGGGGGTGGGGGTAGTCTCTGATGGTCTTTCCTTCAGACTATGCTCCACCCATTGTCTCTGTATCTTCTTCTGTGGGTATTTTGTTCCCCTTCCTACAAAAGACCCAAGTATCCATACTTTGTGCTTCCTCTTTCTTGGGCATCATTTGATATGTGAAATGTGTTTTGGGTATTCTGAGCTTCTGGGCTAATATCTACTTATCAGTGAGTGCATACCATGTGTGTTCTTTTAGGATTGGGTTACCTCACTACGGATGATATTTGCCAGTACCATCCATTTGTCTAAGAATTTCATGAATTCATTGTTTTTAATGGCTGAAGTGTACTCCATTGTGTATATATACCAAATTTTCAGTATCCATTACTCCGTTGAGGGACATCTGGGTTTTTTCCAGCTTATGGCTATTATAAATAGGGCTGCTATGAACATAGTGGAACATATGTCCTTATTACCTGCTGGAAAATCCTCTGGGTATATGCCCAGGAGTGGTATAGCAGGGTCCTCCAGTAGTATTATGCCCAGTATTCTGAAGAACCGCCAAGCTGATTTCCAGAGTTGTTGTACCAGCTTGCAATCCAATTAGCACTGGAGGAGTGTTCCTCTTTCTCCACAACCTCTCCAGCACCTGCTGTCTCCTGAGTTTTTTATCTTAGCCATTCAACTGGTGTGAGGTGAAATATCAGTGTTGTTTTGATTTGCATTTCCCTGATGGCTAAGAATGTTGAGCATTTCTTTTGGTACTTCTCAGCCATTCGATATTCCTCAGGTGAAAATTCTTTGTTTAGCTCCATAACCCATTTTTTAATAGGGTTATTTGGTTCTCTGGAGTCTAACTTCTTGAGTTCTTTGTATATATTGGATATTAGCACTCTGTCAGATGTAGGGTTAGTAAAGAACTTTTCCCAATTTGTTGGTTGCCGTTTTGTCCTATTGACAGTTTCCTTTGCTTTACAGAAACTTTGTAATTTTATGAGGTCCCATTTGTCAATTCTTGATCTTAGAGCATAGGCCATTGTTATGTTTAGGAAATTTTCCCCTGTGCCCATGTGCTCAAGGTTCTTCCCCAGTTTCTTTTCTATTAGCTTCAGTGTGTCTAGTTTTATGTGGAGGTCCTTGATCCACTTGAACTTGAACTTAGTACAAGGAGATAAGGGATCGATTTGCTTTCTTCTGCATGCTAGGCACCAGTTGAGCCAGCACCATTTGTTGAAAAGCCTATCTTCCCTCCCCGCCCCCCCAGCCCCACTGGATGGATTTAGCAAACTTGTCAAAGATCAAGTGACCATAGGAGTGTGGATTCATTTCTGGATCTTCAATTCTATTCCATTGATCTACCTGCCTGTCACTGTACCAATGCCATGCCGTTTTTAACACTATTGCTCTGTAGTACAGCTTGAGGTCCGGGATACTGATTCCCCCAGAAGTTCTTTTACTGTTGAGAATAGTTTTTGCTATCCTGGGTTTTTTGTTATTCCAGATGAATTTGAGAATTGCTCTTTCTAACTCTAGGAAGAATTGAATTGGCATTTTGATGGGGCTTGCATTGAATTTGTAGATTGCTTTTGCAAATGGCCATTTTTACGATATTAATCCTACCAATCCATGAGCATGGGAAAACTTTCCATCTTCTGAGGTCTTCAATTTCTTTCTTCAGAGACTTGAAGTTCTTGTCATACAGATCTTTCACTTGTTTGGCTAGAGTCACACCAAGATACTTTATATGTTTGTGACTAATTTGAAGGGTGTCATTTCCCTAATTTCATTCTCAGTCTGTTTATCCTTTGAGTATAGGAAGGCTACTGATTTGTTTGAGTTAATTTTATATCTGGCTACTTTGTCGAAGTATTTTTATCAACTTTAGGAGTTCTTTAGTGGAGTTTTTTGGGTAACTTAAGTATAAGATTATATCATCTGCAAATAGTGATAACTTGACTTCTTCCTTTCCAATTTGTATCACTTTGACCTCCTTTTGTTGTCTAATTGCTCTAGCTAGAACTTCAAGAACTCTATTGAATAGATATGGAGAGAGAGGGAAGCCTTGTTTAGTCCCTGATTTTAGTGGGATTGCTTCAAGTTTCCCTCCTTTTAGTTTGATGTTGGCTACTGGTTTGCTATATATTGCTTTTACTATGTTTAGATATGGGCCTTGAATTCCTGATCTTTCCACAACATTCAGCATGAAGGGATGGTGAATTTTGTCAAATGCTTTTTCAGCATCTAATGAAATGACCTTTTTTTTTTGAGTTTGTCTATGTAGTGGATTACATTGATGGATTTCTGAATATTGAACCATCCCTGCATCCCTGGGATGAAGCCTCCTTGATCATGGTGAATGATAGTTTTGATGTGTTCTTGGATGCAGTGGGCAAGATTTTCATTGAGTATTTTTGCATCGATATTCATAAGGGAAATTGTTCTGAAGTTCTCTGTTGAATGTTTGTGTGGTTTTGGTATTTTTTGGTATTGTGACTTCATAGAACGAGTTAGGTAGTGTTCCTTCTGTTTCTATTTTGTGGAATAGTTGGAAGAGTATTGGTGTTAGGTCTTCTTTGAAGATCTGATAGAATTCTACACTAAAACCATCTGGTTCTGTGGGGTTTCTTTTGGTTGGGAGACTTTCAATGACTGCTTCTATTTCTTTAAGGATTATGGGACTGTTTAGATGGCCTATTTGATCCTGATTTAATTTTTGTATTTGGTATCTGTCTAGAAAATAATCCAGTCCATCTAGATTTTCCAGTTGTATTGAGTATAGGCTTTTGTAGAAGGATCTGATGGTTTTTTTGAATTTCTTCAGTTTCTGTTGTTATATGTCCCTTTTCATTTCTGATTTTGTTAATTTGGATACTGTCTCTGTCCCTTTGGTTAGTCTGGCTAAGAGTTAATCTATCTTGTTAATTTTCTCAAAGAACCAGCTCCTGGTTTTCTTGATTCTTTGTGTGGTTCTTTTTGTTTCTACTTGACTGATTTCAACCCTGAGTTTGATGATTTCCTGCCTTCTACTCTTCATGGGTGTACTAGCTTCTTTCTGTTCCAGTGCTTTCAGGTGTGCCATTAAGCTGCTAGTGTGTGCTCTCTCCAGTTTCTTTAGGGAGGCACTCAGGGCTATGTGTTTTCCTCTTAGCACTGCTTTCATTGTATTCCATCAATTTGGGTATATTGTGTCTTCATTTTCATTAAATTCTAAAAAGTCTTTGATTTCTTTCCTTATTTCATCCTTGACCAATGTATCATTGAGTAGAGCATTGTTCTGCTTCCATATGTATGTGGTCTTTCTGTTGTTTTTGTTGCTATTGAAGACCACCCTTATTCCATAGTGATCTGATAGGAGACATGGGATTAATTCTGATCTTCTTTTATCTGTTGAGGACTGTTTTGTGACCAATTATATGGTTAGTTTTGGAGAAGGTACCATGAGGTGCTGAGAAGTAGGTATATTTTTTTGATTTAGGATGAAATGTTCTATAGATATCTGTTAAATGCATTTGGTCCAAAACTTCTGTTAGTTTCACTCTGTCTCTGTTTAGTTTGTGTTTCCCTGATCATTCCATTGAGGAGAGTGGAGTGGTTGAAGTCACCCACAATTTTTGTGTTAGGGGCAGTGTGTGCTTTGAACTTTAGTAAAGTTTCTTTGATGAATGAGGTTGCCCTTGCATTTGGAGCACAGATGTTCATAACTGAAAGTTCTTTGTGGTGAATTTTTCCTTTGATGAGTACGGAGTGTCCTTCTGTGTCTTTTTTTGATGACTTTTGGTTGAAAGTCAATTTTATCTGATATTAGAATGGCTACTCCAGCTTGTTTCCTGGGACCATTTGCTTAGAAAATTGTTTTTCCAGCCTTTTACTCTGAGTAGTGTTTGTCTTTGATTCTGAGGTGTGTTTCTTGTATGCAGCAAAATGCTGGGTCTTGTTTACATATCCAGTCTGTTACTCTATGTCTTTTTATTGGGGAATTGAGTCCATTGATGTTAAGAGATATTAAGGAATAGTGATTGTTGCTTCCTGTTATTTTTGATGTTACTTTTATGATTGAGTGATTATCTTCTTTTGGGTTTGTTGAAAGAAGATTACTATCTTGCTTTTTTTAGGGTATAGTTTCCCTCCTTGTATTTGCCTTTTCCATCTATTATCCTTTGTAAGGCTGGATTTGTGGAAAGAAATTTGGTTTTACCATGGAATATCTTGGTTTCTCCATCTACGGTGATCGAGAGTTTTGCTGGGTATAGTAGTCTAGGCTGGCATTTCTGTTCTCTTAGAGTCTGTATGAGATTTGCCCAGGATCTTCTAGCTTTCATGGTCTCTGGTGAGCAGTCTGCTGTAATTCTGATAGGTCTGCCTTTATATGTTTCTTGCCCTTTTTCTCTTACTGCTTTTAATATTCTTTCTTTGTTTAGTACATTTGGTGTTTTGATTATTATGTGACAGGAGGAATTTCTATTCTGGTCCAGTCTGTTTGGAATTCTGAAGGCTTCTTGTATGTTCATGGGCACCTCTCTCTTTAGGTTAAGGAAGGTTTCTTCTATAATTTTGTTGGAGATATTTACTGGCCTTTTAAGTTGCAAATCTTCACTCTCTTCTATACCTATAATCCTTAGGTTTGGTCTTCTCATTGTATCCTGGATTTCCTAGATGTTTTGGGTTAGGAGCTTTTTTGCATTTTGCATTTTCTATGACTGTTGAGACAATGCTTTCTATGGTATCTTCAGCACCTGAGATTCTTTCTTCTATCTCTTGTATTCTGTTGTTGATATTTGCATCTATGACTCCTGATTTCTTTCCAAGGTTTTCTATCTCCATAGTTGTCTCCCTTTGCGATTTCTTAGTTGTTTCTACTTCTGTTTTTAGATCCTGGATTGTTTTGTTCAGTTCCTTCACTTGTTTGTTTGTGTTTTTCTGTAATTCTTTAAGGGATTTTTGTGTTTCCTCTTTCAAGACTTCTACCTATTAATTCATGTTCTCCTGTATTTCTTTAAGTGATTTTGTGTTTCATATTTATGGGCTTCTTTTTGTTGACCCATATTTCCTGTATTTCTTAAAGAGATTTTTGTGTTTCCTTTTTTCAGGGCTTCTACCTGTTGATTCATGTTCTCCTGTACTTCTGTAAGGGAGTTATTTATGTCCTTCTTGAAATCCTCTCTTAGCATCATGCGATGTGATTTTTTAAATCCCGGTCTTGCTTTTCTATTGTGTTGGGGCATCTAGGACTTGCTGTTGCGAAAGAGTTTTGTTCAGATGGTGCCATGTTGCCTTGGTTTCTATTAGTAATGTTCTTGCATATGCCTCTTGCCATCTGGTTGTCTCTGGTGTTAGCTGGTGTTGCGGTCTCTGCCTGTGGCTTATCTGTCATGCAAGCCTCTGTATTGGAGCACAGTTCTCTCTTTGTACACCGGTTTGTAGGTACTCCTGCAAGACCAGCTCTCTTGTGGTTGTATTTGGGTATGTAGCTCTGTGGCTCAGATCAACTCTGGGTGCAGGAGGTAATTGGAAGACTTCTGTCCCAGGCAGTTCCTAGTCTCTTGTGTCTTCAGGGTTCCTGGCTGTTTCCTCTGAGCAACAGGGGTGTTCCTACCTGTGCTGCCTGGCCTCTCTGCACTACTGAGTTGTTAGCTACCTCAGTGAGTCACTTGATATGCGGTGGCAAAGGGTGGTCCCAAACCGGAGAAGAAAACCGGAGGGCTTTGGTCAGAGGGTTCCGGGTGTGATCCTCTGGAGAGGGTGGTTCTACCTGTGCGAGCAGTCCTCTCCTCACTCCTGGGTGGTTAAGTTGCCTCCCTGTGCCACTTGGGTATGGCACGCTGTGCCAGAGGATGGACCCAAGCTGGAGACTGAAACTGGAGGGCTTCTGCCAGCGGTTTCTGGGTGTGAACCTGTGAGCAGCACACATGCTTTTACCTGTGCATGCCGGTTTCTCTGCACTCCTGGGTGGTTAAGCTGTCTCTCTGTGCCACTTGGGTATGGCGCGCTGTGGACACTCTCTTCCAATCAGACTGGATTCTGCTTGTCTCCAGCTCTGCTTCCCACTTCCTGACTGGTGTGTAGATGCCCTAAGGAGAAACATAGACCTTAAATCCCTGTTCCTGACTTCCTCTCTAGGCTATATACCAGTGGTGCCTGGGTACCCAGAGAGGTGTAGCAGTGTCTGATTCTCCAAAGGGAAACATGGTTTGTCTTCTTTCTCTTCTGGTCTCTGCTCTGCCTTCTTCCTACCAGCAGAGTGTGGACATCTGTGGCAGAGAGACGGAAAAGAGTATGACAAATGGGAGGGGGTTATTTCACTTAGTTCTCAATTTAACCAGTAAGCCTGATAGTCTGCGTGATGGCATGCTTTCTATAGATTTAACTCATGAAACGTATTTTAGTTAAAAGTCTGTTTTCCTCTACCTACAATTTCTAACTGGAAGATTCTTTGAATGGTAAATGTGTATTTTCTTTATATTATGTTGTGTGCTGCTATCAAACTATAAGTCCTATGTTATAGAATTATAAAAACAATCGGTGGCATAAAATCTGAACAATGTCTTAACATAATATAAGCTCATCAGGGTATATACATTTATACATATTTATCATTGTATATTTACTTTTTTGATTAACTGAAAATTCAGTCAAAAATTGACTTTTTCAAATGAAATTTGAAAATAAGGGAAATATTGAAAAATGACAGAGAATCTAGTGTGAATTTCTTATTGTGGAGTCTGATTTCACAAAGCATTAGTTGATCCTAAGTTCCAAATTCATTTCCCAGAGTTTTCTTTCTGTCTTGCTCACTGGTGTGAGCTACCCACCAAGGACTGTACTTGGGGCCCTTCCCAGGTCCTCAGCTTCTTCTCCTCTTTCAACCTAAACAAACCTTTCCTCTCCTTTCGAAATGTTTTTTTCTAAAATCTAGAATTGCTATATGGGGTTCCCCTTCCACTATGTGATACAACCTAAAAATTCAAAATTTTCCAGAAAAATTTAAATTGATCTGCATATCCATTCATCGCTGGGCTCCTAGAACATGGATATGACCGTTGCATCAGGGAGTCTAGTGTGAAAGTTTTTAAAGTCTCAGTAGAAACTTATATTCTTTATGTACATTTTATCAATGTGCCTAATAGGATTTTGATCTTGGTCTCTCCATCTATGGTGATTGAGAGTTTTGCTGGGTATAGTAGTCTAGGCTGGCATTTGTGTTCTCTTAGTGTCTGCATGAGATCTGCTCAGGATCTTCTGGCTTTCATAGTCTCTGGTGAAAACTCTGATGTGATTCAGATAGGTCTTCCTTTATATGTTACTTGGCCTTTTTCTCTTACTGCTTTTAATATTCTTTCTTTGTTTAGTACATTTGGTGTTTTGATTATTATGTGATGGGAGGTATTTCTGTTCTGGTCCAGTCTGTTTGGAGTTCTGTAGGCTTCTTGTATGTTCATTGGCATCTCTCTCTTTAGGTTAGGGAAGTTTTCCTCCATAATTTTGTTGAAGATATTTACTGGCCTTTTAAGTTGCAAATCTTCACTCTCATCTATACCTATAATCCTTAGGTTTGGTCTTCTCATTGTGTCCTGGATTTCCTGGATGTTTTGGGTTACTTGTTTTTTGCATTTTGCATTTTCTTTGACTGTTGAGTCGATGCTTTCTATGGTATCTTCAGCACCTGAGATTCTTTCTTCCATCTCTTGTATTCTATTGTTGATGTTTGCATCTATGACTCCTGATTTCTTCCCAAGGTTTTCTATCTCCAAAGTTGTCTCCCTTTGTGATTTCTTAGTTATTTCTACTTCCCTTTTTAGATACTGGATGGATTTGCTGAGATCCTTCACTTGTTTGTTTATATTTTCCTGTATTTCTTTAAGGTATTTTTGCATTTCTTCTTTCAGGATTTCTGCCTGTTGACCCAAGTTCTCCTGTATTTCTCTAAGCGATTTTTGTGTTTCCTCCTCATGGGCTTCCATCTGTTGATCCATCGTCTCCTGCATTTCTTTAAGCAATTCTCATGTTTCATTTGTAAGGGCATCTATCCGTTGATTCATTTCTTTAAGTGATTTTTGTGTTGCCTCCCTATGGGCCTCCATCTGTTGTAGAAGACCTCAGAAGATGGAAAAATCTTCCATGCTCATGGGTTGGCAGGATTAATATAGTAAAAATGACCATCTTGCCAAAAGCAATATACAGATTCAATGCAATCCCCATCAAAATCCCAACCAATTCTTCATAGAGTTAGAAGGAGCAATTCAAAAATTCATCTGGAATAACAGAAAACCCAGGATAGCTAAAACTATTCTCAAGAGCAAAAGAACTTCTGGGGGAATCAATATCCTGGACCTCAAGCTGTACTACAGAGCAATAGTGTTAAAAACTGCATGGTATTGGTACAGTGACAGGCATGTAGATCAATGGAACAGAATTGAAGACCAGAAATGAATCCACACTCCTATGGTCACTTGATCTTTGACAAAGGAGCTAAAACCATCCAGTGGAAAAAAGATAGCCTTTTCAACAAATGGTGCTGGCTCAACTGGAGGTCAACATGCAGAAGAATGCAAATTGACCCATTCTTATCTCCTTGCACTAAGCTCAATTCCAAGTGGATCAAGGACCTCCACATAAAACCAGACACACTGAAACTAATAGAAAGGAAACTAGGGAAGAACCTTGAACACAGGGGCACAGGGGAGAATTTCCTGAATAGAACTCCAATAGCTTATGCTCTAAGATCAAGAATTGACAAATGGGACCTCATTAAATTACAAAGTTTCTGTAAGGCAAAAGACACTGTCAAAAAGACAAAGTGGCAACCAACTAACTGGGAAATGATCTTTATCAACCCTACATCTGACAGAGGGCTAATATTCAATATATAAGAATAACTCAAGAAGTTAGACTCCAGAGAGCCAAGTAACCATATTAAAAATGGGGTACAGAGATAAACAAAGAGTTCTCACCTGAAGAATATCTAATGGCTGAGAAGCACCTAAAGAGATGTTCATCATCCTTAGTCATTAGGGAAATGCAAATCAAAACAACCCTGAGATTCCATCTCATACCAGTCAGAATGGCTAAGATCAAAAACACAGGAGACAGCAGTTGTTGGCGAGGATGTGGAGAAAGAGGAACACTCCTCCACTGCTGGTGGGATTGCAAGCTGATACAACCACTCTGGAAAGCAGTCTGGCGGTTCCTCAGAAAACTGGGCATGACACTCCCGGAGGATCCGGCTATACCACTCCTGGGCATATACCCAGAGGCTTTACCAGCATGCAATAAGGACACATGCCCCACTATGTTCATAGCAGCCTTATTTATAATAGCCAGAAGCTGGAAAGAACCCACATGTCCCTCAAGGGAGGAATGGATTCAGAAGATGTGGTATATTTACACAATGGAATACTACTCTACAATTAAAAACAATGAACTCATGAAATTCCTAGGCAAATGGTCAGAACTTGAAAATATCATGCTTAGTGAGGTAACCCAATCACAAAAGAACACACATGGTATGCAGTCACTGATAAGGGGATATTAACCCAGAATCTCGGAATGCTCAAGACACCATTCACCTATCAATAGATTTCCAAGAAGATGGAAGGAGAGACCCCTGGTCCTGGAAAGACTGGATGTAGGGGAATGCCAGGACAGAGAAGCAAGAGGGGGTTGAATGGGGAAAAGAGGGAGGGAAGGGGGCTTATGGGACTTTTGGGGAGGGAGGGAACAGGAAAGGGGAAATGATTTGGAATGTAAATAAAAAAACTTAGAAAATAAAAAAAAAATTTAAAAAAAAGGATTTTGATCAAAAGTTTCAAACACTTTAGGAATCATCTTATATTTTAGTGGGTGGTTTTAAGATCTCTTTTGTGACTTTCCACATGCCTAGTGAATGAAGAAAGGTTAGAACCAGAGAAGTCAGGGTGATAAGAATGTGAGTTGTCTGTGTTAGAGGAATCTGAGATCATGTTGGAGGCTTGCTTTTCTCAAGTGTAAATTGGAAACATGCAACCTTCATGTTAGGTCATAAAGTGGGTCCAGAAAATGACAGAGCTGATGGCAATGACTAGACCCCCTCCTGGAGCTGGCTTTTGCTAAGGTGAAACCCCACCTGAGCTAGATTTTGCTAGGAAACCGAAACCTAAAGTGTTTCTCCAAAGTCCTTAACAGCTGCCTGCACACTGCTAACTGCAACTGTCAGCACTTCATCTGTCGGAAGAAGTCCCACAGCCAACCACCTGACTGATTCAGCTTTCACACAGTCTCTCCCAGCTACATACTCTTATAAAATCTATCAAGCTTTGGCAGCAACTGCCTTCCTATACGTTTTGAAGTGGCTCTCCAGTT
This sequence comes from Tokudaia tokunoshimensis, assembly GCA_036184795.1. Classification (NCBI taxonomy): domain Eukaryota; kingdom Metazoa; phylum Chordata; class Mammalia; order Rodentia; family Muridae; genus Tokudaia; species Tokudaia tokunoshimensis. The sequence continues at coordinate 66,157,555 of BTHU01000005.1, read as the reverse complement.
TTTGATAAACTGTTCCTTCTCTCCATGGACAGTGGCCACATCCAGTGATTTCTTACTTGCTGTGCCTCTGTACACTGCACAGCTATTGCAAAGACCAGAAACAAGTGATAACAAGTACTGTGTTGAGATGGATTATGTAAGAATAACGTGCCTTGCACAACCAATGTGCCTGTTGGGAATGATACCTTTTTATTATACAATTATTATTTAAAACCGCTTTTAAATTTAAATATATTTTGACCATAGTCTTCAAGAAAATAAAATTATCAAACTCAGCTTCAAAGGATACCATCTACAAAGATATTTGAATTAGAAGGTGCTACATTATTTGGGGATTAGAATACTCTTATGTGATCTGTAGGCTATAGCTTATTTTTCAGGTTGATGAAACCAACAGAGCATTAAGACAATGTAACAGATTAAAACTTAATGGGAAATATCAAAGCAAATTTCACTTAACTAAGAGAGTGCTTTGTGACAGATGCTGTTTACGGGTCTATACATGTACAAGTGTGTTGAGACAGACAAGCTTACTCTTGTTGGCCATTACAACGATCACCATATTAATTGGTAGAAAATGCAAGGCAGATTCAAAGATTTGAAAGACTGGATGTAGGGGAATGCCAGGATAGAGAAGCGAGAGGGGGTTGAATGGGGAAAAGAGGGAGGGAAGGGGGCTTATGGGACTTTCGGGGAGGGAGGAAACAGGAAAGGGGAAATGATTTTGAATGTAAATAAAAAAAATTTAGAAAATAAAATAAAATTAAAAAACTGGAAAAAAATAGCTTTCAATTTTAAATGTACAGAATTTGAAAAATTGTGTTGGATTTGTTGGAAACTTAGAATTCTTTCTTAAGTGGTGTTGAGAGTATCTTTTGAGCAAGGAAGGTTAGGTCTGAAAGAACATGGTGGCGTCACAGCTTGATAGTAACCAGGAACAAGAAAATAAAAAGTTGAGCTGTATCTTGGTCAGATAATATCAGCAACTGCAGACAACTGAACCTTTCATAGTTTAGAAGAAGGTCACCAAAGAATTCTCAGCATCTGAAAATCAAAACAAAACCCTTTCCTCTGAGTCAAGCCAGCTCCTGGTTTTCATCTGCTGGAGGTACATTAATAGCATTAAGGGAAAAACTATCCTGGTTTTGTGCATATCATTGGGAATATCCTAAAGTTTTCATATGTTCTTTGCTAACGACATGTTTATCTGGATACTGTAGCAGCTTAAGAGTCTGAAAGCTTCTGTTGTCCCTGAGTTCTCTAAAGAAGCAAAGCTTCATTTACCGTTGTCACTAGAATTTTGTATGTCTGTATCTACTGCTTAAGATCATGTATCCATTGCTGAAGATCATGTTGCCTGCAGCTGAATCATGAGAGCTCTGGCCACAGATCACCATCATCAAATGGTATACAATAAATAGTTCTTATGTAATTAGCAGACGTTTGCTGAGGCGGTTTACTGTATCTTGTAGTGCTCCCTGAAATCTGGACCCAAGTTTCAATTCTTGAAAATGTCTTTCTTGAAAATGTCTTTCAATTCTTGAAAATTCAGCAAAATGTCTGCCAAAATTTGACTAGAGTGTTTTCATTCTCAGTATGGCTAGGTACAGATTTGGTCTCGTAACATAGTCATTCAACAGGGTTTGGTTATGGATAAAGAGGTAAGTGATTTACATCAAGGATCTATAAAATGCTGCTGAGAAGCCATCAATTTCTTGGCCTAGTTTTGGAAGACATGATTTAGAAGATGAATTTATGGATTGATTGACAGGCTCTTAGTGTTTGGTGGTTTGCTTGGCCCAGGGAGTGGCACTATTAGGAGGTGTGGCCTTGTTGGAGAAATAGTGTCTCATTGTGGGGGTGGGGCTTTGAGACTCTTAGCTACCTGGAAGCCAGTTTTCTTCTGTTTGCCTTCTAAACAAGATGTGGAGCTCCCAGCTCCTCTGGTGCTATGCCTGGATGCTGTCATCATTTACACCATGATGATAATGGACTGAACCTCAGAACCAGTAAGCCAGTCCCAATTAAATGTCCTTTATTGGAGTTGCCTTGGCAATGGTGTCTATTCACAGCAGTAAAACCCTAATTAAGACATAGTGACTTTTTTTAATTTGCCAGGAGAAATCTGTAGCCACCTAGACACAGGCAGCACACTGGATTCATGTCTGCCCAGAGGATATTTACATATAAAATATTGCTCTAATTCCTTCCTCATGCACATGGTAAATACTAAAGAGCAAGATTTTTACTGGGGGAGCACTAAGTGTTCAAATATGTGTAGTAGCCTTAACTCAGTAACTCAGTAATTCAGTAACCCAGTAATTTAAGACAATAGAAATTGCTACATGTAAGATAGTTTTGAGTTTTAGAGCTTCTTGCCTTTCTTGTATGATAAAATGTTAAGAGAACCACCTTTCTTTGCTCTTCTGTCTTTTTGTGGAGTCTGAGCACTAAGAAACTATGGGTGTAATTGCTAAGGTGGAATTAGCACACTGTAAAAGATATCATAAAATGCTAACATACAAATTTTTATGTAGATGACCATGCCTAATTTTGTAGGTCCTATTCATACTCTAGCATACCTTATTTTTGGACACTTTCAGACAAACAACAGCTACAATGTACTTAATGTCTACAACCAAAAGACCCCCATATGAAACACCTTACAGAAAAATGTCATAATTTATATACTGAGACTGAACTAAAAAGATATAATCTTAGGCACATCTTTTCCTCCAAAAAATTCTTTAAATGTTTTAATCTGTTTTCTACATTCCTTTGTCTTTTTTGTGTTTTCAGTATTTCCAATAGTGCATATGGAATGATTTATAATTTTTATACTCATACATATAAAAAGGAAGATAAAATCCCCAAAGAGAAAATGAACTCTTAAGGGTGTTTTGCACACAGTATTACTCTTCAGGGTATTCTTGTGGTTTCCTTTGCTAACAGGTTCTCATTACATGTAACACATACAATAGTTCACATCATAAATTAGCCAAGAGGTATTTGTTATAGATTCCTTCTGACAGCTGTGCAGTACATGAATCATGAATACTTTACCAATGTTCCAGTATGGGATGATAGGAACAGCACTGGCTGGAGATGAAACAGTACATTTGATTTTCCAAGTGTTTTAGATAAAAAGTAAAGGTGGTTTGGGAAGGTAAAGCTAGGTATCCAGTCATAGACAACATGGGAGAGGCCCTGAGCATCCAGTTTTCCAGCAGACTATACTTAACTTCTTCTCAACATATGTCTTTTGTGAAGTGTGTTTTACAGGGGAAGAAAAATTTGATCTGTGAATGCTTTACAAGTTGGGATAAAAAGGAAAAGAGGAAGAGGAAGGTAAAAATATGGGAAGAGTAACCCAGTGCAGTCACTTTTTGTAATGATGGCTTGGAAAGAGAATTTTACATTGGTAAATGGGGCAGTATGATAAATGGGAGATTTTCAAAACATCTCTCTCTCTCTCTCTCTCTCTCTCTGTGTGTGTGTGTGTGTGTGTGTGTGTGTGTGTGTGTGTATGTACCATGTGTAAATTCAGAGACCAGAATTGGGTATCAGATCCACTGGAGTGAAGCTATAGCTTCTGTGAGCCACATGGCATGAGTTCTCTGAAAGAGAAGTATGTTCTCTTAACCCCTGAGCCATCTCTCCAGTCCTGAGTGTCATTCTTGTATATATAACCTAATACTAAGGTGACAGACCTTAATCTAATGTCATATCAAGATCTTGATAGTCATTTAAAAATCAAGTAATGTGTGTTTTCTTCATACTCTCAGCAGACTAAAGTGAGCCCTTGCCAATAGGAAAGGCATCCAGATTCAGGACCTGATTGTCTCTGGCACTTTGGTTTTCTCACTGAGTTGAAGTCAGCTGAATACATTGCCACTGAAGAAAAGAAAGATTCCAGTTTAATCCATGTGATTGCTACTTGCATGTGTGCAAGGGATGACTGATGTTACATGTGCATCAATATATAAATGTATAACATATGTACATATGTGCATAGAAAGACCTGGTGATTCTGGTGATTTCAAGTTTAGGGTTTTTGGTTGTTGTCATTTTGTTACAATTTTTGAACAAACTCCCTTCTGTCCTAGCTGGAAAATAATGTTGAATTTTGAATGCTTTTTATAACCACATCTGTGGAATTTGTAAACCTGGACAATGCATATGCTTTTTGGATTAAGACTTTGCTTTTGACTCCAGACTGCTCAAATAAATGGGGATTTTGTCTGGGGTTACCCATTTCCACTTCATGCCAATGCTTTTGTAGCTTATTTCAGCTGACTCCATTACTGGAGCTAGCTGATGGCGACAACTAGACTAGGCAGACAGATTAAATATCTAACTCTGGAGATCCATGGCCAAATTGCAGATTAAGTTGCAAGTTGATAGTTATTCCATGTACTGCTCAGGGCTTTGAGTCACATTGCTTCTGCACAACGCCAATGTGAAGAGGAAGGGGCAGAGATGTGTCTGTAGAAGGGTTAGTCAACAGCTCCCATTTTAAATTCCAAGTCATCCAGAGAGAGGGCACACTTCTGATGGAAAGAACAGACAGGAGGAGGATTTTGGGCTGTGCTTACAGAATTGAGCTCTGAACTCCAGAATTGACTATGCTATCTTTAAAAATCTAAACATCTCAAACTGTATCAGTTTTACCTGCAAAATGTGTACAATAAAACCTACCTTTGGAGGCTATTATAAGGAGTAAATAAAATAATATGTACATAGTCCCACAAAGTGACTGTTAGTAGTTAAAAGACAGGTTTCTATTATTCAAGTTCTTAATTGACATGAACTTCAATCCCTTTGTAAATTCATGCTATAACTTTATTGCCTGCAGTATTAGGATGCACATTTATCATGACACAAGAAAATCTGTTCTAATGAAAATATTGGCTTAAACAAACATTGTAGTTATTTTATTTCTCTGTTTTGTAAGAACTCAGAGTAACAAAGAGTTTCCTAATAAAAGGTTGGCAGAGCTCTTCATCTTCAAGCTTTGCTATGCCAACAAATCCTCTTCAACCAGCAGAGGCTGGGAAAGAAAAATGAGTGTACACACACACACACACACACACACACACACATACACACACACACACACACAAACACACACACAAACACACACAAACACAGACTGTTTTCAATGCCCTTGTCACATGGGTCACACAAAAATAGAAAGGAGGCTGGGAACTACTGAGTGGTTTTTGGGAGGAGATCAAGAGTTCAGCTAAAATATTTACTACTTCTGAGAAAGGGGGAAGACATTAGCATATGTTTATTATTACATGAATATTATTAATATGAGGAGGGTAATTATTGCCTTTGTTGAAATGAATTAGTTTTAGGGTGTGCATTTATATATACTTTATACTGGATATACTTTAACCCAGGAAAGGACTTTAAAGGTAATATCTTCAGTGTAATATAGCCTAATCCTTAAATGCCTTTTACTATAAGATAAACAACTGTAGTTTTGAGATGTCTTTTTTTTAGATGTCTTATGTACTTATAGAAATGGTCAGGTACAACCACTCTGGAAAGCAGTCTGGCGGTTCCTCAGAAAACTGGGCATGACACTCCCGGAGGATCCGGCTATACCACTCCTGGGCATATACCCAGAGGCTTTACCTGCATGCAATAAGGACACATGCCCCACTATGTTCGTAGCAGCCTTATTTATAATAGCCAGAAGCTGGAAAGAACCCACATGTCCCTCAAGGGAGGAATGGATTCAGAAGATGTGGTATATTTACACAATAGAATACTACTCTACAATTAAAAACAATGAACTCATGAAATTCCTAGGCAAATGGTCAGAACTTGAAAATATCATGCTTAGTGAGGTAACCCAATCACAAAAGAACACACATGGTATGCAGTCACTGATAAGGGGATATTAACCCAGAATCTCGGAATACCCTAGACACAATTCACATATCAATAAATTTCCAAGAAGATGGAAGGAGAGACCCCCTGGTCCTGGAAAGACTGGATGTAGGGGAATGCCAGGACAGAGAAGCAAGAGGGGGCTGAATGGGGAAAAGAGGGAGGGAAGGGGGCTTATGGGACTTTTGGGGAGGGAGGGAACAGGAAAGGGGAAATGATTTTGAATGTAAATAAAAAACTTAGAAAATAAAATAAAAAGAAATGGTCATAATAATTACCCAATGAATATTTTTATTCAACAGATATTAACTGAGATAGTTGCCAAGGAGATGGTAGTGACGAGCAGATATACATCCCTTCCCTCCCTCATGGAACTTGCACTTCAGCAGGGGAGATACATAAGAAAATAAGAGACTTGTTACAGACTGCGTAGTATGTGATAGAGGAAAGAAAGTAGATCATATTCATGGCCAGGATAACCAGGAAAGACCTCGGTAAGCTGTCCTCTGGGCTGATGCCCAAAAGAGAAGGGAAGAAGTTCAATGCTGGCTTGCTAAAAAGAATGCTGGTGTATCAGAGGTAGGAGCAAAGGTTTGTGCTCCAACACTTTTAATTTTATGCCATTTGTGGTGTTTATTTTTTATGTTATGTTGAGCAGAGACTACTACAGCACTGGATAAGTCTGGTAAAGGAGAGGGGAAGCTACTGCAATATAACAGGAAAGATCCTAGCAGGGATAGGAAGAAACAGAGCAAAGTGTGTTAGAATGGTGAATAGATTCCAAAACCTGAGCATATTTACTGATGAATTTCTTCCATTACATGATCCATAGGAGAGGGAACACATGTAGAAAACAGTAAAGGACTGAGCACTAGGTTCCTAAAATGAGGAAACATAAAGAATGGAGACCAAAAAGTAGGAACTGTTGAGATTGAAGTAAAGTCAGGACAACAGGGTTCTAGATGAAATGGGAAGTGACTACACACCAGAAAAAAGTAGCTCTATAATGTGAACAGGTCTGTGAATTTAATATCTATGTTTGCCCAGAAAGGAAGGCCAATTATTTATCTAGTTTCTCAGCATGTGAGTAAAATTTGAGATTCAGTTTATATCATTAAGATACATTAAAAATATCACAGTGAGAATTAGGAAATAAGAAAGAATCCAAGTGTAAAAGACTGAATTTCAAGACAGCAGAGGTCTCAAAAAACAGTTCAGGAGGCTCAGGGTCGTCATCATAATTGGTAGGGCTCACATTTTAGTATGTGTGCACTTTCTGAAGATCTCTGAGACTGAGGCAGAGGAGACAGGCCACCCATGGGGGTAGTTGAGACTGCATTGATTTCTAATGGGAAGCAAGTATCTGGGACTGATGCTCAGAATTTTTCTTTTCTATGCATAGTATCATCAATATGTTCTCTCCACTGGTGCCACAGCATAATTTATATAATCATATCTTCACAGTCATTGTAGCTACTTCTGAAAACATTGCTTCCTGGGAGTCCTTTCAACCCTTGGACTCAGATTGGGGAGAGAATCCAGAAAAAAAGGAATTTTAAGTCTGCTTCATGGAAATTTTCATTATGATGAACTATATTTTACTTTTCCCACCCAAAGAATATACTGTGGTCCTTACCTGCCAACATTTTGGTATTAGAAGATGGGGCCTCCCAAATAGACCAGAAGCCCTTATAAGGAGGTCTAGAACTTTAATAACAAAGTCCATGTAGACGAATAGCCCCTTCTTTCATGAGGGAATGCATCAAGAAGGTGCAGCCAGCATCAGGTAAGAACATGGCCCTCAAGGACTGTCCCCTAAAATAATGGCTTACTATCTTTTTTAGTCATCTGTCAGCCCATTCAGGATGACACAAAACTTTCCCTCTGTACTTTGTGGGCAACGTATGAATATCAACTGGCAGTGAAGTAGGCCTCTATAGGAAAGGCCTAATTTGCAGTCCCTATCACCAAAATTGAAAAGAATTGGGATGAAAAATTTCCCAAGAAAACAACTTAAAGTTATAGTAGATGACTTGGCAATGCGTGTGTGATCTATTGCGCTTTGTCATTCCCCAAGTGAACAGCTAATTTAATAATTCTTTCATTACTTATTTCCTAAATTCTATTCATTTTTCTTCAGTGAATGGGTCACATTTGTAAAACTGTAGCTGAAAATCAAATGGCCTAAAATTGCATAACCAAATATTTTGTAAGTTTTTTCAAAGAAGTAACACATATTTTGAGGCTGAATGTGTGCCATTAAAATGTAGAAGGAACAACATACTGGATTCATTTAGAAGGGAAAGTAGGAAAATGTTACTGTGACCTTTCCCTTTAAAACTGACAGCCTTCCAAGTATTCACATGGTTTCTCTGGCTTGAGCATTTATAGGAGGAGGTCTAAGAGACTTTCTATTCTTGACTGGTATAACATCTAATGGCTATATATGTGTGGATATTTGTTCATAGGCATCTATTCTGTTTTTCTTACACCTTCACAGAATCTTAGATTTCAAAGGTTTACTTTAACTATAAAATAGTCATTCTTTCTGCAAATGTTATTGAGGCCTTTAAAGCTCACTTCTTCTCCAGCTGTTGGTCACCTTTCAGTGGAATGGAAATTAAATTGCTTACACTCTTGTTGGTGACATAATGGAATTCAACTTCATTATATGGAAAACCAGAATATTGTATATATTTTTTCTTTATATAAAGAAGTTGTTATATAATGTTTAAGATGGATTCAAGATAACTTTGAATTCATTTGAGTTTAGCTTTAGCCTGGAATTCTGTATATTTTTAGAAAATCATATATTCTACAGAGGGAAATGGAATGCTTAGTTCTTCTAAGTCTGAATTTCTCTGACTTTTCTCTTCCCCAGGGTACTTGCTTCTAACTTCTTATATGATTTTTGAATTGAATTTTTTATGTATACATGTTTATTTCTTTCTGTAAGGTCGCTGGAGCTTCCATCCATAAGCAACTCCATTTAAAGTGGGTCAAACCCACTTTTGACCTAGACTGATAGCTTTATCACCACAATTCTCTTAGTTTAAGAATAAAATATAGACATGTCAAAGAGAAGAATGATCCATTTGTTTCTTAAATGTAAATGCCTGACATTTTTCTGCTTCAATTTTAAAATTTGGCTTTATATATAAAATAAACTGAAATTGCAGCTGTTTCATAAGACTGTTGTGTGGTTTATACAATCGTACATCTAAGGTCATCTTCTCTCATGTCCATATTACTATTAAAAACATTATTGAATATTATCTTTTACTGCCTTCAAACGAGATTAACTAGAATGTCTATTTGTATATGCATATCACGTCTTCCAATTGTTTATGTATCTATCAAAATGTTGTGTGGCTTTTCCTGGAGAGAGGTGAACAAGTATTTTTTTACTTTAGTTAGGATGCCAGTGACAGACCAAGGCAATGATTTTCTCCAAGACTAGCACAACCATCCAGGTTTGAGGAGTTACTCTGAGAAGCATGAGGAAGTGATTACTTATAAGTACACAGGTGACTTAAATGCAGTGCCAGTGAAAAGTCTACTCCAGAAAGACAGGAGCTCAGGAAGACTTCATCCCTGAAACTCCTGCACAAGCGCGGGCAGCTTGGCTTATTAGAGCCTTTTTTTCTCCAGCAGTTGCACACTTTGTTCATAACCTTGAGAGGAGCCTTATGAATCTTAGAATGCTTGGGAACTTCCTGGGCTTATAACTTTGATTTACGTTCTAAGTCTTATAGAACTTGTCCCTCCTTCCAGAAAGAAATGTTCCAATTGAGAGAATATGGTTCCTCAAGTTCCAGCTGTCTGTTTATGTGTATGTAATATATATTCTGGAGAAGAAACTTTGGACTTTAAAAAATGTGTATAAATGTTTTCCTTCATGTATATCTGTGAACCACATGTGTGCCTCTTATGCCCAGTTCTCGAGAACCCCAGAAGAATGCTAGGAATTGCAAGTTTGATGTAAAAATAAAGAGAGTATTTCTCAAGTCAAACCAATCGCAAGCCTTTCCCACTGCATAGGTTAGGGATGAGATGACCAAGTCCAGGGGATCGGAGTATATATACATGCATATGTATAGGCAGGGATCCTTGAATTTTGGGGTCACCATCCTTCAACCCTGATTTTTGTTCAGACAGCAGGTTTGAACAGTGCAGCTGGGAGGGAGACCTTTCTTACCTGGCAAGTAACTTTATGGTGTTATCAGGACATAGTGTATTTTTACAAACTGGTCACAGCTTTCTGTGAATACTTAATTGCCCTTTCCTCATGGTCCAAGAGTGGGCTTCTAATCATTTCAAGGATGTTTGGTCCTTGTTTCCTTCAAGGGCAGGAGCCATCTGCACCTGAGAAATGCTAGTTATCTATCAAGGGGAGTTTCAGTCTCCTTGAGTGACACAGAGGCTAGAGTATGTTGCTTTTTTGTCCGTTACCAAAGATGGCATCTGCCGCCCCACCCCAGAGGGTCCTTTGAGGGAAGGGAGTGCCATCATGAAAAGGGGAATTACAATATTCTGGGCGCCAGGCTGGGCCCTCTCTGTTTGCCCTCTCCAAAAGGCCAGAGGCATCTATGCTGGGAAAGGGGGGAAGGGAAGCTCTAACTGTGAGAGTGGTGGGAAAATGCAGAGGCGGGTTTCCTGTATCTCTTCATGCTTCACACCTGCAGGGGTCAGAAGAGAATATCAGATCCCCCTGAACTGGAGTTAGATGTGGTTATAAGCCACCATGTGGGTGCTGGAAATTGGACCCAGTTCCTTTGGAAGAGCAGCCAGTGCTCTTAATCACTAAGCCACCTTTCCAGTTTTAAGCTGAATTTCAACATAAGTATTTTGTTCTAATGGTGTAGTTGCTTTAAGAGTAAATTTCAACTCTGGGATATACCAATATTATGTTCCACATGGACTGAAGTAATTGTAGCTGATACTAAAAAATGGTTGAAAATTTTTAGCTTCACTCTAAATTAAATTTGTTAGGTTTTGTAATTTTAATTTAGATTTCATGAGTAATGAAAGGGGTTCCAAAGCAAACATTGTCTCTTGCCGTAAACCATGTAGCCTAGTGTAGTGTCTTTCAAGCTCCTGTACAGTTTCAATATTTTACATTAACCTTTGGTTTTACTGTGAGCTTGTGACCTCCTAGAACAAAAATTAAACTCATATTGGCTCTTGCTTCAATGTAAAAGCCAATTCCATAATTTTTGATGCTTCTTAATTCCTTAGAAATATCCTTTTTTACTTCCTGGAATTTCCCAGAAGTCAGTACTAGTTTATTTGTTCAAATTTGGGTTTTGGTTGTTCAAAGCTCAGAAACCTCTGCCATTAAAAAACAAAAACAGTACGTGTCATCTTTTACTCAGCCTTGTTAATATTAAGGTTAGAGCGTCTGGATACACAGAGGATGCACAGCAACAACTCACCGTGGAAGAGCAGAAACCAACATGTGAAGGCTGAGGAACGGGAGAGTACTCTTTGCTCATATATTCCAGATAAAAACTGTAAAATTACTATAAGATACAAGAAATAATTTATGTTGGCAAAATTTGGTTTCCTCATATTATGTAAAGTTTGATGAATTTAGTAGTGTAACTAAATCAACGTATAAAATTCTATGAAGCATGAAGCTACTTTTTAAGAGGAAGAATGGCCACTAGCCTTCTGCAGTTGTAGAATGGCTATCTTACAGAATGGCAGGTGGATACTAACCGAGGTGCAATCATGTACTCTCTGGGCAATGGGAGCTCTCCCAAAGTCCTACATGGAGGATTCCTGTGGAATGCTCTACTTTGCTAGTGCCTCGGCCAGTGAAATGGAGTAGGAATTCTGATGTTACCCACAAAACAAGGGGTGCTGAAACATCTGTAGATTCTCTGGGTGTTGGAAGGCATCTCCAAGTCTTTAACAATTTGTCAGGGCACCACTCATAAGTTTGACTCATTAATAGTCAACAAAGTGGCTTTGTCAAAATAAGATAGACTCAGTTTTGTCTCATCACTGAGATCCATGCGATTGCAACTAAAGCCATTCACCTCAATATAAGGAGAGAAAAAACATTCTTAGATCTAGCTCCATTTCCTCTTGTCATGCAAAGTCATCTGAAAATTGGTGCTTGACATTTTCATTTTCTGCAATCTCTCTTAGTTGATCAACTCACTTCTGATTCTGTTGTGTTCACAACAATCTGAATCCATAAGAAGCAGGACAACATTGCAAAAAGCATCAGTATGTTCCAAGCACAATTTTTTCTAGAAGGAATTTGCTCAGTGAGTTTCTGACTTTAGTTCATTTAGGTAACATATAACTGTGGTGATTTGAATAAGAATGACCTCCATTTTTGGATTCTTGGTCTCCAGTAAATCAAAATGTTTGGGAAGGATTAGGAAGTATGACATTTTTGGAATAGGTATGCCCTTATTGGAGAGAATGTGTCACTGGGATGGGCTTTACAATTTTGATTTCAAAGTTCCAAACTAGTCTCTCTCTCTCTCTCTCTCTCTGCCTGTCTTCTTCTGATAATATGTAAATTCTCAGCTGGTTTCTGCCTGCCCATCTCCATATAGCTCACTGTGATGTTGTGTACTCACTCTCTAAAACTGTCAGCCACTCCCACTCCAATTTTCCTGTTATAAGTTTTCTTGGTCACAGTGTTTTATCACAGAAGTAGAAGAGTAACTAAGACAGAGATAGAAAAGCATATATATTTCTTCCCATCAGATACCTCCAGAGTATAATTTAATTTGGTTTAATTAAATAAATCAATTATAAACATGGAGAAATTTTCTTATTTATTTATTTTTTACAAAATTACAGTCATCAAAATACTCTATGCTCATGTAATTTTCTGGCCTTTTGATTATATAACCTTTGATATAGGTGTATTTCATTAGTTTTGTAGATAAGATCTATAACTTTTTCAGCCTATCCCTCAGAGGAGACATATTCTTTTCCTTAATTTTCTGTTGTTCTCCCTTTCCCTTTTACTAATAATGAGTACATAAACATTCTGTGTACATCTGTACAAAAAAAATCTATTGCTAGAGATCCCTAAGTGAGATTTCTAGGCCAGAAAGATGTTAAAATTTCAATAAAATTTTATATATTGCTGCAATAATGTCTTGTATTGTCCTATTTGCTTTCTATTATATTAGCTTTCTTAGTATACTGAGTTCCTAGAAAGCAAATTTTTTTTGGTAAATCATTTGGGGAAATAGATAATATTTATTTAAAAATGAAAGTTTTGATTAACCAGCTATATTATCATGACTATAGATTTTCTTCTGTAGTTTCCTATAGTTAATTTTAATTCACAATATCTTCCTGAAGAGTGAAGACATTAATGGTGGCCTCCTCCCTTCCAACTAATAATGCTTAGAATATTTCACAAATTTCTTAAATGCTGGCCTAATTATTTAGTTTCTTTCTTATATTAAACTTCTATGTAGAGTAGATTATTATCTATTAATTGTCAAGAATCATATATTAATAGTCTTTTTACGCATAGGACACGTGAGTCCATTGTATGTGTTATTAGTTCTGTGAAAGCACACTGTCCATACCTCTTAAATGATCAATTTGTTTATTGTGTTTTGGGGACACAGTTAAAAATGAAAGACAACCATTTTCAAAAGGGCTACATATTAGAATTAAATGCTCACTGCCCATCCTGTGTATCTGAATCCGAGTGTGAGAGGAAAGGGTAGTATCAAGGGCTAACATTCATTGCTGAATGAAAAAAGAAAGCAATCTTTCTTAAAGTTTTAATTACTTGAACTGTGGAGGTTTTGGTACAGTTATCAATTTAAATTGATGGATAAGAGTAGCCAGATATCAGTGCAAGTGGTTCAGTTGCTACACCGTGGAATGAAGCAAACTGGGTATATTTTTTGTTAGGAACTGAGTAGCATTCTGCTAAATTTTACATACACTAGAGACTATGATTTTAGTTAGAAATAGGGTTGTACAGATGCAATCAAGTTAAACTGAAGTCATAGTAGACTGATGTGTGTCTTGACTCAAATAACGGGTACCTTTACAAAAAGAGGGTTGGAAACAAACACACTGAGAGAAGACAGTCTTGTGAAAACAAAGGTGGAAATAAAAGATGCTCAGCTGGAGATACTTGGAAACTGAAGACGCCTCAAGAGGCAAAAATGGCTTCCTCTCTAGACCCCTCAGAGGGAGGATGACCCTAAAACTATGAGAGAACATAATCTGATGCTCTAAGTCACCAGGTCTGTTGTAATTGTCAGTTCTAGGAAACCAAGCTAACTTTAATTTTTGTCTCCATGTGGCAAGTTATCATATCCTTGGCAATGCCACAGGCCATTTTTTAAAGGAGAAAATTTAAGACAATCACATAGCAGAGGTTTTTTTTATTTTTCAAGTTGTAAAGACCAGCTCTGACTTCTAGACAAATTGTTTACTTCATTGCAATAGTCTATTTTTGTTGAGTTTTCTAGGATTGCAATCAAGCACATATAGGTGCTAAGATGTAATGTTCTTGTTTAATAATTTGTATTTTTTCTTTTTACCTTTTACAGACTTTCTTAATCAGATCATAAAACAGTATCACCTATAAAAACTAAAGCAAGAACTGGGAAGGTTGCCTAATTGTTAAAGTCCTTGGTGTGCATGCAAGAGGACTTGAGTTTGGACTGTTTTCATCCACTAAAATGCCAGGCATGGCAGTGTGCATTTATAAGCCAGTGCTGAGGAGAGGAGTGGGGAAAGACAGATTCTAGAGTTTTCTGGCTAGGTATCCCACCCAAATCAGAGAATTCCAGTTTCTCAAGTGACACTGACTTTAAATAAGGTGGAGATTGAAAAAGGAAGACATGTGACATCAGTCTTTGGCCTCTACATGGACATATGTGGTCATGCACACCTACATACATACACAAAAGAACAGGAAGACAAGAAGCATTCATCACTTCTACTTATTTTTATGAATAACACTAGCACTAAATCACACTAAATATAAAAATATTGCATGTTTTTCCGTGTCCTGAATAAAGAGCTTATGGTGTTCAGAAAATACTCTTCTAGGCATTCTGGGTAAGGTGGTAGATTGATGTTTCCCTCCAAGAAACTTGGTGAAAGAAAAAATAGCCACAATACACAACAACTACTTATCTCAAACGAGACAAGACCAGTAACCAACAAGAAATATCCATAAATCAAAAGCAAGAAAAGATACAAAACCAGTCAAAGTCACAGATTAAACAATAGGCTGTGGAATGATGAATACTGAGTCACTGGAAAGTTAAGAAGGAAATTTAAAAATTGCATAGAAACATGTGAAAACGAAAACACAATATACCCAAACCTATGGGGTCTAATAAAAGAAGTCCTCAAAGGGTAATTCATAGCTATGCTTGTATATTAGAAAAATCAAAGTTATCTCTAATAAATAACTTAATGATATAGCTTACAGCCTTAGTAAAGCAAGAAAAAGCAAACAAAAAGCAATAGACATGAAAAGGTAGTTAGGATCAATGTAGAAATTAATGAAATAAAAAAGCTATATAGAATCAATGAAATAAAAGGTTGTTTCTTTGGAAAAAAAACAACAAAGTTATGCCAAACCTAGTAAAAATAAAGAGAGACAAGACTCAGGTTATTAAAATGAGAGACAAAAGGGAGACATCTCCCTTGCAACAGACTCCAATAAAATTCAGAAAACCATAAACATAAAAACTATATAAAACTAATCTGGAAAGTCTAGAAGAAATGAATGAATTCCTATAACAAAGTAACAATCAATTTAAATCACTAATAAAATTCTCTCAACTAAGAAAATTTCAGGCTCAATAAATTAACTGTAGAATTTTACTAGTCATTAAAGAAGACTGAATAGAAATCCTTCAAACTATTCCACAAATTTAAAAAGGGAGGTATGATTCCACACTCTTTCATGAAGGCATCATTACCTTGCTACCAAAAGCTAAGTGAAAACAGACATAAAAGAAAACAGAGGGGATTACAAACAATACCTCCCAATTGACAGAAAAGCAAAAGTGATCAATATCCTATATGAAAAGTAAATTTAAGAAAGTATTAAAAATTTAATTCACTTTGATCATGACAGCTTCATTCCAGAAATGCAGATATAGTTAAACACATACAAATATAAAATGTAATGTATCACATATATAGATTCAAGTACAGATATCACAGGAATTTCTCAATAAAACCAGAAAGGGCTTTTGACAAAATCTAACATTCCTTCATAAGTCAGGAAGACATTTGGAATGGAAGGAACATATACATATAGCAAGTCTATTCCTAACACCATGTTCAACAGAGAAAAGCTTCAAGCATTCCTGTTAGGATCAGTAGAATACAAAGCTGTCTAGTCTCTTGTCTCCTACTCAATATAGTCTTTGAAGTCTTAGCTAGAACAAGACAGGAGAAAAAAGTACAGGGGGTACAAGTGGGAAGAAAAGTTAAAGTATCCTTTTGTAGATAATAGAATTCTATACAAAGAACTCAAAGTTGCTACTAGAAAGCTCTTAGACCTGATAAACACTTTTGGCAAAATGGTACATGGTTTCTCTTGCAGTAGAAGACATTCTGACCAAAAGCAAGTCTGAGAAGAAAGGGTTTATAGAATCCTAAGTTTTACAGTCTATAATTAAGGGAAGATCCGTGGAGGAGTAATGCTTATTACATTGCCTACCAAAGCTTTCTCAGCCTGCTTTCTTAACTTGGGACCATCTCCTGAGGTGTGGTACTACTCAGAGTGCACTGGGTCTGCCCACATCAATCATTAATCAAGAAAATGCCTGTAGGAGGCATTTTCCTCAATTGAGGGCTTATTTTCTATTTTGAGTCAAGTTGAGAAAGAACTGGGCAGCACGATTACAAAAATCAATGTACAAATTTAGTAGCATTCCTGTTTATTAATAACTGGGTACTAAGAAAGAAATCAAGGAAACAACACCATCCACAATTGCCCCAGAACAATACCTTGACATAAATCTAATCAAACAAATGAAAGATCTCTTCAACCAAAATTCTGAAACTCAGAAGAAAGCAAAGTAAGGGAAATGTTAGAAGATGGAGAGACTTCCCACACTCCTGGATAGGTAAGAATTGATATCATGAAAATGACCATCCTACTAAAAGTAACCTACACAATCAATACAATACAAATAAAATCCTATATCATTCTTCATAGAAATAGAAAAAAATATTAAAACTAAATGACAAACCACAAACCAGGTAATAAAAGGAGTCCTGAGTAAAAAAAAATTGTAGTGGGGATCCATACCTGATTTCAAGCTATACTACAGAGTCACAGTAAACAAAACAAAACAGCACAAGCAGACATGTAGAAGAAAATATAACAGAGGATCCAGATTTAAACTCACACTGCACAGTTCCAGTCACCCACTACTTGACAAAAGTATATATTGGAGAAAAGGTAGCCTCTTGCAAATGGTGCCAGGAAATATGGGTAAGAACATGTAGAAGAATGAAGCTAGACCCTTATCTCTACAATAATGCATTTCTATCATAAACAGAAGGAGGAATATAATGACAGAGGGAGACAGGTTGCTACTTAAAGCTTGTTTTTATCCCTTCAGGTCAAGATGATGCGGTTTGAGACAGCTCTCTGTCATTGACTAGGTCTTACTTTGTTCCAGGCACAGGCTTGAAAGATAAATCCTTACTTCTGTCACAGCAGGTCATGAGGCAGGCACTGGCATCCATCATAATGGGAAGTAACAGTACCAGAAGTTGCCCTAACTTTTCTGGGTCCCTGTGGATGAGAGACTTGCAGAGTAGCCTTACTTTGAAGCCCTTTTCTGACTCTGAGAACGTGTGCTGTGCTGCCTTTCTCAGAGGATTTCATTCTCTGGCTGTGACTGTGTTGCAACACGTTCCATGTTTCCCTTTCCTTCTGGGATGAATGTCACCATCTTGTTTAGGTACTGCCTTGTAAGCCCAGATGTGCTTTATTTCTGACCAGGCAACTGATCTGAGAGTGGGGCTTTTATAAGAAACTGCCCTCAGTGGTTTTCTTTGCCAGGACTTTTTTGTTCTGTGTTCTGCTGAATAATAAATGCTTAGTAGATCTGATCGTTCTGTCTGTGAGGGCTGCAGTTCTCTGTTTTTCTTATTAAGTTAGTTCACTCCCAACCCTGTGTGTATACAAGTGTATACATGTATGTGTGTTCTGTGTGTGTGTGTGTGTGTGTGTGTGTGTGTATGTGTGTGTGTATGTATGTGTGGTTGTGAAGGTGGGTATGGGTGTCGGGGGATGTTTCAGTTCTCAGAAGACATTTTCACAGCAGGGTCTATTTCCCGCATTCTCTGGACATGGGCAAGCACTGGGCAATTATTTTGGTCAGAAGAGCAAAATGCTGTTGGGAGTCTGAGCTAAAAATAAAGCCAGCCATTATAGAGGGTTGAGGTTCCTGCCATATGACATCAGTGTGCTGATTGTCCTGTCATTTGTGCACCTTAAAATTAAAGCAGGAATTCTGGAGGGACCGCAGAAGAATGGCTCCTAAGGCCTGGGTCGTGCTCTTGGCCTCTGCTGCATGCTCATGCCTTCCCTCCTCCTTATTTTCTCGAATTTCCACCTGCCTTGTCCATTACTAGCAACCTTACTTGGGGAAGCCTTACGCTCCTCAAAACTAGTGTTCAGAAGTCCATGATGTAGCATTCAGATGCTGGCAGAAATGGTTCCTGCTCTGGGCAGCTCACTTCCCTGTTGTGCCTCTACATTTGTAAGGGCCCAAGGATTCTTTATAGAAAAGTTTACCTTACAGATTCCATCACTTCTTAGGAGCTGTCAAATCCAGCAGCAGAAGACTGAGCAGGCAACACCTGGCAGGGCTCCTGCCCACTCTTCCTTTCCTTCACCCAGGCTTTTCCTTTCGATGTTCCTCAGTCTGAGACAGACGTCTGAACACATGAATGGAGGTAAAGCGATGCTGTGGGGGAGGAAGTGTCGTCTAGCACCTCTGTGGTGCAGCCAGGAAAGCCTGCTGGTGTGCTCCAGTTGTTTCCCAATTACAGAAGCATGGGACAAAGATTTTCTCACCTCATTTCATGGTCAGTTTCACATGAACTCTATCTAGATAACAGGCATCACGGGAGCGGAGGGGGACTGTGAGGAGGGGATAAGGACTTCACCAGAGGCCTTCTGTAGACAGTGTGGGAGTCACTCTGAAGAAGTCATACAATTATGACAAATAAAGAATTGATAAATCAAAACACAGAAACTGTCTTTTCCATTTTCTCTATTTTTCTTTAATCTTTGTTTCCCTCAACTTTTTATTTACTGCTACTAAGTCAACAGATATTATAGTTAGTTTGGGATGCTGTGTGGATGTATACCAAACTTTACAGAGGCTCGAGTCCCTTGTGTAAAGCAGTATAGTATTTTCATATCGCTTACTCAAGCTCTCCCCCGTACACTTCAATGAGTTGCACATTTCTTACAATACCTAATATGTCAATACTAGGTAGGCGATGTCTGTAATTCTAAGGAGAAATGGCATAAGAAAGTGTGTGCATTTTCAGTACACATCCAACCATGATAGATTTCACAGCACAGCACCTGGACCAGAGGCAAGGCAAACAACAGAGCTCCAACACAGACCAAAGGGCACACACAGGAGGTGTGAGTGGACATCATCGGCAGCGGGTATGGCCCTCTGCACTTCAGTCGCATGGAATGCTTACATACCCACTCCATGTTTGACAAGCTCATGCTTTGATTTTTTTTTTAATTTCTAGGTTTAAAAAATATTGATTAACAGTTGGCTGAATCTGAGTAAGAAAGCAGAACCTGCAGAAATAGATGGATGAATGTTCTCTTTCTGTAAGTTACAGAGAGTTATTAGACTTGAAATATGTTTTCTCATTTATGTAGAAACCAAATAAAGTCTCCATTCACACTTGGATGTGTTTACCATCTCTCTCTCTCTCTCTCTCTCTCTCTCTCTCTCTCTCTCTCTCTCTCTCTCTCTCTCTCTCTCTTTCTCTCTCTCTCTCTCAACTAATCCAGAACAGTTGTTTCTATATTATGTTTAATTACAGTGGAAAATTAGAAAGGTCCAGTCAGATGTTTGAATAATACTCCACATTTAAATTGTGACTACCACAGTTGGTAAGAACAGCACATGGGCTATGTGATTCTCTGTGGGAGGGTGGTGGTTAATTTTAAGGTGGGGACTTTTGTGTTTCTAACCTTGTAACTAGAGATATAATGAAAAGGAACATGTCATTCCTTAAAAGACTTTCCCTCTAGTTATGGGTAGAATTGATTAGTAGATAATTATGTTCTTGTAACTTGCAATTTAGCTCAATCAAATGGCTAAGCTTTCAACAGCAAAGAAAACAGAATGAAATTAATACAGTTTAGGAGAGGGAGTTAGGCTTTCACATTGACTTGGCTCCCACTGTTTCATCTTGGAAATGAATTTTGGTTCAATTTCCTCATCATCGAATGGAATGATGCTTAATCTTCATGGTGCCATCACAGTCATCAAATGGCAAGCAATGTACTGTGCTTCTTGGAGTCTAGGTTTCTTTGGAGTCAGAGTGCACTCTTGCTCTAGTACCAGTTCGATGAGATGACTGATGCAAGAATTTGCTTACAGTAAATTCAGTATCCAAAATATTCCTGACTGCTTTTCAAAGCCTTGCTCAGGTGGAATCTCAAACTCACAAAATTCCTGCTTCCACCTTCCAGGTGCAGGGAGCCAAGCTGGCTTTGTGTGTTTGCATTCTTCAGAGTGAAGGGCTGTAATACAACCTGTTTCTTTGTTAATAAACCAACCTAGACAACTTCTTATCACAATATGGTGATGTCTGAGCATGGTAAATTGCCTCCCCAGCAGTGACAGATCCGGGAAGTCACAAATCTAAGAAATTTGTTCTATGTGGGTAAAATATAAATAAACATCATATAAGCTGGGAATTTGTAGAATATTCCAACTGAAATCGTGTTTGGGGTCTAGTAATGAGAAATGAACACAAGAAGATAAACTTGCGGCTAAGGCTATTTTCCCAGTGCTTAGTATTAAACTATCACATATTGTTTATATCATTTAGGCAGCATTTAAAAAAAAGAATTGGTAATTATCTCCATGATCCCAATGAAAGCAGAGATTGAATTCTAGCACATTGTGTTAGCACATCCCTGACTAACAGCCAATGTAGGAGACATAGGAATTCAATAAGTGCTCTGCTGAATTATACTGTGCAGCAACCAAATGTCTTCCGAGGTTCATACTCCCAGGCAACAGGCAAAAGTCACATTAATTTAAATAAAGTTTAGCTACACAGAAATGAGCAGTTACATAATTATGAGATCAAGTGTTTGAGCATTCTGCCAATGGAAACGTTCTCTTCCTAGAGCGAATTCCCCAATGCTCCTTTTAGCTTTAATGACTCGAGTAATGGTTTTCATACTTCTCAGATAATTGAAGAACAATATGAAAATCATCACACGTTATTGCTTATTTAATGTTGTCAAATATATTTCTCCTAGGAGACTGTTCCAATGCAAGGCTCCCTTTTTATAAGGCAACCACGTTTCCAGCTCTTTTTGTCTGCTATCGAATGAAGTGTTCAGTATAGAGCCTGCACAGGAAGGGAAAGCAGAGGTAACCATCAGTGTTGGAAGCATTTTTAAAATTTATTTTAAATTAAATTAAATTTTAAAATAAAATTTATTTACATTTGTATTTTATTTTGCTTATATATGTATTTTGCTTGCATTTAGATCTGTGCACCATTTGCATGCCTGGTATCCATAGAAGCACCAGAACTGGAGTTGAAGACAGTTGTAAGCTGCTATGTGGGTGCTGTGAATTAAACCCAGTTCTACTGCAGGAGCAGCCAGTACTGTTCAATGCTGAGCCATCTCTCCAGGCCCTAAAATATTTGTTAAATGAGATAGAAGTCTTGATCTATAGAGACCTTAAAAATAGTTGATAAAAATTAATTATCCTGGGGCAAGAACTGGGGAAGTGAACAAACATTTTGCTTGATTGGTAAAAGAGAAATAAGTTAGAGAGGCTAAAGGCAGCAAGAGTTCCCTTTAGGAATCTTAGGCTTTAAGCTGTTGAGCATGCCAGTGGAAATCTGAGATCCTAAGGAAAGGAAGGGGAGATACGGAAAGGAAGGAAGATGGAAAGAAGATAAGTCTAAGGGAATGGAGGAGGAGGCAGGAAATGTTAGTTTAAAACAGGCATCACAGATATTCTTCTTTCCTTTCATAGGCACAAGAGAAAGTCTCATTTAATCCACTTTTTCCTTAGAGAAAGGAAGGCAGAGAGGATTGAATAGACCTGATGCGCCCATTTAGTTTGAACATAGAGAAGAAACAGCTGTGCATTTTTTCTTTATCATTAAAAGCAAATACAGTCATCTATGGACAGTAAAGAAATTACACTCTTCATATCATGATTCATTCCCTTGGATTCTTCCTGTTGTATACTCTAGGAAATCATAGCTTTCTGAGTTGTGATATGAAGTTACAATTCCAGATGCTTAATAATCCATGAATTTTATTATAATATTTTCCCCCTCTCTTTTTCTTTCTCCCTTCCTTTTTGTGGCAGTTGGTTCCGTAAAATACATTAAGCTATTTGACACACTATTTTTGAAGTTCAAGTAGTTTTCAGGGCAGGCAAGCATAAGGAATGCCTTAGCAACCTGAGACTCCACTTGACTTGGGCTAAAACACACACCTCTTTTCAAATAATGCACTTCGTGACCTAGGACTCCCTACTTGTATCAAAATGCACATATACTAGCTTAAAATAAGGAAATCAAGTTAATACTCTTTGTTATTTTTCCATAACACTATTCTTCTTCTAATATTTCCAATAGGCCAATCCAGTAGAACAATCCAGCCTAAACTGGTTTTGAATGCATGCACAATATGGCAAAACTATATTCCCAAGCCAAATTATATGAAGACCTTCTTATTTATTATCTTATGCCTATGCATGGTTGGACATGTGTAGGACATATGGGACTGTGCTAGCAGACAGACATAAGAACTGGCAAGTTTGAGTGAGCTCAGACCCAGGAAATCTCAGAGATTTGAGACCAGTAGCAATGGAACTGCTCTATGCCTGTCTGTGTACCTGACTTGGAACAAAAAGCCCTGACACCCCACTAAGTTCACATAGTATAATACCTTGAGTTCTTCTCCACGCTAATGATGTATCTAGATAGCCTTGAGCCTTCAGCAAACCAGCTTCCCCTCCTGGGTATTCCTTCCTGAAAAAGGTATTCACTCCCTGGTTCAACCTGAGTAAAGTGTATGCATTTACATTCACCCTCAAATAAACCCATATGAACAAGCAAAGATCTTCTCATAGAGCTACATCATTATCACTCTGGAGAAGAGCTTCGAATGAAGAGCCCCGCAAGGAAGGATTTCTCCCCTCCAGCCCCTCCGATACTCTAGGAACTTACTCCCAATCAGACTAGGTTCTATTCATCCTGGTCTCTGATTCCCCTCCCATCTGGATGCTCCGAGTAGGCAGGTAGACCACTGAACCCTGTTCCTGACTTCCAGCTGTACACTGGTACCCAGAGAGGAGACCTAGCAGACTCTACTGTTTCCCCTTCCATTATGGCTAAGACATGAAATATGGACCCCCCGATTTGGACTTTGCCCTTCCTCCCAGGAGTGACTTGCCTGTCCCAGTGAAGAGGCAGGATGCAGTGTGACAGACATGAATATGATTAAACTCAGATGCATTATGGGCAAATAGCATGCACAGTGAGCAAGGCTTTACATAATCTCGACCTGTCGATCAAAATAGAGAACCACTGAAATGACACCACTGATGTCCCATAAAAGGAAGCCCTGAATAATAATCAGGGCCCTTGAGTATATTCAGTCAAATGTCCTGGTGTCCTCTTACAATGAATTCTGATCTGTTCTGATGCTTTTGCTTTAAATGAAGTTTCTTCACTACTTTGTAATTTGTGTTGGCTTTTATTTCATTCTTAAATAAAAGACCAAGAGCCTAGAAAATATGTCCAAATGTTAACTTTTCATAGCATTCTTGTTCTAAAGTAACTTGTAATAGAAGGTAGAGATCTACATGTAGATGACAAAAATAAAATGTACAAAGTATTCATGGAAATCCCCTGAGTGATAGACACATACCTCAGACTTAGGAGTCTAAGGAAAATTTAGATAAATGGTATTTTTAAAATTTTATCCAATGGAGGAGCTAGAGAAACGACCCAGGAAAGTGAAGGGGTTTGTAGCCCCATAGGAGGAAGAACATGAACCAACCAGCACCCCCAGAACTCCCAGGGACTAAACCACCAACCAAAGAGTACACAGGAAAGCCCCTATGGTTCCAACCGCATATATAGCAGAGGATGGCCTTGTCAGTCATTAATGAGAAGAGAGGCCCTTGATCCTGTGAAGTCTCCATGCCCCAGTATAGGGGAATGCCAGGACAGGGAAACAGGAGTGGGAGGGTTGGTGAGCAGGGGGAGGGGCAATGGGATAAGGGGTTTTTGAAGGGGAAATGAGGAAAGGGGATAACATTTGAAATGTAAATAAAGAAAACATCTAATTAAAAAACTCATCAATAAAAAATAAAATAAAATTATATTATTGAGAATTTCACATGTATATACAATGTATGATGTTCGTATATGTCCCCCAATGTCTTGAGCTTCCCCAAGAACTCTCCAATACATTTGCTTCCTGTTTTCACGTTCTCCTCTTCTTCATTCTTTTTTCCCTTCTCCTCTTCTTTTAAATATATCCCAATTTGTCTGCATCCAATTAGTGTTACCCATAAGCACATAAGCACTGGTAGTTGAGCAGTCTATCAGTGAGTGGCCACACCCCCAACAAAAAGTACTTTCCCTCCCTCAGTTGCCATGAACTGCCCATAACTCTTCAGTTAAAGGAAAGAGTTCTGAGGGCTCCCACCCCCTTCAGGGATGGAATTTGACTCCCTTAATCCTGTGAGGTGACCACAGTAGTTGTGAGTTCATGAGTATAATGGTTATGTAAAAATGCAGAAAATGCAGAACAATTTGTTTCATTGTAACCCCATGGAAAATAAAGAGCTGTCAATTAAGAAATACAAAAGACCTAGGATCGTTGCTTTAAAAATTGTTGCTATAATATAAATGAGATAAGCTTCATATGCCATCAAGAATAGACCTCATAAGTTATAGCAAGATATTAAACAATACTTAATTCATAAAAATATAAAATTGATTTGATCATATTAAGTTACTTTGGGAAATTTTGATGTAGTCGATGAATGAGTGCCCTGAATTAAGCAACACACACATAAAATGAACACGTAAGCAAAAACAAACAAACACAACTCCTTCAAGTTCATTACCACTCCACCCTAACTAACCACCTGGGCTTTTTTGTCTCAAAGACACATTTTGTGTAGAAAGACACAGCATATTATGGTCATATATACACTCCATATATTAATTATACCCAGATTCCCCCAACACATCTGCCTTTCAACTTCATGATGATTACCTCTTCCTCCTCCTCCTCCTCCTTCTGAGTATGTCTCATGAGGTCTAATCAGTGCTGCTTAATGATGGCTGTCTGCATAAAGGTTTCTGTAAATATCTGTGCTGTAAAGTAATGAATGATTTGACAAACTAGTAAAGTGACTTTTATGTATTTCTATTAGTTCACAATAGCTTTGTTTTTTTTTTACAATAGCTTTTATGGTCAGAAGCTCAACATGTAAAATGGCAGTGACGCAGAAATAGGTTCACTGTATGCCAGGACCATTCCATCCCACACAATTGCAGAGCTTGTGCCCATTGCATGGGGTTCCTACTATACTCCCCTTCTGACATGGAATGGGTTTGTTTTATTCTGTGGGAGCAAAACTATCTCCTTAACATGTCAATTAGGTCATAAGTCATACTACTTGAGTATTGCCAATCAGAAAGAAATTCAGGGATCCTCCTCTTTGTTATAACCTGTAGATATGCTTGGGATAGCCACGGTACTGGAGCTGCTAAGAATGAGTTTAACACTATGAGGGAGGCTGGACAGTAGGTGAGCTTGAACCACAGATCAGGACTGAGAACATGGTTGAAGAGAGCAGCACTCCTCTTAAAGATACAAAATGCATCAGAAGGATAATTTCAGAAATCCCTTCTTTTAATTGCTAATCAGTTCTAAAGATTTTGTTCTGAAGTACCAATAGATAAAGATGAAAATACATTACATATCTACACACATTTATACTTTCTTTTAAATGTTTGTGGTGACCGTGTGTGTGTGTGTGTGTGTGTGTGTGTGTGTGTACGTGTGTGTATGTTATGCATATTTTGTGTGCATGTGGGCTTATTGTGTGTTATGCATCTACAGATGCAAAGTTGATACACAGAATCATTCTCATTGTTTTTCCACCTTATTCTTTGAGTCTTTCAGTCCAACCCAGAGTTGAGTCACTGATATGGCTAGTCTCACTAGCCAACTTGCTCTGGAGATCCTCTGTCCACCTTCTAAAGCTGG
This sequence comes from Tokudaia tokunoshimensis, assembly GCA_036184795.1. Classification (NCBI taxonomy): domain Eukaryota; kingdom Metazoa; phylum Chordata; class Mammalia; order Rodentia; family Muridae; genus Tokudaia; species Tokudaia tokunoshimensis. The sequence goes on along the minus strand of BTHU01000005.1, from coordinate 66,131,121 downwards.
AATTATATGCATGCTGCCATACCACCTGGCATTTAAGTGGAATTCTGGAGATTCTAACTCTAGTCCCTAGGCTTTCATGGTGAGTGCTTTCATTATTGAGCCATCTCTCTGGTCCTATTTTTATGCTTCCTAATTTCATCCTAAATATTTTCAAACTATAATTAGGTGCTACTGTATGTTGAATACACGTATAGAGAATTGTGTTCAACTAGAAAAGTAAGTCGATTTTGTGTCTACTGACAGCATCAGAACACATTTGTCTTTCCCAAATTCAGAAAATATTAATAGAAAACATTTGAAATATAAATAAAATAAACATCTAAGAAAAAATTAATGCTGAGCTGGGTGGTGGTGTCACACACCTTTAATTCCAGCACTTGGGAGGCAGAGGCAGGCAGATTTCTGAGTTCGAGGCCAGCCTGGTCTACAAAGTGAGTTCCAGGATAGCCAGGGCTACACAGAGAAACCCTGTCTCGAAAAAAGAAAAAATAATAATAATGCTGAAAAAAAGAAAAGAAAAGAACACAGAAACTTGTTTAAAATATGTACACCAAGAGTCATGAAATCTTGCATTACAGAATTTTGAAGATGCCTTTGTGGCGAATATAATCTAATTTTTTGTATTCTATATGGTAATAAGTACCTTCCCCCTCATTTCATACAGAAAAGAGAATAACCACTACATAGGTAGTGCCAATAGATTTGGATCCATGTGCATATTTTCCAAAGCATCCATGCTTGACAACTAGATTTACCTCTATAAGAAAAAAGATAATTAAAAGAAACAACATTTTACTAACAGGGGATAGAACTGTCTTCTGAGCTCCTAAGAAGAAATGTAGAAAGCATCATCCTACAGTATCAATTAAATACCTTAAAGGGCAATTTTCATAAGATTGTCTTTACATTATTAAATGAGCCAGCATTAAAACAAAAAATGGAGAGATTTCTAGAATTCTTTTTGAGTTTCCCATTGTTCTAGTTTTGTTTCTGTGACTGTAATAAACAGCATGGGCATTATCAATAGTTTGTATTAAACTCTGGGAGAAACAAATAATTTAGAGCTGTATTGTTTTGAGAGCTAAGGATTGCCTTAGAAGAATGCAGCCACACAGCTACTATAAATGGAGAGAAGGACAGTACTAAAACATAAGGACTATAATTGGAATTGAAAGAAAAGTAAAACTCACATAAATAGTACAGGCTATAAAAGTTTTATGAGACAAATGAAATTTTTAGTTTATCTAGAAAAATGTTTTAAATCTTGGTTCAAAGTTTGACAAGTGTAATATTTTTTACTAAAATAAATTCCTAATTGCATTAAAATACAAGCATTTAAGACCAAATATACGCCGGGTGGTGGTGGCTCACGCCTTTAATCCCAGCACTTGGGAGGCAGAGGCAGGTGGATTTCTGAGTTCGAGGCTAGCCTGGTCTACAGAGTGAGTTCCAGGACAGCCAGGGCTACACAGAGAAACCCAGTCTCGAAAAACCAAAAAAAAAAAAAAAAGACCAAATATATCTAAAAGGAAAATTGATAAAAATCTGTGACTTCCACTACACTACTCACTCCTTCTCTCTCTCTCTCTCTACATATATATGTATATATATATATATATGCACATATATATATATATATATATACATCTCTCTCTATGTATATATATATATAAAACTTGAAAATATAAAACAGCAGGTTGGAGCTCTGCTGATGATACAGAATTGGTATTATAGACCCAGGACAGATTCAGTTTTTCTTCAAGTTATAATAACAGCAAACATTTTGCAGCAAACATAACTTAAGGTCTATCCTGAGAAATGTTTAATACTATTGTTGTTGAAATGGAGTGAAGGAACATATCTGGGGGCCTGAAAGATGTTATATAATGTGTCTACTTACTTTTATGGATGTTTCCGTTGTCTTTAAAATAAGAACTGTGAATATCTTGCTTTTCATGCTAGATAAGATAGCTACCATGACACTTGATTATGAATATTGATTCAATGTTCAGAGTATGTAAAGAAGAAATCATGATGTTGGAAGATAGTAGTGACTAGTCATTTATCTACAGGTTGGTATCTACACATGGGTGTGGAGAAATTCAGGTTTGAGAGAGATACCAGCTTGGTTTTCTATCCTGATTATTTTTTGTCTATTTGACACAAATTAGAGTTATCTGAGAGAACTTCAGTTGAGAAAAGGTCTACCTCATATTGCCTGTGGACAAATCTGTGGGAGCATTTTCTTGATTAATAACTGATGTGGGCAAATCCAGCCCACAATGGGTGGTGCTGTCCTTGGGCAGGTGGTCCTGGGTTGATCAAGCCAAGAAAACCAAGCCGGTAAGCAGAATTACTCCATGGCCTTCTCATCAGTTCCTGCCTCCAAGTTCCTCTCTTGAATTTCTGCCCTTACTACCCTAAACAATGGAATGTGGTCTAAGAATTATAAAGAAGAAATAAAGTCTTTCTATCCAAATCTTTTTGTTTTGATGTTCTATTTTAGCAATAGAAGCCTGAATGAAGACACCAAATGTTTTTAACTGTCAGAAATCATTAATAATACAATCATTGTGGTTACAGCTGCTGACGTACAGCTTATTTGTGACCAAGCATTTGTACTGATAGAAAATCTTCAGTCCAATAGCTTAAATATGGATGTAAATTATCAAGCATATAGATTTTTAAAAATTGTATATTTTCTTTTTTCCTTAAGCCATCTGCTAAAACGGTAAGTCTAAATTGGTAATAGTTTAGGAGCCCCTAGGCAATTAATAAATATCTACATTTTAAAAAGGAGTGCATACATATACATACAAAAGAGAAAAAGCAAATAAACAAAACCATCAAAGGTTTTTTTTTTTTTTACAAAAGAACATTCAGAGTGTTATGGGGAACAGTGACAGGAATAAAGGACTTCATCTGTCATGCAGCTATAATTTTATACTTCTAACCGCCGTTAGGTATGTTTTTCACTGCTCAGACTCTTTAACCTCTTTTGGGCAGAAGCCATCTATGCACTATTATTTGTTTTTCCTAAGTAAAAAAAAATATTTTTTTTCTATAAAGTATGAATTAATTATATATGGATTACTTAATGTGCATATATAATATTAATAAATTAATGGATGTATGTAGCTAAGAAAAAAAAGATACATAAAAAGGATGAATTGAATAGAATTGTCCAAGGAAGTTACCTAGAGCATTTCATCCCTGACTACCTATTAACTATATAATATTAACAAATGGTAATAAGAATGCATGCCTTATTAAATATTTTTCAGAAAACAGGTGAACATTATTTAAATTTAAATTGTATACCAAAGAAATTTTTATATAATTTAAAAACATGCTTAAAAGTTGGTTGTGCTAAAGCAAAGCAATAGATTTGGATATCAAATGTGTGGAGACTTGGTAATTGTACAAACTTAGAAAACAGAAGAATATGTATGACTAAAATATTTAATTTTATGAATGGCAAACCTAAGTGTATTCATCAATAGATGTATATGTTATTCTTAAAGTACATGAAATAGCTGCTGCAGAGGTGTTGGGCAATGTGATCTGTAGAATGAAGCTATGTAAGGAAGAAAGTTTCTAGTTCGAGCTGCTTCTTATAGCAGGGCATTGTGGCAGACACCTTTAATCCTGGCACCTAGAAGGCAAAGGCCAGCGTATCTCTGTGAATTTGAGGCCAATATGGTCTACAAAGTGAGCTCTAGGACAGCCAGAATTACATAGAGAAATCTTGTCTTTAAAAAAAAATGTTTCTTATAATATACCTTGTAGTTCCCAAAAGAAAATTAATGCCACATATGGAGGCTCATACCTAGAATCCTCGTCAATGGGAGCCTATGCAGGAGGACTCTTACTGAGTTCTAGGTCTGCTCATCACAAACAAAACCAAAACATCACCTAGAAAGGGAAAAGAAATCTGGAAGAACAAAACTAAACTTCTTTACTCCTTTGAGGAAAGGTGAGGAGAAAAGTACATATTAAAACAAGGAGAACACTCCATACTTGAGCAAGGTCCTTGGCTAGTACACCAGAGTCGCCCCAGTTAGTACTGAGCATAAGCACTGTAAGACCTTGGCTTGGATAGGTCACCAATCAGGCTGTAACTGTGGAACCAATATACATTGTTGTGAGGTCTCCTAATTGCCAAGTGTCTATGTTGAAAGGATGCTGGCTGCTCAGAGCAAGCACAGGGATTCTCCTGAAGCTTCCTTATGAGGAAGATGCTCTCTGAAGGACACTCCCTTTCAACAGCACAGCTCTGGTCTCTAGGGTCTGGGAGTCTTGGACAGATGCTTGTTGGGGTGCAACAAGCACCCCAACATAGAATAAAACAGAATAAAGGCAGTTATCTTTTTGTTTTCTTTCTCTTTTTTTCTTGTTGTTCACAAAAAACGGTCATAGAAATTGGCAAAGAAATAGAGCATGATTATATTTAGCCATGTTTTATAATCTGTGGAGAGCTTACAATTTTGCTTACAATTACCATTCTCCTTACAACTCCACTGTAATTAACACTGTGTCCTTAATTCAAGTATAACATACACCAAACCACAAGAATTTAAGGGGTAGCATTCAGAAGAATTTTCAATACAAACTTTATTTCATCTCTGGGATATGCACCCGAGAATTAGAATTTAACAAAAGTAAGACAAAGTCTGCCTCTCTGCCTTCAAACATTTACGTATTTTCTGTGTTACAAAAATGAAAAAATAAAAAGCTCTGATTTCTATTGCGCTTTCTGGGTAGCTGGAAGTGTGTGTACAAGCTCATTCTTTATCTTTATAATAACTTTATGGGGTAGGCACCATGTTTGTTTTCAAAGACAATAACTGAACGTCTCATTCAGTCATCTAAGTGACAAGAGTACTTAGGGTGAGCCCTGCTTTAACACAGATTAGAACATTGTAAACTTTGGATCCTTTCCAACATTCAGTGCACCTGAATGTTTTGAATGGAATGTTTTGTTGAGTTTGTTCTCAGGGCCCCCTACTATTTCTAGCAACTTGTGCTCCATTATACATATACATACATATATACATACATTAAACACACACGTGTGTATGTGTTTGTGGCCTAAATTAATCTATACTGACAGTAGGCCTGCACAATAGAAAATAAGTATTCTTTTAAACTACAACCAATATTCTTTTTTTTTTTAGGGTCACAAATTCTTCCTTTCTCTTTTATTTTTTTTTTAATTTAATTTAATTTTATTTTTTTAATTTACATTCCAAATCACTTCCCCTTTCCCGTTTCCTCCCTCCCCGAAAGTCCCATAAGCCCCCTTCCCTCCCTCTTTTCTCCGTTCAACCCCCTCTCATTACTCTGTCCTGGCGTTCCCCTACATCCAGTCTTTCCAGGACCAGGGGTCTCTCCTTCCATCTTTTTAGAAATCTATTGATATGCTGATTGTGTCTAGGGTATTCTGAGATTCTGGGTCAATATCCCCTTATCAGTGACTTCATACCATGTGTGATCTTTTGTGATTGGGTTACCTCACTAAGGATGATATTTTCAAGTTCTGACCATTTGCCTAGGAATTTCGTGAATTCATTGTTTTTAATTGCAGAGTAGTATTCCATTGTGTAAATATACCACATCTTCTGAATCCATTCCTCCGTTGAGGGACATCTGGGTTCTTTCCAGCTTCTGGCTATTATAAATAAGGCTGCTATGAATATAGTGGAGCATGTGTCCTTATTGCATGCAGGTAAAGTCTCTGGGTATATGCCCAGGAGTGGTATAGCCGGATCCTCCGGAAGTGTCATGCCCAGTTTTCTGAGGAGCCGCCAGACTGCTTTCCAGAGTGGTTGTACCAGCCTGCAATTCCACCAGCAGTGGAGGAGTGTTCCTCTTTCTCCACATCCTCGCCAACAACTGCTGTCTCCTGTGTTTTTGATCTTAGCCATCCTGACTGGTGTGAGATGGAATCTCAGGGTTGTTTTGATTTGCATTTCCCTAATGACTAAGGATGATGAACATCTCTTTAGGTGCTTCTCAGCCATTAGATATTCTTCAGGTGAGAACTCTTTGTGGAGCTCTGTACCCCATTTTTTAATAGGGTTACTTGCCTCTCTGGAGTTTAACTTCTTGAGTTCTTTGTATATCTTGGATATTAGCCCTCTGTCGGATGTAAGGTTGGTAAAGATCATTTCCCAGTTAGTTGGTTGCCGCTTTGTCTTTTTGACAGTGTCTTTTGCCTTGCAAAAACTTTGTAATTTAATGAGGTCCCATTTGTCTATTCTTGATCTTAGAGTATAAGCTATTGGAGTTCTGTTCAGGAAATTCTCCCCTGTGCCCATATGTTCAAGGTTCTTCCCTAGTTTCCCTTCTATTAGTTTCAGTGTGTCTGGTTTTATGTGGAGATCTTTGATCCACTTAGAATTGAGCTTAGTGCAAGGAGATAAGGATGGGTCAATTTGCATTCTTCTGCATGTTGACCTCCAGCTGAGCCAGCACCATTTGTTGAAAAGGCTATCTTTTTTCCACTGGATGGTTTTAGCTCCTTTGTCAAAGATCAAGTGACCATAGGAGTGTGGATTCATTTCTGGGTCTTCAATTCTGTTCCATTGATCTACATGTCTGTTACTGTACCAATACCATGCAGTTTTTAACACTATTGCTCTGTAGTACAGCTTGAGGTCCGGGATACTGATTCCCCCAGAGGTTCTTTTACTCTTGAGAATAGTTTTAGCTATTCTGGGTTTTCTGTTATTCCAGATGAATTTTTGAATTGCTCTTTCTAACTCTATGAAGAATTGAGTTGGGATTTTGATGGGGATTGCATTGAATCTGTGTATTACTTTTGTACAACCAATATTCTTAACAAATTTATTTACTCATTCAAAATACTTACAGGAATTTTGCCTAGAGTCTGGAGTAAAGGGAGTTTGTGATGTAAGGAGTGGTCATCACTGATGGCAGTGGGTGATCTCTTACTGAGTAGTTGCTGCGGGTATAATCTATCTTAGACCCTTTATCAGCAATAGCTGTTTCTAACCATAACAAATCTATCGATTATGTCTCCATTGACATTTTTATTTTAGAGGTAAAAAAAGAAAATAGTGGTGCAGAGGTCCTGAGGAGCTTGTCTAACGTTGCTCACGTAGTAGATGTATGTTTCAGCATTTTGGTGCAACAGAACCCACATGAAAAACTTCAGTCTTCCTGCATTGTTTTTGGCTCACAGATCTGTAAGCTTAGCTGCGCTGCTCTGCATGTCCTGTACTTCGTATTTTTTGTATTTGTTGGGGCGGCTGGAGTGGGGGGCAGTAGCTGAGCAAGGATCCAGGATGCTAGTTGAGTTCCTTTTTTCCTAGTGCCCTTTCCCATAAGATTGAGAGAGTGAAGAGTATCCTTCGCTTGCTGTCTTTATGCAGAGAGGAAGAGGCCCACTGGGAGAGAAGATCCACATAATCAGAAACTAGCAGATTGTCTCTTCTCCCTGACATTCCAGCATCACTGGAAGCCACAGGTCAAGCTTGAAGTCAGGGAACTATTCTCTTCCCACATTAAAGAATGGCAAGGATTGAGAGGACAGGAAGAATTATAGACAAGTAGACCACATTCATAGCAACCCTGGGGTCCGTGGGCGGGGTGAGCTGAATCTAAACCCCATTCTTTTAAATGTAACTAAAATCTAATTAAATGAAAGCTTTATCATTTTTAGTTGATGACTTGTATTTCCTGAGTAAAGTTTTCTCGTCTGTGTAAATTTTCTTCTGAAAAAAAAATGCTATAAATTTTAAAAACTTAAAATAATTAGTGACCACTATTGGTTGTTATCAATGGTATCAACCTTGTTCACTATTTGGTCCACATTTGATTTGCTTATAGTGTGTTCATATTCTCCATCTTCTACAACTTTCCAGAAATGCAAGCACTGTGTCATCAAAGAGATGTACTGATTTGTATATTCTAATACTTTACATAAATGTCACATGGGAATACAGGACTCCACATGCTCATCATTTAATCTATGGTTATCCATGTGGGTATTTGTTATCTGGGAAACTGACAAGCCCCCAATGGAAGCGATCTGAAAATAGAGCTCTGAGACTTTGAGAGGTAAGCTGTTGAGAGGAATGGAATCTTCCTAGGTTCCCAGACAATGGATTAAAGCTATACCTCTAATGTCAGCTTTACCTCCCCTGAATATTCAGGTCCTTATACTTGTATAGCAATTACAGTATCAGCTAAGCTATCTACTGATCCTGGAAATATTCATTTAAACACTTGAATTACTAGATCACTCATATTTCCACTTAGGTTCAGGGGTTTCCTGGTTCATTGATAGTCAATGTCTCTTTATCATAATTAAGAACATAGAAGCTACTCAGCCTTGGCTATTTCCATTTACCCACAGACCACAGAAGGAATGCTTCACTTCACGCCTAACGTCATCTTCTTCTGAAAGCACTGCTATGCTATTGCCAGTCTCCTAGACCATAGCCCTCATTCTCATTCCTCTGCCCATTTCATATTTGTTCTTGGCTTGTAGACTGCTGTCCTCCCTCCACTCATCCCAGCATCTTTCCACTGAGTAAGGTTAATCAACAATGATGAATATGAGATCGTATAAATGAGACCAAATTTATCACTTTCCCCAGGTGCATTTTGTTCTTTGGATCAAGGTTATTTCCTTTTCCTACTGAGAGAGGCAGGCTCACTTTCCTGTGTCTCCAAATGCCACAGATGGTGAGTGGGTAGAACCCCCTACTACCCTTCTCTTGGTGAAATGGCAGGGCATCCCCCTGATGCTGTTCACATTAGGAGTCATACCTAAGACTTCTGGGAAAGGACAACAATTTCCTAGTTTAAAATTCTATCTGTATATTACACGTAATGTGAATGTGCTTCCCCGAGCCTGTTATGTTGAGATAGATGCTAAAATTTTTAGATGTTTCACATCCATGCTAACAATAGAAGAATTAGAACTGACCACCTGATGATGGTTGGCTTTTCAAAAACACTTAATAGCCACAATGACCATAATGATCAGGTCCCCCATCAGTACTCTAGATTTTCTGATGCCCTAAATACTGGGAACAAAGTTATGATTGGTGAAATCTTTTGCCTGCATTGAGTCTTAGCTCCATTACTTGCTGGTCATATGACATTGGGAAGTTTCTAACAGATTTCTAAGCCTCAGTTTTCTTACCTACTACCTGGGCCATTTTACTATCCATTTCAGATTTTCAGAATTTAAGTGAAATAATATGTGAAGATTAAATGAATTATGAGAATTAGGTAGAATGCTGTCTTACATATTTTCATTAAGGAAAAAAAACTATTAAAACATTTTACTAACCACTTGTTATAATCTACCACATCCTTCACACTGGTTAATATTCTCAATTGGGATCTAGTCTCAATTATAGGAACTGATTCTTGAAATATTTCTCAACTATAGATTTTGGCCTCATTGCCTTTGGACATTCTGGATACATCTCTGCCAAGTATCCTTACCTAATTGATCCCAGTGGGGGAAAAAAATTTCCTAGATACAGTTCAGCTCTCCATGTCAGACCCAACCCACAAAATATGCTGTAGTTCAATCCTGTTTCCCAGAGGAACAGGAATAGGAGAGGGTGTGAGACCATAACCCCACCACAGGACGAACAGGTTTATTCTTAGCATCATTTCTGAGCCCTCGATTCTCATGTTCATGGTCAGCTTTTCATGCATTCCCAGGCAGGATGATAATAATAGTGATCAGTTAGCAAGGGGTAGGTCAATGCAAGTAAAGTTCCAGTGTTACCAGTGATCCTGATTTAGTAGATGAGCTAGATATTTCTGGGAGAGGTTGTCCTCTTCCCCAGCTTAAGAGGACAGCGTGTGTGTGTGTGTGTGTGTGTGTGTGTGTGTGTGTGTCCGTGTCCTGGACAGTTGCTGGTTTTGAGCACAATCATGTTATGGCAAGGCTCACGGCTCTATTCATCTACAGCTATGAGAAGAATGTCCAGAAGGCCATTGAAGATGTGGACCTGGAGTTCTGCGGGGGCAGAAAGCTAAGCCAATGCAGAGTTCTATCTAGGTTCAGGGTTTGTGTCCTGTGAACCTGGGGCTTAAATCACAGCTTGCAGAGTAATTTTGCTGCTTGCAGCTATATGCACTCAGAGAATCCCACTCCAGTCCTGAAGCTGCATTAAAATCAAACATTTGTTCTTCACCCCAGCAGTCCTTCCTTCCCTGTCTATGTAGCCCTTCATCTTTATTGGCTGTCTGAGCATTCTGTTTTCTTTGGCTCCTAGTCCTTACATTCCCCAGTCATGACTGCCACCCGCCCCTAACTTGAATGCAGGCTGTCTTCCCAGCTCTGATCTGCACACTCCAAGCAACAAGGCTGGGAACCCATACTTCAGCACCCAATGCTGTCACATCTAAGCAGCATTCCCACCTCAGTGGCCTGGCCCTGGGTTGAGGAACACAGTGGTCAGAACTGCAATGCTCACAACCCTCTTATCTGAGAAGAGCAGGAAAATATCAAGCTTTGATGTTCCTCTCACTCAATATTTTGCTTGTACAGTATTGAAAAAAATCTGTTAAGTTTCGGTCACCAAATTGAAATAAATTGACAGAATCGCACTATGGCTTAAACCTCAGGCATATTAAGCATTTTGATTCATTTTCATTAATATCTCATTATACTTTAAAACATGTTTCACTTGGTGATAGCATGTGATCAGCCCTGGTGACTGGTCCTAAGAATTACAGCAACCCAGACTTTAAGTCCAAATAATGGAACTAAGCCTGTAAAATCCAGAGACTAGGAATGCAAGTGCTGTCAAATGTTCTTTGCTCTTTTTCCGTTGGCTTTTTCCAAAAGCATGTGTGGCTTCCTGTGAGCCAGAGATGCACATGCGGGTCCTGGCAGCACAGTTGTGTGCCAGACTCACAGGAGGCTCCGATGGGGCCTGGCTTCCCCCAAGTGTTCTCACCTGGCTTCTCAGCCAACTGCTTTGCTTTCCAGTTTTATTAGGGGATCCAGTTGGCAGCAAAAACTGTACTTTCCCCCCTAATATTGAAATCATCTTTTCCACTACCACATTATTCCCCCAGCATTTTAGAGAATACACTTAAGCCTACTAAGTGGGTAAAAATAACTATCAGATGACAGAAGCAAAGTCAGTTTCATCTATCATAAGTCTATGGAGATACATAGAAGATGCTGCTCATTAGAAAGAAGGTAGGTGTCCAGGATCCTGAAGTTAGGAACATGCAGAAAGTTTTGTCCAAAATGGTGGAACTCAGCACCAGGAGCAGTACTGTGGCAGCTTCCTTGAGCACTCAAGGGCCTTGAGTTTTACGATATTTGGAGCCATGGAGAGAAAGACTGTGTATCATGGAAATAGCTCACTTGATTAAACATACTTAAGGAAGCCAGAGGTTAGTGTAATCTGATTGGCTCTTCCCTCTTAGACTAAAAGTTCTGGCTACTCTCTGCTGTCCAGCTGGGCATTCCTCCATTCTTAAGTCTTCCTGACCCTAGAAGGAACCAGAAATCCTCTGTACTTTCTCATACTTGTGCAATCAATCCTTACCACGCAATAGCTTACATTCGGTACCTCCTTGTTTTGGGTTCTCTGGTGCCCAGAACAAACTGTGGGTAGATACTGCACCATATTCCCTGAATTTTCAATGCCATCTGCATTGCTTTAAAAACAGTAAATAGACAGTAAAGGTTTCCTGAGTTGAATGGAAAGGCTTAAATAAAATTATTGTGCAATTTCCTTGCCAATAAAATTTAGATAAATATTTACATACTTCACAAGATTGTTCACAGGACTTATGGGTATAACACTCATGAAAGAGGAGCATGGCATATTGTCTGAGCAAATGTGCACTGAAACAGTATTTGAACACCCTTTCCTTCCCAGGCCTCTTGCTCCTGATTATGTGGCTACTGAAGTCTGTCTTGGTGATAAAGGTGGATCACAGCGAGAAGATAGGTGGAAACCAGGGTTACTACTGAACCCAGAGTTTATATTATCAGAGGACTGATATTAGAAGTCTCAAAAATATGATCCTTGGAGATTTGTGGAAAAAAAACAATATGCTCTGGAGCCCTGGGTACAAAGTAAAAGAGAAAACACATTCTGTTTATTTGTGTCTGCCTTAAAAATAGACTGATTTGTTTCTTCCTGCAATACTGCTGAGTTTTGAAAATGAGTTCACATTATTGTTCTTTTATTAGATTCTTTTATTGCTAAAAGACAAATAGTTGGCCAAATTCTAGCTTCACCTTATACTCAAGACACTGTCTGAGTAAGAAGTTTGGTTTTACACATTGTTATCTTATCAGAGTTGGACACTATTCGCATTTCATGTTGGTCATTTCGTAAACTTTATTGTGGCTTGCTTTAAGAGTATTGGTTGCTAATGTATGCATTTGATCACATGGAAAGCTGTTCTGTTTGACATCTTTTCTCAATAAATGTCTCATTATTACAGTGGATGAAAAGCCAGCCAAATCCTTGCACTCCAGATGCTTTATAAAAATTTGCAACATTGGACCAAACGAAAAACTGGCCAACTCCAGCAAAGTGTTCCAAAATTCTACTTTTAATTTTGTAGAAAGGGACATGAAGTTTTACTCTCCCCTCATCCCGCACCTCATAGCACCATCTTCAGGGTTGGATCCTCTTGGTGTTTTTCAATTTATGATAGAAATAGATTTATTTCTTGCTCTTTTTTTCTTGCATTTTATTTGCAAACTTCAAACATTCAGATTAAAATGGCAAGTAGACTCCATATATCCATCATTCAATTCAACAGTGACTTATTGGTGACCAATCAGCTTCTTCTAAATCTTACCTATTTATGTTAACTCATTTTTTTCAACAGCTCATAATTTCATTCATAAATACTTCTATGCATATGTCTAAAAGTTAAGAACACTCTTTAGTCATTTTCATGATAGTATTATCCCCATTATGTCAAATATTTATAAGCAGTGTTTACTTTTTCCTATTAGGGAAGGAAGAGGGATAATTAATCAGTGAGCACAAAATAGTCGGAAAGAAGCAAGTAGTATCTGGGTATGCTGGTGAACATTTCTAATCCTAATAGTCAGTTGGCAGAGGCAGGCAGATCTCTGTGAATTCAAGGCCAGCATGATCTACATAGTTATTTCCAGAACAGCTAGAGGTACACAGTGAGACCCTATCTCAAAAAAACAAGAAGACAAAAAACAAAAAACATAAACACTACAACAACACCAAAAATGAACAACAGAAGAAAGAAAGTTTTGTTCTGTCAAATACAGCATATTAACTCTGCATAGCAATGATGTACAGTACACTTCAAGGTTCAGAAGAAAGAACAGTGAGGTGATGAATTTTTGACTGATTTAAACATTACCTAGTGCATATGCACATTCAAATATCAAGTAGTACCTTTTACTTGAGGTATGTTTGCCTACTAGCTGGTTGACATGCCTTGTCAGGTAACTCCACACTCATGTTCATGGAGAAATCTGTAATTTGATCCAATGGGTTGTAACAAAAAAGATAAAAATGAAGATGACATGAAAAAGAGAGAGAGAGAGAGAGAGAGAGAGAGAGAGAGAGAGAGAGAGAGAGAGCACTCTGGGGAAGGGTCCAAGGAGAGAGGGAGAGATGACCTAGGGGTGAATATGAATAAGATACCTTGAGTACATTGTCAAAGAGTAAATAAAAGTTCTCTTTCTATCCCCCCAACACATAATTTTATAAAAAGAATTTAAATGTGGTGCCCTGCATGTTTAGATGATACTCTCCCAAGAAGCCAATGGTTATGAAATTAAAAAAAAAAAAAGACAGGTATGGGGTACCTCTCTTTGATATGCTTGTTGAAGGGAAGAAATAGACCTGCAGAGACTCACAAAACAATATAGGCTATCACCATTGTTCTTGGTCACCAACCAGATCTTTATTATAAGACGACTCTTGAAAACACTGCACACCTTGGTCACAGGACACAGAGAAATCAAACCAGATCTGAGGTAGCAACCTGCTTGATAACAGGCTTTTGTAGTACCAGAATCTGCTATGCAAGCTGCTGCTTTAGAAAAATTATTAGCAGTCCCTGAGCCCTGAGAGTTACAGCAAAAACCTGTAACAGACGAGATTTGAGTTTTGACTCTTGGTGTTTATCTTGGCTTGAACATGACGGGAATACCCCATGACTCTCTGATTGAACTTGAGGCTTGATCCACAGGAGGGAACTGATACTGCAAACCTAGACAACAGTCTATGTCATCGGTACTAGGGGAGAGACTATTTTTATTGTTTTGCACATTTTTCAAACCTTCTGAATATTTTCGTTTATAGATGAGTGCTATTCTCAACCTAGGTCAGAGAAGCTTCTTATTCCATAGGCAGTGGTTAATACAGGCACTCAGACAGATTGTATTGCTCATAAAAGATGATAAAGCTCTCTGTCCCAAATCAAACATCCATATTGCCCTCTCCAAGGTTCAGAGAACATGGAGAAAGAGGAAAGACTGTCCAAGACAGAAAATGGGGAAGAGAGCTAGAGAATGCTGTCTTCTCAACCCACATCACATGGCTATTGTATTCATCAGCTCAGCTCCCTGCAACTGTAGTTACCTGCACACTACTGGGTCTACCACTACTTCATTGTGCAAGAGGGGGTACTTGTACTTAGTGGTTAATGATTTTGAGGAGAAGGGGCTCTCTTCATTGGCATAGCAATGGTAAGTTCCTCATGCTCCAATAAATAAATTCCCACCCATGTTCATACAGTGCACTTGAATTGTTCTCAATGATTCATTAAAAAAAAATGAAAAGAAAAAGACCTGAAATAAGAGGGAAATGTGTTAGTAAGAAGGGTTTCAATGGGAAGGGCAGGGGGATAAGACAGGGGAATGAAGGTGGAAATAACACAATTTTCTTATATATATATATATGTGTGTGTGTGTGTGTGTGTGTGTGTGTGTGTGTGTGTGTGTGTGAAACTACCAAAGAATGAAAAGGGAAAGAAGGGAGTAGGAAGGAAGAAAGTAGGAAGAAAGGTAGGTAGGTAGCAGATCTAGATTTAGAATGTTTATCAAAATTGGTCAATATTTTCTAACTGTAGTCTACAAATCAGTACCCCAGGATGTACTCAGAGTTACTACTCTTCGTCTAGAAACAACCATGGGATCCAGTAGAATCTAATGACATTTTGGCATATTTCTAGCTGTCAGTCACACTATAGGTTTCTTGACTTCTCTTACATTGGTTTACACAGCTGCTGATAGTATGTCCTTAGCTAAGGTTCTTTGTCTATGTCTACAAAAGATGTTGACCCTGACATCTTCCCTGTCATCTTTCTTTAATATAGGCAAAGCCAAAGACCAAAATAGCAAAATTTATATTACCATTACTACCACTATCCTTCCTCTGGCTTTTAATTACTTATGTAAGGAGTTTTTAACAAAGGTTTGGCAGATTATGAATTGTGATGTTTATATGTTTATTGACTTGATTGCACTTATTACTTGACAGAGATTATTACACAGCTTGCTTTGTATAGCAATGCAGATTTCTCACCAAATTATTAGCAAATAGCACAGTTTAATACTCATTAAAGCTTATACATGTTTAGAAAATTTAAATTATATGAGAGAAAGTGGCATTATTCATTAAAAGAAAGATGTGTGCAGAATTAAAACTTTTTCATCATGTTAATACTAACTCAGATTAAGTGTAAAGGTGAATATATTTTGTAACTGTTAAGTACTACAATTATCTGTATTGGAGTGATACTTTGGCTCTTCCTCTTTATTGTGATATAATTTTCTTTGCCTTTAAAGGTCGTATGAGGTTAATCTGTTCACATTCAATGTAGGAAACATAACTTCAATGTTAAGGTGAAATTTATGATAGATACACAATTTCTTGAGTCTACAAGAAAATATAACCTTCTTTAGTAATATAGAAAGATGAAGCCACAAGCAGAGGACACTGGTATTCCAAACACTGCAAGAACAGATAAATGTTTACATTTTCTGCTCTGCTAACAAACAGTGACTATATATGGATCTTCAAAGATTGCTGGTTAAGGAAAATAGATGCAACTCCATTTGAAGGGAAATGTTTCAATATGACCATCGATATTCTCTAGAAAATGTTTTTATTAAAACAGCTTATTTTGAGAAATAGTGAAATCTTAATAAAAACCTTAATTTTTATTCAACAAAGCTTTAGTGAATGTGTTATGGTGCTGGGCACTGTGTTATGGTTGCAGAGGCAGCACTGAACAAAAACTGGCAAGTATTTCTGCTTTTGTGGCAACTTCATTCTGCTGGATACACATCAAAACCCAAACACTCCACATACTAAACTGGTAAGAATGCAAATTCTTGGATTCAAAGGGCCAAGACTCTTATATCTGCATTTTATCTCCTCTCTGCATCGTCTCTCATGCACTTTCCCTTTAGACTCTCATGTACAAACTTCTGTTCAGTACATGAACCTGATGTGGGTTCACAACACTTAATGCAGTGATGGAACAAAGTCTGTCTCAGACTGACTGTCTGGTGGCATCATTCCTGGAATTCCATAGTCCTGCAGATTTACCATCTGAAGAAAACACATCATACTCCAGACTGACATGAATGCCTGAAAAAAATTCCCAGAAATTTAATTTCCGAACACCTTTTGGCTTCAGTAGTCACACCCTGTTGATGTGGTTACTTGTGTCTGGCTGGTACTACCAGACACCCTTATCATTTTGGAAGCTTGGAACCCTTGCTTTTTGTGAATGTTCCTGTAATGGTTCTGTGATCCTGTTTTTCCATCTCTTAACACTGAAAGTTGCCTTACTTCTCTCAAGTAGAATACAGAGATTTGTAGGTTCCTCAAGATCATATGACTCAAAAAAAAAACCAAACAAAAAAAATGCATTTATTCAGTTATAAACAGTTTTCATTTGCTATTTAGTGACATATATCAATTGTGTGTGATTTTCATTTATTCATGTTTTCCCAACAATAATAAATGTCAGCACTCTAAAATATTCTTAGTTACCTAACAGACATACTCCTACTCTGGGAAAATCAGTGTTTCTTGAAAAAAGAAGATACTACAAACAAACAACAACAAACAAACAAAACACCAAAATCCTTACAACTTAAACTTTTCAACTATAATAAGAACAAAGGAGAAACTTTATTAGGATCCCTTTCAGTGTGATATATGACACAGTTTCAAGGTTTTGGAGAAACTATTCCTCTAAAAGAGGCTAAAGGGGATAGGCACTAAGGGGCATCAGGAGGAACAGGAGAATGACTCCTCTTTAGAATTCAAAGTCATTTGAAAACACCAGTGTCAGAAATAAAATTCGCAGGAGCTTTTTATAACCCGTGGAAATTATTTCTCGCCAAGACACATAGTTTGGCTTCTGTATATTTTCTTCGTGCAGCTGAGCTCTCTCTTAAGCACTGTTGATAGCTGCAGATCAAAATAAGATCATTAGTAACCAAGAAGTTGCTGGAGATCTCCAGAAAGAGGCCACTGGGTAGCATGCTATTTATAGCAGTAATACCAAGTAGTCCCAGTGACTTGTCCAAGAACACACAACTCTTCAGAGATGGGCCTCCTGACTCCAAACAAAAGGAATGATGAGGGTGAGTATTGTCTATGGCACTCTATTGCACAAATTATGATGATGGTTATTACAGTTTGTGGTGAGGGAGTTTGATTTCCATTTCTGTTAATATTGTGATTTACTTTCTAAAATAAATTTAAGGTGACAAAACAACAACAATCCTAATATATGAAAGGAAACTAGAGATTAATTGGGAAAGAAAGGGATAAACCTGCCTGGACTGACCACAGCACATGTGCAAGTTCTGTAGAAGACACATACAAGGCTCCCTTGCACAAACCTTAATAGGTCCTAGACACTACAATGTAAAGCCCTGAGAAGCAGCAGGGATGATCTTGCCAGGCTTTGAAGTTGTGTTAACAAAGTCATTATATTCAGAACAGCATGTTTTCAGTTATGTGAAGGTAGTTTACACATATCTTGCATTCAGTTGCAATAATCAATTCAGAAAGGAGCAGAGCATAAGGAGTTTCATCCTCTTCATCTGCTGTGATGTTTGGGCATCAGTTTCTGCAGCACTCAAGCAGATTTGATGCTGATGCACAGCTGAAAGAACCAAGCAATTTCTTGTGATTCTCCTCAATCTGTGCTGTTCCACTTCTGCCTTAACTCTGCTCCTCAGAGCTTTCTTTGATGTCTGAGAATAATATTTTTTGCTACTTCCTTTAGGAGAAATTTGGTTGCAAGGAAGTAGTGTCTAATGACTTAAAAACTTTCCATCCTGGAGGGAAGCTCATTAAAACACAGGATGTTTACAGAGAGATGAAACAAGCTATTCTGAGGGAAGGTGAAACATTCCATCCTGGAAGGAAGCCACTCCCTAATTACTCAGGAAGTAATCAACTCAAAATAGCTTCAGGAACTCCCTGAAACTGACCAGATTCATTAGGCCCCTCCTTAACCAACAGAGATAAGCTGTAAAACTGTGAAGACACTGCTAGACAAGCCTAGAAGAGACTCAGACCTGGACGCCAGAAGAATTGCATAGAAAAAGCAAAGACCTATTGACCTTCCTAGAAATAGCTCAAACCAATTAAGTGACTTGGAAAGAACACTGACCTGTTGAGCTGCCCGAACATGTTCTGTGCTCCTCGGGTTTTCAGTATTCATGAACTTTCAACCATGCTAGGTTGGGCTTTGGTGATGTGACTCTCTTTGAGTCAGTTTTGCTTCTCTAACTAACTACTCCCCCATATTTTTGTAAGTACCCTCAATAAAGCCATTGAGTAGTTCACCAAGTCTTGCTTTAGTGGTATCTTTACATTGGTTTGTCATTGGGTCCCTATCTGGAGTGAGTAGATGTTTATTCTTATATCCCCAGGAAAAATGTTATATAACTCCAAGTGTTTGGGAAGGAGAGGGCAGAGGGAAAGGAAACCCCTAAACATTCCTTACTAATCAAAATATCAGAATACCATCTGTTTGCCTAATAATTGCCACTTTAAGCTTTTCTTTCTTTTTTTCTTTTCCTTTCTTTTTTTTTTTTTTTTTTTTTTTTTATTTAGGAACACTTGCCAGGGAAAATGTCTCTGAGGTACTTATAATGGCTGATGACTAAGTCTGGCTGTCTATTCAACTGTGGCTTAATGGTGATAGACTTAGTCTTTGAGCTCCTCAGAGAGCTATCTCCAAAACACTCATACACTGGGGTCACTGTCTCCAGGTACATCCCCTAACCTAGTAGCTCTCAGTACCAAGTCCTTCAGAAGACATAGTCAATTTGGCTTTCAATTGTCATTTCTGATTAGTGTCTATTAAGGCCCTAGAGTATGGATTCTTCATCCATGCTGAGCTTACCAATAAATATATTTAAGTTATTTTAATATGTACTTATTAAAGATGCATTATTAAATATGCCTTATTAAATTAACTATATATAATTCTATTTCACTTTCCACATAAGTCTCAGGAAAACTCATGCTACCATAGTCCTTCAAAAGATACTACCCAATGAATACAGGAAAAGATTAAGATGCCTCACCCCAGCTGAAAAGGTTTTGATAGTTAATGACTACTAGTGGAGGGCAAGTCCATTTTCTTCTGAGATATGGCCATGGGCAGGTTTCCCATGTTGCTATGGTTGGCCCTGCACCTGCACACAGTCTCACAGCACTAATTGGGCTCAGTAAATTAAAAAAACAAACAAAATAGTCCCTGAAGTTAACTATAAGATATAATTGGGTAGTTCTGGAAGGAGTTGAAAGGGAGGAAGGTCATGTATTTGATCAAAGCACATTGTAGACATGTATGGAATTCTCAAAGAATAAATAAAATGATATAGGCCACGGAGACTGCCCTCCGCCATCTTTGCTCCAGTGACCAGGTAGTTGGGACCGCCAGGCTCAGAGACAGACAGGCATAATATCGCTTCGGTTTCAGGCAGCTTGGGTGTAACCTGCTCCCAGGTGCTGGGCTGATCTGCAGTAACCAGCGCGCCAGTTCCGCGGTGGGACCTTCTGCCTGCTGGAGGGACCCCGCGCAGGGAGGGAGCCCGCCAGCTTCCCTTCCGCGACCTCTGTTCCCGCGGACTGCGCTGGAGAGACCGGTACCCAGGCTCTCCCCCCCGATATAACATCACTTGGGACACGGCCTGTTGGGGCTTCCATCTGTGCCCGAGGGCGGGTTGGCGCTGTAGTCGTCTGGGCGCCAGATCGGCGGGCCATCGTGACCACAGGGTGAGCGGCGCCACGGAGACTGCCCTCCGCCATCTTTGCTCCAGTGACCAGGTAGTTGGGACCGCCAGGCTCAGAGACAGACAGGCATAATATCGCTTCAGTTTCAGGCAGCTTGGGTGTAACCTGCTCCCAGGTGCTGGGCTGATCTGCAGTAACCAGCGCGCCAGTTCCGCGGTGGGACCTTCTGCCTGGTGGAGGGACCCAGCGCAGGGAGGGAGCCCGCCAGCTTCCCTTCCGCGACCTCTGTTCCCGCGGACTGCGCTGGAGAGACCGGTACCCAGGCTCTCCCCCCAATATAACATCACTTGGGACACGGCCTGTTGGGGCTTCCTTCTGTGCCCGAGGGCGGGTTGGCGCTGTGGTCGTCTGGGTGCCAGATCGGCGGGCCATCGTGACCACAGGGTGAGCGGCGCCACGGAGAGTGCCCTCCGCCATCTTTGCTCCAGTGACCAGGTAGTTGGGACCACCAGGCTCAGAGACAGACAGGCATAATATCGCTTCGGGTTCAGGCAGCTTGTGTGTAACCTGCTCCCAGGTGCTGGGCTGATCTGCAGTGACCAGCGCGCCAGATCTGCTGTGGGACTTCTGCCTGGCAGAGGGACGCCCCCTCCCCCCCCCAGGAGAGATCACACACCCCTGCACAGGGCAGGAGCCTGCCAGCCTCCCTTTGGCGACCTCTGCTCCAGGAATCCACTAGGCTGAGCCTTTAGATGTGCAAGGCCTCCCCAATATAAGATCACTTGGGGCAAAGCACATTAGGGCTCCAAAGTCACTCAGGAGCAGGCAGGCCCCAGAAATCGGTGCCAGGGGAATCCTGGTAATCCAGGGGGGGGCAGAAATAGCTTTGCAGGCTCACAGGAGGTCCAACCAACAGCCAGTGGCAGCAGGACCAACTAACACCAGAGGTATCCAGATGGCAAAAGGCAAACGTAGGAATGTTACTAACAGTAATCAAAGTAATGTAGGACCATCCGAACCCAACTCTCCAACAGCAGCAAGTCCTGGATACCCCACCACACCCGAAAGACAAGATCTGGATTTAAAATCACTTCTCATGATGCTATTAGAGGATCACAAGAAGGACACAAATAAATCTCATAAAGAGTTACAGGAGACCATGAATCAACGGTTAGAAGCCCTTACAAAGGAAACACAAAAATCGCTTAGAGAAATGCGGGAGAACATGGATCAAAAGATGGAGGCGCACAAGGAGACAACACAAAAATCGCTTAACGAGATGAATCAACGGGTAGATGCACTCACAAAGGAATCACAAAATTTGCATAAAGAAATGCAGAAGAATATGGGTCAACAGACGGATGCCCATAAGGAGGCAACACAAAAATTGCTTAAAGAAATGAATCAACGGTTAGATGCCCTTACAAAGGAAACACGAGAACTGCTTAAAGAAATGCAGGAGACGATGGATCAACAGATGGAATCCCATGAGGAGGAAACACAAAAATCGCTCAGAGAAATGCAGGAGAACGTGGGTCATCAGGAAGAAATCCTGAAAGAGGTAATGCAAAATTACCTTAAAGAAATACAGGAAAATACAAACAAACAAGTGAAGGATCTCAGCAAATCCATCCAGGAACTAAAAAAGGAAGTAGAAACAACTAAGAAATCACAAAGGGAGACAACTTTGGAGATAGAAAACCTTGGGAAGAAATCAGGAGTCATAGATGCAAACATCAACAATAGAATACAAGAGATGGAAGAAAGAATCTCAGGTGCTGAAGATTCCATAGAAAGCATCGACTCAACAGTCAAAGAAAATGCAAAATGCAAAAAACGCGTAACCCAAAACATCCAGGAAATCCAGGACACAATGAGAAGACCAAACCTAAGGATTATAGGTATAGATGAGAGTGAAGATTTGCAACTTAAAGGGCCAGTAAACATCTTCAACAAAATTATGGAGGAAAACTTCCCTAACTTAAAGAGAGAGATGCCGATGAACATACAAGAAGCCTACAGAACTCCAAACAGACTGGACCAGAACAGAAATACCTCCCGTCACATAATAATCAAAACACCGAATGTTCTAAACAAAGAAAGAATACTAAATGCAGTAAGAGAAAAGGGCCAAGTAACATACAAAGGAAGACCTATCCGAATCACATCAGACTTCTCACCAGAGACTATGAAAGCCAGAAGATCCTGGGCAGATCTCATGCAGACACTAAGACAGCACAAATGCCAGCCTAGACTACTATACCCAGCAAAACTCTCAATCACCATAGATGGAGAGACCAAGATATTCCATGATAAAACCAAATTTTCACAATATCTTTCCACAAATCCAGCCCTGCAACGGATAATAGGTGGAAACCTCCAATACAGGGAGAGAAACAACACCCTGGAAAAAATGAGATAATAACCTTCTTGAATCAAACCCAAAAGTAGATAACCACTCAAACATAAAGATAGCGTCAAGAATGGCAGATGGCAATAATCACTATGCCTTAATCTCTCTTAATATCAATGGTCTCAATTCCCCAATTAAAAGACATAGACTAGCAGACTGGATACGTAAACAGGACCCAGCTTTTTGCTGCATGCAGGAAACGCACCTCAGTGTCAAAGACAAACACTACCTCAGAGTAAAAGGCTGGAAAACAATTTTACAAGCAAATGGCCCCAAGAAACGAGGTGGAGTAGCCATCCTAATATCGGATAAAATTGATTTTCAACCCAAAGTCATCAAAAAAGACACAGAAGGACACTACATACTGATCAAGGGAAAAATCCACCATCAAGAACTCTCAATCCTGAATATCTATGCTCCAAATGCAAGGGCACCCTCATTCGTAAAAGAAACTTTACTAAAACTCAAAGCACACATCGCACCGCACACAATAATAGTGGGTGACTTCAACACCCCGCTCTCTGAAATGGATCGTTCAGGAAAGCAGAAACTAAACAGGGACACAGTGAATCTAATTGAAGCCTTGGACCAAATGGAACTAACTGATATATATAGAACATTTCATCCTAGAGCTAAAGAATACACCTTCTTCTCAGCTCCTCATGGTACCTTCTCCAAAATTGACCATATAATTGGTCACAAATCAGACCTCAACAGATACAAGAAGATAGAAATAATCCCATGCCTCCTATCAGATCACTATGGAATAAGGGTGGTCTTCAATGGCAACAAAAACAAAAGAAAACCCACGTACACATGGAGGCTGAACAATGCTCTACTCAATGATAACTTGGTCAAGGTGGAAATAAAGAAAGAAATCAAAGACTTTTTGAAAGTTAATGAAAATGAAGGCACAACATACCCTAACTTATGGGACACAATGAAAGCAGTGCTAAGAGGAAAATTCATAGCCCTGAGTGCCGCCAAAAAGAAACGGGAGACAGCATACACTAACAGCTTAATGGCACACCTGAAAGCCCTGGAACAAAAAGAAGCAAATACACCAAAGAGGAGTAGAAGGCAGGAAATCATCAAACTCAGGGCTGAAATCAATCAAGTAGAAACAAATAAAACCATACAAAGAATCAACAAAACGAGGAGTTGGTTCTTTGAGAAAATCAACAAGATAGATAAGCCCTTAGCCAGACTAACCAGAGGGCACAGAGATAGTATCCAAATTAATAAAATCAGAAACGAAAAGGGAGAGATAACAACAGAAACTGAGGAAATTCAAAAAATCATCAGATCCTACTACAAAAACCTGTATTCAACACAACT
Source organism: Tokudaia tokunoshimensis (assembly GCA_036184795.1). NCBI lineage: Eukaryota > Metazoa > Chordata > Mammalia > Rodentia > Muridae > Tokudaia > Tokudaia tokunoshimensis. Next base: position 66,107,124 of record BTHU01000005.1, on the reverse strand, counting down.
AGAAAATCTTGAGGAAATGGACAATTTCCTTGACAGATACCAAGTACCAAAATTAAATCAGGATCAAATAGACCATCTAAACCGTCCTATAACCCCTGAAGAAATAGAAGTTGTCATTGGAAGTCTTCCAACCAAAAAAAGCACAGGTCCAGATGGTTTTAGTGCAGAATTCTATCAGACCTTCAAAGAAGACCTAACACCAATACTCTTCAAACTGTTCCACAAAATAGAAACAGAAGGAACACTACCCAACTCGTTCTATGAAGCCACAATTACACTAATACCAAAAGCACACAAAGATCCGACAAAGAAAGAGAATCTCAGGCCAATCTCTCTTATGAATATCGATGCAAAAATACTCAATAAAATTCTTGCCAACCGAATCCAAGAACACATCAAAACGATCATTCACCACGATCAAGTAGGCTTCATCCCAGGGATGCAGGGATGGTTCAATATAAGGAAATCCATCAATGTAATCCACTACATAAACAATCTCAAAGAAAAAAACCACATGGTCATCTCATTAGATGCTGAGAAAGCATTTGACAAAATTCAGCATCCTTTCATGCTAAAGGTCTTGGAAAGATCAGGAATTCAAGGCCCATATCTAAACATAGTAAAAGCAATTTACAGCAAACCAGTAGCCAGCATCAATCTAAACGGAGAGAAACTTGAAGCAATCCCACTAAAATCAGGGACTAGACAAGGCTGCCCTCTCTCTCCATATCTTTTCAATATAGTACTTGAAGTTCTAGCTAGAGCAATTAGACAAGAAAAAGAGGTCAAAGGGATACAAATTGGAAAGGAAGAAGTCAAACTATCACTATTTGCAGACGATATGATAGTATACATAAGCGACCCAAAGAACTCCACCAGAGAACTCCTACAGCTGATAAACGACTTCAGCAAAGTGGCCGGATATAAAATCAACTCAAGCAAGTCAGAAGCCTTCCTATACTCAAAGGATAAGCAGGCTGAGAAAGAAGTAAGAGAAATAATACCCTTTACGATAGCCACAAACCATATTAAGTATCTTGGCGTGACGCTAACCAAACAAGTGAAAGATCTGTATGACAAGAACTTCAAGTCTCTGAAGAAAGAAATTGAAGAAGACCTCGGAAGATGGAAAAATCTGCCATGCTCATGGATTGGCAGGATTAATATAGTAAAAATGAGCATCTTACCAAAAGTAATACACAGATTCAATGCAATCCCCATCAAAATCCCAACTCAATTCTTCATAGAGTTAGAAAGAGCAATTCAAAAATTCATCTGGAATAACAGAAAACCCAGAATAGCTAAAACTATTCTCAAGAGTAAAAGAACCTCTGGGGGAATCAGTATCCCGGACCTCAAGCTGTACTACAGAGCAATAGTGTTAAAAACTGCATGGTATTGGTACAGTAACAGACATGTAGATCAATGGAACAGAATTGAAGACCCAGAAATGAATCCACACTCCTATGGTCACTTGATCTTTGACAAAGGAGCTAAAACCATCCAGTGGAAAAAAGATAGCCTTTTCAACAAATGGTGCTGGCTCAGCTGGAGGTCAACATGCAGAAGAATGCAAATTGACCCATCCTTATCTCCTTGCACTAAGCTCAATTCTAAGTGGATCAAAGATCTCCACATAAAACCAGACACACTGAAACTAATAGAAGGGAAACTAGGGAAGAACCTTGAACATATGGGCACAGGGGAGAATTTCCTGAACAGAACTCCAATAGCTTATACTCTAAGATCAAGAATAGACAAATGGGACCTCATTAAATTACAAAGTTTTTGCAAGGCAAAAGACACCGTCAAAAAGACAAAGCGGCAACCAACTAACTGGGAAATGATCTTTACCAACCTTACATCCGACAGAGGGCTAATATCCAAGATATACAAAGAACTCAAGAAGTTAAACTCCAGAGAGGCAAGTAACCCTATTAAAAAATGGGGTACAGAGCTACACAAAGAGTTCTCACCTGAAGAATATCTAATGGCTGAGAAGCACCTAAAGAGATGTTCATCATCCTTAGTCATTAGGGAAATGCAAATCAAAACAACCCTGAGATTCCATCTCACACCAGTCAGGATGGCTAAGATCAAAAACACAGGAGACAGCAGTTGTTGGCGAGGATGTGGAGAAAGAGGAACACTCCTCCACTGCTGGTGGAATTGCAGGCTGGTACAACCACTCTGGAAAGCAGTCTGGCGGCTCCTCAGAAAACTGGGCATGACACTTCCGGAGGATCCGGCTATACCACTCCTGGGCATATACCCAGAGACTTTACCTGCATGCAATAAGGACACATGCTCCACTATATTCATAGCAGCCTTATTTATAATAGCCAGAAGCTGGAAAGAACCCAGATGTCCCTCAACGGAGGAATGGATTCAGAAGATGTGGTATATTTACACAATGGAATACTACTCTGCAATTAAAAACAATGAATTCACGAAATTCCTAGGCAAATGGTCAGAACTTGAAAATATCATCCTTAGTGAGGTAACCCAATCACAAAAGATCACACATGGTATGAAGTCACTGATAAGGGGATATTGACCCAGAATCTCAGAATACCCTAGACACAATCAGCATATCAATAGATTTCTAAAAAGATGGAAGGAGAGACCCCTGGTCCTGGAAAGACTGGATGTAGGGGAACGCCAGGACAGAGTAATGAGAGGGGGTTGAACGGAGAAAAGAGGGAGGGAAGGGGGCTTATGGGACTTTCGGGGAGGGAGGAAACGGGAAAGGGGAAGTGATTTGGAATGTAAATTAAAAAAATAAAATAAAATTAAATTAAAAAAAAAAAAATAAAATACAATTTCTTTGAGCAAAAAAAAAAAAAAATAAAATGATATATAAAAGAGATTCAAGGTTAGCTGATACTTCCTTAGGGGATGTTTCATTATGATATGTAAAAAATGCCATAATTACACACAAGATAATTCCAAAGAATGAACAACATGTTAAAATAGTACAGGAAACTCAAATTGAAGAAAAGGGGTATCCATAACACCATAACACAGACAGGCATTCATATCCATGGTGAGGGAGCTCTGATCAGTCAAGATCTTTGATCTGTGAAGTGAGTCACAAGCAGGTGTGAGCATGCATGAGAACTCTAGAATGTAACAAAGAAGATCCAGATGGGGAGTTCCATGCATGGAAAATGTCATCTGTTACTTGCTGAGGACCAAGAGGGGCTGATGTTTCCTATGCTGTAAACTCATTTGTATTCATTGACTAGATGTAGACCTCAGCAAGACATGTGATGTCCTTAACAGGTGGAAAGTTAATTGCTATTCTTGACAATGTCAATCCAGGAAAGTGGGACCTAAAACTGAGCTTACTAAAGTCTTATGCAATAGCCAACATTATTGAGAGCATCAGGCATTTATAGTCTGAGAGTTAAGAATCAGATGAGTATGATATCCAATCCCAAGAAGAAGCCACACATGGCAAAAACATGTTTTTCCATAAAGGCATATGAATAACAAGAGCTGAAGTAAACTCAATCCTCTCTGCTACACCTGGGAGAAGCACAAACCAGTTTTGAAGAACAGTTCTTTGTTTTGAAGACACTGACCTCACAAAATTCTTGTCTTGTTATGTTTTAGTTTTTCTTCTATGCACTCAGAATTCCCCTCAATCGACTCCATTCTTGAGCTGTGTTTTGACAGTGTAATACATTAATACTCTACTTAACAAATCCTGTGTCACTTTTCTGAAGCCATAAGGTAAAGAATTTCTATGTCTATTGATATTTGTAGAAGATGGAGGAAGTTAGCATTTAGGGCTTAGAATGTGTAATTTTTAAAATATTTTACTTTAAATATCGTGCCTCCAACATGTTTTTTCTTTCATTGAGAAGTCTTGGTAACCATTACACATTGCTGTAGGCCTGCTTTAGTAACCTGTTCATTCCATAGTTCTGAGGCAATTGTGAGGCTCACCTTCTCCTGCCCCCACTCCTTTACAAACTGATATGACTAAAAGAAAGAAAGAAATAAAAAAGATGAAAAAGAGGGAGGAGAAGGAAAAGAAAGAAGAAAAGAAGAAGAAGAAGAAGAAGAACAACAACAATAACAAAAATACAAAAACAAGAGGAAAAAAGAAAAGAAAAGCAAAAAAGAAAAGAGGATAAATGAAACAAAAGAGTTAATCCCGTTGTAATAACTTTAAATTATTTGAATTAAAATTAAAGGAGGAGAAGATTAAATTAATGAGACAAAATTGGTAAAATGAATAGAATTCCTTAAAATCAGAACATCCTCATTTAGATTTTAAGTTAGATAGATTTGATTACCTGCAGAAACAGACTGATTCAATAAACATGCTATTCTTTTTTCAGTAATTTGTACTCTGGAGAGTTAAAGCATTTGTACTGCCTGAATTTTCAAACCTACAAATTGAATTAGAAAGGCAAAGTCTTCTGCCCTACTTTATCAGTTGTTCAGTTTTTATATTTTTGTCACAATGCTAAACTCCTTTAGTGTTTGTCATTTATGCTTATATTCCTAAACCGTATAACTTTTGTTTCCCAATTTATACTTACTTTGTGATACAGTAGATTAAATTTTACCATATAGCACAAATGCCCTTTTCCCATCCATTTTAAAAACAGGCTATACTTTTGATTAAATGAGTACCCAACATCTACCTAATTGTGATTATGTAAATGTGGTTCATTGTTCATGAGATCTGTGTTCTGATTGTACATTTCAGTACATGTTAAACTTGTTTGTCTTTCAGATATTTTTCTTTCTCCTTTGACTTGTTCTAGCTCTGTGTTCTTACAACCCTATGATTAAGTGTTCTAAAAGTCTCGTATGTAGAAATCCATCTATATATTATTTCATATACAGTAGAGCCTATCTGGTGTTTCCTGGGATCATTCTAGTCTGGGTCTCATGATACTGTACTGTCTAGCTTACACTGCAGGCTTTCTATACTTTGCTCATTTCCCTAACCAGGGTCCAATATTTAATTTTTTTAAAAAATTGAAACTAATATCAAGTAGTTAACATTCCTTATCTCCCTGATCCTGACTATGTGAGGGGGTAGGAAACCTGCATCTATGTTCCTTTTTTATTGAACAGTTGACCTTAGGGAAAGGAGGTTATCCAGGTGGTCCCATCCAATTCCAAAACACATTAAAATTAGAAAAATTTCTCCAAGTAGTGATAGAGGAGGAAGAAAAAAAATCAGATTCTAAGCACAAGAAGGGATTTATGTGCTTTGGCTGGTTTGAAGCTGGAAAAGGATTACACTAATTCTACCATGCAGGGAAAGAGAATGATAGGGTCCCAGCTCCCAACAACCCCAGTTATGTATCTTTAAGTGAAAGTCTACCAGAACAACTCCTAATTTAGGCCACTATGACCATTTGAAAGCCCGATTAGACTTAGCCATCTTAGACCACAAGTTCCTGGTTCCCTTTCTCCATTTTTCTACTAAAAAAGATCATAAATTTGAATAAATTGGTTCCATATCTGCCAACTCAGTCCATCAATTCCCATGATTGTATGATACATTCAGCCTTAATCAGAGAAATCTGTCTTTGCAACTAATATTGCTAAGTGCAGAGGCTCATGGTTTCATGTGCTGGTTAGTTGTCTGTCAACTTGATACAAACTAGACTCATCTGGGAAGAGAGATAATCAACTTAGAAATTTCTCCCACCAAACTGGACTGTGGAGATGTCTGTGAGACATTTGTTTTCTTAATTAATAGTTTAGGACCCAGTGGTCCAGTGGGAGGGCCCAGCCCAGTGTGGGAAGTACCATCCCTATGCGGGTGGTCCTTGGTTTTATAAGAAAACTGGCTAAGCTAACAATGGGGAAATTGTGTAAGCAATGTTCCTTCATGATCTCTTCTTCATATTCTGCTCTGGCTTCCATGGATGATGGACTATATAACTTTAAAGCTGAAATAAACCATCATCTCCCAACAATGCTTTATCTTAACAACAAAAACAAACTAATACAGAAATTGGTAGTGAAAACATAGTCATGCTGTGATGGAACTGACTATGTTTTCTGCAAGAAGATTATGGAAATATATTAGAGGTTTGAATGAAAAATCAGAGCTTAGTTGGTTGCTCTATGAGAACTTGGACTATAATGCTGAGAACAATTTAGACAATGGAAGTCTTCTGGGAGCTATTTCCCAGAACACCAGGGGAGTAGGTAGGATGTGTGTGTGTGTGTGTGTGTGTGTGTGTGTGTGCGTGCTGGTGGTGGTGGTGGTAGTGGTGGTGATGGTGATGGGCATGGTGATGGTAAATGTACATCTCAAGTTGGCAGCCAGTGAAAGAATCTTTCATGTGGTAATGTCACAGGGCAACAGTTCCTACATCTTGTCTCAGCAGAAGCCATCTTTGATTTAACTTTTCTTACTTTACCTCCCTTCCCCACAATTGCCAAGCAAGATTTCATTTTTCTTTGTTCTTTGCTCACTGTAAAATGCACTTGAGGAGTGTTCTCATAGGGTTCTCTAGGCCATCACTACCTGACATAATTCAGATTCTCAATTTAGTCATTGATTGTGCTGAGTGATCTTTGAGTCTCTATCTCATAATAATGCTAGGTTTTCTGACATGAAAGATGCCAGATTAAAGGAACTGCAGAGAGAATCAGACATTTGATATGAGGAGCAGTCACTGGTGAAAGTGTAATCTCAGTTACAGTTGTTACCCAAAGTTTGACAGGTCATGCAGAGACTTACCACTATGTGCCAGGGTCAGAGTCTCTAAAATGACCATAAGAGGTCATTAGTCAAAATGGAGAGTAAGGCCCTGTGGATACGCTTGTATATTGGAGATGTCAGGACTGTGAAATTCTCACCAAGGCTAGCAGCAGGTGTGACGTAGAGCTACCCTGAACCTCCAAGACAAACTGTGTGCTGTGGATGGTAGAGCCAGAGAGGTGGGACTACCCAAGTCCTTTGCAGCCAAGAATATTATGAATGAGTATCCAATATTGGATACATGCGATCTTGGGGAGATAAAGAAAAAATTATTGTTTAAATAGTTATATATTAATATGTCAAACTGATAAGGGGTCAAATGATACAAAATAGAGTCACCTGGGAAGAGGGAACCTCAACTGAGGAATTACTTTCATCACATAAGCATGTGGGCATAATTTAAGAGACATTTTCTTGATTAAGAATTGATGTGAGAGGGCCTACCTCACTAGAGGCAGAGCCATCCTTAGTTTGATGGTCCTGAGTTGAGTAAGAAAGCAATCTGAGCAGGCCATGAAGAGATGGCCAGAAGCAGAGTTCCTCCACGGTCTGTACTTCAGCTCCTTCCTCCAGGATCCTGCCGGCTTCCACTGATAATAGACTATAACCCAAAGGCTGACCAAGTAAAACCCCTTTTCCCTAAGTTTTGGGCAGTATTTTATCACAGCAACAGAAAGAAAACTAGGACACTACACATTGTACTGATACTATCTAATGCATAAATGATCATCCTTACACAAAAGTTTAGCCCATCCTTCTATCTTTTTTAAATCTCAGGGAACATTGTGGAGAGGGTGTGAAAAGAAGTTAAGATTTAGAAAATAGGGTAAAGAAAAACTGTGAAATGTCATCTTCCGGGAGAGACACAACCATTGCACTAAGAAATTCATAGCAGTTGAGCATGTCAGCACTGGTCTCTACAAGGATGGGTTCATCATAGTCAGGCATAGAAGAAGAAAAAGGGTTTCAGGAATTCCTGTCTTTCACTACTGCATTTTCTGCTGCTGATATATTCAGGGAGTCATTTCTTTTAGCTGTCTATTTACTTATGATGCCACCAATTTTCCAGTAATCATGTATATGACCCTGATTAAACTAAACGGGTCACCTAACAAAGTAGAAATGCTGGAATCTCATAGACATTCTTGTGACTTCACATCTAGGCATAAAACTGCAAAACAAAGCTTTCATCTCAATGGCATAACAGAATTGTTAATGTTGGTTTTCTTATCCAACAGTCAAATATGAGACCTGAAAATGAACTCAGGTTGTCTTTTATATTGTGCTCAAATGTGGAAGCTGACATGTGATTGTTTAAAGTTACAAAACAAAAGAAATCATAAATCAAGGCATTTTTTAAGCACATTGTGAGAACTTGGCAGTAGATGGGCTAGGACAAAGCAGGGAAAGTTGATATCGATTTTGAATGTTGTCTGATAACATTCTTAGCTTTTGAGCAGGTGGAAGCTAGTTTCGATTAAGTGCATAAATTCTCTTAAAGTTTCACCTAATGGTTAAGAGAATGTTATGTCAAGCACAAAGGTGGACAATGGGTGGCTGTTAAAGGACTAAAGGATAGCTTAAGATAACTTTGATTCTGGGTCTGTAATGTTCCAGCTCACCACAATCATGTATTTGTATTAATATACAATCAGCTTTGTGTAATCTTTAACTTTGACATTTCCAGAGCATCAATTCACACTCTGAACTTGATCAAGTTCCTTTTTCTACCCATGTTTTAAGATGTCTGTTTTCCCCACTTTCCAATCACAACAATCTTATAATTTCTTTGATGACAAGGATATCTCTGAATTCTTTTCACCAGGAAAGATAATATATCAGCAATTGGAAGATTTGATTAACTTACACAGAAAATATGAAGAAATAATTACATGATAGAAAAAGGAAAGAACTAATTAACTAATAATAAGTTGCATATAGATAAGTTATTTTAGATGAGAGATCTTCAAATATTCAATCATCTGTTACAGCTTTAGGATTTAGACACCTATTAATCTTCATAATATTTTCATAATATAGTTTATATTCCTATTCATAATGTATCATTTTGCTTTGTCACCAACTGAAATACTCTCTTAGCAACATACCTTGTGATAAGGCCATGTAGCCTTTTCTTTTTCATAATTTCTCAAAATAATCTTAACTTGTGTTATTAATAGCAAAAGGTAATTCATGTTTTCTTAATCAGATAATAGGTCTCCTACAATATCGTTGGCTTTTGTTACAATGTCCTATCAAGCCTGTTAATTTTATATATAATACTTTATATAGAGCTTATAAGAAAATCAATTGAATATAATATTTTAATGAAATATTGTGATGAGTATGATAAATTAAAAACAAAATAAAATTAAAAGTGAATTATAGACAAATATAAATTCCTGTAATTTTTAGAAAATGCAATGTGGTTCTTGGGGCTTGGAAAATGAAAATAGACTTCACTAAGCATCTATATTGTGCTCCATTTTCCAGCACAATAATCCACTCAGTCTACTTTTAATTAAAACTGTATCCTGTAATCTTAACCTAATCCTTTATAATTTGAGACATGAAAGGGTAGAGAAGAAAGTGATTCCTGTTGACAGACAACAGAGAACAATGTCTGTACTTTTAAGGCAGGACAAAACAGCAGGACAAATTGTGGGGACAGTGGAAAGGAAGGGAACCCCTGAAGCCTCTCTCCAGCTGGGAATCATGAATTTCAGCATGATTAGCCACAGTTGATGTAAAGATTGTCTGCATTGAGATAATGCTCCTTTTACATAAAGTTATTTTCAAATAAGAATCTGAAAGGCCAATGAACCATGCTAAATCCTAAGCCTGTGCAACTTTTAAGTATAGTCTTACCCTTTCCCAGACACTTTCTGGGAAGCTCACAAGCAAGGGTATTAACTTTTATTTAGAATGGAAGTGTCTGGGCAACTCTTGTGATATAGGGTTCTATCTTATCTACACTATCCTGCCTGGTGTACCTCAGAAACCACTTCATGATCTCATTTAAATTCCTTGACAACCCTTTAAAGATATTAAGTTCAAACAAACCAGAATTCTTTGTGTGGTGATTGTGAAGACAATGACATGTGTCTGTCTTTAGAGAAGACATGTGTACACTTGAGTACGTCTTATCCTTTCGCTTGAGTGCTTCTCTTTGTATAACCCCCTCCCTCTTAAATATGTTAAAACTCCCCTTTAATAAATTTCAGTGCATTCTGCTCCATAGTGACTTGTTGTGTATCTGTGAAATTCCTTTTTTTGTGGTGATATCAAAGGATCTAGTTTTTGTGCTACACAACTAAACCACCAGGCATGATGTGCCCATTGGCATAATAATGGTAAAAAAGTTATGAGACTAACCAACTGATTTCTGATGGAATTTAACACCTACTGCACAAGAAAGAGTTAACGCCTAGACTTGCTAATCTGGTTAAGAACCCAAGGTAGGTCATAAGCCACAGTGCCACAGCTACTACTGTTGTTTGCTAAATGGACATCAAACTGTTTACTAAATATTTTTGTTTATGCCTATAGATATGTGCGATTTTGAGCCAAAGCCAAAGAAGCCTCCTTCTGCAGTGCATGGTGACTGCTGCAGAGACTCGTAACTTGCTATCATGCTGAGAAGAGACTGCTGAGTGCTCAGTTCTAAGTGGAACATCTATACGACTGCCTATAAGACTCAGGAAGCTGAGGAAGGGGTGACAGAAAGAACGTGGGGCTAGAGGATGGGGAAGAATGTTCTGGCAGGCTGTCTTCTGGACATGACATGGCCATTCTACTCATGAACTATGGTGATCTGCACAAGATATGACCTTTCATACTCCTGTTGGGCATGGGATCATGAAGTCATACCCTTCACTGAGTTTAACTTCACTATGACCAAAGTTAGTCTCTGGGAGAGGAGGAGACTTCAATGATGCTGTAAAGGATGACTTATACATGCTTGAGAAATAACCAGCCATCCATGCGCATGCAAGTAAACTAATTGAACTCTCTCTGTCTCTGTCTCTGTCTCTGTCTCTGTCTCTCTCTCTCTCTCTCCACACACACACACACACACACACACACACACACACACACACACACACACACACAAAGACTAAAAGTAGAAGAAAAGCAGAAGCTATTTTGGAAGAAGTGGTTCATCAGGAGGAAAACAAAAGAGGGTAGTGAGTGTAAATATATGCTAAAAATATACTAAATACATGTATGAAGTTGCCCCCACTCAAAATGTGCATTTAAATAAAAGATTATCAGGCTTTACCTGAGTGGCTGTCTCTAAAAAGAATTCCCCAGGCTTTTGCAGGTAGCAGTGTGGTCTGAGTCTCTCCTTCAGCTTACTACTAATCAGTTTCAGATGTCTAGAATGGCCCCTGTGGATCTCTGATATTTAGTTTTAGGCTTAAATGTGGGGGCTGCAATTATTGATCAGGTAAAACAGGATATTAATAGGATTGATTAGACTTAGCCTAGGTCATTAGTCCTTTTTCTCTCCCAGATGTAACAGAAATCAGTTATAGGCTGAATAGTTGGAATAATGAGATCCTTGTCACTTACAAGGTACTTGATGCTCCACATGTCAACACACTTGGATTCCAAATCCATAACACTTATTCTTAGTCATAAAGCAGAGCTATGCTGATCCAGAGCCATCTTTCTGGTTGAAGTCTAGAAACCAGTAGACTGAAGCATGACCTATCTTTGCTTATCTTTTACTGACAGCAGGTACTAGAATGTATCTTCAATTGTGGCATATAGGAGAAAGGATATCATATAAAATTGTATTAGGAAATATTCAAGTTATCATAATTCTCATGCATAGTACAGTGTTTATGTTGTATTACTCTAAAACTTCAAATAAATTTCATAAAAGTCTATCATAAAACGCTGTGGTTTCCCCATAGAATAGTTTTAAGAATTAAATAAGATGTGTTGTTTTATGTGGCCCAGTTTCTATACATAATGTTAACTGTATTGATTTTATCAGTTTCTGATATGCCTGAATAAAATAGCACTCAATTCTCAACTCCAGGGCAGGAGGAAATGAACTGACCGATAAGAAGCAGGGTTCTTTTGGTTTTCAAACTCATTTGTTTGTATCTCAAAAGTCTTTCTCTAAGGACCTCAGGTGTTTATAGAAATGAGTTACCAAGATTTTGGGCTTTCCCTTTATTGGGGTAGAATTGTTCTGAGAGCAGCTACCTACCAATGGCAGGTTTTCTTGTCTGTATTATTCTTTTCCTAAAATTTCTCCTGTTCTATGACCCATGTGACAGCCATGGGTGGATGCCTTATTTCTGTTGCTGTAATAAAATAATCTGTCACAAAAAATTAAGGGAGAAAGTGTTTAATTTCATTCACTATTTAAGGTTACATGATCATGGTGGTCAAATTAAGTAGCAAAAGCTCGAGAGAGCTGGTCAGACTGCACCCGGTGAAGAAAGAAGGGAGGTTGAAAAGCTACTTCTGTTCAGTTCTCCTTCTCCAAGGAGAAGATCCCAGCCAGGGAATAATACCATCTCTAGTGGGCAGTTCTTCCATGTCAAATAATCCAACCAGGATAATCACCATAGATGGACACCTTAGGGTTTCCTAGACTATGAGAAATTCTCCAGTTCTCATGTCTGAGAACTAATAATTTGTTTTATAAAGAGAAACTATAGAAATCTCTTTTTTATTCTACCTGAAAATATGATGCTCTGGTAGACATGTGCTGTCTAGGGCTATAGCTGATGCCTATGTCTCTATGTGTCTATGTTTTCCATGTGTCTATGGAAACCTTGGAATGCCATTATTGTGGCTAAGAAACTGGATACGTTAATTTTATGGTTTCAATTTAAATATCTATATATAACTAACACCTAAAACATTATAACCCTAGCCTCTATGATCTGTTGCTCAGGAATGTTTGATTAGTTTTTCCTTAACATCAGGGTAAATTTTAGTTATTCTGAAATAAATTAACAACAATATATCACTGCCATCTGTGTGTAACTTTCCCTTATTTCAAGGAATGGTACCAGGTGGCTAGTCAGACTGAAGGTCATTTGAAATGGAGATGTCTAGTTTCTTTAACACGTTAGTCATGTCACATGATGTTTTTCTGTAAGATGTCTTGTGAGAAGGCATATGATATATTGCTGAAAACATATACTTGAGAGAATGTGTGATGCTTAGAATATAAAAAAAAAATCTCACAAACAGTGAGAGGATGCTCTTACATTACTATGCCATGCAAGGCTTTGCTGGTCTTTACTGGTCTTCATTGGTCTTCACTTCATAGAGAGAAATGCCCAACAAACCACTCTGGTAATCTGGCTGCTTGCACTGACTTGTGCCAATTAGGCAGAGCCTTCTGTTTCTGCTGGATGTGTTGCCATTTCTGATCCATGTTTGGTATTTGCTATTGAACTGGACTGCTGGTATCCTGACAGCAAAGAGTGGAATTGCCCCAAGGAACTACTTATAAACAGGTCCACAACACCCTTTTCCTATTAATCTTCTTTTTCTCCTTCCTCTGGTCAGTGGATTAGAAGGGAGGTTGAAGTAACGAGAGGGGGTTGAATGGAGAAAAGAGGGAGGGAAGGGGGCTTATGGGTCTTTTGGGGAGGGAGGAAACGGGAAAGGGGAAATGATTTGGAATGTAAATTAAAAAAATAAAATAAAATAAATAATAAAAAAAAAGAAATATCTATGATAAACCAAACAATTGGCCAGAGAATGGTATGTAACTTTATATACTTACTTGATGTATTTATAGTCTAATGACTGTAAGCTACCTGGGTTTCTCCAACCCACCACAGTATCATCTAGCCAATCTAAAAATGTGTACATTCAATACATACATTTGAGCCTAGGTCCAAATATTCAAACCTAAGCCTGAATTTCAAATTTGGATAAATTTCTGAAATAGTTCATACCAGGATTCTGTAAATCACGCAACACTGTTGGCTTAGCCTATTCCCCAAGCATTTCAAAGACTAATACCAGAGATAAATGTTAAAAAAAAAAACCCAAAATAAAGTAGGTTTTGAAAAAACTTCAAGCCTATAGTCATTAAGGTTAAAGCATTCCCTCATACTCAATAGTTTGTACAACTAAAACCTCAAGCTGTTGTACTTACTATACTCTGGAGGTCCTACTACCTTACACATCTAAACTGAGAGACGGAGACTACAAGAGACTTCAGGATGAGATAGTTTTAATCTAGTCTAGGGTTTGGGGATATAGTATAAATCAACACTACCAATTTTCCAAATGGGAAATGTGCCAAGAGTCTTATGGGGTGATGGGTGGATGAGTCCTGTGCTTAGCAGAGTCATTTGTCACATGGCATGCTCTTTGATAAGCAGTTCTGTAGGGCAGGGTGTTACTCTACATTCTACTTGAAATAAGCTTTGGGCCCTACCTACATAGGATGGGGGGGGGTTACTGTACATTTTACTTAAATTGGCTTTGGGCCCTACCCACATATTACACCAATTTTACATGTAAAATTTGATATAACGTATGAAAGGAATATGAAATCATGTATTTGCTCCTCCTTAAAATTTAAAATGCTCTGAAAAAGGAAAGAAGGGATGAAGAAAATAAGGCAATGGAAGGGAACTGGCCAATGTTGAGAAGAAAAGTGGTGGAACACAGAGTGGTGCTGAGCCCAATGTTGCACATAAGTCAAAAACAGGTCCATCAGTTTTACAGTGTCACAATGCAAGATAAGCCTACAACTTCCCTCTTATGGCGTTTAGTTCATATAGGAAATTAAATTGAAAAAATCAGGATATTTGTTTGATGCCTACATATTTGTTTTTGTGTTGTTTGTCTTATTTATTCACTTTATATCCCAGTATCAGTCCCCCTCCTCCTGGCACACCCTCACACAGACCCTCCCCTCACTTCTCCCTCTCCTTTTCTTCTGAGTAGGGGTAGGTCCCCTCTGGGAACCCCGGCCCTACCCTGCACATCAAGTCACTGCAGGACTAGGCCTGTCCTCTCCCACAGAATCTACAGGCAAGCAGGCAGGCCGGCAGGCAGGCAAGCAGGCAGACAACAGATTCAGGGACAGTCTCTGGTCCAGTTATTGAGGAACCTACTTGAAGACCAAGTTGCACATCCACTACATATGTGCAGGGAGCCTAGGTTCAGCCCTTGCTCACTCTTTGATTGGTGGTTCTGTCTCTGGAAGCCTTCAAGAATCCAGATAAGTTGACTCTATTAGTCTCCCTGTGGAGTCCCTGGCCTCTTTGGGTCCCATAATTCTTCTTCCAACTCTTCCATAAAACTTCTTAAGCTCCATCTCATGTTTGACTGTGGGTTTCTGGATCTCTTTTTATTGGCTGCTAAGCAAAGCCTCTCAGAAGACAGTAATGATAGGCTCCTATCTCCAAGCATAACAAAATATAAGTGATTGGTTTTTTTCCCCCATTGGATGGGTCTCAATTTGAGCCAGACATGGTGGGCCATACTCTCCATCTCTACTCTATCTTTGTCTCTGAACATCTGATAGGCAGGAAACATTGTAAGTTGAGGCTTTTATAAGTGGGTTGTTGTCCTATTCCTCCACTGAGAGACTTGCCTCAGTACAGGAAGTGGCCATTTTAGGGTTGAAATCCCCCACTCCCAGGAGTCTCTGCTAGAGCTTTTTTTTCTGAGCCAACATGCTTAGGTCAAACTCTAGTCTCCATTCATGTGAACAATGTCCTGACACAAGTCCTTATCTGATTACTGGCCTCTTCTCACTAGCCTAGGATCTGTGCAAAACTCCTGAATCACATTTTATCATTATTAGTAGTTATTAATCTCATAGATACAGAAGACTAACATTTGCAATTATGATGGTTTGAATAAAAATGGCCCTCATGGGTTCAATGTTTTAATACTTGGTCTCCAGTTAATAGAGTTATTTGGAAATACTAAGAAGTGTGGCCTTGTTGGAGGCATAAATCACTGGAAGAGGACGTCAATGTTTTAAAAACCCATGCCATTCCCAGTTAGCTGTCCCTCTGCTTCCTACATTGTGAATAAGGATGCAAGTTCTCAGGTACTGCTATAGCACCATGCCTGCCTACCTGATGCTATGTTTTCCTGTTGAAGTGATGTTTCTTTACACTGTGTGAAGATTTTTCTCTGTCCTTTTTTTTTGCCTGCCTAAGGCACTTTCTGATTGATTAAAATAAAAATCCTATGATCTATAGCAAAAAGCAGGATAGTAAGGTAGGGCATTCGGTGAGAGAACTCTGGGAAAGACTGAGAGGCAGGAGATTTTCCATGCAGACTCAGAGGAAGTTGATGTGTGAAACTGAGGAGAGGTAACAAATCAACCATGTGACAGAATTTAAACTAGGATTAATGGGATAATTGAGTTACTAGCTAGCTGGGTATCAAGCCTAGGATAAGGCCAAAAGCATCATAAGTAAAAATAAGTCTCCATGTCACTAATCAGGAACAAGGGAGTGAACAGAAAAGCTCCTTCTTTTATTCATGATCACGATAGTCATGAATTCTGTCATTGTAAAAGCAAAACAAAAAACAAACAGAATCAAAACTATAAAACAAACAAACAAACAAAGTATTGGCTTCTTTGGTCACAGTGTTTTGTTATAACAATAGAAAAATAAATAAGGCAACAGTGGACTGTTGCCTTCCCTTTGAAAACTTCCTGTTTGTATTTCATAGCCATAGTGATTGTTGTTAATTGGCACTGTTGTCTTCAAAGAATATCCTCCTCCTTTGCAAAGTTGTTTTCAACCAATTTTTGAGTTCCATGAAATAGAAAAGTTGCCTTCAGACTATCAGAGTTGACCTGATGAGCAGTGATTTGTCAGGTGTATCCTAATTTTTATCTCTTATCTCAACTGCTGTTGCCTTTTCCCATTATATGTTGAGGAGAAAAATAAAAGGTAAGTTAAAGTTCAAACACCGAAGTAAATGTTGTCATGTGTCCAAAATCTAGTCAGTGATAGAGCTGAGATAGCCAACCCCTCAAGTCTGCCTGCCATTATTTTTCATTTATTTCTGATAATATATTTGCTTTTGTAAGTTTTGGTAAATACAATATTGATTTTGTGTCTGACTAACAAGTAATTAATGATCATACATTCTTAAAGTAGTATGTGTATGAAGTCTGCCTGTTAGAGATCTGCTTTTGGCTGTCAATGTATAACAACATCACTTGCAGCTTAAATATTTGCACATTTAAAAAAATGAGGCATAATTGTGGGAAATTTTTCATCTATTTACCTGTAGACATTTGGAATTTTACCAATGTGGATCTTATCATCTTAGCCTGAGCACTCTTCTGGTTTCCTCATACCTCATCCATCCATACTCAGAGATAACCTCAAGTTTACCCTGTAAAATAAAAGAAGCAGTGTTTGCAAGCCTAGAGGGGGAACTCAGAACAGCTAACAGGGGAGAAAGTATGTGAAAAACACAGAGAACAGAAAAGACAACCTTGGCCAACCCAAGAATGTGGCTTGAATGAAGTGAGGGTTAAACTATGGGGAATTCCTATGGGCAATTAAAGAGGAATGCTGAAGAAGAAAGGTTAAGCCATATAAATGACTATTTTTGTGCCAAATGAATTTCAGAGGCAAAATTAACCTAGAGTGACAAATCTGACAGACCAGAGGTTTGATATTTCTTGTAAACCACAAAAATGTCCCTCTGCAAAATGGGAAGAGACGCACTGGCTTGTATTTCAGCCTACATCTTTTTTTTTAAAATCCCATTTAGTTCAATTTGTTTTGCCCATATACTTTTGGATATGAGGCTATCCACTGGAGGACAGCTGACCTACTTACTGGGACTTACAGCCTTAAGATAACTCATTCTCCTTCTCTCTGGAATTTTCAATTGACACACTTCTCGTCTCTGGTTGGGACTTTGTGTACAGCTACCCCTGTCATCCTGGGATTTTTCTCTAGCTTGAGTGTGCATGGATCCTGTGCGTATTGTCATAACTTCCCTGAGTTTGTGCAACTGCCTTACTGATTCCCACAAACATTTTCTCTTTAGTCATCCTGTGGCTCTAACTCTTAAAATTTTTTATTCCTACCTCTTCCTGGATGACATCTTGTTTTGGGACAGAGAGGCCATTATATAGATGACCATGTTAGAGTTTGATCGCTCCATAGTTTTTATCTACTCCATATTGAGCAGTCATAGATCTGTATGTAATTGCCATTCACTGTAAAAGAGACTACTTCTCTGATGAGGGTTGACAGATGCACTAATCTATGCATATAACAATAAATCATTAGAAGTTGTTTAATATTTAGCAGACTAATAGTAGTAAGTTATTCCCTATATCCTATGACCATAGATTCTTGGGTGCCTCCCTTATCCCAGGTCCCTGTCTTATCCTGGATATGCCCACCAGCTCCTCACCCCTGTCAGTTTCATCCGTATGGGTTTTTCAAAATGTCTTTGGTGTTAGTTATTTCTCCCTGTACTCTATTCTTTGCCCTGCCGTCTCATCTCCTGTTCCAGTCAACCAGTTTTCTACCATCATTTCACTTTCCCTCCTTATAACACTGCATCCTATAGCCTTTCCACTGAACCATGCCCCCAGGGTCCCTTACTAGTTTCCTGACCTTTAGAGGTATTACAAACAAAGAACATCTATCAAAAGATACAAAGCTAGCATTCACAGATACTAAAAAGAATCAAATACTTGTCTTTCTCATCTGGATCACCTCAATCAGAATGTTTGTTTCAAGCTCCACCAATTTTACCTGAAAATTACTTAATTTTGTTCTTTTTAACAGCTGAATAATATTCCATTCTATAAATGCTTCGCAATTTTATTATCCATTCATCAGCTGATAAACGTTTAGATTGTTTCAACTTCCTTCTACTGTGAATAGAATAGCAATGAATATAAATAAGCAAGTATCTCTGTAGTAGAATATGAAGTTTTTTGAGTATATGACCAGTAGCCCAATGGTAATATGGTTAGATAATGTGGTGGATACATTTCTAGCTTTTTTGAGGAAACCCTGTATTGATTTCCATAGTGACTGCATCAGTTTGCACTCTTATCATCAGTGAAGAAATGTTCTCCTTTCCCTACATCCACAGCAGCATTTGACATAAACAGTTGTTGTTTTTTTTTTTTTAATTTTAGCCTTCTTACTGGGATGAGATGAAAACACAAAGCAGTTTTAATTTGCATTTCCTTGATGTAAGAATGTTAAACTTTAATTTCTTTTCTAATTTATTTTGACAGAGCCTCCTTGTATAGCTCTATCTCTCCTAGAATTCATTATGTGGACAAGACTGGTCACAAATTTAAAGATATTCCTGCCTATGACTACAGAGTATTATGATTAAAGGCATGTATAATCACACCACACTTTTTCCAGCCTTCTGTAGTTTATTTCTAGAGAACTATCTGTTTACTTCAATGACTCATTTCTTTTTTTTTCAGTCTTTAAAAGTTTTATGTGTGAAAACTTTTATTTTATTTTCTATATTTTTTTTTATTTACATTCCCAATGATTTGCCCTTTCCCAGTTCCTCTCTCCCCGAAAGTCCCATAAGCCCTCTACCCTCCACCTGTTCCCCATTCAACCCCCTCTCTCTTCTCTGTCCTGGTATTCCCCTACATCCAGTCTTTCCAGGACCAGGGGTCTCTCCTTCCATCTTCTTGGAAATCTATTGATAGGTGAATTGTGTCTTGGGTATTCTGTTTCTGGGTTAATATCCCCTTATCAGTGACTGCATACCATGTGTATTCTTTTGTGATTGGGTTACCTCACTAAGGATGATATTTTCCAGTTCTGACCATTTGCCTAAGAATTTCGTGAATTCATTGTTTTTAATTGCAGAGTAGTATTCCATTGTGTAAATATACCACATCTTCTGAACCCATTCCTCCGTTGAGGGACATCTGGGTTCTTTCCAGCTTCTGGCTATTATAAATGAGGCTGCTATGAACATAGTGGAGCATGTGTCCTTATTGCATGCAGGGGAAGCCTCTGGGTATATGCCCAGGAGTGGTATAACAGGATCCACTGGGAGTCTCATGCCCAGTTTTCTGGGGAACCTCCAGACAGCTTTCCAGAGTGGTTATACCAGCTTGCAATCCCACCAGCAGTGGAGGAGTGTTCCTCTTTCTCCACATCCTTGCCAACAGCTGCTGTCTCCTGTGTTTTTGATCTTAGCCATTCTGACTGGTGTGAGGTGGAATCTCAGGGTTGTTTTGATTTGCATTTCCCTAATGACTAAGGATGTTGAACATTTCTTTAGGTGCTTCTCAGCCATTAGATATTCTTCAGGTGAGAACTCTTTGTTTAGCTCTGTACCCCATTTTTTAATAGGGTTATTTGGCTCTCTGGAGTCTAACTTCTTGAGTTCTTTGTATATATTCTAAACCAAGTCATTTGATTTCTTGATATTTAAGGTTTCTATTTCAAATTATTTCTATATTGACTGACACTGTTAGATGTATATCTAGCAGGTACACTGTTTTTTCCTATTAGGCAGGCTGCCTCTTCACTTGAGAGATGGTGCCTTCGACATAGGAATGTTCAATTTTATGAAATTCTAATTATCATTGTTGGCCTTAATTCTTGTGCGACTAGGATCCTATTCCAAAATCCTGTCCTTGGGTCTTTAGGTTCAAGTTTATTCCCTAGTGTCTCCTTTATCAGATTCAGGGTTTCAGGTCTTATGTTGAGGTAGCTGATCCATTTAGAGTTAAGTTTTGAACTGGGTGAGAGATAAGAATCTAGTTTCATTCTTCTAAGCTGCCCGGTTAGGCTGACACCGTTTGTTGAAGAGGATGTGTTTTTTTCTCCAATGTATATTTATAGCCTCTTTATCAAAACTCAGGTGGCTCTAAGATTGTAAGATTATATGGAGACTTTCAAGTCCATTTATCAATAATTTTGTTTTATGTCAATACCATGCAGTTTTTATTATACTTTGTAGTATAACATAGAATCTGAAAACATGGTATCACCAGTAGATTTTTAAAAATATTATTATGGAGCTGGAGAGATGGCTCAGTGGTTAAGATCACTGACTGCTCTTCCAGAGGTCCTTAGTTCAATTCCCAGCAACCACATGGTGTCACAACTATCTGTAATGGGATCTGACACCCTCTTCTGGTATGTCTGAAGACAGCTATAGTGTACTCATATACATAAAATAAATAAATCTCATAAAATATTATTATGGATTTTTAAAGATCTTTTGTGTTTACGTATGAAGTTTATGATTATTTTTCAATTTCTGTGAATAATTGCATTGGAATTTTGTTGAAACTGTGGACTGATTTTGGTAGACTATCTCCCAATATTAATCCTACAAAATTATGATCATCAGAAATCTTTCTATATTATTACTATCTTCAATTTATTTTTCAACTGTCTTAAAAATTTCCTTGTATATATCTTTCAATCCCTTCCTTGGAAATAGTAAAAAGATGGATTCTGTGGATTTTCTAATGGATTTTCTAATCTATTCTATGTTTCTTTATTGGAGGATTAATAATACTAATATGAAAAGTTATTGAACAATGTGGTTTTCCTGTCATTTTGTTGTTTTATGATTGATTTGTAGATTTCCTTAGATTAGCCAAATTCTTAATTAAATTCTTTATTTCAAGTACTCTTTTAGGTGTGTTTATCCTTATCTTTGGTCCAAATAATTCCTTCCAGTATCTTCTGGAGAATTGGCTCAGTGTTATGAAATCAATGCCTGAAATCTGTTTTTATCATAAAAAAATTTCCCTTTCTTTTTCAATTAGGACTAATATTTTTGCTGGGTATAGTAGTCCAGTCTCTTATCCATGGTCTTTCAAAATGAATAGAAAATAAGTTCAAATCTCTTGCTTTTAAAATCCCCAGTGAAAAGTTAGCTGTCACTCTAATGGGCCTACTTTATACATGGGTTGGTCTCTCCTACAGTTTTCAACAGCCTTTCTTTGTTCTATATAGTTAGTGTTTTGACTATTATATCTAATGGAAAGTTTCTTTTGAGTCCAGTCTATCTGGTGTTCTGTATGTTTACATATTTCACCTTGATAGGCATCTCTTTCCTTGGATTTGGAAAATTTTGTTCACTTATTTTGTTGAAATTATTTTCTGTGCCTTGATCTGGGTTTGGCCCTTCTATACCTATAATTAGTAGGTTTTGCCTTTCTACAGTGTCCCAGAGTTCTTGTATGTTTCATTTATTTTTTGTTTCATTTTAAATTGATGTAACATTTTTTTTGACTGAATGATCCAATTTTTCTTCCTCGTATAAAGATCTGATATTCTCTCTTCCACTTGATCCATTCTACTGCTGAGGTTTTCCTCTGAGCTTTTTATTTGACTTTGTAAATTTTTCTTCCTATGTTTTGTTTCACCTTGCCTTTTCTTTGATATTCTCATTATTAAATTCAATCTTCATATCTTGAATTATCCTGCATATATATATATGCAGGATATATATCCCTTCCTTGGGATATATATATATATATCCCTGAACATAGATATTACTATTATTTTGAAATATTTGTCTTCTAGCTCATCTAAGTTGCTTTTCTCAGGTACTACATTTTAGAGGGGAAATGTTATCTTGGATATTCATGTTGTTTGTGGTTTTCTGATGGGATGAAGGCTTCTGGAGTTCGGTCATTGGTATTGTTTGCTGGTATGGATTTCTTGTCCCTCCTGTGTTGAGTGAGTATTTGGATCTGTTTCTTATTCTAACTTGTCAAATTGTAGAGTAGCTCGATGGAGCTTATAGCTCAGTCTTGGTGCAACCCAGTGTTGTCTGAATTTGATATCAGAAGTTGTCCAGGGACAAGGTAACCCTTCTATATTGAGGAGCAAAGCTTCTTTGGAGTCAAAAGATTCCCACAGCCTAACCTCAGGAGACAGGGGAAGTATACATGACTCATTTCAGATGGCAGAAGTAGGTAGAATGGAGGCAGGAATATGGCAACCCTGCACAGAAAATGAAAATGGCCAATAGGTGGGCATGTGGTCCTCGGGCAGTCTTCCTGGAACTATTCCGAAGGTTGTGGAATCTGTAAGAGGTGGAGCCTTGTCGGATGATGCAGACCATAAGGGACAAATCTTGATGACTTTTATTTTTAGCTTACTTCCTGTCTACTGGATGCAGTGCCAGCAGCTACTAGATGCTCATGGCCAGAATGCTCTGAATTCTTTCAGTCTATAAGCAAAAATACATCCTAACCTTCTAAATTTGCTTCTTGTTAAGTATTTTGTCACAACAAAAAGAAAGATAATGAATACATTAATATAATAAGCATTTGTTAAGTCAACTTCTTGAACTTGCTTCAAGTAATAGAGACTTGTTTGACCAACCACAATCAGAAAGAAACAGTAAATAAGCATCTTAAATCTTTCTAATAAACCAGCCAATTGTCCTCCTTTGTAAGACACAGGGAGGGAACTCAGACACACCCTGTGCCAGTTCCCATGAAGTGGAAAATGGACATCACAGAAGAAAAAGCAATAGCTTCAGGGTAGTCTCTTCTAGATGCCAGCTTGATTGAACATAATTTTCACTTTCTGTGAAGAGACTTATATCTTGGCATTGTTGCCCAAGGACCACACCAAAAATTTATAACAGAACATTGAAGCTAAGAGGGGGGAAATTATACAGACAGCTTACAAACAAATATGTTCATTCTTCCTACTTCCCGTGTCACCCAGACCCACGACCTACTGATGCTGGAACACACACAAGAATGTAACCCTTTTTTTCTCCTTAGGGGATTTCTGGGCAAAAGCAATTTGTTAAAATCTGCCCTTTTCCAGGAGTTTTTAAATATGAAGATATAAAGCCAAGAATGAGTTTTTCCTGAACGCAAATTTCATAGCTAAATATGAACTTTAAAGTTCTGGTGTTTTATAGCATCCAGTACTGCTTCATTTGCTTGTCTTTGTGATGATTTGTATATCATAGAATAATTTATAATGAATCTAAATTGTTAAGTAGCATGATAAATATTTTCTTTTGTTCTGAATAGAAATCAAAACTTTGATAACAAACACCATTATCATGGTGATGCTCATTTTATAATATAAAGATTTATTACTTGAGTTGTTATTGGGTTGTTTGTTGTACTTCCATGAAGTACTATGGCATTGTTTAAAGTAGACTTGGGACAGTGTCCATTGTTCACATGAGAAACTCTAGGGTAACCAGTTAATTATTTTTAAAAGAAGAAACATAACTGGTATTCTTAGGAGAGGTGCATAATCATATAATACAAACACACCAAACTTCAAATTAATAACATGATCTTCAATAGATTAAGAAATAAGTAAACTTATAGCAGGTCTGGGGGATGAGAAGTTACTCACAGATTAAAAGAAATTGTCATCCAAGAAAAGAGATGACTAAGGCATTGTATTGCTCAAAGAAGCTAATTTGAAAAGGCTGCATACTCAGCCTGATATTGGTGGTGCATGCCTGCAGGCAGAGGTAGGCCGATCTCTTGTGAGTTCAAGGCTAGCCTGGTCTGCATCATGAATTACAGACAGCAAAGGCTACATAAAGAAATCATGTCTCAGGAAAAACTAACAAACAAACAAACAAACAACTAGCAAAGCTGCATTACACTCTGAATAAGGCAGCACTAAGCAGACAGGATATAAAAATACTTGTCACTGGGGTTAGGAGAGAAGACTAGTGGAATATGTGCAATGCATAGGAATCTTAGGGTAGTTACACAATTTTGTTTATTCTTCCAATAATTAGTGCATGTTAGTAGACATTTGTCAAAGCTGATGCAAGATATCACACCCAGAATGAGTCTACTATATTCTGTGAAGTTAGGATGACAATAACAAGCCTGTGTAGGTTCCTTCTTTACAATAACCTTTTGCTCTGATGGGAGGAACTGCTAATGGGGAGGCAGGAAGCTCATGAGAATTACTTCTACTTTCTGATCAGTTTTTGTTGGGAAGCTAAAGGACTCTACAAGAAAGTTTGTTAACTGTTTTTAATTATAATAATCTGAAGTCTTCAAAATATCAAAGACTAAGAAATGAAAGAAACTGAAAGAAAAGAAGGTCCATTAACAACTAAGAGCAATGATGTTGGGAATTGGGTTTTTGTTGGGGGAAAAAAAGATAGTTTCAGAACATTGAATGGATACTAGGAGCTAAGTTGGTATAATGAATCCATGTGTCAAAATGAAAGCCTTATAAGTGCCCTCCAGGTGCTACAACTGAGGCCTGTCCCAGCCCTAAGGGAGAAATTAGGTATGTTGTAACTAAAAGGGAAATATAACAGAAGAGCCTTTAGATTGTATTAAATGCCATACTAAGTATAAGATAGCTTACACTAAACACATACTCATTAAGGACTCACACTTGCATGATGAAGACCACAAACAAATGACAGGAGGGTCAGGGTTGGGATGCTCTCCTTTACCAAAGCAAAAGCAAAAAAAAAAAAAAAAAAGATTTAGGATGAGGCAGAACAGTCAAGTGGGTGGGGCTTCTTCAGGGTGCCTGCAAACACTGTTTCCTTACCTGGTTTAGAGGACATTTGCTAAACATGATTTATTAAATGATTTTTTTATTTTGTGATTTTTTTTCTACAACCCTATGCTATTTTTAAATAAATAATTGAAACAGTCGATTTATGATGAGATTCAATGGAACGGAGGAAATCATTGGAGGTATCAACAAAATCTGCATTAAGTCAATATAATGGAAAAGTTGTGAAGAAGACGACAAAGAAGAACAGAGATAGTAAATGTAAATGGCTTTATTTTCTGAGTTTTTCTTATAAAGGGAATCATGGGGTGAAGGGAAAAGTGGTTGCTTGGTGGGTAGATGGAGTTGGTTTTTCTTTTTTTTTTAAATTTTTTAATTTTTTTATTTTCTATATTCTTTATTTACATTCCAAATGATTTCCCCTTTCCTGGTTCCCCCCTCCCCGAAAGTCCCATGGAGTTGGTTTTTCTTTTCTTTTCTTTTCTCTTTTCTTTTCTTTTCTTTTCTTCTTTTCATGTTATAAACTGAAGGTATGCTAGCCAGTTTGTATGCTACTGGTGAAGTCTGTCTGAAGAAGAAAACATAACTTTGCAGGGGTGAGTCTATGTACAAGCAATCGCGAGGTTCTTTTGTAAAAGTGGGGTAGGGTAGACTCCAGGTTGGGTATGGAGTTTCCCATTTATTATCTGTAGCCATGATTTTTACGGAAACCACGATCTGATATGCCTATATGTAGGGAAATGAGGTGGATCTTCTGAGGGAAGAGATTCAATATAGAGATGGAAAGATAGTAAAGGCTGTGTATACTTAGATCAGTGGCTCTCAACCTTCCTAATGCTACAACCCTTAATACAGTGTCTCATGTTGTGGCAACCTTGTAAACTTATTTTAACTAATATTTTATAAATGTAATTTCGCTACTGTTATGAATCATAATGTAAATATCTGTTTCCAGATGGTCTTATGTGACCCTTGTGAAAGAGTCGTTCAACCCCCAAAGAGGTTGAAACCCACAAGTTAAGAACAGATGGCTTAGAGACCTGAGTCTTCACAAAGATCTATGTATGTGAGAGTGCCACACAGAAAATTCGCTCTGAGGTGTAGGGAGAGGTCCTGAGTGTGCAGGGCTCTTGCAGCATGTAGGAGATGAATGACATACATATATCTGGGGATGAAGCAAGCTAACCCGGTATCTTGAAAAGCGCAGGTGTGGGGAGACATCCTTGAGCATCAGCCTCACTCTGCTCTCATTGCTTGGCAGTCTGTTAAGTCCAGTGACTTAGGCACAACTTGGAAAAAAAAAGAAAGGAGGAAACCTCAAATTAGCTAAAAGTAAGTTTCACTTCTACAAGGTAAAAATTGTTCCACTTTGCACTAATATAGAAAATAAATATATTTGTTGGACATTTGAATTTTAAGAGGAAATGTGAATCCATAATATGTGCTCAGTAAGTTCTAATGGAGGCATCTAATATTTTATATCACCTATTTAATAAAAAATATAAATTTACACATATTCAACAGTTACATGTAGAATTTTTATTATCAGGCATTTATTTTAAAAGGAGTAAAATAAAAACTAAAGGCAAAATATATTTTACTACCACATATAGAATTTGTGGCAAATTTAAATAGAAAATATTTTTCAATCGTTTTAGAGAAGGTAAGATTTCTGTGGACTAATCAAATCCTTTATCTATTCTCAGACATTTGAATGGCAGGAGTTGTTTGTTTGTTAATAAGAACACATAGTTGGGTAAAAAATGCTTAAAATACATTCAGATCTAATCAAATTTAAACATTTTAACTTTCATAATTGTTCTTCATAGACATAGTTTTTACTAAATATTTTGGCTCACAGGTGAATTTGGAAAAAACAGAAATAATCAAGCAAGCATCCATTTCATTTATCATCAATACCAAGCACAGGCCTCAATATGCCAATCACAACTCAGCTACCAATATGGTTAAGCAGACAGCACTCTTTGAAATGAAATAAACATGATGGAAAGAAAGCCCTGGAATATTTACAAATGTCAAGAATGAGTCAATATTCTAAGGTCTCAGACAGGTTAAAAATGTTTCCTCTGATCACTGGAGAAGGCTTCATAGACACGAAGAACTTTGGCCAGGTCTACAGAGATGTAAGTGTGCATCAAAGAGCAGAGCAATGAGAAGATGGTTAGGAGGAGCCTGAGCTGCTTCAGACGTGTGGAATGTGTCACTCATCTCAAGCTATTCCACAGACACATACTGTTTGTTATGAGTACACAGAGTGATGGGGCCTGTTTTATTTTCAGTGAATATACATCTGCTCTTAAATGCCTCCCACCCCAATGTGATGATTCTTTCTGTAGAAATTCCTGTTTTTCAGTCTTTTCAACCTGCAAGGTGGAACAGAGTAGGAATACGGGGGAAAAAATGAATCAAATATTGTTCCATACCTCTGCCCATTACCTTAAGACATTCACAGCTCTGGTTCCCTAAGGAGAACAAAGGAAACTCACTATACTATGTTCTGTAGTGCAAGACAGTAGAGGGTGCTATGGGATCAAGAAGGGGCCCTGGTTATATGTGAAGAGGTCAGGGTTCATGAGGAACTTTCTGGACAAATAATTCATGAAGTAGGGTTAAGCTATAAAGTGAATTTTTGAGTTGTTGCAAGCTGAGGAAATACTATAGACAACAGTGTGCATGATCAGTCATTGGCATATGTTATAAAGCCACAATGATCTTGCATTCGTAGATTATAAAAGGAAAGGTAGACAAGTAGGGAGGAGGTTGATAGCTGTGCTTTTGTTTCCTGCAATGGAGTGTAATTGTATCAGAGGCAATGTGTTGCCGCTGGAAAGTTTCTCACAAGAGAGTACTGCATTGAATTCAGAAGGACTCAACTTTGGCTTAGTGAAAGATATGTGTAAGGAAGGAGATAGTAATATAAATCATACTTTGTAATATTTATCAACTCCGTTGAAGTACACTAACTGAGATAAAGAACAAAGGGATTGTTAGAAAAGAGAGAGAGGACAAGATAGACAGAAAGCCCAGAAATCTCATTACTCCTGACCCATGCATGGCTTAATACATAATGACCCAGATTTCTTTCAACAATGGAGTGAGGGATCACATCAATTTTCATCACAACATCCCTGGCCCTGATGAAAGCCATTATCAACAGCCACTATTACTATTGAGTAGGGCAAGTGTTCTGTGTAAATAACACAAATGCGCTGTTGTGCTGTCTTTGTACACAGCAGAATTTATTGGCATTGCTAAATACAAAACTTAGATAATACATAGATTCTAACATCAAATGTTTGTCATGCTCTGCAATTGATAGCATAAAAAAAACCAAGTAATCTTCCCAGGAGAAATTATATCAATTCCTTATAATACTACAGGGAATGTGCAATGTAATAGTTGCATTTAGGAGGACAAAAGTGACTCCATTAGTGAACAAGAGTCAGGGAACTCAGGAAAGGGCCTTGGTGATTAAGGGTTTGAGAATTCTCAGATTTCCCCCTCACACTTTCTTGCTATACTTGGCACAAATGTGAAGTGATTGTGTGTGTTTTGTGTGCAAATTAGGAGAATGTAAAGACATGACACTCAATAAAGTAACTCCAAAACGTTTTTCAACACAAGGAAAAGATTTTACATTAAATTTTATTCTTCATAGTAGAAAAAGACTACTCACTACATTAATTTTTGGTGTACTCTAGACATAAAAAAATTTGTTCACACAGTGTTTCCAACACAAAACAAATGGATTAAGAAGATAATGGTGATGTGGAAGATTTTCTTTACTTTAATTGTTCAGATTAGTTTCTTAGTGTTAGGATTCTGTCTAAGCTCCACCCCACAGTTACCTGGCAACAGCCAAGTAGGCCTGGCCCACTATAAAAAGGGCTGCTCAGCCACTCCTCTCTCTCTTACAACTCTTGCCTCTCTTATTCTCACACTCTCCTAGCCTCTCTCTTGCCCCCTTTTGGTTGGGCTCTCTCCTCCTCTCCCCTTCCCCACGTGGTTATGGCCTGCTTCTGCTTCTCTACTCTCTCCCTCTCTCTGACTTTCTCTGCCTCTACTACCCCCTTAACTCCCCTCCCCATGCCCTGAATAAAGTCTATTCTATACTATACCACGGTGTGTCTGGTCCCTCAGGGGGTCCCTCAGGGGGAAGGGATGCCTCGGCATGGGCCCGCCGAGGCACCTCCTTTCCCCACACCGCTGCAGAACATATTCTCTTAACCTATTTCTCTTTTTATGATCACAACGTTTAGTGCAACTTTTCTGATCAGTTTTGGAACATTTCAATTAGCTTCCACTAGTGTTTCATGCAGTATACTCAATGCCATAGGATCTCAAATACACAAAAGAAAAATAGACAGTCTATCTAAGTGCTTGCTATTTCACAGGGTGTGGGGGGGGGCAAAAATTTACTAATTCATGAAAGAGATAGTTCTAAATGGGGTTCTAAAGTATATGCCCGTGGTTGAGTGTTGCTTTTCATTTTTGTATATTTTCCAGAAAGAACGCTGAGGTTGTTCTCTGCCAATAATTCCTATTCCTTGGGGAAGAGGTGGTTGACACTGAAAAAAACCACATACCCAACTCCAGGCCCATTCTCATGCTTAACTCTACAAGCCCCTTTCTAATGCCCCTGGGTGGAGCAAACCAGAGGCCCAGCAAAACTTGCAGATAGTAGGAGAAGAGTGAGGATTTAGGGGGATGGGGTTGTTGGTCCTAACATAAGCAATGTTATGGTCCAGTGAGGAATTCATTCCACAGAGATTAATAAAACTGTCAATGTGCCACCGGACCAATCCATATAAAAGAGGACCAGTCACTAGTGTTTTTCTTGATTTTCTTTTGAGTTTTATTTTTTAA
The DNA here is from genome assembly GCA_036184795.1 of Tokudaia tokunoshimensis. Taxonomy (NCBI): domain Eukaryota; kingdom Metazoa; phylum Chordata; class Mammalia; order Rodentia; family Muridae; genus Tokudaia; species Tokudaia tokunoshimensis. The sequence goes on along the minus strand of BTHU01000005.1, from coordinate 66,076,998 downwards.
TTAAAGATCAGAAATGACTGCAGCAGATGTACAGTCTAATCATCTCATTTACTTCTGTAATAATTCCCTAGTACCCTTTCTCAACTTCTCTGCACAAATGAGAACCTGAATCCTTCATGTCTCTGAAAATATCAATATGAGTTTTAGGTTAAGCAAACCATCTGCTTTCTGTTGCTATGATAAACATCATGAGGAGAAGGAAAGTGGAGTGGAAAGGATTTATTTGACTTACACTTCCACACCATAGTACATTGTGAAATGAGGTCAGGACAAAAACCTGGAGGCAGGACCTCAAGCAGAGACCATGGAAGAATGCTGCTTGCCGGCTTGTTCATCATGGCCTGTTCAGCCTCTTTTCTTACACAACCCAGGACATAACCCTGCCCAAGGGTGGCTCCACCACAAATTGACTGAGCCATCCCACATTAATCATTAGTCAAGGAAATGTGCCATAGATTTGCATACAAATTAATCTGAAGGGGAATAGCCTCATTTAAAGGTCTTTCCAAATGACCTTTGCTTATGTCAAGCTCACAAAAACCTAACCAGCCTAATCATTTAGAAGATATTTTCTTAACACAATAGTCCCACTCTTCACAATTGTTAGCATGTATATACATATGTGTGTACATTTATGCGTATATAAAATGACTATTAATATATATAAGTATATATATACATTTGAATCAGTTATTTGAGAATGCATTTACATTTATAATAATCCTTTCCAACACAGCACTAGGATAAAATGAACATTCAACAAATAATTAATTGGACAAAAATTATTAGAATAGTTGTTACAAGAAAATGAACTAAATCACTATCTTCCCCTGAATTCTACAAATAACTCATTAGACTTGGTATATATCTGATCTATTATCTATCTATCTATCTATCTATCTATCTATCTATCTATCTATCTATCTATCTATCTCCTACCTATCATCTATTTGCTATGTATTATCTATTTCTACTATCTGTGTTTATCTCCCTGTATTATCTATCTATCTATCTATTTACATATCACCTATTATCTATCTCTTTATCTCTCTATCATCTATTTCTCTATCTAATCTATATATCATCTGTCTATCACTTATGTTCATCATTCTCTCTATCATCTATCTTCTATCATCTGGCTGTCTAGATATGTCTACCTATTAATATATTTTTATGTATCTCTCTATCAATTATTTATTTATATATATATGGTTTTGTTACAATAAGCATGTATTCATCCATCATCTATATCTCTTTCTAACATCTATCTCTATATGATTTTGGAACAATAAACATATTTTCAGCTTAAAATATTTGAAAAAGGAAATGCATCCTTTTTCAAAATATCAATGGTTACAAACTTAAGCTGCTAGAAATTCTTTCTTTTAGCTTTGTTTTTATAACCTCTCCCTTTCTAGTGGGAGGTGAATCTTAAACTTTTATACATGCTTACACTGTTAGATAAGCACACATGGTGCGCTTGGAGATTTGATTTATTCTGCATTGAGGTCACAAAATAGGTGGGGCAATAAAATATTAACAGACAAATATGTGATTGCAATATTAAGATAGAAAATAAAAATGTCAGAGCTCAGGTATTTTTCATGGCCACAGATGTGTGATCTTCTCTATTAAAAGCTTTTTCCAATGTTTCATTAAAGAAATACATTACATGATTTTTTCCCACTGTGTTTTCACATGAAAGGAAAAATATAAATGCTCCAAAAATCCCTTGCACTCATCTTGGCCACAGAGATTTAGTTGAAATATTATTAACAGCCAGTAAAACCCAGAAGACATTTATCTTTCAGGGCTTGTCTGAAGTGGCACTTCTCGCGGATGAATTTCTCAACACCTAGTTGTAATTCGTCTGACATCACTTCAACAAAAACAATATGGTCATATCAATAAGTGTGTCAGGGAAAAGAGCAGCTTCAGAAAATCCTGCTGTAATCCTTCTGGGTACAGTCTCCAGCTGGGCCTGACATGGAGTCACCCGAGGGTCAGGTGGAAGACAGTGGTTACTTCCAAGATGGCTTTGTTTGAGTCAAACGATCAGCCTCTCCTGTTTTATCTTGCAGCTTGTGGAGACGGTTTATGTTTCTCACGAGGGCAGCCAAATAATGCAGTGGTAACTCAAGCCTGTTCATCTTCTGGCCACGGGGTGTGTTACATTATACTTCATGCTTCACCCAGAGGACCCAGAAGATGATGTAATTAGAAACTGCTCTGTCCTGCTCCTCAGCCAAGGTCCGTTTTTCAGATTAGCATTGGAAACCTTACCATTGAAATGTGTGTTCCATCTAAGGCTTGGTAGTAGAATTCATAAAGTTACTTCCATTGCTCCTTTGTGTGTGTGTGTGTGTGTGTGTGTGTGTGTGTGTGTGTCCCTCCTTCTCTCTGACTCTCTCCCTCCTTCTCTTTCTCTCTTTGCATGCAGGTATGTGTTTTCTTGTATGGTATCTCCAGGTGAAGGTCATTATTTTCACCCTCCAACCCAACATTACTTCTGTGCCTGTATCTTGGGGACACCAGCTTTTCATGTTACTTTCAGTGAAAGTTGTAGCCCTTGGCACTGTCTGCCAAGTACAAATGCCAGTATCACTTCTAAGCCTTTGACCATACTATTTATGTTTAGGAGTGATTCACTATGAAATTCACTACAAGAGAATTAAGCCCTTTGTGGAGGGAAACATTTCTACAACCCAAGGCATTTCTCATGTAAATAAGAGGAAAAAAAATAAAATGAGAGAAAAAACATACCTTAAGAAAATATTTATCTGACTAAATATTTTAAACGAGTAAATTGTAATTCAATGTTTTTCCTTACTTTGTTTAAGAAAGCATAGTTTCTTTAAAGGAAAATAGCATCATGTACTATAGAAAATTTCAAAGCAGAAATCCGAAGTATTATTTCAGTTTAAATTTTTTTGTTAGAAAATGCAGGATCTGGAAGAAGCATTTAATTAAATATACCTTGAATCTGATGTGTTACTATGGACAGTACTACATAAATATTAAATTAATTACCTTGAGTTTTCTAATAAGAAAACATGGCAGGAAGAAGTCTATTTCTTGTGGCCCACTTAGATATATTCTTGTAATTTAACACAGACAGGTGGACAAGCCTCAGATCTACTCTCCGTGTAGACCCTTTGCAAGGTGCAATCAGAAACCATGGTGCATGTGAGGCAGACCCTGTCATAAGGCAATGGCTCACTCATCTTTGAGTCAAGCTCACAGCTTAGTGATCCTCTAATTGCTGTTTTGTTTTGTTTTGTTTTGTTTCTAAAATGCACCAAGAATTATCCTTCTGGTTTTATTTGCTGATAAAACCTTTTTAATGCTTATCCATTTCTATTTAAAAATAACTTTAAAAATTATGTTGGTTCATTTAAGCAACCAAATTAATGCTTTTGTGTGCCCAATAATGAGATTATGACCCAAAATTGACATATTGTATTGAGAGTTTTGATATAGGTATCTGACTACAGATTGATTTTTAACTGTGTAGAACTTCTATTCATACTAATTGAGCAATTCAGGATCTGTACATGCCAGAGACACTTCCTGTAAGGATCTCTAAAAGAGTAAACAGCACAATAATAAAAAGAAAGAAATTAAATTTCTGGCGTATGTGGGTAGCCACTCTGTTTTCCTATTCCTCACCTCTAAAGTCCATCTGCATTAGTTACTTTTCTATTGCTGTGATAAACATCATGACTAAGGCAACTTATAGAAGAAAGGGTTTACTGGAGCTTGGAGTTTTAGAAGGTCGGGGTCTCTGTGATAAGAACAGCTGAGAGTTCACATCTTGAACCACAGGGCAGGAAGCAGAGGGCACACTGGCAATCACAGGAGTCTTTTGAAAGCTCAAAGCCCATCCCCGCTGGCACACCTTCTCCAACAAAGCCACACCTTATAATCCTCCCCAAACATTTTCTTCAACTAGGAACCAAACATCCAAACATATAAGCCTATGGCAGTCATTTTCATTCAAACTACCACACCATCTAAAACATGACTTCTCTTCTTCAAATGCAATTATTGTATTCACTTAGCATGTAATATATGTTTTACAGAGAGTCATTTGAGTTGCTCAGTATATACATGTTTGAGACTTATCCTGTAATTGATCATATGATAAACATATCCTTTATCTTGATAGTTGCATGAAGATTAATCACTTTTTGTCTGGTTTAGGAGTTAGAAAGATTACCTTGCTACAAACAAAGTAAATGGTTATCATATGAAGAAACACAAATGTATATACTATCTCATGTCTGTTTTCCATGTCTCCAAAATTTCTACACAATAGGGGTAATTCATCTATGGTTCATAAAATACAGGTTTCAAAATAACATGAGTGGGTCAGAGTTTACAGAGGTCAGGTGCATTAACAAGGTTGCCAGACACTGAAACACAGGCATCTCCCCTGACCTCTTGTTTCTGCTGACTCAAGTCTAAGAAAACAAAGACTTAGGTGTCAGTAACCTAATCCTTACTACATTTTTTCTTATTCTTCTCCTTTGAAGGTAAGTTAGCCACATTGTGAAAGCTATCTGTTCTATGACTCTATTCATAAAGGAACTTGTAGGATTTGAAAAACAATGCCTTAGTTCATTTCTGTTTGATTCAATTCACCCAACTTTTATTGTAGATAAAACAGGAAGCTATACCAACTGTTGCAGCAGTTCAACTCTGTGCAGACTGCAGTCAGATGTGAAGCAACAAGCATTATGGAACAGTAGAAAATGCTGGAAAATCAATGTAGAAGGGAGAAGTGCTTCTGTTGAGATCATGTACATCATGTGGTACTTAATTATTGTACTCTCTAAGCATGTGAAGTCTTAAAAATACCTTTACTTTTACACTGGGCATAACCTTTATGTGTGAGGATTTAGATGAAGTATACAATATAGGCACTTGTTGCTGTCACTGGTTTTGTGTACAGTAAAGACTGGCAGTGAAGTAGAAATTATTCTCATTTATCTATGTTCCACTAAGTTCCTAGACCTTAAACTCATTCCAGTTTGACCACTGCATATACTCTTCCTCTATTAAACTCAGGGTCGACACCTCACACCTCCTGAACTTTTTATAACTTTCCTAATTAATAAGTTTGTGGCCTTGATCATATTGCTTCCTTGCCTATAGAATTTTCTTTTGTTACCTACTCCACATTTATTGTACCAATAAGATTCATTTAGATATAAAGCCTTTAGCAGGCTCCTAGCACATTGATGGCTCCTAGTTGCCTTATGAACATATCCTCTAACTCCTTTGTCTTTTACTTCATTACATATTGTCTGGCTATTGAGAGCCTAGTTTCACCCTCTATTTAGGTGCCCAGCAGCAGTTCATCAGTATTCCTGAAGCATAAAAAAGTGAAAAGGAACATCTTTGGTTATTTCAAAAATGTTTCTAATAGGCAACATGCTGCTTTGAGTTCCCAGTGAACATCTTCACTAATAGAAGAATTCAGTCTTACAACTGAGTCCTCTAAGTTAACTACCAAGTGATAATTGGAAAACTCTAATAGAATTTTCCTTTAATAATATAAAAATTAATTTATTCCAAAGTACTTTTGAGTGCCTTCTGTGATCAAAGTGATATACTAGATAAATAAAAAAAATAGAGAACACAGATTTAATATAATCAGAGCATTCAGTCAATATTCACTAAATGAATATCTGGAAAACAGGTAAAGCAGCTATTGTTACCTTGTTACCTCAATTAGATGCCTGGTTTGTGTGACTCATGGTTCCTGGGGAACATTACACCATGGCCAGGAGGTAGTGGTGGTAGGAACCTGAGGTGACTGCTCACATTGTGTCCACAGTCAGTCAGGAAGCAAGGAGTCTTGAATGCTGATGTTCAGTTTCTGTTCATTTTTTCTTAAACCTAGTACTCCAGTCCAGGAAATGGTACAGCCCACATGTAAGAAGGGTCTTTTAGTTGATAATCCTTAACAAACACCCCAGAGACCAAGCTAATCAATCCAACTCCTTAGAGCATGACTAAAGCTTTGTCTCCTGGGTGATTAGAGTCTTCCATCTAACAGTCAGTATTAGCCATCTTATACACAATCTTGAATTTGGTTACTTAAAAAGTGCAGTTGTGCCATGCAATACAGTTAAGTGTAGCACAGTGGTGGACATTGGGTCTCTAGGGTTTCCTCATCCGTGTGCAGAATGTTCTGCTGGTTGAACAGTAACTCATTTCTCACCCTAGATTCCTCTTCCACCATTTTAGACTCTGCTTCAGTTACTTTAACTACTTTAAGCTCCATCAAAGAATTCAAATCATACATTATATCCCCTTTCATGACTATCCTATTTCATTTAGCATAATGTCATCAAGGTTGCTCCATGTTAGAGTATATAGTACCATTTCCTTCTTTCCAAGGCTATATGCAATAGCATTGGTGCAGATGCATGCTGTATATCTATTTGCCTGCATATGGTGCACAGACATACACACAGGCAAAACATCCATACACAGAAAATTAATAAATACTTTTTAATTTTAAGAATAAACAAAATGGCTGAAAATTTATTTTAAACCATCAAGATACTACTTATGCTGTCCACAAGGACTATATTAAGGATACACATGGACTAAAGGTAAATAGATGGAAACAAGATATTCTGTTCAAAGAGTAATGGCAAAGAAACATATCTGACCATGGCTCTATAAGACAAAAAAGAATTTAAGCCCCAAACTATTTCAAGAGATAGTGAACGGACACAATGTCATATAATGATAATGTACCACTTCACCAGGAGAGGATGTGATGTGTGTGTGTGTGTGCACCACATATCAAAGAACCTATGTGTACAACATACAAGTTGACAGAAACAAATGGAAAAATGTACAATAAGACAACACTAAATGATGACACCTCTACTTTCAACTAGGGGTGGTGCACCTAGACAGAATCAGGAAGAAACAGCAATTGAATAGCAGTTTAGAACACATGGGACTGAGGAACTTATAACATCCCATTACAAGCAGTGTAGTGCACAGTTGTCATAAGTACATACAATATTCTCCAATGTAGGGAAAGTTCAGTCATAGATACATCAAAAACAAAACGAAACAAAACAAACGATGAAAAGAAAACATGACTTGGTTCCTGAGGAAGCCCAAAGAGGCTATTGCATCACTTTGAACTATAGCTTAAGATGAATGTGATGCACCAGGTGGGTGCTGGGAATTGAATACATATCCAGTGGAAGAAAAGTCAGTGTTCTTAACCTCTGGGCCATAGCTCTAGCCACTTGCTCATCCTATCTTCCTGCTTGACTTACAGTTCTTTTGCACCCCCTTTTTCTTGTATCTTTTGCTGTTTGCTTTTTTTTTTCCATTTTTATTTTTTATTTTTATTTTTTGGCTACTCTATTTTTATTTTTTTTTTATTTTCTAAGTTTTTTATTTTTATTTACATTCAAAATCATTTCCCCTTTTCCATTTCCTCCCTCCCCAAAAGTCCCATAAGCCCCCTTCCCTCCCTCTTTTTCTCATTCAACCCCCTCTCGCTTCTCTGTCCTGGCATTCCCCTACCTCCAGTCTTTCCAGGACCAGGGGTCTCTCCTTCCATCTTCTTGGAAAACTATTGATAGGCGAATTGTGTCTAGGGTATTCCGAGATTCTGGGTTAATATCCCCTTATCAGTGATTGCATACCATGTGTGTTCTTTTGTGATTGGGTTACCTCACTAAGGATGATATTTTCCAGTTCTGACCATTTGCCTAAGAATTTCGTGAATTCATTGTTTTTAATTGCAGAGTAGTATTCCATTGTGTAAATATACCACATCTTCTGAATCCATTCCTCCGTTGAGGGACATCTGGGTTCTTTCCAGCTTCTGGCTATTATAAATAAGGCTGCTATGAACATAGTGGAGCATGTGTCCTTATTGCATTCAGGTAAAGCCTCTGGGTATATCTTTTGCTGTTTTCTAAATTCCTTTTGTATATTGTATAATTCATTTAAAGTTACCGGTGTAATTCCATAAAACATACAGTGATGTGTTTAAACCTAACTTCAGTTACAGAAACACTAGTGGACACACGTTCATGCTCATGCACAAACCTTGTGTGCTTCGTTTCAGAAAGTACATCTTCTATATTATAAATCATTACTGTGTATAATTACAATTATTTTTCACTTTTTAATTTCTGCTTGAGAATTTTAAAGGGTTTTTTAGTATCCTGTGATTATTTATTTAATTTTACCAATGAACTTTATGCTTCATATAATGCTTGTTCTTTGTAGTTATAAGATCTTTCCTTGGATTGTGGAGCACATATGCTTTAGAATTGATTTACATACATTTCTGAAATGAATGACATTTCTCTCGTGAGTTATCGAAGGAAGTGTTTTCATAAACAAAATGCAAACTCGTCCGAACAGTGAAGGACTCTGATCCCCTTGATTCACACTAGAGGCTGTGTGTGTGTTGATCGCTGGCGGGGACAATGGGCATTTTTATTTTTAGCATTGAATGAATTACTAAGGCCCAGCAATATCAGCATGTCCCTGAGTGATCAGATCAGCAGTCATTTGGAAAAGGTCACATTGAAAAGAAGATTGATTTTGGCAAACTGCTTAGAATATATTTGGAGTCCTGAATAGAAGAGTATAACTGTGGCCAGCTACCATTTCCACTTGGTCGTTTTGTCACCCACAAGAAAATGTTCTAAGGTTCTACAGACTATCCCATGGGTCACATTTGTACTAATTGAAAATAAAATCTTTAGTATATATATATATGATAATTCACTTGTTTAATTTTTAATCCCAGTGACATGATTTCCTATTATTGTACTTCTTTTACTATTTTTTCCTTATTTCTTATGGATATTTGGAGTGTAGATTTATGTTACTTAACATGAAAAATAGAGCTAAATTTCTTCATAAACTGCAATAGTCTAATAAAATACCAATAGTATATTAAATTACAGTAATGTCATACAGCTATAATCACACATCAAATATGGCTTATATTGTTTCAAGTTTTTTATATATAGTTGTAATCAACACTAAATATTTATGTTATTATACAGTAGTGAAAACAAACCCATTATCAGTGTTTTATGTATTAAAATTTGACATCAACTTTGAATGATATATCATAATTATATTTATAGGATATAGTATGAATTTTCAATTCTTCTGCATAATGTATAATGATTCAGTTAATATAATTGGTATATCCATAACCTTAAATATTTACTTTCTGAAAAACATTTAATGTTATCCCTTAATATCTTGTAATACATAAATACTTGTTGTTTACCATATTTATCCTACTACCCTAAAGAAGTTTAGAAGTCAGTGCTCCTATTCAGCAGCAGTCCTCTATATACAGTAAGAGTTGTTCACTTACTGTACTGCACAGTAAGTTTGAATAGTTCACATGACCAGGTCCTTCAGAGATCATTTCCCATTTACTGTGATGATTTGAATATGAAATGACTTAATATGCTCATGCTTGAAGTGCTTGTTTCTCAGCAAATGGCATCACTGGGGAGGCTGAGGGACCTTCATGAGCCAATGTCTACCTAGCAAAGGTAGGTCAGCGATGGCAGGCCTTGGGTGATTGTAGCCATGCTCTACTTTCTGGTGTGCTGTGATATGAGAAGCCTCTGTCACAAGATCCTGGTAAGCCACTGTCCAGCCTTCCTTCCAATCTTTGGTGAACTAAGACTCTCTGAAACCATAAGCCACAAAACCACTTCTTTCCATGTTTCTATCAGGTATTCATTCTGGCAATACCAATGTAAGTAAGAAGCTCCCATAACAGTTTTCTGAGGTGTGCACACTACATTCTATTGATTGTCATTTAGTCACATTGCTCTCTATAACTGAAGAAACAGGTAAATGTGGCCTAGCTGTGTGCCGTCAGTGAAAAGAAATGAGGTAGGGAAAATTCTTAGGGGTAGGTGGAACCTACATTCCACAGTGATCTTTCTGAAAGTCAGGAGACCAAAGCCAGGAAGGCAAACCTGAGAGTGTGCGGAGTGGAATCCCTAACTGAAGCAAACAGACAGGAAGCAGCAGGCTGCCTACACAGGTCACCATAGTAACCTGGAACAGAGAGATGCCTTTTATGATTTCCTCCACCTATGCAGGAGTTGTTAATCTGCAGACCTAATTGTGAACTTCTGGCTACTTTTGGCAGGCTCAGCATTCTTGCACTTACCAGCATCAGGTTTATAACTTTTTTCTGATTGGTCTTACTTCACCTTATTCTCACACCCATGTTTCTAGTTTGCTTGCTATTGCTATAGCTAAAAGACCTAATTAAAGTAACTTGGGAAAGAAAGGGGTTATTTGGCTTAAATACTCCCAGCACAGTCAAATCAAGAAGCCTCCCTTCAGGGAAGAAATCTCTAGGCAGGAACTGAAGCAGAGACCATTGAAGATGGTTGTTCTGTAGCTTATGCCTCCTGGCCTGAGTTCTTACCTACTACAGGACCATCTGCTCAGTGATGCATTGCCATAAATTGACTTGGCCTTCCTGCATCAATCATTAATCAAGAAAATGCACCATAGGATTATCTACAGGCAATCTGAAGGAGGTCATCCTTCTATTGAGTCTCCCTCTTCCCAGATTACTCTAACTTATGTTAAACTGACAAAACAACAAAATCAAAACCAAAAACCAACACATTTGTTTAAAAAAAACCTGCATCCAGTCGGTCAGGGCCCAGCTGGCACTCTGGCCCATCTAGAAAGTAGGTGTTCAAAGGCTAGAGAGTAGGAGCTGTTGCAGGAGTCAATGGAAAAAGAAGAGAGAGGACTTTAGAGCCCGCTCTTGACACTGGCTTGCGGCCAGGCCCCAGGAAGAAGCCTGAGGACTTCAGAGACCAGTTCTCAGTAGAGTAGGTCAGAGAGGGAAGATTTGCCCTGGACAGAAGCTTGTTTGAACCAGGCCCTAGGACTTGAAGGGTGTTTTCAAGCAGGAAGACTCATTTCTGTCTCAAGCTTCAAGATTCTGCACTCAGCTGGGCTGCAAAGAGGAAACCTAGACTGTGGCTGCTTCCAGCCTCAGTGTTTCCAGGCTCTGAGACTTGCTGCCCCTGACCTATAGACTTGACCTGTAACAGACAGCCTTAAACTGATATCCCAAAGGGCCATAATATTTCCTGAAATTGAAATTTCAGAGCAAATATTACAGCTCTGGGTTAGCATCACCCTTAAACTGACAGCTCAAACCTGTTTTACTTACCTCTAAGTTGTATATCCTATTTAAAGTATGTTAATCCCTGAGTGACAAAGTTCCTCCCATTTGTATTCTTTGCTACCTGCCTGCTCTGTTCTGCAAAGAGGTTGGGTCAGGATCCTGTAGAGATAGAAGAGGGTTTCTACTGCCTATAATTACATTCTTGCTGCCACATTGTGCTATATAGTTAAGAAATAATTTCAATACTTGAGAATATAGAAGGAGATAAATATCCTTCTATTCCTTTAACTTCATCATGCAAGCCTAAAAAATAAAGAAGAAAAAAGAAAAAGAAAGGAAAGAAGGAAGGAAGGAAGGAAGGAAGAAAGAAAGAAAGAAAGAAAGAAAGAAAGAAAGAAAGAAAGAAAGAAAGAAAGAAAGAAAGAAAACTGAACAGTGAGACCAAAACAAAATGAGAGAGTGATAATGTCCAGTTAATCACACTAATGAATAAATACAGAGGCTAAACTGTAACATCAACAAATTATATCATTTCAAAGACCAAAAGTTTTGTTTAGATTTAGGAAGTAGATATGAGTACATTGGATATAAAAATAAAACATCATGCAGTGAATAAAACCTTCTGTAAAGAAGCTACATCTGCTATGAATGAAACTCCTGAAAGAAATCTGTCTGCAGTGACTGATTGGGTGGTTAGAATTTTGTACTGTGGAGAGACTGGAATTTTGCAGATCCAGAGGCCAATTTCTCTGTCTTGGGCTCAGTTCTGGTGTTCTCGAACAGCCATGCCTTGGCCTGCTCTGTGTCAAAACTAACGCTTTGTGTAACAGATAGAAAAACATTTTAGAATCCCTTAACTTGGCAAGCAACTAGCCCTCACCAGATCCAAAATCTAAGAATGTCATCAAATAGCATCTTGAGCCTATAGAAATGCTTCCTCCATATGGAGCCTAGGGAAACTGCCTCCTGTAGCCAGGCAGGAACCCTGGTGGAGTCAAAGGGACACCAACTAACCCAGAAAACTTTCAACCCAAATTTATTCTGTCTACAAGAAATGTAGGCACTGGGTATAGAACAGAGATTGAGGGAAAGACCAAGCAATAGCTGGTCCAACTTGAGACCTATCCTCTGAACAAGCACTAATCTCTGACACTATTAATGATACTTTGCTATTTTTTCAGACAGGAGTCTAACATGTCTGTCATCTGAGTGGCTCCACCCACCAACTGACTAAGACAGATGCAGACACCCATACCCAAATGGATGGAGCTTGGGGACTCTTATGAAAGAAGAGGAGGAAGAAGTCGAGCGCCTAAGGGGATAGATACTCCACAGGAAGGCCAACAGAATCAACTAAACTGGACTCTTGGGCCTCTTGGAGACTGAACCACCAACCATAGAAAATATATAGGCTGGACGTATACCTCCCTTCTCATATGTACCAGATATGCAACATGGTCTTCATGTGGGTCCCAAACAACTGGAACCAGACTAACCCAAAAGCTGTTGCCTGTATGTAGGATATTCTGTTAGTTGGGCTATCTTGTCTGGGCTCAGTAGGAGAGAAAGAGCCTAGTCCCAAAGAGACATAAATTGCCAGGACAGGAGATGGGGGTTGGGGGGCTTCCACCCGCTCAGAGGAGAAAGGGAGGGGGAGGGGGAATGGTTGTGGAAGGGGTGACTGGAGGGGAGGCAGTGAGTGGGATGTAAAGTGAATAAGTTAAAACTAACTAACAAACAAACAAACAAACGAACGAACAAAAAGCTTCCCCTACTTCTCTGATGTACTTAGCAATGCATTTTAAATTTACCTTGATTTATGGTGTTCTCTTTTCTATAAAGCTATATAAACTTCATAAAACTGCTTCAACATTGAAATTTGGGGTATTCTAAATCTGTATTCTCACCCATAGTCACTCAAAATGGCTCCAGAATAAACTACCTTGTATTCACTTTAATATGAGAGGTGTGGTCTTTGCATTGGCTATATTTGTATATCCACTTATAATGGTTAATTTTACCATTGTTACCAGTGTTAACTTAGAATCATCTGAGAAGAGTCTTGAGTCACTTTTTTTTTACCAAGTTGGTTTGCAAGTATGTCTGTGAAGGATTACCTTGATCATTAATTGAATTGTAAAGACCCACTCTGATTGTGAGTGGCACCTTTCATTCTCTGAGTTCTATACCAGCAAGAGAGATGGATGGGTCCACAAGCAAGCAGGCAGCATTGGTGCAGTAATTTCTCTCTGTTCTTGTATGTGGATGTAATGTAAACAAGCTTCCTGAGTACATGCCTTTTCTTCACCTCAGGGATGGACTGTTACCTGGGATTGTCAGCTAAGTAAACCATTTCCTCCACTAAGTTGCTTTTGGCCAAGGTATTTCATCACAGCAATGGAAAAGAAACTAGAACCTTCTAAAACCTTTTATATACATGTTAATATTTGTTCACACACACATACAATATCTAATGGCAAGTTACCTTCGCTTTCGAATCTGGAATGAAAAAATAAAAACAAACAGATACGATCAGTGGAGCTGCTGGGACAGGAAGACTCCTGCTACCATTTCCAGTAGGGAACTAGGCAGCAACAAAGCCTTCTGTGCTTAGCCCTCCAGGAAAGAGTGATCTCCCAGCAGCGATTTCACTTCTGAGTGTGGAGGTGAGATCTCCACCTTCTCTCTGGAAGGGAACAGCTAAGAGCACACAGGGCATACAATCAGTGGAGCTGCTGGGACAAGACTCTTCCCTTCTGGCTGCAATTTGCAGCAGGGAACTAGACATATCTACAGCCTTCTGTGCACAGACCCTGCCAGAAGAGTGTTGGTCTCCCAGGAGTACAGACACAGGCTTACAGGCCCATAGGAGGGGCAAGCTCCAGCCAGAGACAGCAAGACCAACTAACACCAGAGATAACCTGATGGCAAAAGGCAAGCACAAGAACCCTACCAACAGAAACCAAGTCTACTTGGCAACATCAGAGCCCAGTTCTCCCACCACAGCAAGTCCCGGAAACCCCAACACACTGGAAAAGCAGGAGTTGGATTTAAAGTCTCATCTCATGATGCTGATAGAGGACATCAAGAAGGACATAAATAACTCCCTTAAAGAAATATAGGAGAACATGGGTCAAAAGGTAAAAGCCCTTAAAAAGGAAACTCAAAAATCCCTTAAAGAAATATAGGAAAACACAAATAAACAAGTGAAGGAACTGAACAAAACCATCCAGGATCTAAAAATGGAAGTAGGAACAAAGAAATCGCAAAGTGAGACATCTCTGGAGATAGAAAATCTTGGAAAGAATTCAGGAGTCATAGGTGCAAGCATCAACAACAAAATACAAGAGATAGAAGAAAGAATCTCAGGTGCCAAAGATACCATAGAAAACATTGACTCAACAGTCAAAGAAAATGCAAAATGCAAAAAGCTTGTAACCCAAAACATCCAGAAAATCCAGAACACAATGAGAAGACCAAACCTAAGGATTGCAGGTATAGAAGAAAGTGAAGATTTACAACTTAAAGGGCCAGTAAATATCTTCAACAAAATTATAGAAGAAAACTTCCCTAACCTAAAGAAAGAGATGTCCATGAACATGCAAGAAGCTTACAGAACTCTAAACAGACTGGCCAAGAACAGAAAGTCCTCCTGGCACATAATAATCAAAACACCAAATGCACTAAACAAAGAAAGAATATTAAAAGCAGTAAGGGTAAAAGGTCAAGTATCCTATAAAAGCAGACTTTTCACCTGAGACAATGAAAGCTAGAAGATCCTGGGCAGATCTCATACAGACCCTGAGAGAACACAAATGCCAGCCCAAGCTACTATACCCAGCAACACTCTCAATCACCATAGATGGAGAAACCAAGATATTCCCTGATAAAACCAAATTTACACAATATCTTTCCACAAATCCAGCCCTACAAAGTGTAATAGATAGAAAATACCAACACGAGGAGGGAAACTACACCCTAGAAAAAGCAAGAAAATAATCTTCTTCTAACAAACTCAAAAGAAGATAACCACACAACATAAATATAACATCAAAAATAATAGGAAACAACAATCACTATTCCTTAATATCTGTTAACATCAATGGACTCAATTCCCCAACAAAAAACATAGACTAACAGAAATATTTTTCATGTAAATCTTTAATTTTGTCAAAAAATATTTGTAATTCCTCTTTGAATCAATTTAGTACTGTTTTTTCTGTCTCCTATTTCGACTGTATTATTTTCCATGATAATCTTTAATTTTAACATTTTTTCTATACATTTCTTCAGTTTTATCAGAAATATTTTCCATGTAAATCTTCAATTTTATTAGAAAATGTTTATAATTCCACTTTCAGTCAACTTAGGAACATTTCTATGCCTACCATTTTATCTGTATAATTTTTCCAGGAAATAGTCAATCTTAACATGTTTTTCTATATATTTCTTCAATTTTATCAGAGATATTTTCCATGTAAATCTTCAATTTTACCAAAAATTTTATAATTCCACTCTCAATCAACTTAGAAATATTTTTATGCCTACCATTTTATCTGTATAATTTTCCATGAAATAGTCAGTTTTAGTGTGTTTTTCTATATATTTCTTGAATTTTGTCAGAAATATTTTCCTTGTAGATCTTCAATTTTATCAGAAACTTTATAATTCCACTTTCAATCAACTTAGGAATATTTTTATGCCTAACTATCATATAATGTTTCTACTTCCTTTTAAAAAAAAAAAAAGAAGAAGAAGAACAAAGAAAGAAACCACAGAAAACCTTGTGAGATTCATGTGGGTCTCTCAGGAGTTGAAGTCCTCAGGCTAAAGACCTTTACCCACTGAGCCATCTGTGTGGCACTTACTTGTGTTTCTCAGAACGTGTTTATGTAAGTTTTATAAACACAAGTGTTTATGTTTATTCTTTAAAATACACACATATAAAAGGATGACAGTATCTCTATGATTTAGGCTTGCAAATAGATTTATTAGTCAAAACAAACAAACAAAACAAACAAAACCCACCTTCCATGAAACATTGTCGTGGTAGCCTGGGTTAATTTTCTCTGGGAAGGAAAGTAAACAAAAGTTATAAAATTTGGAAAAGAAGAACTCAAGTGCCACTAATTTCAGATTGCATGGAGAATGTCCAATATAGTAAAACCCCAAAAGAACCATAAGGAAGCTGGAGAGATGGCTCATTAGTTAAGAGTTGATTATACAGCGGAACCAGGTTCTGTTCTTAGCACCCACATAATAGCTCACAACTATCCATCAATCCAGATCAAGGGGTTCTGATGACTTCTATTAGATTCTGCAGGCATCAGACACTAGCGCTTTGTGCAGACATACAAGCAGGTAAAATATCCACACACATAAAATAAGAATTAGAAAGAGAAGAAGAAACATAGATACAAAAATTAATATACAAAAATCTTGTATTTTCAACATGGTACAATTTGTATTTTTAACAAAGAGTTAAAAATTAGAGTTTTGTTTATTTGACTATTAAAGATGAGCTTCCGATGTTTAATGTATATGAGTGTTTTCCTTTATCTGTATGTATATATATGCACCACATGTGTGTCTGGTCCCTGTAGAGGTCAGAAGAGATGTTATATCTCTAGGAACTAGAATTAGAGAGTTGTGAGGTGCTTTGTGTGTTCTTGGCCAGAGAAGCAAGTGCTCTTAACTGCTGAACTATTATTCCAACCCTGAAAGTGAATTCTTTAGAAGGTACTATTTATAACAACAGGCAATAATAAAGTAACTAAAAATAAACCTGAGAAACTGGCCAATATTTGTATGAAAATATTTAAATGATTATATTAAAATATGGTTGTGAGAAACCTAGATGAACATAAATAATATTAATGCATTAGAAGACTCAATATTGTGTGTAAATTCACTCCAATTGATCTTTAAGATAATGCATACAGAATTAAATTTTTCCATTAACGAAACTTAAGAAAACAAATGAAGAATGTGCTGATCTATAGGTCAGAGTCATCAAGTTGCCTAGAAGGACAAGTAGAGAAGTCCATGACCTTAATGGATGGATTGTAAACTTCCTGTAGTTAGGTCGAGGTGTACTTGAGTGGGATATGTTAGTGCCAAATGAACAGAAAGTTAGTTCAGTGGAAGCTGCATGCCAAAAAAGAACACAAACAAATGAGCAAAAAAGGACGTCAGGCACGTTGAACTGAAAAACAATGATGAAAATCTGCACTTACAATGAGTGGAACTGTGGCAGTTTTTAAACATAAGGTCTGAAAGTAGAATTGTATTCCTACACACATGAAAATTAACAAATATTTTAGAAGTCAGTACAAAAGCAAGTTTTATAACTTCGAAAACTCTAAAACAAAATGGAAATGTATGTGATAAAAGAAGTATGAGACCTGATTGGAAAAATCCCTAAAACTCACTGGACATATAGTCAAGGAACAAATCCCAGTGTGAACTGATGCTTCAGCACTGTGGAAAATAACAAACAAATCATTGACGTACACCAGCAGGAAGTGTCTCCTAGCAGAAATAGTGAAAGAAACAGATGTACGATAAAGAAAATGTGATTCCATTCAATGAAGTTTCTGACACACAAAGGTAAACAAGTGTTGCTTAAAATGCAGATGGGAGGCAACTCCATAGGGAATATAAAGGAGTTCTCAGACACCCCTTCAAGCCTATTCTGGATTCTCCAGCAGGCACAACAGACCTGTAGTCAAGCAGGCAATGTTTACTTTCCTTTCTGTCCTCCAATACAGACTGTCCAGTCTCATTCTAAATCCTGTAACAGGCAGATTGCATTTCCTCAGTTTCTGTTATCTCTCCCTTTTCGTTTCTGATTTTGTTAATTTGGATACTGTCTCTGCACCCTCTGGCTAGTCTGGCTAAGGGCTTATCTATCTTGTTGATTTTCTCAAAGAATCAACTCCTAGTTTTGTTGATTCTTTGTATGGTTTTATTTGTTTCTACTTGATTGATTTCAGCCCTGAGTTTGATGATTTTCTGCCTTCTACTCCTCTTGGGTGTATTTGCTTCTTTCTGTTTCAGGGCTTTCAGATGTGTCATTAAGCTGCTAGTGTATGCTGTCTCCTGTTTCTTTTTGGCGGCACTCAGGGCTATGAATTTTCCTCTTAGCACCACTTTCATTGTGTCCCATAAATTAGGGTATGTTGTGCCTTCATTTTCATTAAATTTTAAAAAGTCTTTGATTTCTTGGTGTGACTCTAACCAAACAAGTGAAAGATCTGTATGACAAGAACTTCAAGTCTCTGAAGAAAGAAATTGAAGAAGACCTCAGAAGATGGAAAAATCTGCCATGCTCATGGATTGGCAGGATTAATATAGTAAAAAATGACCATCTTACCAAAAGCAATATACAGATTCAATGCAATCCCCATCAAAATCCCAACTCAATTCTTCATAGAGTTAGAAAGAGCAATTCAAAAATTCATCTGGAATAACAGAAAACTCAGGATAGCTAAAACTATTCTCAAGAGTAAAAGAACTTCTGGGGGAATCAATATCCCAGACCTCAAGCTGTACTACAGAGCAATAGTGTTAAAAACTGCATGGTATTGGTACAGTGACAGGCATGTAGATCAGTGGAACAGAATTGAAGATCCAGAAATGAATCCACACTCCTATGGTCACTTGATCTTTGACAAAGGAGCTAAAACCATCCAGTGGAAAAAAGATAGTCTTTTCAACAAATGGTGCTGGCTCAACTGGAGGTCAACATGCAGAAGAATGCAAATTGACCTATTCTTATCTCCTTGCACTAAGCTCAATTCCAAGTGGATCAAGGACCTCCACATAAAACCAGGCACACTGAAACTAATAGAAAGGAAACTAGGGAAGAACCTTGAACATATGGGCACAGGGGAGAATTTCCTGAATAGAACTCCAATAGCTTATGCTCTAAGATCAAGAATTGACAAATGGGACCTCATAAAATTACAAAGTTTCTGTAAGGCAAAAGACACTGTCAAAAAGACAAAGCGGCAGCCAACAAACTGGGAAAAGATCTTTACCAATCCTACATCCGACAGAGGGCTAATATCCAATATATACTCAGCTATTAAAAACAATTAATTCATGAAATTCTTAGGCAAGTGGGTGGAACTGGAGAATGTCATCCTGAGTGAGATGACCCATTCTCAAAAAAATCACACATGATATGCACTCACTGATAAACGGATATTAGCCCAGAAGCTTGGAATACCCAAGGAACAATTCATATATCAAAGATACCAAGAAGAAGGTAGTGTACGGGAATACCAGGAAGGGGAAGCAGGAGTGGGTTGGTTGGGGAGCAGGAGGAGGGAAGAGGGCATATGGGACTTTTGGGGAGGGGGGGAACCAGTAAGAGGGAAATCATTTGAAATGTAAATAAAGAATATACCTGATTTAAAAAAACATAAAATTGCAAGCCATAATATATAAGCAAGTTACCAGAAAGGTAAAAAATGCCTCCCTCCCCAATTATGAGACAAAAAAATTTTTTAAAATATCTTTGGGACATTTTTGGGGGGTGGGGCAGACTGTTTTGTGTTAGCCATCTACTGCTGGGCGTAGAGCCTGGCCTGAGTGTGGTTTGGATACACAGTGAGATTCTTTTGGAGAAAATGAAATTTTCCTTTGTAAGTACTTATCAATTGGAGATGGCTTCTGGGTTGGGTAGGGGTGGGGTCAGCTACCCTCTCAGCACTATGAATCCATCTCCTTGGACCTGTGCAGGGTTCATGCATGCTTGCCGCAGTCTCTGAGTTCATATGTGTGTTAGCCCTGCTGTGTCTGGAAGGTGCTGTTTCCTCAGAGTCATCCATCCACACAGGCATTTCCAATCCTGCACCCTACTCTCCATGGCTCTTTGAGCTCTGAGAGGAGGGTTTTGAGGAAAAAGTCCCATTTAGGACTGAATATTCCAAGGTCTCAAACTCTGCACAATGTCCAGGCATATGTCTGTCTCTACTCCAGTTCACATCTACTACAGGAAGATTCTCTCTGATGATAGATCAGCAAAAACACTGATCTACGGAAGCCGGAGGATGTCATTAGAGATCATTTTATTGCTGTGGTCCTTTAACACACCAATAGTATTTGATTTTCTCCCTATCTAGTCTCAGATTCTTGACCATCTAATAAATACCCAGCTGTGTTAGTTCTCATGAAGTGGACTTCAAATAAACTTAGAGAGTGGTTGGTTACTCAATGTTTGTGACTATTGCACCAGCATTTGCATGCAGGCCAGTCACCATTGTTTCCACTCTCATAGTGTATAGAGTACATCACATGAACACTAGTCAGTAGGGCTGAAAGCCCTAGTTAGGCACCAACTGGTCTTCTCCACAATCAATGAGACATGTAGATGTTTTCTTCAGCAATAGGGTCATACAATCAGTTTGTAGAGAGACACCAATACCCAAAGTTGTTTGGGGTTTCATTTGGACCCATTTGACGAGCAGTTCAATTAAATGTAACCCATTCATGGCACTTAGGCTTTCACTTGGTGGGCGATATGTCTAACTATGACTTTGTATTCACAGTTGTTTGTATTTGGATTTCTTTAGTGTATGTATATATTTTAAGAAGCTTCTACTGTATTAGGTTTCCATATGGCCCTTAGTTTTAGCTGTCCCTTCCCACATTCCCTCCCTTAAACCCCTCTTTTTCCAAGTTGCTTCTCCTATTGCAGATTTCCCATTAATCCATCTACAGTTGCCTATTCTATTTCCCATTCCTAATTAGACCTACCACTCACACATCCCTTACTCTATACCAAACCTCTGTATGTATATGGATTATAGCATGCCTATTGAAGGCTTAAATACTAATATCACTTCTAAAAGAACATATACCATGAACATATGCCATATATTTTGGTATCTGGGTGACTTCACTTGGGATTATTTTTCTAGTGCCATTTATTTACATATAATTTATAATTTTGTTTTTTTAATGGCTGAGAAATATTTCATTGTGTAAATGTACCACATTTCCATTACTCATTCATCTGTTCTTGGACATCTAGGCTATTTCCAATTCCTGGGTATAATAAATAGAGCAACAACGATGATGGCTGGACAAGTGACCCTGTGGTAAGATGTAGAGTCCATTGGGTATAGCTGGATATTGAGGTGGATCTATTTCTAGCTTCCTGAGGAATCACCATAGTGATTTTATAGTGGATTCATGAGTTTTCACTCTCACTAGCAATAGATGAGTGTCACTTCACACTATATCCTTGTCAGCAAGAACTGTCTTTTTTTTTTAATTGCTCTTGGCCTATCTAACTATAGTAAGATGAAATCTCAAAGGGTTTTTGATTTTCATTTCCCTGATGACTCAGGACGTTGAATATTTAAGTGTTTCTTATCAATTTGTATTTTATCTATTTTTTGTATATTATCTTTTGAGTACTCTTTTCAGTTTTGTATCCCATTTTTAAACTGTTTTTTATTCTGAGGTCCAATATCTTTTTAAATTTTCTATATTTTGGACAATAGCGCTCTCTCTCTCTCTCTCTCTCTCTCTCTCTCTCTCTCTCTCTCTCTCTCTCTCTCTCTCTCTCTCTCTCATTCTCTCTCTCAGTTGTGCAGTTGGATAAAGAAAACCAAAAAGCAAAACAAAGAAAAAAACCATTACCCATTCTGTAGCTTGCTTCTTTGGGTCTGAACGAACATACTTTGTTTCATGAACTCCCCTTTATTAATTGTGATTCTTAGTGCCTATACTATTTGTGTTCTGTTCAAAAAGATTTCTCTTACACCAATGAGCTCAAAATATTTCCCACTTTCTCTTCTATAAGATTCAGGGTATCTAGCTTTATGTTCAGGTCCTTCATCCATTTGGAACCCAGTTTTGTGAAGGGTTATAAATATGTATCTATTTGCATTCTTCTACACACAGCAATCCAGTTTGACTATCACCATTTGTTGAAGAGGCTATCTTTTAACAGTTTTTGCTTCTGTCTTCTTTATTAAAACATCAGGTGCTCATAGGTATGTGGACTTATGTCTAGGTCTCCAATTTGATTTGACTAATCATTGTCTGTTTTTATGCTAATACACTGCAGTCTTTATTATTATAGCTCTGTAGTATAATTTGAGATTGGTGATGTCAATACCTCCAGCAGTTCTTCTATTACTCAGAATTGTTTTAGATATTTTCTGTTTTTCTGTGTTTCTCTATGAAGCTGGAAATTGTCCTTTTCAGTTTTGTGAGGAATAGTATAGTTTCCATGGGGACCGTGTTCAATGTGTAGATTCTTTTTAATAGGGTGGCCATTTTCACTATATTAATCTCACAGATTAATGAGCATGGGAGATCTTTCATTCTTCTCATCTCATCTTCAATTTCTTTCTCCAGTGTCTTAATCTTTTTATCATATGAGTCTTTCACTTGCTTGGTTAGAGTTACCCCAAGATTTTTTTGTGAAAGGCACTGTTTCCTTGATTCTTTCTCCATTTGTTTGTCATTTATTTATAGTAAGGATACTGATTTTTTTCATGTTAATTTTGTATCTTGCTACTTTCCTGAAATTGTTTACCAGGTGTATAAGTTTCCTGGTGAAATCTTTATGGGCCTTTTATGTATAAAATAAAATCATCTGTAAATAAAGAAGCTTTGGCTTCTTCCTTTTCTGTTTGTATCCCTTTGATCTCTTTTAGTTAGCAGTCTTATAGCTCTGCTAAGACTTCAAGAACTATATTAAATAGACACAGAATAGATGAAAAACCTTGTCTTGATCCAGATTTTAGTGGAAATGCTTTGAGTTTTTCTCCCTTTCAGTCGATGCAGCTATAAACTTGTTATCAATCGCGTTTATCATGTTGAGCATGTCTCTTATATTCCTAGTCTTTTGAGGACTTTTATCATGATTTTGTAAAAGGCCTTTTCTACATCAAATGAGATTAGCATGTGGTCTTTTGTCTTTTTGTCTGTTTATGCAGTGCATTACATATATCAATCTATATATTTTGAATTATCCTTGCATCTCTGGAATGAAGTCTACTTGAACAAATTAGATGGTCTTTTGACTCATTCTTGGATTCAATTTACAAGTATTTTATTGAGAGGTTTTGCATTTATGTCCATAAAGGTTGACCTCTTCTGTTTGTAATTTTCCTTTTAGCATCCTCTTAGAGCTGGATCTGTAGGTAGATTATCCTTAAATTTCACTCTATTGTGAAATGTTTTTCATAATGTCCCAGATTTCCTAGATGTGTGCTTGGATCTATTGTGCCTCAGGAAAGAGCTAAGGGAATCCTGTTCACACTTGAATGTGGGGTCTACAGACAGATGGTGGTGTGATGGGAGAACAACCTGCAAATAGGTTTCAGTGAGCCAAAGAATTATATGGAGAGACAGGAATGAAAGACCTGGGGGCCCATGGGTCTGAACCAGGAGTTGGAGTCTTGAGTGGATGAAGTCGACATGGATAGAGGGGCACCTGTAAGTAGGTTATGACTGGGATGAAGGTGCAAACAGAGACATAGTAATGGAGACAGAAGGATAGTCCCTGACACGTATGACAACTGAGAGTCCTGGGTATTAAGTGTCTCTAGGCATTGGGGACTGTCACAAAGTGATGGGGACAGGTTAGGTGGAGAAGGCTAGAGGATACACAGGAAGGAGGAAAGCTGGGTCAACTCCAAGGTTTGCCAGAGTCCCTCAGAAATGGAAGGAGGATGGGAGGACAGGCCCCTGAAAGTAGGCAGGACTGGGGATGAGACTAAAGAAATTTTAACAGAGGACAGGAAGGAGTATGGAAATTGTCTACCCAAGTTCCAGCCTGGGTGTTCCCAGATAGTGTTTCTACATACCTGCTCCTGACACAAAGGAGTGAAAAGAAGGACGATGATTAAATCCACTGCATGGTTTGGCGGCACCCACTGGGACTAGATATAGGTGGAAGGACACATCCCTGCAATCTAACTGTTTTGTTTTTTGTTGTTGTTGTTGTTGTTGTTTTAGTTTCTTTTTATTTTATTTTCTTATATTCTTTATTTACCTTCCAAATGATTTCCCCTTTCCCGGTTCCCCCCCTCCCCGAAAGTCCCATAAGCCCTCTTCCCTCCCCCTGTTCCCCATTTACCTAAGAATTTAATGAATTCATTGTTTTTTTAATTTATTTTCTAAGTTTTTTTATTTACATTCCAAATCATTCCTCTTTCCCATTTCCTCCCTCCCTGAAAGTCCCATAAGCCCCCTTCCCTCCCTCTTTTCCCCATTCAACCCCCTCTCGCTTCTCTGTCCTGGTATTCCCCTACATCCAGTCTTTCCAGGACCAGGGATCTCTCCTTCCATCGTCTTGGAAATGTTCTTGGAAATATATTCTTATGCGAATTGTGTCTAGGGTATTCCGAGATTCTGGGTTAATATCCCCTTATCAGTGACTGCATACCATGTGTGTTCTTTTGTGATTGGGTTACCTCACTAAGGATGATAGTTTCAAGTCTGACCATTTGCCTAGGAATTTCATGAGTTCATTGTTTTTAATTGCAGAGTAGTATTCCATTGTGTAAATATACCACATCTTCTGAATCCATTCCTCTGTTGAGGGACATCTGGGTTCTTTCCAGCTTCTGACTAATATAAATAAGGCTGCTATGAACATAGTGGAGCATGTATCCTTATTGCATGCAGGGGAAGCCTCTGGGTATATGCCCAGGAGTGGTATAGCCGAATCCTCTGGGCGTGTCATGCCCAGTTTTCTGAGGAACCACCAGAATGCTTTCCAGAGTGGTTGTATCAGCTTACAATCCCACCAGCAGTGGAGGAGTGTTCCTCTTTCTCCACATCCTCGCCAACAACTGCTGTCTCCTGTGTTTTTGATCTTAGCCATTCTGACTGGTGTGAGGTAGAATCTCAGGGTTGTTTTGATTTGCATTTCCCTAATGACTAAGGATGTTGAACATTTCTTTAGGTGTTTCTCAGCCATTAGATATTCCTCAGGTGAAAATTCTTTGTTTAGCTCTGTACTCCATTTTTTCATAGGGTTATTTGGCTCTCTGGAATCTACCTTCTTGAGTTCTTTTTATATCTTAGACATTAGCCCTCTGTGGATGCACTCAGTGGAAAAAAAGATAGCCTTTTCAATAGATGGTGCTGGTTCAACTGGAGGTCAGCATGCAGAAGAATGCAAATTGATCCATTCTCATCTCCTTGTACTAAGCTCAAGTCCAAGTGGATCAAGGACCTCCACATAAAACCAGACACACTGAAAATAATAGAAAAGAAGACCCTAGAGAAGTGCCTTGAGCACATGGGCACAGGGGAAAATTTCCTGAACAGAATCCCAATAGCTTATGCTCTAAGATCAAGAACTGACAAATGGGACCTCATAAAATTACAAAGTTTCTGTAAGGCAAAGGACAATTTTATGTTTTTAATGGTTTTCTGTGTCTCTCTGTGTGTATGTATTTCTTCTTGTTCTTTGTTTTACAGCTTTGTTTTATTCTGGTTTGCTGAGTTATCTGTTTTCTAAACAGAGAGAGAAAGAAAGCTAGTAGTTAGCAAGGGGGAGGGGTATGAGGGAGGGGGATCTGTAATCAGAATATATTGTATCCAAAAACTATTTTTAGTTAAAAAACAAAACCAAAATAGAAATGAAAAGCATCCAGCTATGTGCCTGGGAAGAAGGTGATCCCTTTGGAAATACAACAATGGCTTTTACAATGCTTAACTAAGACAGTAACTGTATTTTCAATCTGTACCACATATATTTTTGTAAATGTTTCCATGTGAATGGTATATTTCATGAGTAAAGAGAAGATATTATAGTTATATTTTTGGTTAATTATGCCTAATACATTTTCTATACTTTTTAACATTCAAAACCTGTAACATTCAACACTATAAAATAGATAATGCTAAAATGAACAATATATGAACTGTGTGTTGTTTATTGTTGTATACTAATCCATAGGGAGATTTCTGTCATAATCTGGAGGAGTGTGTGTGTGTGTGTGTGTGTGTGTGTGTGTGTGTACCCCAGAGAACAATTGTTGTATTGGCGAAACTCATAAGAACTCCTCCCTCAAGACTCTGCAAGTGAACTTACCTGACAGTTAGCAATCAATAAAAGCATCTCCTACCCTACACTGACAGTGAGTGATTTATTTGAACTCATAACCTGATTTGATGTTTGTAATTCATTAGTTAGACATTACACAGCTAAAGATAGTAAAGCAAAATGAATACTCTTGATGTCTGTGTAGAGTAAAACTGTTTACCAGCCTGAGGAAGCTGGTCACAACAGAGTCTGTGGAAACCTGTTTTAACTCTCGAAATTAAATATCTTCTAAGCATCATAGGAGGAGTAATACTGTTATTACAGCTTGGTGGAGAAACCTTATGCTACAATGTAATCAGCTGCAGAAATCAAGGCTGAAATTGAGTAATTTCCTTAAATTACTCAAGAACCTGGTTGAGCCTGTACTTTGAAGTAACTTTTAGGGCAATCTCCAACAGAATTGCATTCTGCTATTACTACAGTCCTTCTTTAGAACACCAAAGCTCTTTACAGTGCTTATCTTCCATACTGTCAGCAATATTCAAGAAATAAATGCATTTGTGAAAGTCCTCATTTATGTGAATCCAGAAGATGCCACTCTCCACACATTCTGATGGTAATATTTCTCTTAGCTCCCTAACTCCTGCAAAGTCTAGATTTTTCTCACTCAAACACCAGATCTTTTCCTCACAGAACTGATGTATGGAATTATTCTCTAAAATAAAAATAGCCATGTTTCACTGATAGGGACACCAGTTCTCAATACTGTTATGCTTGACAATAGTCAAACCATTGAACAATTTTTTTTACTTATAAAATTGATTTATTTGCAATGCAAAGACACAAAAGTACCCAGTAATTCAATCTGGAAATTAGACCCAATGAAAGGACAGCTAGAGTTCTCATGACAGATTCGCTCTTCAGCCCAGGAGGAAAGTGTCCTAGGCACTCAGGTTTTGCTTTCATCTTAATTAGCGGAACTTATGCCCTCTATGAAACCTAAAACTACCAGGAGCAAGCAGCTTTTCCTCCCAAGATTTCCTGATGTGAAATACCTTCTGTTCTCTGCCCTCATAGGACTTGATACTTTGAAGTAACATTTATTCCCCCAGCTCTTTAAGACACCAAGAAATGTTCAGCTTCTATATTATCAGTTCATTGTAAATGGTTCTTTACACACTATCAGAGTTTACTTCCAATGAAAGGAAGAAGATATTCCTGTCTGAATAATCTATCATTTGATGTAAATGTTGAGTAGAGTGTGAGAGGAAGGATTGGCTAAGAAGAGAGGAGGGTGTAATTGAGATAGGGAATGGGAACAAGTACATCACTGGCATTTCAAAAGATGCAACTGAAAAAGGCCTAAATGTGGTTTTAAAGCACCAAGATGTTTCCCCACCCTGCAGATCAGAGATCCAGCTTTTAGCTTCAGTAAGGCAGAAAAACACCCAGTGCTGGCACACAGCTCTGCCTAGCTGCACAAGCATAAGGTTTCTCTGTACTCAGAAACTCGGAAGTGCAGGCTCCGTCAGTGTGATCAAAGGACTGCTCTCCTATCAGCCTGAGAAAATGCCCCTAAAATTACCGATAGGTCATTTTCCCAGGGGACTAACTTGGAAATACTTGGCAAACTTACAAAGAACCTGGAAGTGTGTAGAGGCAGACATGCTAAGCAGGTGCTATGGCGAATTCTCATATTAACTGTGTCTCTTACAGAGGGCAGCCAAACCACTGTGATTTTAGCTGACTTAGATGCCACTGGTTATTACAAACTAGGTACTGGGTCTCAGTTCCACCAGTGACAAAATAACTAACACCGAATCAGCCTGTTTAAAGCTAATATTTCTTTTAAGGGCATGACATTTTCTTGCAACTTGATTAATATGACTATCCCAGAGTTTATTAAATATGATAACAATTTTTATCAGGGCAACTTGCCAACTTTTATGGTTATGAAATTGTTCTGCTTCATTGAATATTTCTGAAAAAAACTTCCCAAAGAACAGTGATGTTCTTAAAAGTTTTTGTTTTTTTTCATCATTGTTGCCAATAAAGAATAATAGAAGAATCACCTGTTGGTGTCATTCTCTGAATGGTCTCTGAAACTCATGTTGGTGGTGGCTAACGTTTTAGAAGCTCAATGGGGTGTCCCATGGGCAGAGAGAGAGCTCTTTTGTAGGTCACCATATACTTGCATTTTGGAGTTCCTGGGGCACCCTTTGCCCTGTTTGTGGTATTTTTGTTCTACCAAATGCGGGAATTAACTTGTGTTACCTTACTTAGTGGATTTGCAAAACATCCACACTCCTTCTTATTTTGTAATTCAATAGTTTTCCACTGAAAAAGCACCTCCTGCTGGTAAAGGTAGATTCCTGGTGTTTTTGTATAGGTTTTCAACAGTGTATCTATTTCCTTACTGCTAGGAACCCATGTTATTCTGTAAGATTACTGCTACTATCATCAGGATTTCAAACATTCTTACAATCTTATATTTTGCTTCATAAGTTCTAGAGGTGATGATGTATGTGTAGGATTTCTTATCATGTCCCCTACTTAAAATGAAATACTCTCATCATTTCATGACCGAGAATCTGGGACAGAAGTTCTCAAAGCCCACGTAAAGAAACAGCCCCTGGCAGGGTCCTAGATACTCCTTTAAAAGTTTTATTTATTATCTTCAATTTTTGGGAGCTTTGTACCTGGATCCAAAGGTACTGTGGTCATATTCACCCAATTACCTTTTTGTTTCCCTTGCCATATATATACACACGTATGTATGTGTGTGTTGGGGGGAGCTTAATATCTTATATAAAATAAAGAATGGAAAATTTTAAATAGTTTTAAAAAGGAAATAGAGTATCGATAGCAACTTAATATATACGAGACCCAGTGAAATGGATGAAGATGGTTAAAAACAATTCCAACACATTAATGCTTACAGGAGCTTCTCGTCAACAGTTACTGCATGAGCTAGACACCATCAAGGAAAGAGTTAAAAGCCACTGTTGTTTTTTACCTTTTTTATGCATGACAATAATGGCCTCGTATATGGATATGTACAGTTTATTTCATGTGAAAGGTAAAGAATACTAATTAACAAAATAAATATTTTAAATTATACTGTGTTCACTCAGAGACAGCAAGATTAGATGGTTAAAACAGCAAATTTTCATTTAGATGATTATAAAGTCTGAAAGAACAAACAATAATTTAAGCTAGGTTCCAATTTTCCTTGTCTTTCTATTGCAAGGGTTTAATTCGCTCAGAAAATTGACTCTGGGTGTGGTGACTGTTTAGCAAGGACAATGCTGTCATAGAAAAGGAAAGGGGCAAGTCCTCAATCACTCACCACAGTGAGTCTGTGCTAAGCTTTTAATTTCTGGCCAAGTCAAACAATCCAGTAATGTGACTTAAGAATTATGCAATAATAACTCTCTGTCTTGGTCAGTGGCCACACTGCCAGACTGAACAAAGGCTAAGTACTGCTACCCAACCCCTTCCCAATCGTCAGCAGTGAATGCTAAGTTTTACTCCGAGGTGTATGGAATTGCCAAGGGTAAGGCCTTTTCTATAAAGAATAATCTGTTATTTAGAGTTGTATACTGTACATAGAAGTCATCCAGTTTTAATCTGTGGACCTCCTTACTCTGATAAATTGCTGCAGTCTGGGAACTGGCATTCTAAACAGAGTTTATCAGTTTCACAACTTGATAAACTTATCAATGCCTTTACTTCCTTGGTTCCTTTTCAAAATCTGTTTGTCATTTCCTTCTATCTGATTACTGTTTAAAGGGTTTCTCCAACCTGATCCCTTTGGCTCATGGCTTTCCATACTTTAGAACTATCCTAACACATAGTCACCTCTTTATCCAACACATGTTTGCTGAGCATCTGCTGTCCGACTGGCACTCTAAAAGCTGCTAGTGCTATACCTGGAAACAGAAAAAAAGAAAAATGCTAGGTTCTGGGGACATCAGGCCACCCATAATTTCCCCTGACTCTTCTGCAGCTAGGTGTCTGGCCAGAGTGTGTTTCCATTCATTCCTTCACTGGGTTAATGGCTGATCCCAATTCATACAAAAATCAAATTAAATACTATGTGCATCAGGTTGGGCTTCCAGTAAATAAATGTTCACAGTTCATAGTTTCTTCAAAAGAACATTTAAGTAGAATAGTTATTCTTATATGCAGACTTGGTAAGTAGTAATTTTCTCCAGCCTGGCACCACAGTCTGCCTTATTCACCACTAAATATTCAGTTTGAAAAAGTGACTGAGGTAAAGAAAATACTATCGTAAAATCCTACTTTCATGAAAAACTAGTATGAGGTTAATTTACTTCAAGTTGAAATTTTAGCATCCTAATTTACCAGCATTATGAGGTATAATGATATGTTTATTTGTAAGCTGTGTCCTGTATCCCCTCTTCTAGGTCCTTCCTATAGTCCAATTACAAGGAACATTTTTAATTATTAAAAATAGATTCTTTTCTTATTCTGTACATCTCAGTCACAGTTTTCCCTCCTTCCACTCCTCCAAGCCCCCATCCCACTTCCTCCCTCTCTTAGATATACCTCCTTCCCTCCATTTTCTCTTCACAGATAAAAACAGGCCTCCAAGAGATGACAGCCAAACAAAACAAAACCAAAGATATAACAAGACAAGGCAAAATCCCTCATAAGGAGGCTGAACAAGGCAAACCCACTCTTATTGAGTTGTTATCCCAAGAGCAAACAAAAGATTCAGTGATGCACCTGCTCCCACTGTTAGGACTCCTACAAAATAAAATAAAATAAAATAAAAGCAAACAAAAGATTCAGTGATGCACCTGCTCCCACTGTTAGGACTCCTACAAAATAAAATAAAATAAAACAAACAAACAAACAAAAAAACAACCACCAAGCTAACAGCCATAACATATACACAGAGGACCTGGTGAAGATCCATGCAGGTCCAGACTTATTTTCTCCGTGAGAGCTCATATGAGCCCTGCTTATTTGGTTTGTTAGGCCATGTTCTTCTGGTATCCTCCATCCCATCCAGTGCCCTGTCCAGTTGTTATCAGAGAGGCTTCCTCCAAGCAGCAGATGGAAGCAGGTGCAGAGACCCACAATCAGACATTATGGGGAGAGAGAGTCCAAATTTGGGGTTCCTATCAAGTCCCTTCCCTCAGAATCCCAATTCCTGTTTCTGGCTATCCAGCTAGTGCAGGGCCTGGGCTCCCTCTCATGGCATGGACCTCAACGTAAACAAACATTGGTTGTCCACTCCCACAATTTCTTTGCCATCATGGCCCCAGCACATCTTGCAGGCAAGACAGATTGTAGGTCAAGGGGTTTTGTGGCTGGGTTGGTGTCCAGGTTTCAATTTCCATAGCATAGAGAGTACTTTTTCATGCTAATGAGACTAGGATGTAGGGATGAAGGAGTGGTGTACCACTTGGACTTGAATTTTGTGCAGGGTAATAGATAAGGATCTATTTGCATTCGTCTACATACCAACATCCAGTTAGACCAGCACCATTTGTGCAAGATGCTTTCTTTTTTCTAGGTATATTTCCAGCTTTTTTATGAAAAAAAAATCAAGTGTTCATGTGTAGGAGGAATGATGGTGGCCACCTCTGCATAAACGCAGGGGGATGCACAGCAGCAAAGGCAACTCCTGCATGAGGACCTAACTGAAGACTGCCTGAGAGACCAAGGACTGTTGATGCAGACAATAATAGACAATGAGAACTGCTGTTTGGAAAAGATGTTTTCTTGGGACCAATGGGGGTGCAGGTGGAGGATATTAAAGGAGCAGCAGCATTCAGAGGAGCTTGCTATGAAGATGTTCTCACCTCCTCCTGGAGTCTGTGCCATTGATTCCATGTCACCTTACCTCCAACCCCCAAGGGCAAGTAGGGTCTGGCAGCAACTGGTCCAGGGCACAGGCAGCCCTCATGGGTGTGTGAACTTATGTCTGAGTCTTCAGATCAATTCCATTGATTGACATTTCTGCTTCTGTACCAATACCATGCCGTTTAGATTACTATAGCTCTGAAGTACAACTGAAAATCAGAAAGGGTGAACCTCCAATATTGAACACGATTTTTATTGTTGAACTTGGTTTTTGTTTTTCCATATGAAGTTGAGAATTATTCTTTTAAGGTCTGCAAAGAATTGTGTTGGCATTTTGTTGAATCTTTAGGCTAGTTTTGTTAGGATGGTCATTTTTACTATGTTAGTCCTATGGACAAATATACATGGGAGATCTTTTCATCTTCAGATATATTTTTCAATTTCTTCCATTAAAGACTTAAGATTTTATCATACATTTTTGTTTGGTAATATTTTGTTTCTTTGAGGCTATTGTAAAGGGTGTTTTCCTGATTTTCTGTCAATCCCCTTGTCATTTGTATATAGGAGGGTTGCCGATTTATTTTTGAGTTAATCTTGTATCCAGCCATTTTGCTGGTAGCGTTTATCAACTGTAGGAGATTCCTAGTGGAATTTTTATGATCACTCATGTATATAACATCATATCATCTGCAAATACTTTGACTTCTTCATTTCTACTTTGTTTTTTTTTATCAGATATATTCTTTATTTACATTTCAAATGATTTCCCCTTTCTTGGATCCCCCCTCCCCAGAAGTCCCATAAGTCCTCTCCCCCGTTCTCCAATCAACCCCCTCCTACTTCCCTGTCCTGGTATTCCCCTACACTGCTGTATCAAGCCTTTTCAGGATCAGGGGCCTCTCCTTCCTTCTTCTTGGGCATCTTTTGATATGTGAATTGTGTCTTGGGTATTTGAGCTTCTGGGCTAATATCTGCTTATCGGTGAGTGCATATCATGTGTGTTCCTTTGTGATGGGTTATCTCACTTAGGAAGATTTTTTCCAGTTCCACCCATTTGCCTAATAATTTCATGAATTTATAGATTTAAATAGCTGAGTAGTATTCCATAGTGTAAATATATCACACTTTCTGTATCCATTCTTCTGTTGAGGGACATCTGGGTTCTTTCCAGCTTCTGGCTATTATAAATAGGACTGCTATGAACATAGAGGGTCATGTCTCATTACTACATGCTGGGGAATCCTCTGGGTATATGGCCAGGAGTGGTATAACGGGGTCCTCTGGTAGTATCATGCCCAGTTTTCTGAGGAACCGCCAGACTGATTTCAAAAGGGGTTGTACCAGCTTGCAATCCCACCAGCAGTGGAGGAGTGTTCCTCTTTCCCCACATCCTCGCCAACACCTGCTGTCTCCTGAGTTTTTGATCTTAGCCATTCGAACTGGTGTGCAGTGAAATCTCAGGGTTGTTTTGATTTGCATCTCCCTAATGACTAAGGATGTTGAACATTTCTTTATGTACTTCTCAGCCATTCGATATTCCTCAGGTGAAATTCTTTGTTTAGCTCTGTACCCCATTTTTAATAGGGGTATTTGTCTTTCTGGAGTCTAACTTCTTGAGCTCTTAGTATATATGGGATATTAGCCCTCTGTCAGATGTAGGATTGGTAAATTTTCCCAATTTGTTGTTTGCTGGTTTGTCCTTTTGACAGTGTCCTTTGCCTTACAGAAACTTTGTAATTTTATGAGGTCCCATTGGTCAATTCTTGATCTTAGAGCATAAGCTATTGGTTATCTGTTCAGGAAATTTTCCCCTATGTCCATGTGCTCAAGGATCTTCCTCAGTTTCTTTTCTATTATTTTCAGTGTGTCTGGTTTTATGTGGAGGTCCTTGATCCACTTGGACTTGAGCTTAGTACAAGGAGATAAGAAGGGATCGATTTGCATTCTTCTGCATGTTATCTGCCAGTTTAACCAGAATCGTTTGTTGAAAAGGCTATCTTTTTTCCACTGGATGGTTTTAGCTCCTTTGTCAAAGATCAAGTGACCATAGGTGTGTGGGTTCATTTCTGGGTCTTCAATTCTAATCCATTGATCTACCTGCCTGTCACTGTACAAATACCATGCAGTTTTTAACACTATTGCTCTGTACTACTGCTTGAGGTCCGGAATACTGATTCCCCCAGAAGTTTTTTCACTGTTGAGGATAGTTTCAGCTATCCTGGGTTTTTTGTTATTCCAGATGACTTTGAGAATTGTTCTTTCTAACTCTATGAGTAATGGAGGTGGGATTTTGATGGGGATTGCATTGAATCTGTATATTGCTTTTGGCAAGATAGTCATTTTTAATATATTGATGCTGCCAATCCATGAGCATGGAAGATTTTTCCATCTTCTGAGGTCTTCTTCGATTTCCTTCTTCTTGTCATACAGATCTTTCACTTGTTTGGTTAGAGTCACACCAAGATATTTTATATTGTTTGTGGCTATTGTGAAGGCTGTCATTTCCCTAATTTCTCTCTCAGCCTGTTTATATCCAGCCACTTTGCAGAAGTTATTTATCAGCTGTAGGAGTTCTCTGGTTGAGTTTTTGGGGTTGCCTTAGTGTACTATCCATCATCTGCAAATAGTGATAGTTTGACTTCTTCCTTTCCAATTTGTATCCCTTTGACATCCTTATGTTTTCTAACTGATCTAGCTAGAACTTCAAGTACTATATTGAAAAGATATGGAGAGAGGGCAGCCTTGTCTAGTCCCTGATTTTAGTGGGATTGCTTCAGTTTTTCTCTATTTAGTTTGATGATGGCTACTGGTTTGCAGTATATTGCTTTTACTATGTTTAGGTATGGGCCTTGAATTCCTGCTCTTTCCAAGACTTTTAGCATGAAAGGATGCTGAATTTTTTCAAATGCTTTTTCAGCATCTAATGAAATGACCGTGTGGTTTTTTTCTTTGAGACTGTTTATGTAGAGGATTACATTGATGAATATCCATATATTGAACCATCCCTGCATCCCTGGGATGAAGCCTGCTTGATTGTGGTGAATGGTCATTTTAATGTGTTCCTGGATTCAGTTGGCAAGAATTTTATTGAGTATTTTTGCATCCGTATTCATAAGATAAATTGTTCTGAAGTTTTCTTTCTTTATTGAATCTTGGTGTGATTTTGGTATCAGCATAATTGTAGATTCATAGAACGAATTAGGTAGTGTTTCTTCTTTCTATTTTGTGGAATAGTTTGAAGAGTATTGGTGTTAGGTCTTCTTTGAAGGTTTGATCAAATTCTGCGCTAAGCTTATCTGGTCCTGTGATTTTTTTTGGTTGGAAGGCTTTCCATGACCATTTCTTTTCCTTTGGGGGTTATGGGACTGTTTAGATGGTCTATTTGATCCTGATTTAATTTTGGTATTTGGTATCTGTCTAGGAAATTGTCCATTTCCTCCAGATTTTCCAGGTGTGTTGAGTATAGGCTTTTGTAGTAGGATCTAATGATTTTTTTGAATTTCCTCAGTTTCTGTTGTTATATGTCCCTTTTCATTTCTGGTTTTGTTAATTTGGATACCTGTCTCTGTGCCCTCTGGTTATTCTGGCTAAGGGTTTATCTATCTTGTTGATTTTCTCAAAGAACCAGCTCCTGGTTTTGTTGATTTTTTTTGTATGGTTCTTTTTGTTTCTACTTGATTGATTTCAGCCCTGAGTTTGATGATTTCCTGCCATCTACTCCTCTTGGGTGTATTAGTTTCTTTTTGTTCCGGAGTTTTCAGGTGTGCTGTTAAGCTGCTAATGTGTTCTCTCTCCAGGTTCTTATTGGAGGTACTCAGGGATATGAGCTTTCCTTTTAGCCCTGCTTTCATTGTGTCCCATAAGTTTGGGTATGTTGTGCCTTCATTTTCATTAAATTCTAAAAAGTCTTTGATTTCTTTCCTTATTTCTTCCTTGGCCAAGGTATCATTGAGTAGAGCATTGTTCAGTTTCCATGTGTTAAGTGGGCTTTCTGTTGTTTTTGTTGCTATTGAAGACCACCCTTACTCTATAGTGATCTGATAGGAGGCATGGGATTATTTCAATCTTCTTGTATCTGTTGAGGTCTGTTTTGTGACCAATTATATGGACAGTTTTGGAGAAGATACCATGAGGTGCTGAGAAGAACGTATATTCTTTTGATTTAGGATGAAATGTTATATATATGTATATATATATGTATATGTATGTATGATCCATTTGATCCAAAACTTCAATTTGTTTCACTGTGTCCCTCTTTATTTTCTGTTTCCCTGATCTGTCCACTGAGAAGAGTGGAGTGTTTAAGTCACCCACAATTATTGTGTGAGGTGCAATGTGTGCTTTGAGCTTTAGTAAAGTTTCTTTTATGAATGAGGGTGCCCTTGCATTTGGAGCATAGATGCTCAGAATTGAGAGTTCTTTTTTGTGGATATTTCCTTTGATGTGTATGAAGTGTCCTGATGTGTCTTTTTTGATGACTCTTAGTTGAAAGTCAATTTTATCCGATATTAGAATGACTACTCCAGCTTGTTTCCTGGGACAATATGCTTGGAAAATTATTTTCCAGAATTTTACTCTGAGGTAGTGTTTGTCTTTGACATTGAGGTGCATTTCTTGTATGCAGCTAAATACTGGGTCCTGTTTACATATCCAGGCTGTTAGTCTATGTCTTTTTATTGGAGAATTGAGTCCATGGATGTTAAGAGATATTAAAGAATAGTGATTGTTGCTTCCTGTTATTTTTATGTGTGAGTGGTTATCTTCTTTTTGGTTTGTTGAAAGAAGATTACTGTCTTGCTTTTTCTAGGATGTAGTTGCCCTCCTTGTATTGGCATTTTCCATCTATTATCCTTTGTAGGGCTGGATTTTTTGAAAGTTATTGTGTAAATTTGGTTTTATCATGGAATATCTTTGATTCTCCATCTATGGTGATTGAGAGTTTTGCTGGGTATAGTAGTCTGAGCTAGCATTTGTGTTCTCTTATAGTCTGTATGAGATCTGCCCAGGATCTTCTAGTTTTCATGGTCTCTGGTGAGAAGTCTGGTTAATTCTGCTTGTTATATGTTACTAGGCCTTTTTCTCTTTCTGCTTTTAATATTCTTCCTTTTTTTTAGTACATTTGGTGTTTTGATTATTATATGACAGGAGGTATTTCTGTTCTGGTCCAGTCTGTTTGGAATTCTGTAGGCTTTTTGTATGTTCATAGTCATCTCTCTCTTTAGATTAGGGAAGTTTTCTTCTATAATTTTGTTGAAGATATTTACTAGCCCTTCAATTTGTAAATCTTCACTTTCTTCTATACCTATAACCCTTAGGTTTGGTCTTCTCATTGTGTCCTGGATTTCCTGGATGTTTGGGGTTACAAGCTTTATTCATTTTGCATTTTCTTTGACTGTTGAGTCAATGTTTTCTATGGTATCTTCAGCCCCTGAGATTCTTTCTTCTATCTCTTGTATTTTGTTGGTGATGCTTGCATCTATGACTCCTGAATTCTTTCCAAGATTTTCTATCTCCAGAAATGTCTCACTTTGTGATTTCTTTATTGTTTCTACTTCCATTTTTAGATCCTGGATAGTTTTGCTCATTTCCTTCACTTGTTTGTGTTTTTTCTTAATTCTTTAAGAGAATTTTCTTGTTTCCACTTTCAAGACTTCTGCCTGTTGACCCATGTTCTCCTGTATTTCTTTAAGCGATTTTTGTGTTTCCTCTTTATGGGCTTCTCATTTCTCCTTTTATCTCCTTGATCTCCTTTAGTTGTCTTATTGCTCTAGCTAAAACTTCAAGTAGTATATTGAATACATCTTGGAAATTTCTCCAAAATTGACCACATATTTAGATACAAAAACAAGTCTCAATATATACAAGAAAACTGGAATAATTTCCTGCATCCCATCATACTATCAATGGACTAAAGCTGGAGTTCATCCACAACAGAAACAACAGAAAGTTAAAAGCCCATGGAAACTGAACCTTTTTCTACTGAATGAAAAATGGGTCAAGGCAGAAATAAAGAAATAAATTAAAGCCCTTCTAGAATGCAATCAAAATGAATATACAACACACCCAAGCTTTGGGGACACATGAAAGCAGTGCTGAGAAAAGTGCTTCAAGCAGTAAGTTTCTTCACAAAGAAATTGGAGACATCTTATAATACCGACCTAACGGCATACTTGAAGACTCCAAAACAAAGAGAAGTAAGCTCACCAAAGTGGAGTAGATGACAAGAAATAATCAAACTTAGGGTTGAAATCAATAAAATAGAAACATAGAGAACAATATAGAGAACAATTGAAACAAAGTGTAGTTTCTTAGAGAAAATCAACAAGATAAACAAACCTGTATCCAAACTAACTAAATGACAGAGAGACTATCCAAATTAATAAAATCAGAAATGAAAAGAGGGGCATAACAACAGAAATTGAGGAAACAG
Source organism: Tokudaia tokunoshimensis (assembly GCA_036184795.1). Taxonomy (NCBI): domain Eukaryota; kingdom Metazoa; phylum Chordata; class Mammalia; order Rodentia; family Muridae; genus Tokudaia; species Tokudaia tokunoshimensis. The sequence continues at coordinate 66,038,508 of BTHU01000005.1, read as the reverse complement.
AATTATAAGGATAAACTTTAAAATTCCATACTCGGGGCTGGAGAGATGGCTCAGTGGTTAAGAGCACCGGCTGCTCTTCCAAAGGTCCTGAGTTCAAATCCCAGCAACCACATGGTGGCTCACAACCATCTGTAATGAGATCTGACGCTCTCTTCTGGTATGTCTGAAGACAGCTACAGTGTACTTACATATAATAAATAAATAAATCTTCAAAAAAAAATTCCATACTCAACAAAATTAGAAAATCTAAAAAAAAAAAAGGATAATTTTTAGACATATATCACTTACCAAAGTTAAATAAAGATCAGGTTAACTATTTAAATAGAGCTAATAGCCTCCAGTGAAACTGAAGCCACCATTAGACATTAGAAGTCTCCCTGTTGACCCATGTTCTCCTATATTTCTTTAAGGGAGTTATTTATGTCCTTCTTGATGTCCTCTAACAGCATCATGAGAAGAGACTTTAAATCCAACTCTTGCTTTTCCGGCGTGCTGGGGCATCTGGGACTTGCTGTGGTGGGAGAACTGGGCTTTGATGTTGCCAAGTAGCCTTGGTTTCTGTTGGTAGGGTTTTTGTGCATCTGTTTATCTCTGGTGTTAGTTGGTCTAGTTGTCTCTGGCTGGAGGTTGCCCCTCCTATGGGCCTGTAAACCTGTGTCTGTACTCCTAGGAGACCACCTCTCTTCTGGCAGGGTCTGTGCACAGAAGGCTGTGGAGCTGTCTGGTTCCCTGCTGCAAATGGCGGCTGGAAGGGAAGACTCCTGTCCCAGCTACTCCAATGATCATATGCCTTGTGCGCTCCTAGCTGTACCCCTCCAGAGAGAAGGTGGAGATCTCACCTCCGCACTCAGAAGTGAAATCTCTGCTGAGAGATCACTCTTTCCTGGTGGGCTAAGCACAGAAGGTTTTGGAGCTGCCTGGTTCCCTGCTGCATATGGCAGCTCTCTCTTTATCCTTTCAAAGGCTCCTCAAATGACCTTAGATTTTTGTTTGTTGGTTTGTTTTGCTTTGCTTTTGACTTGCTTTTCACTTGATTGTAACCCATTCTTTGGATCTCTTACTACTGGAAACTTTACCACCAATTTTACCGTAAATTTTATGTGATTAGAATGTATTAATATTCATGCTAAGAGATTGAGTAGCAATAGAATGTAAAATAAATAATCCAGAAGTTTGTAATCCTACTGCCTAGTATGAATATTCATTAAAAATGCATATTTTATTATGTCAATATTTTCTAATTACCAATTTTATGGAGCTTTGATCACTCTGACATAATTTTACATCTTGTATTTGTCACGTGTTTGCAACATGATAGTGTTCCCTGTATGCTTTGCCATAGGTTTGCAAAAGGTGTATGCTTGAAGAGGAGATGAATTTGATCAAAACACATAATATGCACATATTAAATTACCAAACAAGAATGAAAACACTAAACAACAAAAAAAAAGTAGGTACTAAGTATTTGCTTTGAGCTGTTATCCACAGGCTAGAGCAGGAGAGCTGGAAAAAAAGAAGAAAACAAGAATGGGAAAAGTTTATACAAAGATGTGAGATCAAGCTGACAAAGTACATTGGCTACTGGGCCTGGGGCAACATCCTATGAGGAAATTCATATACTATGTATTAGACCATTTTATCTAGAGGTATAAAGAGAACACATAAACATTGGCTTTGTTTCCTCCTGTAGAGTTCACCAAAGAGTATAATTTGCCTATACCTCTGACCTGAGTATACTTAGATCCAAAAGGGGTCATGGAATCTGATTGGAACTAAGATTTTGGTATCAATATCAAAGTTTCAAATAAAAAATGATTGGATGTGGTGATATCAGGTTTGGCATGTAAACTTGTTCAGAGCTCACAAAGCCAGTAGTACTATTTGGCAGCTTGGACAAAAAATTAAAAAAACAAAACAAAACAATGTTATTAGCACCATAGTTAGTCTATATCTTTTCCCAGATGTTTGGTTTTATATACTGTAGCTTATATACTGTAGCTGTTACTGCAAACTGTTATAAACAATGTCCATGTGTAAGAGAACCTGAAACACCTCTCATATCTGCAATGATCAGGTCTCCTAGGGGTGAAATTTAGTGATATTTTGCTTGATGTCTACTTACCAACTACACCAAATACTATCATGACTTAGAAGTCCTTCTGTAGTTGAGCATTGTAATATCTACTTTTAGAAATAGAGGGTATCCAAATGTTGTCATATACCACTAATACTTCTTAGGGGTCTCTCCAGTTCAACATAGTAGTAGTTTTATATCTTCAAAAGAAAACTATCACACCAACCCATCTGTGAAGCAAGATCTGGTTCATGGTTTTTTTTCTAAGTGTTAATTGGGAAAAAATACAACAAACAAACACACACAAAAGAAACCCACTTACATGTCAATAGGTATGAATTAGAGTAGGGATTGCAGCATCTAAGGATGATATGTATACTGTTACTTATGCTTCCTAGAACTGCTCATACCCAATGGTCCAAATATAATTTGCTTCTTGGAAATGAATATTGTTCTTTTGTCCTGCATTATAACTCAGCTTTGTTTATAACAGGCAGATCTGGTTCAATATTTATTTCATAAAACATCATTGCATACTTGAACTATGTAAGTACCCAAGTACCCTGGGAACTTTATCAAACAGAGAACAATTTGCCTATAACTATTTAGTCTTGCTGTGATACCATAGGAAGACAATACTATTAAGGCTTGTAAGATGCCATAGAGCATCCTTGTTTAAATGGATGCCACTGGCACTACAGACAAGGATTGCCTTGTCTGTAGTCTAAGTAGCAGGGCAGCATACACCATTATCAATCCAGTTACTACAGGTTCTACTTTCACCATTCAAAGTTTATAGTCTTTTGAACCTCCTCCAGATAAATTGATTTCAACATGTAGTCATGACTTTTTTCTCCCCGTGATAAATTACCACAAACAAAAACAAATTAAGGAAGCATTTATTTTGGCTTACAGTCCTGGAAGGCTAGATGCCCATAATGGTGGAGTAGGCATGATAACAAAAGCAGAAAGCTAAGAGATCATGGGTCACCTGTACATAGGAAGTAAAGAGAGCAAGAGTGAAGTAGGATGAAACTGTCAATAGTTAAAGTCCACTCCAGTGAAGTACTCACTTCAGAAAGGCTCTATCTCCTGAAGGTTTCATAACTTTCCCAAAGTGCACTGTCAACTGGAAACCAAGTATTCAAATACCTACTCAAATCCTCAAAAGACTACAGAGGACATTTTTCATTCAATCTATGACACCATTGTACTGCTAATACCATAGGCTTATGGTTATGTCATAATGCAAGATATATCTCATCCAATTTCAAATGCTATCATAATCTTTAATAGTCTCAACATTGTTCAAATGTTCAATTTCTTTTCTTAGACTCAAAGTAATTTTTTAAACTATGACTCCCTGTTAAATAAAAAGATAATTACATACTACCAACATACAGTATCACAGAATATGCTTTCTTATTTCAAAAGAGAGAAAGGGGGCACCATTGAGAAATATGAGATGAAACTGAACAAAGACATACTACTGTAAATATCAAATCTTGGAGTACCATCTCTGATATATGGAGTTTTAGATTTAAAAGGCTTAGGTGACTCTGATCTTTCAGCTTTTCTGACTGCAGCATACATCTCTTTGGGGCTGAGTGTACTCAATTTATGTAGCTTCCCTTGATAGAAATCTCATATATTTCAGACCTGACATCTTCAACACCTTGGGGTCTCCACTAAAATCCAGAATTTATCATTAGAGCTTCACATTAATGCCTTCTTGATCTTCCTTGTAGATACTCCATCCTTGACACATTTTTGACTGGCCCCAACAGCACTCTAAAAACACAGAGAATGAATCCAGGTCTGCCTCACTTTTTATTCCCTACCTCAAATGCCAACATGGTTGCAGTGCTGTCAAGTTAAACTGTGAATTTTGAGAAGCACCCTTGTCCCTTTGGAACACATTTGCAGACGTTTCTGTACAATATTCATTTATAGGCAGAGGAAACTCTTTAAGCCCTTTCCATTTACAAGTAGGAATCTGAGCTTGGTGGGGTTTTGACTTGACGGTACTCTTTCCACTGTTCCACTGAAGATCAGGAGGCCTCTCCTCAATGGCTATAATTTCTTTACCAGTCACAGCCTCTTTCCCGAAGATGCCTTCAGGCAATATTCCTAGCACTTCTTTCCTCCTCAAACTTCACATTCTTTCTGCCATAATTGCTCTTAATTTGTAGACCTACATAAGAGTAGCCAGTAAAATCCATGCCACAGATTCAGTATTATGTTGTGTTAAAATTTCCTCTGCCAAATCAAAACTAATTTTGAGATTCTAAAATACAACTGACAGAATGGCTAAGATCAGTAACACAAGCTCATGTTGGTGAGGGTGTACAGCATCCTTCATTGTACAAACATCTATAGCCACTATGATCAATATGTTAGTTCCTCAGAAAGATGTGAATTATCTATCTGAAGATCCAGCTATCCCGCTCTTGGATATATTCCACAAGGACACTTAACCTACCAAAGGGACACTTGCTCAATCAAGCGAATTGCTGTCAATTCATGATAATCAGATACTGGAAACAATCTAAATGCCCCTTAACAGAAGAATAGATAAATAAATGTATATTTATACAACTGAGTATTACTCAGGTCTTTAAAAAAATGGCATCATGAAATTGGCAGACAAATGGATGAAACTAGAAAAACATCATCCTGAGTGAGAATACATTCATACACCCAGAAACATAAATATGGTATATATTTGTTTGTATCTAGATATTAGCAAATAAACAAGTGATAACTGAGCTATAATCCATAGACCAAGAGGTTAGGCACAGAGGAAATGACTAGGGAAGGGGACATATGGGTCTCCCTGGAATGGAGAAATATAATAGAATTTATCAGTGGACTGGAGAGGAGAGGGGGAACTGGGCAGGAGAATAGAAGGATCAGATAAGAAAAGGGAGGGCAGATGGGATTGAAGAAGAGAATGAGAGGAGATACAGCAAAAATTGAAGGGCATTTGAAATGTGGTACAGAAACTAGTGTGGTAGAAACTTCCTATAGTATATAAAGGTGATTCTAAAAAAGCCTGAAAATATGAAGCAGATGGAACTCCAACTGGCCATCTTGTGTCACCAAATGAAATTTCTACAAATCACGAAACATTTTATCACTACAAAATATGCTAGGGCAATTGTGGCAAAAAAATCTTGTGAGAGTAACCAACCTATGTCTGATTTGACTTATGGCCTACACCATGAGATGGAACCCATACCTGGCACTGTGACCAAGAACCAGAGTCTAGATAGTTCAGAGGACTAGTGTAAAACAAATGCTACTGGTATAATAATAATAATAATAATAATAATATAAAATGACATGTGTTGTTATTCTGCTAGACTCATAGATCATTGCCTTATTTAGCCATCATCAGAAATGCTTCCTTCTGCAACAGATGAGAACAAATACAGAGACTCACAGCCAGACCTTATGTTGAGAGGGAGAGGAAGAGGAAGCGGGAGAGGGAGAGAGAGAGGGAGAGGGGGAGTGAGAATGAGGGAGGGAGAATGAGGAAGGGAGGGAGAGGGAGGGAGAGGGAGGGAGGGAGGGAGGGAGGGAGGGGGAGAGAGAGAGAGAGAGAGAGAGAGAGAGAGAGAGAGAGAGAGAGAGAAGTATTTATGATCATATAGTCACTATTTTAGGTCTGTACCAGGTGCTCTGCATATATGCTACAACTTTCAGTTTAGGAAATTTATCAAATGTGAGAGCAATGAGGGGGTTTCTTTTCTTTCCAGACCGTAGTGTATCTGAAGTCCATTCTCCCCTTATATACTGATGAGCTCTAACTGCTAAGTGTTAGATGTGACATATGTAAGCATCAGCACTGGACCTGACTCTCCACTCACAATGGCATCTCAAAACCATGCAGAAACTACTAGGTAAGAAACTCATAGTCTTTCTAAAAACAATTTCTCATGGACAAATTAATTTCTCTATGACAAAAATTGGATACCATTTCTAACTGGAATAGGGCTATTGTCTAGAATAAAAATTCTAGTTTTAAAAAAATTCAGGTCAGATAGAAAGATCCTGTAATCTTGTGGCAGAGTGTTTTTCAGAGTTAGAGAAGACTGGCTTCAATCAGTTTCCCAGCAGTAATCATATCACATGAAAGGAAGATAGGGTTTTTGTTCCAACCTCTCATTTTACCATCATTTTACCAAGAATGAGATTTCTGTGCCAGGGTAGAACTGAGACTGTTGTCCTACAGTGAGCCTTCTGCAGAAGAGTAAATTAAGTTTCTGACTCCAGACATCAAACTATTCTAATGTTGGCCTCCACCCAAAGCTGAAAGTTATGTGAGCACAGACTCTAGCATCTTAAATCCTGAAGATATAAATAATAGATTTAGGATGCAAGACATGCACAGGATTTAATCTGAATCCTGTTTGAGTCTGAATGGTTGCCAAAAATATACACTATACTTAGAATCTGCTTATCTCTTGATTTAGCACCTTGACTCTCTTTATCGTAATGTACATGCAGGTTATAATAGCCAAAGCAATGCAGAGACTTTCTTTACTGAATAGTTTTCATAAATGTACATAGCCACAATATTTGTTCCAAAACTCTGATAAGAGTTTCATCGGAATTAGTATTTGCATGTTTAGGAAACCACACTGCTCTTGAATTGCATTTATTTCTCTAAAGTGATTAAAACCACAAAATCTTTTAAAACAAAACAGAGTAAAATGATAAAATGATAATCAACCAAATTGATATTGGTTGTAAGACTTCTCAAAGGATCTCCATCTTCTTCTTCTCCTCCTCCTCCTCTTCCACCTCCTCCTCCTTCTCTTCTTCCTCCTTCTCCTCTTTCTTCCACTTAAAATTGTTATTGTGTTATAATCTGTAGTTTTTCCTGATGTGGTCTTAAGTACTTCTTTTTGCCCCTAGTTTTGAGGAGCCCATACACATATGTTCAAGTGCATACTTATGATTTCTGTGTTCTCTTTCTGTTATCAATTACCCATATTTCAAATATTTTTACAGTAAAATGAGTAGCAAAAGAAAATTAATGACAATTTTAAAATTGTGGTAAAATGATATTCTTAAATCCATTAGTAACCTTAGGATATAGAAAAAAATTAATCCTAGCAAAGTATATTTGCTTCGTTAAATTTGTGTTAAAATAATCTATCCATAACTGCTTTTTCAATAAAAATACTTTTGTTCAGCCATACTTCATCTTCAATTCATTTCCTCTGAATTTTACTGATTTTATAAAATTTTATAAAATCAGTAAAAATTGGGTTAAGAGAATACTTTTAACTTCCATTTTCTGTAGTATATTTCTTGCAATGTGTCTTAGTTTTCACTGTATTTTCTGTATGTCTTGGTTTTTCTTTAGTACCTATATTAGAGTTTTCTAGAGGAACAAAACGAATAGTCTCTCAGCCTCTCTCCCTCTTCCTCTCCCTTTCCCTCCCCTCCCCCCTCTTTCTCTCATGTGTGTAAGTGTATGCTCATATATATGTGTATGTGTATGTACATGGTAATGTATCTGAAAGGTTTCTTTAGAATGGCTTTTCGGTTGGTGTCCTGTTAATCCAACAGTGGTTGTCTTCTGACAAAAAGTCCAGTAATTCAATAGATTTTCAGTCCTTGAGGCTGAGTGTCTCTGCAGCTCTTCTGTCTATATTGGAATCCCAAAGAAGTAAGCTCTTATAGAGGGGAATGAATGCCTCAGCAGCAGGATAGATGAACTTGCCAATAAGAGTGAGGGTGAATATCAAATATAAAATATTTCCTTCTCTGTGTACTTTTATATATAGCACCACAGAAGATGTGGCCCAGATTTATTGTGGGTCTTCTCAATTCAAATGATCCAATCAACAAAATTCCTCAATGGCATGCCCAGCTACTTGAGTTTTAGCTGATTGTAGATGTAGTCATGTTGACAGCCAAGATTGACAATAATAGATACAACACTATGACCAAAAGCAAGTTGGGGAGGAAAGGGTTTATTCAGCTTATATTTCCACATCATAGTCTGAAATTGAAGGAAATCAGGACAGAAACTCAAACAGCGCAGGAATCTGGAGGCAGGAGCTGATGCAGAAGCCATGGAGGGATTCTGCTTACTGTCTTGCTCCCTACAGCTTGAGCAGCCTGCTTTCTTATAGAATCCAGGACTACCAGACCATTGTGGCACCATCCACAACTGTCTGGGATCTCCCCTTCAATCAATTAAGAAAATGTTCTATAGGCTTGCCTAAAGTGCTGGCTTACAGAGATATTTTCTTTATTGAGGTTCCCTCCTTACTGATGACTCTAGCCTGTGTCAAGTTGACACAAAGGCAATGAGCACAGTACTTGAATGCTTTCTTCTGTCTCTGTCTCTCTGTGTGTGTCTGTCTCTGTCTCTCTCTCTCTCTCTCTCTCTCTCTCTCTCTCTCTCTCTCTCTCTCTCTCTCTCTCTCCCCTCTCTCTCTCTCTCTCTCAATGTGTATGAGTATTTTGCCTGCACATACATTTGTGCATCTTGTGTGTAACATGTCTATGGAGGCCAGAAGAGGACATCAGATCAGATCCTCTGAGACTAGAGTTACAGATGCTTATGAGGTGTCATGAAGACTCTAGATTCAGGAAGTGGAACCTGAGTCTCTCTGACCCTGCTTTCCTGGTCTCATGGTACCATAGGGGAAGTCCCTGAAGTTCCATATTAATTAATCTATTGTTAATGAAATCGTGTGTTCTCTTTCTAGGCTGCTTTGTGACGAAATCTCTATTGAAAGTCTTTGTGTTTATTTCTAAAGTAGTGGCTCCTGCCAAAATGTAAAATTTGTTGAGGTCTGACAGAAGTCTTACATCATCTCATGTCTATAAAATAATTTTGCCTGAAGTGGAAATGGTTTGTTAATAAGGAGAAAGGATTCCACACTGTTCTGTATAATATTTACACAGCTCCTCCTTGGCAGTATACAACCCTATTATTTGTTTCACTCTGTCTACCTGTTTAATGAGGACCGTGAGAGGTGAAGTGGCAGCTTGGACACTTGACAAGTTTCCTGACCACTGAGTCATAAACCAGGTTAGTAGGTGTCTGCTTTCTTTTAAAGGAATTATTATTGCAAAATATCTGTATAGGTTCCAAAATCATTTCTCACATTCTAGACCTCAAATCAAAAGACCAGAAAGTTTTAGTTCCTGAAGTGAAACACTGTCATAAGACACGGGCATATGGTATTTCATTGTGATGATTAATTCTGACAGTCAACATGACAGGATATAGAACAACCTAAGAGACATACCTCTGGGCTTGTCTGTGAGGAACTTTCTAGACCTCTCTAGGTGCACCCTCCCACAAGCTGGGGGTCCTGCACTGATAGAAGAAAAAAATCAAGCTGAGCATGAGCACCTCTACCTGTCTGTCCGTCCGTCCATCCATCTATCCATCCATCCATCCATCCATCCATCCATCCATCCATCCATCCATCCATCTATCTATCTATCTATCTATCTATCTATCTATCTATCTATCTATCTATCTATCAGCTTTCTGGACTTCCTCATCATGCAGATGATAGCTTCAAACTGTGAGCCAGAATACATCCCTCCTTCCTTAAATTGCTTTTGGGAGACATATTTTCACAACAGGAAGACTAGTAACCAGAACACTGGCCTCAAAGAACCACTTTGTAAAAATGTATCTGTATGGCACCAGTGTGTGTTCAGCCCTGTGTTTATAACCATATTTAGATTGCCCAGAATGGGATTGTGTCAATCACTCTTTCTCTTTCCCATAGAATGAAAACAGAGATTGAGAACAAATTGATCTGTGTAGTATTTAGGGCATGGAGCAGACAGATACTCTTAGATCAGCAACCCCCAACCTGTGGGCCACAGCCCCCTTTGGGGATCCAAACAACCCTTTCGTGTAATCACCTGAGACCATCTGAAAACATAGAGATTTAAATTATGATTCATAACTGTAGCAAAATTACAGTTATGAAGCAGCAATAAAAATAATTTTGTGGTCGGGGTCACCACAGCATGGGATGCAGGATTAGGAAGGCTGAGAACCACTGTATTAATGGATAGGAACCCATTGTTGCTGAGAGATGCATACAGAACAAAAGATGGGAGACTCCAGAAAGCTTCCTGTCTACTTTATTTGTCCTTCTCAGAGAAATACTTGAGTTGCATTTTATAAAGAGATGAAGAATTTCTTTCAGCTTAAGCTAGTTTGAATAAGATCATGGCTAACAGGAACACATCAGTAAGTACAGGTAGGTAATCTTTTATATTCCCATCATAAAACTGGACATTGATGGCAGTTTTAGACAGTATGTGTCCAGAGGAAAAACATTGCAGTCTAAGATGCAGCACAAGAAACATCAGAATAGAAAGTGGACAAATCTCATGGTTTGCATAGGGCCTCATGCAATAGTTGAGGACATAGAGAACAGAAGACAATTTACAAGGAAAGAAAAATGAATAAAATCTTTGAGTTTTCTCAGCACCTTTGAGAGCAACTTCATAGGAGGTAAGAATGGAGTAAATATTTACATAGAAAAACCGTAGCAATGCAATGTTGTTACAGTCATTGTCTGTGAAAACAGATGTATCACTATAAATCATAGTCTCTAAGAGGAAGATGTATAATCAAAGTTATTTTAGTGTTCTGCACCACCTTCTTTTATGGTTCCTGCACTGGGAAAACAGTATTCAATAAAAACTCTGAACAAAGGGATCTTCATCATTTAAGGGGAAACAAAATTCTGTCTATAGAAGTCATACATTTATGAATACAATGACTTTAAGTCTCTTTCATTTTTCATCAAGGAGTCATGCTGCCAAAGTACATTTCAAAGGCAATTTCTAATAACTATTTAGATCACTATGCTTTCACTTCTTGAAAATGACCATAGACATTTTAATAAAAATACTTTGTACTTGGCAGTTAAAACTTATATTTATTGGACTGGAGAGTTGGATCCGTAGTTAAGAGCACTTGTTGCTCTTGGAGGGTACCTGGGTTTGATTCCCAGTACCCACATGGAGGTTCACAACTGTCTATAATTCAGTTCCAGAGGACCTGATACCATCTTCTGATCTCTACAGGCACCAAGCAAACATGTATGCACATATATACATGTAGGTAAAAGACTCAAATACATAAAATAACACAATAAATCTAAAAGTATTTTAGAAACAACATAACTTGTTCATTTTCTCTACCACTTTCAGATATAATGATCTTAATATTTCATCATAAGAATACCAAAATGACATTATATCAATTCATTTACATATGTAGCTGTATATTTTTGTTCCTTACATTATTTGTTGAAAAAGTCTGTTCTGAAAGATACGAATGGAGTTTCAAATATGTGTGGAAATTAACCATATTTATTTCATCCAGGCCATGGAGGAAGAGATGGGACCAGTGTGAAGTAGATCTATAATATAGGAGATATCAGAAGCATGAATAAATGAGCTATAAAATATATGTTCAAATTCCAACTGTGGTAGATGGAGCAGAGATGCAAAAGACCTGTATTTTGTGGTAGTTAAAACTAAAAAGACCAAGAAGTTTGAATTTTCTTTGAAATGCCAACTAATCAAAGCATAGTAGTCTGGGGGGAACTGAATCAGTAACATATTTTCAGAAGCAGAGATGATGGATCTAATGTTCATGTGGTTGGAAGATTTACATTAAGGTCCTATCAGGAAGGAAAGTTAGTCATGTCTTTTTAGATTGCCCACTCTTTATCTCAGCTGACAAGATATTTAAACAATATTGAGTTTTCAATGCAACATAGGAAAAGTGGGCACAAAGGAACAGCCCTCACCAGTTCTGTTCTTATCAGTTTGTTCTGTATTCAGTCTTACTTGTACCTCTAGTCTTCCAGCTTAATTTTTATTGAAATCCTCATCAATTTATTCCAAACTACTCTGATGGTTTGAATAAGACTGGCCTTACAGTTTTGAATTCTTGGTCACCAGAAGGGTTAATATTAGGAAGTTGGGCCTTGTTGAAGTAGGTGTGTCACTGGAGGTGGGATATGGGATTTCAAATGCTCAAGCTAAGCCAGAGTCTTTCTTTCTCTCTCTCCTTGCTGCCTGCTGATTCAGAGGTATAACTCTTAGGTTCTTCTCCATTACCACTTCTGTTTGCATGCTGCCATGCTTGCCATCATGAAGATAATAAATTAAACCTCTGAACCTATAACCCAATCCCATATAAATGGTTTTCTTTATGAGAGTTGTAGTGGCCATGGTGTCTCTTCACAGCTATAAAAACCCTAACTAAAATATCTACCCATGTTGTTTCCCTACTTCTTTTAGATTGGTCAGAGTATGTTGCAGCTTCTGATGCCTCTTAGGTAGAGATTTCCTCCAAACTGAAGCATTCACTCCTGGAAGGAAGTTCGTTAAGGCTCAGGAAATCAAGCTAGGACCTCAACAAGTAAAGATACTTGCCACAAAACTTGGCAACATGAGTTTGATCCTTGAAACCTACATGGCTGAAGGAGAAAAATGATTTCTTCAAATTGTCCTCTAATCTCTATATACATGTTTGTATGTGCTTGCATGCATGCACTCATACACACACACACACACACATACACACACAGTAAATCAATATAAAATTTTTAAAGACTTAGGAAGTAAACAATATATATAGCTATATAAAATATATATATATACATATATATATCCATATATATATATATAAAACCATATATATATGGTTTAGGAAGTAAACAGGAGATGACTCTTAGGAAGTTCCTGAATTTCATAATCTGCATATGGTTATACAAATCAAAGGTTATATAAGTTATAACCAAGGTTATGTACATAAGGAGTACCAGATAAAAGAGACTCCCCAACCTATAGAGCTGCCTGCCAGTTGTACAGGCAGCTCCAAGGATGAGTTAACACCCTGCAGGGGTGTGGTGTTTGCTGATAAAGCTGCTTTGAGTAATCCTGTAAGTCCCTCCTCACCAATTCTTCTGGGAGTATCCCCAATAAACTCATTGGTTCATTAAGCTATACTTGGATAGAATTTTTTCCTCTGGTCTTTTGTTGGAGCCATGTAAAGATATCTTGATATTTGTGTTTCCTCAGGAAGAGTCACACAATAAAATTCTTTTCATCAAATTTTTATTTGTGTTCATTATATATATCCTTTAAGTTGGATTTTAAATTGCAATGAACAGAAAACAAGAAAAAACAGAACAAAATAAAACAAAACAAATCCTCTATAACTACAACCTTTGTGAAGAGGTTAGACATTTAAAAGCATTTCAGAAGTCTTGTTGGTAGCAATTTCTTCCTTGCCACTTTGTTCTACAAAAGTAATCATGTCCTTTATATTATTCATTAATCTTTACATTTTGTGCTGCTGCATACCTTTGTATGTAAAGTTGTTTATCATTTAAACATACGTACTTTATCCTATTTCATACATTTAGTGACTTTGCTCAAAACTGCGTGAAATTCCATCTACTTCATTATTGTCTCTATAATTCATTTATGTCTTGCATAGCACTTCTTGGTATTCATATTCTAAAATTTGTTTACATCGGGGTTCTACCCAGTATAGGATATATTTGGATATTCCTGCATCAGTATTCTTGTACACATGTAGATAGATTTTGAACTAATTACATTAAGTATGTATGTGGTGAATATATGTATATTGCATATCTGAGTGAGTTCAGGTATACACGGAGGTTAGAGGACACCTTTAGGTACTGATCCCTGCCTTTGACCTCATTTGATATGGTGTCTCTTTTGTTCACAGCTGTATGTGACAGGCTAACTAACTTAAATGCATCTCGAAATTTGCTGGGATTATAGCACATTCACTACTGCATCCACCTTTTATGTGAATTATTAGAATCCCAACTCAGATCATCGGACTGGTTTGGCAATCACTTCAAGCAATGACCCATCTTTCCAGCCCAAATTCAACTTCTTACTTAATTTTATGAGCTTTGTTTCATATTTTAAAATATTATTAGAAAAACATTCCATAGTAAGATATTATAGTTTATATTAAAAATATGCATAATTATAAATATTAAGACTTTTTGATTATTCAAAATTGTTTTTATTATAATTAATCTCCAATTAATCTCTCTCTCTAGAAGTATCTACATTCCTGACATTGGATTAGTCCTACAGAAATTCATATACTGGGATTCTTGTGTCAAAAGGCATGGGTATTTAAAGATTCTTTGAAAGAGGCAATGAGTTAACATCACCAAAGAGTACATATGGAGGGACCCATGGATCCAGTCACATATGTAACAGAGTCATACATCAATGAGAGGAGAGGCCCTTGGTCCTGTGAAAGCTAGATATCCCAGTGTAGGGGAATGCCAGAACAGGGAAGCAGGAGTGGGTGGGTTGGTGATGGGGGCGGGGAGGGGTTGGGATAGGGGGTTTTCTTTTTTTTTTTTTTTTTTTGGTTTTTCAAGACAGGGTTTCTCTGTATAGCCTTGGCTATCCTGGAACTCACTCTGTAGACCAGGCTGGCCTCGAACCCAGAAATTCACCTGCCTCTGCCTCCCAAGTGCTGGGATTAAAGGCATGCACCACCACCGCCCAGCAAGGATAGGGGGTTTTCAGTGAGGAAATAAGGAAAAGGGATAACATTTGAAATGTAAATAAAGAAAACATCTAATAAAAGATCACACATATCCATATTTACCATAGTTTTAGCAAATGATTTTGAAAGGAAATTACAATGTATCAGCTCAGTTCAGGATTGATTCTTTATGTCACAACAATGTCTCTTGGGTTCTTACAAAACTCAAGAAGACCATAACCTTTCCTTTTTGCCATGGTTTCTCAGAGTTGAGAAACTCTAGGCAACATTTTGACTCAAAATTTGCCATGTTATACTAAACATTTTAAAGCAATTAATTATTTAATGTAATGTATAATAGCAGTTACCAAATAACTTAATTGTCTTGATTAAAAAGAAATTCATGAGAATGAACATGTATGGCAGTTCACACAATTAAAGAGACTTTACTTTAGACATGTTCCCAAAGAATTTTGCATTTGTGTACACACACACACACACAAACACACTTAGCATGCAAAACTAATACACAAATAAATGAGAAAGAACAAATGCTTGAACTTAATATTTATGTGTTCTATTTTGTTTTTTCAACAAAGTGCTGAAATTCTGCCCAAATCCTTTTCCTGTTATGTTATTTTACACTAGGTTGACTATGATTGAATTTTGTGGGAACTTTCCTAAGTGATTGGAACCCAAGGTTAGAAAAATCTGAAGGTGAAACTTGATAAATGAGACTGTTTGTTTTTCAAAATCAAATACTGTGAGCCTGATAGATTTGTTCAGGGTGAGCCTTGTCAAAGCAACCAAGTGCCAAGTGGGTCCTAACACAGCAAAATGAGAGTTCAACAGTCCTGACTGTGTGCTCTGCATGAACCTCACAAGAAGAGTCCATTTATCTTGTTGGTGCTGCCCAATTAATGTGTGGCTTACTTTCTGTGCCTGTCTGCTGCCATCTATTCTTTGTTATAGCAAAGAGGCTGAAATCTCTGAGAGGAAGAACAAGAATAATATTTAGTATCTGTTTAAATATTACATTGCTTTTTAAAGAAGCAGGAATATACTTCTTGTGTATTTAAAGTATATCTATTTTTTGACAAATTTACATACACATATAATAGATTTTGATCATACCCACCACCTTCCCCTATCTTACCCATTTCCTCCTCCTTCCAGATTTCAGCTTGTCCCCCCAAATTCCTACTCTTACTTTCATGTCCTTTTCTTCTTGTTATTAGCATGAGTGTGGAGGAGTTATTTATGGGAGCATGGGCAACTTACCAATGGCTATACTCACTCCTGAAGAAAAATGAGTCCCAGTAACCATTAACTGCCACCAGCTAGGGACATTGAGTGACTTGGCCTTGTGCAAGTCTTATGCAAATAACTACAGCTTTTCTGGGTTCATGAGTGAAATGGCCATGTCATTGTCCAGAGGACAGCATTTCACAGCACTCATCCATATCCTCTGGCTCTTAATTTCTTTTTGCCTTCTCTTTCAGTGTTCTCTAAGCCTTGACAGGAGCTGATAAAAATGGACCACCTAAAACTACCAAATCAACAATAACTTATCTTCCATCTCCCTCTCAACTTCATGGCTTTTTTATTCCCCTCAGTGCCTGTGAGTCATCCACCATAGCATAGGCAACCTACCACCGGCCACCACCCTGCAGAAAAGTGACTTTGCCTCTCTTAACAACTGTGAACTGTCATTAGCTCCTATCAAGGACTGGGGCACCTGGAACGTCTCCATCAGTCCATCCAGCAGGTTTTTATTTAGTACTTTCATCTATTGAATTCCTCTTTTGTATATTTTGTAACCTTCCTTCCATCATTCAGTCATCTGTGATCTCACTTGGTAGCTTGTTCTCTTTTTTGATTTGCTTGAACATCCTCACAATCATTGTCTTGAGTTCTGTGTGTAGAGTTTGGTCTTATTCATACTGGGTACCATTACTGTGAGATTAGTATTTTTGGGAGGAGTCATATTTTACATGCTTTCAGTGATATTGCATTATGATTCCTATACCTGGTATTATTTCTTTGCTTAGGATGATTTTAATCAGTGATATTGTTTTAGTTGGAACATTTGCAGTATACAAATGGAATGTAGATGTGATAAAGTTGAGGTGTATAGCTCAGAAGATACTTTTTCAACTAGGAGTTCAGGGTGTGTGGTACAACACTACATTATTCCTTAATATATGTTAATAGCAACAGCAACCACAGTTGTGGATATTCCCATTATTAGAGAGTTGTACCAGTCAATGAAAAACAGTGAGAACCTATGATTTCGACAACTGTTGAAGGGTAAAAGAAACAGACAGACAAACAGACAGACAAAACATGATAGTAAGGAACATATTCAGATTTGATTTACTACATTTAGGAATGGGAATAAAATTGGGTAGAAGAGGCTAATTATAAACATTATAACAACTTTGAAAACAAAAAAGTGAGATTGAAAATTAACTTAGAAGGACAATTTAAGATATTGTTGGGGCCCAAAAATCTTAGAGGGTTTTAAAAGTACAGAAAGTTACATGAATATGTAAAAGAGGTGGGGATAAGGAAGAGAGAAAGAGGTAAGATGTTGAAATAAAAACAGAAGTAGAAAAAACTTTTCATGTGAAAAGTGTAGTCAAGCGTGCCTTATAGTAGGCCTGGGAACAAGCAGACACAATAGCATGAAAATCTGAGAAACATACACAGAAGCAAAGCTATAGGGGATGGAGGGATAGTTCAGTGGTTAAGAGCACTGCCTACTCTTCCAGAGGAGCTGAGTTCAATTCCCAGCACCCACATGTCAGCTAACAACTATCTGTAAATCTAGTTTCAGGGAATCTGAAGTGCTCTTCTGGCCTCCATGGATACAACATGAACTATACTATTACAGGCATACAGTAGGTAAAATACCCATAATAATAAAAATAATCTCAAAGACATTTTAAAGCAAAACTATCTACCTATACCTATCTATATATCTACAATTTATAATCTATATCTAACCTATATCTAATCTATCTATACTCGTATCTATATCTACATCTATACCTCTATATCTATATATCATCTTTATGTATCTACACTTATGTAAGAAAGAGTACAGCAAGAGAGATGACTCCTCAGGAAACCATTCTTGCTACTTCTACAAATAACAGCAGTTCAGCTCCCAGTGCCCTTATAAACTTTCGTAAATCCAATTCCAGGATATTCACTACTTCTACTGGCCTCTGTAGGAAATATATGTGATGCTCTTAAGCACACAAAGCCAAAACTCTCATATTCGTAAAATAAAAATAAATAAAAATCTTAAAATTAATATAAAAGAGGAATAAAAATAATATTTACAGACTGGATCTCTGGCATAGTTGTGCTGAGTTATATGGTGATGTTCTCAGATTTCTATGGCTCTGTCAGGCTTCACTTGTTACCATGTAAGGGGAAACAGGAGTCATGTCTTTGTCTTCTCCTCGTTCCATGCTGATGAGGTATGTGAAGAGATAAAGATCTAAAGTTCTTCCTGGATGTTCCCTCTGACCTCTGCACTTCACTTTGACCTCTTCTGTTACTATAGCTCTGGTAGGCATTAGAAACTGAAAAGAAGTGCCTGCAGGCACTTTAATTTGACCAGGGTGGTGTCTACTCAAAGGGACTTGCAGCACTCTCAGTGTTCCAGCCTGCTTTCCAGCACCTGTCTCCTCAGGCTTCAAAAGTTAATTTGTAGACCTTGTTTCTCACAGGAAAGGGGCTTTCATTGTTGTTGTTGTTCTTGTTGTGTTTCTGGTTTCTTTTTTTTCTTTTTCTGAGCTTCAGTGGTAAGACTTGAAATCTACCATTTTGCCTAGAGCCTTTTGTGTATTTTTATCACAATATCATACAGATGACTGCTTACACCCATAAGCTAATGTTGACACAAATTCTATAAGGGATTATTTTGAGTCAATATGGTTGCTTTTTCTTTCTTTCTTTCTTTTTTTTTTTTTGATAGTATCTTATTATAAAGTTTTCACTAGCCTGCAGCTCCCTATGCAAACCAGGCTGGCTTTGTACTCCCAAAGATCCACTTTTCTCTGCCTTCTGAGTGCTGAAATTAAAGGAGTGGGCCACCACCCCTTACCTTTAAATAGAGATGCTGCTGCTTCCCGAACAGCTGGTGGGAGAGAACTGTTTGCTGTCTAAGTTCTGGCTTCTTCAGTTCCTGGAATGGAGACCTCAGAGGCTATGGGTTTGCTTTTCAATATAAGTAAAGTCATTACTTTGACAGTCGTTTCATCCTTGTAACTTTAATTTTTTCAAAGTCTACTTTTAATGATGGTGCTTTAATAAATGCTTTAACCTCTCTTTTAGCTCACCACCCATCAGAAATAGTAGAAAAGAAAGGATATGGGAGAAGTGGACCTGTTTAGAAAAGGGTTCTTTTGAGCAAATGTGCTGTCAGAAAATCAGTTCAGATCACAGGAGTCAACAGCAACAGTGCCTGCTTGATCTACTCACAAACACCTCACAGATATACCAGCAGTCCAGTTTGGTAGAGTCAGGAAAACAAACAGGAATCAACAGAAATGGTACTACTTAAGAGGGACAGCCAGGCCTCAGCCTCAGCACAAGACATCAGGAGGGACCAGGGCCGAGAGGAACACTGGGAAAAGTTCTCAGCTGTGCCTCTCTCAGCAAAGCAAAGATAACCAAAGATGCTCGACCAACAAGCATTGCACAGCTAGCTCTATAAGCAAGCCTAGCTTAGCCTCCATCACTGTCCATTGAGTCCTTTTTATACTCCCTCCAAACATCAGGAGTCTTCCACAGGTCTTGCCTCAAAAGGTGAGTCTGTCTCAGCTGATATTACTCTGCCAATCAACTGGAGTTTTCAAAACTGATAAGAAGCCACAGTACACCATCTGAAGTTTTTTTGGTGTGTGTCTCTGTATGGAGTCCCAGCAAATGGAGCTCCACTACACAATATAAGGAGGACCAATACAGGAATGCCATTAGTGAAGAATCCTTCATCACATGTCCTTTCACATGCTTGATTTAGCAGAACATCCTTTCACCTGTGTCTGTTTCAGCCAAACGTTCCTTCACAAGTCTGCTTTAGCCTTTCACCTATGTCAGCTTCAGGAAAACACTCCTTCATGTGTTTGCCCCAGCAAAACACCATCCAACACAAACAGCTTTCCAAAGAACCCTTAAGTTTCCACTTTACATCCTAGTGAAGACTTCCAGTGGTTTCTTTTATTTTCTCTCTTATTCTCTGATAAACATTTAGATTTTTCTCTGGTTTTAACCGGTTTGCTTTCACAAAACAAGGCACAACTAATGACAAAAACTATATCCAGAGTTATATGGAATTTACATAGTAAAAATAGTGGTATTTAATCCACTGTGCTAGTGTAAAGGGAAAAAACCTACCCAAGGTCTCCTTGTGAAATACTAATTAGTACTTAATTACTAGAATATTCTGTGAAATTGTTCACAAATTTGTTAGCAGTAGCTACCAAGTATATAATCCATTTCTCTTCAACTTTGAAATTACACAGCAGACTAGATGCTAGAATTTCTTTCTTACTTATTATTTTCATATCTAAAATTCTTAATGATCATTGCCCTTCATATCAGGCAGCATTCTCCAATAAAGCAGAACCTGTGTACATAGGCATAGAATGTTAAAATGAAACTATTGTGCTTATGTGATCAGAGACTAGATAATCTATAATGGCTGCCTAAACGCTGAATAGAGAACCTCTTAGCAGCCAGTAAAATGCTAGATGGCTCAAAGAAGATGGATCAATGATGCTGTCTCTTTGAGTACTGAAGGTTTGAAAGCTGCCTAAGGAGTTTTGGGCATGTGGCAGCATCAGATACACTAAAAAGATTGGACCTTGCATTGAATTGGTTACCTTTCTCTTCTTTCCACTTTTGTTTCACACACACTTTACTATTAGGTGGTACCTCCCATTTGTATGGTTGGTAATTCCCCTGGGCTGTTCTTGATGTCCATCTTCTCACAGACACATCTAGAATTGTGGTTTATTAATGTTATAAACATAATTTACTTGGATCAAGCTGACAGTAGAGATTAACTATTACAACTTCCATTAGTCTACAAGGCTTTGCATTGTCTTTACCAGCCAGATTCTTGAATCATATTTCCTACCACTTATACTTTAGGCTGTCTATATGCTATAGAGTCAGAGAATCTTTTAGCCTCTCAGTTAAGTGCTAGACCACTCAAAGAAAGAATGACCAATGAAGCCTGAAAGCTGTCTAAGGACTTTCTGGTATGAGTCCATCAGAAGATGATAAAACTAGTGTCAGACATGTTATCATGGTCAAATTCACGCTAATATAGCTCTATCACATTTCCTGGTAATACAAGAGTGAATGCCCACCAACTATTTAGAGATATGCAAAAATCACTTCAGGGACTATGTCTTCACGATACATAATTTCTAATATTAGTTTTTAAATCAATACATATTATTTTGTTTATGTTTGATTAATATATATTCATGGCATGTGGTTCTGGATTTCATAAAGGCAATTCCATTCATGCATATATTTAGTTATCTCTTTAGTATGATGTGGCAGTTCCCTCTATTTGGCATTAATACAAAGCATATGGTATAATTGTCATATTAAATTTAATGATCTCTACTCTTGCTCTGCCCTATTTTTCCATAGTAGAATGAAGAAAACCTGGTATCTCAGTGTTCAAAATGATGAAGCTAGTGAGTAGCAAAGTCACCAGACATGATGTTTAGCAGTGTAGCTCTATTTCACCTTGAAGAATTATTCCAAATAATTTAGAAGTTAAGAGCCCTACTCCAAATTCTATTTCCTAAAGTTTAAGCAGGGTCTTTAAAGTTTACTAATTAAAGATTTATTTATTTTATATATGGGAGTACACTCTCACTGTCTGCAGACACAGTGAAGTCTGTAAAGAGGGCCTCAGATCAGATCCTATTACAGATGGTTGTGAGCCTGAGAATTGAACTCAGCACCTCTGGAAGAGCAGCCAGTGCTCTTGACCACTGAGCAATTTCTACAGCCTCCAAACTCTATCAAAAAAAGCAACTATAAAATCTCAATTTCTTCAAGTTTAGGAACTGGGAGGTAGGAAGACCTTCTAGAATGTACCAGAGACCTAGGAGATAAGAGACTCTCAGGTCTCAAAGGGAGGGACCTTAGATGAAAAGCCCAACAGTATGGAGAGAGAACTTGTAGAGTCCACATTCAGTAGAAAGGCAGGGCATCAAGTAGAGGGATCACAGCATTTTGTTGCTGTGAACAGACACCATGACCAAGGCAAGTCTTTTTTTTCTTTTTCTTTTTCTTTTTTTTTCTTTTCTAAGTTTTTTATTTACATTCCAAATCATTTCCCCTTTCCCATTTCCTCCCTCCCTGAAAGTTCCATAAGTCCCCTTCCCTCCCTCTTTTCCCCATTCAACCCCCTCTCGCTTCACTGTCCTGGCATTCCCCTACATCCAGTCTTTCCAGGACCAGGGATCTCTCCTTCCATCTTCTTGGAAATCTATTGATATGCGGATTGTGTGTAGGGTATTCCGAGATTCTGGGTTAATATCCCCTTAACAGTGCTTGCATACCATGTGTGTTCTTTTGTGATTGGGTTACCTCACTAAGGATGATATTTTCAAGTTCTGACCATTTGCCTAGGAATTTTGTGAATTAAGGACAACATTTAATTGGGGCTGGCTTACAAGTTCAGAGGTTCAGTCCATTATCATCAAGGCAGGAACATGGCAACATCCACCTAATCCTTAAGAGACTTGAGACCCCAGGGAGTGGGAAGGCCCTCTCCCTGGTGGGGCAGGGTAGGATTTGGGGGATGGGAACATCCTCTTGGAGAAAGGGGGGAGGGATAGGATGAGGAACTGTTAGAGGGTGGACTGGGAGATAGATAACAACTGGACTACAAAAAACAAAAGATTAAATATTTTTAAAAATCTACTAACTAAACCGTATAGATTGAGCTTTCTGTGTACCTTTTCTAAACGTAGGTTCTTCTATCAAGTTTTTTCCAATGGAAAAGCACAATTTTGTTTAGAGAAATTAAAATCAATCTCGGTGCATGATCTTTGAGGAAGTTCTAAATCTGGCTCATTCCATTCTAGTGAATCAACTTAAACCTTATATACTTGAGAACAGAGATGAGCCAGCATGTTTTGGCTTTTAGTCCCTTTGAGTCATGCTGTGTATAACAAAGGCACAAGCTTTCTGCACAGATCCTTGCCTCTCTCTTGGACACAAATAGAGAATAGGATGCAGATTCCAAATGTCTGTGGCTTTATTCCTTATCTGTACTTAGTACTGAGATGAATAACGGCATTTGTTATTCACATGGCCAGAAAAAAAAAAAAGAGATTGCGACATTGAAGGAAATTATGCTTTACTACCTCTTTGATTTAAACTTTGAGTCAATCTAGTTGACTAAAATACTTTTGGTCCTTGAGAGTTGATTCCATGGTTAAGAGAACTTGTACAATCTTTATCCAAAAGCACTCCTCTTATTCCTAAGATGTATTACTCCCTGCATACAGTTTTGAAAAACTAGGTGGCTTATACATGATAAAAATTAATATCTTTTGATTCTAGAAGATGGGAAATTAAAGAATAATGTGCACAGAGGTTAGGTATCTGGTGAAGGTGACTGCCTTCTTGCTCCTAAAGATCTTTCAACATAATCTCACTCCATTACAGACTCAAAAGAGCTATGGCTTCCTGATGCACCTTCCAAGCAACTTACCTCTAAGTGTTTTCCTGCAGAGTATATTTCAACATATTAATGTGAGAAGAAAATAATCTTTAGCATATGGCTGTAATGGAAAAATCTCCTCAGCTTTATTGTCTTGACTCAAAGTAGGAAAGAGCACAGCTAAGAAATCATAATGAAAAAGGAGTCCAGGAAGCAAGAGAGTTAAGGGCAAAATATCAGATAGGAGTATAAACTCTGCACAGACTGCTAGCTGACTGTTGCATGAATATTTATGCTACTGCTTTTTGCTCCAGGACTGGTAGTGATACCAGCTCCCACCTGGCTTCCCTTTTGTTCTACCTGCCTTTAGCTCTGGGAGGTGACTCTACTACCAGTCCTTTCCCACCTTCCCTAAATCCACGGATAAAACACACACACACACACACACACACACACATGGAGAGAGAGAGAGAGAGAGAGAGAGAGAGAGAGAGAGAGAGAGTTTGTTTCTTTATAACTTGCCTTCTTTGCACAATTGCTGGGCACTGATATTTCCCTCCTAGAAAAGCTTGCCCTTATCAATTTATTATCTCTGTTTCTCTACCTGTCCTAAACTTCAGTGGGTAGTCCCACCTAGGACCTGTCAAACATATTTGGCCTCAACCTATTATGCAGATAAGTGGAGAGGTCAAAGAAAACAGGCCAAAGCTGGCTGATATACTAAAAATATAAAGGAGATTTTAAAAAATCCACAGGAATGGTATGTTCCAGTATAGAATAAACTTTTGCCCAAAGCCCTAAATGCCTGTAATCCAGGAACTGCAGCAACATAAATTTGAAGAGAGATTGAAAATGCTAGACACAACAGAAGAGGTGTGGTATGCCATTTGTAATAGGCAAGATACCTCTGCTCGACAAAAATATAACCCAAAAGAATACAGTTGCCACTCCACCTTTTATCTACCACATCCAATTCGAACTATACATCACTGGACTTACATAGAAGCAGGAAGCTGTGAATCAACTCAAAAATTAAAAAGTGGTAAATGGAAAATGACTCGGGTCAAAACAAATTCTATTTAGTAGACATTTTCCAATAAAATGAAAATGTTCACAGATATATTGAAAGAATTAAAAATGTATACTAACAGAAGTGGCCTTTAAAGATAAACTCTACTGAAATCATTTGGGTTACATTTTGTTTTAGTTCTTGTTCTGCTAGTGTAGTAATTGGCAAAAGTAATTTAAGGAGGAAAAGGTTTATTTGGCTCACAATTCCAAGTTACAAGGCCATTATTTTGACTGAGTCAAGGTGGCAAGAATGAAACTGCTAGTTACATATGTAGAGGAATTTTAATACTGCAAAATGGCTACTCTGACAAGAGATCACATCCAAAGACCTTCTAGGTGTGTGTTACAGCTGGAATCACACCAAGATTGTGATTGTGTGGTGAATGATATACCTTTAACCTCTCGGCTGGAATACAGACACATCCTTAATATACACATTTAATCCCAAACAATGAAGGTAAGTTTAGTTTATAGGAGGAAACAGCCATGCTTGAAAGTGATGTCTAGTTGAGAAAGTGAGGGGCACACAAAGTGACAAATCAGAGAAAGGTTTGACAGAATGAGTCAGAGATAGGATACACCCAACTCTAGGGAGGACAGGAAAGAGAAGCTACCTAAGAGAATAGCAGAGACAGAGGGGAGGGGGCATTTTTACCAGGACAGTTTTACAGAGACAGGTTGCAGGTAAAGACAGAATAAGCCAGAGAATTAGAAGGAACCAGAAGATTAGAACAGACTGCCAGGGTTAGTTTGAGGCCATGCAGAGCAATTCAGTGAGAAGTCAAGAGAAGCCAGTTTGAATCTGTCAGCTTGGAGAGGCATTTGTGCCAGAACAGCTGAGTTGAACCAGCCAGCCAGAGTTCAGAAAGAGCTAGAAAGGGTGAGTTCATTCAACATTAAGCATCTAAAACAACCTGAGGAATAAATGGTGCTTTTATACCCATTTGCGGTCAACATCAGAGAGAGAATGCGTGCATGCTTACTTGGGCTCAGTTCACTTTTTCCACTCTTAAACAGTTCAGGATAACTTGCTTAGGGAATGGTACCACCCACAGTTGGAAGGTCAATGGAGTGAAGATAATCTCCCACTTACAAGCCCACATACCAACCTGATCTAGAAAGGATAATAGAATTATTAAGGTTGAGAACCACTGTTTTAATTTGTTGAAAGCCTGCATTCAATTGCTTGTAGATTTTTGTTAAGTCATTTGGTAAATATTTAAAGAACAGAATGATTCCCATGATAAGCAGTAAGTGTGCCTATAAATATTTCCAGTTCTTATTTCTTTGCCTCTAATTTTCTTATGGATTCATTTTATAAAACTGATAGGAAAAAGAACTCCAATCATATTCAGTTGACTTTGTTTTTAAACTATATAAATCTAAAAAAATTTCATCATTTGTTTATTGCTATCTGTAAGAGATCTAAATAAGCTGATACATAAATGTGTATCTATTTTTTGAACATAAGTTAAAGTAAAATTTGATATAGCAAATAGACTCTAAATAGACTATTTATAGCAAATAGGCTATAAATGTTTACTTTATAAAGTAGAAATTTCTAAATAATTTTCTTTCTTCTTTTGTTTGTTTTTAGAAAAGAAATTCAAGGAAGTGAATTCTAAATCTAGTGCCTTCTTGTCATTCTGAAGATTGATTCTCTGAAGCATGTACAGTAAAAAAAAATGTTTTTAAACTTAGATAATTTCGTTATGGTGATTTCAAGGACACAATAAAACCAACTACATTTGGGTCCTTTTAATTTACTACTGGCACTGTCTTCAAGAGGTTTACAACTCCCATATCAAGTTAGGATAAGAAAACCACAAACTATTAAGTTCAAGAATAGTTTACATAACCAACTCCAAGACAGGAAGAGGTTTTCCAGGAGCCTTTGTCTCATGTCTGCCCACAGCTTGTTAGCCATAACTTTGTCCCATGGTCATGGCTAGCTACAAAGGAAACTACAAATAGAATGTACTCCTGTCATCTGCAGAGGATGTCAAGTGAGAACTTGGTTAAATGTTTACTTGATTTAAGTATCTATGCTATAAAGTGTATGTACTATGATGACCCATGAGCCACTATTTCTTAGATGTAAAATTTCTCTTTACTTATTTATTGTAAATGATAGTGGCATCATTCACTAAGGATTTGTGTGTACCATGAGATACAGTGAGCAGATTATTAACTGTTCAACAACTCTGTTTCAGGTTTCGTTACACTCATTTTACAGAGAAGAAAGCTGATATGCAAAGTAACGTTCCTTTATCCTCAAGTTCACATCTAGCATACCAAAATCAGAGACACTTTGAAATCAGTTTTTGTGGGTTTTTTTAATTAGATATTTTCTTAATGTACATTTCAAATGTTTTCCCCTTTTCTGGTTTTCCCTCCAAAAACACCTTATCCCATCCCCCCTCCTCCTACTCATCAACCCACCCACTCCTTCTTCCATGTCCTGGAATTACCTATACTGGGACATCCAGCCCTCTCAGGACCAAGGGCCTCTCCTCTCTTTGATGACCAACAAGGCCATCCTCTACTTGAGCTTCATTTGGTCTATGAATTGTATCTTGGGTATTCTAAGCTTCTGGACTAGTATCCACTTATCAGTGAGTGCATACCATGTATGTTCTTTTGTGATTGGATTACCTCACTCAGGATGATATTTTCTAGTTCCCTCCATTTGCCTAAGAATTTCATGAATTCATTGGTTTTAATAGCTGAGTAGTATTCCTTTGTGTAAATATACCACTATACCATGCTTACTTGTAAGTTATTCTGTTACTTAGTCCTTTAAATATCTTTGTTATATTTCATTATGTGAATGGTAAATGGATTCCATTTACTTACTAGTTTACTTTGCCTTATTCTTTAAATCATTCATATTTTGCTATAAGTGTGGATCAGATCATTTTTCAAGGAGTAATCTAGGAAGAATATTTAGCATGTGTCCATAGTATGGTACTAGTTGCTCTTAAATGTCTCATCCTTCATGATTTTCAATGGGGTATTAGTCCATGTCCTTTAGCAACCTTCTCTGACTTAACACTACATAGTTTCAGAATTTTTGAAAGGGTTTTGTCATCACTTCTATCTTTTTTTACAACAAAAACAACTTTCAGACAGTTTTTAAAATAATATATGCTAATAATTTTTCATATAATCTTTAATAAAAATCACAGTGAATCTAATTTGGAGGAAAAAAGTGACAACCTGGAATATGATATTGTGTAGAATTCCTGGTGAAGGAAGAGAGTCTTCTAACTCTTTAGACCCTCCTCTGTACAAGAGGGAAAGTGCAGAGATCAGTGCCACATGTCTATGCAAATTATAGGTGGATTTGGTTAATGTAAAAATAATTGTAGTAAATTACTCTGAGAACAATTTAAGAACATCAAGAATATATGCATTGACAGAGTAGTGCAGGTCCCTCTTGGGTAAATCATGGAAGACCATAACCTCAGACAAAGTTCCTCCTACACAAGAGAAACAGAATCTGCACATACTTTTAAGGACTTAAAGAAATGCCATCTTTGGACAATGTTTGGTCAAATGTTATTCCAGTGTTGGCTCTGGTTTAACCCAACTATACCTTGAGCTAATCATGCTACACAAAATAACCCATGATGACAGATGAGAATATTGAAATGTTGGTTAGAATTTAATGGAAATGATCTTCTAAACATTTAAACAGTGATAACAATGATTACATAGAGATACTGTGAGATAGATGTACCAGTCAATAAAACTTACACTTCAGAGAAAACAAACTGTTCTTTGTTGCACATTCTTTGGTTCATGGTCACTTTTGGCCTAACAGATAGCAGTATAAAATTTAAAAATACTTTTAACCATTCTTTCATCTATACTCCCTTTTCTTAAAACACCATTTAGATCACTGAAGATCATCATTCATCTCAAGGTCTTTAACTTCATAGTATCTTCAAAGTTCCTTTGGCATTCAAGGTCATCCATTCACAGACGAAGACAAATATTTTTAGGGGTAGGAATAAGAACATTTTTTCTTCATTGCAGAGAAATGTACTAGATATATGGTCTCATTGATGGCAAGATTATACCTTACTCATTTTTGCATCACTCTGACTTAACAGTCACTGTGTGGTGCTTCCAGAACACACCAAGCATACATGTAAAAGTGCTTCCATAAAAGTATTTACTGGGTATCTAACGTGTGAAAGATACTCTTGTAGGTGGTTGAGAATAATGAAGTAGATAAAGTAATATCCTTGTTCTCCAAATCCTTGGTTTTGATTTAGAAAAGCAAAGAATGCACACAAAAATTAGAATTGGGTGACAGTAAGCTATGAGTATAAATATAGAGTGTTCTGGACTGCTACGGGGCACATTTTATGAGATGTGTCATGTGAATGGAAACCCTAGAGAACTGTAGAAGTAGAAGAAGATGCCCACAAAGAACTCTTCTGAAAGAAATTAGAAATGTAAAGATTCTGAGGCTGGAATATTTTGAAACTCACGTGAAAAATAAAGTCTGTGATAGAAGATGACATCAGGAAATGGAGGAGTGACAGAGTGCACAGTATTTTGCAGTGATTGGTAAGTGTTTAGATAAGAATCCAGGTATCTAGATGGAGCTACTATATAATGTGGACCCTGTGTGAGGAAAGAGAATGACTACATTGACTAGAGGATTAGGGATGACAAGAAGGAAGTGCCACTTACTTAGGATGATTGGAAACAGTTCTAGATATGTTCAGAATAAGTTAGTGTCAGAAAATAAGTACTGAACCTATGCAGACAGATGGACATGAGAGTGGAGTTGTAGAAAGAGACTGTGAAATGTGGTAGTATATTTAGAAATCTCAGCAAATGAAGGTCATGTAAAACTGTAGCATTGAATAAAATCCCCAGAGTGAACTTTTAGAACAGAGCAGAGTCAGCACACTGGGGTTTGGAGGCCAGGATAAGAGAAGGGATAGCTGCAATGGAGTCTGAACAAACAGGTTGCATGGAAAGAGGAGAAAGTGGCATTGTGGGTCCAGATAAAGACATACTTTCAAAAGAGGAGTGACCAAATATGTCAACTATAGCTGATACGTTAGTAAGGTTCATTGTTTCCAATTTGTCATCAATTTTATCATCACGTATGTGACTATGCTCTTATGGAGTTGGGGGAAAAAGTGCTTTGATTGAAATTGTTTGTGCTTATCCAAGTGCCTTATAATCCACCCAACTGCAAGGAATCTCTGAAAATTGTAGAACTCTAAATTCTGACTCAAGGTAGTAGCAAATAGTGCCAAAAGTATATTAGCATTGGCTTGCCTGAATTCCTTTTGTTCAGTTACTTCAGTTTTATTACAAAACTAGCAAATTCATAAAATAGAGTAACGTGACTCAGGCACATTCCAATTTCTATGGCAAATTCAGTATAGGCAGAATAGTTTGGAAAACTCTCTTGCTTTAATTTCTTAGCCCACTTCCTTATGGTGCTAATAAAGGCAAAATATCAAAAGCTCAAGATCAGAGATTGGTAACAGAAATTCCTTTTTGAAAATGAGACACTTCTATGCATTCATTCTCTTGAGAACAATGAACATTACTAACTAGTCTTGTTTAAATGCACATTTTCCTTAGTGAAATTAGGTTGAAAACGCCATTATATAACCGACTCTAGTATCTAAACTATAAAATATTTGTTAGATTTTCAGGGGCAGCAGGGCAGAAGCTGAATGTGGTAGTGGTAGTGCATGACTTTAAACAACTTGGGGGTCAGGGATAGAGGTAGAAGGACTGCTGAGTTCAAGGTCAGGCTCGTCTACAGAGAGAGAGCCAGGACAGCCAGGGTTGTAAAAAATGCCATTCCCAAAACCATGAAATAAGTACTAAGATTATAAAATATTGAAACTTATTACTCATGGAGCACAAAACAATCTAAAGTATTCCACTACTGCTCCTACAGATTCCTTGTATAATACAATGTCTAAATAAAAACTATTCCACGTATATCTCTCATAATGTTCCCTTAGGATTTTATTATTTCCTTGGTAAAGAAGTGATATTCATGGGTAGTATGGACAAATAGCTAGGGAAATTACGTTGAAAAGGAAGGTATAAGAAAACTTTGCCAGAATGAGTTCATAGTCTGAAGCTATAGTCTAAGAACAGTAACTTGCTTTGTGCGTAGCTCATTCTAGACAACTCCTGGGACTTAAAGTATAATAGAATTGTCTCTTGTTGTCTCTTCTATTACTAAATGCCAACTTCCTTCTTATTAATGATAGTCTCTTCACCATGTTGTAAATGCATCCTTATATAGTCATTACT
The DNA here is from genome assembly GCA_036184795.1 of Tokudaia tokunoshimensis. NCBI lineage: Eukaryota > Metazoa > Chordata > Mammalia > Rodentia > Muridae > Tokudaia > Tokudaia tokunoshimensis. The sequence goes on along the minus strand of BTHU01000005.1, from coordinate 66,007,767 downwards.
TTCTGCTTGACATGCACCAGGCTTGTTTTGAAAGATGTATGTGGAATTACATTGTGTGCTCTTGAGTTTTTACATGATAAACAATCTATGCTAAGAATTTCTTGACTTGATTCCAGATTGAAACAGTCAATCAAGCAACCTTTATTAAAAAAGTACACAGAAAGGGGGGAATATGTGAGGAAGAGTTGGCAAATGGCCAACTCCTGACTGCATTACTCTGGATATGTGATTTAAAGAAAGAGCTTGGTAGTTCAAACAGGGAAACCTGGAGACATTGGTGACCTGGAAAACAGATGGTCGCATTTTACAATTGCGGGATTATATTTACTCCTTTGTCTTATTATTATTTAATGCAAACAAATAGTAGAAAGGATTAGTGAGTACAGTTTTAAGAGCAATAGAGATCTCAGTTCAATCCAAGGCCTGGGTTTGACACTGGGAAAATCTGACCCATCACTTAGGTTCTGTACCTCAATTTCCTTAAACATAAGCTGGTGTCAGTTCTCATATCGTGAAACTGCTGTAATGCTACTATAAGCATTTTATGTTAAAAGGGAAGTGCAAAATATAATACCAGGCAGGTTTTAATTGGAAATTTGGTGACATGTATTTTGGAAACAAAAAAAAAATGACAATTGTACAATGAGCTTATTAAAAAAAGATAAGAAATATTCTTTGAATAAGGACATTTCTTGATGCCAATACAAGGTCCTGTTGGTTTATATTGTCAAATGTTTAGTGCACAGACATGTATTATTCTTTAGAATATGTTGAAATATTAATTAAGTTTTCTCACTAGAAAAAAATAATGAACAGAAATAATAACATCACATCAAAATTAAATGGTTCTGGAGAGATAGTCTAGCTATTAAGAGCTTGTGCTTCTCTTCAGAGGACCAGACTTTGGTCCCCAGCACCCATGTTGGCTGGCTCACAACTGCCCATAATTCCAGCTGCAGAGGATCTAATGCCTCTGGCCACCACAGTCATAGGTATCCATGTGCACATTACCTCTAACAAACACACGCATATAAAGTAAAACAAAATAAATACCAAAAGAAAAACTAAGTGATTTGGCTAGTTATACAAATGAAAATATTCAGGTATCAATACAGAAAACTAAGAAATTATTTTTTCCATCTTAGGATGAAAAAATAACTTTGGGATTTATAATTATAACATAATGGTTCTGTTCTTACTATACATGTTTATGCCTTCTTATAATATATATATATATACATATATATATGTATATATATATATATATTTGTAAATCTAAAACTATCTTTAAATTTAGTTTTTCAAAATAGATTCCTGCTGAAATAATACACTTGCCAGATTCCCTGGGACGAGGAAAGACAATTCCTGAAGGGAGGAACTATGAGAGGGATCATAACATACATGTGGTAGTCATTTCTGCCATCTTCTTCCTGTGGACCGTTTCTCATCTGCCTGCCTGGCTCAAACATCCATGTGGCTGAGATGGTGACCCTTCCCTGTGTATCCACCAGTCTTCAATGTCCCGCTTCAGATCTGAATCACTACTCTCTCATTCTTTCCATCTCTCCTTTATGCCACCAACAGAAATCCAAAGGTCTTTGCTTGTACTCACCTTGAAAACTACTGTCCATTTTCCTTTGAAATCTGGTAGTATAATACATATTGTAAAACAAACAAACTCAAGATTTGAGTTAAACTTATTGATTCTAAAGCTCTAATCTACCATGTTAACACCGGAGTAGGCTAAAGGGAGTCTGTGCAGTTTGGGTCTTCCAAATGTCAGTGATGTGGATACATGTGTCTAAAAGTACAGGTCATCATGCACTAACATATTCTGGCTTTGAAATAATGTCTACTCTTGTCCAAATAGCTCATTTAATTTAATATATAAACAGTGACATATCTTCATATCTTCTGGCACATAGAAATCTCAAATCATTTAACACCACAAACCACAGTATGAAGGAAGTGATCAGACTTTGGTTTATTGTAAAATTTAGCAAAGTGTTTCATATAATCCTGACCCCTCACTCTGAAATCAAAAGCAGAAACAATTATTGCTTATTTTTTTCCCCTCTACTTTGTCTGTGCTACTGTAAGAGAAGGGAGAAAGATTATTACAATAAATAAAAATAGAGATGTAACAGAGAAAAATAAATCAGTCTAGATGAGAAATATTAGGAGCAACAGAAATTTCATTAAGCAGTTTAAAAATAAGCTTCTTTAAAAAGGTTGCCTTATTAAAATAAATCACACCAAAAATATAGCAGCAGAGAAGGATACATACAAGTTTAATTGCACACCAGTCCCATGCAAAAAAGTGGATCATTAGCCAAAGCAGTAGTACTCAGAATCCAACTTGGGATGCTTGAGCAAGGACTGTGAGTCCTCTATGATGGAGCTGTCACTGAACTGATCCAAGTCGGAAGGGGTCTGATGACCTGGTACATCATCTGCCAAAGTGTCCAGGTAGCTCCCTACTGAGATGCCATCCAGCCCGTCACTGCCATCATGGAGGCTGTTGTAGCTGCCACGTAAGGAGGTACTCTGACTCTCAAGCAAACTACACAGGCTGCCACTGAGACTGCTGCCTCGACTGGTAATGGTGGCTTTTTCCTCAATCATCCACTTGATGGACTCGATGCTCTCATTGATGAGGAGCAATTGACGCATGAGCCTTACATCAGTGGCTCTGAGGTTAACCTATGATGGAGAGGAAGAGAAGAAAGACATGCCAGTTATTCAGTGTTCAAGAAAAATCTCAAATTCACTCCTATCTTGTGGACTGCAGTTCACAGTTTTAAATTCACTATATACACAAACGTGTGTGTGTGTGTGTGTGTGTGTGTGTGTGTGTGTGTGTGTGTGTGCATGTGTGCACACGCTTACGCTCTCTTCTCTCACCCACTCTGGAAATTGTTGACTCCTAGTAGAAGTCAGAATCAAGAACTCACTTCTTGACATATGCATCAGGCTCCTAAACAACCAAAAATATCCACATCGTATTTCTGACCCCAATGAAGCTCCTTGAACACACCCATCAAATGCCAAGTTGTCTATTAAGAAGTGCATTCTCTTTCTGGATTAATTTATCAATACTAATATGGAACTGGGTGTGACAACCAAAAAAGTGAAGAAATCAAGGAATCTTTATTAGTTTTATATATAACTCTGTTTATTAAATGATAACACAACATTGTGAAAAAATCAACATTCATTAGAAAAATCTAATTACCCTGTACTGCAGGCATTATTGTTTCATCTTTCAAAAAGAACTGAAAACCACAGGGGAAAAAAGTATTAAGAAAAAGTAAAAACTGTCAATCTTTATGACTGCATCTACATAAAGAAGGCTAAATAATTTATTTGCTTCTATGGTGAACCAAACTAGGTGGCAGGGATCTGGCTGGCCACAGAGGGCCTAATCACATTCATTACAGTTTTGAAAATAAATTCCCACTCTTCCACTTGGGATAGTAAGCCAAAAAGTTGGCCATGCCAATTCTCTCTTTAATACATAGAGTGAATTCAGGTATGTCGGACTCTAGACTTATCAAAGGCATTCATTCTTGAGTGACTCAAACCACAAACAGAAGCCTATTGTCATCAGAAATGTGCTTTCATGCAAAAGCACTTCCTGCTAAGAAGTTAATCCATAACTGAAGGTGAACAGTGAATGTGTGAACAAACAGGGATGGATAAAATCTCTTCCACCAGAGAGCCGCTGGGGACAGTGCTAGGTGAATTGGGTGTTTGTCCATACACTAATAGATAGGCAGAGTTACAGAAAGAAGAGAGAGGGAGGAGACAGACAGACAGACAGACAGACAGACAGGCAGGCAGGCAGGCAGGCAGGCAGGCAGGCAGGCAGGCAGGCAGGCAGGCAGGCAGGCAGGCAGAGAAGAAAGAAGAAAGTTCCACTCTACAGTACAATTTTCAAAAAGTAATGAAAATATAAATGGTAATTTAAGAAGTACAAGGCACACTCTTAAAATTCTTCTAGATATTAAAACAATTTCTGCATCTTCTTAGTAAAAAGCATAAAGAATAAATCATACAGATAGCAATGGGTTAAAATTAGTACTCTTCATGGTGTTCTCAAACAAAAGGGTATGAACTCAGTAGTCTCAAACTTTATTTTTTTATTATTGTTATGCTGCTTCAATAACCTTGCAATGACTATGACCAAGATGGAGGCTTTCTGAGAGCCTTTGTGTTCAAATTACCCACATACCTTGTAAATCATCAAGACAGAGTTCAAATTACAAACAATACAAGTATTTACAAATATCAACAATGCACATAGATCCGCTGAGGAGCAAAGAAAATCAGTGGGTCAAACTCATACAAAATTCTTGGGTCAGCCACTGAAGCTGAAGGAATTTCCCATGCCATTACATGCCTGGAGCAAGCTCAGCATGATCTTTTCCCAATCACTCTCCAAATGGACAATAGCTGCCTGTTCCCAAATGCCTGCTTTGTCCATAAAAACATTCCACCTGGGTCAAGTTCTGAGCATGCACTAATGGACCATCACTGTTCATCGTTTCTCCAAAACCTCCTCATTCTTTTAGGTGGAATGTTCCCATTTTACTGACTCTAGTCTCTCATGTCGATTCATGAAGCTTCTATAGTACTTAACATTTCTATCTTACGACATTGCTGAATTTTGTGCCATTGCACAGTAGGACTGATTTGTGATATATATCACAAATCTATGTGTATATATATATATATTGGTCTTCTCAATTAAGTGAATAAGCCCCTTATGAAAGTCCTTCTCACTGTTCTACTACATTGCAAAGTCTTTCCTAAACACTTTTTAATTCAGTCAAATTTTAACATCTTTGATATATCAGCTCTTAAGAAATTAATAAACTCAGACTTCCAGAGACTATATCAATGAAGCACTCAAGGGTTAATATGTATTAAAACTACATTTTCTGTCAGCAATTTTGGTCTTGTATAATGGTAGCATCTAATACATATTTTTTTTCAATTTAATTGATCAATAAGAACAAAAAGAAAGCAGAGTATAAAGAAACAAAAGCTCCCTTTGACCATGAAATGATCCAAGTAAGGACATCTTTTGCTGCTAAAAGCAAAACACTCAGAGTCATTGTTGGGGAGAGTGGGGGAAAGTAACATGGTTAAAAGCTGTTGATATAGATAATGATTATAAATGTGTGTCTATCTCTGTGTCCTCCAGGACAGTAAACAGTAAATCTCCCAGACTGCTGGGTATGCTGGTTTCTGTGATTGGCTGCTGGTCTGTTCCAGGAGTTCTTGTCTGTTACTCGTGGCTTTCTTCTAGGACTAAGGTGTGGCTACGGTATTGCTGAACCCTGGGAGTATGAGCAATCCACCAAAAACTGAATCACGGTGCTACTCCAACGGCTGCCCAACCCTTTTCTTATATGACTCATTTCAGTCCTTGTGATAGCTGCACCAAGAACAGAGTAGCTTTACCACAGTGGCAGGAACCTGTGGTTTTCTCAGCTAGGGTTTTATAGTCCTGTGACTTTACTCTGAGGATACTGCCAGTTGTGACCCTCCTCAAGCTCAGAGCATCCATATTTTCAGCATGCAAAACCCATTCCTGATTAATCATGCTCTGTCCTCAAGCCCAGTTAGACTGAGTCTCATGACTATTGTTTCCTGCACAATATTTATGACTTGTTGAAATCAAATTGCTTATTACTTGTGTGTAAAGGAGTTTGCGAGCACTAGGAACTTTGTCTGCCTAATTACCACCGCTTGCTAAGTCCTAGAGGAGTACTTAGCACATAGTATCAAAATATGTCTAATGACTGGACACCAGCTATGCTCCAGATTGGATCCCTTCAGAAGCCTGGAGCTTTGTGTGGGCTGGTGGTATAAGACTTGAAAGGAAGAAAAATCATCAGGAAGAAAGAACCATAGGACTGAAGCATTCCCAAGCAGATAATCCTATTCATTCACAGGACTCTGGCACTGAGTAACTAGGATAGACTCTCCCTACCTTAAATTTATAGAGTATAAGATAGCATCCAAAAGGGAAGCGGACTTCAAGCTGTGAGTCACAGTGCACACATGATTCTGTTTGCTCAAGGGCGATAACTTGTCCTAGCACAGCACAGGTGTTCTGTAAATACCCAGTGAAAGGAATTGAACAAAGAGAACAAACAAACCTCGTCTCTCCTTCCTCCGTATGAGTGTCTGGACCCATTGATTCAAAGTGATGTGAAGATCTTCTCCTTTCTCTTCTCATTCCCCACACCCTATTCTGATCTGTATAATTCCTGCTGTGTATTTTGCCTTCACAATGAATCTTCCAACCCTCAGGTTTGTGCCAAACATGTCTTTGGCCTCTGGGGAAAGTGCTGAAACTTCCCTGTCATTTCTGACAAGTGATAGACTGTGTTTATACAAAACTTGAAATGAAGGACCTAGAAAGAGCAACGATTCCCAACAACACATTTTTCAAGGTCTGTTTTCTTCCAAACAATCCTTTTTTAAACTATTTTCAAAATACATTTATTTACTAATGTATTTATCTGTGTAGAGGGTGGGGGGTGTTATAGGTGTTCTAGACATAAGAAAAAGCCATTCAAGAGTCAGCCCCACCATGTGAGTCTCATGGATTGGACCAAAGTCAGGTCATTGGGCTTGGCAGAAAAATGTATTTACTGACATTTACCAGAGCCATCTTGCTGGCCCTGCAGGGTCCTTTTCTTCTGAGAGAATGCAACAGTTATGAATTAGCATGTTGGAGTTCAAGGAAGAATACAATCAAATTTTCAATTAACCAAAGAACTGAGGGGGCTGGAGAGATGGTTCAGTGATAGATAGAACTGACTGTTCTTTCAAAGGACTAGTGTTAAATTTCCAGCATCCACAGGGTAAATTAAAAATCATCTCTAACTCCAGTTCCAAGAGTTCTGAGGGTACTGGGTCTATAAGTGGTGCACAGACATACATGCAGGTAAAACTCCCATACACATAAACAAAGATAAATAATTTGTTTTAAATCAGAGAATTAAAACTCAAGGTGGAACATGGTCCAAGGTCTGAGCCTGCCCTTGACATAATCTACCTGTGATCTGCAGCTGTAGGTAAACAAGTTGCTGTGTAGGACTTCTAATTCCCCAAAACAAAGAAAAATCATGAGATGCCATTCGTTTCTTTATGAGCTATGTGGCTTGATAGGAATGCCAAAGCAAGTTCTGTGAAACAAAGAGGAATCCTGTTCACTGAGACTGAATTTAGCCCAAGATTCATGTGTTTGTCTCCTCCATTTCCCACTGAGGTTCCATTTCAGATATCACATTATGAGAAAACATTACTGCACTCCTGTAAAATCCCAGGGTTTCCTTCTATCCTAACATATTCTTTTTCTTCCTTGAGATTGTGTGTTTAATAAATCATTCTTGCTATGAGGAAATCATATGAGCTATTACAAGACAGACAATTGCTTCTCAATAGCTTCAGCCATGAAGAGTAGCTACCAAAAAGCTTGCAGTTAAAACACTGAAATTCAAAGTCAACATGAATTTTACTTGGCTTACCAGAAATTGTGTGATCATAAAAATTTGGACTCTCTCCATTTAATAAAAATTAAAATTATGTTCTAGGTTATAAGGTAAAAGTACTTGCTGTGCAAACCATATAACCTGAGTTCCACCCTTGATCTCTTTGTAGAAGGAAATAACTTGACTCCTGAAAGTTGCCCTCTCATCTCCCCCATGCTGTGGCACACACATTCCTTTATTGATTTTCTATATCTATATCTATCTATCTATCTCTCTCTCTCTCTCTCTCTCTCTCTATATATATATATATATATATATATATATGCACCATACACATGCCCTCACAAAATAATACATAAAAAATGTTTGCCTTGTAACATATACATAATTTTTGTTAAATGATGCCATCCTTTAAAAAAAATACTGTCTTTATAATAATCAATATGCACATTAGCGGCTGAATTTATCTTACAAATAGGGGCATTTCTCATGTCGTCTTGTCATACTGGAGGACTATGTAAGATACCTCTGTAATGGAAGTCAGGACAAGAATCTAGGAGAAGCAGGAACTGAAGCAAAGGCCATGGAGAGTATTTCTTACAGGTTTGTTCCTTATGGATTGTTTCTCCTTATATACACCAGGACCCATACTCCAGGGGTGGCAGCACCCACAATGGGCTGGGCCCACCTACATTAATCTGGTGTAGGCCTTTTTTTTATTGTGATTGGTTTCCTTGTCCCAAATGGCTCTAGCATATGTCAAGGTCACATAAAATTATCCATGTCATGCACATCCCCGTTGTGTAACCTCCTAGTGTCCACTTCTGTTCCTTGTCCAAATCCAGCACATTTATTTGATGACCACAGGAGATTCTCTGCCTACTCATGCTTGGACTCTCCAGAAGTTTTATTGACAACTGTATTATACAGCATGTCTCCTTATCTGCTTTTCTCAGCAGATCCACAAGGACACTGCTGTCTCCTCTTAGTCTGAGAAGACATCACATGACATTTCTATTAGCTGACTTTGGTTTAGAATCTTGAGGAGAAAAGCCTGTGACCACACACATCATTCTTATTTGGTTCAAAATTTAGAGTAAAATTTGTTTTTAATTGAAAAATGGGGGGAGGGGGTCATTTTTATAGCAGTCAGCTTTGTCATCCTTCATTTATGTCGCCCACTGGTAGAATTAAACAGTTTGCTCTTCTTCCAGACCTTGACGACCATATTACTGACTGAACGCACTGCCATTGAACCGCTGGCCAATGATACTTTCAATGACACAGAAAGCTGAGCATGGTCATTTAAAAGAGGTAGGTATCTGTGACTTTTCTGAATCTGAAACCAGTTCCAGCATGAGGTTAGTGGGTGAGTGGGTGATCAGCTCCCCCCAGTGAGTCTTCTATTACTAAAGTGAGCTACATATCCTTTCTTCCTTATCCTATCAGGAATATTCCAGTAGACTGAAAGTCAACTTTACCTATTCATATCTGAAGCTTATTTGAGGCTAAGACAGCAGACTGAAAATTACCCAAGCCAAGATTTTGTTTTTTAGAATGGATTAGCAAACATGCTCTGCATTCACCATAGAGAAGTTGGTCCACACAGAACATAGAACAGAAGTGTGTCCACTAACATAAATATTCTGCATAGCCATATTTCCAAGATAGACCTTAAAGCAGTATTTCCAGATGAGGTTCAGGTCACACTACTGTGTTTCTCTGTTATCTGTTGTTCATGTTCTAAGACAAGGATGTAGATGCAGGGTGGTATAATGCCAAGTGTTCAACAGCCAACTCACTAGCCAATACATGCACGCATACACACCTATTTACTAGGTTATCCAATGTTCTATGTGCTGGCTAGTTTTATGTCAACTTTTCACAAGCTAGAGTTATCTGAAAGTATAGAAACTCAACTGAGAAAATTCCTCCATAAGATCCTGCTTGTCTTAGTCAGGGTTTCTATTCCTGCACAAACATCATGACCAAGAAGCAAGTTGGGGACGAAAGGGTTTATTCAGCTTACACTTCCACATTGCTGTTTATCACCAAAGGAGGTCAGGACTAGAACTCAAGCAGGTCAGGAAGCAGGAGCTGATGCAGAGGCCATGGAGGGATATTTCTTACTGGTTTGCTCAGCCTGCTCTCTTATTGAACCCTTAGTCATTAGGGAAATGCAAATCAAAACAACTCTGAGATTCCACCTCACACCAGTCAGAATGGCTAAGATCAAAAACACAGGAGACAGCAGTTGTTGGCAAGGATGTGGAGAAAGAGGAACACTCCTCCACTGCTGATGGGATTGCAAGCTGATACAACCACTCTGGAAAGCAGTCTGGCGGTTCCTCAGAAAACTGGGCGTGACACTCCCAGAGGATCCAGCTATACCACTCCTGGGCATATACCCAGAGGCTTCCCTTGCATGCAATAAGGACACACACTCCACTATGTTCATAGCAGCCTTATTTATAATAGCCAGAAGCTGGAAAGAACCCAGATGTCCCTCAACGGAGGAATGGATTAGAAGATGTGGTATACTTACACAATGGAATACTACTCTGCAATTAAAAACAATGAATTCACGAAATTCCTAGGCAAATGGTCAGAACTTGAAAATATCATCCTTAGTGAGGTAACCCAATCACAAAAGAACACACATGGTATGCACTCACTGACAAGGGGATATTAACCCAGAATCTCAGAATACCCAAGACACAATTCACATATCAATAGATTTCCAAGAAGATGGAAGGAGAGATCCCTGGTCCTGGAAAGACTGGATGTAGGGGAATACCAGGACAGAGAAGCGAGAGGGAGTTGAATGGGGAACAGAGGGAGGGAAGGGGGCTTATGGGACTTTCGGGGAGGGAGGAAATGAAACGGGAAAGGGGAAATCATTTGGAATGTAAATAAAAAGAACTTAGGAAAAAAAAAAAAAGAACCCAAGAATACCAGCCCAGAGATGTTACCAGCCACAAGGGGTCCTCCCCTCCTTGATCACTAATTGAGAAAATGCCCCACAGTTGGATCTCATGGAGGCACTTCCCCAACTGAAGCTCCTTTCTCTGTGATAACTCCAGCCTGTGTCAAGTTGACATGCAAAACCAGCCAGTACACTGCTATAGGGCATTTTCTTAATTAGTGATTGATGGGAAAGAGCCCTTCTCATTGTGGGTGATGCCATCCTTAGACTGGTGGTCCTTGATTCTGTAAGAAAGCAGGCTGAATGCATTTCTCCATGGTCTGTGCAATGTACAGAGATCATCTTATGTATTGTATTGACGAATTACCTATCAATTAAAAGGCCTATGGCCTATAGCTTAGGCAGAAAATGGTAGCTGGGACATCCAGGGGGAGAATGAATTCTGGGATAGAGCCAGGTACAGGAGAGTCACCAGGAAGATTTGAGAAGATGAATGCATAGTACCTTAGCACAGGTAACTAGCCATATGGCAGAATACAGGCTAGAATAAATGCGATATGTTACATTATATCTAGTCAAAGAAGAGCACAGCTATATGACCAAGGTATTTGTAAATATATTTTGAGTTTGAGTCTTATTTCTGGGAGCATGGGGGCTTGGAGGAAGAACCAGAGCCTAACTTCTACATAGATTTGTAAGCCAAATAGAATCCCCCCACCCTGTGCAAGTTGCTTTTGGTCATAGTGTTTCATCACAGCAATAAAGCAGTGACTAAGAAATCCTACCACTATGTGGAAATAACTGCGATATCAATTTATAAGGTGTTAAGGTTTATTTTGGCTCATGTTTTCACATAGGACACTTAGGGGATGTGGCAGAATAACACTTCACAAGGGGAATGCATATGAAGGAGGCCTATTTAAGTGTCAATGGATGAGAAACAAAGAGAGGCTGGGATCCAAGTAGCAAGATATACTGGCCAGTGAGTCAACTTCCTACTAGAAGACTGTACATTTTAAGTGTTTCTACTTCCCAGTTCTATCACAAAGTTAAAAATCAAGCCTTGAAATGACATGAGCCTTTGGAAGTCATTTTAGATTCAAACCCAAACTCTACCATATAAATGAAAGCAAAATAAATTGGGCTAACATGAAAAATGTGTGATACTCCTTCAGTATAAAGTATAAAGTAGCTTTTGCCGTAAACTCTTGATAACCAATTGATTCTCAAGGAATGCCTTGTTCTTTCTGAAGTATTGGATGTATTGCAACCTACACAGATAAAAGTGTTTGCACTTCACTAACTCTTTTCACAATAATTATTTATCCTTAAATCTGGTAATTTCCTGTGGCTATACTTTCTCAAGTACAATTTATATTCATTAAAAGTGAAACCTGTGTAAGCCTTACACTAGTTATGTAACTGGTCTATCAATATCAGCAAATTCTTTGGTGAACTGTGTAACTGGTTTCAAATACACAGATTGTATTTCCCTTTTCACTGTTAGGAAAGTAACAGGAACATTTTAAAATGCATTTACTTTGAATATGTGTATAGATTTTTTTGTCTGCATGTACTCCTGTGCACCACTTGCATGCTGGGTGCCTTCAGCATTACAGATGGTTGAGAGCTTCCGTGTGGGTTCTGGGAATTGAACAGTGTGCTCTAGGAGAGCAGCCAGTGTTCTTAGTCATTGAGCCATCTCTCCACCCAACAGGGGCATTCTAAAGTTTAGTCTTCAGTGTTAAAACAATCTCTCACCTTTTAAAATCAAGAATCAATTAATTTAAACCCCAGGATTTTCTACTTTTTGTGTATGAATTCATCTATCAGCCATTTTCAAGTTAGCAATGTGACATGAGCAAACAGTTGACCAAGTATCAGAAAGTCTCCTGTACAGTGTTTTTATCTCTTAGATATAAACAGAAAAGAATCATGGGAACTTCATGTGAGTCCTATATTTACATCATTTCTACTCTGACTCCAATTCCTCTAGTATCCCTGTGCCCTACCTTCTCAACATCATGTTTTCTTATTCTTTAATTATTAGTGTTTTACACACACACACACACACACACACACACACACACACACACACACACGATATCCTGAGTCCATTTAGTGTTTGTGTTGTCGTATGCACATCTGTTAAGGGCTGACCACTTGGTCTTGGATAACATATCAGGGACCTCTTCTTGGGGAAGGCTTATTCTTCCTCTTAACAGCCACTAACTGTCTTTAGCTCTTCATCTCCCATATAGAGCCTGATGAGTTTCCCCTATACATCTTTCCACTTTTTAGGTCTTATTTAGGTAACCATATTATTGAGATTCATGGGTGCAGCTTCCCTCTCATGTATAGAAGACACTTGCTTCAATATTATAAGTGAAAGCAAAAGCAGTAAAATCATGAAAACGTAGTCAAGTACTTGCTATCTCTGCATATAACACTGATTTGTAGGCTTATATACATACCTACAGTTTTAATAGTGATTCTGATGAGAAGTTCCCAAAGCTTTTGAAAGTTTAATCAACAGATCATGAATCGTAATAGGTATTGGTTTTTAGAACCACTGGGATGAAACAGACAAAGACTTTACCTCATCTATTATATTTTGTGATAAGTACATTTAGGGACTTTCATTTCATACCTTAGAACTGGTCTCTCTCTCTCTCTCTCTCTCTCTCTCTCTCTCTCTCTCTGCATATATATTTAAATTATATATATATAATTTAAAAATAGAATGTGCTTTTATCTTTCCAACTAGATAGAACTTGAGATAAATGTAAAATGTAGTGAAATTATTGTCAAGGAAGACATGGTACTACATGCCTATAATGCAGACATTTGGGAGGCTGAGGCAGGATGATGGTGCTACCTGGGTTACATAGAAAGACACTGTCTCAAATAAGATGTCTTTTATGGAAATAATCAAGTTTTACATGTAGACTGTTGGATCTGTTGAGACATGAAGTAAATGGGACAGGATAATTAAAGTGCTAAAATTCAGTTATGCATTTTCATTTTTGTACTGAAGTGATCTAGTGGCCATATTTCTAAAATCTGTTCAACATTTCTGTATTTTAGTAGGTAGAATCAAATAAATCCAGGCAATAAAGGGTGGATACCATTATAATTAATATATAATATAATGTAATAAGTATTATATAATATATAATATAATTAATATGTTGGATGGTATACAGTTGTTCGATAATAAGGGTTGTCAAAGAAACAGAACTATAATCTTCTGTTTTATAGCTAACCTCTTTAGAGTCTTACCATTGATTTTACCCTTATTTATTTTATAATTGTATGTATACGTGTGTATCATGTGCATGGCTGATGCCCATTGAGATCAGAAGACAGTGTCAGATGCCCTGGGAATGGAGTTAAAAACAGCTGTGAGACAGCCACTATGTAAACACTGGGGATTAAATCCAGGTCCTCTACAAGAGCAACAAGTACTCTTGAGCACTGAGTCAGCTCTCCCACCACCGCTTTAATTTCATGACATTCATCATTATGTTTTGTCGTCTCAATTCTTATGTCCTCTACATCTTCCCTATTCCACAGACTCTAGTCTCAGTCTGATACCTACATCCAAGTCATGTGTGCTCTAGTGACCTTTGCTTTTCATATATTTGTTGAAGAGAACTGCCCAGAAAACTCATCTTTCAGTTTGGTAAAAAGTAACCAATATCTAAGTAAAGTTGAGAAAATAGTTTCTGCAACAGAGTAAATTGAATTGATCCTGCTCATAGGGAAGGGCTCTCCAATTATGAGGTCAGATGCTAATAACTTGACACAATCTCAACTCAACTGGTCGATGAACCTCTGGCATGGGCAAGATAACTGAGGTGGGAGCCCTGCCCATTGTGATGATATTATTCTCTGGGCTGTCGATCTTGGGCTGTATAAAGTCAAGAATGTGAACTGAGCCAAAACACGCTTTTGTTGCTCTGTGCTTCTTGACAACAGCGAGCCAGCTCCAGTATGCTCCTGTTCTCGGACTCCCTGGATATGGTGGCCTATAACTTGGAACTACATATGAGCAAAATAAACCTTTTCTCCTTTAAGCTTCTTTTTTCAGTGTGTTTTATCACAGCCACAGAAAAATGAAGACAGCAAGCTTGGATATGTACATGGGCACCCTAAGAATCTTGCTAAAATACTGGTTTTGCTTACTAGTTCCATGATGCTGCATTTCAAACAAGGTCTCAGTTCATACTAACCCATAGGAAGCCATTATTCCCTCTCCCAACTTGTAGCCATGGTAGTCCTTGTCATCCTCTATAGATCTGGTTTATGGCCTGGTTTCTAAAGAGTAGTATCACAGCCCATCTGAGAAAGGTTACAAAGAGTTTGGTTTCTGTGTGAAGAGAGTCCTCTTCACAGATGTGAACAGACCTATTCTGAGGTCCACATAATAAATAACTGAGCTCCAGGCAATAGCTAGCACAGTGGAAAGACCTGTCCCACCCACGGGGAATTTAGCCTTGAGTTGACCGCAGCTCCTACTCCAACCCCATCTCACACCTTGATGGGTGTCTGTGAGAATCTCTGAGGCATGAACACTCAGTTAAAACATACCCAGACCCTTGATTCACAGAAAATCTGAAACAGTATGTGTGTGTGTGTGTGTGTGTGCGGGGGTGGTTTGTTTTGTTTTTTATGCTACTGAGTTTTGGGATGCATGAATCACTAATAAATAGGTGCTGAGATAATCTGGCTACACTTTGATCAACAAGGGCCCAGAAGTCTTTCAGTTTGTGGATAATCTGAGAGAATGGCAGACCGCTGTGTCTTTGGGATGCTACTCTTCTAATAGCTAAGTTTGGTGTTTAACAAACAAGTAAGTAGTTATGTAATTTCTTGGTGGAAACAAAGAATAGTCCAGGTATGGCAAGGTCAATATTTAAATAGCTATCCAGATTTCCTACAGGGCAACTGTTCTTTACCAGAGAATGCTGTTTCTTACACTGAGGAGTGATAGTAACAGAAAGGCTTGATAATCAGTGACATGGTGGAGACACTCTGTAGAGATCACTCTCATCGTAGTCCTGAGGGTAAATAGTAAATAGTCATCCTGACCAGCAGATCTGACCTCACATCAGAACAGTCAGATACAGTGTGAACAAGAGTTTGGAGCAAACTGAAAGATGAATATGGTAACATTATTGAAATTTCAATATTTCCAATTCTCTTCTGTCGCAATTTTTGTTTTTAAAATTGCTCATTTAAGTGGAAAATACACTTTGAGTTGGCCTCAAAGAGAAAAAAAAAAGGATAGGAATAAGAGTTTCCTGTTGAGTAGCTTACATTTTTCACATGCTAATTCATTTTCTTTATAATGGGTCCCTGTGGAATGATCCTTTAGCCCCGGCAAAGTAACGGAACCATTGACATCTCACCATGGCCGGGCGGTGGTGGTGCACGCCTTTAATCCTAGCACTTGGGAGGCAGAGGCAGGCGGATTTCTGAGTTCGAGGCCATTCTGGTCTACAGAGCGGATTCTAGGACAGCCAGGACTATGCAGAGAAACCCTGT
Organism: Tokudaia tokunoshimensis; assembly: GCA_036184795.1. Taxonomy (NCBI): domain Eukaryota; kingdom Metazoa; phylum Chordata; class Mammalia; order Rodentia; family Muridae; genus Tokudaia; species Tokudaia tokunoshimensis. The sequence continues at coordinate 65,991,780 of BTHU01000005.1, read as the reverse complement.
CTCGAAAAACCAAAAAAAAAAAAAAAAACAAAAACCAGACATCTCACCATGATACTCCTTTTCAACTACTGTTAGTGATTAAGCCCCATCTAACATCCTTTAAGGTACAACAGCCTCAGCCTTGCCTGATTTTCCATACAGTGCCCAAGGCTGACCAAGTATTTTCACTTGGGGATTTCAAGTGGGACTCTCCAGATCAGAGCAGGATCTAAGCCTCACTGGGTGGAGGCAATGAATGGAAGAGCAGCCAATAAACAACTCTTACAAGATCCCAACACTCAAACTGCAGTACCTCGACTGACCGTTCTAGTGATTTATTCAGTCTCAGCTTTTAAAAACGGCTTTAGGAATACTAAAAAAGTATGTCATTTATTATAACCTTCTTATGCGATATACTTAGGTGGCTGCCTTAAGTATCATTTTGTCATTATCACACACACACAAAATTTGCTGAAGCTGATTATTCTCATCATGCTTCCAATCTGACAAGTGACACACTGGTCTTCACAATAGGAAAAAAAGCTGAACAAACTGCTAGTAAACAATTAGAATAACCAGAGGACTGAGGTCACAAGGCAAACTGTGGCCTAGGACACAGGTCAGTAAAATCATTGTGTACAGAAACAGAAGTCCAGAAGTGGAAGGACCAATGTCAGCAGCACTGTTTAAAGGACAATTAGTGACTTACTGGAGGTTCAGGGGCCCCTGCCTGAGAGTTAGGAATGGTCTCAAGACCTCTTATACTTTACAGTTTCACCTCTGGGAGTCCTGCTGCCTGCTCACGATCTCCTGAGTTGCTGGCAGATGAAACACTCTGAAGTACATGCTCCAGACCTTCCTGGTCTCCTGAAGCAGGACTTGCTGTAAAGGAGATTGTTTTACTAACAATATTAGGGTTTTCCTAAGGCATAACCTAGTTGGAAGAAGGAACCCATTTGCAGGCTCAATACAGAACACTCTGCTATCATCCACCATCCCAGCAACCCAGTTACTGCTGCATAACCTGGGGGTTAAGATAGAAAGTGCTTCAGGCTTCTGATCCCTGTATAGATTGTCTTAGAAAAGTGAGCAATAACAGAGTAGCCAAAGCAGGAGTCCTGGAGGAAGTTTCAGTCACTGACTCCCACAGCTAGAAACAACTGTAAACCCAGCCTAAGTCTGACTCCAGGCTAACACTTAAAGGCCTCCAAACTCAACTCCATTTTCATACCCAACAGCCACAGAAAGCCAGAGAAAAGTCCAGAAACAGTCCAGAACAGCTTTAAAAAAAAAAAAGAGTGTCCAAGGATAAGAAACTATTCTTTTGTTGCAAACTATTAAAATGAGAAATCTGAACTGAAATACTTTAGTCCCGAAGGGAAGGGGAAAATCAGTACTACCAGAGGACATTACATATCTACAGCATTACCCTTAAATAGCGATGGGGAGTCAGGCTGAAGCTCAGTAAAGTATGGAGTGTTCCTCCTTCCCTCAAGCTGCACTGGCTGGTGAGGTCTTCACAGTTCAGGCTGAGACAGCTGGTCTCTTGTACAACGTATTGGCACTGTACCACTACTACGTAGCAGACTTCGGTGTTGATTCGACTAGCATAGCATGGCTGAATAGCAGCAAAAGGGGCAAGGTTTTTTGTTTTTTGTTTTTTCTCTTTTGAAAGGGCTATTAAGAAACTTACCACATGGTAAGTCAGCTTACCATGACTGGGTGTACAACACTCTCTTAATAATATCGATAGAGATAGCAGAGAGACTGTCACTCAAACTAAACTTCACCATCAAGAAATAAACTCCATTACTTAATTTTTTGTTCTCTGGGGCTATCAGACAAGATTAAAAATAATTTGCTATGATCACTTTTACCATAAATTTCTAAACTTCCTTGAAAATCACTTATCTAAACATAATATTTTATAATGTTATCTATCATTTGAAAATGATTAAAATTTCAACATATCCTCAATGATATGCTAAAATACCTTAAGACCTGATTGTCTGTGGGGATATTTCTTCAGTTAATTAGCTTTTTGCTACCAATTTTGCTCAGATGTAGGAAGTTATAAGTGAATTTGGAAATTTGTGTCTCAAAGATGTGTAGATAAATGAGTTTTACAGGGTAGGAAAAAATGATGATCTCAAAAACTTTGATTTTTGTTTCAATGGACATTTGACAGTTTTGTCTCAAAATGAGGAATTTGGTCTTATGATTTTTCCTGAGAAAAACAGCACATTTATCTAATTCTGGTTTCTAAAACTAAATGCCCCGACAATTTGGACATGTTTCTTCTGGGTTTCTTGTGACAGTCAAGTTTGCGCCTTGCTGACTGCCCCAAGAAGCACTGTGGACTCAGCGCTAGAGCTGCTCATAGGGAATTGTCTAAGCCGCTCCCGGACTCAGAGAAAGCAATAGGAGGGGACCCTCGCCTTCTCAGCACTTGGATTCGTCTGGGCAGGTGTCTTGCTGTTGTTCTTGTTCTGGTTAGTTTGCCTTGTTGTTTCCAATCCTGACTATGTAGGCCCATGTTTTATTTAACTCTGTGATCACACCATACCCATTTCACAACTAGATAATGGCAGGGTTAATTACACAGTCAAGTATGCCTCAGAAACAAAACGTGTGTAAACAGCCACTTCAGTAGCTACCGAACATCGAGGCCAGGAAAAGTCTCACACTATATAACTTTGGGACTACCCTGTCACTCTGGTTTCATAATGGCATGTCTTGATGGTCCCTGTGGGAGACAGAAATCTGTTTGGGAACTCTGGGAGGTAAGAGAGGATATGGCCAGTTGCTCCTTGTTGTCTGCTTGTCAATTTGCTAATGTCTGGGAAGAAAACATTCCTTTTCCACTAAGGAAGAAAATGACTCTTTGAAATTGGTGGCCTGTGTTTTCTAGTGCCCTGTGCCCAAGACCATGGAACTGAGGTTCAAGTCCTGTAGGTATCTGTGGACTTAACTGAGAAATCATTTACCATTCACTAACAAAATTATGATATGCAGTACTAGAAAGATGGATTAGTGGGTAAAGTCCCTTGCTACACAGGACCTGTCCTTAATTCAATTCCCAGATGTCACATAAAGGCATATATGTATGTGTCTGCATGTATATATACATACACCCACATACATATACAGTAATAAATAATAATGATGATGATGATGATGATAAGTACTTTCGAAAGACTATGAGGGGCCTAGAGGGATGGCTCAGTGGTTAAGAACACAGGCTGCTCTTCCAGAGGGCCTGAGTTCTATTCCCAGCACCCACAAGTCAGCTCACAACCATCTATAACTCCATAGCCAGGGGATTCAAGGCTATCTTCTTTTGACCTTCAAGATAACCAGGCATACATGTACTTCAGTTACACATATAAAGGCAGAACATTCATGCACATCAAATTAAAAAATAGGCATACCTTTATTTTTAAAGTGTCCTAACTTCAAACTATAGCTGTTTATTGTTTTTAAGTACACGCGGTAGTGTTTTAATCAAATAATTATATCTACTCCAAGACTCTGTCCGACTTTTCCCTTCAAAATAGAAGCCCAAGTTCAAGGGGTAGAATTTAAAAATGTCTTTTGTAGCCCAGCTTGTCTTGCAAGGGCTCTGGGTGAATGGCCTCCAAGAACAAAGCTAGACAGAAGCCACGGAACAATCATGCTGGGATCCAAGAAAAATATTTACAAATAACAAGGGAGCTAGATGGGGGAGCTGGGTTTTCTAAATCCCAGCTGCAAAGAATTAAAAGGGGGCGGGAGGAGGAGGACAAGATGCTTCCTGGAGAACTTTCAACTGCTTTTCTTCTAGTTCATTGGAACTCTGGCCTTGGAGTCTTCCTTCATCACACACACACACCCCACCCTTTCCATTCTAATGGCTGCAATCACCGAGCTGTATAAGTCCTCAGCTAAAGCTTGTTATGTGTCTATGTTTACTGTTCATTGCCCTTTTGAAGATATAGATTCTTTGATGGTATCAGCTGGTAGCCTCTGAGAGGAATATTATGAGACACAGGTAGTTTCAGTACAGTATAGACAATGCAGAAGAAGCAGGCAGGTAGAAAGCATGGCAGTGACATAGCACACGACCATTAAGTTTGTGTCCCTTGCCTTCAGCTCACTGTTCATCTTAGTTTATTCATTCCTCACCTTTTGTTCATATAACCATTTCAATTGCCCAGCACAGACACACACTGAAGTCATACTTCAAGAATAACTAAATAAACACATCTTTTGAGTAGGAACGCGGAGAATCCCATGAGGAAGAAGAGGATTGCTTTTATTTCTTTTGTACTTATGTCTGATTACCTGTCTCTAAGAATACAGAAAATAAATGCCAGCACAGGAGATCAGAAGGTATGAAGTAAAAATGTTCCCACATACTCCAAGCAAGCAGGTCAAGTCTGTTATACATACAGCTGTGTAGCCGCAGTTCAGTATAGATCAGTCCAGGTGCTGTGTGTGTGCGCAGATGTCACCAGATCCCACAGGTTAAAGGTCTCCCTTCTAATGTGAGCTCCAGATTGTTTTCCCATGCTTTTGACCAACCACCTATGTATAAACCAGGTTCCTGGGATTCTCCTCCTTGGAATAAACAGGTTGCTAGTGCCTCCCACAGAACTCAATGCCATGTCTTCTTTAGATTTACCAGTATATTTTAAAGGATACAACAAGGTAAAGAAGAAGGTCCACACAGCTTCCATGCCCTTTCTAGTGCTCTGCTCTCCAAAAGGCCCCACAGGCTAAGTGGAACTTTCCAAACACAATCCTGTGTGTTTTCATGGAGGCTTCAATAAATAGGCTTGAATAGTTAATATCACTGACCAACTTAACCCTCATCCCTTTGTTGGTCTCGAAACCTTTATGATTTTGTACTGAGGCTCCAATCACGTAACCATGCTTTGGTCTTGCTATGCTGACCAGTTCCTATGCTGATACCACCAGTGGACTGAGTCTTCAGTCACCTCACTGCCATACAGAAGACATTTGTTACTTTGAAACTTGCAAGAACTTTAGGAGCTTTATGCCATAAAGGGAGACCAGCCATTAGTTTCTACATCTTACTGTGATTGAGTACCTACCACATATAAGGTGTTGTGATGACTCTCCAATAATCTTCCTTAGCTGCTTATGTTATATTTCTACAAATAGCTTAATGATACCTGAAGTGCCACCATGGAATATCATTGGCCTAAGTCATATATTTCTATCTCATCCTTTAGAAGTATTTCAATAATCCTTTTGCTGGGCACCACTTTGAATAGTTTTATGCTAATGAATTCTAAGTGAATTTGTAGTCACTGAAATAGTTTTACATATAGTCTTTTTAATTTAGTTTCCTTCAAGAATTTCACTTTCACCCTTTAAAACAAGTTTACTGGGACATGTAAGAGTTTCTTATTTTGAATGTGTGATGACGTGTGTGCTATGGTATTGGGGTTGGCCTTGTGTGCTGCATACTCAAATGCTGAGTTCTCTGCCCCAAGGTCAGGTTGCAGTCTGGATATGGACATTGTATTGACCAATGTGCTAAAAAGAATTCTCGCCAATAATGTCTGATTGGTGAGTGTGCCTGTGACCGGGCAGTCAAAACTTAGGAGAGAGTGAGGTTATGTCATGTAGGGACCACAAGGGAGAAGGACAAAGGAGAAGGGAAGAAGGAGGCTGCCATGGGACATAATGGATTATGAGGATGGGCCATGAGCAGCAGACTAAGAGAAGCTCTCTCTGAAGATACACATAGAACAGAGCAAGACTCAGTTGGCAAGTAATGGCACATTTATCTGCTTATTAATAGACTAGTCAGGTTAGAATAGTTTAGAACCTGCCCAGAGTAGTGCCAGCATCTTGTTAATAAAAATCTTAGTCTCTGTGCCATTTACTCAAGAGGTAAATGGGATAGAGTGGGGCATAAACTCCCCATAAAATCACTATTATAATGTGGATGTATAGACAGATCCACTTACAGCATAAATAATACAGAAATAGATTTAAACTAGAGATGAGAGGTGTTTTTCTCTTTATTTACTGCTAAGGTGCTTTGTAAGGCAAACATCTATTTGTAATGCAGCTGAGGGCCTTGGAGAGAGAACATAACCTTGATGTTAGTTGTGTTACCACTAGTAGCATAACCTCCACTGATTACCAAGTCTTCTCATGTGTTCTTGTTGTCCCATTTGATAGATGAGAATAATGAAGATCATTCATAAAATTCCTTCCAGCCCTCAAATGATATGGCTCTCAAAAACCCTTGTGAGAAGTATATGACCACTGTACTGTTTTCAGAGAAAAAGGAAGAATTCTCCACTTGCTTCATAATGAAAAGAATGATTTGCTATTGATTTTTGAAGGAACTGCATTGGGAGAAAGTTTATACATAGATAACAATTTTCCAAGGTATTGAACTCTTTATATGGGAGAAGCAGAAACACCAATGGCAGTCATTAACAGACAGGTGACAAAGTGGACCTGCATTCCTCAGCACGTGTTCATCCTATCCATGGATCCCAGTGTAGGATGGCAACCTATGCCAAAGAAAGAGGTGAGAGAGGAAGAGCAGAGGACACAGCATGTAACAATACGCAGAGAGCAGGAGACTCACTGTTGTTGGGGAAAGAAGCCATGCGGTAAGAGAATCATTTGAGTTGAGAATGAGTAAAATAACCACTTGCCTAGAGAAGCAGAGATCTATTTGTGCTTAATGCTGACAATCCAACTGGAAGAGCTAGGATGTTGAGTGTGGTTAAAGGAAAGTGGAAAAGTAAGGCAGTGGTGTGTCGTGGAAGTGGTGTGCCATGAAGGTAGGGAAGGCAAGGACAGCAGATTACAGGGAGAAACTTATCTCATTTTTCTACATATTTTTTGATCAGGGATTTGATTCTGCTGAACTGCAAGCTGCTAAGTGAACTTCCTTGGAAATCACATTTCACTGCTGCATGGGCATCTCAAGCCCATAACGCACCAATAACGGTAGCGAAGGATATCAGAGAAAACTGATTGGTCCTGTAAGAAACAGCTATAAGAATTTCTGGCCTGATTGAATTGATTCTGATTCCTACAGAATGAGTGCTGGATCCTCAAAAGTAGTTCTCTAAACTGCATGTAATTACCTCATCCTCTCAGTTCAAAGTGACAGGTTCTCTCTGGAGCAATTGTGATGGGAATGAAAAGAGGCTTAATTTGCACTTGTGAAGCACAAACAGGCACTTTCCCTTTCCTCTGTCAGTTCTGAAGCCAGGGGAAAGTGTTTTTTGAGGATGACACTGAAAGGCCCAGAGCCCTGACACCAAATTCTTATTCTGATCTCCATTTCCACCCCATAAACTCTCTTTCCCCTCTCCCCACTCTTCCTCTCTCTCCCTCTCCTGTTCTCTCCCTGTCTTCTCAGCTCTCACTCTCTTCCCCACATGCGCCCAGCCAGCCTCTTCATCTCCTCCTCTCTCCTCTCTCTTTCTGTCCTTCTCTGACTCCTTCCTTTCCCGGCCTCAAAACCTTTTCCAGGTCCCTTCCCTTCCCCCAATAAACTTTCTTTTCACTAGGCCTGTCGCATGGTGGTGATTCCTCAAGGGAACAACTTGGCCAGTCCTGCTGAGGTGCTACTGCCCATTGTATTATACTGCTGTTTTATGAAACACAGCAAGCACCCTTAAATGAAACAGATACAGAAAACCTTTAAAAAAAAATGATCAGCGGTCACTTTAGGAGCACATTTTCTTTTGGGAGAAACGGGAGGAGTATCTATGCTGGTGCTCTTTTAGAGGCTATGGAGGCACAGAGAGCTTGGGAAGCTTCACCAATTCCTACCAGTAAGGTTCTTGATATTCTCAAAGACATATAAAGTCATAGGCTAATGTGAGGCTTCTCCAAGGAGCACAGTCGTTACAGCTCGTGGAGTGGTTCAAAGTTTTTGGATGAATGGGCCTCTGGGGATGGCTATGTAATAAGTATAATTAACAGACTACATTTTCTACTTAAGCAACTAAACAGAAAAATATTGTGATAGTAAAGATAAGGATTATGATCTTTATCAAGATATAAAAGCTCTAAAATGTTCCGTTCCTTTATGCCTTGGAAATCACAATTAACTTTGTGCCTAGAAATTAACTAAAATAAGAGGTTTTATTTTCTGTTTGGACTTGACAAGACAGAGACTTACAGACATTACTTAACTGTGGAAATTACTAATGTATTAAATAGTCCAATAATTTTACAAGGGCATGGTTTCCACATATTGTAGACATTTACATAAACACTTCCATAAAATAAATCTAAACTCTGTAAGGTGAAATGGATGGCTTATTTTTTACTTTTAGATTCCATGATTTGTTGTTATTATTATTATTATTATTATTATTATTATTATTGTTATTATTTCTAAACCTGTATGAGTTTCCAAATGTAGGCAGGGTAAAACAGAACCACAGACAGCTTGATATTTTATTAAAATAAACAAACAAGCCTAGTTTTGACTTCAAATGACAGGATAAAATCCCATTCTTCCATGAAGTAGCTCTTGCATGTCTGTCTATTGGACAGGTTACTTAAGACTTTCTTTACACCAGCTCTCTGTTTCACAAAATGCTGGCACCAGGGTGGAACTGCATGATATATTGAATGCAGCCTGTATGCAACAGAATTTAGCTGCATCCTTTGATTTTGAAATAGATCAAATTACTAAGTTGCAGATATGTGGAATCCATTAGCCCACAGATCTAATATATATAAACGCCATGGTTAACAATACAATGTGGCACACCAGGAATTTGCTTGGAAATCAGATTTTAAATATCTTACCACAAAAATATTTTAAAAGTTAGCCTATGAGCATATTAATTTGCATAACTATGAAGTTACTTAACTATAAAAGTAGAGCATCCTGTTCACCTTAAATGTAAGCAATAAAAATTATTATGCATAAATTTTTAAATGCTTGTCATAATCAAGGAAGTTAGAATTATTTGTTTGTTTGTTTGTTTAGTTATTTAGTTATTTACAGACTGGCTGGCCTGAAACTATGTAGACTAAGCTGACCTTCTGTAACTACAGGCATGCACCATCACACGTGGCATGAAAATAATTGTACTGAATTTTATTTCCGATAAAAATTTGGTTGTTGGGCAGTGGTGGCGCATGCCTTTAATCCCAGCACTTGAGAGGCAGAGGCAGGCAGATTTCTGAGTTCGAGGCTAGCCTGGTCTACAGAGTGAGTTCCAGGACAGCCAGGGCTACACAGAGAAACCCTGTCTCGAAAAAACCAAAAAAAAAAAAAAATTGGTTGTTTATTTCATTCAAAGTGTTATTTAAAAGTTGAATTTAGTATAGCAAATTTGTCTAATCAGCTGGTTATCAGCACACTTTTAATCCCAGGACTGGGCAGGCAGAGGCAGGTGGAGCTCTTAAGAGTTTACAACCTGGTGTACATAGAGATCCACTCCAGCAAGGCTACACTGTGGGACCCTACCTCCAAAATAAGAAAGAGGAAACAAAAAAGAAGGAAAGGGGGAAGGGAAGGAAGGAGAGAGGAAGAGAAGAGGGAAGGAAGACAAAAATATAGCCAATCTATATTACTTAAGGGACTATAAATTTCATTTATGACATTTAAAGCTAAACATCTACTAGTGACACTGTATTGCTCTGAAGGTTTGTGTGTTTGAACTTGGTAGATAAATTCCCAAGTGACTGTTTCAATGCACCAACAAAACGATGGTGTACAAATCAGCATAAAAATTGTAGACAGTGATAAAGAAACCATAGTTAATGATAGAGGTGGAATACTGTGTTTTATGAAATGTACAAACTCAGGATCAATGATACATGGACAAGGTTGCTTAAAATCCTCCAGTATATTCTGATGATACCTTAATATTGGATAAAGACAATATCTTCCCAAAAAGAAGAAACTCTACAACTTGGGCATAGAACATTCCTGCATGTTTCTATCTTGTTATATATGATGCCAGGCTTGTTTTAAAGGGAAATCCAAATAGGTCTCAATAATTAAATACATAAATAAACAAACAAAACAAAACAAAAAGTAAGTAAACATAACAAGTAGGGCTCACTCTTCACAGTTTACAAGTACAAAGGGGGAATGACAAAGGCTTTACAATTACTGACTCAAAAAAGGTGGCTGAGAATACAAATATACTTGTGCTTTCTATTCTTAGCCTCTAATATTACTAATTCTGAAAACTGTTGCTGCCAGATTCAATGGCTCACAAATAGCTGCTCTAGCACTACAAATTCACATATATTCAATGTTAATTCATTGCCTCTAGTTTTGCAGGACCGCAGATGAGGATGATAAAAGCAGATGCCTGACATATGGCAACAGATGGGTCAACACATTTTAAAGAGCTGCTGGGAATAGAATGATTGGCTTTCCTCAATTTATATCAAAAAAGGTGAAAGGAGTGAAGCAGACGCCATCCAAGCGAGGCGGGCTTACTAGGCTCCTAATTTCCCACAATTCTTACATGTCCTTCAAAACTATGGGACTTGCAGTTTGCTAGTGTGTTTCATGACACAATGTCAGTCTTATCCAGGTGGGAAAAATTCATAAACAAACATCAGAGGCTGTAGGTAAGACTTGCTACACTGAAGAATATGACAGTTGGTGTTGAGAATTATTAGACCAGATGGTACATAATGAATTCATCAGGACACGTCCGGACATCAGCTCCCAAGTCCAACTATATGATCCTTGCTCATGTGATTGCCTAACCTAAGGTGACCTGAAATTTTTCATTTGCAATTTAATACTTATACATGCCTTTCATTATAATGCAGACAAAGGAAAGAGTAACGCATAAAACTGCGACTCAACTGCTGAGACATCCTCAGGTAGAAGTCTGCCCAGAGAAGTAACATTACATTATTGTTCAGTTCTTTTATGGGGTAGAGTAGCAGGTTCTGTTTAAGAGCTGCTAAGAAGTAGGCCTGAATCTCTTCTCCAGTGATTCCTAGCAGAATGACTTCTATCAGGTTGCAATTTGAAGAAAATAACTACCAGTTAGGGATGTTATTAAGTGTAGGTAAAAGAAAGTACATTGAATATTAACTACATTGTATGACATGAAAGCTGTTTAAATTGATATATATTGGGATATATCCCTGTCACTATGAAGGCTACCTTGAAAATTAAAAATTTCTCTATGAAATTATAGAGCAAAACCAATAGGAAAAGAACACAGCGCTCCTCTGCAGTGCGTGACTGGCAGAATAGAATGTTCTCTGCCATCAGCTGGAGCTGTACTAAAGGGAACTTCGCCTCTTTGCAGAACTCAGCACCATACTGCAGGTCCTCCCTTACCCTGATTCCAGAGCAGTGGACTCTAATAATTGCAAAAATCAGCCCAGGAAGCTGATCCTGCTGTTACTGGAAAACAAAAAGTGGCAGTGAGAATCACAGACTGATTGCTGAACAGAAGCAGTGCAGGCAAATCATTAAGAGACAAGTTCCACATTCAGTTTGTAATCGTGATCTGGAACCAGGGGAAAGACACTGACCACAGAAACCTGGTGGTTTTACTGATGTCAGAGAAGTCTTGACGTAATACAGATTAGATTTTGAAGCTGTGTCTGCTAAGGTTCCAGTTGCCATAAAAGCATCTCATATTCTCCTGAGTGATTGTGTGAAAGATGAGCTTTTGCTGTACATCATCTTTTTGTTTGTGTTCAAATATAGGAGAATTCAATGTGACAAGAGAAATCTCCATGAGGAATTTGAAAATCATGTAAAACAATGACACTTATCCCTTGGGCTAGGAATTATCTGAACATAACATGAATATAGAAAGTATTCATGAAAATTAAAATCTAAGAAATGAGTTAAACATATAACATTATTAGGGCTATGCACACAAAAGACAAATTTTCAAGTAATACAGATGATGATTAATATAGTCACACAGAGAGATCAGAGAGGTGGCTCATAACTTAAGAGGCCTGGCTGCTCTTCCAGAGGACCCGGATTCAATTCCCAGCACCCACAGGGTGGCTCACACCCATCTGTAACTCCAGTTCCAGGTCATCCCAACACCCTCTTGACTTATGCACCCACCAAGCATGCAAGACAAACATGTAGGTAAAATACTCACACACATAAAAATAAATAAATAAATCTTTTTTATGACAGTTACATGGGGAAAATCTAAAAAACAATACCAAACAAAAGACTGGGTCCCCACAAAGGTAAGAAAAGAAATGGCAAAGCATACCTTCTACAGTGAAAACAACTGCAGAAGAAAACCCCCAAATGAAATGAAAGTGCCCTCAATAAAATAATGCAGCATGCTCAGTGTGGTCAGATTTTTGTTCTCCTAGGAGTGGAGAATTATGTATTTGTGTCACTAGGATGATTGAAAATATTTTTTTTCTGTAGAAAACTTCAATATGGTAACCCAGGCAACTTTAATTTATCAAGATTGTATTATGAAACCACAAAACCATAAAAAAGTGAGATTAGAGTTAATAGGAAGAAAACAAATATTTTTGAAGCATTTATATCATATACAAGTTTCATAGTCTTGTTTCTACTCATGTTCCAAAAATACACTGTCATGTTTTACTTGACTCCACATTTCATTCCTCAGTAATCAACAGTGTTTTCTTGTTTATGGCTGGTTCAAAAGTATGCCTATTAAAGATACTAGATATAAAACACATGGGAACTGTTTATCGCCTATGAAAAGAAATACAAGAAAATGAACAAGCATGCAAAAGCACCCCTACCTGCATTCTATAACTTCCCTAAAACAGCAACTATAATTGGTCCTTTTTGATTATTCAGTCATACTCAAACTTCTTAATTTCACATTCTCTTATTTAGGATTATTCAACCATTTTTATTAATCTCGTTTCCACTAACTCTGAACACACAGTCATCCATCTGTCTCAATCGTTCTTATTACAGTTTCACAGTTAATCAATACTTCTCACTATGTCTGATTTGCTGAAGCTATTTAAACAATCACATGTCTCCTCAAAGGGGCACTCTTACAAATTAACGACCTTATATTACTCTGTTGCTCCAATGCTGAATTCCTGTACTCTCTTAAATTCTAAAGCTGTGTAAACTGGATATGGGTCTAACTAAGAGAGAATGTATTATCTTCCGAGAGATCCACAAAGGAACAACATCAAAGCCAACATTAAGCAAAATGTAACTAATTGTTTGACCCTCGGGATAATAAGTCAGAGTTAACTACATGCAATGTGGGAGCTAAGGTTGGAAGGGAGGCAAGAGACAGGCAAAGACAAGTGAGGCTCCTGTAGGGTCTGAGGAACCGGAAATGGGACTCCAGTTGGGAATTAAGGAACTAACGTATAGCTCCTGAGCCCAGCATCAGATAAACAGTTATGAAATAATATTTTTCTTTATAAAAACAATAAAAACATATGCTTTATTAAAATTACCTTGGAGATTTGACAAGAATTTTTAATACCGCAGAAATTAAATTATTTAATATTCCATGCCTTTTTACCTGATTCATTGTAAGTAACCCGTGTCTCCAGTGTTATCTGTACCCCATGTGGTGTTCATCACAGGAATCAATATTGCTGATAACTAAAAATGTGTGCTATGTTTACTTCATGCCTTCTGCTGAAATATTTCCTGAGGCAGAGATGAAGAGCCCCATCTAGGGCACATTCTTACATTGTTAAATGGTGTGCACGTGTGAGTTTTCATCCGTGTCTGGTCCAACAAGAAGTGAGGATTTGGAAACACGTATGTTTACTATGGAGTTTGTATGACTAGTACTTCACTGAAACACACAGATACCTAACCGAGACAAAATTAACTCATGTAGAAGGGCACAGAGCAGGCAAGTAGATTCCCGTTGGACGAATTTTCAAGAGTATGAATTAATCTGACTTTCTAACTTTAATTCCTTTCTTTGCTCTGGGAAGAGTTGATACACTGAAGCGGCACCAAAAATCTACACTTAAGAGTAATTGGGAGGCGTGAGATTTTCAAGTTGCTTCCTCCTACTGCATCAAAAACCAAGTCAATGATTTAAAAAAAAAATCGTAGCAGTACATTCCTCTGTAAGAACTGGGTGAAATCCAAATGGAGTCCATTTGTCTGGAGACTGAATGCAAACAAACATGACCCAGTGCTTCATGTGGTGAAACTCCAGAACATTCCCAGTAATGATGTTGGACTTTTGGAATTAAAGTGTACATGGAAATGAATTTCCTCTATTTATATTGGCTAAGCCCTGACACCTGGAACAACCAGTTTTGGAAGTGGGAAAGCTGGCCTGCCTTTATCAGTGTGAATTCCCTCCATTTCTGTATCTTCAGTTCTAAATCAGCAGTGTGAGAATTAGATATTGCTCCTAGGAGAGTTAACTAATGATAAATGGTTATGAGTAAGAGTTACAGTACAGCTGATAATCCCTTTGGCCCACTTGATTTCTGGTGCCAATGAAGATGGTGGTGCGATCTAATGACCATACCCAGCACTCACAACATGAACCTAAATCAGTGCAGTCATCCCAGAGAATGTTTCCATTTTTTTCCATGCACAGCAGTGGAGAATGAAGGTTCCCTTACCCTTTGGTATACGATTCCTGTGACACGTATAGGTGACACACGTATAGGTTAATACATGGTGGCTTATGATTTTCCAGGTTTCTAAAGGATGACCATTGAAAGACGGGGGATGAAGCCGAACTCTGGAATTTGAAGATCCACTGCTAAATCCTTTTCCCCCTAGTGTGAGTCTTAGTAATAGAACCTGAATCTGGGTTGATATTAAGTCCAGTGTCTACTAAAATAAGACTCCCTGCATTCTTGTCCATTTTCTCTACTGGCAAACCCACATACATAAGAACCATAAATGGATTAATTATACAGACTCTCCCTCACATATTTACTATGGCCATTTCCAAGCTAAGGTTTAGAAATTTCCAAAGAAGGGATAATTAATGCAAGAATAGTTACTACAAGGCACACACAAAAGGCAAATCTTAAAAATGAAGTAATGCAGTTATGAAGAGGATCTATAAAGGATAAAATTCTATTTGATTGCCTGGAATTTTCAGGACAACAGCCTTTGATAAACACTGACTGTAGCCAAATTAAAGAAAATTAAGAGGAGAGTTTTCAAGTGCTCTCTTTCTCTTTCTCTCTCTCCATATGTGTGTGTGTTATTATTATTAAATATAATCCTTCAAGCCAGACTGAATTCTACAAACCACATGTAATGTAGCACATGGAGAGAGGGTAGTCCTACTTGTTTCACTACCTCCTTAACCAGCAGCTAAGTACCAGGCAAAAGGTCATTTATGACACAATTGTAAGACACATACTACATGCCAGATATACGCTATAACCACTGTACTGAGATATAGGCCACAAATGTTACACTCATTATCTAATTGTAATTGTATAACCTGAAGAATGATGAAGGAGACACAGGGGAAAGTACTTTGAGAACTATGGAAATGGTCTCATGAGATACATGCATCTCAAAAGGGATGTCATTTTGCTACTGTTGTGAATCATAATGTAAATATCTGACATGCAGGATCTCAGATATTTGACCCCCGTGGGAGAAGAGCTGATTGATCTCTGGTCTCTGGAGACTTAGTGTTCTATCACTAAAACTTCTAAGGACAAATCTGAATTTCGTGAGGAAAAGTGAGATATGTTAGTAATTGTTTCATTATTGTGCAACAATATATACAGAAGAGGAAAAAAGACACTTCCCATGAATAATGTCTGTCTTGGGGAAGTACTCATTAAGTTCCTGATAAGCACAGCAACACAACAATAGCATTCTTGCTGTCTTTAGAGTTTTAAGAATCATTTGTGGGGAGGGGTGTGTGTGTGTGTGTGTGTGTGTGGTTGGAGAAACATAAAGTTTAGAGGGCCCTGGGTAAGCACAATACATTGATTCGGGCCCTGTATTTTTGCAACCTTTAATAAAAGTCTAAACTACTTCAAAACAAATGAGTTTTAAATGTCTGCCACATATTTAGAATTTTTCCTGTAGAGGATTTGAATTAGAAAGACTGATTATAGGCAGGAAAATTCCATGCAGTGGTACTTCTCAGAAGGCAAAGCCATCACGATGCCTTTGGGAAAAGCAGTATTCACACAGCTGTGTACAGACAAAAATATCCAGACGGAAATATACAGTTACTGGTTTAGTTGCAACACCAGATTATGTGATGGCCATTTTAAATCTTTTTAATTAATATAGTTTCAAATGAATACACACATACACAAATAAACGGATTCATCCAAACTCCTACCAATGTTACGATACCAGAAAGAATTCAAATTGCACCAGTCACCTTTATTTCCCCATGTGTACTAAATGACATGAATTCTAACCTTTATCCTCAATCTCTCATTACATAGCAGGAGAGGATGGCAGACGTAGATGTGAGTGCTCTCTGTGCAGGGGCAAAGAGGAGCTCTCCCTTTCTTGGTGCTCTGTCAACACTCCCAGTCCCATGGTTACTGAGATAGACTGTATCCAAAAACAAAGTGGGACCTAAAAGTAGGAACAAATTCTCTAATACTCTTTCAAAGCAGGTAGAAAATAGTTGTCTTCCCTTTATTTTTTACATCTATTACAGTAATCACAGAGAGCAAGAGGATTTTGCAGCCTCTAATCAAGAGCCTAGTTCCAAATGCCTGGGTTTAGTTGGTGGGCCTGTGTTCTTTGTTCTACTCTGAAAATGTGCTGCTGGCACACTCCAAACATGAAGGCTGGAAATAGACTGAGGTAGACTGTAGGTCACAGTTAGCTCTAAGGAAATGGCTAGGCCATTGGGAGACACAGGCATCAAATCGATTAGTTACAGCTATGTCCTAGAATCAACTATATTGTAGGAGAAAAAAGAGTGAGCCACTAGCCACATTGGGATACAGAATCTAATGCTGCCATATCAGGAGTGGCAAATGATGAAACATCTGCATAATTTTGTCAGACTTTCACTCCATGGAAACCTTTTACCAGAGGCTCATGAATGTCTTTTAAATGATAACAGTATTTCACTATAGAAAAATTCCTGTCAGTTCAGTCTTTATCTACCTATAACTCATTACGTTTTACAGTGTGACTATCACCACAGATCTAAATGATAAAAACCAAGTTATACCAAGGGCCCCGTGTGCATTATCTCTGTGATGTAATTTATAGTCTCACTGTCGAGGCAGAAGACTAAAATATGGGTTCTGATTGTAGCCTATGAGTCATGTACAATCCTAAAAAGAAGAGTTTCTGTACCCTTAATTAATTCTAATCCTCTGGTCTCGACAAGGATTATTTTTCTCTCTAAAAATAAATTTAAATTGTTTTCCGGGAGCTGAATGATTTTTTCCTCAGCTACTCTTACCGTCAGTATTCAGGCTATCCTGAACTGCTGAGTGGGACGCTTCGCCACCGAGCATTTATCAGCTCCGTCGTTGCCTTCTTTGCATGGACCAGATACGGCCCAGTTTTATTTATACTTTTGGACTTTGGCTTTGCTTTCATTTGTTTATGAATGTCTCTGGTTCTTCTCTCTTGGAGAAAGAAAGTATTTAGTAGTAGTAGTAGTAGTAGTAGTAGTAGTAGTAGTAGTAGTAGTAGTATATAGAAACTCACAGTCAAGACAGACTGGACATTTTAAAGAAACTGAATTTTTAAAGTGTTGAATTTTTTTAAAGTTTGTGGGACTTTTAAAGTTATACTATGGTTTGTTTATACTGTGATGTTAACATCTTATGCGGAGGATAAACAAGAAAGAAAACATTAAGATTCAATGCTGATGTGTTTTTCAGGTTGACAAGGGTTCGGTTTGCTAAGTTTGTCTTTTGTCAATATGACACAAGCTGTAGTCATCTAGGAAGAGGGGATTTCAACTGAGGAGTTGCTCCATCAGAACAGCCTATAAGACCAGGGGTACTTTCTTGATTAAAGATTGATGTGGAAGATTCCAGCTCTCTGTGGATAGTTCCAGCCCTGGGAAGGTGGTTCTGAGTTATATAAAAAAAAGAAGACAAAGCAAACCATGGAGAGTAAGCCAATAAATAATGCTTCTCCATGGCTTCTGCTTTAGTGCCTGCCCTGAGTTCCTGCCGTATGCAACTCTCTTCATGATGGACTATAAGCTATGAGAAGCAACAACTCCTTTCCTCACTAAGTTGCTTTAGATCATTGTATCTTTTTACAGCAAGAGAAAGCAAACTAATATAGTGTATATTTATTCTACTGGTTCGGTTCCTCTAGAAAACTCTGACTAATATAACAAGTATATATAATTAGTGTGCCCTTCCCCCACTCCTCGTTCTGAGCGGGAACTTCCAGGTCTCAGTGAGCCACACCTCCCACACCTGACCGGAGCTCTAGGACCAAGGTGAAGTCCATTGTTCTTCAAGGATTTGCAGCTTCCTGAGAGAGGAACCAGCTGCCTGCATCCTTCTGAAAAACACCTCAGCCTCCCCGCAGAGCAACATACCCGTGGAACATCCACTGAACAATGGAGTCGAAGCCCCGCTGAGTAGACTCTCAACTTTGGAGAAAGGATCTCGCCCCAAAACCTGAAATTGTGGGTCCCCCATTAAACAATGAATTTTGAACAGCCATGTTGTCTTGATCCATGTTTTTCCCTCGTCACCCCATTTTATTTCCCCAGCTCTCCGTCCAGAGAACCCGATGACCCGTTCGTATGTAACCACCAGGAGGTTACAAATTAGTTTCTCTAGTCGATAAATAAATGGACCATATTAATAATATTAATATTAATAATATCAACAATACTATATTAAGAATGATGGCTCAAAATTTGATGAGGTATGTATGATGTATGTCTGTGTGTAGGTAGGTGCATTAGTATGTGCATGAGTGTGGAGGTCAGAGGACAACTCTGCTGTCACTCATGCTTCCTTTAACACGAGGCTTCTCACTATCCAGGAAATGGTGAAGTAACCCAGACTGGCCAGTCAAGGAGCCCAACGGAGCGCCCTGTGTCTTTCTTCCCAGGTCTGAGATTTCACTCAGCACCATATGCCAGGCCTTTTTGCATGGGTTCTTGGGATTGACTCAGGTCATGATCATGAGACAAGCACTTTACAGACTGAGTCATTTTCTCAGTTCTGTTGGACTTTTAGTGATAACACACAGTGATGAACGGACAGAAAAAGTAGACTTTTACCCAAATCTATGGTGATCTGTTTTGCATACACTTCTGTAACACAGGCAAGGCCAGAATAGATAGGTCATATAGGGAGTATCTCTTATCTCTTTACAATAATAGCATCAAGCTTATCAAGGTACTTTTCTGCACATCCCATTCACAGCAAAGCATCAGTAACCATTTCTTCCAGTGTACAACGCAGCACATTGCCACTATCTTCTCTTTGCAAACAAGCCTGAAAGTTTATTGCTATTAGTCTCTAATGTCAAAACATAATCACAACACCCTAGCTATGCTTTGAAGCATCAAGTGAGTGTGCCAGATGATAGGTAGCTAGATGGCTACCATAAATAAAAGCGTCACAGAAGACTATTTATTGGTTGAACTTAGAAAAGTACCTATATCATGAACTTCTAAGAGTTAGGAACATATCTGGGCATGATGGCACATACCTTTAACCCCAACTCCCTGGAGGCAAAGTTTGGTAAATCTCTGTAAGTTCAAGCCTAGTCTGGTCTGCATAAACAGTTAGTTACACACCAGTTAGGGCAGCAGAGGAAGATTCTGATGGGCTAAAAATCTCGACATACTGGTAAAAAAAAACTTGTTATAGATTCATCTGAAGCTCCAGTTCATGTTTATTCTTCTCTCTCTCTCTCTCTCTCTCTCTCTCTCTCTCTCTCTCTCTCTCTCTCTCTCTCTCCCCTCCCTCCCTCCCTCCTTCCCTCCTTCCTCTCTCTGTGGTGTGTGTGTGTGTGTGTGTGTATGCGTGCATGCATGCATGTAGGACAGAGATCAATGTTGAGTGATATTTTTTTTATTGGTCTTCACCTTATTTGGGGGACAGGGTTCTGCACAGAACTTGGAGCTCACCAACCCAGCTAGACTATAGAACCATGAGGCCAGCAAGCTATATGGATCCTCCTCTCTTCCCTGACCCATACTGGGTTACAGGCTTTACTGCTGAGGCTTGAAATTCAGGTCCACAGGGTTGCTCAGGAAACACTTTATGCATTGTGCCACCTTCCCAGACCCTGCCTGAGTTTAAAAACCCCTTCTAAAGTCTACCAAGGCCTGGACAAAGCAGAGGGCCACCATTTGAAGAGTAAATGTGTGGCATTGAAAGAATAAACAAGGGGATGATTGACAGCTCAGCTGTTAAGAGTACTTATTGTTCTTGTAGAGTTTTCCTTCCCATAATCTACAGGATGGCTCACAACTCTCTGTAACTTCAGTTGCAGTGGGTCCAGGAGAACCAGTGATTCCATCTCACTCTAACTCATGGTCAGGAATTCCAAAGACTTTCATATGAACCTTAATCCCATAGTTGTGCCTTAAAAACTAAAGTCTCAATGCAGGAAAACATCTTTTCAATGTGGCTCACATCAATGTAGGATAGGAGGTATATTTTTATGTCAGCACAATATGAACATTCTGAGTTTAAAATTCCCACACAACTTGTAGTCTTTTTTTAAACAATGCAGCTTGCTTCTGTTATGCAACCTGCATGGAAGGAAATTCTTTTCTTCCAGAAAATGATCTTAGAATGGGTGTGGTGGTGCATCCTTTAACTTGAGCACTTTAGGGGCACAGATGAGTTTGAGGCAGCCAGGGTTGTGCAGTGAGACCCTGTTTCAAAAAAAAAAAAAGGAGGGAAGGCTGGAAAGAAGGAAGTTAGGAGGAAAGAAGGAAGGAAGAAGGAAGAAAAGAAGGAAAAAAAGGAGGAAGGAAAGAAGGAAGTTAAGTTATTGAGCCAGCAACTTTGCTTAGCAGATTTGATAACCTGAGTTAAATCCCAGGACTTACACAGTAGAAAACTGATTCTTGAGTTGTCCTCAGTTTCGCTCACACATGCATGCTCTGACATTAGTTTGTGGAAGTGTGATGGTTTTCAAGTTATATGTTTACCTTCTATGAGCTTCTAGCAAAGTGGCATTAGGGCCTCTGTCAATGCAAGAGCCACTTATTATGAAAGTATGTCTCATAAGATTTACTTATTACAAGCAGAGACTGAAGAAAAGGCTATCAAGAGACTGTCCCACCTGGGGATCCATCCCACATGCAGACACCATACCCAGACACTATTGCTGATGCCAAGAAGTGCTTGCTGACAGGAGCATCACATAGCTGTCTCCTGAGAGGCTCTGCCAGAGCCTGACCAATACAGATGCGGATGCTCCCAGCCAACCATTGGACTGAGCACAGGGACCCCAATGGAGGAGTCAGGGGGAGGACTGAAGGAGCTGAAGGGACCTTATCTGGCATCAATGGGAGGGGAGGCCCTTGGTCCTGTGATGGCTTGATGCCCCAGTGTAAAGGAATGCTAGGGCGGCAGTGAGGCGGGAGTAGGTGGGTGAGTGAGGGAGCACCGTCATAGAAACAGGGGGAGGGGGGCAGGATAGAGAGTTTGCAGAGGGGAATCAGGGCAAGGAGATAACATTTGAAATGTAAACAAATATCCAGTGTAAAAGAAAAAGAAAGATTTACTTATTATATCAAGAATACTAACATTAAATGGGCTAAAAGACTGAAGCAACTTCTGTTGGGAACTAGCTGTCCTCCATGTCTACATCCCTAGGTTAAAGCCTTAATTTACATGATTGCCAGGGTCACCTTATGAGTCAGGAGGGCTTATCCTCATGAGTCACATTCACAGCCAGGCTCCCCTGTCTCAAATGTAGCATCTGGCGCCCGCTGACATGTTGGCTTGTAATCATCCTCTGGCCAAATTATATTCCTATTTTATCTTTTCAACCATCTTGAGAACTCATTAAGGAAAATGCCTCCGCTTCCCAGCTTCTACCTAGAGGCAACCAAGCAATAAAAATCTCCTTGCCTCCATTGAAGTGTACCCAAAGCCAAGTGTGAAGCTAATAAAATTAAAACTTGCTTTTAAGGGAATTTTAAAGTTGTTTTTTTTTTAATTACAAAAATAAAGAAGCCTGGAAACTGGAAAATTTCATCCTAAGTGAGGTAACCCAGTCACAAAAGAACACACATGGTATGCAGCCACTGATAAGTGGATATTAACCCAGAAGCTCAGAATACCCAAGACATAATTCACATATCAATTGATTTCCAAGAAGAAGGAAGGAGAGGCTCTTAAGGGTCCTGGAAAGACTCGATGCAGCAGTGTAGGGGAATACCAGGACAGAGGAGTGGGAGTGGGTTGACTGGGGAACAGGGAGAGGGAAGAGGGCTTATGGGACTTTCAGGGAGGGGAGAAGCAGGAAAGGGGAAATCATTTAGAATGTAAATAAAGAATATAGAAAAAAATAAAGAAGCAATTTAAAATAGAGAGGGGGGCATAGTTAAAAAAAAAAATTAAGAAAAGTATCCATAAAAGTCAAGCAGAAATCTATTTTCAAGATTTTTTTCAAACATTCAATTTGTGTTTTAGTATCACTTATTATTTTGTTCTTTCAAAAACTTTAGATTTAGTTATCGTACGTGTTTGAGTGTTCTGCCTGCATGTATGTATGTGGGTGCAGGGAACTGAGCCAGGGCTCTCTGCAGAAGCAGCAAGTGTTCTTGACTGCCCAGCCACCCACTTGCTCTCCCATATGTGTACTGTGTCTAGTCCAAGGTACTGCTCTGAAAACTTCATTAAAGACAAAAGTTGACAACCAGATGCAGAGTGTGATATGCTGTGGTAGGAAAGTCTAAGTCATGAACTTCAGATTTCTATGCTCACAGATATTGAGCTCTGCAAACTATGGCTCCAAATATGGAAATCGGGACCCAGTGTTTTCATGTCGGCTTTCTCAATGGCTTCAGCCTACCTGAAGATTGTAAAGGGTCTGCACCTGCGAGAGCCCTGACTGGGATCCACATGGCCACTTCCACAGTCAGTGCCTCTTATAGTCTACCAATTTTCTAACTAATACTGGTCTAGGAAGGTAACATCAGGACTGTGCATTAGATGCCTTATAACTTCAATCTCCTATGGTCTGAAGATTGCCTCTGTTATCTTCTTCATGTCCAATTTGCCACAAAGTAAATATATGAAAATGGTTTTCATTCTCAAACTTGAAGTATGGTCCAGACACTTTGAAATAGTACAACAGTCTTTTGAATAATTCATAAAGAAAGTATGTTTTAAACTAGATTACTAAATATTAAAACAAAATTTGATAGAATTTATCTACACTTACTGGGAGGTTTCTGATATTATTAGATTATAAAATATGGTCCTATATAATAACCAATGAAGTCCTCATCTTAAGAAAATTGTTTAAAATGAATCTTTGTATATAATATGGGAAGAAAGCTCCAAACAAAGAAAGTCTCTCAAAAAATATTGCTTATTATTGTATGTGTGTATGATATGTATGAGAGTAATGGCATGTATCATTGTGTGTGTGTGTGTGTGTGTGTGTGTGTGTGTGTGTGTGTATGTAGACCAGAGGACAACTGTTAGGGATAGTCACCCACTTTTCACATGTAGGTTCCAAACTCGAATTCAGGTTGCCTAGCTAGGCAGCAAGGGTCTTTAAACACAGAGCCATTACAAGAACCCCCATATTGACTTTTTTAAGGAAGACATTTTGTTCTTGATCCCGAAGGTCAAAGGCAGGAATCACTCATAGTCTCACACACACACACACACACACACACACACACACACACACACACACACGATTACCGACTGATAAATGAATCCACAATCACAACAACCCCAGTCACATATCCCAAGGGCTTGTTCTGTGAGTTTCTTATCATTTTATGAGGTCTTAAGAGATCACAGATTTACAAGAGCTAAACTATATTTTTAAAAGAAATTTCTGAAATATAGATCAGTGTGGAGAAAAAAAAAGCATAATACCTAAAATCAGGTGCCATAAGTTCAAATGATAATTTTGTTCACTAATTAACTGTGTGTCCTTACCTTGCATTCTCAATGCATCTCAGTGCCAAGACAAAAGGTTTCTTTTTAAGTATGAATGAAAATACCTCCTTTGTTGTAGTCTAATCTTAGGTACAAATGACACACATTAAAATGAGCTGAGAAGTAATGAACAAATAATATTAGACAGACTTTGTTTTATCATCTATACATTTTGTTGTATTGTGGATTTTTTTTTTAAGATTTATTTATTTACTATATGTAAGTACACTGTAGCTGTCTTCAGACACTCCAGAAGAGGGCATCAGATCTCATTAGAATGGTTGTTAGCCACCATGTGGTTGCTGGGATTTGAACTCAGGACATTTGGAAGAGTAGTAGGTGCTGTTAACTGCTGAGCCATCTCACCAGCCCTTGTCTCACCAGCCCTTGTTTTTGTTTTTTATGACAAGGTCTCACTGAGTAGGCCTGGCTGTCCTGGTTGGTACTCAGGAAGTCTGCCTGCTTCTGCCTCCCAAGTGCTGCCACCCCTCACAGGCTTCTTGGATAAATATCAGCATCCCGATACCTACCTCCAGTTTCATAATAAATTTCACATGTAATTCTACATTTCTCTCTTGTATTGCCTAATTTCCTAATCTCTAAATTCAAAATAAGAACCATTTGCATTGAAAATTTTGTTTCTTTCCCCAAAACATCCTAAAATTACTTAGATTTTACCTTTGTATCAAATCATGCTTGCAAATATCTTTATCAATATTTTCCTTACCCATAGCACTATTTGTATTGTTAAGAAGGATTTCAATATTAAGGAGTTTGACCAGAAACAGCTTCTTAACCCCACTTGAATGTCTTTACCCACCTTTCTTCCTTACAAACCACGTTCTAGATTTCTAAGAGCAATGACCACAACATTTACACACAGGGATAAAAGAAGTTATCCATGGAGGCATAAAAAGAGATGACAGGGGCCTGAAGGGATGTTCAGAGGGAAATGTGATTGCCTCACAAGCATGAGGACCAGAGTTAGAATCCCTAGCATCTGCACAAATACTAAATTCATTCCTGTAATCCAGTGAACAAGCTGGCTAGCTAGAGTAAACACATGGACAATCGATGCCTCAATATATAAGATGGAGACTGATAGAGGAAGACACATGATGTCAACCTACAGATGCACCTGCATGCATGTACCTGTGTAAAGCTAAAATGAATATACCTCCTCTGACTTCTAAATGGGGCCAGTGCTTAAAAGATTTACTCAATGGAGACTTTTATTAGAACACAGTTTATCCCAATCATACATACATCCTGATCATGACATATATCTTTCTTAGTCTACAGACATTGAGACCACACAGAGAAAAATCCAAGGAAGATTCATTAATTTGTTGTTCCTGCCCATTTATCTTTTCAAAAATTAATACTAGAGTGCTGGAAAGATGTCTAAGCAGGTATGAGGTCTTCAAAAGACCCATGTTCAGTTCTAGCACCCATATGGTAGCTCACAACTGTCTGTAATTCCAGTTCTGGTGTATACAACACTGTTTTCTGGCCTTTGAGGACACCAGGTATAAATGCAGTATACAAACATTCGTTCAGAGAAACAATTCATACTGGTAAATTAAAAATAATTTCTTAAAAAACTGATGTACCATGATCATCATAAATAGCAAGGTACAGCTGAATTTTTTTTTATCAACTTGGAAATCTTCATTAGGAAAATAGATGTCTGGTAGATATTCTTAGTTGAAAATGACCAATTTTCTTTATCCTACAGAATTCGATACTACAAATAAAAGTCAAATATGCATAAGAGATAATGGACAAACTCATTGATTGAAAAGGTTTTTTCTTTATATTCATGTATTTAGTTTGTGAGGTGTACATACATGTGCACATGACACTATGGTGCTTTTGTGGAGGTCAGAGAGCAACTTGTGGGAGCTGATTCTCCATATGAAATCTGGGTATCAAACTCAGATCATTGGATTTAGGAGCTAGCATCTTTACATCATCTGAGACCACTGGTTCTCAACCTTTCTAATGCACCCAACCTCATGTTGTAGTGACCCTAAACCGTAAAATTACTTCATTACTATTTAATGACTGTAACTTTGTTTTAACGCAATCTATCTGATATGTGACCTCTGATAGGGTCTAGACCCACAGGTTGAGTACCACTGCCTAGACCAGTAGTGACTCTGAACTTGATGTATGTTTGAGATGCTTAGAGTCTAAGAAATCTCACTTCCTTTATTTTTTTTTTATTGCATATTTCAGAGCTCATTGCTTACTAAGATATGGTAACTATGTAATAAATATTTAGAGTGATTAATATGTATACCTTGAATATGTGTATTTAGGCAGTGAAATATGTAAAGTAATAAAAATAATTTGCAATGCACAAAGTATATGTATCCATATATACATATTCATTACATGTAGAAATACATTATTTCAATATCTGGAACCTTTTCAAGTGGTAAGCAAGTACTGAAGACATAAAGTCTTCAAGTAGACCAGGTGTAGAGATCTTATGAGGGTCTTTAGAGTGATATTCTATAGTGTTTTAATAGATCGTGATCTCCTGAGACTATCATTTTGCTTGGAATTTATCACTGGGGTCTCCCTATCACAGAAAATAAGAATGGAAGGAAACTTAGATGTGAACCAAGCACAGACTGCTTTTGTAGGAAGCACTACTCACCCTCCACACACACACACCCCATCCTGTAACTGAGGGCTGCTGTGGAAATTTTCCTCTCCCCCAAGTCGGTAGAAAATGCTATTGGTTTGTGGCCATTTGCTTCAAACAGCTTAGAAAGAGATAATTTCCTCCAATCAGCTCATCATTGTAAAGATCACATCATTGTGAGATCTGTAGAGGCCAAGACTCGCCCAAGAGCTCAAGGCAAATGAATGAATGCCTTAGTCTAAGCACATCCGGAATAACGAGTCTTAGACCTACTTGACCCATTGTCCTAATCCGAGGGTCACAAAAATGGTAGAGAAAACAAGTGCTGATTGAGGACTAGAGGAAAGGGTAGGAGGCAGTCATTAGCAAATCCCTGGGCTCGGGGTCACCTGCTCTCCAGGATCAAAACAGTGAAACAAGCCATTCACAGGCACATCAATGGCGAGGAGCCATTGTTTTCAGAACCAGCTGTGGCGAATCTACCCAACAGTGGCCTTGGGACAGCTGCAGCTGCTGCAACAAGGGGAGGGTGGAGGAGAGCTAACGACCGTGGCAGGCTGCAAGGACCCCGCCGCGCCACCTCCCGGCCAGCTGGGAGGCATTTTTGCGCTAAAAGCGCTGGATTAAACCACCCTTTGAACCAAGGCAAAACACAAACCGCTCACAGCAGGCCGGATCCGCTCAGTAACTGCGGGCCTTCAGCAGGCTAGTGCGGGAGAATCTGAGGCTGGCAGCTGCAGAGCGGTGCGCAGGGAGTAGCACTATCAGAAAGTAGAGTAGAGCCAAATGAGCTGCCAGGGCACTCCGTGACTGAGCAAAGTCCTCAGGGTTCAAGCTTAGCTGTAGCCGAGTCCAGAGGCGTGCTTCCGCTCACCTTCTCCCAGCTTCTCCCGGGCTCCCTCGCCACCCTCTCGGGTCCCAGGCCCCGGGTCCCCAGGTCGCCACTGACGCATCACACTCACCATCTCCTGCCTGAGGATGTGCAGTTTGGTCTCTAACCTCTCCAGGGCGCTGGGGTGGCTACGTCGTGGAGAGCCAGAGGCAGGGGAGGATGAAGACGAGGAGGACACGGAGGGCGCGAAGCTGCTGCAGCTGCTGCTACTACTGCAGCTCCCACCAACCCCGCTGGGGTCCGCAGCCCCTTCCCCGGGCGCCGGCTCCTCCCCGCGCAGCGAGCGCGCTAGGCTCTCGGGCACTTTGCGCCCCAGCTTCAGCTCGATGTCTCTGAGGTCTGGCAGCGGGCCGTCTTCCATGACTCTTTGCGAGGGGCGACACTGACAGTAAAGGCAGAGGGCGCGAGAAGGCGGCGGCCTGGCGGGCTCCGGAGCTCAGCACTGGGCTCCCGGGGCCGGGCCTGGGTCCCCGCGGTCGCCTGTGCGCTCCATGCCCCGGGCGCAGTCCGCAGATCTGCACCCTGCTGCAGTTTTAGGCTCTGCCGCTCCGCAGCCAGCGAGATTAGCCAGATCGCTTCATTCCTTCCTCTCTGGCCACTCCACCGCCAAGTTGAGTTAATTGATACTGCAGAAAAGAAGGGCAAAAGCTAGTACATTATACCAAGAGACCCAAGAAGGAAATAACCTGCTGGATGGGGGAAAATTCCCATTTCAAACTGTTCATTCACATCTCTGCGCCGTTCACGGTGCCCATCTGGTATTACACCACACAGAATAACGATGTGGCCACACTCCCGGGTCGTTTCATTTTCCAGCCATATGTCGCCAAGGATCAGACATTCGTGGACGGTCAGGAAAAAACAACAACAACAACAAAAAAAAAAACCCCCAAAAAACTCTGATCAAAGAAAGAAGTGAGTTCTTCGTGTGTGTGTGCGGTATAGAAACATTAAAAAAAAAAGAAAAGAAAAGAAAAAGACACGGTTAGCTTAGCTGGGGTTCAAGGGCTTCCTGGTTGCTGCAGCAGTGTCCTTCCCTTTTAGATTGTCTCATCCAAGTCATTGTGTTCTTCCGAGCCTCGGAAACTTTAAACTCGGCTGGCAGGTGGACCAAAGCAGAGCCAACCCTTGTACCGTATGTCACAGACAAGAAGGGCAGCAAAATCTTCCCAGTCCTGAAGCTAAGAAACTGACCTGCAAGTCCTGCCTCAATTGAGCATACCCATATTAGGTTACTAAGTTAAATGTTGTCCTGATGAAGTCCCTGACAGCTACAAACTGTAGAACATATTTTTAACATTAGAGGCAGAAGAATGGCTAAATTTTATGTCATTTTCCATCTCCCAACTTTCCTAAAAGCCAATACACGTAGCATTATTAATCTTGCCCAATAACTCCCCAAAGAATGGAGAAATTCAATCAATAAATAGTTCAATGAAAATGTACAATGAGATATAATTGTCTTACCAATATTCCAGTATACAGAAATGAAGAATAGAATAGCCAGAGCATGCATATATATATACACACACACACACACACATACATACATGGGCAGGAGAATTTTAAATGGAAGAAATTGCTGAGTCCTTCCTCTTTAATTATGGAAGAAAAGCTCTGAGAATAACTAGTGAAATCATACTTGTTTTCTTTGATAATTTACCTATAATTTGCCACTATTTAGGAATAACCACAATTTTGTAAACCATTAATCTGGAATACTTCTACCGAGTAAATTAGCATAAAGTACATAGATTATAAGATTGCTTGAACATTGTATTTGTGTCAGTGAGAGTTGAGAGTAGTATTTTCAACCCACTAAACTATAATTTTTGGTTTTCATTGAAGTATTTCCAAGTTGATCCCTTTTTCTGGGACCAGTAGAGGTTTGTGTCCTTGGTTCTTCGGGCTTCCTTTCCCATTCAGCTTTTCCATTCAAAACAACATAGATAAATGGAGTTTGGAGTTTGTTCATGTCATTTTCTTAGCTAAGAAACCTTAAAAGGAGAAAGAGCACAGACCTTCTGAATGAAATGTCTCATGTCAGGGAAAACTTTGCTGAAATTGTCTTGTCAACAAGCCAGATCTTTGCATGTGTTAACTGTTTGTAAAATGAAAAAAGGAAAAAAAAATGTTTTAAGTTAGGTGGCTCATTTCAAAGTCAAAACTATCATTTATGGAATCAAAGAAGAACCAACTTAATTTGCAACTCTCCCATAAAACGGCATGCGTTGTTTTAAAGCTGTCAAACCACACACTCATTGCATGAGGATTGCACTTATGGCATGTAATTATGGACGCTTCTCATTTGAGTCTCGGACAGCTTCTTATTATAAACTGTACAAAGTCCAACTCAGAGCTGAATACAAAGTCAACCTATGTGTACAATATCTAGTTTGATTCCCCTTCAAAAATCATTGTCGAGTTATCATCAGTGGAGTGCCTATCTGTAACTAAGATAGTTGGTGACCTTCTAATAAAAAGTGTATTATAGTCCAGGGGTGGTGGAACATGCCTTAAATCCCTTAAATCACTCAGGAGGGAGAGGCAGGCAGATCTTTGAGATGAAGGTCAGCCTGGTCTCCAGAGCAAGTTCCAGGACAACCAGGGCTACACTAAGAAATCCTGTTTGGAAACAAACAAACAAACAAAAACAAACATATTGCATATAGTTAACATTTTGTTCTGGCGAAATGTAAAACGCATTTAAGCATTTAAAGAAAAGTTTGGTTATGTTAAGTTTTTAAAGTGATCTTTATGATGCCTTAGGATATATTTGTTTAAAATAGAAATGTTTTGAACGCCCAGTTTGGGGAACAATTTAGAATTATAATCCTTACTAGTCCTATAATAGAGTATGGTAGACTTTTCTTCTCTGTGGTCTGATATGATGATATTTCTCATTCCAAATATCTGAAAATTGATTTTTTTTAAAGTTTTAGTCTTGAGCACATTTTCTGTCCATTTTAAAAATGTATCTATGTATCTTTGAGGAAATGTGTGAGAGGGTTGCCTTGATGTGGGAAGTTAGACATAAGCTGCCACAGTGAGTTCTAGATGGGCAGTGGGCAGTGTATAGCATCCCCAGCAGTGCAAGGGGGAAACCAGGGAGAAGAAAATAGACAAGGACAGACACACCCTGGCCACACTCTTTTAACAGCTCCATGCCTGTTCCTACTCACCCAGCTCAGTGCTTGCCAGTGCACTGTGTTTACCCAGGCCTATGGTACTGAAACAGAACTGTAAAAACATTGGGCTTGTGTGTGGCAGTTTTTATGCTTTAATAGGTAATATGTCCAGGGGCTGCATTAATTCTGACTTACATTAGTCTTTCTACTTTATTAAGATGCGTATGCAAATAAGAATAGATGTTAAAGTACGGAAAACAGAGGGACTGAACTTCCTCTACTGTTGGATTGTGTTCACAGAGAAGAATGGAAGCCTCTTATTTATTATAGAAAATCCCTGCTGGTTGATTAAATAGGAGCATTTTTGGACACAGATGACACAATCTCGAAGAATGCACTGGTCACATCAAACTCAGGTAAGATATACGCCTCCCATTCCTCGATAAGAACACTTCCTGGTCAGAGTGGGTGGTGAGGGGGTTGTGGTGGGGAGAACCTCAGAGCAACAGTAGATTCAGCAGGACTGGCTGTTGGGAGCGCCACTCCTTATTTAGTCTGCTGCAGCATTTCGGTTAAACAAGACTGCCCTACCACCTTTGTTCTGGCACTGACTGAAAGTCCTGCTGGCACAGAGTTCAAGGACTTGGGCAGTCTCTACCTGAGACTCCACTTCTCACAGTGCAAAAGAAAATCAAGCTGCCAGCAGGGTCAAATTACCCGTAAGAGTTTTAGGAAGTAACTATTTAACAGGTATCATGTTCATTAGATCTTTTATTTGAAAGCGTCGAGCTACTGTGAGTGTAAATATTTATGTCCTGCTTATAGGCGGAACAAGGAAGGTAAAGAGCAAAGCTGAAGAATGTTGACCTTACTCGTATATAGGAGAATTATATATCTAGTAAACCCACTAAAGTTTCACCTGGCCCATTTATAACACCATTAAATCGCCTAATGATTTTGTTGCTGGTTTAGATCTGTTTATCTAGTAACATCATTTAGTTTACTACCAACTTGAGCAAATTGTGCATGTGACAGCTATAACTATTGTCATCTATCTGTCTGTCTGTCTGCCTGTCTATCTATCTACTTTCCTATTTATGTTTTACCTTCTGTGTATCTGAAATGTTTCTCTCTAAAGAGTACAGTGCCTTTAAAGAGTGCTCTTTGAAATCTAATTAATATTTATAATCAGAGCTAGCCACTTCCTGAAGAGATTTAGCACATAATACTAAAAGTAGGTCACTAGCATCTAAGTCTCCCTTATCCTCACTCTATAATCCCTGCTAAATCTCACTTTGCCTTCATTGCTTGTACTAGTGCCTGATTTTTCTCTTTCATGTTTTGCTCCATTTTTTTTTTCCAGACTGGACTCAGATAGAGAAATCTTGGTACTTTCCTTGATAGCCATGCCAGTGTGATTTAGAGGATGACAGTTTTGATTCTGTTTTGGTAATATTTACAACAAGCTCTGTGCAAATATGTAAGCAACTGATTTGTAACATTCTACAGCGGTATAAACACTTCCATTGTGTCATTATATCAGACTGAGTCTGAGTAACCAACCTTAGTTGGGGAAGAGTGTGCAGTAATATAGGTCAATATATCGTTTCCACTCTACAGGTCAGATAGTTGTAAATGACTGTGTTATTTATATAAATAACAATAGGAAATTACCCACGTAAATAAATATATTCCAGAACATAGAACAATCAAATGTCAAAAATTTAGGAAATGATAATAACATTTGAGGATTTACTGTATGTGTTTTCATTTACCTAACCAAAAGTTTACACAATATGATTTTTAAATAGTAGGAATGTTCAGCAGAGGGTGTGCAAAAATTCCTGGAAATTTAACAATAATCTCTTGCAAATTGGAATGGGCTCCTGGACACTTCTGTTTCTTATAATTGCTGAAGGGAAATCGCTGAAGTGGTATGAAGTCCGGAGGTTACAATACCATGACTGGAGAAGTGTGTGACACTTCAGAAAGCTCAGGAAATCATTCGCTTGTGTTGGTTTCCTTGGACTGCCATAAAGCCACACAGAGTAGCTAGCTTAAAATGACAGCAATCTATTATTTCAAAGTTTTATAAGCTAAAGTTCTCAAGCAATGGCCGAGTGCCCAGCGCATCCCCTGGTTGTGTCAGCACAGTTACGACCACAAATTCGTTGCTTCTTTCCTCCATGTACGTATCTCAAATCATTGCTTCTTTAAAGGACACCATATTAGTTCACAGCCCCATTCACTGTATACCAGTGTATCATACATTAGTGAATTATACCTGAAATAATCCCATTCCTCCCTAATCTCTCACTCTGAACACTACATGAAAATCAACCTTCATTGGCTACTGACGAGTTTTGCTGTGCGGATGTATGTAAATGTGTGTGATTTTTTTTAAAGCAGTTTGTGATTCAGTGAGAATATTTTTTATGATCATAGGAAGGGATGCAGAGTATTTATATCTTATATCAAAGTACTGTAATTATGTTCTTAGAGTACTAAAGCAATGGCTACTAGTCATTATGTCTATCATATGTGTCATTTTATTTAAAATTTATCATTATGTCATATCCCATTTGGGGTGTGTATTGTAGTGAGGCTTTTATCTATATCTATATGAATCAGCCACAACCTTTTTTTTTGTACCAAGAAAATATTTTAACTCAGAAAAGCAAAAATTGTTGTGATAAATTAGGAAAAAGTAGAAAAATACTAGATGGAAGCAAGTACATCCTGAACATAGGAATTATACCTAACCCATAGAGATGTTTAATAATCCAAGCAATCTAGAATACAAACACCATTAACCCTCCCCTGTAAAGAAACCTTTTAAACTACAAAGGATGAAAAACTCGGTGTTCTACTCCTGGCAAGTAAGGAGCCTAGAACGGCTTCTAAGCTGTATTCTACTACCAACTTCATGTTATTTTCTGTGTTTTTGTTTGTTTTTTCTTGTTTGATTGTTTTGTGTTTAACATGTAAGGGCATTTTGCCTGCATGGTATATATTTGTGTACTATCTTCAGAGGTTAAGAAGGAGCATTGGATCCCCTGGAACTGAGTTACAAATGGTTGAGAGGCACCACGTGGGTGTTAGGAATTGAACCCATGTCCTCCGGAGGAGCAACTGAGACATCTCTGCTGCCCCATATGCAGTTTTCTTCCCCTTCATATGATCTTTAGTCCTAATTTAGCACATGTGAGAGAGCCTGGACTAGGTAGCACACACCTTTAATCCCAGCACTTGGCAGGCAGAAAGAGGCATATTTCTATGAGTATGAGCTCAGTATGCTTTACATGGTGAGTTCCAGGCCAGCCAGGGATACATAGAGAGAGCCTGTCTCAAGACAGCAAAAGCAAATTACAAACAAACAATAATAACAACAAACGCAGAATTACTAAGTGGTTCAACTTCTGCCTGACATATTTGGGGGAGTTTATTGGAGTAAGGCTTTAACTCAGGGCTCGTATAATTAAGGTAAGTACTTTTACCACTGAACATATATATATATATATATATATTTTTTTTTTGGTTTTTCGAGATGGGGTTTCTCTGTGTAGCCTTGGCTGTCCTGGAACTCACTTTGTAGACCAGGCTGGTCTCGAACTCAGAAATCCTCCTGCCTCTGCCTCCCAAGTGCTGGGATTAAAGGCGTGCGCCACCACCGCCCGGCCCAGAACATATATTTTTAAATTTTATTCATGTCTTTTTCTTTACTGTCTTTCCTTCCTTCTTTTCTCCCCAACCCCCATCGCCCAAGACTATTTCACTATATAGCCTTGACTGACCTGGACCTTTCTATGAATACCAGGCTAGCCTTGAACTCAGAAGAGATCCACCTGCCTCTTCCTCCAAAGTACTAGGATTAAAGGTGTGTAGCATCATGTCAGGTTGAATTAATACTTTTAGGAAATCAAAATATAAAAACAACTTAAATTATTTTTTTTCTGATGATTTAGGGGAGTTCATAAACTGGCTGAAACAGATCTCAAATATAAAAGAAACAGAAGAAATAAAGAGGGGAAACTGGCTGGGGCTGTTGCATAAGAGTCACGTTCAGTGAAAGGAAAGGGACTTGGGAAGGCAGCTCCCATTTCCTATGGACTCTCACACTCTTGAGAAGGACCAGGCCAACACCTGATGCCAGATCTGCATTTGGGAGAAGGCAGGCCTGGATAGACATGGCAGTTAGTGATTTGACTCACAAGAGATGGCCCCAAGGGAAGTATGGAGGTGTGAAACAAAGTGCTTGTGAAAGGGTGTCCCAATGAAAATGTGTGCACTTAGTCCGTCCTGGGTCATGGGATTGTGACCTTATGGCCAGGGAGACTGAGCCTGTCTGTCTAATGAAGCAAATGCCAGGAGTGTGGCAATTTTCAAGGAGAAAATGTCAAGGCACCCTGACATTCCAGAAGATGAAAGGCAACTGCAAGGTCGTGGCTCAGTACCCGGCCCCCCCCCCCCGCTTCCCCCCTCCACCTTCGTTGGCTCAGTCCCTTTGTTCCTGTGATCTCCTTATACCCAGGTCACTTATGGCAGCTGACTTTGTGGTGGTTGACCCTTAATTCCATAATAACCTTTGTCTGTGACAGTTCAAACACTTCAAAGTTTAGTGTTAAAACACACTTAGCTCTGTTTAAATTACATCATGCAATACCAGAAAGCATTTCATTTCTGGTTTAAATTTGTGACTCATTGTTGCCTCGTATGGGACCGATGGAGAAGATATGATCAGAAATATCTACAGAGTCACGACCTAGATATGATCTCGAAACTGGATTGGGGTGAGGGATGTGTATGAGAATCTTGAATGGATGACTGTGTTCTACGGTGAGACCTCTGGTTGAGTAAAGCAGAGGATAGAATTATGCACTTCTTTTGCCTGCTATCAACTCGAGGCAGATTGCATAAGTATTTGGATCCTAGATCCATGACAGGAATGATTTTAGTTGATATATAACCTGACATTACATCACTCAGAATCGAGTGTGAATAGGAATTAGGGGGAAAAAATTTCTAGTTTACTGGAATGTAGTCTCTGTTTTACCAAACTTGGGTTTCTGGGTGTAATCAGAAACTTTGCTTTGTGTTATAGCACCTGCTTGTTTCAGTTCTCACTGGCTAAAAGAGCACATAAAGGCCAAACCATATCTGTCTGAGATGGCTTGCACTTTCTTTTATTGAAAATAGGGGTTTTTTTTCACGCAATATATTCCGATTATAGCTTCCCCTTCCTCTATTCCTTCTCGTTTCTCCCACCTCCTATCCCAATCAAATCTAGCTCCTTTCTGTCTCTCCTTAGAAACACACATGTAAGGGATAATAAAAATATAGAAATTTTAAAAGTATAAAAATTAACACATCGAAATAGGACAAACAAACATAAGAAAAACAGTCCAAGAAAAAGTCTGAGAGACAGAGATGCAGAGACCCATTTATTTGTACATTTAGGAATTCCATAAAAACATAAAACTAGAAAGGCATATTATATATTCAAAGGACTTGTGGGGTTAAAATAAAGATAAATAAAAAAGATAAAATTAAAAGAAGAAGAAAAAGCCTGGACATAGCATTATGAGACAAGGAACTTCAATGCCATAGAGCACAATTTTCAGCCTTCTGGTGGCCAAGTAGGCTGCTCTTAAGAGTAATTTGTTTCCTCAGCGAAACTCTCTTGGAGAAAAATGCATTTTCATTTGCAAGTAGTTATCAATTAGAAATAGCTTCTGGATTGCAGATATGATGGGGGAGGGGGAGTGACCTATTCTCCTTTCAATTCTAGGAGTCATCGGGAACATGCCATGTAGGCCTCATGCATGCTGCCTTGGTCTCTTTTGAATTTAGAAGGTGTTAAGTTCTCCATCTCCCCCCCCACCCCCCACCCCCGCTCAGGGGGCGGGGGGGGGGGCTCTTGAGGTCTTTTCTCCCCCTACTTCTCCACAGGGTTCCCTAAACCCTGAGGGGAGTGATTTGATGTGAAGGATTTGTGTTTAGGAATGAATATTCCAAAGTCACTCTGTATAATGTTTGACTGTGGGTCTCTGTATTTGTTCCCATTTGCTGCAGGAGGAAGTTTCTCTGATGATGACTGAGCAATATATTGATCTATGAGTTATAGAAGAACGTTATTATGTGTCATTTTATTGCTATGTTCCTTTAATAGAAGAATTGTCTTTGGTTTTCCCGTAGGTCCCTGGACTATGTAGTCTGAGTTTCTTTTTCATTGAAACAGTGTCAGGCATGGGTTCCTCCTGACACTGGGCCTGAAGTCAAATCAGATCTTGGCTACTCCCACAGTCACTGCCCTAGCATAACTTGCAAGCAAGACACCATTGTAGATTGAAGGGTTTGTAGTTGGGTTGGTATTTACTGTTCTGATTTGGTAGGAGCATTTCGCAATGTTTAAACAAGCATTTTAATCAACGGTCAGACATATAAGGAAAAGAAAAAAAGAAATAGAGATTAGCATCCAGAGGTTGAGGCAGGAGAATGGCAAAGTTTGAGGCTGGCATAGGCTACAGAATAAAAACCTGTTTCAAAAAACAAGCGAACAGAAACAAATAAACAACAAAAACAAAACACAAAATAAAACAGAACGAAAAAACAAACCAACCAATAAAGAAAGGAGATTTTTTAAGTCGAGTATCACACTGTCAATCATATGTCCATGTTCAATACCAAGGTCCTCTCCCCCTTTTCCTTGTGCTCTCAGTGGGTGTTCCCTTAAACATTCTTTTCTGCTTCCATCATGGTAATGCTTCACTGTGCCCCTCAGCTGTTCAGAGGAGGGATGAGCAACTGTGAAAAGCTTGCAAGCTTAAGCAATGCACTGTTCTCCCTTATCATGCCTCTTCCTGTCTCTCTTGGTAGTTTTCCCACTGCAATCTCCTCCCTCTGGTGCTGTGAATTGAGCCCAGGGTCCTGAGTGTGCTACTCCCTACAAGTGAACTTCCTGTTAATCCCTCTCCCTTCAGTTCATCCTTTCTTTCTTTTTTCTTAATTTTACCCATCCTTACTTCCTTTGTTCTGTCTCCCCCTTTCTCTGTCAATCTGTCTGTCTGCCTGCCTACCTGCATTCCTGTCTGTCTGTCTGTTCTTGTATTTCAAGTTTTTGACTATAAACATAATATGTTCTCTTACTGGTTGAAGTAGATTTAACAGTTTCCTTTTAATACTGTTCACTGGTGTTTATTATTGTGCACCTCATCATGCCTTCGCAACCACCATAGAGCATGTCTTCTAAAATAAAATTATAAATTAAATAAGGGCTGGAGATATGGCCCAGCATTTGAAAGTACTTACCGCCCTTCCAGAGGACTTGAGTCTACTTCCCAGCACCTACTCAGAGACTTACAAGCATCTGTAATTCCAGTCCCAGGGGAACCCAGTGTCGTTTTCTGACATCTATATGCACATGGTACACAGACATACATGCAGACAAAATAAGAACAAAACCAAAAGCAACAAATGTACACATAAAATAAATAATAAATAAAATTTTAGAAGAATGTTGTTCTCTTACTCTATGTCACAATCAACACAGTCAGTGCTCAGTTAACTTCAACAAAGTTCACACAGCTGCTCAGTTAGGAGACATTTTATCTAAAGGTGAACACCCTTCTCTGAATCCAGACATTATGTGCTTAATCAGTAGTAAATGCATTCTCTCTCTGTTAGTCAAAATCTCCAGGGATCAGCTCCCTTCCTCCACCTGACTGCAACTCTTTACAGACATGGGGTAACTGAGAATACCAAACATTCTATCACCCAGAACCTCTCCTTTCTTAGAGCCTCTGTTCTCATGTTTACTAAACCTTGTAGAACATGTCTGCTCAATGGGAAAAGAGACTATCTTATCATTTTATAGTAGTGAATATAGTAGTGAATAGTGAGGGCCAGGAGACAGAGGCAGGCAGAGCTCTGTGAGTTCTGGGCCAGTGTGGTCTACATATCAAGTTCCAGGACATCAAGGGTTAAATCTTGAACCATTCCCTGAGTCCTCTACTCCCATGCCACATCTCACATGAAACAATCCAAACAAAAAGAATTATTGAACTTTGGGCTAGAGAGCTAGATGCCTCAGTTATTGGGAGTGCTTGCTGCCTTTGAAGAGGCCCTGAGTTTAGTTCTAGCATCCATGTCAAGTAGCTCACAACTGCCTGTTACTACAATTCTAGAGCATCCTATAGGCTCTTCTGGCCTCAGTAGGTGCCTGTACATATATGAGATACACATAAACAAAATAATATTTGAAAAGAAAAAGTAGAAGTGCTTAGTTGACAAACAGAAACAAGCAGAAAACCTCAAGATATCCTAGAATTTGTTTTGTTTCTGCTGTTTGTTTATCTATTTGTTTTCAGAGAATACATCCTCTTCATTGTGCCTCCTTTGTTCTTCTCCTTCCCAACCTTTTTATGTCATGTTGGGGGTCCAACTCAGTGTCCATGCTCTGCCACCAAGCTGCACTTCCAGCCTGCTTGAAAAGTAGCTATGAGTAAGTCATATTCCCCTGTAAGCTCTGCTAAAAGGCATACACCATCTCTACTTGGGTTAGGCAAGTGACTGTAGCTCTTTCTGAATTCAACTTGCATAAGAATTGACAATGGCCCAAAATTCTAACCATCATTTTGTTTTATCTTATAGCACGATAATTATGTTAGAAATGAAGATGTCTCATTAATATTTTAAGAAACAAAACCACCCAGAGATGTAAGCGACTTAATGAAAGTGATCATTCAGCATCCTTTACCTTCTTTTCTGTCTTGGCCTGGCTGTGCTCATTTGTCCCTAGTAGGAGCTTGTCTCCATGCTGATCCCAGGCACCTGGCTTAGGTTCTTCTCTTTGTCTTTGTAATCCATACCATCCTCTTCATTATCTGTCCCTTTATTAAATCATCTGGTGCAAATGCCTCACCTTTCCCAGACCATAGGCCATACTTGCTTGTTTTGCCTGCTGACCGTGGGATTTCTGAGCCCAGAATCTCACTGTACCCACTTCGTCTCCCACCCTTACCACTGCATTCAGAACGAACTTACTGCTTGGCTGCACTGACGTTTTCTATTCTGAAGTCTCTTCTGTAGCTTCGGCTCATCAGCCTATATGATTCCATCTAGATTCTAACTGCTTTTTCTTTGAGAAATGTTCTCTTCTCATAGAACTCACAAGATATTATCTCTATGTACTCTTTTTTAAAATTATTTTTAGGACTTCAGTGACTCCATTGCCTCTAACCTTACTCCAAAATTACTTCCACTCCCATGACCATGATGATTATGGCTTGGCTTCCAAAGCATGAAACATAATGACCAAAGGCATCCTAAGCCAGTGGCTTGTTCCAGTAGAATGGCTTAGGGCCTTACAGATAATGTTCTCCTGCAGGTAATCCTCACTACTTGCTCATATCCAGCCCATTCCTCAATACCCTAAGCCCATTCTTCTTCCTTTCTAGTCTCTCTTCCTCTTCACTATTTTCTCCTTTCTTCCTACGTTCTTCTTTCCTTTTCTCCCTTCCTCATGTCTTGTATGTGTCATGGGTTATATTTGAACGAAAACAGTAAAGGAAAGAATACATTTCAATCAAACAAACAACCTCATTCCTGTGCTTTAGGAACTCATAGTCAAGTGAATTCAACCTGCAGTGTAACAATCTCAGTGAGGTACTCTACTTCACTTTGAGTCCACACACTGCTCATAGTTATCAGTATTCACAGATAAAGGAGATGGAGGGGTCAATAGGACAAAGAAAGCATTTGACTTTGAAATGGAAAAAGGATTCTTCCATGTGGTGGTCATGTTGTTGTTGTTGGTGGTGGTGGTGGTGGTGGTGGTGGTGGTGGTAACAACTTTGATCCCATACTCTGGAGGCTGAGGCAAGAAGATCTCTGCATTGGAGACTAATCTGGTTTACAGAGTAAGTTCAAGGACAGGCAGGGTTACACAGAGAAACTGTGAAAAATAAACAAACAGTAGAAAAGAATAATGTATGACTCCTGGCCCAAAGGCTTATAATCTAGTTGAGAAAGTAGATTTCATATAAAATTTTAAAATTCTGACACATGTGCTAATTTAGAAAGATGTAGCTCAAAAGTGGTCAAAGGAGAGAGGTACTTATTAGAGAGTGTAGAGAAGACCTCACAGGATAAACAGGGATCTTGAGGGGGATATGACTTACAATAGTGGTTAAGTAGGGGAACAGTGTTCCACAGAATCCAACTGTATATCTTAGTGTACTTTACTTCTGTCAATAACTTTTGTCTGACCAACTTCCCAGCAGTCTTGTTCATTAAGATACATATGTCTTTTGTCTGTTTTGATCTCCATCCATAAGAACCGATCTAAGCAGTAGGACTGCTTACTTGCTTTTTATATTCACACTAAACTTAACATAGATCCCCATGCTGTAAATTTGAGTACTAATGAATCACTCATCCTTTCTACAACTCACCTTTAAGATTTCCAGTTTTAGAATGGCTAAGATCAAAAACACAGGAGACAGCAGTTGTTGGCGAGGATGTGGAGAAAGAGGAACACTCCTCCACTGCTGGTGGGATTGCAAGCTGGTACAACCAATCTGGAAAGCAGTCTGGTGGTTCCTTAGGTGAACGCCAGGACAGAGTAACGAGAGGGGGTTGAATGGAGAAAAGAGGGAGGGAAGGGGGCTTATGGGACTTTCGGGGAGGGAGGAAACGGGAAAGGGGAAGTGATTTGGAATGTAAATTAAAAAAATAAAATAAAAAAAAAAAAAGAAAACTGGGCATGACACTCCCTGCTATACCACTCCTGGGCATATACCCAGAGGCTTCCCCTGCATGCATTAAGGACACATGCTCCACTATGTTCATAGCAGCCTTATTTATAATAGCCAGAAGCTGGAAAGAACCCAGATGTCCCTCAACGGAGGAATGGATTCAGAAGATGTGGTATATCTACACAATGGAATAGTACTCTGCAATTAAAAACAATGAATTCACGAAATTCCTAGGCAAATGGTCAGAACTGGAAAATATCATCCTTAGTGAGGTAACCCAATCACAAAAGAACACACATGGTATGCAGTCACTGATAAGGGGATATTAACCCAGAA
Organism: Tokudaia tokunoshimensis; assembly: GCA_036184795.1. Classification (NCBI taxonomy): domain Eukaryota; kingdom Metazoa; phylum Chordata; class Mammalia; order Rodentia; family Muridae; genus Tokudaia; species Tokudaia tokunoshimensis. The sequence goes on along the minus strand of BTHU01000005.1, from coordinate 65,949,993 downwards.
TCTCAGAATACCCTAGACACAATTCGCATATCAATAGATTTCTAAGAAGATGGAAGGAGAGACCCCTGGTCCTGGAAAGACTGGATGTAGGGGAATGCAAGGACAGAGAAACGAGAGGGGGTTGAATGGAGAAAAGAGGGAGGGAAGGGGGCTTATGGGACTTTCGGGGAAGGAGGAAACGGGAAAGGGGAAATGATTTGGAATGTAAATTAAAAAAAATAAATAAAAAAAAAAGAATCCAGATGTCCCTCAATGGAGGAATGGATTCAGAAGATGTGGTATATTTACACAATGGCATACTACTCTGCAATTAAAAACAATGAATTCACGAAATTCCTAGGCAAATGGTCAGAACTGGAAAATATCATCCTTAGTGAGGTAACCCAATCACAAAAGAACACACATGGTATGCAGTCACTGATAAGAGGATATTAACCCAGAATCTTGGAATACCCAAGACACAATTCACATATCAATAGATTTCCAAGAAGATGGAAGGAGAGACCCCTGGTCCTGGAAAGACTGGGTGTAGGGGAATGCCAGGACAGAGAAGTAAGAGGGGGTTGAATGGGGAACAGAGGGAGGAAAGGGGGCTTATGGGACTTTCGGGGAGGGAGGAAATGGGAAAGGGGAAATCATTTGGAATGTAAATAAAAAAGTTAAGAAAAAAAAAGATTTCCAGTTTTGATTTTTACTGTAGGGAAAGCACATATATAGATTAAGTAAGCCCTGAATGTTTTATTTTATTTTTTTGTTTTTTGCTCTTCAATATTGTTAGTAGCTTCTTTAATGTGACCTGATAGCAGAGCATTTTACCTTCCACTTTCTATTAGAATTCCTTGGAGCTATCTATGCGAGACATTATTTGCTTTTCAAATAAGACTATCAGCTTTCAGAAGCATTCAGAGAATCCATTTATTTTCAAATTCTGTACATACAGGTGGAAGCTACCAACAATAGCTCTATTCATGTTATTGTTTGCCCTCATAAAATATTTCTTAGACATTGGTGTTTCCTAAATATCATTTTCCTAAACTATACTCCTGAATACAAAAGTGAAAGTCATAGAAAGGGCTAAACTGGCAAGAGTATAATTGGGTTTCAGAGTATCCATGGGTCAAGTTTTCCGAATACTTTAATGTAAGTTGCTTAACCTCTCTGAATCTGAGATTTGTCATCATTAATATGAAACTAGCTACTTACATATCATAGGACTAAGTGGATGCTTAAGTTAACCCTGCCTAGTATCTTGCTTTTAAAAGCTGGCCTCTTGAAAGCTGGGTAAGGCGCTGGTCTGTGCATGTAATTACAGCATTCAGAATGCTGTGAAATTGAAAGTGGGCTACCCAGAGAGACCTTCTCTCTAGAAAAGAATGGAATAAAGGAAATGAAGGAGGGAGAGAGGGAAGAAGGAAAGAAGGGAAACAGGATGACCACACAAGCTTTCCACAACTGGAAACAGCAGGGTGAGAGCCTCCTGACTTTTGTGAGAGGCTCAGCTCTGAGCAACTCTAGTGTTCTGTGGCCTGATGTTCATGTATGTGGAACACACCGGATGAATGAACTTTTTTTTTTAAAGATTTATTCTCTTATATATTAATCCTGACCACAGTTTCTCCTCCCTCCTCTCCTCCCATCTCCCCACCCAATCCACTCCTTAATTTCCCTTCAGAAAAGTACAGACCTCCCATGAATATCAATCAATCAAGGCATATCAAGTTTCAATAAGTCTAAGCACAGTGGATGAGGCAACCCAGTAGGAGGAAAAGGAGCTCAGAAGCAGGCAACAGAGTCAGAGACAGGCTCTGCTTCTACTGTTAGGAATCCCACAAGAAGACCAAGCTACACAACCATAACACATATGCCATCAGCCTAGGTCAGACCCATGCAGGCTCCCTGATTGTTGATTCAATAGATGAGTGAACTCTTAAAGAGCCAAGGCACACATTTTGAGGCCCTTAGTGCTGCTCACGTGATATAAGGTAGCAAAGCAAACACTTTAGATTATAGTCAGCTGCCAAAGTTTCCCCGAAACCAAGGCATGAACTCTGTTGTCATAGTGATCCAGCCATTGTTTGTGTTTTGTTTGATTTCAGCCACACAAAGCACCATCTACTTTACAGAATCAGTCTCTTTCCCCTCCCTTCCTCTCTCTCTCTCTCTCTCTCTCTCTCTCTCTCTCTCTCTCTCTCTGGCAAAACTTGTATTATGTCCCATCTCCCACAGAACAGGAAAGTTGAACCAGGGTGGATTAACATGAAGATGACTACCATTGTACTTTATTTACAGCTTATGTTGTTTCAGATCAGATAGTGAGCCTGAGAGGTCACCCAAAGGATACCAGAGATGGAGACTACCTCAAATCTAAGAAAATGGGTGTGTGACCGCCCCTCCCCCTGCCCGGTATTTCTGTCAGTCACTTGTTATAAGCTCCTGCTCTATAGACTATCAGTTATTTTATGGAAAATTTATTTCTTTACTAACACACAAGCAAAAGGGAAATGCCTTAGAGTGTAGGCCGAATGGGGAAGAAGGAGAAAGTTGACATTCAAATAAAGTTTTGAAAGAAATGCTTGTCACTATGTGAAGGTATAAATGTGGACACATGTGTAAAAGGGTGTCCTCTTTCTTCCACTGAAAAGAGAAGGCAGAGGAGCCTATTCTTTCCTTGCTTCCAGAATTTGGTCAGTGCTGGAAAAGAATGCTCAGTAGATGTTTATTGAATAATTTATACTGCGTCATCGGAATTCAGTTACAGATGCTGGTAAAATAAATCATGCTATAGCCTTGCTACCTTTATGAGTGCACACATGAGAAATTGACAATAACAGATTTTAAGGTCATTTCAACCATGAAGCTATTCACGCTGTGGTTGTGCTTTGGCTACTTGCTAAGTTGCAGACACTTCACACATTTTAGAGGCTTCAACTGTAAGGAGGAGGACTTATGTCATAGAGATGTAAAACAGCTTGTACAAAGTCACATAGAAGCAAGCTATTTGTGTCTGACTTTACAACTATTTCTCATGTGCCACCAAATCCAAGATCACTGGCAGTTATTATGGGTCAAATAACAAGACAAATGCATACATTTGCTTTATATATTTCCCTTACAGATACAAGTTGGACTTCAAAAGCTCAGGCTTCAATCCACGTCACTGCTGTAGAAAAGATGAAAAAAGACTACTGGAAGGGGTTGGGAAAGAGTGAAGCAAGACAGAGACAGTGGGCAAACACAGGAACTGAGAAACACAGGCAATTACTCTCGGCTAGTAAATTAAAGCAATAAGATAATGTTTGTAACCAAAGAAATTTAAAAAAAGGGAAAGAGTTTAGTGTATAGTTTGGTGAAGCCATGGGAGATAGGTGTATCTACTAGGTCCTCACAAGGACAGGAAAAACAATTCAAGCAAATTTATCTTGGCACCTGTTTGGATGGGGCTCAATCAACACCCATGTATTTTTTGCAAGAATTTCTTTTGTATAAAGTGTTCCTGAATGTGTCTCTACCAATACAAAAATAAAAGTGGTCAGAATGTTTTCCAGCTATCCTAAAGAATACAGTGGCACACATGTTAAAAAGTATGTATGAAAAAATTTGGAAAATTTTGACAAAAGAGAATCAACATTTTTTGTTGTTGTTTTGTTTTTCAACTATAGAGCAAAGGAGAAAACCAGTACCTTTGGTTAACTGAAGGGCATCCTAAATCTCAGAGAAGAAAGTTTACTCTTTTCCCAAATTTACTTAGCTGTGGAATCCCTTTTACATAAAAACATCTGCAATGTTATTATTGTGTGTAAACTGCCTTTTGTGAAATACTCTTCTATAGTTTAGTAAAAGCAAGCAATAAACATCTGTAATCAGCTGTAATGGTTGGTATGGAACTTGGCTTGATACTGCAGCTCTTTCCAAACCCTTGTTATCTAGGTGATCACTGCTGTGCCAGTGGTATCCATTTTAATGTGCTTAGATTCACTGGGCAAATTGAAGATGTATTTTTAAGGAAACAAAATTATCGGGGCTGGAGAGATGGCTCAGTGGGTAAGAGCACCTGATTGCTCTTCCAAAGGTCCTGAGTTCAAATCCCAGCACCCACATGGTGGCTCACAACCATCTGTAAAGTGATCTGACGCCCTCTTCTGGTGCGTCTGAAGACAGCTACATGTCCTTTCATAAAATAAATAAATCTTAAAAAAAAAACAAAATTATCTGTTGTCTACTTCTCTGAGTTTATAAGTATTTCCCTTACACTTGCACAGGGATCTCCACCCCAATCCAGACACACCATCACAGTCAAAATACTTTTGATCCCTAGCAGGAGGGTTAACTTTAATTTTTCAGGGGCCTTTGCCTCATACTGGCCCCTTGGCTCTTGTGTGACCATATCACAACAAGCAAAAGTAGGGCTTGTTTTTTTTAAGATAAAGAACTAACCTGTCTTGGCAAGCTCTTTAAAAATGCAAATGCTCTCCTAGGAGCATAAACAGTTGAGCTATATTTTCCAAAAGCCCCCACAGAGCTGAAGAATAGGCAGAGTGCCAGGCTCTTTACTTTGATCTTTGGCTAATTTGATAGGATTAAAGGGGAAAAGAATAAGGAAGGAAGCTGGGGGTATGGTACAGATCGAAGTTGAAAGACATGGCTACAGCTTCCACAAAGGAAACAAAACATCTAAAACTGGTCAAGTTCCAGAATTACAGAATCAGAAATGTGGTTGGGTGTGTGGGTGGGTAGGTAGAAAAGGTTACCTAAAACATCAAGAGATCACCTTGGAAGCGTATCAGGATCCCTCTAGTTTGTCTAGGAACAAGTTTACAAATAGGTATAGCAGTAAAGAAAGCCAAGTCTAGTTTACCCGTTTCATCTATGGGTATCAAGTGCTTAGGGGGTTTTCTAAACGTAGAAGAAAGACCATACTGCAAAAAGCAGGCACAGTGTCACACACCTGTAATCTCATCAGAAACAAGTGGGAGCACCAGCCATCCAAGGTGATGACCCTTGGCTACACAGTGTGCTTGAAGTCCGCTGGGATACATGGAAATCTGTCTTGAAAGAAAAAGAAATAAAATGTTCTTATATATTTAAAAACTCATTTAAATTTCAGGCTAAAGAAGGGGGGAGGAGCATTTAACTGTTCTCCCAAAATGCTATGGGCTTTATGGAGTAATTTCCTCAGCATTTTGAATCAATTTAAATGTGTTTATACTCATTGAGTATGTCAACACTCTAGATGTGATAAGTTGGGTTTTGATGACCATCTTAGGGTTTTACTGCAGTGAACAGACATCATGACCAAGGCAACTCTTACAAAGACAACATTTAAATGGGGCTGGCTTACAGGTTCAGAGGTTCAGTCCATTATCATCAAGGCAGGAACATGGCAGCCTCTAGGCAGGCATGGTGCAGGAGGAGCTGAGTTCTACATCTTCATCTGACGGCAACTAGCAGAATACTCACTTCCAGGTAGTTAGGATGAGGATCTTAAAGCCCACACCCACAGTGACACACCAACTTCAACAGGGCCACACTTTTTAATAGTGCCACTCGGGGCATATACAAATTGTCACAATGACCCATTTACACTTAGGAGTTATGCTCTATCTCTGATGAAGAGGGTGCTGTCTCCACACATCCATCAGGTGTTGTGTGTAGACTAATAGTCCCCTGCTACCTGAGATCCTACAAATGTACAGCTGAGTAAATCTGAGCATCTTCAGCTGTATTGGGAACATCCATTGACTAACTGCCATTAAAATTTCGATACATGTAATTCTAGAGCGATAAATATAATCTTAAAAGTATAGAAAGTAATCAGAAACTTGATATGAACTTAGCTTTCTCATCTCCTTCCTGACGCACGTGTCTGTGTATGTATGTGTATGTAAATGCCCATAGTGAAGCAGGCTGAAGAGGAGTGGTATTCTTGAAAGAAAATTTGAGAGACATTTTATGAAAATTATAGAAAGAGTTACGTTGGAAGTACAGAACCTGGACATTTTCATATTTAAGATTAATACCATGTAAAAAGAAGTCACAATTTATAACACAACTTTATACTTGTAAACTACTTTGGAAATGATATTTTGTGCATCAGAGTAAATGTGGAGTTGTGGTTGAAGGGGAAGAATGGAGCGGAGCCTAGTTCAGAGGAGGTCCAAGTCTTCCCTTGCACACTGACTGGGTGGAAAAGGAGGAGGCAGAGTCTGAAATGGGTGGGGTCTGCAGGATCGCTATCTGATGGAGTGAGCAGGGAGAACGGAGAAGGCCTTTTTTCAAGAATCTTATTATTACAGTGTGATTTTGAGATGATTGGAGCTTTTTCACATACCTTTATGTAGGCTTGTATTCACAGGTTTCATTAGGGTGAGCCAAGGTTGTATATATATGAACTTAGGAGTGTGGGAAGGGATTCTTTTTCTGGTGAAGTTTCATTGACTGAGGCTTAGGCTACTGAGGACACCTCATTTGCGTGGAGAGGCATTTCAGGAAGTTGAACTTGTAATTTCCTCAGTATTGAATGTCCTACATGACATTCCTCAAGTAGTGTGGGTTGGGCTTCCCAGTTCAGGAGAAGAGGAAGCCCTGCTAAGAAAGGAAGTCCTCCATTTTGTACGGAAGCACAGGAAAACAGTTGAGACATGGTAGACTACAACCTTACTATTAACGTGCAACATGGAGTAAGCATGCCTACTCCCATATGTCCCTCTGAATAGAACCCAAACCCACATGAATTCATAGAGCCCGTGTATGAGCACTTAAAGATCATAGTAGTTGCATTAAGTAAGGGGGGGAAAAGCCAGCACTTGGGAGACAGTAGCAGGAGAGTTCAAGGCCAACCTGATCAGCAAGTTCCAGGATAGCCAGAACTACATAATGAGACATTCTCTCAAAAACAAACAAACAAACAAACAAACAAACAAACATAATTAATAGTAACAAAATTTTAAAAAGAGTAAACAAAATCACAGATGACCCCATACTGAGACATAGACTACAATAAACCTAAGTTTGTACCCGTAACCAGATAGGTACAGTAACAACACCAAAGATGGGAAGAGGGTTTGGTGGGAAAGGTGCTTGCTGTCAAGCCAGAAGCCCTGAGTTTGATTCCCTACATGGTCAAAGGAGAGAACCTGTAAGTTGTACTCTGACCTTACAAGAGCTATAATATAGGCAGGAATGTGTGTCCTTGCACACACATACACAGGAGTGGACATGGAGGTGTACACACACACACATATTAATTACGTAGATAAATGTAATCAAAAAATAATCATCCTCTTTATTGTGTAAAATATGACAGAACAAACCTCTGGGACAGGAAGGCTGGGCCTTGTATTTTCTGCCTTGTTTTCATTTGTAGCCCCTTCTATTCTTTCCGTGCTTTTTCCTGTTGTTTTTGTGAGCCCATCCCCATTCTGCCGTCTTGAAGCGTTTGATCCAGGTAAGGTGATGCTGATATAAGCTCCAAACTCATACACTGCTTTATGAATGGGCACTCCTCTGACCAGGTCTTCACGAGAACAGGGAAACACCATTCAACCAAGTCCATTTTGGTGCCGCTTTCGATGGGGCTCAATAGACAGTGGCGCATTTCATGACCAGTGGAGGAGAGCAAGGGGGGGCATGCGCTCCACCACTCTTTTTTTTTCTCTTTTAACCTAAGCGGTTAACTTGGTGATAAGAAACGTTCAATACAAGCTAATGCTGTATTGTTCGATGTCCAGGGCTGAATGAAGGACCCTGAAAGCCGGAAAATCTTTGGAGAAACTAATAAGATCAACATGGGAATGTGATTCTACAAAATGTGCATAAATCCTTGGCTCACCCCAGTGAAGATTGGATCTGATGATCAAGAGCATGGGTCAGAGGTTTTGACAACAGATTCATAATTTGGGGTCAAATGTTAACACCCCAATGACATTGAACAATAGAAGACACTAGATATCGAAACCCACAGGTAGAAGCTATGGGGAGAATCTAACCAGGTTCATAAGAGAGCAAATCAACTTTCACCAGAGTAAAATTTAAGATCATATAAGTTAAAAGGAAAAGTACAAAGGAATTTGTACAATCCAAATGGCAATCAAAGGAAGCTGGAAGAGAATCATTCATATCCCAGCAGGACTCAGATCAAGAAACATCATCCAGAGATATGTGTGTGGGGGGGGGAGGGGCAATAAAAGAGGAGATAATAATATGATAATAATAATAATGAACAGAGAAGTTCACCAAGAGGACCTGGCAACTCTAAATGTATATAATTTTAACAGCATAAGCTCAAAATACATGAAACAAACTGGCAGAACTAGACAGCAATAATCAAAAACCAGGCAAATCCAACTGCAGCTGCAAAGTCTTCATTATGTGCTTCTTAGTAATTGATGGAGCCAGATGACACAGAAAAGGTAGGGTGTTATGGAGCACACCTTTAATCCCAGCACTCAGGAATCAGAAACATGTGGATCCCTGTGAATTTGAGGACAGCTGGTCTACAGAGCAAACTCCAGGTCAGTCAGGGGTATGGAGAAAGACTTCAAGGGTATGGCCATGGTTAAGTTGTCCAGTAGCTTGAGTAAATAAGCCCAAACCCCTAAACCAGTATATATACATACAAGCAACTGTAATGAAACTTGGTTGGCTATTTAAAATAAATTCATGAAACTAAGAGCCAGACACATTGAGAAGGACTCCAGAAGGAGGGGGCATCAGAGAGGAATGTTTTGTGTGTGTGTGTGTGTGTGTGTGTGAGAGAGAGAGAGAGAGAGAGAGAAAGAGAGAGAGAGAGAGAGAGAGAGAGAGGAAGAGAGAGAATGTCATAAACATGCTATATATTTCATATATATATGTATATATATTAAATAGCTAAAGAATAATTAAAAGTTATTAAAAATAAAATAAATACAGATATAACTACTATGTGACATTTCCTGGAAGTCAGAATATGACTTGCCTTGCCTCTTTTCCCTTTTCCTCCCTGACTGGGCATACCCCTCTTCTGTACAAGCCTGCTTGATAGTGTTGGGGTATAAAGTAGTGTGTTGGTAAACACAGTCTGCTGATCCTATTGTTATCATTGTGATTTTCAGTATCTGTTACTGCTAAATAACCCAGCCTGTCCTTAGTGATACCACAACACAACTAACTAATAACAGAATTAAGAACCTGTCTACTCAGTAGTTCTTTTAGAATTTCAAACATTCTTCTTAGAAAGTAGTAGGCTATACTTAATGTATTTCTTGAGAGTACACTTCTTGAGAGTATATTAAAGTTGTTATCCTGATTTCCATCTATAAAGACATTTTAGAATAAAACAAGTTGAAGTTATCATTGCTTATTATTCCTTCGAGAGAATTGCTTTCTTTATTCTATAATATTTGGAAGAAGATTAAACTTCCCATGCCAAGTCACCAAGTTCTTGAGTTCTTAGCATAAATATAGGTATAAATATGATGAAACAGACATGGAATTTAAACTATCTCATGATCCAGCAAGCTAGATTGCCAAATGGGTAAAAGTGCTGGCTACTCTATGAACCTGGCAATCTTAGTTTGGTCCTCAGAACCTATGTAAAAGTGGAGAGAAACAACACCACAAAATTGTCCCCTCACTGCCACATGTACATGGTGGCATTAATCTACCCCTCCCCCTGGCTAAAGTATAAAATTAAAATCATAATAAAAGTTTAGAGGCTTCCTCAGAAAATTCAAATTCTTTCACACAGCAAAGCTGTCCTCAAAGTCGTTTTAATGTGCCAGAGTGCAAAGAAAGATGAATAGACTGATCTTAGTAGAGGCTCAGGTAAGGAGAAAGGAGGAGCACAGGATGACTGAGAAGAGACATAAGGATAACAATAAGCCACGAGCAAAAAGCCTAAGCAGTGCCTGAAGGGGGCACTTAGCACTGGTCGGGGTGGAAAAACAGTTTCCTTTGATAACAGTAGAACCCCTCAGGCTTTAAGATACAGGCTGTATGGGGAAATATGATAGTGTGTCCAAGTGAGAAACGTGGATAAAACATGGAATTCTCTGGAAATACTTTCTCAGAGTTGGTGAGACAATTTGCCTGCCGGGGAACTGAGCCACTGAAGCAACGTTGAGAGAGAGCTGTGTGAACCAAGCCCAATCATTTCCCGCATCTCTGAATCATCAGAGTGGGTAGAGGAGCGCCAGTACGCAGTACATAAGCAGCCTTTGTCTGTGCGAGGGTAAGGGCAGCCTGGGCCAGACTCAACTGCTCTGATGTGACTTGCTTTGTGGAAGAAGAGGCAGGTGTTACCTCAGTGGGGGAAAAAAAAACAAAACATTTTTTTTTCTTGAAAACAAACACATAGTTATGCAAAAACAAAAGCATTTTTAAGTTGCACAACTCCAGGTACATAGCAGATACTGGGAAAGAGGTTGCTTCCTGGGGAAGGGACTTTTTTTTTTCACATTTCACAAATGGTGCTGAAGTGCTGGACATTCATACTGAAAAAGAAAATTAAAAGAATTTTGACCATTGCCTTATTCCAAACAGGAAATGTGCACTCATGTATAATTCGACAGCTAAAAATACTTATAGATTTCAGGGGGGAGCAGAGGACTTGTGTGTTGATTGGTAAACAGAGACAGCAACAACCTTATAAAAGTCAAGCAAAACACATGAGAGAGTGCTCAATACTTGAATTCACGTGGATGAAATCCTAGAATTTAAAAATGCAGAAGAGTGGTTTCCTGTGGGAAGGTGGAAGTTGAGCAGCAGACAGTGTGAGGAGTATTTCTTGGATGGTGGTAACGATTTATCTTTGACAGGGGTTTGGCTTCCACAGGAGCACACATTTTTTTAAAATGCAGTAAACCTACACTGAAGAGTTTCACATTTTGTGTGCATAACTTTACCAGAAATCAGAAAAACATTAGTTCTACTTAACATTACGCATGCCAAAGTATCCGGTAGGCAATGGGCTGATACCCGTAATTACTTTGAAACACATTAAACAGTGAGCTAAATTCATGGATGGATGGAGGAGTGGCTAAATTAGTTAGCACAAGCTACTTCTGCTATAATGTTAGTCAACTTGAGTGTGAGACATAGAAAATACTCTATAGTTTTTTTCAATTTTGCTCTACATTAAAATTTTATATAATCAAAATGGGAAGATTTTCATTTCTGATATTTTACCAGCCTACCCTTTAAGTATAAAGTAATTGTTTAGCCTAACATTTCTTAGGCAGACAGCCCTGGAGTGACAACCACCCACTTCCCATCCTTCCCATTAGAGGCAAATGAAGTCACAGGGTGGGTCCATGCTGTCATAACTAGTTAATAAGGGGTCTCCTGACACTCCCTATTCCAACAAACTGCCTCAGGGGTTAGGTCTGACGATAAGTAACCACAGCACAAGTCCCTACTGGGAAGGAGAATTATGAGGACAACAATCAGGTCATTATGAACAGACGGTTAAAGTTGAAGGTTCTAACTGTGGGAACAAGTTTCCATGAAGTGTCCAAGCTAAAAGAAACCTTCCAGGTACTTTAGAACAAACTCACAGTCAGCTAAATTCTCCCCTTAGCTGCTAGTGCTATTTGTACATTGGTCTGGGTATATTCCCTGTCATATTTGCACAGATAACTTCTTAGGAAACTAAGAAGTATAATTACTGTATTTCCCCATCCCTCTTATTTTCTCATAAACAATGTCATGTATCTCAGGAATATTATCAGCCACTCAGTTAGACAATTCTGAGAACTAAGGGTAATTTCTGATTGCTTCGTTTCCTGAAGCATTCGCCCATCTTCAAGGATTATTAATTCTGGATGTTCTCTCACACAATCCTCTTTTCTTCCTAACATTGTCTGTCCTCTGTGCTTACAGCCATCATCTCTGCCTTGGATTACAGCCTGAGTCTCTTTGCTGGTCTTTGATATATTCTCTTTTCTCATTCCCACCTGTTCCTTGTATAAAGGTAAGATCATTTTTTCTCAAAATATATCTGTATTTCATAGTTTGCTTGAAATCTTTCACTATTTTCTCCTTGTCTTTGTTCTAATCTCCTCTGTGTAAATTCTAGGACAGCCCAACAGTCCTAGTTTATCTCTCTAGATATTCCACCCTAACTATGCATCTCTGCAAAGAGTGCATACCTGGCGAGTTTTACACACCCCATCCTCTCTGGAATGCTCTTCCTGCAGCCTACCTAATTCTTTCTGGTTTGGGAGTTGTTTCAATATAAACTGTCACACGTCCAGAAGACTTCCCTTTTTAACGTGCTCTCTTTATATCTTCCCTGAATGAAAGAAATGTAGAGCTCTGTTGGCTGTGGATTCTTATGGAAGAGCTGGGGGAAGGGTTGAAGGCTCCAAAGGGGTTAGGAACTCCATAGGAAGACCAATACTAAACTAACCTTGAACCTTGGGGGTTCTCAGAGATTGAGCTACCAACCCAAGAGCACACATGTGCTAGACTATACCTGCCCCCCTGACATATGTAGCAGATATGCAGCTTAGTCTCCATGTGGGTCTCCCCAAGAATGGGGGAGTGGAGGCTTTCTCTAAAGCTGTTGCCTATCTATAGAATCCATTCCCAAACTGGACTGCCTTGTCTGGTTTCAGTGAGAGAGGTTGTGCCTGACCCTGCAAAGACTTGATGCTCCAGGGTTGGGGGATACCCATGCCAGGGGTCCTCCACCCTCTCAGAGGAGTACGGGGGATGGGGAAGAACTCTGAGAGTGGGGAAACAGGAGTCGGGATGTAAAATTAGTAAAGACATTAATGGAGGGGAGAGAATGTTTTGCATAAACTAAAACTGACTTTCATAAAGAATCAATTCTATTCCATTTTCATACAGCCTCTCTTTAAACAGTATGTGGTTGCTACTATGATTTAAAACATTTAATGTAACTTTTAGGTTTCTGACAGATTTTTATATTCCTTTTTATAGATTATAAGAATAAAATACTCTTGTGTGATATTTTTAATGTTTTATTTAACAAGAAACCTTATATCTAGGCTGGAGAGATGGCTCAAAGGTTGAGAGCATCGACTGCTCTCCCTGAAGCTCAAAGTTCAATTCCCAGCAACCACATGGTGGCTCACAACCATCTGTAATGGGATCCAATGCCCTCTTCTGGTGTGTCTGAAAAATAGCTACAGTATAATCATATGCATAAAATAAATAAATCTTTAAAAAAAGGGAAAGAAATCTTATATCCATTAAAAAAAATTCCAAAACCCTGCTCTACAACCATGACAGGTAAGTGAAAAATAAATGAATTGACTCATAATGTCTTTCACTTTTGGATTAAATTCAATAGGTTTTTGTTTCGTCATTTATATTTAGATCGAGAGTGTTAGAAATGAAAAGAATCTCTGAAATAAGATCCACCCAGACACAACTCCAGCAGATGTGAAGGATGAATTCTCGGGGCACCACACCCTACTGAGAAGTTATCTGCAGCTGATAGCTCCTGCGGGAGGAGAATTGTTCTTTTGTAAATATACAGCCTCTGGTAGCTTTCCCTTTCTCTAGTGATGCCTCCACAGCCAAGTACACATGGGCAGTCCTAACTGGGATATTATGGGATGTCACTAAAAGGAAACATGAAGTTAAGAAGGCTCATGTTTCAGAGGATGGTATGGGGGAGTATTATGTTTCACTGCATACATCTATAAAATTCTCAAGAATAAAGAAAAACTGCCCAGAGATATGGTTCAGTGAGTTCAGCCAGAGAGCACTAGATACTCCTCAGTGGTCCCAAGTTCAATTCCCTGCAACCACATACAGACTCAGAACTGACTATAATTCAATACAAGGGGACCCGAGGCCCACATCTGGCACAAGTCACATATATGATGCACTTATAAATATATAGACAAAACACTCACACATAAGATAAAATACATTTTAAAGAATTAAAAATTAATAATTTAAAATTTTTTGAAATGGCTTGGCTTCATAGTTTTGTTTCATGGAAAGGTAATAGGGAGTCAGAACTTTAAAATCTTCATGAGTCATATAGATAGCAGTGTCCTGTCCTGGGTGGGTGTCAACATGTCTTCTGCTTCCTGCTTCTTCTTAACACCACCATTTCAAAATGGAGTTACCTATTTCCTTTAGATGACTAAGATCCAGCTTCCAAATGGCTGACCAAGGAGTGGTTAGTACACTCATGCTCTATTTAACTCACTTCTGCCCTCCTTCAGTCTATAATTCATTGAATCAAGCATTTATTCTTTATTGGTAGTTAAAGAAATATGTAACAAGCTATGTAGTAGCATGAAAATGACTATATAGCAAAACCGGTTGTTAAGGAGAGGTAGTATACTTCCAGATAAGCAATCAGGAAGTTGTGCTGAGAACTATAAAACATGCGCAGAAGCGCACACTGCCACCAAGCCCTTTTCTCACATTACTCTGGGACATCACTGAGGCAGCATAAAACTGGTGCCCTTGGGCCGTGGCAACAAACTGAAGACTTAACTTGTAATAAAGTTGGGTTTCTGGATGTTCCTATTAGACATTATGGAAGACAATAGATTTGTTGACAGATATAAACAGTGGGCCTTTAATATTTTTATAGATTCCTGTTACAATGTCAAACTAAAGTCAATTTTCATCCAGAAGGTAAGAGTCTTAAGGTTCATATGAACCTGTATTAAGTCTACTAGACCTAAACCTAGTTTCATAAAATATGGACTTCTAAATCAGCAGATAACATATATAAAATTCTTTCCATTTTCATTGCTTTTCAGTGTTAGCTGGTTTTCTAAGCACAGGCTGTTAGGTGTGTACAACACACAGAGGAAAATGAATGTATTTGAGCTGAAGAGATGACTCTGCAGTTAAGAGCACCAGCTACTCTTCTAAGTACCCAGGTTCACTTCCTAGCACTCACATGGTGACTCACGACCATCTGTAACTCCAGTTCTGGGGGATCAGATATCCTCTTTTGGTTTTTTGTTGGTACCAGACCCACATGTGGAACATAGACCAACAAGAAGAGAACACACTGATATACAAATAATTAAACTTAAAAAAAAAAGTTAAAAAAAAAGAAAGTGGATTGAAGTAGAATTGGAAAGTTGTAGTAGAAGCCCCCCATTTTTAGTTTCAACTTTCTAGACAAACATAGAGCCTGACAGAACTTTGGAAAGGTGGACATATAATTCCCAGCAGCAATGTCAGGCGGCTTCAGGGAAATCCAACAGACATTTCTGGCCTCGGTGGACACTACATGTACACCCCTCCCAATACACAGATAATTAAATCTTAAATAAACAAAAATAGTTAGCATAGATTGTATTTTAGGAATAAAGGAAAAGCAGTTCAAAGATCTCATACTCTATCAGAATACTTATAAAAGGAAACAGTAAATCTTTTTCAGAAAGCAATCTGAATGTGTTTTTTGTTTTTTGTTATTTACAATATCCTGATTGTTTGGACCAAGTTTCTGACTGTGCATTCTTATATTGATAGATATTTACCATACAAGTTAGGAATTTTCAAAACACCAGTTACTTATTGAAGTTAAACAGCGATAACTGAAACAGCACAAGACAGTGCCATTAAAGAAATTTGGAGCTTGATTATTCATATGCAAAGATGGCAATGAGACCAACACAGCAGGCCAGTTGAATTTTAAATAATCTTGTTTTCCCTTCTTGTTCAATGTCTTTGTTTCATGGCCCACAGGTGTCAGGCATGATGCATTTCTAATTACCTCTTAAGTAGGAGCAGATAGAATTGAGAAGTAGAACAATAGCCATTGTCCCTTACCCATATTGGCTTCATCCTTTGTGAATAGCATTATATCCTGTGGCTCCAGCCCTCCTATGCTAAATGCTGCTGCTTTTTGAATTAAAGTTGGGTTTTAAAAATCACTTTCAGGAAATCTCCTAAAAGTATTTTTTGAAACTTCCTGTATCCTGAATACAATTTTACTTAGGAAATGTTAGGGAAGGAAAAAAATCTTAGTTCCCTTTATCCTGTCCTAGCTCAGATAAGTTCATGACTTTTTCAATCTAAAAAAATAACCTCAAGAAAGCATGTAAAGTCATGACTGAACAAATGTAGGAAGAGAGAGCCAGCCAGACCACTTTCAGCGAACTTGAAGCTTGCCTACAGACACGTATGTCTATTTGTAAACCAACCAGTTACTTCCACTTTTTTCTTCTGGACATTCAGAGGTTTTCGTTCAGAGACAGAGAGAGAGAGAGAGAGAGAGAGAGAGAGAGAGAGAGAGAGAGAGAGAGAGAGAGAGAGAGAGAGAGAGAGAGACAGAGACAGAGACACAGAGAGACACAGACACACACACACACACAGAGAGAGAGAGAGACAGAGAGAGATCAGGATAGTCAAAAGGCAGGGTGCTTACACAAAGCAATGGTATTTCTTAAGGGTGAAGAAAAATGACCTTCCTTGTGCCGGGGTAAGATAGTGCCTGGATTATTCTTCTCTTAGCATATCTGATGCAGGCTTTCTGAACATGAAAAACATGGATAGTCTACATTAAATAGGATCATATCTACAGTTATATCTCAAGGAAGATTCACAGATGTGGCCAGCTGTGGTCAGCCATATGGTACTATGAGTGAGGCCTTGTCTCAGAAAGCAACCAAAGCACCCATCAAGCCAATGACTTATTAAAGTAAAATGACTGGAAAGTAAGGCGGACTATTTAGGAGAGGAGGAGCTGAGGAAGGGAAAGCAGGTAGGGTCCACAGAGTGTAATGAGAGATAATGACACTATGCAGATGTATGGAGATGTTGCAATGAAGCCTATATTTGTACATATGCCAATAAAATAAGAAATAAAGCAACGATCCCGCTCCTAGAACTCTAACACCCATCTTAACATCGATCTTCATCCGCCGCCTCCATTCGCCATGGACCCCACCTGCTCCTGTGCCTCAGATCCTGCTCCTGTGCCGGGTCCTGCAAATGCAAAGAATGCAGATGCACCTCCTGCAAGAAAAGCTGCTGCTCCTGCTGCCTAATGGGCTGTGGGAAGAACTTCCAGGGCTGCATCTGCAAAGAGGCTTCAGGACAAGTACAGCTGCTGCGCCTGAAGTGGGGTCGTCCCCACAACTTTGTAAATAACCTAGCCTTTTTTTGTGGAACCCTGTCCCGTTCTCCACACCTTTTTCTATAAAGCATGTAACTGACAGTAAAAAAAGTTGACTTGATAAGAAAGATAGAGAGAGAAGAGAAGAGAAGAGAAGAGAAGAGAAGAGAAGAGAAGAGAAGAGAAGAGAAGAGAAGAGAAGAGAAGAGAAAGTAAAGGCCACTGTCAATCCACACTCCTATAGGCACTCCTATAGACACTCCTATAGACACTCCTATAGACTGGAGTACTTGGCAGGCTGGGCAGAAGTGGGTGAGCTGAGCCTTTAAGGCCAACTTTGGTTACAGTGTGAAAGTCTGTATCAAATTAAAATTTTAAAAGGGACTAGGGCTATGGCTCAGAGGCTGAGCATTAGCCCCTGGGCTCAGTCCCTAGTATTGCAAAGAAAAAACAAAACAAAACAGAACACACAGCGTGTCTGGCCCTAATCTAAATTATCAGAAAAAAAACTTTTTACCAAATAGGGTAGCCTTCTAGGTTTCTCAGATTAGAATTTTTTATTTTTGTCTTTTATTTTTTTGGAGAATATGTTTTCATAGAATTTATTCACCTACCACATTCTCCCTCTATGTAACTCTGGAATAAAGCTTATTTTCCAGAAAAGGCTTGACTCTGCTGCGATGGGTGCTTCCAAAAGGAAAGTAGATAGAAGGGGAAATGCAGGCAATGCCATCTTGCAAACTGTACCACTTTCCAACCTTGTCTTTGAGAGTCAGGGTCACAGTGGGAGTGCGTAATATGGCAGGGATGGAGAGAAGCTATGCCTCTTGACAAAGGAACTCTATCAGTTCAGAACATAGCCCTAGCTAGTAGAATATATTCTCTGTCACTAAATTCAAACAAGACTGCTAATTAATATATTATATATATAGTATTAATTCAGTAAACATGTATTATGTGTGGCTTTCCGAGTTCTATGTAAGCAGCATAAGTGCTAGACTAGGAAAACCAAACCCCTTCCTTTCAAATAGCCTGCAAGGTGATGGGAAAGACACATGTATAGACACACACAGGGACACGAAGTGCAGTCTGACGCTTGTGAGACAGTGTGGGACACTCCAAGGCTAAGATGTGGTAAGGTAAAAGATTCTAGGTTCAGAACTTTGCAGAGTAGCAGAGAACACTGCAGAAACCTG
The DNA here is from genome assembly GCA_036184795.1 of Tokudaia tokunoshimensis. NCBI lineage: Eukaryota > Metazoa > Chordata > Mammalia > Rodentia > Muridae > Tokudaia > Tokudaia tokunoshimensis. Next base: position 65,931,753 of record BTHU01000005.1, on the reverse strand, counting down.
GGGGGAGTTCCTTTATCATTTCTGCTTAAATCTCACAGTTGTAGTTTTCTGCCTTGTTTGGGGCTTAATTTATATGCCTTAATTTATATACCTTAAGGAAATAACCTTTTATTTACCCATTGTTATATTTTTGTAAGAAGAACTCAATCTTTTGGGGGAGGAGAACCAGGAAAGGGGACAACATTTGAAATGTAAATAAAGAATATATGTAATAAAAAAAAGAAAAAAAAAGAATAACTCAATCTAGTCTTTTCATAAAAGGAAGTTTTTTGAAATCTTTTTTTTTAATGGATGTATGATAACTCTATGTATTTGTAGGCATGGTATGATAAATTAATGCCTGTTTGCAATGTGGGATAATCAAATCAGGGTATTTAGCACTTGAATATGTTTCTGAAGGTAGTCATCTTGATTGTAAGCCTGATGATTTCTCATTGTAATTGTGGTTTTGATCTACACTGTCTGACCTTTAGTGACATTGAATACTTTTATACACTATGTGACTAGATTTTTTTTTTTTCTGACTGACTTGGAACTTGAAATGTAGACTAGGCTGATCTCGAACTCACAGATATTGCAGTATCTGCATCTTTTTCCAGAGTGCTGGAATTAAGGACATGTGCCACCACATCTGAGTACATAGTAAGTTTTTTATCTTCTTTTGCAAAATTTCTATCTGGTTATTTGCGCAAATGAACCCTAAAACTTCTCAATGGACTAGCAAAACATAGTCAACAGCATATCAAAAGTTTGTATGTCATAACTAAGTATAATTTATCTCAAAACACAATGAAGTTAATTAAATGATACACAATGCCAAAAAAATGCAATATCATTAGTTAGTTGATGTCTCCACTTCCTTGAGCATTTTCTTTGCTGAAACTTCTTGGTTTGAGAGAATATAACCTGTTTACTGTTTACTTCACAGCCTGTGCTATTTCCCATACTTGTGTCTTAAATTTCTCTTCATGTTTTCTTCTAGTGATTTCGTGGCTCCAATGTCTTCTGTTTAGGTTTTGACACAAAGAGCAGTTGTTTGTAAGTGTCTGGATTTATTTCCAGGTTTTATCTTGAGTTGCAGTTAGTATCCTTAATACTGGCTTAGGTCAGCATGGTGCTGTTTTGATATCTATGCTTTGTGGTACATTCTAGAGTCATACTTTGTGTGGCATAGGTAAACAAAGGTCAGTTAACTATTCTACTCCTATTTAGAGAGCCTTGGTTTGTTTCTCTGGGGTTATTACTTTTTCAAATCTTTCCAATATTCTTAATATTTAAAAAAAATGTTGGTGGTTGGGAAATGGAGTTGTTTGCTCCATGTCTTAGAGAAAGCAGTTTTTTCCTTGACCATTCTATGTCAGGTCAGCCCTCAGTTTGCCATATGTAGTTCTTGTTATTTGAGATATGCTCATTCTTTATCTAATTTCCTGACAGCTTTCGACTCTCAGAGCATTGACTTCTATTGAATGCTTTTGTCCAGTCACTATGATGAACGTGGCTGCTTGTCTTCATTCTGTCAATGTGAAATATTCTGTCTTTGGAAGTGTGTGCCTTGGATCAGCGCTGTGTTTTTGAATGAACTCCATGTATTTCTAACATACAATCTTTGTTTTAGCTAGTGTCTGCTTGAGAAGCTTTGAAGTTCTTCATTGGTGAGATTGGTCCCTTTTGTTGCACTGGTATCATGGGATAAAGTTAAAAGAATTTCAACTTTTTAGAATAGTTTGAGGATAATTTGTGTTAGCTGGCTTTGGACAACTTGATAGAAGTCAGCAATGGTACCCATTGGTTCTGGCTTTCCTTTACAGAGGCTCATTATTACTGACTTAATCTTATTATTTTTTTAATTGGTTTAAATTCTCCATAGACTCATGGCTGAGTTTTGATAGATTATATATGTTCAGAAATGTACCCATTTATCCTACTTATTCCAAACTGTTGCTAATAATCTCTAAAGATTCTGGATGCCTACAGAGAGTGAGGTACTTCAACATATCAAACAACATATACATCTATTCTGGAAGGCTATTTATGTGCCTTTGCAAAGAATTCAGGAGTAACCAGCTTACAGATGGTTTCCCCTGAGTTTTGCTGGAATTGAAAGTGGGTACATAGCATAATTCATTTATTTCAGAAGGATTTCAACAGGCTGAATCATTCAGGGAAGACTGGTCCACTACCTTCTCTGATGATGAATGGATAGATGTGGCTGCTGACCTCTTTCTGGGTTTCTGGATAAGGTCACTCGGCTAAGTTTTTGGGACTCAGCCCTTCTCAAGAAAAATGGTCTTAACTGTTTTTCTCTTTGTTGCAGAAGCGTGGATGTGGATGCTTCCCAGGCTGAAAATTGTTAAGTAAGACCACACCATGATTCTCAGGCTTAGCACATGAGTGTGAACTATACAGATGATTCTAGAGTTCTAGAACAATGAGCGCAGCTTCAGCTCATTCTCAGGGTTAAGCTAGGGTAAATTGCTAAGGTAGCCCAACAGCTGTTTCACAAGACCATGCGTAGGTGGATTTTCAAGACAGTACTCTGTATCACAGAACAACGGATTTCTTTTTCTTATTGTTTCTATGTGGCTTAGATGTTCTCCTTATAAGTTTTGCATCAGCTAAAGGACTAAGGTAGCTCATTCCAAAAAAAAAAAAAAAAACCAGATGATTAAGAGACTTTCAAAGCGATGAAGCCATGAACTACAGTGGATTAATGCCTTTCCTTCACACTTTTATCAGATGTGTGTGCTTTGAGTCACTTTATGTTCTTTAGAGAGTTTGAGTTGGTCTTCTTCCTCACTGGTTCATAGTAGAGAGAAAAACTGAAACTGTCCAGAATATCTGCCAAAAGAGGTTGAGTTAAATAAATAATAACGATCAAAATAGAATAATAGGAATGAAAGGTTATATGAGTGTTACATTGTGTTTCACAATAAATACCTTTCCAGATTTCTCCCTTTCTTTGAAGCTTTGCTTCTATTTGAACTTCTAATTTTTCCTAATATCTTCTGAAAACAATTGTCTCCTATTAAGGTGCAATCAATGTATTGGTTTTTGCCTCCAACACTTCTACTCATAGTATATGGAGTCTTTCTCTTCTAAAAGCTATTCAACTTGCAAGCAATTTTATTTATTGGGCATGCATATTTAAACTTGTATATCACTAAAAAACTTAAAAATATCTGTAAGTCAGCAGAAGCAAAGATTGGAAGATTTCTACATAAAATTGTATTTTGAGAAATAATAATAAAAAAATAACAAAATGTGACAAAATTGTACTACCAAATGAGAGGCTTTAGGTTATGTTACCCCCAAATAACATCGTCTTGGCATTTGAATGTTTTAAGCTGAAGGACATTGAAAGAAAGTGCAGAAACTAGGGATGGTGGCACACTCCTTTAATCCCAGCACACAGGAGGTAGAGGCAAATGAATTTCTGAGTTTGAGGCCAAGCTGGTCTACAAAGCTCATTCCAGGATAGCCAGGATTTTGAGACAGGGACAACCCTGTCTCAAAAATCAAACATGAAGAAAAGAAAGAAAGAAAAGAAAAAAGAAAGAAAGAAAGAAAGAAAAAGGAGCAAAAATGGGAAAGTCTGCATCTTTCAGTGAAACAGGTCACACACCCCCTTTCTGTCCCTGGAGCCAGGAACAGCAGGTCTTATCATCTGGGAGGGAGATACCAAAAGGAAGAAACTAACACTTTTCTATCTTTTTTCCACTTTGGTCACTTACCAGATCTCTTGATTCAGTTTCTTTTTCTTATGTTTGTCCATTCTTCAGCAACCTGAATACAGAAGCACTCTGCTTTATCCATTGAGTTATGTTGTCACTTTCCTACGAACTCTTTTACAATCAGATTGATATTCAATCAACTTTATGGTGTTCTCTTATTCTGCCATGTTGTTTATAGCTCCCCCCGCCCCTTCTTTTAATGCCCTCATTTCTGAGGGGAATCCCATTAGTGCTACTGGGATGGGGAAAGGTATCCTCTTCTGTCCTACACTGAGTCCTGTGATTACAAACCACTTGGCTGTGCTACAAACCCCCAGGGAGGAGCATCCTGGGGCAGCTCTGCTTCTAAGAGCATCTGCCTCTTGAATCTGACTCCTACAGAAGCTTGCCCCGGAGCTGCAGTCACAGTAGTCACAGCAGAGTTACTGTGAACTTGCTTATGACATAGCTTTGCATATATGACTTCTCCTTGTTATGAACTCCCCCATCCCAGGCTCATGCTTTCTGTGTGTTGTAAACTGTAGTTTCTTGCAACAAGCAATGAGCACATATGAGACCCTTTCTACAGCATATATTCTCTTTGTTGTAATTTTTTTTATTACTTTGAATAGTTAATTTGATTGATCAAAAAAAAAAAAGTTGTGGCCAACCACATTTAGAGACAACTGAGATGTTACCACAGATGAAGCATGAAACAATTTCTAAAGAAGCCTTGTATCATTGTGGAACTTATCAGAAGTTCTGGGTTTTGAAGAGGATCTATGAAATCTAGCCCGTTATTGCATTGCCAAACACTGCATGCTTACAAAGTATCTTGATATATTTGCTTCTCTCCTTTTATGGGTAGAAATGTGTTTTAGGGCCTGCCTAACAAGAGCAGGACCAGTGTCCATGACCTCAGGAAAATTCAGTGTTTCTTTAAAATGCTAGTAGTTACATCAGGCTGCCGCGGCAAAAATTTGGAAATAGTGATAGGGTCAGTGTCAGCTTCTTTAATTCTGAAAAGTAAATATAATTTTGTTTTTTTACTTTCTTTGTTTTATTAACCTATTTTTATTTATATAATAGACATCTAATGTATTTATTAATCTGGAAATTAAATATAAATGAAAGGAAGTTGGTGTAAAAATGTTTAATCTTGCTTTCAGGTTTCCGTATAGCATTTCAATATTTGAGCTGCTTTAGCTGAAGTCAGAAAATGGCTGGAACAACAAGGGAGAGAATTTTGGGTTGTAAAGACAAGTTATGGTAACTCCTGTTCACGACATCTTCCGTGATGTCGGGGCTGCTGGCAGATGAACTAGTGACATGTTCTGCAGAGTTTTCTACATATATTAAGGATATTAATATGTGTGGAATGGCAGGAGAGAAGGATCTTGACGTATAGATAAGAGCTGTGAACTTGATAAGAGCTGTGAACTTGAGGTTGCGGCTTTCACAAGAATTTCAAGCTCAAAGATTCTTTTGTCGGATGCTTTGTAGTGAGAGGCTGTTGGAACGAGATCCAGCCAATCTTTGCCCTCATTGTCTGAAAAATCTGCAGCAACAGAATTTAATTTGAATAAAAGTTCTGTTACTTGATGTTGTTTTTTTCTTTCTATTTCATTTTGTTCACAAATGGAAACTAATATATTAAAATATGAACCTCAGCATGGCTGACGGAGGCTGCATATCAAGCTACAGAGCTACTCCACACTCCAAACAGCCCTTGTCCCTTCCAGGTTTTAGGGAACTTTCCTCCTGATTCTCTATTTGAAATCTGCCTAAAGGGATGGAGTCTGATAACTTCGTTGGTCAGTAGGATTTAGATGCAAATATCTGATAAGACTTCGAGAGTCACCTGCCCCAGTGTGTGTTTACCGAGGTCAAAGGCTTGAAGGCAGGAGAATGAATCTGTTGCTGTGGTATTTTAGGAATTAGCTACTTCTTGAAGTAGACACACCTTGCTCCCGTTCCCTGTGCTTTAGAGTCTGGGAGGTTCGAGTCCTCTGCAGCCTTCTGGTTAGTCTATCAAACACCAATGCTAGGGAACATTTTAAATGGGGCATTTTTTTTCCTCCCCCATGGAGTCTCCCAGGATGATCTCATTTAGTCTATGCCTGCCCCATCTGTATTTCAACTTCTAGGTTTGTCTGGCCGTCACCACTTTGCCGAACAGCCTGTAGGGAACTCCCCTCACAACTCCTTAGGAAGGCAAAACCAGTTCTGTAGCTTGGAAAATGAGGTTTAATGGCTTTTCCACATCAAAAAGTCAGGTATGGTGGCTCATGCCTGTAATTCCAGCACTTGAGTAGCTGAGACAGGGCAACTGCTGTGGGTTGAGACTTACTTAGGTTCCATAGACAGTTCTAAGGCAGCCTGGGCTACACACCTCATTTCAACAAACAAACAAAATAACAAATCAATGAAAAAAACAAACAAAAAGCTATCACCACCACTACCACTAAAAAAACCAAAAGATTCTGTCCCTTTTTGCTAGTCAAAAAAAAGAAAAGAAAAACAACGACAACGACAACAACAACAAGATCAACTTCTGGATCGGAGGGTAGACTCTCTGGCCTGGGTGGGAACCTGACATTCTGGAAGGACTGGTTCCACCACTTTGGCCTAGAACCAATGCCACACCCACTCCCCCAACTCCCTTGGAAGTCTGGGTCATCTCAAGCAGTGCTAAAGAGATAGGAAGTCTCGTTTATTCTTTAATGAATTGCTGTATTTTCCGTTCTTCTTTTTTTTTTTGTTTTTAAGCATGCGTTCTTCAACACGTCTTGCTTTGCCCCCTACTTCCTTACCTTTTCTCCAAAGCTCTCCTCCTTTCTCTCTATACTGAGTCTTTTGCACACAGTAGATAATATGGTATCTGATCCTTTATTTACCTTGCAGTTTAACTGCAAGTGGTAGGAGTTTGAGACCTCTAGTGTCAGAGGTTAGAATTGTACGTGGCAGGAGCTACGACAAGCAGACTCCAAATCTCACTGTTCTGCCAAGATTGAAATGTGAAAAATTGTGTGTGTATGTACGTACATGTGCATGAGCACTTGCACGAGCGGTGTGTGTGTGTGTGTGTGTGTGTGTGTGTGTGTGTGTGTGTGTGTGCTGGGGGTCGTGTTTTCATTTTGGGTGATAGCAGTGTGACCAAACAATAAACAAACAAAAACGTTATGAAGGAAGATTGGCTATCGTAGTTATCCACTAGTTTAATATTTCTTTTGGTTTTTATAAAAAACGTAAATGAAATACCAATATCTGCAGTTTGCACTCAAAAATAGGTCACTATGAGAAGAGGCCCACCCCTCACAAACACAGGTTACCGTTTAGGAGTCTTGATCGGATTCTTCCTCTCTGCAGTCAACGAATGAAAAGAAAGCACAAGTTATGGGTGCAGGGGGCGGCGGGGGGGGGGGGCTAAATATCTCAAACCCAGCAACCATCATCAGCCAGCAAAGATAGGTTTTTATTAGGGGTGAGGAAACTCAAGTGCGCACATGCATAGCGAGGCACACACTGAGAAAGTTATTCTACAAAGTAGAGGGTGGAGCCGAAAATCTGGTCTCTCTTTGCAAGCTAAGGGTTTTCAGGGTCTTTTGAGTGGTCTTCCCCCTCTAATTTATGGTTGGCCAGTTTGAATAAAAACAGAGACATATAGGCCCACAACTTTGCGGTAAAGATTTCTGGATCAGGCCTGGAACTCACCCAGGGGTCGCATATGGTGGTGGGATGGGGCTACTAGCAGGAGAAACAGCTTGCTAGGCCTTTAAGGTCTTTGTTAGGAATATGAGGGAAAAGCCTCATGTTTGCCATCTTTATTATCTATTTGAGTCCCCTCTTTCTGCCTGCCTACCAGAGATCTATGTATTTCCCAGTGCTTTAGACAGTGAGCTGACCCTGCTGTCCTGTGATTGCATGGGTGTCCATTTTTTTTTCTGATAAGATCCCTTTAAAGAATGACATACTGCCCCCTGGTGGAACATGGAAGATGTTACAGAAGTAACAGTTCTGAAAATCCACTTTAGTCGGATTTATTCGTTCTGATAAATTTCTACATGCAGAAGACATTACTCTGTGTTGGGTAATCTGCAGGTTATCATCACCAAAAATACGTCATGGTTTCCACCATAAAATTAGAGTACTGCTGAAAGATGAGTGGATACCACCAAGGATACGCTTTGGACAAACTGGAGTGTAGAGAAGACACACAATCAGGGCAGGGTTCTATAAAAGGACTGTGTCTCAGGAGGGCCACACCTTGCTGGGCACTGGCTGGGGAGACTGTCTGGAGTGGGTGACTTCTGCTGGTGGAATCCTAAGAAGCAGGAATGGACGCACTAAAGAGAAAGCAAAAAAGAATAAAAGAAAAAAAAAGAGCAAATCACTATTAACGAACATAATAGCAGAATTCTATCTGTATTGAGGAGTTATTCAACTTTAACATTTAACAGACATTTTGTACAACTTATCTGGCACTCTGCCCATGTGTTACTATCCTTAAAGCTTCACAAAAGAAAACACTGTAGACCTTTCTTAAGCATTGTACTTGGGCAAGCCTGGGCTATCTGAGATTCTGTCATACACACTCACAACAATAGCAACAACAACAGCAACGACAATAGCAACAACCCTGCTGCTGCACCACCAAAACCCAAAATCAACCCAACCAAAGAACCGACCAAAGAACACCCCACCCCCCTCTAGCCAAACCCTACAACCAACCGGGCAAAACAGAATAATATGAAAAGACGTGAATGCTGGAATGGTCTAGTAAGGGATTTGAGAACAACATGAGAGCCAGGCCATAATTTGGAGGATAAATAAACAGGCATTGTGTATATTGATTAATTGATGGGATACCCAACTAGCAGGTGAAGGAGAAGGAAGGAATCCAGATTGGTTCCTGCTTGAGGCAGTGACTCCTGGATGGAACCACTCTGCACTGTGACTCCAATCAAGGCAACAGGAGGCAGCCTTGTGAGTATACTATACAGAACTGAAGTTCTAGATGACTCCTCAAATGGACTGATCTGCCTTGCACTTTAAATGTAAAACTATGACTTGTAATGGTGACCCTGTGATCTCTTCCCTGTCAGTTACTGTTAAGTGGTATTTGAAAATACTTAAGGGAAAAGTTGGAAATGTAGAAGTTAGAGGTTGTGCCCTGTCCTGAATATTGTGATGAAATCTTGCCCCCATCCTACCCCTGACATTCAGGACGTGGTTTGCCTTTCTGTCTACAGTGTTCACATTGTTTGCAGCACCAGAACATTAAAGCTATTGGAGTTGAATTAGCACTGGTTGGCTGCTATGATATGGTCACCCTTAGGTCAGCCCTATTTTCCTTAGCGGCTCACAACACAAAAGCCAGCCTGCTGGTAACTGTTACAGTATGTGACTCCATGGCATTATTACTTATTATTGCTGTTTTACGACCTTATAAATGTAAGCTCCATCAGAGGTATGTATATATAGGATATAGCACCCTATGTCAGTTCAACACTCTTAGTGGTTTTAGGTCTCACTGGGGGTTTTATGATATACCTACTTGAGGACCAGGGAGACTACAGAATTAAAGGATGAACATTATTGTTTCAGGAAAGGTGATTAAAACTGTAAGGAAGATTACAAGCTCCCAAGGAGAATTGGAACCATAAACTGAAGACGTTGCCTTCTTGAGTCTAAAGGACGTTTTCACAAGGGCTGATGAACTGGCATTTATTCTGAAGGCTGTGACTCATAAAGGCTTTGTTTTTCCTTAAGCATTTTTTAGCAACTTGATTTTGATTAAAATGCATTGTACATATTGATGAGATTTGGTGTGATATTTCACCATAGCATGCCCTAATCAAATACAGATTCTCTTTATCCACCCTCCTTTCCTACTACCCTTGCCAACTTCAGGGTTTACTCTTTAAACACCTTTATCTATCTAATCTATCTAATGTATCTAATGTATCTAATCTATCTATCTATCTATCTATCTATCTATCTATCTATCTATCTATCTATATCTCATATTATATACACTGCCTGCATGCCTAGTGTCCTTAAAGACCAGAAGATGGTGTCTGATCTGGAACTAGAGTTAACAGGTGATTGAGAACCATCTGACATCAGTATGAGGAACCAAACCTGGGATTTTGCAAAAGCAGCAAGTGCTGTTAACTTCAGAGCTATTTCTCCCATCTCAGCCATCACTACTTTTCATGTGGGTTGAAAAATTTCAGCTTTTGCTCATGAGGGAAAAACATGTGATCTTTGTCATTTGTGTGGGACTTATTTCAACAAATAATGTTCTCTTCTTGCATTAATTTGTGGCAAATGACAGGATTTTACTTTATTCATGGCTGAATAATATTACACTATGTGTGTGCAGGTGTTTGCTATACTGGTTTAATTTACTTTGGGAAAAAATACATCTATCTATCTATTTATCTATAATGCATATGCATTTATATATGGAGAATATATTTTGATCATATGTATAATACATATGATCAAATACATATATACACATACATATACTCTAGAACCTCTGAAAGAGATCCTAGAAGAGATGACTCAGTAGTTAAGAGACTGGCTGCTCTTCTAGAAGTCATCAGTCCAATTTCTCAGGACCCACATGGCAGCTCATAACTGTGTACAAGCCCAATCTTAGGGGATTTCATGTTGTCTTCTGGATTTTGTGAACACCAGGCAGAAATGTAGTACACAGACATACATGAATGCACACAAAAGTTAAAAGGGGGTGGTGGAGAAGGAGAGATGTCTCAGTGGTTATGAGCACTTGCTGTTCTTGCAGAGCACTTGGGTTTGATTCTCAACATCCACATGGTGACTTACAACCATCTCTACCTCTGGGTGTAAGGAATGTGACACTGTCATCTGGCCTCCATTATAGACAGCCTTATATGCAGGCAAAAGACCCAGCTGGATCAAATGGTGGTACTGTTGGTAGTTTTTGAGGAAACTCCATAGAGGCTCTCTACAGGGCTGCTGTACTTTACATCCCAACAACAGTGTGGAAGAATTTCTTTTCTCTTCCTTTTTACTTTTCCCTTGAGGAGTGTCTATGTCATTTGCCTATTTGTAATATAATTAATTGGTTCTTTCTTTTGCATTTAAGGTTTGGACTTTCTGTTTGATTCTTTTTTAGATGACTAGTGGACATGTATTTTCTCCCATCTGCAGGTTTTTTCTCTATTTATTAGCTATTTGCTGCATTGTGCAGATACATCTGCTTTGGGTATCATCTCATCTGTTCGTTTTCTGTACTGCCAGTTTGAAATATTTGTTCCATTTTCTTCTAGTGATTTTCATAGTTTCAGTTCTATATTAAGCTCCTCCATCTATTTTGAGCTGATTTTATGTATGGTGAGTGTACTGGCTTTTATGCCAACTTGACACAGGCTAGAGTCATCTGAGAGGAGGGAACTCCAGTTGGACAAATGCCTTCATAAGATTGGGCTGCAAGCAAGCCTGTAGGTTTTGTTTGTTTGTTTATTTGTTTTATTATTAGTGATTGATAGGGAGGAACCTAACCCATTGTGGGTGGGGTCATCCCTAGGCTGGTGGTCCCAAGTTCTATAAGAAAGCAGGTTGAGTAAGCAATGGGTAGCAAGCTAGTAAGCAGCACCCCTCCATGACCTCTGCATCAGCTCCTGCCTCCAGGGTCCTGCCTCATTTGAGATCCTATATTGACTTCCTTGGATGATGAGTAGTTCTATGGAAGTGTAAGCCCAATAAACTGTTTCTGATCCTAGATGTTTTGGTCATGGTCTTTCCTCACAGCAATAGAAACCTTACCTAGATAAGTGAGTGATAGAGATAAAGTTCTTCCCAAGGATATCCAGTTTTCCCAGCACTGTTTATTGATGAGACTGTCTTTACTACAGTGTGTGTATTTGATGCCTTGCTGGAGAATAAGTTGTCTGTGGACATGTAGGCTTGTTTCTGGGATCTCTGTCACAAGCCAGGTCTAAGTTTCTGTCATGCTGTGATGTTGCCTTGAATACTGTGGCTCATACTCTGTCCTTCTCTCTAAGCTTTTTAATTTTTGGTTTTGGAGAGTATGTCTTGAAATCAGGTACTATGACACCTCCAGTATTTCTTGCTTTGTTTAAAATTTCTTTGGCTAATTGGAATTTCTTGTGATTCCTTGTGAATTTAGTAGTGTTTCTCTAACTGTGAAAATATTCCTTTCCTTTCAGGAAAGGTTTCACAGTGTAGTCCTAGATATCTAGAATTCACCACATAGATCAGGCCTGTTTGGCCCATGCTGGCCTTAAATTCAGAGAAGTCCTCTTGCCTCTGACTCCTGAGGGCTGAAATTGAAGGTCTGTGCTATCATACTTGGCCCATTGTTTAACAAAACATATGGAATTCCACTGAATGTTTGATTTGAGCAGTATAAACATTTTAATTATGTGAATATCGAAGACAAGGACAAACCAAGAGAACTGGATTTATGAGGAAGAATTTCAAGCTGTGTTAAACGTGAGACCGGAGTGTTTAGAGTACAAGTAACTTCAGTAGAAATAGCATTCAGTAGACTCGTGTGGATAGGAAAGAAATAACTGAAGAACAGGAAATTTTATTCAGGATTTATGAGAGTGACTTAGAGTCCTTCAGTCAGCTTTACAGTCTTGATTTATTACCCCTGATCATTGCCAGAAGAGAGTCAAGGATAAACTTTTCATGGGAATTTGCTAAGGGAAGATGAAGAATCTGGAAGTGGCTTCATTTTTCTCTGCTGGTAACAGCTGAGCCAGTTTCTCACAAAGGGAACATTTGTGAAGAGATGAGGAATGGCTTGGAAGATGCCTAAGCCCTAATCCACGGACTTGGAGTGTTACCTTGTAGGATAAAGTAGACTTTGCAGGTAGGATTGAGATCTCAAGGTGGGGAGATTATCCTGGATTACCTTGGTGGGTCTGAAATACAATCACACATTTCCTGACATGGTAGAGGTGAGCAGATATTCAATGAACAGATGCAAGGAAAGCCTTGGGAGAAAAGCAAATGTACAGTTAGAGGCAAGAGACGCAGACATCGGGGTTTAGAAGTGGAGGAAGGCACATAGCCAAGGACAGAAAGCAATGATATTTAGAAGCCAGGAAAGGCAAAGAGGACTTTTCCCTAGCCTTGACAGGAAGGGAAGTCCTGAGCAAATGCTGAACTCTGCTCAGTAATACTGACTTGGAAACTGAGAAAATTATATTTATATATAGAATTTATTAGAGTAGTTTATAGGCTGTGGTCCAGCTAGGCCAATGATGGCTGTCTATAAAGAGAAAGGCCAAGAATCCAGTTAAGACCACGAGGCTGGATGTCTCTGCTGGTCTTCATTCAGTACATGATGGAATCCTGAAGAATCAGTCTCTAATGCTAGCAGAGGAATGGATTTGCCACTGACAGTGAGAGCAAGCAAGTAAAGAGAGGAAGCTTTCTTCTTTCATGTCCTTTATATATAGGCTGTCACCAGAAGGTGTGGACCAGATTAAAAATGTATCTTCTTACCTTAAAAATTCAGACTAAGAATGGGCCCTCTCACTTCAAATGATTTAACTAACAAAAATTTCCTGGCAGGTATATCCAGCCTTTTGAGTTTTAGTTAATTCCAGATGTAATAAAGTTGACAAAAAGAATAACTCTTACAATATTTTAAGCATAGAGAATCATTATAGAGAACTGCTAAAATGTGATTTTAAAAATCTTTACTTAAATAAATATACATTTTGTTTTGGTTATACTTTTAGGCAGGGTCTCACTGTGTAGCTCTAGATGACTTGGAACTTGCTTTGTATACTCAGATGTCCTCAACCTCAGACATCTGCCTGCCTGTCTTCTGTGGGCTAGGGTTATTATCCTTCATCTGTTTTTTGTTTTAAACTGTGAAACAAACTCTCATTTGTGACGTGGTTGCCATCTATTCCTTGGAGAATTTTGATCTTGTGAATAACATGACCAGTTGAACTATTGATGGGGTCATGAAACATGTTGAGAAGACCAGAGGCCCAGGACAGGATAAGAATTTGTCACTATTTCAAGCAGAGAAATGAATACATATACATTTATTTACCTTCACCGCTATCTAGCTTAGCTCTTTTGTATTTTGCCATCAGTATAGGATGTTGTCTATGCCAACATTAGAACACTTCGTGTTTTATTAGAATTTTCCAATGATTTCTTCAAGAGCATTTGAAGCTGTCAATCCCAGACCATCCATGCATCCTTATTTGGAGTTAGTGGCCGCCTTTGGTAGGTGTATCTATTGAGACAACGCTGGGACCATCCTGTGTTCAGAAGTAGAAACCGAGCTGGCTCCATGGTGAACAGTCACAGGGATTCCAAAGGGCCTGGTCTTGTCTCACTTTGACTTGCTGCTCACTCTGTCAAAATGTTAAAGTATTTATTTAGAGAGAGAAAAATCACAAGATTTTAATCAGTGAACCGGATGAGATATGTGTGGGCAGCCATTATTTCCCTTTTCTAATTTCCTGAAACTTTGACAATTTTCAAAATAAAGTTTAGAGGAAAATTAAGAGAAGAGTAATGAATTTTGGGAATACACTCAGTAGACCTGTGATCGTTTCATGTCTAGAGAAGATGATAATGGTGTCTCTATGGCTGAGGAACAGTGAATTCCAGTGTTTAACAGTACATGTTGTGATAAATTGCAACACGGAATCCACAGATTCATAAGCTTCCTTTCTTCCGATATCTGGTGTTGCTAGCAGCTTCTTGGTGATAAAAGTGTAATGCAAGACCACATGCTAAGGGACAGATTAAACTGAGTTCAGTCATCATCAATTATATCAGTTACCACCTAAGATAATGAAACTTATTGAGCTTTTAAAATACTAATATCTCAGCATAGGACAACCTTCCATTATGCTATTCTACAGTGAATGTCAGGGTTGCAAAATGCCTACAAAGTTGCAGAAAATAAGGTGTGTTTGTAAAATATGTTAGCCATGTTTTGTTCTCCTAGAACACAATCTATCATGTAACCTTCACATGAACATTCATAGTTGTAAATCTGGTTCAGTTTTCAAAAGAAAAACCATTCAAATGCATACAAAGCATGGACCAGCAGTAAACATTTTACTGAGTTCTTTTCACCTTACAGCTAGGGACTGTAAATTCTAGAACTATACTGACACCTAGAGGAAGCCGGCCCTAAGCACCGAGGCTTTCCAATGGCTTTACAACAGGCTCATTTTTCAATTTTATTATTATTAATTTTTACCATGCGTTGTTAGTTCTCTTGTTCTCCAAGCTGACTACAAATTTACTTTCTACAGATATACCCTGTCCTAAAAAGCATAGAATAATGTAGAGAAAACAGAAAGAAAGCCAAAAAGTTCCCACCCATTAGTGAACTAAGATTTCATACAAAGATGAAGCAAATTTCTGTCACTTTCCACCCTGTCTTTGCTGGGAGTTAAGTAGCTGAAAGGTGCTGAGAAAAATACCTGAATAAAACTCATTTTACCGCTTTAAAACTATGCATAATGATGATAAAATTATTAGGACAAAATATTAATATATACATACACATGCATACACACATATATACATACACATACATATCATATATATATATATATATATATATATATATATATATACACATCATATACTTACACATACGCATACACACACTCCAACAATTTGATACTTGTGCTATCTGAAGATGCTCTGTAAGAATTATTTTTAATATATTTTAAATCTAACCTGGAGAATCAGTTAAGGAAGTAAGTCTCCTTAATTTGAAAAGCTAGATATGCACAAGCCAATTCTGTCTCAAATGTGTATTTTAGAGATGAAATTGAAACATTGTGGTTGTCAGAGACCCTGAACAGGGAGCATTAAGGACATTGGGAAGAGCTGAATGTTTTTCTTAGTCCAGAAACATGGAAATAACTTGAGCGAGGCAAGATCTATTCTGAGGTTGCCTCTCAAAACCCTGGAAGCACCAAACAGGCCGACGGTGCAGCCGCAAAGGAAGTTTCTGGAAGGAATGCTGCCAAACCTAGGCGCTCCCATCACGATTTGCATAAGTGCAAGCGCAGTTCCTCCTGCAACGTGGTTCTGCACCCCAGACGCTGGGAAGCAGCTGAAGCGGCAGATGACCGTTTACGTTGCCAGAGCGCGTGAAGCAGAGAACATCCCCACATTACTCACTAAGTAATGAGGAGGGGACTGAGAAGCGTTCCGCGGTTCTGACGGGCCTGCCAGTTAGCCCCTGGGCTCCGCTTTGTGTGCTCCACACACAGCAGAGACTCTCAGGAGGTAATGCAAATGAATCAACAGACAGCGTGAAGTCCCAGCAGCAGCAGGCAAGGTACCGCCTATGCAACAGGGCGTGATGACAGATAATTAGCTGTGACATGCCCTCGATGGCACTGGGATGAGAGCATTCAGTTGGAAATCAGCGTGCTACAAGCTATGGTAAACCTAGAGATCAAACTTTGGAGCATTTTTTTTTAAAAGATGATTGTTAAAAAAAAGTAGTTTTCACTGAATTTCATAGAACCCGTTGACATTTATTAAGTTCTCTTACATTATACCCCATACACCATCACTACAGATATACAACATACATTCTCCTTTGAGTGTTTATAAATTTATTTATTTATTTATTTTGTAGAACTGCCCTTATTTTACATATAAGAAAACGATGGTTTAGAGAAGTTATGAGCTTGATCAGTAACAACAAAGTGATACTAGAGGAGAGACAAGACAGTGGGGCACGCCTTTAACTTCAGCACTCAGGGAAGCAAAGGCGGGCAGATCTCCATGAGTTCCAGGCCAGCCTGATCTATGTGGTGAGGGAGTCCGGGACAGTCAGGACTAAGATGTTGGCATTTCATCAACCAAGGAGTACACGTGGCTCCGGCTGCATGTGTAGCAGAGGACAGCCTTGTCAGGCATCAATGGGAGAAGAGGTCCTTGGTCCTATGAAGGTTCGATAGATGTCCCAGTGTAGGGAAATCAAGGGCGGGGTGGGAGTGGGTGTGTGGAGGAACACCCTCACAGAAGCAGCGAGAGGAGGGATGGGATAGGGGGTTTCCAGGAGGGAGGGAAACCGGGTAAGGGGATAACACTTGATATGTAAATAAATTAAAAAATATATAAATAAATAAAAATTAAAAAAAGATGTTGGCATTTCTATGTTATTTTATTTTACTTCTTAAAAGCTGTTTATTTTTTGAAAAATGCTCTAAAGGTCATTACTAGAGCACATGGGAAAGTTTTGAACTATATATTAGAGAGTTCTGTTTCTGTCAAATTTCCTTCCCATTTCATTATGTATCGTAAGAGAATTTTCCTGGAAAACATTCACAGAGGTGACGCAACTGAAAGAGGAATAAAGGGCCTGAACATCATCTACTTACTTTTAGCCTTGCTCGGGAAACACACACACACACACACACACACACACACACACACACACACACACACACACGAGTAGAAATAGCGAAAACACACGTGCAAAATCTCGTATGGTTAAATCTACCTGTAATATTTTTGAGGGTTCATTATATTCTTGCAAACATTCCATACACTGGAATTTTCTTAAGAAAGCTAAACATGGATTCTAGGTCAGTTTTTCTTTGAAAGCTTTAGATATTTGTCTACCAAATTAGCCATTCTTTTCATTATCTGTATGCTTAGCCTAGCCAAGTGGGATTGATTCCCACGCTTGCCTAGCCCTTTCAGCTTGGTCACAACCATCAGTGTCTCTGATCTGTCAGGCTCATCTATTGTCTGTGGACGTACTTGGATGCTCTGCCACCCACCTTTCATTGTGTGGCCTGAAGAGCCTGGTGACCATGATGAAGGAGTGTAATTACACAAGAAGCAGGGACATGTGTTTGCCATTATTGTTTAGCTGGGAATTTTAGCAGTATGTGGAGATTATTAATTACAAATGTCTCTTCCATCAACATAGAAGCTGTTTCTTCTATTTCAAGGATCACGTGAGTATTTTTTAAGCCAGAAAAAGAGCGGCAGCTGCAAACGTTGTTCATTTCAGCCAGAGTCGCTTGTTGCCCACAATCAAAATTGTCAAATGTGCTCAAAGGGGCCATCTTGTGGGAGATTTCTATTCAATTTTCAGCAGATTTATTGACAAAATCTGGCCAAATCTGAGGGTTAGAAAGAAACAACAGCATGGAAGTACATTTGATGACATATCATAAGCTTCTGGTTTGAAATCTAAATAACAAAAGAGGGCCAGAATGTACCTCCAAACACAATTTATTTAATTGAAACAAAAACTGTTCTGATATCTGTCAGAAGGCACAGCAAGTTTTATTCCATGTCCCTTTTTTTCTTCCTCATATTACAAACCTAGCATTGTGTGTGTGTGTGTGCGTGTGTGTACAACAAAAAGGAAAATTGAGAATAAACTTCTGTTTTATGTTATACATTTTGAAATACAGCATACTTCATTTCCATTTCTTATCATTAAAATTTTTCTCTAGGTCGAGGCTGATGGAGCTCTGTAAGTTGCCTGTCAACTTTCCCCTATCCAGGTCTCACTGACGGGAACAAAGGTTTTCATCTTGTGAGGCTGATTTGTCTTTGTTTCCAACAGCATGTTTAGGCTTAATGTTGGTTTTACTTTTATTTTCTTTTTCTTTGAAATAGGGTCTCATGACGTTAGACCTGGTTGCCCTGGAACTCACATAGATCTGCCTGCCTCTCTGCCTTCCAAGTTCTAGGATTAAAGACAAATCTTTTTTTTCAAGGAGGAAAGTTTCACTTTTATTTTACAATTATCACTGAGGGTCATCGGGACAGGAACTCAAGCAGGGCAGGAACTGAGTACAAGCTGTGTGCTGGGGGGAGCTGCTTACTGGCTTACTGGCTTGCTCATCCTAGCTAGCTCAGCCTGCTTTCTTTCTTTCTTTCTTTCTTTCTTTCTTTCTTTCTTTCTTTCTTTCTTTCTTTCTTTCTTTCTTTCTTTCTTTCTTTCTATTAGATATATTCTTTATTTACATTTCAAATGATTTCCCCTTTCCTGGATCCCCTCTCCATAAGTCCCATAAGCCCTCTTCCCTCCCCCTGTTCCCCAATCAACCCCTTCCCTCTTCCTTGTCCTGGTATTCCCCTACACTGCTGCACTGAGTCTTTCCAGGACCAGGGGCCTCTCCTTCTTTCTTCTTGGGCATCATTTTATATGTGAATTGTTTCTTGGGTATTCCAAGCTTCTGGGCTAATATCCGCTTATCAGTGAGTGCATACCATGTGTGTTCTTTTGCGACTGGGTCACCTCACTCAGAATGACATTCTCCAGTTCCAACCACTTGCCTAAGAATTTCATGAATTCATTGCTTTTAATAGCTGAGTAGTATTCCATAGTGTATACATTTTTCTGTATCCATTCCTCCGTTGAGGGACATCTGGGTTCTTTCCAGCTTCTGGCTATTATAAATAGGGCTGCTATGAACAAGAATTGACAAATTGGACCTCATAAAATTACAAAGTATCTGTAAAGCAAAGGACACGGTCAAAAGGACAAAAGGGCAACCAACAAATTGGGAAATGATCTTTACCAACCCTACATCCGACAGAGGGCTAATATCCAAGATATACAAAGAACTCAAGAAGGTAGCCTCCAGAGAGTCAAATAACCCTATTAAAAAATGGGGTACAAAACTAAACAAGGAATTTTCACCTGAGGAATATCGAATGGCTGAGAAGCACATAAAGAAATGTTCAACATCCTTAGTCTTTAGGGAAATGCAAATCAAAACAACCCTGAGATTTCACCTCACACCAGTCAGGTTGGCTAAGATCAAAAACTCAGGAGACAGCAGGTGCTGGCGAGGATGTGGAGAAAGAGGAACACTCCTCCACTGCTGGTGGAATTGCAAGCTGGTACAACCACTCTGGAAATCGGTCTGGTAGTTTCTCAGAAAACTGGGCATAATACTACTGGAGGACCCTGTTATACCACTCCTGGGCATATACCCAGAGGATTCTCCAGAATATAATAAGGACACATGCTCCACTATGTTCATAGCAGCCCTATTAAAGACGAATCTTCCAGGTGAAGCTGGACTTGTATTTCACACTTTTTAAAACTCAGAAACATAAGAAAACAGATATTCCAGGTTCCACCCATCAGCATCTTTCACATGATTTTGCTTCTGTCTCCCTTGTGGTAGCATACTTCTTGTTGCTGGGTTATTGTATTATTTATGCTAGCATAAAACTCTTGTTCTTCAGCTTTCTGCACAGTCTCACATAGTGAAATTTTCTTTCTCACACAGTAAGATTTTTTCTTTTTTTCTTTTTTTTGCTCTTTGTTTTTTTTTTTTGTTTGTTTTTTTCTGTTTTTGGAGACAGGGTTTCTCTGTGTAGCCCTGGCTGTCCCGGGACTCACTGTGTAGACCAGGCTGGCCTTGAACTCAGAAATCCACCTGCCTCTGCCTCCCAAGTGCTGGGATTAAAGGCATGCACCACCACTGCCTGAAGCAAGATTTTTTTTCCTGAGAATTAATATATATTTTTTGAGAATTGACAACTATCTTATCTTTTGATAAGATATGAACACACATTAATTCCACTAACCTTTTAGGACTTAGTATATTCTTAACAAAATTACTTTCCTTACTTTCCTTATGCCTTTCATATGACATAAAATTTAGTGTTGTTCTGTCATTTCCAAATAATAAATATTTTAATTTTTGCTTTGAGTGACATTACTTAGATGAGTTTCGCTTCACTGGAGAAGTTAAGTTTAGAATTTCATAAAAACCTTAAGGTGACAAAATATGTTCTGTAAATTAGTGATGAGCCCAGGATATAAGACAGACAACTTATCAGTTTAAAATGGATGCTTATTTTACAGAAAATTCTAGAATATTTCTTTTTTTTTCTTGAAATAAAAGTAAACATGATTATGTTTGCTTATTTAAGAATGAGATACTTGGAAATGGAAATATTGCAACTTTAATAGTACCTTATTAAACTTAGGGCTTGTTGAAACACTTCTTGATTATATAGAATATTTTACAGAAATATGAACATTTTTGGTTTAAAATATGCTTTGTATGGTAGTTATTAGTTATTTCTGATTGTACCATATCCTTCCTGTTCCTAAAATGAGGCACTTAATTTTATTTTTTATATTAGCTTTTGCTTTGATAGTCTCATAAACAATTCTTATTTATATAAGCATTTACTTAAATTCTTATTCATGTGAAATATTCTACTAGGAATGTAAAGGAACACACAGATTTATCTCTGTATTCCAAAAGTAGCATAAAATAAAATGAAAATAACTGTGTAATTAATGCTTTATTAAATTGGAATAATTGTTCTTAGGAAACATTCAGTATAGTCATTTAAATACGTGGTTATGTGTGTCCACCTTTAAATTCTTTTTCCTTAAGATTTATTTGTTTTATGGGTGTGAGTGTTCTGCCTACATGTATGCATGTATACCAAGAGTGTGCAGGTGGTGAAGAAAATCAGAAGATGATGGCATATCTTCTAGAATTGAAACTATTTTAAGTCACCACGTTGGTTCTGGGTATAGAATTCAGGTCCCCTGGGGCTGGAGAGATGGCTCAGCGGTTAAGAGCACTGACTGCCCTTCCAGAGGTCCTGAGTTCAATTCCCAGCAACCACATGGTGGCTGACAACCATCTGTAATGGGATCCGATGCCCTCTTCTGGTGTGTCTGAAGAGAGCAATGGTGTACTCATACACATAAAATAAATAAATAAATCAAAAAAATAAAAAAAGAATTCAGGTCCCTTAGAAGGGCAACCAGTGCTTTTAAAAACTGAACCATCTCTGCAGCTGGAGATATAGCTTAAAGTTTTTTAAAAATATTCATTTTTCAATGTTTTAAATGATGTGTATGTCTGTGGGCATGTGTACACACATGAGTTTGGGTCCTCACTTGTTGCCCTGTCTTTCTGCTTGAGGTGGGATCTATAAATTCCCTCTCCCCACTGTAGGACATTTCATCTAAGGTCCCTCCCTTTGAGTCCTGAGAGTCTCTCATCTCCCAAGTCTTTGGTACATTCTGGAGGGTCCCAGCAACCTCCTACCTTCTGAGAATTCCTGTTTCAATTCTTTCTGCTGGCCCTCGGGGCTTCAGGCCTTTTCCCATACCCAATACCAGATTACGTTCCCCTCTATCCCCTTACTCACTTTCCCTCCCAGGTCCCTCTCTCCATCCCTCCCCCGTTGTGATTACTTTCTTCTCCCTCCCAAGTGGGACTGAGGCGTCCTCATTTGGACCCTTCAACTTGATGAACTTTTTGAGTTCTATAGACTGTATCTTGGAGAACTTCTCCAACTGATAAAAAACTTCAGGAAAGGGGCCAGATATAAAATTAACTCAAATAAATCAGTAGCCTTCCTTTAAACAAATGATAAACAGGCTTAGAAAGAAATTAAGGAAATAACTCTCTTCACAATAGTTACAAATAATATAAAATATCTTGGGGTAACTCTAACCAAACAAGTGAAAGATCTGTATGACAATAACTTCAAGTCTCTCAAGAAAGAAATTGAAGAAGACCTTGGAAAATGGAGAGATCTCCAATGCTCATGGACTGGCAGAATTAACATAGTAAAAATGGCAGTCTACAGATTCCATGCAATCCCCATCAAAATCCCAATTCTTTAAAGACATAGAAAGAGCAATTCTCAAATGTATCTAGAAAGGCAAAAAAACAGAATAGTGAAAACAATTCTTTTTTTTTTAAAAAAAACAATTCTTAACAATAAAAAAATGGCTGGGGGAATCACCATCCCTGACCTCAAGCTTTACTACAGAGCAATAATGATAAAAACTTTATGGAGTTGGTACAGAGACAGACACATTGATCAATGGAATAGAATTGAAGACCCAGAAATAAAACCACACACTTAAGAACTCTTGATCTTTGACAAAGAAGCCAAACATATACAATGGGGGGGGCATCTACAATAAATGGTGATGGTCTAACTGGTTGTCAATATGTAGAAAAATGAAAAGCGATCAATACTTGTCACCTTGCATAAAGCTCAAGTCCAAGTGGATCAAGGACCTCAACATAAAACCAGATACACTAAATCTAATAGAAGAGAAAGTAGGAAAGAACCTTCCCCTTGAGGAGAAGAGCCCCTCACAGGTACAGAGGGAAATTTCCTAAACAGAATGCCAATGGCTCACGGTCTATGATCAAGAATTGATATATGGGACCTTATAAAACTGGAAAGCTTCTTTAAGGCAAATGATGTAGTCAATACGATACATCAGCACCCTACAGACTGAGGAAAAAAATCTTCACTAACCCCATATCTCATAGAGGGCTAATATCCAAAATTTATAAAGAACTCATGAAGCTAACCACCAAAAAATCAAACAACCCAATCAAAAAATAGGGTATAGAACTAAACTGAGAATTCACAGCAGAGGAATGGCAAATGGCTGAGAAGCACCTAAAGAACTGTTCAAAGTCATTAGTGATCAGAGAAATGCAAATCAAGAGGACTCTGAGATTCTACCTTACACTAATCAGAACGGCTAAGATCAAAAGCTCAGGTGACAGCAGATGCTGGTGAGGATGTGGAGAAAGAGGAATACTCCTCCACTGCTGGTGGGATTGCAAATTGGTTATACCTCTCAGGAAATCAATCTGGAGATCCCTCAGAAAATTGGAACTAGATCTACCTGAAGACCCAGCAATACCACTCTTGGGAATATACCCAAAATATGACCCACCCAGCCATAGGGGTATGAGATCCACTATGTTCATAGTGGCCTTGTTTGTGATAGCCAGAAGCTGGAAATAACCCACATGTTCCATGACAGAAGAATGGATATAGAAAATGTGGTTCATTTACACAATGGAGTACTACTCAGCTATTAAGAAGGAGGACATCCTGAGTTTTTCAGGCAAATGAATGAAACTAGAAGAAAGCCTGAGTAAGGTAACTCAGACCCTAAAGGACATGCATGGGATGTACTCACTAATAAGTGGATATTAGCCCCCCCAAAAAACCTGCATGACTTCTGACCAGACTCTTCTGGCTTTCATGGTCCTTGTTGAAAATTCTGGTGTAATTCTGATAGGTCTACCTTTGGATGTTACTTGGTCCTTTTCCCTTGCAGCTTTTAATATTCTTTGTTCTGTGCATTTAGTGTTTTGATTATTATGTGATGAGAGGATTTTCTTTTCTGGTCACATTTATTTGGTGTTCTATAGCTTCTTGTATTTTTATGGCCGTCTCTTTAGATTGGGGAAGTTTTGTTCTATGATTTTGTTGAAGACATTTTCAGTTCCTTTGACCTGGGAATCTTCATTACCTCTATCCCAATTATTCTTAGATTTGGTCTTCTCATCCTATCCTGAATTTCCTGGATGCTTTGGATTAGGAGTTTTTTACATTTTGAATTTTCTTTGACAGTTGTGTCAATCTCTTCTACAGTATCTTCTGCCTTGATGGTCTCTCTTCTATCTCTTGCATTCTGCTGATGATATTTACATCTGTAATTCCTGACCTCTTTCCTAGGTTTTCCATTTCCAGGTTTGCCACCATTTGCATTTTCTTTATTGTTTCTACTTCCACTTTTAGGTCTTGGAACACTTTATTCAATTCCTTCACCTGTTTGATTGTGTTTTCCTATATTTCTTTAAGGGATATATTTGTTTCCTCTATAAGGGCTTCTACTTGTTTACTTGTGTTTTCCTGTATTTCTTTCAATGAGTTATTTATATCCTCCTTAAAGGACTCTATTATCTTCATGAGAGAGGGCTTGCTGTGGTGGGAGAACTGGGTTCTGATGATGCCCACGTATATTGGCTTCTGTTGCTTATGGTCTTGTGCTTGCCTCTTGCCATCTGGTTATCCCTGGTGTTTGCTGCTCTGGGCTACTCTGTCTGGAGTCTGCTTCTTTTGTCTCTGAGTTGCTTCAGGTCTTCTGGTAGGCCTGTGGCTCTGGCTGTAACAGATCACCTGTGGGGCCTTCCAACTGGGTGCTCTTCAGAGGGGCAGAGAAATTGCTAATCTGTTGCCCTGGTTGCAGTAGATCTCCTGGGAGGCCTTCAGACTGTTAGGTCTTCAGAGGAGCAGTCAAGCTGTTGTCTTGTGTAAAGATGTTTTCCAGGGCGGGCCTATGGACTGTTGTTTCTGTTTTCCTGTCTACAGTAGAACTCCAGGGAATCTTTCAGTCTGTTCGGTCCATTGCCCTGTATGCCACAGAGCCCATGGGAGATCTTCAGACCATGGTGTCTGTTGCCCAGTTGCCCTGTGTACAATTGGGCTCCTGGGATACCTTTAAGGTGTGGTGTCTTCAGGGTTGCAGACAAGCTGATGATCAGTTGCTCAGTTGCCCTGTGTGTAGCAGGTCTCCTGGGATGGCTTCAGGCTGTGGTATCAGTTGCCCTGTGTGTAGTGGATTTCTTGAGATGGCTCAGGATATGGTGTCTTCTGGGAAGTAGAATAACTAGCAGTCTGTCCCAGGAGAAAGGTGATCTTCCCTCTTTTTAATCACTGTGGTAGGATTCACATATCTTTCAGTTCTTTACAACTTCTGCTCATCTGGCTGTTCATTGTTCCTGATGGTAAATGTTAACCATTCAGTACATTTTAGATTGTTGCAACAAAGTTAGCTAGACTAGTTATGTTCCTTGCGTTCATGCAATAACTACCCTTTCTTGTATGCCTTTGTGCCTTTACATGCTTGGATCTCATGA
The DNA here is from genome assembly GCA_036184795.1 of Tokudaia tokunoshimensis. Lineage (NCBI taxonomy): Eukaryota > Metazoa > Chordata > Mammalia > Rodentia > Muridae > Tokudaia > Tokudaia tokunoshimensis. The sequence continues at coordinate 65,906,312 of BTHU01000005.1, read as the reverse complement.
TCTCTACAAAATCTTGTATGCCCTCTCTGGCAGGAATGGGACTTAGAACAGAACAGAACAGAACAACAGCGTTAGAGTAATAACACAGTTCCTAGGTTATAAAAAGTGGGTGCTTGAGATGTCGCTTCACTTCCTCTGGGAGACCTAGGTTGTAGCTTTATTGTTTTTGTCATATCCTCTGCAGTTATGTGGCATTTGTACATTCTCGTCTGTACTATGAAGGAGCCCCGTGAGACACAGTTGATTCTTTCCTTCATTATGAGAAAGTTGCAACAGAGGAACCTAGAGAATGTAGTATGTTGAAAAATATATGAATTTGATTTAAACTCACATGAATTCCAATTTAATGACAACTCCATATCACATGTACTATACACAGCTATATGCTAGGAAACAACACATCAAATAAACACAAAAGAAGTGTTGTTTCCTTCCTACCTTTCTTTCTTCCTTCCTCTCTTTCTTTGAGACAAGTTTTATGTAGTCCTGTCTGTCTTGGAACTTGCCATGTAGACAAGACTGGCCTTGAACTCACAGAGGTCTGCTTAACTCTTTGAGGTCTGAGATTAAACACATGCATTACCATGCCAGACAGAAGTGGAATTTCTGGTATTATATCTTAATCATGTTGCTGAAAATGAAAACCTAGTCTTGAAAATTCTGTAAGAACAAATGGCATCATAATCTTTTCAGTAAAATGGTTTGAATTATAGATCATGATGTTTAGTTGACAGGTGGGACACAGAGCCATGAAGTTTATGTTTCCTGTTATGTACTTAATCTAGATTGATTTTATTTACCCCCTCCTCCCTTCCACTCTCCTTCCCTCCCTCCCTCTCTGTGAGTTATGTTTAGTTTTAGCTCTCAACTTGACACAATGTACATTCACCTGGAAAGTGAGTTTCTAAATGAGACATTGTCTAGGTAAGATTGGTCTGTGGCCATGTTTATGAAGAATTATATTGATTGCCTTAATTGATATGGGAAGACCCAGCCTTAAAGTGGGTGACATCATCCTCACATTTTGGGTCTGGGATGATCTATGAATGGAGAAAGCTAGCTGAATATTAAGCATGATGCTTCTATCGCTTTTTCTATTTTTGACTGTGAACTTGCTTAGGGTTCTTGTCTTGACTGCCTCACAATGATGGACTATAGGCTTGGTTTTGTGAGCTAAAATAAGCATTTTCTCCCATAAAATGAGTGTTCTTTGCCAGAGTATTTTTGATATCATAGTATCAGAAATGAAAATAGGACAGTTGTATGTATGACACGTGTATCTCTGTATGTATGTGTGTGTTTGCAAATGAGTGTGAGTATGCACATGCCACAGTACATGATTAGACATCACAGGACATCCTCAGATATCAGTCTTTGCCTTCCATCTTGTCTGAAGTTGGATCTCCTTGCTTTTCAAACTGCATTTACTAAGCTAGTTACTAGTGAGATTTTGAGAATTTTCCTGTCTCTAGGGATTACAGATGAGCGTTTGGCATTTCATGGGTTCTGAGGATTTAAATTTAGATTTTTATATTTCTGAGTCAAGTACTTTGTAAATATAAATATATATTAGATATTATATATGTGTGAACAACATGAACACTGGAGGGTGACAATTTATAGAGAGTAAAGGGATGAGTGGGAAGCTGGAAGAGGTGAGGGGAGAGTTAGCAGTGTTGAGAATATGAAAAAAGTGTACTGATACATGCATAGAAAGGGTCAAAACTAAACTCATTATTTTGTATGCCAGCTAGCTTAATTACTTATAAACACTTAAATAAATATTAGCTCGAGTGTGAAGGGATTATAAGACTGTGTGGTTGCTTCTGCCCTTGATTAACAGCTGAAGAAGTATTTGGGATGATATTCTGGAAATTAAAATAAATAAATTTTAATGAAAAATTATCTGACCTCAAATTGGATAATCTATAATAAATGATTGCTTAATGAATTTTATTTAAATAAGCTTCTGAAATTAAAAAGATACGTTTTATAAAAATTAAATCAAGAAAAATATAGAAACCCTAAATGTCCCAACCACATTGAGTCAGTAATGGAAAATTCCCTTAAAAAAAGTCTGGATCAAGATGATGTGACAGGTAAATTCTGTCAAACATCTAAAGAATCAAAATCAATATTTATCCTTAATCAAAAAAAAAAAGTCAGAAAATTAACTACCTAACAGGGTGGCTCATTTTCATGTATAATTCCAGTTCCAGGGGATCTGATGCCTTCTTCTAAGCCATCGGACATTTGAGAGCTTTTTTTTTTTTTAAATTATTTTATTTACTTACATTCCAAATATTGCCCCTTCCTGGTCCCTCCTCCCAGAGTTCTTCATCCCCACCCCTCCCCTTTGCCTCTGAGAGGATGCTCCCCAACACACCCACCCTACTTACCTTACTTCACTTCCTTCCCCAGCATCCCTCATTTCCCTTCCCCCTTCCCTGAGGCATCAAGTCTTTACAAGATTAGGCATATCCTCTCTCACTGAAGCCAGACTAGGCAGTCATCTGCTACATATGGTTGGTGGCTAAGACTGTGGGAACTGTGAGAGGCTTGGATTAGTTGATACTGTTAGTCTTTCTATGGGAATTATCATTCTCTTCAGCTCCTTCTGCTTCCTTAAGACATCTACTCAAAAGGCCCTTGTTTAGTTTCTTTACCTTTACAGTTACTTCAGATTAGACACAAATTTAAATAATTGAAGTCAGGGTCCAAATACGAGAGAGCATGTGGTACTTATCCTTCGGAGGTTCAGTTACATTACTCCGCATAGTTTTTTTCTAGTTTTATTCAATTACCTGCCAAATTCATAAGAAGGAATTCATATCTGTCACTCCAAACTTACTCTGTTGCTGAGCTAATTGTCACAGAGCCAAACTATCCTTTAAATATTTATGTTTATATCCAAAGACAAATTCTGCTCCCATCCCCGATCAGAGAAGTTCCCTTTTTCAGTGATTGCCAGTGAATGCAGAGATGCACAGCTGCCCAAGGTGATAAGTGTTGGGGTGGGTCTGGTACTGCTTTGTATTCAAATTCTAAATTCTGTACCCCAAGATCTGGTTGCCCCAAGACGACTGAATTCTCACTAACAGCAGCTTTTGTTGTACAAACTTTGCCTCTCCCGCCCCAAGTAAATTGGTCAATGTAAGGCTAAAGCCTGTGATTGGTCAGTGAAAAGAGATAGGTGGGACTTCCTGGGAGGCAGAAAGGAACTCTGGGAAGACGAAAGAGGAGGGCTTTGCTGAGGAGATGTGAAGTGAGTTGGACATGACTACAGTCCTGGAAGGTATAGTTAGTCACGTGACTGGATAGGGCTAGGTGGTCAGATGAACTTAGATGAACTAGTTGAGAGTCTGCCCACATAAGGCCTTAGCTTTAAAATATTAAAACGTTTCTGTGTTATTGTTTAGAGAACTACCTAGTTAAGGAATAAGTGCTGACATATTATTTTCCAGCTTTAATTGATACAGAATAAATAATACAGAATATTAATAATCTTTTTATAGATAAAAATAAGCAATGGTTGAGTATTGAGCCCTAAATGGAGCTTTTATACCACTACACACCAAAGACTCTCACCCATTGTAGAAGAGGGGGCAGAAAGAATATGAGAACTAGAAGAAAGGGAGAAGGACTGTGGAATTCACGATAGACAATGCAGTCATTATCTTACATCAGCTGTGGCTGCCTGAAATGGATCTAAGCAAGACTGGACTGTGATGGGAAGGTCCCCACAGAGCCCTGTCACCTTCTGCCGATGTACTGGTTACTGAAGGATTTTGGATAATGCAGTCATTGTCTTCACTTGTGTACCCACTTATGAACATCCTCATGGTCACACAGATGATCCTGGTTAAACTCAATGAACCTCAAACAAATCAAAACAAAAAAGCAAAACTGGATATATGGATGTTTGAAATTGAGGAAGGGTGGCTACACAGAGTGGGAGGAGATTATAGAGGGTAGGTGGTTACAGTAATCACAACATTCTTTATGCATTCATAGACTTTAAATACAAGGAGTGATTAAATAAAAGTAGTTAGCCCAGTATGGCAGCTCACACCTTTAATCCTAGCACTCGAGACTCAGAGGCAGAAGCAGGTAGATTGCTGTGAGCTGGAGACTAGTCAGATCTACATAGGCCAGACTTTCTTCATAGTGGAAAACACATGGTTATTTCAATAAATTCAGAAAAACAACTGACAAAGGTCAAACTTTCAGTCAAGTAGATAGATACCAAGGAAACTCAACTCAAGGTAATAAGAGCCAGAAATGCAAACTCATAGGTAACATGTCAGGAAGGAAACTGTGATTCACTACAAACAAGGAGGTCAACAAACATCACTTCTAGTCAGCATAACAATGAAGATTTGAGACAGAATGATCAGGGAGAGAAACAGCATCCAAATTGGAAAAGAAAAACCAGCTTCCTATAGGCACAGAAAACATGCTTGTACATGCAGAAATTAGTAAATATTTTGCACACATATACACACAGGCACTCAAAACAAAAAAAAAATCACAATTATAAAATCAACATATAAAGCCAGTGACTGTCTATCCACCATAAATCAATGATGAAAAATTGAAATTAATAAAGTAATCCTGGACTGTGGGTCAGTGGACTGTGAGAGGAAGCCTGGTAAGGCCGAGTTAAGTCTTGAAACGCCAGGGACCCTGAAGGAATGGTAAGAGCTTCACCTGCTCCCAGCACCAGGCCCTTGTCGGGTAGCCACAGCCCCTCATAGAGAGAATTGTGGCCATCAGTCACGTAGGGGCAGTGCCCAGGAGTAGATGCATTTCAGGTTAAGCCAATAGGAAGCACCTGCTGTCAGACCCACCCCACCCCTAAACTGTATATAAGATCCATCCAGATGGATAAAGGTGTGTGAGAATTACTCCATAGTCTGAGAGCATCTGTCACAAGAGCTCTAACACTACCTAGGAAGAGAAAGCTCTCCCAAGGCTTTCGCCACCAGAAGCTCCCCTGCACTCTGCTCACTAACAATCCCCCCCGCACCCCCCCTCCCCGCACGTGAGTGCGCGCTCAGCTCAGGCTCAGTGCAGCATCTCAGAGCAACAGTGGATGCCAGAGCAGCAGCAGCAGCAGCAGCAGCAGCTGAGGTGGTGGAGGCACTTCCCCCTCCCTGCTCGTTCCTTTTCCTCTTTGCTTGAACCCTCCTGCTTGGCCTGGCCAGAGGTCACCGGATAACCTCTGGTACACAGACAGACAGGCTGTGTTCAGTTCAGTGGGTAAAGGGTACACCCCACAAGTCTGATGATCTGAGTTCAGATCATAGGACCCTCAAACTGATTCATACATGTTTCCTCTGACATCTGCTCACGTGTGTGGCATGTGCATACCTGTCCATACTTTTAAAAAGTAAATACTAGGAAATGAAAAAAAAATAACTTGCATAATAAATGTACTGGCGGGTTTCGTTTGTCAACTTGACGCAGGCTGGAGTTATCACAGAGAAAGGAGCTTCAGTTGGGGAAGTGCCTCCATGAGATTCAGCTATAAGGAATTTTCTCAACTAGTGATCAAGTGGGGAGGGCCCAATGTGGGTGGTGCCATCCCTGGGCTGGTAGTCTTGGGTTCTGTAAGAGAGCAGGCTGAGCAAGCCAGGGGAAGCAAGCTAGTAAGTAACATCCCTCTATGACCTCTGAATCAACTCCTGCTTCCTGACCTGCTTGAGTTCCAGTCCTGATTTCCTATGGTGATCAACAGCAATGTTTCCACAGTGTAAGCTGAATAAACCCTTTCCTCCCAACTTGTTTCTTGGTCATGATGTTTTGTGCCCGAATAGAAACCCTGACTAAGATAGTAAAGAAAGCAATTAACTGCATAGACAGATTGGGAGATAATATTTGTACATCACATATCGGATGGATTAATATGTAAAATATAAGAATGGTGTAGAGCTCAATGGTAGAACTCTCATGAACCCAATTAAAATTGACAAGAATCTGAGTGTACATTTTTGTAAAATACAAAAAGCTAACAGGCTATGAAACTGCTCAGTATCACTAATGTCAGAGGAATGTTCAAAAGACATCAGTTCACATCTGCTAAGCTGCTCTTTGAAACTGAAAGATAACATGTGTTGGTGAGGGTGCAGATAAAAGAGGCACCTCACTATTCAGGTGTCTGATTTCTGGGTATGTAGACACGAGTTGAAATAAAGATCTCAAAGAGATGTTTGAACACTCAAACATGTAGCATTATTCATAAAGGAAAAGGCATGGAAACAATATAAATGCCCAATGACAAACGATTAGATTAAAAATGTGTATGCATACAATGATATATTTAAAAAGGAAGGAAGTCATGTCATTTGTTACATAGATGAATTTGAATCATACCACCTAATGAGCTAATTTAGATTTAGAAAGAAAAGTTGATTTCCCTTACATGTGGTCTTTAAAAGAGCTCAACTCAGAAAGACTAGGTATTGAATAGAGATCACTGGGGAGTGTGTGTGGGGGAATGTGAAAGTTCATAACTTCCTTGCAAGATGAATAAATTCTAGGGATTGAGCATAGGCCGTAGTGCTTGAGGGTAGTGACTGCACTTCATACTTTAAAAAAAGTCTGCTAAGAGGGAAAAGCTGCATGAAGAGGGAGCAAGGAACTGTCGGGCCATAATGAACTGATGTATATATGCACATTTATGTACATTGTGTGTGTGTGTGTGTTTGTGCTTATTTGTAAACTATGTGAGGGCATGCACACTACAAAACTTGTTTATCCTTATAGTCTTACACCAAGGTTTCTAAAGATGATAACCATCAGTCCTTTGCTTGTATCCTGCAAATTGCACTATGTTAGTGACATCCACAAGCCTCTGCCTACTTGATGGCAGTAACACTTGGAGTAGCCAAAAGTATTTCTAAACCTTGCCAAAGTCTGCTGGGATAAAATTGGCCTTTAGTGGAGAGTCAACCTTAAATGTAGGGTTTAATGTTGAGAATACAAGACTTAATAGTTAATGACTGTATTAACAAAATTATTAATTAATTAGATGTGAGAATTGAGTAAGATGAGAGAGTTGAAGGATCCCTCCATGTTTCTCTCATTGGATTGTAATTATATCTTTTATAATAAAAACTAGGTAGTACTTTAAAATTTTTAATATTTTTCTTAAAACATGGACTTAAAGTTGAATTAATACTTTGGACGGAACTTATGCACAACAGATTTCTGTTTCTATGTACTAAATCTTAACAACTGTCACATGCCCCCTTTGTGAGTTACATATCACTTTTCTCTTTTTTTTAAAATCACACTAATGGTTTATATTTAACTCAAAGAACACTAAAACCCTCTGACTATTTGTAAAGAAGCTTGTTAGTTCTTATGTTCTACTCTGTAATTTTCACTTATGTTTTTGAATCATATTTTATATATTTTTTATTATATTTTCTTATGAAGGTGTATTTGTGGTTTTGCCAATATTTAAAAAATGTATAAATATTTGCATATTTCATATTAGGTCTCTGCCCAATTTGATCCTACATTTTTTGGTTACTTGGTTGATAACATTTTTGTTTTCTGAACACAGTAAAGGATGAAAAAAACATAACATAATTGAATATTCATTAAAGTGCTGGCATGCTTATCTGAGCTCAGAACAAAATAAAACCAAATCATGGAATAGTTATGTTAATGGTCTCAAATTTCCCCCTTGCCTCCAATTTTAAAAATTAAAATGAGCAAAACAATATCACTGTTTCTGAAATATGCTTCTGAGAATAAAGATAGGACAAATAACAACTGTGAGCCACATAAATTTGACCCTCTTCCCCCCAACAGACTAGGTTATCACTATGAATCCATGCTGGTGTTACAGGCGTGCACCACGGTCCTGGCTGCTCAGCCTTGTACTCCTGCGTTTCTATGCGCTCTACATAGAGACTAACTGAAATCTGCTGCGGCACTGGCATGAAATGAACCAGGACCACAGGAAAGGATGGGTTTTAAATGGTGCAGAATGTGCTTACTAATGAGTATGCAATGACTTCGCTATGCTTTGTGCTCTGTAAGAGAACACAGAATGATAAGCATGCCAGTGCTTTAAGACAGCAGATGAATATTATTTGTCATGAATAGTTGAACATTTCACTTGATGAATAAGGGACATCTGATCAAGATAAGTCATAAGACCTCATGGAGCTGCACAATAAATACAAGCATGCAAGGAAAACAAAGAAGCAAATTGTCTGTATTTGTAAGATAATGAGTGTAGTTCCTGCATAGTGAGATTATTTATAATCCATGTCTATCTTTTGGGCAGGACTTCTCTGTCCCATGGACTATTCCGTATTCACTCTTCTGGCCTCCCCTCTACTTATCTCTCATCAATATTATTTACAGACTTTACTGCTGCTCCCATTTTTTTTTATTTTCTAAGTTTTTTTTATTTACAAATCATTTCCTCTTTCCCGTTTCCTCCCTCTCCGAAAGTCCCATAAGCCCCCTTCTCTCCCTCTTTTCCGCATTCAACCCCCTCTTGCTTTTCTGTCCTGGCATTCCCCTACATCCAGTCTTTCCAGGACCGGGGTCTCTCCTTCCATCTTCTTGGAAATGTTCTTGGAAATATATTCTTATGCGAATTGTGTCTAGGGTATTCCGAGATTCTGGGTTAATATCCCCTTATCAGTAACTACATACCATGTGTGATCTTTTGTGATTGGGTTACCTCACTAAGGATGACATTTTCCAGTTCTGACCATTTGCCTAGGAATTTCGTGAGTTCATTGTTTTTAATTGCAGAGTAGTATCCATTGTGTAAATATACCACATCTTCTGAATCCATTCCTCCGTTGAGGGACATCTGGGTTTTTCCAGCTTCTGGCTATTATAAATAAGGCTGTTATGAACATAGTGGAGCATGTGTCCTTATCGCATGCAGGTAAAGCCTCTGGGTATATGCCCAGGAGTGGTATAGCAGGATCCTCCGGGAGTGTCATGCTGCTCTCATTTTTATGGATGCATCTCACATATGACTCTCCCACTACTGGTTGGCTTTCCTGCTTTTCATTGTGTATAGAATAACTTTCAAAATGCACAAGCGTGAACATAGGACACTTGGTAGTTTCATTCCTGATCGACCTTTCTACTCTTTTCCATCAAAGCTACACTGTAACCATATTGACCTACTTTATATTTTTGGATGTCCTGTGCTCTTTCAAACTTCTGTGCTTTTGCTCACACTGTCATTCTGAAAATAATGTCCCTCTCTGCTTTTATATTTAGCAAATTCATTGGCTTTCCATGAAGGCCAAGTCAAATCTGACCTTCTAAATTTCCCAATCCTGACTCTCCAAAAATTCACAGTGCCTTGAACTATCACTGAGATTTAGTATGTGAATAATAAATATTTGCAAATGAATACATATTAAATACCCAGAATATGAAGCAGGAGTGTTTAGTTTCATGAATACTTTATCTAAAACTTTGGTTATAACATAATAACATCTGTAGAGGAATTTTACTCCATTAATATGGCTGCTTTGGCGAGGAATCACACCCAAAAGACCTTTTAGGTCTGTGTGATCTTGCTGGAATACAGACATGCCCTTAGTCCACAATGTTAATTCCATACAATGAAGGTAAAGTTAGTTTGTAGAAGGAAGTAGTCATGTTTGAAAGTGATGTCTAATTGAGGGGTGAACAGAGTTGTGTTTTATAAATGTTGGGCATCGGTGAGCTTAGCTCAACGCCCCCAGCTGAGCTGTTCGCACAGGTTTCCTGAGAGCAGAGCATCCTGCGGCTTAGCCTGATTTCTGTCTTCCCGCCCTGTGTGGTAGGGACTTGCCAGGTGCCTGACCTATGGCTATGATTGTTTTTTCCTGTTGTTTTTCACCCAGCCTCTAGTATATATTGCTGGTCCCTCAGTAAAGCATTGGCATTCTCCTCACCAGAATGACCCGAGTCTGTGTTTTCTGTTAATCTCCCAGGCCAACGCCCAGTACTCAGTACTGTGGCAGTGTGGGTGCCATCAATAAAGGCCAAGGATATAATTTATAGAGCCAGGTATAATGTGTTGGGAGGGGGTATCTCAGCAGGCCCATGCTGAGGCATCTCCCTACTCCCTGAGGTACCAGCCATAGGATGGATTTTGTATAGAATAATTTATTTGGGGACATGGGAAAAGGAGTTGAGAAGGGAGAAAGGTAGAGAAAAGGGACAGAGAGAGTGAGGATGGGCCAAACAGTTCCTTTAATAGCAAGCCAGGCTTACCTGGTTGTTGCCAGATAACAGTTGGGCAGAGCCTAGAAGGAACGCCCACAGGAGTGACAAATTAGAAAAATATTTGACAGAATGAGTCAGAGATGGGCTGTACCCAACTCTCATAAGAACAGCACAGGAAAGAGGTGTGACTTAAGAGAGCAGTGGGGAGAGAGAAAGAGAGAGACAGAGAGAGAGAGAGAGAGAGAGAGAGAGAGAGAGAGAGAGGGAGGGAGGGAGGGAGGGAGGGAGAGAGAGAGAGAGAGAGAGAGAGAGAGAGAGAGAGAGAGAGAGAGAGAGAGAGAGAGAAACAGTTTTACAGAGACAGGTTGCAGGTGAAGACAGAATGAGCCAGAGAAAGAGAACAAACCAGAAGATTAGAAAAAGCTACCAGAGTTTGGGGCCAAGCAGAACAATTCAGTCAGAAGCTGAGAGAAACCAAGTTGAATCAGTCAGTTTGGAGAGGACTTTGAGCCAGAACAACTGAGTTGACTGAGCCAGCCAGAGTTCTTTCTTTCTTTTTTCTCTCTTTTTTTTCTTTTCTAAGTTTTTTTTAATTTACATTCCAAATCATTTCCCCTTTCCCATTTCCTCCCTCCCCGAAAGTCTCATAAGCCCCCTTCCCTCCCTCTTTTCCCCATTCAACCCCCTCTCGCTTCTCTGTCTCAGCATTCCCCTACATCCAGTCTTTCCAGGACCAGGGGTCTCTCCTTCCATCTTCTTAGAAATCTATTGATATGTGAATTGTGTCTAGGGTATTCCAAGATTCTGGGTTAATATCCCCTTATCAGTGACTGCATACCATGTGTGTTCTTTTGTGATTGGGTTACCTCACTAAGGATGATATTTTCCAGTTCTGACCATTTGTCTAGGAATTTCGTGAATTCATTGTTTTTAATTGCAGAGTAGTATTCCATTGTGTAAATATACCACATCTTCTAAATCCATTCCTCCATTGAGGGACATCTGGGTTCTTTCTAAAGAGAAAGGTTGGGCTTATTCAGCAGTAAGCCTCCAATAAGAAAATTACATCTGGCAAATAAAACCAACGTTTATAAACATCTCTAAAATGTTATAAGTATGTAATATTTTAACATGTAAGGTGTGATTGAAAAGAGTCAAGTGAATGGTGCTACTTGAAAAATTTAAAATCACTGTTATATATACCATTTAATATATTCCATTTTGTATTTTCTCTACATAACCTTAATGTTGTTTAAATAAGGATACCTAGTGAATGTAACTTTAATCTTGTTTGTCCATTGTAAGCTGGGATACCAAACTAGCCATGTTGGATAACTATTATTGCTATTATTTCTTTTGAACCATTTTAATTAGAATATTTTTTATGACTAGTCTGAATAATTCATCTTTGCAACATTATTTTTATAGCACGAAACTAAAGAAAAATGTTTACCATGTTCGAATATAAAGTGAAGGCTTGATATAGTGGAGCATCTCTTTAATTTGAGGACTTGGGGAGGCAGAGGCAGATAGATTTCCATGAATTTTAGACCAGCCTGGACTACAAAGAGAGTTTCAGGTCATCTGGGACAGCAGAGTTAAATGTTGTCTTAAGATAGGAGGAACAAAGAAAGCACTTTTGAAAACCTGGAACCAATGAAACAAGATTTTATTATATTTATTTTGAAATATGCAGAAGTGTGACCAGTGGATAACTCTGGCATAGGCAGTTTTATATCCAGAGAACTGAGCTAGGGAACACATTGGCAAATATGCAGTAGCAGCTGTGTTCCAGCAAGTGAAGCTTTTATCTTTACAAAGTGTGACAAGGACTGTGATTTTGTTGTGGCCTTGCATCTGAGGCCAAATAATATATGCTGAAAGCAAAATGAGAGCAGTTTAAGAAAGATAATCAGGATTCTATCTGTTTATAATGCCATGTGATTTATTTTAACTAATTACCATAGCTGCTTTTATACCTTTTGATTAGTACCAACAATAACAATATCAACATGTTGACTCCATAAGAATGGCTACTCATATATTTGAAGTAGAGATTTTACATCAAACTTATTTCCCTGTGTAAACAAAGCATCAGTTTTTCACAGCGTACAAGCAATCTTTAGAATACCACAAAGGTATTCTCATGATCCTCTCAGATTATCATGGAACTGGTACAATTTGCCATCTTCAATAGAACTGGTAATTAAAACCCATTGAAAAGATTCTAAATTGTTATTGCTGAAAAGTAATGCTTTAATTCCAAACCACACCTATATTTGAAAGAAAAGAAGGAAGCTGAAGGAAAAACTGCTGACAGCTGTGTTTTAATCAGGTTGCTTCCCAACCTGCCGCATGAGGGAACAGGTAGGCGGGTATCAGACCATGGATTGATTAGGATTTGGGAGTTCCTCATATTCCTCAGCATAGCGTTGATAGTGATCAGTGAGGAGAGGTTGGTTGGCTTCATTCTTGGTGCTTCTAGAACGGATCAGACAAGAAGCACCCCCAAAAATGGCAGCTACAAGTAACAGCGCAGCCACTACAGCAATGGTAATGATTTCAGATACAGTAAACTCCTGACCTATTTGAAAAATAAGATGAGAGTAAAATAAATATTAAAATAATTATCACCAAAAATGGACAGCTTACACTTAGACACTGTTCAAGGCACCCTTATATTTAATTTTCTTTGGCCATATTACCTGAGCCTAGCACCTGGCATATTGAAAGTACTCCTTAATTCCTTCTATGAATGAGCCATATTGAGATCAATGTTATTGCCATTCTAAAGTCAAAGACATGATAGGTCAAAGAATTGAGACCCTGCCCAGGGTTTATGGGCTGTTGGAAGAATTGCTAGTTTTAGAGCTCAGCCTTTAAAAGTCCCACATCCTTTACTAGGTACTGTGTGTTGAAAAGAATTTAGAGTTGAAAGTCTTGAATTTTAAAATCCCAGAAAAGAAGTTTTGAATATTTCAACTACCTTTCCCTTTACAGGAGGTGTCTAAGTTTAAAACTCATGGTATCCTTTACTTGAAACATAACATTTTCAACATTAGAGCTAATTTCTAATGTTTGAGTTTTTTATTTGCAAAATGAGAAATAAAATAATCATCTCCAAAGACTATGACAATCAAGTAAGATAGAGTGCTGTACAATTATTTCAGTACTGGGTCAATGTGAGTACTCACTAAGTGATACCTTTTCAGTTTTTTATTCCCAAGTAAGAATTCACGAGATGGCTTCATATCCAATAGAACACATTAAACTCAGAACTGTGTGAATCTTACTTTTAAGATGACAAATTTGCTTTTGGAGAATACCACAGTAAAAATACACTGACAAAACTGACCTGGCCATTGAACTTCATAAGTATATCCCAGGTTGTCTGGAGCAGTAACAAACATTTCTGTGTTGGTGACTGGAGGCCAGAATGGTACCATGTTATATTGCCTGTTATGTCCAATAGGAGCATTTTCCAGTGGGAAGGTAGAAATATCTAAAATATTCCAAAGGCAGCTTGTTAGCAGACAGGATGCTGATATCAGAGTAGTTGCTATGCTCTGAAGGTGGTTAATGTGCAAGAAACACATAGAAAGTGTTTTTATAGTTTACATCAAGTATAGTCACAAGGCAAGTGTCTCTGCTGAACAGGGAGAATGTGGTACTAGCACTTGTCTTGATAGAACGTGAGTTATGCTTCTGTATAAGATTCTCAGCTATTCAGTTTTAAAACCACACAAGATAATTAATCCACAAAACATATTTTTCAGTCAATGAAGAACCAGATCTACCCTTTCTCTATTATGGTCTGTAACTCAAACTTGGCAGATGGTTGTGACCTTGACCACAATTGTATCTATTTAATATTTCTATTTTTTCAGCTTACTTTGACAGAAATCAGTATTAAATTTATTCCCGTGTTTTACTGTTAACAAAAGGTTCTTAAAATTGGAATCTGATCTCTAGAACACTGTTCCCTTTTGTCTCCTTTCTTTCTTCTATTTAAATCAGCCACTTAAACAGAAGGAATTTATCTTTTACTGGTTTTGTTTATGTTTTTGTTTTTGTTTTTTTGTGATTAAGGATGAAGGTAAGGATAGGTTCTTTGTGTAACAAGTGAGCTATGTTTTTCTTGTTAATCTGTATTTGTATGAGTGCTATTAAACACCCAACAGAATACCCCCAATCCAGAGGTGGATCTGTGCCTCAGAGGGGCACTAACTGCTTCTTTGAGGACATCTGGCATACGAGCAGACAGCAAGGGTGAAGGGTGTCCTTTTGCAGGAGTCATGAAAGAATGATTCAGCATTTACTTTGAGAAAAAGTCGGGTATCAAAATGGTGATGGCTTTCATATTTCTGTGTTTTTAGCTTTGCCATGTACTACAAGAAATAAAATATTTATTTAAATATATTGAGTGCCTGCTGGTGCTAGGTATTGGTCCACTGACCAAAGAAGCCACCTTCCAGTCTTCAAAGTTACACATCCTGTTGTAGTACTAGTAATCCATGAAAGTTCTATGTTGAGGCTTATAATTCAATTACAATTTTAAACTCACATTTCACCTGTCTATTGAATTCTGACTTAATCACTCTCAATTCAGTTTGCTTCTGCTATGGGATAAAGTTCACTAAAATGGGCAGAGGAGCCATAGCAAAAACAGCATTTACAATTGGATGACAGGTAACTTCTTTCTGTAAGATCCTTCTAAAGATCCCCATTTCTCCAAGGCTGTAATGCAGTGAGCTTGAGTGTCTTTCCATTGTTTTGCTGAGCCCAATTTCCTCTCACCTCCTCTTCCCAAGGCCCATCTGCTCCAGCTGTATCAGGCTTCTTCAAATCCCTTTGTTTTAGAACGATCTTCCATTTATCTACACATCATTCCCAATCTTATTTCTGATTTTATTTTCCTATGGCAACTTTCCACTTTCTAATATACTGTATTTATTTATAGTCATCTATCTTAATATCTACTAATAGGAAAATTCCACGAGGACAGCACTTCTGAGTTCTAGATGCTACTTCTTGTGCTTAGAATGTCGTCCAGGAAACATTAAGTGCTCACCTAATGTTCAGGAAAGAATTTATGATTGCTCCCATTCCTTTCTAGCTCAAGAAGAAGTAATTATTTTGGAAATATACTGACTGCTCTTCTGAAAAAAAATTCATGGAGTTCTGGAACACTATGTTTGAAAGAATACATAATTCTAAAGTAATGGAAGAGGGATATTGAATTGTATGTTACTCAGATTTATAATAGTAGTGGTGAGAGGCAGAAACAGATATTTGTGAGTTTGAGGCCATCTGGTCTTACATAGCTAGTTCTAGGCCAGGGCTATGTAGTGAAACTAACTCAAAGCAACAAACAAGTAATCAAACCCACACAAATTCATGAATAAGAATGAACATAATTGTCGAGAGCATTTGGCTGTACTGAACTGCAGTTTTGTGTCCAACACTAGGATTCTGCAGCATCATATTGTAAGACAATTACCTGTTTTAGTTTTTTCAGTGTTGTTATTCTGACTTCCAAATTTTTATAGTTCTACAGTTCTGATTTATGAAAACCATGCAATGGTTAAAACCTTTGGTAGACTTCGGAAAAACAATCCCATCCTTTCTTCTCTTGGGATCTTTCTAGGACTTTCAAAAGGTCTTCTGCTTTGTGCAACTCTTTAGAGATTCTTACCAAGTCCCTACTCTTGCTGATCTCCTTAAATTCACAGCATCTTTTCCCATTTCATAAATGGAATACTTGAGAAACTATCTGATTGGCCAGTTTTCATTTTCTTTTTTAAAGATTTATTATTATATGTAAGCACACTGTAGCTGTCTTCAGACACACCAGAAGAGGGTGTAAGATCATTACGGATTTTTGTGAGCCACCATGTGGTTGCTAGGATTTGAACTCAGGTCCTTCAGAAGAGCAGTCAGTGCTCTTAACTGCTGAGCCATCTCACCAACCCTAGCTTTCGTTTTCACGCAAATTTTCAGCATTGATTTTCTTTTGCAATTTAAGACCATATTTTATCAGGAAAATTTCTCAGGCTGAGAACTGTTTATTTAAGGCCCTTCTCTACCTACTGCCTACCTAGTAACTGAAAATTCTTAAACTGCACACAGAGGAAGCCAGAGGAGAATGAGAAGAAAACACAGTTTTCTGGTTCATCAAAAACCTTTACATTAGACCTGGAGAATCTTTAACAAATTTATATGAATGTGAAATAATTGTTTTTCATCCAGAATATGAAAGGTAGGTAGAATTTTACAGTTTCTCAAAGTCTCTAACAAGAGACCATTTCCATTCCCTTTAAGAAATCTAACATTCACAGCATTGGAAATGGCTACATAGATATTTTCTGAATATTTTTGGCTAGTTTCCCAAAGCCTATATGTAACAACAGCTGATTTTGCTAATTCCTTAACCTATTACTTCCAGCTTATATAATGCTATAATAAAAACAATCTACTTAATCATACCTGAAGTGACAAATAATATTGGAAACCGGCCAACCTTGTTCTTAGAATTATTAAGTTCAAGAGTGGAGGGACTGGTAAGAGGCAAGTACCCAAAGTAAAGCTATAAGTTAAGGAGTAAGTGTTGTGGTTGCAAAGTTAGGGAAGTTGAAAACCTAGATCACTGTACCCAGATTGTTACATAAAGATATTAATTTCTTATTTTACTTTTCAAGAAACTGTGGTGATTTGAACAAGAATGGCCCCCTATAGGCTCATATATCTGAATGCTTAGCCACCAGAGAGTTATGCTGCTTAAGAAGAATTGGTAGGGTTAGGAGGGAGGCACGGTCATGTTGGAGTAGGTGTGATCTTATTGGAGGAGGTGTTTGACTGGGGTATGCTTTGAGGTTTCCGAATTCACTTCAGGTCCAGTGTCTTTCTCTTTCTGTCTGGTTCCTACGGGTCAGATGTAAGCTCTCAGCTACTGCCCCTGTCTGCTTCCCACCATGATAACAGACTCATCCACTGAAGCTGTTAAGCACGTACCCAATTTTCTTTTATAAGAAAATTGCTTTCTTTTATAAGAGTTGTCTGGGTCATGTTGTCTCTTCACAGCAATAGAATAATGACTAAGATGGGAACTAACACTGTAAGTCACTAATTTTCTGTTGTCGTTATGTATGTAAATACACATGAAATATGAGGCAGGATACCAATTGCATATACCAATTTAGAAAGCATTGACAGCTAAGCAAGAATTTATGTGTTAACGTCCTGTCTGATTTTTCTTTTTTTTGAGTCAGTACCTCCCTTGTAGCACAGGTTGTCCTTGAACTCTAAATCCTCTGCCTCAAAGTTCCGATTATCAAAATTATAGCCCCTACCATATATGGCAAATTACTTGTTTCTTAAGAAATTTCTGACAGAATAATATATTTTGACCAATATATAGATTTATAGTCTGGAACAGGTTGCAATAAAGGCTTCTGGCACACACAAAGAAGTGTGAATGCCCTCATTGGAAAGATACAGCAACAAAGAGCTAACCTTCAGCATTGTATGTGCATGATAAAGGCATGGCAGCTAACATGTAGAACATTTTCAAAGTATGACATTTTATGATGTTTAAACCAGTGGAAGTCCTTTCACAGTTTGGGAAAGCATTGCACTTCTCCTAGCTGAGTAGGAGTGCAGTAGATTAGGTCTCTAAAATAATACTTTAAAGAAATCATTGAACTTAAAAGGGATTTCCTATGGTATGATATAAAAACAGTTAACTTTTCAAGTAGAGCAAATTTCCATTTCTGTGAGGCTGTAAAGTAATATAACCCAGGCCTGCAGATTATGGATATGGCATGGTAAGTCTTATGTGAAACCCCAGAAAAGATCTGCAACATCCTTCCACTTATTCTAAAAAGCAATGAGAAGATTTGTTGGAAAATATAAAAACTGGGACACATCATAGTCATCTTTTTATGACAAAAATGCCTTTAGTGTCTTCTTATTGGTTACTGTACAGAAAGACTTCTGTACTTTTCAAGGTGGTTTTGAGTATTTGGCAAGGGCTGGATGTGAGAGTTACTGCATCTTTATTTTGGAGCATGCTTTATAGGTGTCAAAGACTAGCTTAAATTGATAACCATGCCTTCAGGATAAGGTCTTTGCAAAGCCTGCAGAAAACATAGGAAAGCATCTTACCGGCATTATACCTCCTTAGCCATTCATCAAAGACTGCATCAGTGAAAGTATGCAGGAGGACAAAAATAGGATCATTGGGAGACAAATGGGTTTGTCCTCCTGTTCCATTCAGGAAGAGGTGGGCCAGGTTGTGAAGACTTCGAACAACAGGGTCATATTTTCCTGTGGGATCACTGTAACCTACATTTGAAAGTAAGGATGAAAATAGTAGACAACATTAATAGTCGACTGCAGTAATTAAATTAGGAAAAGGGTTGTCAAAGCTCGCCAGGCTAAATATCACCTCATTATAACAGTGTTGCCTCTCTAGAGCAAGGGCTGATGACATTTGCTTGCTATACTCAGAACTAGGTTAGTTCCGAGCTGGTAGCATGGCATTCCAAATGTAGTTTTTAGGTTAACAAAACAACCTGTGAAGGATAATAGTCAGAATGTATAAATGCTGAATTTTGACAAGGCACAGTTTGTTCTGCATGGAAACAGAGACAGTAGAAATTGTCCAGTTACTGCTGAGACCACTGGGAGCTCTGCTGTCATTGTCCTGGATACTCTCCCACCTTCCTCTTTTTCAGTGACTGCCAGCATATTTATTTTTAGAGAATTGATTTTGTGGGGATGTTAATGTGTCACCATTTGCCTACTTTTTCTATAGAGTTTTAAATATCTTGGATGATTACTTTCAAAATATTAGGGAATTTTCATAGTACCTCTCCATATTTAGGCTGATGAGGATAAAGGTCAAGTAGGTCAGAAAGCAGAGGGCTTGTGATTAGGGATTAAGTTAAATGTGTCTGATTGGGTTGAATTGTCACAAATACACATTCACTAATTTACTCATTTTTATACATTTAATCCATATTTTTTGACTCAGAAAACATAGTATTTTGCTCTAAAAATGAGCACTTCAGCATTATAGATATCAGTTTAGTTATCTATATGAAGGAAATATTGTAGTAAATGTTGAGTCAACTTTTGTCAGTGAGTTAATACCATTTAAATAAACATAAGGAGTGTATACAATTTTGATTAAAGGCATAATATTAAAAGTAGCAATTAGATTTATGCTTTACATGTTTCATATCATAGGAGAGGAGGGGGCTTGGTGTACCCAACAAGTGTGATGTGGGAACTCAAGGGAAATTTCAACAGTAACAACCTTAAAATTAACTAAGACATAGTTATATCCCCTTAGAAATTTGAATATATATATGTATATATATGTATATATGTATATACATATATACACATAATTGTTGGCTATCTTCGAAAAGTCATTGTACCTATTTGAATTGTGCATTTTCTTAACTTCAAAGTACTTTAGTTGTTATGAAATGAGGAAAATCAAGCTAAACCTCAGGAGACCTTTATTTAGACTTTTATAGATCTTAAAATTTGATACAAAATAACCTAAATAAAACTTCCCAACAAACCAGACCTTACAGACTGTCAAGTAATTGGGACTTATGAATTGTTAATCTTCTTTTGTAAAGAAACAATTTTATAACTATGGAAGTCACCTGTCAATGCAGCAGCACATCTTTATTACACATGCTGGCCTGATAATGGCGAGGCACTAAAGTTAAAGAGGCTCTATATATTTAAGAGGTTTAAACTGTCTACTCCACATGGCTTTTCTCTCATAGTCAAATGGAGTCTCACGCTCCCCTTATTTTGAACCAGAAATTGTGACTGAATCAAAATCAACAGCCAGTTCATGTGAATGCACATGATCAGTATGGCTTCAAAGCCTTTCCAAAGCCATCTAATTTGGGACACTTCAAAGTACTCTTCCAATTGGATTAATTCAAAACACCAATTTTGTTTACTTGCCTTCCACTGTATTTCGAAAACTGTTTGTAGAATTGGAATAAAAAGGAGGTGTGTCAAACACACGGACCTCCAGGCACTGAGTGACGTCCTGCGGTGCAGGAAGTCGCTGCACTGATGGTCTTGCTACATTTCCAGCTGGGTTTCTTCTGATTGGCCCACCCTCAGTGCCTAGGGAGGAAAGGTATGTACATAGTTAAAGAGTATCTACAGGTTTGAGCATTGCTTTCTTTATATAGTGAAAACACCGAAAAATAGATCCTTATGGAAGAAGTATGAAAAGACAAGTTCACTGTGAAACATGTCTAAGTTATGTTATCCTACTTCCATGAATTGAGACAACCTGATATAGAAAAAACATTGGAAGGAAAAAGTCATGATGAAAGACGTGGGTCTGATTGCTGCTAAGTTGCAACAGTTTTATTACAAGAATGTAAGTACACGAGAAACTGAATTTTGTTATAAATAATTTTATAAAACTAAATAAAAACTGAAAATATATATTTCACATATGTATATCAAACATCATTCAAATGCCATCTGTTGTAAGTCTTCAGAGAAATAAGAAAAAAATATCCTCAAATCTCATTGGAATATTGTGCATATTTCAATTAACAAATGTTTTCCATTTTTTAAAAACAATTAAAGTTATCATTAAACCATTTAAAGGGTGGTATAGAGTAGGGGAGAGAGGTAAAGAAAGAGGGGAAAGGAGGTAGAGGTAGAGAGAAAGGATACAGAGAGACAGAAAATAAAGAGTAGATTTACAGGGAACTATGAATGACTGAATGATTGGGGAAGAATTTACATAGGTGAAATCAGAGAGATTTTGCAAGATGACTAGTCTAGGAGAGGAGAAATAGCAAAAACCCAGAAGCTTCCTTCAGTTTGTCTCCCAAGAACAAGAACTCTCTCACCATTCCTGGCACAGTGTCTTGTGTTTTCTTGGTGAGAAGGAGTTGCTTCATACTTTCTTGTGACTGTAAAAAGGGATCTCTTTGGGGAAAGAGCTTGCAAGGAGCAGAGAAGACTGACAGGAGGATGAGAAGCTAGACCAGAGCCATATTGTGAAGAAATACCAAGCTCAGAAGGTTATATTTATTTCAACTAGAAGTGGAGGAAATCTGGAGCCTTATGTAAATTGGACAAGGTAAGAATAGTTCAGAGCACATTTCATGAGTATTCCATGGTGATTGATCGACTCATAAGTGCCCCATAGGGACAAGACAAATAATCTATTGGCTTCTGATTGACAGCACTGCAACTTCAGCTTGTTTTCCTCTTCATTTACAGATATTTTCTATTGAATTTTTAGCACAGTGCTGCCTGCCTGCTAATTAACATAACAACCATTAAATATCACAGCAGTAAAACTTAGATCTGTATTAGGATTGCAGTATCTGTGTACATTTAGTGGGTATAGACTATCTTCCAAAAACCTTCAGGCCTCACTAAATCGCAAGTCTGACTTTAACATGGTATTTTGGGGATTGCTGTTTGGGGAATTGTCATCAGTAAGTTCAATGAAGGAAAAATACTCTCTACTTTGGTTACAGGCAACTCCACCCTAGTTAATATTTATGGAGTTTCATGGTTGAGAGTTTGGCTAGAAAAAGATACCAATTGAGTCATTTTAGTTTTTTTCCCAGTGGTCTTATAATATTAGTTTGCCTATGGATAACCTCTGCCAACTCAACCATTAATGTCCTATGACTTGTAGGCCTGCAAAATTTTCACATCAGAATGAATTAGAAGTTCAGAATGTCCAAGAGAATAATAGGTTTAAGAAATGTTGTAAAATATGATCCAGTGCTTTACATCTCATGAACTGTAGATGTATGAGGGCTGAAAGAATGACAAGATGACAAGTGTCACTAACTCACTCTTCTTACCTACTAAATTCAGTGAAATGAGTAAATAACAATGGAAGTATGGGATCACCAAAGAAAGGTTAATCCAAGGACATGCATGCATCAGTCTCCTGAAGAAGATGTCAACGAAACTGTCGAAATGAATAACATCTTCTCAGTCACAAAAAGATAAAAGAAATAATTGAACAAGACAAAGTAAGAATCTTACTCTATGAGCTACATGATGTGATAGATACAGGCTGTTTTCCTTTATTCTTTACTGTGTGTGAGTTTTGAAATTGTGTGTGTGTGTGTGTGTGTGTGTGTGTACATGTAGAGGTGAGAGAACCACCATGTGGGTCTTAGGAATTGAATTCAAGTTGTTAGTCTTGGCAACATGAGCTTCTACTTGAGACATCTTTGCAGCTCTCTTTACCATGTTCAATGAATATGATGTTTGATTTTTACATCTTGAATTGTCACAATAGACAATCACAAAATTTGTTTAACCCAGAATAAGTACTCTTCAACTTCTAATGATATTGTGAGGCTTGTTAAATTGAATGATAGGAAAAGCTATGGCAAAATGAAATACTTCCACTTTTTATGTTTTTCTCTTCATGTTATATTTTCATTTACTCTTTTAAATTATTCATTCTAAGCTGGAAAGATACCTGAGACCCAAGTTTGACCCAAGAACCCACAGAAAAGAATGAAGTCATTTAGGGTCCACTAGCAATATCAGCATTGAGCAGGTGCAAACAGGTGTGGTCATAAGCCATTGATGGGTAATAAACATTGCCCTGAGTCCCTCAGTTGGGTGGAGCCTGGAGCCTGGTATTAATCCCAGCACTGGAGAGACAGTAAGTAGTCTGGCAGTTGGATCGCTGTGAGTCAGAAACTGGCCTGGACTACATTGTGAGCAGCAGGATAGCCAGAGCTATTCAGTAAGACACTGTCTTAAAAATAAAAAGGTAGGAAAAGCCAAAAGAATGACAATTGAGGGTGTTCTATGGCTTACATATATATGAACACACGAGCATGTGTGTGAGTGTGTGTGTGTGTGTGTGTGTGTGTGTGTGTGTGTGCGTGTGTGTGTATGTGTGAGCACACACACAATATCAGCATGTTTAGAAAATGTCTAACATATCCCAGCCCTAAATATAACAGTGAGAAAGATGAATGTGTTAGTGAGGATATGCTGACCTTCAATTTCATTCCTCTGTCACAAGGTGGAACCAATTGCTCAGATGTGAGACTTCTAAAGGAAACTTTCATGTATTATCACAGTTTTAAAAGACATTAATACATAACTAAATGCTTTCCTAATAGGGAAAATGTACTTAGTTTCTTTGATTTCTTAATAACTATTCTCTCTTTAAGCTTCTAAAGCAGTACAAAAGTTGATGCATAAAATACAAGCAGAGTGATGGATCACAAATGCAATAATAAATCACAACTCTAATTTTCATATGGAAAACCAAGTATTTAAAATATCTGGAAATGCTTGAAGAAGAAAGAGAAGCAGCAGTAGAGAACCCCAACGATGAAAACTCGGTTAGTAGCACAGGGATGGTAACTATGTTCTGTGGAAGAAAATGAAAAGCTCATGAGCAAGCTGGTATAGAACAGACATAGTCCATGGCAGAGGCACCATAGGCAGACATGTGGACACTTTCTTTAGGAGAGTTGAGAATAGTGAGTCTGCCAGCATTACTGTTGCTACATCTTCCTATTCAGAAGACATCCCTATGAAAGGTATCCATCTCGAATTTGATTTCTCTGGTTGAACAAATATAGACATTTCCTTCTCTCCTATTCCCCTCTGCTCTGCTCCCAGAGCACTCCCAGCCAATTTTTGCACATTTCAGATGTTCTTAGAAGATCTTTTCAGTGAAATTCCAGCCCAAGACACATGACTGCTAAGCAGTTCTGGGTGTATTAAGAGGATTAATCTACACTAGGCTTTTTGAAAATGAAGTTAGAAATGTACTGATGGAATTGCTGAAGAAAATCGATAAAGTGCACAAGTACTTTGTGTTTCCCAGGAGCACCCTGTGGACTGCCTTGAGACTCCTGCATGATCAGTGTGCACCTGCATTGATTCTCTGAAGAGAGAGAGCGGATTTCATTCTGAAGAAGGGCCTTACAGGCAACACAGTCTCATACAATAAAGAATTGTGAATAGTAGCTGTCGTTTGGGCCTTACTGTTGCAAAGTGTTCCGAGGGTATCGTACTCTTCTAAGGATTCACAGACCACTCTCCATTGTGAGAAGACAGAGTTGGGGCTTATAAGAGTAGAATCAAAGTTGCTTCTGGATCCCATCATGTCATCAGTGCAGATATCACAGACGTTTTTCCCAGTTGCAAAATTCCAGTAAGGAAGGGAGAAAGAAGGCTCCTGCAGCATCTCCTAGATCACAGAAATCCATTAGTGGTCCCTGCTTCTGCTTACATTTTGTGTTTTGGCTTGCTTGGCCCTGGTGTCCTTTTTCCTTTAGCTCTCTACCGGCTAAGCAATCACTGAGTGTGTCAATAAGTTTGGAATTTAGTTGGGGGAGTCAAATGGGCAGTAGAAGCAATGAAACTCACTTCATGAAGAAATTTCTCCAAATAATTTGGAGGAAAACATAGTTTCATTATTGGCAGATAATTGTGTTTCTATTGGTTATATCACAATCCTTGATTTTTCTATCTCTTCCACTTTCTTTTTTTTAAAAAAAATTTATTTATTTTATGTCTGTGAGTACACTGTAGCTATACAGATGGTTGTGATCCATCATGTGGTTAACTCAGGACCTCTGCTCACGCTGGCCCTGCCGGCTCTGGCCCAAAGATTTATTTATTGTTATATGTAAGAACACTGTAGCTACAGTGTCTTCAGATACACCAGAAGAGGGTGACAGATTTCATTGCAGGTGGTTGTGAGCCACGATGTGGTTGCTGGGATTTGAACTCAGGACCTTCAGAAGAACAGTCAGTGCTCTTAACCGCTGAGCCATCTATCTCACCAGCCCTCTCTTCCACTTTCTTATTTTTAATTGAAACACCACGAATCTTAGCAGTGTGTGTGTGTGACCTCAATTTTGAAATGATTTGTAGAATGATAATTTCTTTTGGGTCTTGTTTGTAATGTGGTCTGAATGACTGCAGTTAGTTAGATTCTGGTTTGCTGACAGACTGCATGTTTTGTCTCACACAGACTCTATTTGTAAAGCACTAAAGGAGTTTTGTTTAGAGACCTACACTTCAATGCTGAGCTAGGAAGACAGGCATCTGCCTGAAGCTCAAAGACAAAATGCTAAGCAGAAGCAGAATGAATTCTGAGCCTATTGTTCTTAAGAACATTGACCTAGTTTCCACTTCGAAACCATCTCACATGTTATTGAAAATGCATGAGACCAAGGACACATTGCTTATATTATTAGATTCCTTAAAACACTGCTTCTCCCATTTGCCTTTCTTTTAGCTCTTGGGGAGTTACTTCCAGAGGGGGAGTTTTAGTGTGGAGCTGCTTTTACCTTCTGTGTCTTTCAAGCATCTGGTGATTCTGCTCTTTCATTGCAGCTCCCTCCTAGCAAGCATCTTATCCTGGGGTGTTTTGTGAAAGTCAGGAGCTGTTCAGGGTATCTCTAGTTACTGGTCTCCAGGGGTTTATATCACACATACAAAACCTGTTATTGTGCCTCACAAAAGTTAGTGACAACTTCCAAGCTCATTGTGAATCAAGAGCAACCGTGGTTGGGCAGTGGCATTTGGGCACACTCATATGGATGATGCCTTGTACTCTGGGCTAAAATATGTAAGTCACTGAGGTGGAAGTTACCATGCAGAACTGCCACTTTTAGATACTTCCCACCTACCCTTTCATCTTGTTGAGCCATTGGGAAAACGTCTTGAGGGAATGAAGATCTAGAGTCAGTTACAGATGACAGATTCATCTACTCACAATCTATTAAATGTCTTTCCTGAAATCAGAGCTTTAAAATATGACGCCGAGAGGACTAGAGGGGCTGTTCAATCACCCTCACAGACTCCTGTCAACTCTCTGACTGCATTGGAGTGCATCACTCTGTCTCTGCTGCTCATTATTTTCCCTTGAATTGCTAGCATAGCAGCACAGCACTCAGTAAATTAACAAATAAGTCTGGAGAGGTAGGCTTGTGTGTGTGTGTGTGTGTGTGTGTGTGTGTGTGTGTTTAGGTAATTTTAATGAATTTTAAGACTTTAACTTTAGGATAGAGATTCATGGCAGTTGTTTTATATAAGAAACAAGCTTAGTTATTAGAGTTAATAACTGAGATCCAACAATAAATAATTTTAGGTGGGCAGTGGCGTCACATACCTTTACTTCCAGTACTTGGAAGGCAGAGGCAGGCAGATCTCTGAGTTTGAGGTCAGCTTTGTCTATAGAGCAAGTTCCAGGGGTCACATAGACAAATCCTAACTTGAAAAAAAACAAAACCAACCTACCAAATAAATAAATAAATAAATAATAAATAGATTGAACTGGGGATTAGACCTAGGGCCTTGTGCTTATTAGACAAGTGCTTTGTCATTGAGGTAAACTCACAAATTCTAAACAAATTCTAATGTTTTTGAATAACAACATTTTTCAATTTTACTTTCCTAAAAAGTAGTTTATTAGTGAAAAGGCAATAATTCGATACTTATGCTCCCAGATACATTAGTTTGCTTCGAGTAGATCTGCTTAAAACCAAAGCAAACCGACCAATCAAACAAACAAAAAACAAAAACCTTTGACATTACTGTGCTTCAGTTGAGGTCTACTTTATATTTTTCTTCAAAAATCTAGTTTTTTCTTGAAGATTCATGTCTAAAGATATGTCATTTTTAGGTTCTTTTAGAAAAAATGGTACATAAAAGGATGCACACGTATATACATGCATGCATATACATACATATACATATTAAACACACACACATACACAGACACTCACATACAGTGAAATGATTACTATCTCCAAGAAATTGAACACATCCATTATTTCTTTACAGTTATGTGATGCTTTTGAATGGGGTTTTCTATAAGCCCTAAAATGGTAGGGAGTATAGAAAATATAGTTCAGTAAAAATCCAACCAGTACCCCCAGAACTCCCAGGTACTAAACCACCAACCAAAGAGTACACATGGAGGGACCCATGGCTCCAGCTGCATATGTAGCAGAGGATGACCTTGTTGGACATCAAAGGGAGGAGAGGCCCTTGGTCCTGAGAAGACTTGATGCCCCATATAGGGGAATTCCAGGACAGGGAAGTGGGAGTGGGTGGGTTGGTGAGCAGGGGGAGGAGAATGGGGATGGGATAGGGTGTTTTCAGAGGGGAACCGAGGAAAGGGGATAACATTTGAAATGTAAGAAAAGAAAATATCTAATAATGATGATGATGATGATGATGATGATAATAATAATAAAAAAGAAAATGAAAGAATTTAAACTCTAGAACCATGAGCTGTTTTGATGGTTACACATGGATGGAAGGGTGAGATATGAAGGTATTCTACTCCCCGGGGGTTGGCAACGGCTGACATTCCCCAGAGGAAGAAGACCTGGACAGTGATGTTTTTCTTTTTTTGTTTTGTTTTGTTTTGTTTTGTTTGTTTGTTTGTTTCATAAGCTGTTTTGTTCAGTTATCAAACTATAAAAAATTCCAAATTTTTAACTCTTGCCTAAACAGGTCTCCATTTTTCTCTCATCATTAACATTACTTTCATTTTACTGCATAAAAGACCACAGTTGATAAATTATTGAATAAGCAGTGTAGGAAGGATCTGATATGAAAGTCTAGGGTACCCTGATAATGCTCATTCTTGTCATCCGGTACAATGCGAGTTACATGTCGGGGCCTAAAGAGCAAGAGTCAGCTTACCTGCATGTCTTTCTCCAGCTGCAGCAGATGGTATCTGTGCCACGTGAGGAAGGCCGGTCCTTCGTGAGAGAAGTCCACATCACCAAAGCTTTCCTGTCCTGCCCCAAGGAAGGTTTTTTTGACAGAATAATAGTGTGTCCAAACAAAGTAGTTGTAAATGGAAATGTTCTCAAATTGTAGTGTGTTGCCATCTGGTCCCAGTATGTCTTCTGACCTCCTTGTGGCAATGACAAATTGAGGGTGAGTTGTGCGCTTTGCCATATCCAAGGCCGCGATAAAGTGGCTCTTTTCTTCTGGACTTAAGTCGAGAAGGTTTCTCCTGACTTTAAGCATGACAAGATGAAGATATGAGAATTAGCACAATCATATTACAACATGCTATGCCGCCAGTATCCATTAATGGCCACATGTGTACCTGTTCAGATCTTTTGTACATTATTTAGCTGGTTATCATTTCCAAGATGCTTGGGACCAGATGTATTTTGGAGTTTGCACATTTTTGGAATATTTTCTTATACATTATACATTCTTATACATTGGCATTGGGTCCAAAGCTAAATGTAAAATCCATTTGTTTCATATACACCTCATTCCACACATAGCCTGAAGACAGTTTCAACCACAGTTTCATTATTTTCTGCTTAAAACAAAGATTAACAGCGTGGAGCTTTCCATTTGGAACAGCATGTCGGGGTTCAAAAATTTCAGAGTTTGAATAACATTGAAGTTTTGAATTTATAGATTTCCAATCTGTATATTATTAAAAGCACTCTTAATTAAATCTGTGTTTAGACTGATCTCTTTTCTCCCCCCCCCCTTTTTTTTTGAGACAGGATTTCTCTATAGCCCTGACTGTCCTGGAACTTACTTTGTAGACCAGACTGGCCTCGAACTCAGAAATCCTCCTGCCTCTGCCTCCCAAGTGCTGGGATTAAAGGCATGCACTACCACTGCCTGGCTTTTTCTTTCCCCTCTTTGTTGCAGTAATGTACTCTTGGATTTCTAAAAGCTTTCTTTACTATTACATGCAGATTTGTCATTTATTGTCAAATAAAAATTGTCATTTATTTCTGTGCATTATTGGCATTTTAAAAGAAAATTATACTTTGTTTTAAGGTTTTCAATACATGGTTTCTTTGTGTAGCTCTGGCTATCATGGAACTCACTCTGTAGGCCAGGCTGGCCTCAAACTCAGAGATCCTCCTGCCTCTCTCTCCTGAGTGCTGGGATTAAATGCTTGCATCATCACCACCAGTGAAATTTTCTACTTTGTAAACATCATAAATCTTAGAAAAATAAGGCAGACAAATGCAGCATAGTGGTTAAAACAGAATTTCTGTCTTTTGGCACATATTTTAGGCTTAATTTTCATGTTATGTGATATTTGGATAAACAGAACTCTTGCTTTACAAAGATATGAAGAGAACACACACACACACACACACACACACACACACGGCCAGGGCCGATGATAATAAAGTCTCAAAAGGTAGTCTGGAAACCCTTGGTCAGTGTCTGACACGTGGAAATCAAGCAACTGCTGTTGCTGTTACTGTTTAATACTGCGCATACCTGCTCATTCATCTAAAATGCTAGAACTCCATCACTACAGTGAGTCACCAGGGCTGCTTTGAGAGGTGAGACTGTTTTCTTTAGAGCTAGCTATATTTCAGTGGGAATGCTTTGTTTGCTAAAAGTCAGGATCCATGAGTTTGACCTTTCTGAATCTAATGTACAAGAGTTAGTATACAGACCTCTAGTCACAAAAATCAGTTCCAGACATATAGGAACTTTGTATTTTTGAAAGAAATATTGTGTGTGTGGAGAGGACATATGTGAAGACCAGAGGAGAGTGTCAGGTGTCTTCTATCACTTTGTACCTCATTTTCTTGAGACAGGGTCTCTCACAGAAGTTCATCACTTTTTCGTTAGACCTATTGTCTTTAAAACTTCAGAGATTCACCTGTCTTCCATCCTTAGTACAGAGTATACAGTCACAAGTGGCCACACCCAGTTTCCTACATGGGTGCTAGGAATCTGAAATCAGGTTTTCTTGCTGAGGCCACAAAGCTATCTCTCCAGACTTACGTTAATGCTATTAGTTAAAAGATGTGGGTTACAATCCCAAGCCTCTATACCAAACACATCTCTTTGACTTTATAAGCTTCAGTTTGCTCAACTGGGAAAAGTGGGCTGAGCTCTAGGATTTTAGGTGGCTCCTGACTTATATGATTCAGGATTCACTTAGCTTCCAGTGTAACTCAGTGAAACTGACTTACCCGCCTTTCCACTCACCTATGAGAATTTTCTGGTTGCATGCAGCTCCTCTCCACCCAGGACGGCAAGTCCCACAGTTGTGTCCTGAGAAATTACCATTGCACTGACATGTCCTGTTAAAGAACCTCAGAGGCCAGTTTTCTCGGTCATCTCTACCATCATGGGGATAATGGCGGCTGTGGGGTCGGGAGTCTGCAGTCACAGCCACACACCTGCCCCTTCCTGATGAAGAGCCACAGGAGTCAGTCCCCGGTCCAGAGGAAGGGAACAGGTCTGGGCAACATACCCCACTTCTCAGAGCCTCAATATTGGCACATTCTCGTGGAAACTGAGCCCAGCCCTGATGAAACAGCGTCAGGGAAAGGAATATAGAGGCTAGGGGGAGGACTTTGCAAGATTTCATTCTTCTAGAAGCAAGAGTGCAGAACACAGGTCTCGTATGCTGCTCTTTGCATGGAGAAGACAGGGGTACTCAGATGAAAATACAGCTGAAAAGAAAAAAAGGCAAAACAGAGCTGCAAAAGTTCTATTGCATACTCTTTCATCCTGCTCCTGAAATGGAATCTTTCATGTGAAAGAACATTTCTAAACAAAAGTAGAAACAATTATTCACCCTTAAATATCTGCAGGCATAATATCTAGATCATAGAATCCACTCTCCTGGTATTTGAGTTTTCTTACCTAAAATTTCTACCCGTAAGAATACTATTCTAGGGCTGGGGAGAAGGCTCAGTGGGAAACAGCATATACTGCTCTTGCAGAGGAACTGAGTTCAGTGCCATGTACCCACATCAGCTTGCTCCCAACTTCTTGTAATTGAAGCTCTAGGGAATCACCTCTGCCCTTTATGGGCACCTGCTCTTATGCACACATATCCATGTGCATACACATACCTAAGAAAATCAGTCTAGTTTAAAAAGACTTTTCTTAATTGTTATTTACCAAAAGCATCCACTAGCAAGTGACTACCATCATAATATTTAACCACAGATAAGAAAGGAGAATGGGAAACAGGTTTATAGCAAGCAAATCTTCTTCATCCTCATAGAGCTTTGACCACACTATACCCACCACGGAACTGCTCACCAGAACCATCAACTCCTGGAAGATTTCTCTGCTGATCTCCTTCTGAACTAGCATTGGAAGTCTGCTTTTCCCCTGGTGCCAGCTGTTAATTGCATGTGGTTTTCTGCCAGACAGTAAATCCCAAGCCAGATCACTTACACTGGGAGGAGCTGGTCCTCTCTTCAGCTCTCACTAATCCCTTCTCACACCAGTGAATTCTCCTGCCCTTTAACTACTAGGCAACACATGACTCCCTCCCCACTGGTTTCCTTGTGATGGTTAAAGTCGTAAGAAAAGGTCAGACACACTGATTTGGAAAATGTATTAGAGACACTGAAGAGCTTTTGTTTTCATTGTAATGATTTTATTTTTCTTTATCTGTATACCACAAAGGATGAAGCAAGATGAATTGCTTTCTTAGTCAAACAAAGGCCAGGGTAGCACTTGTGTTTTCTGTTAGCTTTTGGTTATCCTCTTTTAAAGAGATGGTTTCTCTCGGAAGTTGAAAATTCATACATATGTAGCCAACATTCAAATGTAAGCCTGAGTTTGGAATATATGATTACTCTACAAAGCTTGTCAGAATTTATGATGAGTGTTGGCTGGCCTTTTGATGCTAAGATAGAAGTATATAAAAACTATATAAAACAACCAAATGTGTGTTTAACAACCAAAAGGATAACTAGGGATATATCTATAATTAAGGCAGGAAAGAATAAGAGCATGTGCTTCTGCTTGTACTTACATATATATGTGTGCCAGCCCAGTTAGAACTGGGGTTGTATTAAACAGTGCTTGATATAAGATGCCTGACACCCTGAAGTCATTTGTCTCCTTTTCTTAGTTTTTAGCCAGTTATGCATACAACCTATTAATGTGTCCTCATACTAGGACATTCCTTTAGATACTTAAAGGAAAACCAGGACACTTCTGTTGGGGACTTATTCCATACACGGGGAAAAATTTAGTTTTGCTTCTGTATCTCTAGGCAAATTTAATCTCATGAATGGCCATTTCTGTATAAGTAGGCTCCAGTGACTAGATTTGCCCCCCACCCCCCCACTAACACTGTCTCAAAAGTGTACTTGGTTGCTACATATGAAATATTATAGCAAAATTTTATAGGTTTTGTGACAGTTTGACATATCATTCTAATAATATATAATAATATATTTACCCATTCTCCAGTTATTGGACTTTTGGGTTGTTTTTATGTATTTTTTTTTATCTTGTGAAAAATACCACTATAAATTGTCTTCAAATCTTTTCTGTTTCTCATATATATATATATATATATATATATATATACATATCTATATATATATATATATATATATATCCATGGTAAATATCTGTAGAGGGAATTGTTATCTTGAGGCTTGAGAATGTGCATAAAGTAATTCTAAATTACTTTCTAAAGTGTTTATACCATTTTCCATTTTTGTCAGCATTATTCAAGGGTAACATTTAGTACTATTAAACTTATTTGTCAGTTCTATATTGAATCATCTGCCCTTCTCCTCAGCTTTACTCTCTGTGGTTTCAATTCTTTATAGTCTGCTGGTCTGAAAACATTAAAGAGAAAATTCTAGATATAAGCAGTTCATAAGGTTTAAACTGTGTGCCATCTGTGTGAAATGATGAAAACTTATACCAACCATCTGGACTCACTTCATCATTGTTCTGCGTTTCCATGCCATCTCTGCTCTTGATCCTCTGTTATTAGCATGCTGCTCTGACCTCCATTTAGCTCCCGTTTTTGTGGTCCCCATCAAGTGACTTTAGATAAGACACCCAGAACAGAGTATAAAATGTAGATGAGGGTTATTTTGGAAGAACATGAGGCATTTTTAAGGGTGAGATGAACAATAGCCAGAGCTATCATTATGTAAACATACATGTTTAGATAGGTTAGGTTATACTTGTAAAGTTTACAGAAAACAGCTTCCTGCCAAATTGAATTAGTTCTTAAGGGAGAGATTAATGTAATATGGTGATGTTCATTCTCTCTCTCTCTCTCTCTCTCTCTCTCTCTCTCTCTCTCTCTCTCTCTCCTAATTTGGAAAGTCACATCCCTACCCAGGGGCTAGAGAAACAATTCAGATATCACTATTTTGACCAATAGTCAAAGACCTGGGTTTCAGCTCCTGGTTTTATAAGCTGCTGATTATGAAGAAGGCTCATTCTCAGTAACATTCCAGTCTGCTGAGACTTAACTAGCTATGGTCAAACAAGTTTTATGTATTTATCAGTGGCCTCATGCTATGTTCATAGCGGCTTTATTCATAGTAGCCAGAAATTGGAAACAACTTAAATGTCTCTCAACTGAAGAGTGGATAAAGAATATGTGGCACATATACACAATGGAATACTATTCAGCTATTAAAAGAAAAGATATCGTGGATTTTTCAGGCAAATGGATGGTACTTGAGAATATCATCCTGAGTTTGGTAACCCATCCGCAAAAGTCATGCATAGTGTGTATGTACTTATAAGTGGATATTAGCCACAAAACACAGGATACCCATGCTACACTCCACAGACCCAAAGAAGCTAAACAAGAAGGAAGGCACAAGAGAGGATGCTTGAATTTCACTTGGGGGAATAAAATAGTCATAAGAGGCAGATGGAGGGAGGGAACTGAGAGTGGCGAGATGGATATGTGGAATGCTGGGGAAGCTCAGGATCAGGTCTAGGAGAGGACGAGAGAGATGGCCAGATGGCCATGAGAATGAATGGAAATCTGCAACTGACTGGGTTTGGGAGGGGGGGCATCTCCAGGATGAGACAGAGACCTGGTATAAGGGCGGCACCCAAGAATCAATGGGGGAGTTGTCCTTAGCTGTGACTCACTACATTGGGGATACATAACCTTAAGAGGTCACCTCTTGTAGCCAGGCAGGAACCCTAGTCGAGTGATTGGGACTCCAATCTACCCAAAAAACTTTTGACCCAAAGTTTATCCTGTTTACAAGAACTGCAGGCACTGGGAATGGAGTAGAGACTGAGGGAATGGCTGAACAAAACCAAGCCCAATTTAAGATCCCTAACACTATTATTGATACTCTGTTATGCTTGAAGACAGGAACCTAACATGGCTGTCCTCTGAGAAACTCTACCCAGCCGATGACTCAGATAGGTACAGACACCACAGCCAAACAGTGGATGGAGCTTGGAGAGTCTTATGGAAGAATAGGAGGAAGGATTGCTGGCACTGAAGAAGATAAGAACTTCACAGGAAGATCAATAGAATCAACTAACCTGGACCCTTTGGGCTCATAGAGTCTGAACCACCAACCAAAGAACATACACGGGCTGGACCTAGACCTCCTCACACATATGTAGTAGATGTGCAGCTTGGTCTTCATGTGGGTCCCAAACAACTAGAGCTGGGGCTATTCAAAAACTGCTACCTGTTTATGAGATACGTTCTTCTAGCTTTGCTCTCTTATCTGGCCTCAGTAGGTGAGGATGCACCTACCCTTGAAGACACTTGATGTGCCAGTGTTGGGGAATACCCAGGGGCCCCCAACCCACACAGAGGAGAAGGGGATGGCAGATGGGGGAAAGGATTATGGGAGAGGGTGACTGGGAGGGGGGCAGTGTGCTGAATGTAAAGTGAATAAGTGAAAACAAACAAACAAATAAACAAACACATGACACACCCCTACCCAGGGGCCAGAGAGACAATTCAGATCTCACTGATTTGACTAATGGCCGAAGACCTGGAGTTTCAGCTCTTGTTATTTTAAGCTGCTGATTATGAAGGAATCTCATTCTCAGTAACACTCCAGCTTGATGATACTTGACTAGCTGGCATCAAACAAATTTTATGTATTTATTATTGGCCCCCTGGTGTAAGAGCAGTAAGGTTGGAAGCCTGGGTTCTCAGGCTTTACCTGTTTCTCTTAACAGAGAAGGTAAAAAGTTTAGATTTAGTAAGGATGGAACAAAAAGAACAAATAATGTGTTGACATTTCTAAGGCATAGAGTAAGAATGAGTAAGACAGTCCCCCACCTCACAACTTACAGAAAAGCTGGCCTGAGTCATGAGGTCAAAAGAGCAGGAGAGCTGTCCCTGCCCCTCACCTCCTGCAGAACTCTGGAGTGCCCTATACCTCATCTGGGTAGCACAGTATAGCTAACTCTGGTAGCAAAGGGTGCAGATGAGTCAGTCCTTAGGGTGTGAGGGAGGAAAAGCTAGTTCTGATGCTCCTCTGCTGTTGGATGGCATGGGCAATACTCTTCCCTCTTCATCCCTTTCTGCCTGCAGCAGACAGAAGAGCAGACTCTAAGGTCACCAGAGCAGGACAGCTGTTCCTAGATCTCATTAGCTCTAGCACTTGTGGGAGTGGGACCTGTACATCACCTGGGTAGCATAGTAGAGCTGACTCTGGTGACAGAGGGCAGGTGAGCTGGCCCTCACAGTGAGAGCATCAGAGAACTGACCCTAAGCTTGTCAGATGAAAGCTTTGAGTTAGCTATAGCTGGGGCAGTGCTTGAGAGCTCACCCTAGTGGTGTGGGCCCAGGAGAACTGACTGGCTGATCAACTCAGCTACCTCTCAGGTCCAGATTCAAGGCTTTGAGTTAACCCACCCCAGTATCTACCCCATCTATGATCTGTTGGAGCATGTAAAAGCACGGGTCCTGCAGATCCAAAGGAGCAGAATCTCCATGACACAGGGCAACAACAGGATTACCAGAAGCAGTCTCTATTAGGATCCAGTATAGACAGTATAGCAGAAGTCAAGAATCCTCAAAACAGACTAATGGCTCAATGCAATGGTCAATTTCAAATAAAGATGTCTGAACACGGGATATACTACATGACACACTGTGACCTACTACAGGATAAGATCTTCTTCTTCTTCCTC
Source organism: Tokudaia tokunoshimensis (assembly GCA_036184795.1). Classification (NCBI taxonomy): domain Eukaryota; kingdom Metazoa; phylum Chordata; class Mammalia; order Rodentia; family Muridae; genus Tokudaia; species Tokudaia tokunoshimensis. Next base: position 65,870,159 of record BTHU01000005.1, on the reverse strand, counting down.
CTCCTCCTCCTCCTCCTCCTCTTCTTCTTCCTCCTCTTCCTCCTCATCTCCTTCCTTTTCCTCCCCCCTCCTCCTCTTTATCCTTCTTCAATTCCATCTTATGTGTTCTCTTGTGTTGAGGTTGCAGGTTGGCTCTGAAGGAACAGAGAGATGAGTGTGGGATTGGAGTGCATTATATAAATTATACAAGGAATCAATAAAAAGTTAAAAATGACTAAGATTAAAATATAACAAAGTAAACACCAGAATTCTTTTTTATTGGATATTTTATTTATTTACATTTCAAATATTAACCCCTTCCCCGTTTTCCTCTCCTGCAACGAAACCCCTATCCCATCCCCTCCCCCTGCTTTTATGAGGGTGCTCCCCTACCCACCCACCCACTTCTGTCTTCCCGCCCTGGCATTCCCTTACACTGGGGAATTGAGTCGTCACAGGACCAAGGACCTCTCCTCCTATTGATGTCTGACAAGGCAATCCTCTGTTACATATGCGACTGGAGCCACTGGGTCACTCCCTGTGTACACTTTGGTTGGTGTTTTAGTCCCTGGGAGCTCGGGGGAGGGGGGGGTCTGTTTGGTTGATATTGTTGTTCTTCCTATAGGGTTGCAAACCCCTTCAGCTCCTTTAACCCCTTTTCTAACTCCTCCATTGGGAACCCCATTCTCTCTCTCTCTCTCTCTCTCTCTCTCTCTGAGTTATATGTGTGTGTGAACTTGTTCTTGTGGGTTCAAGTGTGTGTATGGAGCACAGAGATCAACATCAGATGCTGTCCCTTTGGTGCTAATCATCGATTTTAATGACAGGGCCTTTCACTAGTCTGAAGGCCACTGATTAGGGTAGGTTGACTGACCAGTGAGCCTCAAGAAACCATCTGTGTCATCTCTCTCTTCCCCAGCACCTGGACTACAAGTGTTACGTACTACTCTGGCTCTTTTATTTAGGTTTTGAGGATTAAACTCAAGTTCTCATGCTGTGGAGTACGAGCTTTACTTACTGAGACGTTGCAGACCATTAGCTTACATTTCTATATGGTTGAAATACAGGATGCGAAAGAATAAAATTGGTTTTTAAAATATGTTGAGGTAACTATGGATAACCGAATTGATTCTTTAGAGCACAAGCTCCCTGTCTCTCTCTCTGTCGCTTTTTTGTCTCTCTGCCTCTGAATAGATTATCTATATCTTCACTTCATCTAAGTAATGGCTATTGTTTTCAAAGTAATAGATCCTAAATTGAGTAAGAAAAATGAGTATAAGAGAGGCTTGAAAATAGGACTCTGTTAGGAAGGACATTTTTCTTATAATATTTACTAATGCCACCTTTTATGGTCTACGTTCAACAGTTTATTTCTATATTTTCAAGACAGGGTCTCACCATTTAATGCAGGCTGTTCCTGAACTCTGAATGTATACAAGGCTGGTCAGGAACTTACAGATACCTACCTGCCTCTGCCTTCTGAGTGCTGAAATAACAGGTGAGTGCTACCAAGCCCAGCTAGGTTCAACATCATAGTTAGGTGCATGCTAATTATAATCAATTTAGATCATATACATTATTCTGTATTGAACACTTACTGTAAACCTTAATTATGTCCCATTTTGTAAGGGTCTAGGTTGAATACTTCAGGTGTAAATGTTTATGAAACATGCTGAGGTTTTTCTTCAAGTTTTGGGTGTTCAGCTTAAAAATACTAGTGGATTCTCATATTCACCAACCAAAATCTCAGGGCTTCATACCCATTGAAAGCTGAATTAATTGTGAAAAATGTTGGATATAAAATGACATTTAGATAGTTTTTTTTATCAATGGTCTTGACTTTTTAAAAGTATTATTTTTTGTCAGATCCCACTAGATGGTAGTTTCTAACTCTTGAGTAAAAGTAGTATGATGAACACATGTGCAGTGAGATTACTTTGCCTGTGTCTCTCAGCATGCATGTCACTTGTGTGGAATGTCTGTATATGTGTCTTATTTTTGAAAACTCTAATTGAATTCATAGAATATTTTTCAAATTAGTATATGTTAGCATTAGGTGAAAGAGTATGAAACACACAGGTTAACACTCTGAATTATTATTGCATCTCTTTCTAGAGTTCTAAAATCAATCCTAGGGGAGAAAATACTCATCTTTAAAACAAATAATTAAAAGCCCATATGCTTTCCTCCTGTGTACTCACCTGTGAGTATGCATATATATACATATATGTGTGTGTGTGTGTGTGCATGTGTGATACGATATTAAAAGACAAAAAGACTGCCACTATTGTCCTCACACAATTTTGTCTAATTTCCACAGTCTTCCCAAGACTGCTACTGGATTCTACATTCAGCACTATAAAATAATCCTGAATGGAAAGAGGGCCATACTTATTATAAAAGACACCATACTGACTCAGTGAACAAGAGCCCTTTAGTTGGGTGAGTCTCATTTCCTCATATGTAGAATGAGTGCAACAGATATATATTGTTAGGACAAATAAAGCTTAAGTAAAAGTAAGTATTAGGGTAAATATGGAACTGCACTTAGATGAATCAAAGATAGGTATCTTCTTTTTTAAAGAAGTGCTTTATTTATTTATGTTATGTATATGAGTACACTGTAGATATACAGATGGTTGTGAGCTAAATTGTGGTTGCTGGGAATTGAACTCAAGACCTCTGCTTGCTCTGACCCAAAGATTTATTTATTATTATACATAAGTACACTGTAGCTGTCTTTAGACACACCAGAAGAGGGCATCTCATTACGGATGGTTGTGAGCCACAGTGTGGTTGCGGGGATTTGAACTCAGGATCTTCGGAAGAACAGTCAGTGCTTTTAACCACTGAGCCACTTCTCCAGTCCAAAGATAGGTATCTTGAAGTGAATGGAAAATACTGAAACTAAAGTAGATTCATGACTGTCTTAGACTGAAATGCATTAACACAATGTTTTGCTTATCACTGATGTCCGGATACCAAAGCAAGTAAAAATTTTGCATCAGCCTGCTCTACAAAGAGTGAAATCTTGCAAATGGACACACAGTTCACGAGCTTACAGGTGTCATCTATGCAGGACGCTGGTGCTGAGAATATGAAGGAAAAATATACACATTGTTCCCACTTTGCCTAAACCTGTGGAGAGGTTAAAATATCATTAGCTATTATAGTGTATGTCAGATACGATGGTAAAATTCATGTCAGATATCCCATGACTCATTGGAGGGAATCATTTGTAGGATTCCTTCAGTAATTATTAAGTTGTGTTATTTTGCTCTAGGCTGTTTCCCTTGGCTATGTATAATGCAGCAGGAACCAGGTAACACATTCACAGTAATGAGCCATCTCTTAACAGTTAATAGTAAAGAAAAAATACTAATGCTGAGATAGATCAATTGTCTCATAATGCACTCCTATCAGAGAAATAAATTAGAATTAACAGGAAATAAACAAGGCAAGAGAACTTAGTAGAATGAAGACCCACACAACTCAGAAATGATCACATTTGGTAGCCCCACAGTTGCTCCCATTGGTGTGTGAGTCTTGTAGCTGTAGTTATCTTCAGATTGTAGTTCAGAAAAAATGAGACTGAGTAGTTTTTCTAATTTTTGAAGTTTTATTGTTGTTGTTTCTAAATCAAATACCTAAATAACAGAGAAGAGAAATTTGGCTTAACTGAAGATACAGAACCTATTTGAATCAAGTGTATTTTTTTTTCTGAGAAATTTGTTCATGAATATTAATGTTTTGTTACTATTTGTGGCAAGTATAGCAAGTCAATAAATTATCCAGTTAGATGGCATGATATATTAGTAAATTCTCTCGTTAGCTGAACTAAGCTTTGTTTACTGTCTGCAACATTGTGGGTGTGAAGGAAATCGGAAGGTATTCGTTAGGCCAGTCATGTGTTTTTACCTCCAGGAGAAGCTTAAAAGCAGGGAACACTAGGCAGTGTATTCAATGAGGCCTGTGATTCGTGTCTGGCAGAGACCCAGTCAAACACAAGTTTGATTTAGGAGAGAATGTTTTGCAGAGTTTTGGTAATGAGGTTTCTAATAAACTGTGCTGTTAGGTTTTTAGATGAACCTTCGAATCTGAACAGTAAATTCCAAATTCTGGCAAGGGATCAGCTAGCAAGAATTTGATTTCTGTTCACTGGAATTGCCTCTTGCTAAAATAAGATAAAATAATGTAAAATGCTTATTGTGTTGAATATCTCATATTCTCTTTTGCTGAGCGAATTACCATGTACAATTTCACTATTGAATAATCTGTGGATACCTGTGTGAGTTATCAAAGCAAGCAAAGATATTCAGTTTGGAGTATCTATACATTGGTGTGGGATTGAGTATTCGTACATTTTAAGTACCCTGCTCACCTCCAGTATGAATGCAGTGTGGTGCTAGTGAAGAACAGTTTCAGTACTTCCACTATTCTAAAGTTAAAAAAATAAAATTAAATTAAATTAAAAAAAAAGGCATAAGACAAAGCCAAATGCCATAAATATGATAGATCTCTCTATATAGAGACTTTTGGCTATCTCTGTCTACTCTCTCTATCATCTGTAGCATCTATGTCTATACCTATATCATCTATATTTATATCATTTATATAGATAGATAGGTGAAGAGAGAAGCTGTGGTACAGCTTCTTTAACTGTTGAGTCTCCACACCTATCTCAATTTTCTTAAATGAATGTTGAGGTTGTACAAAGCTTGGCAACAGTAATAGCAATTCTAAGTATGTGATGAATACAAATTAATCCTCAATCAAACAAACATGTAATAGATCAGTGGGTTTCTAGCAGTGGTTACCATATTATATCATGAAACTAGCTGTACTATAGCCTTCTTTCTAGACAGACCACATGCATAACCTATGGCCAGTGCTGACCATGAAAGAACATAGCCTGAATCCTAGCAACTCAGATTCATGATTACTCTGTGCTATGATTTGTAAGGTATTTTTTTTACTGTATATGCAAAGTTCTTCAGTTTTGTGAAAACATAATGATTTAATTAGAGAAAACGAATACTCTCAGTGTTTTTCTACTATTAATCTTGAACTTGTATCAAATTAGTGTATCTTTGGTTTGCGAGTACTTGATTTTAAACATTGCTGTTTGAGTTGATGACCTGCGTTTTATTAAAAACATCCTGGGTAGGGAATGTATCAGTGGTTAAGAAGTAGTAATGCAGTAAGAGGGGAATCATTTGAAATGTAAATAAAGAATATACCTAATAAAAAAATTTAAAAAAAAAAAAAAAAGAACAGTTTCAGTACTTCCACTATTCTAAAGATTCTCTCTCTCTCTTTCTCTCTCTGAAAGATATTTTTTGATGCCAACCTGATCTACTGTGCTTGTTCCATGACAGCCAGAAACCTTGTCTCAAAACAAAATAAAACAAAACAAATCAAAAGGATTTATTTTTGTAAAAAAATAAATCACATGCACCTGTGTGTGTGTGTGTGTGTGTGTGTGTGTGTGTGTGTGTGCTTGCTCGTGTGTGTACACACACTTAAGTGCAGGCTCCCTTGAGAGCCATAAGTATGGGAGCTCCTGAACCTGGAGTTACAGACAGTTGTGAGCTGCCTGACTTGGGTCTTGGGAAACAAACATGTCATCTGAAAGGGCCTGCCCTTATGTGCATATGTATTAATTATGAAGCTCATTTCCTAGAGGTAGCACGACATAAAGGACATAAAGACAAGGAGAAGATGTGCCGTTCTTCTCTGGCATGGGCGAGGTGAAGTTGGAAACTTAGTAGTGAGAATTCTGTGTTCTCATTTTTCAACATGGTACTGTATGTGAAACGAAAGAATGGTAAACCTATGTTTTTTTTCTTTTCTTCCCCCCTTTAAACTGTAATATGCTGTCTATTAATTTAAACAAACTATTTATTCCTTGAAAATTTTATGTGTGTCCAACATAGCTTGACCGTGTGGTCAAGCTTCTTCTCACTCCCTTCAACTTCCTTCAGGATCCTCCGCATCACGTCTCCCTACAATGTCATGTTCTCCCATCACACTTTCTAATTAAGTTATTATATTTTTAACTCAATATCTCCCATTAATGATGCCCTTGTTCATGTGGATGAGAGGGCCATTCATTTGGGTCCAGGAAACCTATCAGTGGCTACATTCCTAAAGAAAGGTGGCTTTTCCTTCCATACATCTGCCAATAGTTCATCAGCTAAGGTTGAGGCTAGATGTCCATCAACAGACAAATCAGCTATGAAAATCTGGTAGTACACACAACTTGATACTACTTATACTGTTCACAAAGATTACAGGTAGATGGATGGAACTGCGTAAGGTGAGAGGGAAATTTAATCTTGGAGGCCTGAGAACAGTACTACTTCTGTCAAGAGCAGATTTCTATTTCCTGAATGCATGAGGGTGATGGGTACTAGGGTTGTCGTCAAGGAGAAGGTAGCAAATGACAACAATCACGTCACAATAATGATCTTTATCAAGAAGCATCACATCAGGAGTGACGTCCTCAGCAAGCCCTGGGCAAACAGAAGATAATGGAAAGAAAGTCAGCTCAGGCTTTTTCCAAGTCTACAATTTTTATGAATCTTCTATGAGGCACTGTTATCTCTTAGTAATAGCTGCTTTGCCAGGAAACACAGAGACTGAGAGCAGATTCTAGAACTGGAAAAATAATCACACTTCTAATTTAGTAATATATCAGATTTTTATTTAAAAATAATTGACCAGTGAAAGGCTTATGAAAGATTGTAGGTGTACCATTAGGAATGTCAGAAAGATTGCTTTTTGTCCCTGCATTTCTTGTAGACAGGACAAATATTGGATCAAAAGTTTTGTGGATGGGTTGGTGTTCTTATTTTTCCACTGGAGTTCCTGCCTGGCTACAAGAGGTGACCTCTTCAGGATATCATATCCCCACTGTTATACTTCTCAGCTAAGGTCACACACATTGACTCCTGGGAGCCTCCCTACCCCAGGTCTTTGCCAGTTTCTCCAGATGCCTCCATCCCCACCTCTAACAACTGAAGATTTATATTCATTCTCTTGGCCTTCTGGTCCTTGCCCTGTCTCTCTCCATACCTGATCCTGACTCCCCCCATTCCCCTCCCTATACCCTCTCATACCCAGTTCCCTCCCTCCATCTACATCCTATGACCAGGATGGGTGGCAGGAATCAGGATGTACAATAAATAGATAAATATATAGATAAATAAATAAATGGAGAAAAGAATAATACAGTGAAGATACTATTATAAGCATAGAAATGGGGAAATAAAAGGGGGCAAAAATAAATAATTGGAAAATGATGGAGGAAAATATCCACCCAGAAATGTCAGAGTTTTCTGTTAACAATTCTGTAGAATTGTAGTAAAATAGCTACTACGTGAAGCTAAATTATGAAAGCTGAAGGAAACATCTGGAATATTGGATTAGAACTCTTCTTTGCTGCCTATGCTGGGCATAATTAGTAAAACTTTTAAGGTGGACACCAGTGAAAACTCCACTCACTTGCAAGAGATTGAAAATAATCCTCAGAACAAACCGTCAGCTTTGGATAAAATAAGAAAAACACTGCAGTAGAGACATGTCATACCAGGACAACTCCTATTGAAGGTGAAACAGGACACAAAGAAGTAGGAGTGAGGACTTCCCCAGAGGGAAATTCACAGCCGATTAGAGCATGTTGGCACTCTCAAAAAACTTTTGCTTTTATTATAAAGTGACCTGTTATATTTGCTTATTTATATCTTTCAAAAACTTGGGAATTACTGTTTTTAGTTTTTATATTTGCCATTTTTGATATCAATAATTAATTGTTGTCTAAGTTGTTCACAGCCAGGCATTCCTAACTATTCATTAAGAATATTAAAAAAACCTCTGTGGATATTAAAAAAAGGAAGATGACTCATAGTCTAAAAATAAAATATTGGGAGAAATATCTCAATGTTTTTGGTCAATAGTCACATTAACTCCTTGTTCACTATGGTTCAGAAAACTAATAAAGATTTGTGAAGTGTGTATGTCAAAAATAAGCAACCTGAGAGTGCACTCCGCCATCTTTGCTCCAGTGGCCAGGAAGTTGGGACTGCCAGGCTCGGAGACAGACAGGCATAATATCGCTTGGGTCTCAGGCAGCTTGTGTGTACGTGGCTCCCAAGAGCTGGGCAGATCTGCAGTAACCAGCACGCCAGCTCTGCTGTGGGACTTCTGCCTGGCAGAGGGACCCTGCACTGGGCGGTAGCCTACCAGCTTCCCTTCCGCGACCTCTGTTCCCTTAGACTGCACTGAAGAGACAGGTACCCAGGTTCTCCCCAATATAACATCGCTTGGGACAAGGCCTGTTGGGGCTTCCGCCTGCTCCCAAGAACGGGACAGCGCTGTGGTTGTCTGGGTGCCAGATCTGCTGTAGGCCATCGCCTCTGCAGGGTGAACAGTGCCACCGAGAGAGTGCAGAGTGCACTCCGCCATCTTTGCTCCAGTGGCCGGGAAGTTGGGACTGCCAGGCTCTGAGACAGACAGGCATAATATCGCTTGGGTCTCGGGCAGCTTGTGTGTACGTGGCTCCCAAGAGATGGGCAGATCTGCAGTAACCAGCGTGCCAGCTCTGCTGTGGGACTTCTGCCTGGCAGAGGGACGCACCCTCCCCCCCCCACTCTAGAAGAGATCACACACCCCTGCACAGGGCAGGAGCCTACCAGCCTCCCTTTGGCGACCTCTGCTCCAGGAATCCACTACGCTGAGCCTTTGGATGTGCAAGGACTCCCCAATATAACATCACTTGGGGCAAGGCACATCAGGGCTCCAAAGTCACTCAGGAGCAGGGCAGACCCCAGAAATCTGTGCCAGGGGAATCCTGGTAAACCGGGGGGGGGGGGGCAGAAATAGCTTTGCAGGCTCACAGGAGGTCCAACCAACAGCCAGTGACAGCAGGACCAACTATCATCAGAGGTAACCAGATGGCAAAAGGCAAACGCAGGAATGTTACTAACAGAAATCAAAGTAATATGGCACCATCCGAACCCAACTCTCCAACAGCAGCAAGTCCTGGATACCCCACCACACCAGAAAGACAAGATCTGGATTTAAAATCACTTCTCATGATGCTATTAGAGGATCACAAGAAGCACACAAATAAATCTAATAAAGAATTACAGGAGACCATGAATTAACGGTTAGAAGCCCTTACAAAGGAAACACAAAAATCTCTTAGTTAAATGCAGGAGAACATGGATCAAAAGATGGAGGCCCACAAGGAGACAACACAAAAATCGCTTAACGAGATGAATCAACGGGTAGATGCACTCACAAAGGAATCACAAAAATTGCATAAAGAAATGCAGAAGAATATGGGTCAACAGATGGATGCCCATAAGGAGGCAACACAAAAATTGCTTAAAGAAATGAATCAATGGATAGATGCCCTTACAAAGGAAACATGAGAACTGCTTAAAGAAATGCAGGAGACGATGGATCAACAGATGGATTCCCATGAGGAGGAAACACAAAAATCGCTCAGAGAAATGCAGGAGAACGTGGGTCAACAGGCAGAAATCCTGAAAGAGGTAATGCAAAAATACCTTAAAGACATACAGGAAAATACAAACAAACAAGTGAAGGATCTCAGCAAATCCATCCAGGAACTAAAAAAGGAAGTAGAAACAACTAAGAAATCACAAAAGGAGACAACTTTGGAGATAGAAAACCTTGGGAAGAAATCAGGAGTCATAGATGCAAGCATCAACAATAGAATACAAGAGATGGAAGAAAGAATCTCAGGTGCTGAAGATTCCATAGAAAGCATCGACTCAACAGTCAAAGAAAATGCAAAATGCAAAAAACGTGTAACCCGAAGCATCCAGGAAATCCAGGACACAATGAGAAGACCAAACCTAAGGATTATAGGTATAAATGAGAGTGAAGATTTGCAACTTAAAGGGCCAGTAAACATCTTCAACAAAATTATGGAGGAAAACTTCCCTAACCTAAAGAGAGAGATGCCGATGAACGTACAAGAAGCCTACAGAACTCCAAACAGACTGGACCAGAACAGAAATACCTCCCGTCACATAATAATCAGAACACCAAATGTTCTAAACAAAGAAAGAATACTAAAAGCAGTAAGAGAAAAGGGCCAAGTAACATACAAAGGAAGACCTATCCGAATCACATCAGATTTCTCACCAGAGACTATGAAAGCCAGAAGATCCTGGGCAGATCTCATGCAGACACTAAGAGAGCACAAATGCCAGCCTAGACTACTATACCCAGAAAAACTCTCAATCACCATAGATGGAGAGACCAAGATATTCCATGATAAAACCAAATTTTCACAATATCTTTCCACAAATCCAACCCTGCAACGGATAATAGGTGGAAACAGCCAATACAGGGAGAGAAACAACACCCTGGAAAAAATGAGAAAACAACCTTCTTGAATCAAACCCAAAAGTAGATAACCACTCAAACATAAAGATAGCATCAAGAACGACAGATGGCAATAATCACTATGCCTTAATCTCTCTTAATATCAATGGTCTCAATCCCCAATAAAAAGACATAGACTAGCAGACTGGATATGTAAACAGGACCCAGCATTTTGCTGCATGCAGGAAACGCACCTCAGTGTCAAAGACAAACACTACCTCAGAGTAAAAGGCTGGAAAACAATTTTACAAGCAAATGGCCCTAAGAAACGAGGTGGAGTAGCCATCCTAATATCAGATAAAATTGATTTTCAACCTAAAGTCATCAAAAAAGACACAGAAGGACACTACATACTGATCAAGGGAAAAATCCACCAACAAAAACTCTCAATTCTGAATATCTATGCTCCAAATGCAAGGGCACCCTCATTCGTAAAAGAAACTTTATTAAAGCTCAAAGCACACATCGCACCTCACACAATAATAGTGGGTGACTTCAACACCCTGCTCTCTGAAATGGATCGTTCAGGAAAGCAGAAACTAAACAGGGACACAGTGAATCTAATTGAAGCCTTGGACCAAATGGAACTAACAGATATATATAGAACATTTCATCCTAGAGCTAAAGAATACACCTTCTTCTCAGCACCTCATGGTACCTTCTCCAAAATTGACCATATAATTGGTCACAAATCAGACCTCAACAGATATAAGAAGTTCGAACTAATCCTATGCCTCCTATCAGATCACTATGGAATAAGGGTGGTCTTCAATGGCAACAAAAACAAAAGAAAACCCACGTACACATGGAGGCTGTACAATGCTCTACTCAATGATAACTTGGTCAAGGTGGAAATAAAGAAAGAAATCAAAGACTTTTTGAAAGTTAATGAAAATGAAGGCACAACATATCCCAATTTATGGGACACAATGAAAGCAGTGCTAAGAGGAAAATTCATAGCCCTGAGTGCTGCCAAAAAGAAACGGGAGACAGCATACACTAACAGCTTAATGGCACAACTGAAAGCCCTGGAACAAAAAGAAGCAAATACACCAAAGAGGAGTAGAAGGCAGGAAATCATCAAACTCAGGGCTGAAATCAATCAAGTAGAAACAAATAAAACCATACAAAGAATCAACAAAACGAGGAGTTGGTTCTTTGAGAAAATCAACAAGATAGATAAGCCCTTAGCCAGACTAACCAGAGGGCACAGAGATAGTATCCAAATTAATAAAATCAGAAACGAAAAGGGAGAGATAACAACAGAAACTGAGGAAATTAAAAAAAATCATCAGATCCTACTACAAAAACCTGTATTCAACACAACTAGAAAATCTTGAGGAAATGGACAATTTCCTTGACAGATACCAAATACCAAAATTAAGTCAGGATCAAATAGACCATCTAAACCATCCTATAACCCCTGAAGAAATAGAAGTTGTCATTGGAAGTCTTCCAACCAAAAAAAGCACATGTCCAGATGGTTTTAGTGCAGAATTCTATCAGACCTTCAAAGAAGACCTAACACCAATACTCTTCAAACTGTTCCACAAAATAGAAACAGAAGGAACACTACCCAACTCGTTCTATGAAGCCACAATTACACTAATACCAAAAGCACACAAAGATCCGACAAAGAAAGAGAATCTCAGGCCAATCTCTCTTATGAATATCGATGCAAAAATACTCAATAAAATTCTTGCCAACCGAATCCAAGAACACATCAAAACGATCATTCACCACGATCAAGTAGGCTTCATCCCAGGGATGCAGGGATGGTTCAATATAAGGAAATCCATCAATGTAATCCACTACATAAACAATCTCAAAGAAAAAAACCACATGGTCATCTCATTAGATGCTGAGAAAGCATTTGACAAAATTCAGCATCCTTTCATGTTAAAGGTCTTGGAAAGGTCAGGAATTCAAGGCCCATATCTAAATAGAGTAAAAGCAATTTACAGCAAACCGGTAGCCAGCATCAATCTAAATGGAGAGAAACTTGAAGCAATCCCACTAAAATCAGGGACTAGACAAGGCTGCCCTCTCTCTCCATATCTTTTCAATATAGTACTTGAAGTTCTAGCTAGAGCAATTAGACAACAAAAAGAGGTCAAAGGGATACAAATTGGAAAGGAAGAAGTCAAACTATCACTATTTGCAGACGATATGATAGTATACTTAAGCGACCCAAAGAACTCCACCAGAGAACTCCTACAGCTGATAAACGACTTCAGCAAAGTGGCCGGATATAAAATCAACTCAAGCAAGTCAGTAGCCTTCCTATACTCAAAGGATAAGCAGGCTGAGAAAGAAGTTATAGAAATGATACCCTTCACGATAGCCACAAACCATATAAAGTATCTTGGCGTGACTCTAACCAAACAAGTGAAAGATCTATATGACAAGAACTTCAAGTCTCTGAAGAAAGAAATTGAAGAAGACCTCAGAAGATGGAAAAATCTGACATGCTCATGGATTGGCAGGATTAATATAGTAAAAATGAGCATCTTACCAAAAGTAATATACAGATTCAATGCAATCCCCATCAAAATCCCAACTCAATTCTTCATAGAGTTAGAAAGAGCAATTCAAAAATTCATCTGGAATAACAGAAAATCCAGAATAGCTAAAACTATTCTCAAGAGTAAAGAACCTCTGGGGAATCAGTATCCCAGACTCAAGCTGTACTACAGAGCAATAGTGTTAAAAACCGCATGGTATTGGTACAGTGACAGGCATTTAGATCAATGGAACAGAATTGAAGACCCAGAAATGAATCCACACTCCTATGGTCACTTGATCTTTGACAAAGGAGCTAAAACCATCCAGTGGTAAAAAGATAGCCTTTTCAACAAATGGTGCTGGCTCAACTGGAGGTCAACATGCAGAAGAATGCAAATTGACCCATTCTTATCTCCTTGCACTAAGCTCAATTCCAAGTGGATCAAGGATCTCCACATAAAACCAGACACACTGAAACTAATAGAAAGGAAACTAGGGAAGAACCTTGAACATATGGGCACAGGAGAGAATTTCCTGAACAGAACTCCAATAGCTTATGCTCTAAGATCAAGAATAGACAAATGGGACCTCATTAAATTACAAAGTTTTTGCAAGGCAAAAGACACTGTCAAAAAGACGAAGCGGCAACCAACTAACTAGGAAATGATCTTTACCAACCTTACATCCGACAGAGGGCTAATATCCAATATATACAAAGAACTCAAGAAGTTAAACTCCAGAGAGGCAAGTAACCCTATTAAAAATGGGGTATAGAGCTAAACAAAGAGTTCTCACCTGAATAATATCTAATGGTTGAGAAGCACCTAAAGAGATGTTCATCATCCTTAGTCATTAGGGAAATGCAAATCAAAACAACCCTGAGATTCCATCTCACACCAGTTGTGATGGCTAAGATCAAAAACACAGGAGACAGCAGTTGTTGGTGAGGATGTGGAGAAAGAGGAACACTCCTCCACTGCTGGTGGAATTGCAAGCTGGTACAACCACTCTGGAAAGCAGTCTGGCGGTTCCTCAGAAAACTGGGCATGACACTCCCAGAGGATCCGGCTATACCACTCCTGGGCATATACCCAGAGGCTTTACCTGCATGCAATAAGGACACATGCTCCACTATGTTCAGAGCAGCCTTATTTATAATAGCCAGAAGCTGGAAAGAACCCAGATGTCCCTCAGCGGAGGAATGGATTCAGAAGATGTGGTATATTTACACAATGGAATACTACTCTGCAATTAAAAACAATGAATTCACGAAATTCCTAGGCAAATGATCAGAACTTGAAAATATCATCCTTAGTGAGGTAACCCAATCACAAAAGAACACACATGGTATGCAGTCACTGATAATGGGATATTAACCCAGAATCTCGGAATACCCTAGACAGAATTCGCATATCAATAGATTTCTTAGAAGATGGAAGGAGAGACCCCTGGTCCTGGAAAGACTGGATGTAGGGGAACGCCAGGACAGAGAAATGAGAGGGGGTTTAGTGGAGAAAAAGGGAGGGAAGGGGGCTTATGGGACTTTCGGGGAGGGAGGAAACCGGAAAGGGGAAATGATTTGGAATGTAAATAAAAAAAACCTTAGAAAATAATTAAAAGAGAAAGAAAATAAAGGTGTTAATGAGCACACACACACAAAAAAAAGCAACCTTCAGTTCAGCATGTGTTTCCGTCCCTTTTCCAGTCCCATTCTCATGAGGTTGTAACTGGTTGTGGATTGGTTAGTGCATAACTTTAAATGAACATGCTAACTATGGGAGGGTACTTAAAATAGAGTTATAATAGAATATTATAGATGTATAAAATAGAGTTTAAAATAGAAGATTATAAAGCCTGTTGAATCAATGTGTATGGAACCAAAAAACTGCTGGAAGTGTACTTTAAATGATAAGCTACAGTAATATGTTAACAAGCTCAGAAGGACAGAAAAATCTTTTCCTACAAACGATTTTTCCTATGTTCTGCTCTAGAGTTCTTTTAGCTAGTGGTTCTTCTTTATCACCATTATCATCATCATCATCAATTTTGAACATATTGAAATAAACTGTTAGGTTATTGTCTTATGCAGCATTAAAAGTGACTTAGTAAAATAGAATATTATATTCTTTCTGAGATACTCGGTGATTTTCTTCTAACATACACATAGCAAACAAAATAGTAACATGATGAGAGAGAAGATTACACTCTGGCATCAATCAGGAGGAAATTTGAATGTAGAGAGAATGAAGCTTCATTTTGATAGATAAGAACAGTTGGCACCTATGAAATGGTTGATGCTCACATTTCATAAAAAGTATCATATGAAACTGCTGTATCATCACCTTCTAAATCTTTGAATAGAAATTATTAAATACTTCCATCATCAGAGCTTGCAATTTTTAAATATGATACACAAGATACTAATAAATTAAGAATCTTATCTTAAAATCTCTTGAAACTATAAAACATTTTTTATATAGCTAGAAAATTTCTTCTAAAATCAGATTCCCAAAATAAATGTTACAAACACAGAGCAAGCAAGATAAACAAAAAAGGACAATTAGTCTCACTATAGTTCCATTTCCTAGAAAAGCAAAGTTAGTCTAGGAAATTAAGAGAAGACTGTAATTTGCTTATTATCTACTGTGATTTTTGTAAGAAAGTTTGCAATTGATTTTTTTCAAGCATGTGGTCTTAATTATGTCTTTTTAAATTGTTGCAGATTTCCTATGCTTTTCTAAAACTAATGTAAAAGTATTGGCTGTGATAGTCATAAGAGAGTCTTGGGAATTATAAAGAAGACAATTTGAGTTTAATAGGTTTAGCAGAGAAATACTTTAATGAGACCACGAGCCCCAAGTCACAGAAGGTAAATGAAGGCAAGAAAAAAGCTAGTGACATCCTGGAAGAGAGTTCCTTACCCAGATGGAGTTAAGACTGGCATGCAGTGTGTAGCACCCATTACTGATTGTACTGTGGCCAATACTGTAGGCAAGACTTGTGGTAGTCACCCATTAGACTGTTCTACCTCCTCCCAGCCATTTGCTCTATTATGAGTTTTCTTTACTGCCTGGTGAGCATTGACTGTACTGCTTCTAGACTGCCATACTTACTAGCATGTTTTTCTCCTTTTCTTCCCTTTCTTTTTTTCCTTCCTTCCTTTCTTCCTTCCCTCCCTCTTTTACCTCTCTCTCTCTCTCTCTCTCTCTCTCTCTCTCTCTCTCTCTCTCTCTCTCTCGTTACTTACAGGAGAATGAGATGATATTGGGTAACCATGTTATCAAAAGGTCCCAACCTATATTAACTAGTCTTATTGCTATTAGAATAGCCATAGGGAGCTAGGGAGAAGACTCATCTACCAAAGTACATGCTAAAAAGCAACAACTGTGATGAGAGTTTGGATCTCCAGAACCTATATATATGTTGGGTGGGTGTGGGAGCCCCCTTGTCTTTCCAGTGTTCAAAGACAGAGACAGGAGGTCCCAGAGCAAGCAAGCTAGCTGAGTAGTCCTGTGGGAAAGCTCTGAGTTCAATAGAGAGATCCTGTCTTAGTTAAAAAGGGGAGTGGATGACTCCTGCAATCAATATTGCTCCCCCAGTGCACACATGTGGACTCATACGTACGAACACACACCCTTGCACACATACACAAGAAAAGAGAAGATAAATGATCAGCTGTATTTCTGTGTGCATTTCAGTACCAAGGCTATGGAACCACAGCAGTATTGCTTTGTGATGCAACTGAGCCTGTGATGCAATTGGGTCCTACTGAGCCCAGGAGAAACACCACAGATCTAAAACCAAAAAGATAACAGAGACAGCCCAAACTAAAGATGGTGCAAGGAATCATTTACATGGTTCTGTGAAGAAGACAGAAAAGTGATCAAAAGACACCTGAAAAGTATCATTATTTATAATCATTAGGGATAGGCAAATCAAAACTTTAAGAAGAGAGGACCTTCCACTCAGGATGACCACTGTCTACAAAATAGCAGACAACAAATAAGGATATGGACAAATTGGAACCCCATGCAATGTTGATTGGAATGTGAACTCTTTGGAAAGTATAGTTCTTTCAAAAGAATGAAATTATCATATAATTTATCACATAATTTCTCAAGAGAATTAGAAGCAGAGTTTTGAAGTGATTTTGGTACAATGTTTAGGGTTGTATTACTCATAATGTTTACAATGTGAGTGCTACCCAAATGTCAATTAGCAGATGAATAGACAACCAACACCTTATGTAAATATTGCAGTTGCAAAACCACAACTCTCACCTCAAATGTAACCAGACAATTTATTCTGGAGCCAATATGAGTGACCATATTGCCAGGTTATGTTATCGTTGCTTTTGTTTTGTTCTTTTAAATTTTTATTTTCAAAATTAGCTTATAGTATAATAGGTTTCCACATTGGAGAATTACACGCATTACATCCCAACCACAGTTTCCCCTCCTTCATCTCCTCCTAGTTCCTGTCTGTCACCTCGCCTCTCCCTACTCCCTATTCACTCCTCCTCCATTTCCCTTCAGAAAAGGCCAAGCATCCCAGGCCTATCAATGAACCATGGCATATCAAGTTAAACTATGCACCTCTACTCATATTTAAGTTGGTCAAGGCAACACATGAGGAGGAAAAGGGTTCCCTCAAGCAGATAGAAACATCAGAGAGAAAATCCTACTGTTAGGATTCCCACAAGAAGACCAAGCTATACAACCATAACATATATGTAGAGGGCCTAAGTCAGACCTATGTGGGCTGATTGTCATCTCAGTCTCTGTGAGTCCCTGTGAGTCTCAGTTGAATCTGTGGGTTTTCTTGTGGTGTCCTTGACTCTTTTGTCCTTTGTTCCCTCTTACGCTGGATTCCCTGAGGTCTCTGCATCTGTTCCTATCAGTTGTTGGATGAAACCTCTCTGATGACAATTATTCTAGCTCTTGTCTATGAGCATAGCAGAATATTGTTGGGAATCATTTCATTGACTTTTTCCTCCTGGTTGGGTTTGGTTCTGTCCTAGGTCTTTGGGCTATCCAGGCTCTGGTTCCTGGCTTTTTATGCAGTGTTAAGGGTGGGCTCCTGTCAAGGCATGGGTCTTGAGCTGGACTAATCACTGATTAGTCACTCCCACAACTCCTGTACCACCTTTACCTTAGCAGATTTTATAGGCAGAACACATTGTAGGTCAAAGATTTTGTGGATAGTTGGTGTTCCAAGTCCTTTACTGGCAGTTTTGCCTGGCTACAGGGCATGGCTAGAACAGGCTTTACATTCCCTATTACTAGGAGACTTAGGGTCACCTTGTTGATTCCTGGCAACTTCCATTGCACTAGGTTTCTACTTCATCCCAGAAATGCACCTCCAAATTCCAGTTATCTTACCTAGTACTGTCTCCCTCCATTCTCCCCACATCTGATTTCTCCTGTTCCTGTTTCTACCCAACCCCAATCCATCTACTCTTTATATGTTTACTGTATTTCATTAACAAACTTAAATTTGTCACAGGTGTACATGCACGGCAATAAACAGTACATATTGTGCTCTGCAGTATCTGAGGTTTGAGGGATCCACTAGGGACTGGAAGTATAGTATCTGCAGCTCTTAAGCTACTGCTATGCTAAACAGTCAAGATTCTCAAACAGAAAAAGAGTGGAGTTCCTTATGCTTCCTCCTTTGTGGGTTTATCTAAGCTCTTAGGGAGGGGATTTGATGGAGACCTCTTATTTAGGCCATGTATTTAAAGGTCTCTCACTTTCTACATAATGTCCAGTTATGCATTTCTGTATTTGTTCCTGCATACTATAGGAGGAAATATCTCTCATGATGACTGAACAAAGAACTGATCAAGGTATAGCAGAATATCATTAGTTGTCATTTCATCACTACATTTCTTTTTAAGACAGTAATAGTTTGTTTACCTTATGTCCCTGGGCTATCTGGTCTTTGGTTCTTTGTTCTCCAAGTAGTGTCATGTATGGGTTCCATCTTATGGAGTGGTCCTTAAGTCAAATCTAATTTGGTTGATTACTCCCACAAGCTTTGTACCACCATTATCTTAGTATATCTTTTAGGCAGGACACCAGCTTTATGTATAGGACTAGAGAGCAACTAACCATTGGCCACACAGCTGAAGAAAATAACTCTTCCTTCTCTAGCAGCTATTAAATAGCTGTAAATCCCCAGGGAGGTGCATGGCTTTATGAGCTCTTCCTTTCTCCATGACAGAAGAACGTTAATGAATGAAGTCTTGTATAGGCCTTGCAGAGATAATCAAAACTGGTGAGAGTTCAATAGTAGAATGACCTATGGAATGATGGTCATGTCTGTAAGATAGCATTCCAGAACACTGCCCCTTCCTCTGGCTCTTTCATTCTAATAAATTTCACATTCAATGCAACATAAAAAGAGAGAGAAAGAGAGAGAGAGAGAGACAGGGAGGAATGAAGGAAGGAGGAAAATAAGGAAGAGGATGAATAGAATGGAGTTGCTAGCGATGAGAAAGAGGGAAAACAAATAACAACTTTTGGTTTGTATACAGTTTCTGTTTTGTAGGACAGTAGGCTAGAAGGAATTCCGGAAATGGACAGTGGCTATGATTATACATAAAGATAAATGTACTTGATACTGTTGGACAGTATCTGAAAGCAATTAAGGCAATATACAGTTTATGTTATGGATATTTTGTCACATTGGGTTAAACACTGGTGTTTCATTCTTATTCTTCACAGAAGAAGGAATAATTGACCAAGCAGCAAAAAGAAATTGTGCATAAAGCTGAAATGTCAGGTTAGAATAGTAAAACTTTTGGATAAATGTGAATTTTGGATAAATGACAAGAAAATTTTAGTATAAATGTATTGCATACTAATATTCCACCCCCCACTTCAGATACCCAATTTATTCAGGAAGCGTGCATTCTGCTTGCTAATCCTAGAAATCCTAATATGGTTTTCAAGGTTCTCACTTTCTCAGACAAGGTTGGTATAAGCACATTATTTTTTGTGAACAAAAATGCAACTCTTTTTAGATGAAAAGAGAAAAGGTCATTGTTCATTATCTATCTGCATGTTTTCAAGTAAAGGACATGGACAACTTGATCTGCACCGAACTGGATACTCACTGAAATGCAAAGACCTGCCTGCCACCAGGCAACTTAAGGCAGCATGTGATGGGCAACTGCAGGCAAACAGTAGGGGGCCTTTACCTGGCAATAGTTGCCTCCATGTTAGACTTTTATCAATTTCTTGCACTGTTAAGGGTGTTGCATTATATCAATTTGTTTAAAAATTAGTATCCTGGCTTTATCTACTATAGACCTAGGTCTTCAAGGAGAAAGCTAATATTTTCTTTTTCCTTCTAAAAGTGAAGAAAGGTTTTTAACTTGTCATACTACCGGTCAGTTGACTTCTTAGTTGAATAGACGTTAGTAGCGCTGTAGGCTTTGCCTATTTTTCTCTTTTGTTGACTCCTAACACATGGTGTTTGAACGCATAATTAGAATGACGCAAGCTACAGTTCTTATGATTTGTCAGCTATGCCCTGCTTTATTTTTCATATGACTTTTTAGGTCAGATCTTTCTTCCAGAAGAGATAGTTTGCATTCCTTTCTTCGTTTTTATACTAACTCATGACTCCAGAATAATACCCATGTCCCCAGACTGAAATGCAGCTTTTTAGTGGTTAATTATCTCAATGTCTAGTCACACAATTATGTCTTTGTTGCAGAGACTGTAATTCCAGCTAACACATAGTAACATGTCAGTGGCTCCATCTAATACAGTGATGTACACAGACAACTGAAATGCACCCTCACTGTCAAGGAATCTGAATCAAAACCATAAATATTTATAATTCAAATATGGTGCTGTTCTCAGTAAACTTGCATTGTAGTTTAGGATCCAGGTAAGAGGAAAGGGAAGAAGGGAGAGATGAGGAGAGAGAGGGGGAAGAGAGAGAGAGAGAGAGAGAGAGAGAGAGAGAGAGAGAGAGAGAGAGAGAGAGAGAGAGAGAGAGAGAGAGAATGGAGCTGCTAATGCTGACAACAATGGATCACAAATAGAGCTGCAAATGCTGACAATAGATCACACCAAACACACAAATAAAATAGTCACAGCAGGTGATTGGAAGGAAAGTATCACAGAGGTCAAAAAGACACTAATATGCTCTCTGGAGCTTTTTATTTTGAATGAGGAGACAAAAATCATCAAGAATGGATAGTATTTAACATAAACCATATGCTGCATACTTAGAGAATATACCTTTATATGGATGTAGAATTCTGCCTCTATTCCTCAACTCTAACAGAAATTTCTCTTTTATTTTTCTATTACTACAGAGAAGATATACACTATCTTAGAAAGCTCTGCTCTCTGAGTATCCTAGTTTGCTTTTTTGTTGGTGTGACAAAATAAAGACCAAAAACAACTTGGGGGGAAAAGAATTTATTTAAGAGTAGGTTTCCAGATAATATGTCAATCATTTGAGTAAGCCAGGGCAGGAGTTCAAGGCTAGAACATGGAAGCAAGAACTGAAGCAAAAACCATAGAAGAACATTATTTATTGGCTTGCTCCCTGTGGTTTGCTCAACCTGTTTTCTTATATAACCCAGGACAGCCTGTTCACTGTGGGCTGTGCCACCTTACAACAAGTATTAATGAAGAAAATGTCCCACAGACTTGTCCAAATGCCAAACTGCTGGGGATATTTTCTCAATTGAGGTTCCCTCTTCCCAATCAAGGTGACTGTAGTTTTGTTTCAAGTTGACAAGAACTAACCAGGACACCTGGTTTTCCCCTGCAACTGTACTTATACAGCTACATATTGGGCTACTTATCTCTATACATACTAGAAACATCATTTAGCAGCTGAAGTGTTTTGATTTTAATTGATATACAAAGCAGAGTCCCAGAGTTCATCTCATCAAAGGCCTTTCTCAGGATAGTTCCTATTTTAACATTAATTAGTAACCACAGTCCTGGGTATCTCTCCACCCTGGTATATCAAATCTGTGTAGTGCTAGGCACATCCTCTCCCATTGAGGCCAGATAAGGCAGTCCAGCTAGAACATATCCAAGTTACAGGCAACAGCTTTTGAGTTACCCAACCACCCCTGCTCTAGTGTGTTTGGGACCCACATGAAGACCAAACTGCACATCTGCTATGTATGTGCAGGGAGACCTGGGTCTAGCTAGTGTATGTTCTTTGATAGGTGGTTCAGTCTCTGTGAGCCCTGAGAGTCCAGGTTAGTTGACTCTGTTGGTCTTGGGAAGAAGCTTTTAACACTAAACATCTTCATTATTTGAGCTATGACTGATGACTTAATTGCTTTCCTGGGTGGGAAGAATCTTTAAAATTCCAAGTTTAATAGCTTTTCCAAAGTGCTCATTTCTATATTGCAAATTTATCTTTCCCCCAAATGTAAAGAAATAATAATTTATTTAATATTGAAGTTTATGGTTAAACTTTTTGGAGTAAGATTTGCATAAGCTTGTGGGGAATATCCATTATAAACTACATATTAAAGTTTACATAATAAATTTTCAGTTGAGTCTAGACAGTAAAGAAGTTAGTCTATAACATTCACAATGGCAAACCTAAGGACTGTGTGTGCTGTTGCTGCTCAGTATGTGTGGTTTTTTTTTTTTTGTTTGTTTGTTTGTTTTTTTTTTTTTTTGTTCTTTTTTTTCGGACAAAGGCTTGTTTTATTTTATTTTATGTTTTTTTATTTTCTAAGTTTTTTATTTACATTCCAAATCATTTCCCCTTTCTCGTTTCCTCCCTCCCCGAAAGTCCCATAAGCCCCCTTCCCTCCCTCTGTTCCCCATTCAACCACCTCTCGCTTCTCTGTCCTGGCATTCCCCTACATCCAGTCTTTCCAGGACCAGGGGTCTCTCTTTCCATCTTCTTGGAAATCTATTGATATGCGGATTGTGTCTAGGGTATTCCGAGATTCAGGGTTAATATCCCCTTATCAGTGACTGCATACCATGTGTATTCTTTTGTGATTGGGTTACCTCACTAAGGATGATATTTTCCAGTTCTGACCATTTGCCTAGGAATTTCGTGAGTTCATTGTTTTTAATTGCAGAGTAGTATTCCATTGTGTAAATATACCACATCTTCTGAATCCATTCCTCCATTGAGGGACATCTGAGTTCTTTCCAGCTTCTGGCTATTATAAATAAGGCTGCTATGAACATAGTGGAGCATGTGTCCTTATTGCATGCAGGGGAAGCCTCTGGGTATATGCCCAGGAGTGGTATAGCCGGATCCTCCGGGAGTGTCATGCCCAGTTTTCTGAGGAACCACCAGATAGCTTTCCAGAGTGGTTGTACCAGCTTGCAATCCCACCACTCTTTCTCCACATCCTCACCAACAACTGCTGTCTCCTGAGTTTTTGATCTTAGCTATTCTGACTGGTGTGAGATGGAATCTCAGGGTTGTTTTGATTTGCATTTCTCTAATGACTAAGGATGATGAACATCTCTTTAGGTGCTTCTCAGCCATTAGATATTCTTCAGGTGAGAACTCTTTGTTTAGCTCTGTACCCCATTTTTTAATAGGGTTACTTGACTCT
Organism: Tokudaia tokunoshimensis; assembly: GCA_036184795.1. Lineage (NCBI taxonomy): Eukaryota > Metazoa > Chordata > Mammalia > Rodentia > Muridae > Tokudaia > Tokudaia tokunoshimensis. Next base: position 65,846,677 of record BTHU01000005.1, on the reverse strand, counting down.
CTGGAGTCTAACTTCTTGAGTTCTTTGTATATATTGGATATTAGCCCTCTGTTGGATGTAGGGTTGGTAAAGATCCTTTCCCAGTTAGTTGGTTGCCACTTTGTCTTTTTGACAGTGTCTTTTGCCTTGCAAAAACTTTGTAATTTAATGAGGTCCCATTTGTCAATTCTTGATTTTAGAGCATAACCTATTGGAGTTCTATTCAGGAAATTCTCCCCTGTGCTCATATGTTCAAGGTTCTTCCCTAGTTTCCTTTCTATTAGTTTCAGTGTGTCTGGTTTTATGTGGAGGTCCTTGATCCACTTGGAATTGAGCTTAGTGCAAGGAGATAAGAATGGGTCAATTTGCATTCTTCTGCATGTTGACCTCCAGTTGAGTCAGCACCATTTGTTGAAAAGGCTATCTTTTTACCACTGGATGGTTTTAGCTCCTTTGTCAAAGATCAAGTGACCATAGGAGTGTGGATTCATTTCTGGGTCTTCAATTCTGTTCCATTGATCTAAATGCCTGTCACTGTACCAATACCATGCAATTTTTAACACTATTGCTCTGTAGTACAGCTTGAGGTCCGGAATACTGATTCCCCCAGAAGTTTGTTTTATTTTAATGACTGACCCATGTGAGGCCACAGCCAGGCCACTATGTACAGACAGGAGGGAAGCTTTATTTCTTGGTCTCTTCCTCCTTGGACAGAGTTTTGGTGATCTCTTCCTTCTTGGCCTGGAGACTCTCCTCCTGGCGCTTTCGTGATTCCTTGGTCTTAGACCTGCGAGCCTCAGCCTTGCCAGCCAGCAGCCTCTTCCGGGCCTTGTCTGCCTTCAGCCTGTGGATGTGCTCCATGAGATTCCGCTTGTTTTTTGAATACATCCCCTTTGACCTTCAGGTAAAGCTGTGATACATATATAGCGGTCAATCTTCTTAGATTCCCAGTATCTCCTGAGAAGCCGGCGCAGGATCCTAATCCTTCTCATCCAGGTCACCTTCTCGGGCATCCGAGCATTGGCAATACCCTTCCTCTTCCCTATGCCTATATGTCTGCCTTTTTATCGGGCCAAGGTGTTTTTCTGTCAGCGAACCCGGGAATGGACAGTCACAGGCTTCCGGGTGATCAGCCCATCTTTGATCAGCTACCTGATCTGCTGACAGAAGTTGGCATTGGCAGTCTCATTGGGGTCCAACTAGACCTTCTTTTTCCCACAGCGGAGGACCCTAGAGGCAAGACTCTTCTGTAGCCTGAACATACTCGTGGCTGCAGACCCAGCAACCAAAGGCCTTTTTTTAAAAAATATTTTTTATTATTTTTATTATTTTTTTATCAACAGCTTTCAAGAGTGGTAATTCATTTTAGAGCCAAGAAACAGACCACGCTGTTCTTTATTTTAAGGGGCATTGATGGTTCCTTCACACATGGAATAGGGTCCTAATCCTTCTTGATGCTACAGGTCAAGAAGTAGTTGTCATTTCAGGTCTCCTGGATATTGCTGCGTTTTTGTTAAGTGCATCTAACTGGGTGGTTCTCAACCTGTGGATTGAGACCACTTTCTGGTTGACTGACCTCACATAGGTTGCCTAAGACGATCAGAAAACATAGATGTTTATATTATGATTCATAACACTAGAAAATTATAGCTATGAAGTAGCAATGAAAATAAATTTATGCTTGAGGGTCACCACAGCATGAGGAACTGTATTAAAGGGTCACAGCATGAGGAAGGTTTAGAACCACTGATCTAACCTAAGCACTATTGTGCATCCCTCAGCCTTTTCCTGTGACTTCTGGTTAGAGCTCAGCATCTCTATTCTTTTGGGGTGTTTGCATTTGCTGTCCTTGCTCAAAAAACCCTGTAGATCTTAATTAGCTTTAAAAATTGATTAGGAATCCATTCCAACCATCACTCTAAATGTGAGACTCTCACCCATGTTGGCCATCTTAATTTTCCTCCCACTTATCTTTCCAATGAAATAGGTTTAGATGTTTCGCTCTTAGTCCCCATCTTTCTTTACATCTTCTCTTTCACCAGAATGAAAGTTGCTAAGGAAAAAGCTACTCATTGGTCATCTTCAGTGTTGCAGTTGCAGTTCATGGAACAGAATAATGAATATAGAGTAAATAACCACTACAGAAATGAATGTGTGGATTTTGACTTTCTAATCAATAAAAGTGGACAGGCAAAGGTGGCCAGTCTTTTCACTGTCTATTCAACTCCCAAAGTTCTTCTTATAGGGGTTGAGAGTTTTCCTGCTGATAGTGATAAAGAGAATTTCTTCAAAAGGACAACATACTGGAATAGACATACTGTGTTTTACACATTTTCAGTGGGCTCCTTAGGACTTTCTTTGAACTCTTAAGTAGTCACCTAGTCAGTGCTTGATTCTATCATGTACAGGTAATAAAACATCTTTTGTTCCTCCTCCAGTGTAAGCATGATATTTAATGCCAGGTCTTATATGCTGGCTTAGTCATCTGGTACTTTTTGTTTCACTGTGCCATACTAGCATAAAACCAGCTAGAACAGAGACTACACTGTGGTTTTCACCTGTAACTGTCAAATATTACTGCTTATTTATTTTCATGATTATACCCAACACACACACACACACACACACACACACACACACACACATTTGTTGTATATGTATATATGAAACTTAGATTTTTAAATTATTTTCTCTCCAGGCCAGTTCTGTTACACTTAACAGCTTTCCAGTGGTTCATGTTGCACTTGAACTGTGCTAAACTGAATTTAGTTTCTTCTTATCTCCGCAGCATAAAATAGCAATGCCATTGTTGTGTATCTTATTCTTCAATTAAAGCAATCATAACATGCTTTTTTCTTGATTTTCCAGTAAATCCAGCATCTTCCAAACACATACAGCTGGTAAAGAAGTCTGTCCAGTCAACCTCCTGTTATGTTTTTGGTGCCTAATTTCTACCTGCTAGAAATTTCCACTTCTGTAGAATGATCATTCTAATCTTCCCAAAACTCTTTATATCTCATCTTGTCCCTTGTGAATTTGATCCACATGTCTACTATCTTTTTGTTCAAAACATTATCATAATCTTAATATTTGACTCCATTCTGAATTATTCTGTAATTCTGAAAATATTCTGTATTTTAGAGTTTTTTCTTGTATTTGGGCTTGCTTGCCTAATAACTCTTTGAAAAAGAGCTGTTATTTTACTGAATAGCCACTTTAGTTCAGTCCTCATTATTTTAGGTTTTACAAAACAAAACCATAATGACATGAAAATAACTCATTTGAAACCAGGGATACTATGTCTGCATTATTCTAGTGACTTTTCTAGAGACAAAAATAAGGAACAGTGACATGATTCTAACTGAGAACAAGAATAAAATTGAACCAAGAGATTCAGATTAAGACTGTAACTGCATGCAAACTTCCCAGCCAGTCCCACAACACCCAGAGGAAGCTCCACTCCCAGGCACTCTTACATGGCCAGGATCTTAGGATCAGAGGTGAGGAGGACAAACATCTGTCCCAACACCATGAATAACTGGGAACAGCAGGACCCAGGCAAGTAGGAACTCCGCCAGACCAGTGGCATGGGTTCCCTCTTGTTTGTCTGGGTTGGTGCCCTGAGTAGACCTTGGGTGCAAACTCTGCAGTCAGTCCCACAACACCCAGAGGAAGCTCCACTCCTCGGTGCTTTTACACACCTAGGATCCCGGGATCCCAGGATCTCAGCATCCCGGGATCCGAGGAGCTTGGTCACACCAGGATCTTAGGGTTCCAGAGGCAGCTTGGCTCACAGGACCTCAGACACACACAGGATCTCAGGATCACAGGATCCTCGAATCACAGGATCCCAGAGACAGCTTGTCACTGAGGAGTTCTGACACAACCAGGATAACAGGAAGGACAGGCTCCAGTCAGATATAGTGAGGGCAGGTAGCACTAGAGATAGCCAGATGGCGGGAGGCAAGCGTAATAACATAAGCAGCAGAAACCAAGGTAACTTGGCATCATCAGAACACAATTCTTCCACTAATAGCAAGTCCTGGATAAACCATCACACCAGAAAAGCAAGATTTGGGTCTAAAATCACTTCTCATGATGATGATAGAGGACTTTAAGAAGGACATAAATAACTCCCTTAAAGAAATACAGGAGAACACAGGTAAACAGCTAGAAGCCCTTAAAGAGAAAATACAAAAATCCCTTAAAGAATTACAGGAAAGTACAGTGGAACAGGTGAAGAAAATGAACAAAACCATCAGAATCTAAAAAGGGAACTAGAAACAATAAAGGAATCACAAAGTGAGACAACCCTGGAGCTAGAACACCTAGGAAAAAGATCAGGAGTCATAGATGCAGCATCACCAACAGAATACAAGAGATGGAAGAGAGAATCTCAGGTGCAGAAGATACCATAGACAACATTGATACAACAGTCAAAGAAAACATAAAAAGCAACAAGCTCCTAACCCAAAACATCCAGAAAATCCAGGACACAATGAGAAGACCAAACCTAAGGATAATAGGTATAGAAGAGAGTGAAGATTTCCAACTTAAAGGGTCAGTAAATATCTTCAACAAAATTATAGAAAAAAATTTCCCTAACCTAAAGAAAGTGATACCCATTAGCATACAAGAAGCCTACAGAACTACAAATAGACTAGACTAGAAAAGAAATTTCTCCCGTCACATAATAATCAAAACACCAAATGCACTAATCAAAGAAAGAATATTAAAAGCAGTAAGGGAAAAAGGTCAAATAACATATCAAGGCAGTCCTACCAGACTTTTCACCAGAGACTATGAATGCTAGAAGATCCTGGGCAGAGGTCATACAGACCCTAAGAGAACACAAATGCCAGCCCAGGCTACTATACCCAGCAGAACTCTCAATTACCATAGACAGAGAAAACAAGATATTCCATGACAAAACCAAATTTACACAGTATCTTTCCACAAATCCAGCCCTACAAAGGTTAATAGATGGAAAACACCAACACAAAGAGGGAAATTACACCCTAGAGAAATCAATAAAGTAATCTTTCAACAAACACACACAGACATATTTGATTACAGTCATCACCATTTGTGTCAGAAAGTAATAATAATAAATAACAATAATAAAGTGTACTTACTACCTGTTATGTGCCAGGTACCTTGAAATTGCTAAATTTGTAATCTTTTTTATATATTATTTTTATTTCTATTTATATAAGTACGCTGTAGGTGTCTTCAGGCACACCAAAAGAGGGCATCGGATCCCATTACAGATGGCTGTAAGCCACCATGTGGTTGCTGGGATTTGAACTCAGGACCTCTGGAAGAGCAGTCAGTGCTCTTAACTGCTAAGCCATCTCTCCAGCCTAAATTTGCAATCTTATGAAGATATCTATTAATGTTGTTAATTTCTATTTTAAAGATGAATTTGGAGAATTTAAATATATTAGCTATGGGTAAATGAAGGTAAATAGAGAAACCTGAAGTTCCATTTAGGTCATTTGTGTGAGCTGTAATACTAATGCCATCCATTAAATACAAGAAATAATGTGTTTGCCATGGACCTCAAATATCACCTGATACAGCAGAAACATTTACACATGAGAAACCGAAACTCAAAAGACAGGGACAGAATGAACCACACTGACCAAGCCAAGTAGGGAAATTCAAAAGCAAGAAGCGTAAAACCATTTCACTCTTTATTCTTTTCTTTCTTTCTTTTTTTTTTAAAGAAGAAAAAACCTGAAGGAATTTTTATAAAAGGATGTGATTGAGTGAATTCTATGGATGCAGTTCTCATGGATGCTTGGCATTATTCACAGAACCAAGTGACGTCAGTCATGTACGCAAGATTTGTACAAGTTCCTCATGACTTGCAAGACAGACAATGTAATATTGTCTCCCTTCACAAGCTTGAGAGTCACCAGTTTAAACTTTGAAAATGTTCTGCACTCAAAATTCAGCACCACCCTTTCTCCTTCCTAATTAAGTTTGTCATGGCATAGCCAGACCCCCTGTCAGAGCCACAGATCTGAGACTGAGAGACATCAAGACACAAAAAGCACCTAGAGATAAGTGCAAATAGTTGAGAAATAGAATGCTAGCTTCCTGTAAGATCTGTCAGCTCCTGAAACAACACTCCACTTTCACATTAGCGTCTTAATTATATAGGCACAGCAATTAACTTCTGGAAGCTATTGACTGCTGAGAAGCAACTATAAATGTATCTACCATATTGCTTATGCATCAGGAATATGAAAAAATTATTATTTTTAAAACTTAAAAAGTAAATCCATCTCAAGTCCAAGTGGATCAAGGACTTCCACAAAAAACCAAGCACACTGAAACTAATAGAAAAGAAACTGGGGAAGAACCTTGAGCACATGGGCACAGGGGAAAATTTCCTGAACAGATCACCAATAGCTTGTGCTCTAAGATCAAGAATTGACAAATGGGACCTCATAAAATCACAAAGTTTCTGTAAGGCAAAGGACCCTGTCAATTGGACAAAATGGCAACCAACAAATTGGGAAAAGATCTTTACCAACACTACATCCGACAGAAGGCTAATATCCAATATATACAAAGAATTCAAGAAGTTAGACTCCAGAGAGCCAAATAACCCTATTAAAAAAATGGGGTAGTGTTAAACAAAGAATTTTCACCTGAAGAATATCGAATGGCTGAGAAGCATCTAAAGAAATGTTCAACATCCTTAGTCATCAGGGAATGCAAATCAAACCAACCCTGAGATTTCACCTTTCTCCAGTCAGAATGGCTAAGATCAAAAACTCAGGAGACAGCCGGTGCTGGTGAGGATGTGGAGAAGGAGGAACAATCCTCCACTATTGGTGGGATTGCAAGCTGGTTCAACCACTCTGGAAATCAGTCTGGTGGTTCCTCAGAAAACTGGGCATGATACTACCTGAGGACCCTGTTATACCACATCTGGGCATATACCCAGAGGATTCCCCAGCAGGTAATAAGGACACATGCTCCACCATGCTCATAGCAGCCCTATTTATAATAGCTAGAAGCTGGAAAGAACACAGATGTCCTTCAACGGAGGAATGGATACAGAAATTGTGGTTATATTTACACAATGGAATACTACTCAGCTATTAAAAACGATGAATTCATGAAATTCTTAGGCAAATGTGTGGAACTGGAAAATATCATCCTAAGTGAGGCAACCCAATCACAAAAGAATGCACATGGTATGCATTCACTGATAAATGGATATTAGCCCAGAAGCTTGGAATACCCAAGACACAATTCACATATCAAATGATGCCCAGAAGAAGGAAGAACAAAGTATGGCTACTCTGGTCCTTCAGAATACCCACAGAAGGAGATACAGAGACAAAGTGTGCAGCAGAGTCTGAGGGAAAGACTATCCAGAGTCTGCCCGACCTAGGGATCCATCCTATATACAGTTACAAAACCCAGACACTATTATTGATGCCCACAAGTACTTGCTGACTGGAGGTGGATATAGCTGTCACCTGGGAGGCCCTGCTAATGCACGACAAATACAGAGGGGGACACTCTCAGCCAGCCATTGAACTGAGCACAAGATCCCCAATGGGGGATCTAGAAAAAGGACCCAATGAGCTGAAGGGGTTTGCAGCGCCATAGGAGGAACCATGATATGAGCTACCCAGTACTCTCAGAGCTCCCAGGGACAAAATCACCAACTATATAGTGTTACCATCAACCATGGTGTTACCCATGACTCCAGAGGCATAGGCAACAGAGGATGGCCTTGTTGGACATCAAAGGGAGGAGAGGCCCTTGGTCCTGTAAAGGCTCGAGGCAGCAGTGTAGGGGAATACCAGGACAGGGAAACGGCAGAGGGTTGATTGGGGAATAGGGAGAGGGAAGACGGCTTATGGAATTTTCACGGGGAGGAACCAGGAAAGGGGAAATCATTTAAAATGTAGGTAAAGATTATATCTAATAAAAAGTAATAACAAAAAGAAAGAGATTTGAAAAGAAAAAAAAAAAAAGAAAGCACTGACTGCTCTTCCAAAGATGCTGAGTTCAAATCCCAGCAACCACATGGTGGCTCACAATCATCTGTAATGAGATCTGATGCTATCTTCTGGGGTGTCTGAAGACAGCTACAGTGTACTTACGTGAAATAAATAAAAAATCTTTAAAAAAAGAAAAAAAGGTGAATTTACCTGGTTCATTCTCTATGACTTTCAATCCTAAAACATCAAAAAGCCTTATCATAAAACCAAAGCTACAGAACAGTTTCACAGGAAACATACACCCCCCCAACACCAGTAAACAAATTCCAATATGCTAAAATATAATTAACCTTGATTGTGAATTTATTTATGATATATAAGTAAGCATTTAGTTTCAGAAAATTGTTTAATGTATTTGATGAACAAAAACAGAAGCACATAGCTTACAATAATGCTTAAAGAGCCCTTGGGAAAAGCAAATAGCTGTGTCTGAAAAAAACAGAACACTGTACAACTATGAACAATTTTTCCCCTTAACTTCAGTGGAAAATGTATAAAAAAGCTGAGAAATACTAATATGGTTCAACATAAAACACTTCATTAATTTTTATTAAAAGCAAAATGGGGTTTTGCTGTTGCCATGATTATGATTATGATTATTGTTTTAAATTGTCTTTTCCTAATGCAGTGAGACATGTGATAGAACAAAAACCTATGTACTGGAACTGAGGACTCAGTTTATACTGCTGTTGCTGGTGACAATATGGCAGAAAATCAATTAGAGCATTTATCTAGGGACTGGGAAGATGGCTCAGAGGTTAAGAGCACTGGCTGCTCTACTAGAGAAGGCTTGACTCCCCCCACCTACATGTATGTGGACTGTAGCTCCAGTCTTAAGAGTCTGATGCCCTCATCTGTCCTCCAAGGACTCTAGGGAAGAGCCTTGTGAGCAGACCATTTCTTTCTAAAACTAAAAAGTAAATTCATTTCTCATAATTCCAGTCTCACACTGCTGCTTCTGGATACAATGACAAAACCAACCAACCAGCCAAACCTATAAACAAACAAAAAATCAAAACAGCAACACAGAAACAGAAAGAACACACATTTGTGAAGAAGGCAGGTATAAAGGCTGAACTGTGTTAGTTAAACACTGCAGACAGTTAAACACCAAATGCATAAAATAAAATTCTGGAAAGGTTCTTGTATGTTATGTGAATAACACAAAACAAGTAAATCAAAACAGTTGTACAAAACACAAGTATCTATAGAAGAAAAGGCAAGTGTTTGACATAAATCAGATAGATTTTTCACTGCAAAGTTTTTATTAGCAGGAAAATATCTATAAAATTATAGATGAAAACCACAAATTATACATACAGATTTATTAAAAGTTTCTACAAGGGAAAAGTGAGGAGAGGAAGAACAGGACTGGGATGGAAGGCAATGAAGGGTGGATTTGATCAAAACACTTTATAGGCACGTGATGGTTTGATTAGCATGGTCCTCATAGACTCTGATTTGAATGTTTATGAAGTGGTATTTGGAGGTTTGGCTTTGTTGGAGTAGGTGTGGCCTTTTTAGAGGAAGTGTATTAGTGGGTGTGAACTTTGGGGTTTCAAATGCAAAAGCCAGGCTCAGTGTATCTCTTCCTGCTGCCAATGTGGAGCTCTCAAGCTCCTTCTCCAGCACCATGACTGATTAAGAACTAAGCCTCTGAAAGTGTAAGCCAGCTCCAATTAAATGTTTTTCTTTCTAAGAGATGCCATAGTCATGGCGACTCTTTACAGCAATAAAACCCCAACTAATAAAACAACTACACAAAATTCTCAAACAATAAAAAATCCAGTTAACTGAGTAGCAGGCACATGGTTGACACAGGCGGTTTAAAGAAAAGACATAGAGACTCTTAATAAATTTAGGAAGATATACAAAATTCTATGAAAAGTTAATATCAGATGTCCTTTCTGATTATTGGCAATAGGTTTTTTAGAAGGATAGGAAGCTCTCAATGTGTCCTGTTGTGCACACTCATACACTACAAATAAGCATGTAGTTATTTATAACACCTTTGCTTTAGAATAATTTTATAGCACATGCCCAAAACTTTAAATTTTATATATGTATTACTTGTTTTAATGATGCTGCCATTAGGGAAAGAAATAACGGAAGCAATCACACATTTATATAAGATTTTCATAGCAGTTCTTTATGTTAGTAATAAATAAATCTATGTAAAAATAGTAAAATAATGAATTAGATATAGAGAACTCATGGGAATAAATGAAAGTCTACTGAGGGTGAAGCATCTTGGGTGCACTGACCTGTGCTATTACGAGCATCTCAAATGTCATCATAAGCAGTGTGCCCTTGAGTAACTGTTGAATGAACTGGAAGGCCAGAAGCACAGTAATGAGGACTGAAATTTATGGGAAATAAACCTCAGACATCAAGATATATCAAACCGTGCTATGAATCTGATTCACAGTGAGATCTCAGGTTGAAAAATAAGCTTATTTACAGTTAAATAAAACAATACCCAGGGAAATTAAAATCTTTAGTGCTAAAATGATAGTTTTACAGTCTTTCTGTTAGAACACTTATATGGCTTTTAACTTTTGTACAATACATTTGCTTTGCTATTACTGTAAAGAGATACAGCTATATTAACTTTTATTCATACGAATTTCATTCACATTAATTTTAGATTCATATCTAGACAAAGTAAAACCATGCTTGCCCAAAGAAAAGTACTGTAAGACCTGCAAGGATAGGATTGCTTCTCTTGCTCAGTTTCTGTAGTGACAGTTCAGCACATTCTTTGACTCAGTCTATGTATTCAATATTCATTCACTGAATTAATGAACAGCTTTTGATTCTGATAATTGCATTCATAATCAGTCCAATTCTTACAATTATCTCATAATGAATCCAGCAGTTTGTTCACCTCAGGTGAAATTACAGATAATCTAACGTTGCTTTTTTTTTTATTACTTCTTTCATTTTTAAGATTGTAACATAATTAATTGCAACCTCTTCCATATATATACATGCTTGCTTTATTTTTAATACATGGCTTCATTTTTATTATCTATTGTTACATGTGTATATGTATATACATATGTATTTCTAAATGCAACTTGCTTAGTTTGTATAATGTTATTTAGGTGTATTTTTTTCAGGGCTGACCATTTGGTATTAGATAAACTGGTGCACTATTCCATGGGAAAGAATAGTTCTTCCAGTCTCAGCATTTCCTATTTGTCTGTGGTTCTTTGTGTAGGGTTGAGGCCCCTTGGATTTTCCCTAGTTCTCTTAAGGATGTCTATTGATATTGTCTTTGTCCAGCTCATGCTTAGGCAGTCATGTTTGAGATCCTTTGTAAATATAGCTTACAACATTCCTAGGAGAAACAATCTATTGCAAAGAGTTGTCTTGTAGCTGTATCCAATGGGACTAGGCTCCACATCTCTATATTTGGTTGGTTGTGCTTTCTGTAATAGTCTCTGCTGCAAAAAGAAGTTTCCTTGATTAGGGCTGAAGACTACATTTATCTATAGCAATAGGAATCATGCTGGTTTAGTAAAGTGATGGTTGAAAAGTTCTCTTCCAAGAACCATGATGTCACTTGCCCTGGGCAGTTGCTTAGGTTTCTGGTACTAGGCATGATTTCCTCCTTGTTGAGCAGTTTTTAAGTCCAGTTGGAGAGATGTTGGTTACTATCAAGGTATATGTGTCACTATCGCTCCAGTGAGGTTACTGTGCCATGCTGGTTGTTGTTGATGGTTTTATATCCATCAATCTTTCAAATGCTCTATCAGCTTTATCTTATATGATCTAAAAAAGTTCTTGAAACTTGTACCTGAAATAGTTTACATTTAGTACATGGGTTTCACTGTTTTTTTTTTTTTTAATTTAATTTAATTTAATTTTTTTAATTTACATTCCAAATCACTTCCCCTTTCCCGTTTCCTCCCTCCCCGAAAGTCCCATAAGCCCCCTTCCCTCCCTCTTTTCCCCATTCAACCCCCTCTCGTTACTCTGTCCTGGCGTTCCCCTACATCCAGTCTTTCCAGGACCAGGGATCTCTCCTTCCATCTTCTTAGAAATCTATTGATATGCTGATTGTGTCTAGGGTATTCCGAGATTCTGGGTCAATATCCCCTTATCAGTGACTGCATACCATGTGTGATCTTTTGTGATTGGGTTACCTCACTAAGGATGATATTTTCAAGTTCTGACCATTTGCCTAGGAATTTCGTGAATTCATTGTTTTTAATTGCAGAGTAGTATTCCATTGTGTAAATATACCACATCTTCTGAATCCATTCCTCCGTTGAGGGACATCTGGGTTCTTTCCAGCTTCTGGCTATTATAAATAAGGCTGCTATGAACATAGTGGAGCATGTGTCCTTATTGCATGCAGGTAAAGTCTCTGGGTATATGCCCAGGAGTGGTATAGCCGGATCCTCCGGGAGTGTCATGCCCAGTTTTCTGAGGAACCGCCAGACTGCTTTCCAGAGTGGTTGTACCAGCTTGCAATTCCACCAGCAGTGGAGGAGTGTTCCTCTTTCTCCACATCCTCGCCAACAACTGCTGTCTCCTGTGTTTTTGATCTTAGCCATCCTGACTGGTGTGAGATGGAATCTCAGGGTTGTTTTGATTTGCATTTCCCTAATGACTAAGGATGATGAACATCTCTTTAGGTGCTTCTCAGCCATTAGATATTCTTCAGGTGAGAACTCTTTGTGGAGCTCTGTACCCCATTTTTTAATAGGGTTACTTGGCTCTCTGGAGTTTAACTTCTTGAGTTCTTTGTATATCTTGGATATTAGCCCTCTGTCGGATGTAAGGTTGGTAAAAATCATTTCCCAGTTAGTTGGTTGCCGCTTTGTCTTTTTGACGGTGTCTTTTGCCTTGCAAAAACTTTGTAATTTAATGAGGTCCCATTTGTCTATTCTTGATCTTAGAGTATAAGCTATTGGAGTTCTGTTCAGGAAATTCTCCCCTGTGCCCATATGTTCAAGGTTCTTCCCTAGTTTCCCTTCTATTAGTTTCAGTGTGTCTGGTTTTATGTGGAGATCTTTGATCCACTTAGAATTGAGCTTAGTGCAAGGAGATAAGGATGGGTCAATTTGCATTCTTCTGCATGTTGACCTCCAGCTGAGCCAGCACCATTTGTTGAAAAGGCTATCTTTTTTCCACTGGATGGTTTTAGCTCCTTTGTCAAAGATCAAGTGACCATAGGAGTGTGGATTCATTTCTGGGTCTTCAATTCTGTTCCATTGATCTACATGTCTGTTACTGTACCAATACCATGCAGTTTTTAACACTATTGCTCTGTAGTACAGCTTGAGGTCCGGGATACTGATTCCCCCAGAGGTTCTTTTACTCTTGAGAATAGTTTTAGCTATTCTGGGTTTTCTGTTATTCCAGATGAATTTTTGAATTGCTCTTTCTAACTCTATGAAGAATTGAGTTGGGATTTTGATGGGGATTGCATTGAATCTGTGTATTACTTTTGGTAAGATGCTCATTTTTACTATATTAATCCTGCCAATCCATGAGCATGGCAGATTTTTCCATCTTCTGAGGTCTTCTTCAATTTCTTTCTTCAGAGACTTGAAGTTCTTGTCATACAGATCTTTCACTTGTTTGGTTAGCGTCACGCCAAGATACTTAATATGGTTTGTGGCTATCGTAAAGGGTATTATTTCTCTTACTTCTTTCTCAGCCTGCTTATCCTTTGAGTATAGGAAGGCTTCTGACTTGCTTGAGTTGATTTTATATCCGGCCACTTTGCTGAAGTCGTTTATCAGCTGTAGGAGTTCTCTGGTGGAGTTCTTTGGGTCGCTTATGTATACTATCATATCGTCTGCAAATAGTGATAGTTTGACTTCTTCCTTTCCAATTTGTATCCCTTTGACCTCTTTTTGTTGTCTAATTGCTCTAGCTAGAACTTCAAGTACTATATTGAAAAGATATGGAGAGAGAGGGCAGTCTTGTCTAGTCCCTGATTTTAGTGGGATTGCTTCAAGTTTCTCTCCGTTTAGATTGATGCTGGCTACTACCGGTTTGCTGTAAATTGCTTTTACTATGTTTAGATATGGGCCTTGAATTCCTGATCTTTCCAAGACCTTTAGCATGAAAGGATGCTGAATTTTGTCAAATGCTTTCTCAGCATCTAATGAGATGACCATGTGGTTTTTTTTCTTTGAGATTGTTTATGTAGTGGATTACATTGATGGATTTCCTTATATTGAACCATCCCTGCATCCCTGGGATGAAGCCTACTTGATCGTGGTGAATGATCGTTTTGATGTGTTCTTGGATTCGGTTGGCAAGAATTTTATTGAGTATTTTTGCATCGATATTCATAAGAGAGATTGGCCTGAGATTCTCTTTCTTTGTTGGATCTTTGTGTGCTTTTGGTATTAGTGTAATTGTGGCTTCATAGAACGAGTTGGGTAGTGTTCCTTCTGTTTCTATTTTGTGGAACAGTTTGAAGAGTATTGGTGTTAGGTCTTCTTTGAAGGTCTGATAGAATTCTGCACTAAAACTATCTGGACCTGTGCTTTTTTTGGTTGGAAGACTTCCAATGACAACTTCTATTTCTTCAGGGGTTATAGGACGGTTTAGATGGTCTATTTGATCCTGATTTAATTTTGGTACTTGGTATCTGTCAAGGAAATTGTCCATTTCCTCAAGATTTTCTAGTTGTGTTGAATACAGGTTTTTGTAGTAGGATCTGATGATTTTTTGAATTTCCTCAGTTTCTGTTGTTATCTCTCCCTTTTCGTTTCTGATTTTATTAATTTGGATACTATCTCTGTGCCCTCTGGTTAGTCTGGCTAAGGGCTTATCTATCTTGTTGATTTTCTCAAAGAACCAACTCCTCGTTTTGTTGATTCTTTGTATGGTTTTATTTGTTTCTACTTGATTGATTTCAGCCCTGAGTTTGATGATTTCCTGCCTTCTACTCCTCTTTGGTGTATTTGCTTCTTTTTGTTCCAGGGCTTTCAGGTGTGCCATTAAGCTGTTAGTGTATGCTGTCTCCCGTTTCTTTTTGGCGGCACTCAGGGCTATGAATTTTCCTCTTAGCACTGCTTTCATTGTGTCCCATAAGTTAGGGTATGTTGTGCCTTCATTTTCATTAACTTTCAAAAAGTCTTTGATTTCTTTCTTTATTTCCACCTTGACCAAGTTATCATTGAGTAGAGCATTGTTCAGCCTCCATGTGTACATGGGTTTTCTTATGTTTTTGTTGCCATTGAAGACCACCCTTATTCCATAGTGATCTGATAGGAGGCATGGGATTATTTCTATCTTCTTGTATCTGTTGAGGTCTGATTTGTGACCAATTATATGGTCAATTTTGGAGAAGGTACCATGAGGAGCTGAGAAGAAGGTGTATTCTTTAGCTCTAGGATGAAATGTTCTATATATATCAGTTAGTTCCATTTGGTTCAAAGCTTCAATTAGATTCACTGTGTCCCTGTTTAGTTTCTGCATTCCTGAACGATCCATTTCAGAGAGCGGGGTGTTGAAGTCACGCACTATTATTGTGTGCAGTGCGATGTGTGCTTTGAGTTTTAGTAAAGTTTCTTTTACGAATGAGGGTGCCCTTGCATTTGGAGCATAGATATTCAGGATTGAGAGTTCTTGATGGTGGATTTTTCCCTTGATCAGTATGTAGTGTCCTTCTGTGTCTTTTTTGATGACTTTAGGTTGAAAATCAATTTTATCCGATATTAGGATGGCTACTCCACCTCGTTTCTTGGGGCCATTTGCTTGTAAAATTGTTTTCCAGCCTTTTACTCT
Organism: Tokudaia tokunoshimensis; assembly: GCA_036184795.1. Classification (NCBI taxonomy): domain Eukaryota; kingdom Metazoa; phylum Chordata; class Mammalia; order Rodentia; family Muridae; genus Tokudaia; species Tokudaia tokunoshimensis. The sequence continues at coordinate 65,830,904 of BTHU01000005.1, read as the reverse complement.
GAGGTAGTGTTTGTCTTTGACACTGAGGTGCGTTTCCTGCATGCAGCAAAATGCTGGGTCCTGTTTATGTATCCAGTCTGCTAGTCTATGTCTTTTTTTTTTTTTAATTTAATTTTATTTTATTTTTTTAATTTACATTCCAAATCACTTCCCCTTTCCCGTTTCCTCCCTCCCCGAAAGTCCCATAAGCCCCCTTCCCTCCCTCTTTTCTCCGTTCAACCCCCTCTCATTACTCTGTCCTGGCGTTCCCCTACATCCAGTCTTTCCAGGACCAGGGGTCTCTCCTTCCATCTTTTTAGAAATCTATTGATATGCTGATTGTGTCTAGGGTATTCTGAGATTCTGGGTCAATATCCCCTTATCAGTGACTTCATACCATGTGTGATCTTTTGTGATTGGGTTACCTCACTAAGGATGATATTTTCAAGTTCTGACCATTTGCCTAGGAATTTCGTGAATTCATTGTTTTTAATTGCAGAGTAGTATTCCATTGTGTAAATATACCACATCTTCTGAATCCATTCCTCCGTTGAGGGACATCTGGGTTCTATCCAGCTTCTGGCTATTATAAATAAGGCTGCTATGAACATAGTGGAGCATGTGTCCTTATTGCATGCAGGTAAAGTCTCTGGGTATATGCCCAGGAGTGGTATAGCCGGATCCTCCGGAAGTGTCATGCCCAGTTTTCTGAGGAGCCGCCAGACTGCTTTCCAGAGTGGTTGTACCAGCCTGCAATTCCACCAGCAGTGGAGGAGTGTTCCTCTTTCTCCACATCCTCGCCAACAACTGCTGTCTCCTGTGTTTTTGATCTTAGCCATCCTGACTGGTGTGAGATGGCATCTCAGGGTTGTTTTGATTTGCATTTCCCTAATGACTAAGGATGATGAACATCTCTTTAGGTGCTTCTCAGCCATTAGATATTCTTCAGGTGAGAACTCTTTGTGGAGCTCTGTACCCCATTTTTTAATAGGGTTACTTGCCTCTCTGGAGTTTAACTTCTTGAGTTCTTTGTATATCTTGGATATTAGCCCTCTGTCGGATGTAAGGTTGGTAAAGATCATTTCCCAGTTAGTTGGTTGCCGCTTTGTCTTTTTGACGGTGTCTTTTGCCTTGCAAAAACTTTGTAATTTAATGAGGTCCCATTTGTCTATTCTTGATCTTAGAGTATAAGCTATTGGAGTTCTGTTCAGGAAATTCTCCCCTGTGCCCATATGTTCAAGGTTCTTCCCTAGTTTCCCTTCTATTAGTTTCAGTGTGTCTGGTTTTATGTGGAGATCTTTGATCCACTTAGAATTGAGCTTAGTGCAAGGAGATAAGGATGGGTCAATTTGCATTCTTCTGCATGTTGACCTCCAGCTGAGCCAGCACCATTTGTTGAAAAGGCTATCTTTTTTCCACTGGATGGTTTTAGAAACTTTGTCAAAGATCAAGTGACCATAGGAGTGTGGATTCATTTCTGGGTCTTCAATTCTGTTCCATTGATCTACATGTCTGTTACTGTACCAATACCATGCAGTTTTTAACACTATTGCTCTGTAGTACAGCTTGAGGTCCGGGATACTGATTCCCCCAGAGGTTCTTTTACTCTTGAGAATAGTTTTAGCTATTCTGGGTTTTCTGTTATTCCAGATGAATTTTTGAATTGCTCTTTCTAACTCTATGAAGAATTGAGTTGGGATTTTGATGGGGATTGCATTGAATCTGTGTATTACTTTTGGTAAGATGCTCATTTTTACTATATTAATCCTGCCAATCCATGAGCATGGCAGATTTTTCCATCTTCCGAGGTCTTCTTCAATTTCTTTCTTCAGAGACTTGAAGTTCTTGTCATACAGATCTTTCACTTGTTTGGTTAGCGTCACGCCAAGATACTTAATATGGTTTGTGGCTATCGTAAAGGGTATTATTTCTCTTACTTCTTTCTCAGCCTGCTTATCCTTTGAGTATAGGAAGGCTTCTGACTTGCTTGAGTTGATTTTATATCCGGCCACTTTGCTGAAGTCGTTTATCAGCTGTAGGAGTTCTCTGGTGGAGTTCTTTGGGTCGCTTATGTATACTATCATATCGTCTGCAAATAGTGATAGTTTGACTTCTTCCTTTCCAATTTGTATCCCTTTGACCTCTTTTTCTTGTCTAATTGCTCTAGCTAGAACTTCAAGTACTATATTGAAAAGATATGGAGAGAGAGGGCAGTCTTGTCTAGTCCCTGATTTTAGTGGGATTGCTTCAAGTTTCTCTCCGTTTAGATTGATGCTGGCTACTGGTTTGCTGTAAATTGCTTTTACTATGTTTAGATATGGGCCTTGAATTCCTGATCTTTCCAAGACCTTTAGCATGAAAGGATGCTGAATTTTGTCAAATGCTTTCTCAGCATCTAATGAGATGACCATGTGGTTTTTTTCTTTGAGATTGTTTATGTAGTGGATTACATTGATGGATTTCCTTATATTGAACCATCCCTGCATCCCTGGGATGAAGCCTACTTGATCGTGGTGAATGATCGTTTTGATGTGTTCTTGGATTCGGTTGGCAAGAATTTTATTGAGTATTTTTGCATCGATATTCATAAGAGAGATTGGCCTGAGATTCTCTTTCTTTGTCGGATCTTTGTTGCTTTTGGTATTAGTGTAATTGTGGCTTCATAGAACGAGTTGGGTAGTGTTCCTTCTGTTTCTATTTTGTGGAACAGTTTGAAGAGTATTGGTGTTAGGTCTTCTTTGAAGGTCTGATAGAATTCTGCACTAAAACCATCTGGACATGTGCTTTTTTTGGTTGGAAGACTTCCAATGACAACTTCTATTTCTTCAGGGGTTATAGGACGGTTTAGATGGTCTATTTGATCCTGATTTAATTTTGGTACTTGGTATCTGTCAAGGAAATTGTCCATTTCCTCAAGATTTTCTAGTTGTGTTGAATACAGGTTTTTGTAGTAGGATCTGATGATTTTTTGAATTTCCTCAGTTTCTGTTGTTATCTCTCCCTTTTCGTTTCTGATTTTATTAATTTGGATACTATCTCTGTGCCCTCTGGTTAGTCTGGCTAAGGGCTTATCTATCTTGTTGATTTTCTCAAAGAACCAACTCCTCGTTTTGTTGATTCTTTGTATGGTTTTATTTGTTTCTACTTGATTGATTTCAGCCCTGAGTTTGATGATTTCCTGCCTTCTACTCCTCTTTGGTGTATTTGCTTCTTTTTGTTCCAGGGCTTTCAGGTGTGCCATTAAGCTGTTAGTGTATGCTGTCTCCCGTTTCTTTTTGGCGGCACTCAGGGCTATGAATTTTCCTCTTAGCCCTGCTTTCATTGTGTCCCATAAGTTAGGGTATGTTGTGCCTTCATTTTCATTAACTTTCAAAAAGTCTTTGATTTCTTTCTTTATTTCCACCTTGACCAAGTTATCATTGAGTAGAGCATTGTTCAGCCTCCATGTGTACGTGGGTTTTCTTTTGTTTTTGTTGCCATTGAAGACCACCCTTATTCCATAGTGATCTGATAGGAGGCATGGGATTATTTCTATCTTCTTGTATCTGTTGAGGTCTGATTTGTGACCAATTATATGGTCAATTTTGGAGAAGGTACCATGAGGAGCTGAGAAGAAGGTGTATTCTTTAGCTCTAGGATGAAATGTTCTATATATATCAGTTAGTTCCATTTGGTCCAAGGCTTCAATTAGATTCACTGTGTCCCTGTTTAGTTTCTGCTTTCCTGAACGATCCATTTCAGAGAGCGGGGTGTTGAAGTCACCCACTATTATTGTGTGCGGTGCGATGTGTGCTTTGAGTTTTAGTAAAGTTTCTTTTACGAATGAGGGTGCCCTTGCATTTGGAGCATAGATATTCAGGATTGAGAGTTCTTGATGGTGGATTTTTCCCTTGATCAGTATGTAGTGTCCTTCTGTGTCTTTTTTGATGACTTTGGGTTGAAAATCAATTTTATCCGATATTAGGATGGCTACTCCACCTCGTTTCTTGGGGCCATTTGCTTGTAAAATTGTTTTCCAGCCTTTTACTCTGAGGTAGTGTTTGTCTTTGACACTGAGGTGCGTTTCCTGCATGCAGCAAAATGCTGGGTCCTGTTTACGTATCCAGTCTGCTAGTCTATGTCTTTTAATTGGGGAATTGAGACCATTGATATTAAGAGAGATTAAGGCATAGTGATTATTGCCATCTGCCATTCTTGACGCTATCTTTATGTTTGAGTGGTTATCTACTTTTGGGTTTGATTCAAGAAGGTTATTATCTCATTTTTTCCAGGGTGTTGTTTCTCTCCCTGTATTGGAGGTTTCCACCTATTATCCGTTGCAGGGCTGGATTTGTGGAAAGATATTGTGAAAATTTGGTTTTATCATGGAATATCTTGGTCTCTCCATCTATGGTGATTGAGAGTTTTGCTGGGTATAGTAGTCTAGGCTGGCATTTGTGCTGTCTTAGTGTCTGCATGAGATCTGCCCAGGATCTTCTGGCTTTCATAGTCTCTGGTGAGAAGTCTGATGTGATTCGGATAGGTCTTCCTTTGTATGTTACTTGGCCCTTTTCTCTTACTGCATTTAGTATTCTTTCTTTGTTTAGAACATTCGGTGTTTTGATTATTATGTGACGGGAGGTATTTCTGTTCTGGTCCAGTCTGTTTGGAGTTCTGTAGGCTTCTTGTATGTTCATCGGCATCTCTCTCTTTAAGTTAGGGAAGTTTTCCTCCATAATTTTGTTGAAGATGTTTACTGGCCCTTTAAGTTGCAAATCTTCACTCTCATCTATACCTATAATCCTTAGGTTTGGTCTTCTCATTGTGTCCTGGATTTCCTGGATGTTTTGGGTTACGCGTTTTTTGCATTTTGCATTTTCTTTGACTGTTGAGTCGATGCTTTCTATGGAATCTTCAGCACCTGAGATTCTTTCTTCCATCTCTTGTATTCTATTGTTGATGTTTGCATCTATGACTCCTGATTTCTTCCCAAGGTTTTCTATCTCCAAAGTTGTCTCCCTTTGTGATTTCTTAGTTGTTTCTACTTCCTTTTTTAGTTCCTGGATGGATTTGCTGAGATCCTTCACTTGTTTGTTTGTATTTTCCTGTATTTCTTTAAGGTATTTTTGCATTACCTCTTTCAGGATTTCTTCCTGATGACCCACGTTCTCCTGCATTTCTCTGAGCGATTTTTGTGTTTCCTCCTCATGGGATTCCATCTGTTGATCCATCGTCTCCTGCATTTCTTTAAGCAGTTCTCGTGTTTCCTTTGTAAGGGCATCTAACCGTTGATTCATTTCTTTAAGCAATTTTTGTGTTGCCTCCTTATGGGCATCCGTCTGTTGACCCATATTCTTCTGCATTTCTTTATGCAAATTTCGTGATTCCTTTGTGAGTGCATCTACCCGTTGATTCATCTCGTTAAGCGATTTTTGTGTTGTCTCCTTGTGCGCCTCCATCTTTTGATCCATGTTCTCCCGCATTTCTCTAAGCGATTTTTGTGTTTCCTTTGTAAGGGCTTCTAACCGTTGATTCATGGTCTCCTGTAACTCTTTATGAGATTTATTTGTGTCCTTCTTGTGATCCTCTAATAGCATCATGAGAAGTGATTTTAAATCCAGATCTTGTCTTTCGGGTGTGGTGGGGTATCCAGGACTTGCTGCTGTTGGAGAGTTGGGTTCGGATGGTCCCACATTACTTTGATTACTGTTAGTAACATTCCTACGTTTGCCTTTTGCCATCTGGATACCTCTGGTGTTAGTTGGTCCTGCTGCCACTGGCTGTTGGTTGGACCTCCTGTGAGCCTGCAAAGCTATTTCTGCCCCCCCCCCCCCGGATTACCAGGATTCCCCTGGCACCGATTTCTGGGGCCTGCCTGCTCCTGAGTGACTTTGGAGCCCTAATGTGCTTTGCCCCAAGTGATCTTATATTGGGGAGGCCTTGCACATCTAAAGGCTCAGCCTAGTGGATTCCTGGAGCAGAGGTCGCCAAAGGGAGGCTGGCAGGCTCCTGCCCTGTGCAGGGGTGTGTGATCTCTCCTGGGGGGGGGAAGGGGCGTCCCTCTGCCAGGCAGAAGTCCCACAGCAGATCTGGCGCGCTGGTCACTGCAGATCAGCCCAGCACCTGGGAGCAGGTTACACACAAGCTGCCTGAAACCGAAGCGATATTATGCCTGTCTGTCTCTGAGCCTGGCGGTCCCAACTACCTGGTCACTGGAGCAAAGATGGCGGAGGGCACGCTCCGTGGCGCTGCTCACCCTGTGGTCACGATGGCCCGCCGATCTGGCACCCAGACGACCACAGCGCCAACCCGCCCTCGGGCACAGATGGAAGCCCCAACAGGCCGTGTCCCAAGTGATGTTATATTGGGGGGAGAGCCTGGGTACCGGTCTCTCCAGCGCAGTCCGTTGGAACAGAGGTCGCGTAAGGAAAGCTGGCAGGCTCCCTCCCAGCGCGGGGTCCCTCCACCAGGCAGAAGGTCCCACCGCAGAGCTGGCGCGCTGGTTACTGCAGATCAGCCCAGCACCTGGGAGCAGGTTACACACAAGCTGCCTGAAACCGAAGCGATATTATGCCTGTCTGTCTCTGAGCCTGGCGGTCCCAACTCTGCTCGATGCTTCTTAACAAGCACTCATTGGAATCAGCGGGTTTCACTGTTATGACTGACTTTATTCCTTTCCTTAGCAGAAGCTCTCTGGGTCTTCTTCATCACTTTCTAGGGTGCTCTTTCTCCAAGGTAGCCATTTTTGTCATGGGTATCTATTAATCACTCTTATTTCTAATCATATATCCCTTTATTTGTACTTCTGATTCATCCACAGCCTGTTATTTCCTTCACAGAGGCTATTCTTGGTTGCCAACTTGATTACATCTAGAATTAACTAAAACACAAATGGCTAGGCACACCTTTGAGGGTTTTTTTTTTCCTAAATGAAATCATTTCAAGGGGGAAGGTCCACTTCTAATCTGGATCTTTAAAGTGGTTAGATACATTTTTTATCCAGATCTTTTGAAGTAGGAAGATGCCACTTTAATCAGGGCCACATCTTGTGCTGGCAGCCTATATAAAAGACACGAAGAAGGAAGCTGGCTCTCATAACCTGGTTGTTCTCGCTTTCATTATCAAGTTCATTCCTTTGATGACATTTGAATGTACTTCATGATTCTGGGGTATATGGAAGAGCAACTGAGACCTTCAATCTCATGGGCAGCACAACTGCTAGATTCTTGAGATTCTCGGACCTTCCATTAGTAGACAGCTATCGTTGGACTCACTGTACCACAGCATGTAATCCATTCTAATAAATACTATATATATATATTATTTATTATGAATATATATATATATTTGTTCCTTCAGAAGGTTCTGTTCTCCTAGAGAATCCTGATAATATTATGTGATTTAAGTTTTTCTAGATTTTGACATAGTTTCTACCACACAAGAGGCAATTATTCATTACCATATAACAATCTGTGTTTTTTGCCAACAAATCTTTTTGTGCCTCTTAGATCCTGAATATGATATTAATCCTTCCATAAATAATTTATATATTCCCACTAAGGAGAAATAATTGTTGTGTATAGGAGAGAAGCTCACAATGCCTGAGTAAATGAATGATAAACACTATGGAATAAGTCTCACATTCTCTAGGCTCCTCAGGGCTGGCACCAGAATGGTAACAGAATTATATACTGAAGTCTCCTTGCAGGGACTCCAAATATGATACAACCTGAGATATTGATCTAGTAGAGTAAACAAGTATCCCATTCACTTTTAAAAATGAAATATTAATCAGGGATTGCAAACTTCCTTTCAGTCAGTAGATATTAAAGTGTTCATTATACCATTAGTGTTGGATTTTAATCAATATTTTAAAAATAACCTGATGAAATATTAATGTTATATTACTTATAATATTCTTGACAGTCAATGGAAAGGATCAGGGGGAAAGATGCTTATTTTTTTGTTACTACACACATGGCAAGTTACCTGCTTCCGGGAAGCAAGATGTGCCTTGTGTATGCTGTGGGTGGGATGTCTCCATAACTCTGCCAGAAGTCTGATGTGGCAATCATTTTTACAGTTCACAATGATAAATATAAATTGGATGAAAAACAAATTTATTTTTAATTTTAATTTCTAATTTTGTGCTAATAAGTTATGTTAATGACAGAGATCCAGTTAATAGCACCATATTCTGAAATCAAGGACTGTTATTCTTCAGTATGATTCAGTAAATTGCAAGGGAACATGCAATGAAAAACCAGGTCTGAGCTTGACAAACACAATAAAATATTTGAAATGTGTAAGTATGTATGTGAAATGTGAATGACCTCTTTATCTGCCAGTCTTAAGGCTGATGGTAGCTTTTTCTTCCTCCCTGTGATTTTATAATAGGTCAAAGGTTATCTAGGCCTCACATGCATATATCTGAAAGGGCAACACACATTGAAAAAATGTCACTGCATTAATGTGTGCCATTCTGGGCTTATTTGGCTATACTCACTTGTCACAGTTATTGCCAAAGCAATGCCTTTGTGTGTCCTATGATTCTCTGCCCATGCAGTTTAGACCACCCCATTTCCATGTTTTTAAGGTAATTATGTCCCACGAAATGTCAGCTAAATGATTTTGACATTCAAGATTCCTAACAGCTTTTGAACACCATGTTATCTGTGCTCTTTGTAATTCATATTCATTCAAATCCCCAGCCCCAGCCACATTCTGCCATCCCATCTGCTGAGAAGGGTCCCACTCTTCTCCCTTGAAATTGTTGGCTGGGGAAGAAATACCCTTTGAAAAGACTCATAACAGTGCTGTCTGAACCCACAGATTCTACTGCTAGATGTTCTGACCATTGTGAGTGAAGAAACAGATATTTCTCTTAATGAAAAAAAAATCTACTTAAAATTCAGCCTTTAGTGTTACCTTATTCAAAACAGTCATTATTTTCTTTCTTTGAGGTATAGCAATAATTTATCAGAATATTTTTTGAATATTTTTTACTTATAAATGATTTTAATACTAGGAAAAATGTATCAAGGTATGTCCAAACAGAGTAATCACCTTTGAAACTTTATGTAATATAAACATTTGCATCAATAACAATCTCATCACTGTAAACTGGAGACTCCTGAAATTTAGGAAGATCAATGTGATTTTTGCATTAGATCTATCTGTTAGATAGCTTATGGACTTCTTTAAAAAAATTCACTTGATTCTTCCTTTGTTTTTCAACATTGTGCCTACAAAAACTTAGCTGGCCTGGAACTTGTTATATAGACCAATCTGGCATTGAACACACAGACATCTAAAGACCTCCGAGATTAAATATGTATACTACTGCACTCAGACATGGGATTTAAAAATTATGATATTATCAAAGTAGTGGGTTATTTTATAATTTGGTATTTTTATAAGGGTACCTTATAATCTATCTGGTAGATAGTTAAACTTCTTTTGGAAACAGTCCATTCTCCAATAGACACTGACAAGTCTCTAAAAGTCCAGTACCCATCACTAAGATCTCTATTTGGTGCACTGGCCTCTGTGGTCATTCCTAAGGAAAATAATTTCCCATCTCAGGTAAATATGCCTGCTGCTACCCACCCAAGAAATATGCTGCAGACAGTTGCTTATGTGAGTTGCAATTTTGTCTGTCTTTGTGAATTACAATTTAAGGTTTGTGTTGGGATTGTATTACTTGGTTCTGATTGAGAAAACCAAAAGCCTCTCTTATTCCTAGTTTCAATGGCTTCTCTCCCTCTCCCCTCTCTCTGCAAACTCTATTGCCTCAGAAGCAAATAACGATATATATATATATATATTTTTTTACTGTACAGGATAAAAATAATCATAGTAGAATAAGAGAAACAGACACTTTTATATTTGTTTTTACCTGGGGGATTTTATACAGGAATATTGTCTGTACATTCTTTCTAATCCTCTCTTAAAAGTTCACTTAAAATAATTAGGTTTTCTCTAAATGAATTAGTCTAAATGCATTATGTAGCTGAAGTTCTGAATTCATTAGGAAATATGTTTTCTCTTCTGCATTTAGCAGATGCTTCTTTAGCCTTATTTGCTTGAAACATTGCTAGGTATTGTGTTGTTCACTTATAATGAAAGCTTAAGACTGTCACACTTTACTTCTTTGGCATCTGGACACAAGAGCACACTGAGATAATCTGAATCATGATTTAAAAGAATCTGCTAAGAAGGAATACATGCTTCAGGGCATTTCTGAGAGAATTTTGTTATAGATTGAAAGGGGTAGTAGATTAAAAGTTTTGTATATTTAACACAAAGTTATCATACATCCCCAGAAAGCGAAAGAGAAGGAACAACCCTTTCAAAGAGCATGCTAATTTTGGTGCTGCATCAGGCTAGACAGTCATTCGCTACAGTGCTTTTTTTCCTCATACTTGTCTTTGGTGTCATCATCAATGTCAGGTGACAGATACTGAGAGAACTGTGATTGATAAGGCCATAAGTTCTAATACTCTGTTATTATATTAGAATCGTTGTATTGTGTGATCTGAAAGCATGTCACAAACTAGTATCTACAGCGCTGGGTGGAAGGCAGTGAAGACTGCCTCTGATGAAATGCAGTCACTGTTCAGCTGCACGGATTGCGCACGTTTATGGACACTTCTTTTGGCTTTTGTTGTTGATTATGTTTTCATACTACCTAGTGGAAGACAAAATCTCAAAGTTGTTTTGATTTACATTTCCCTACTTACGAAAGATAATGACATTTTAAAGCAGATGATTCTTACCCCTTTGTTTTCTTCTCTGGAGAACTCACATATTTTCCTGTTAAAATTATATATTTTATTATTTAAAATATATTTTATCACATTCTTCCCCTCTGCCAGTCCTACCAGATCCTCTTCTTCTTCCTACCCACCTAATTTTAAGTTCTTTCTCATAAAACAAAACATAAAAGCAAAGACCCCACAAAAACCCAACACAATAACAACAACAAAATCCCCACCAAACTGTAGTAAAATAAAAGGACATAAAATACTATGGATTCTACTGTATGTTGCTCAGTGACTACTGAACATGAGGCCTGCCCTGGAGTGGTTGAGATCACAGTGTCACTCTATTGGAGAAATCTCATTTTTCCTCTCCCAACAGATATAAATGACACTTCAGTTGTGTATATTTACCCTAGTAACTAGTATTTTTATTTATTTATCCAGTTTTCAAAAATATAACAAGGTAAAACAAAAACTATCACTTTGGTGTTGGATGAGACAAACCAACAGAAGGAAAAGTACCTGAGAGAAGCCACAAGAACCAGAGACCCATTTGTTCATTCACTCAAGAATCTCATAAAAGCCCTAAGCTGGAAGCCATAGCATACGCACAGAGGACCTGGTGCAGACTGTGCAGGCCCCGTGCGTGCTGCTTCAGTCTCTGTGAGTTTGTGGGAGCTTTGCTCTTGTTAATTTAGAGAGTTGTTTTCTTGCTGTCTTCCTTCCTCTCTGGTTCTTAGCCTTTCCCTGCTCCCTCTGTTTCAGGGTTCTCTGAACTTTATGGGGAGGGACTTGAATGGAGACACCAAGTTTAGGTATGAGTGTTTCAAAAACTCTGATTCTCGCCGGGCGGTGGTGGCGCACGCCTTTAATCCCAGCACTTGGGAGGCAGAGGCAGGAGGATTTCTGAGTTCGAGGCCAGCCTGGTCTACAGAGTGAGTTCCAGGACAGCCAGGGCTACACAGAGAAACCCTGTCTCAAAAAACCAAAAAAAAAAAAAAAAAAAAAAAAAAAAAACAAAACAAAACCAAAAACAAAAAAAACTCTGATTCTCTGTACAATATCTGGCTGTGGAATATCTTTATTTGTTCCTAAGTCCTGTAGGAGGAAGCTTCTTTGATGTTACTTAAACAAGACACTGACCTATGAATGTAGCACAATATCAATATGGAGTCATTTTATCACTACGTTATTATTCTTTCTTTCTTTCTTTCTTTCTTTCTTTCTTTCTTTCTTTCTTTCTTTCTTTCTTTCTTTCTTTCTTTCTTTCTTTCTTTCTTTCTTTCTTCTCCTCCTCCTCCTCCTTCTTCTTCTTCTTCTTTTTTCAGACAAATATTGTTTGGTTTTTCCCCAGGAACCTGGGTATTCTAGTCTCTGGTTCTTGGTCATCCAAGCAGTGTCACATATGGGTTATATCACATTGAGTGGACCTTAAGTAAATCAGATTTGGGTTGGTTACTCCCACAAACTTTCTGTGACCATTGCCCTAGCATTTCTTGTAGGAATGACACCATTGCAAATGAAACATTGTGTCTGGATTGGTGTTTAACTTTACTCCCCCACCGCACCCCTGCCCTCAACAGGGTTTCTCTGTGTAGGCCTGGCTGTCCTGGAACTTGCTCTGTTTACCAGACTGTCCTTGAACTCAGAGATATGCCAACCTCTGTCTCCTAAGAGCTGGTAATCAAGGCATGTGACACCACTACCCAGCTTGAGTAACTCTTTTGATAGTATGCAGAGTACCGCCCTGCCTTAAGGACACTGGAACACAGAGGTGATTGCTCTATGCAGGCACTAGCTAAACCTCCCATGTTTAATGTAGGTGTTGTCTTCAGCAGTGAGCCTCTGCTGTTTGTGGAGAGCAACCTATAGTCTTGGCAATAGACTGGGTTGTTTGGAGGGATTTCCATGGGGCTCCTTTGGCCAATAAGTCAATTTGATGTAACCCAATTCCAGTACTAGAAGCTTTGTTGTTGGAAGACAAGACATGACCATTTGGGATTCTGTCTTCCTCATTATTTGATGATTTTGTTTAGATCTCCATATATATATGTATACACACACACACACACACACACACACACAAATACAGAGATACACACACATATACATTAGATAGTTTCCCCTTGTCCCCCTTGACCCTCCCATTCCAGCCCTCCACCATTCCACCCATAACTATTTATTTTATTTTCCTTTCTCAACAAGACCTACTTATTCCCTCAAATTCCTTACTCTATACCTACCCTTTGTGGTTTCATGGATTATAATTTGGTTATTACTGATTTAACAGCTAATATATACATATGAGTGAATATATACCATATTTATATTTCTGGATCTGAGATACTACACACAGAATGATTTTTTTCCCAGTTTCATCCTTTTGTGTGCAAATTTCATGATGTCATTAAAAAAATAATTGTTGAATAAAACTCCATTGTGTGAATGAACCACATCCTAATCCATTCTTCTATTGAGAGGCATCTAGGTTGTTTCTAGTTTATGGCTATTATGAACAAACAGAACAGCAAAGAACATGGTTGGACAAGTAAGATGAAAGGTCCTCTGGTTATATGCCCAAGAGTGGTATAGCTGTATCTTGACATAAAGCAATTCCCATTTTCATGAGGAACTGCCACACAGACTTCCATAGTGGCTGTATGAGTTTGTACTTCTACCAGCAATGATGAGTCTTCCTCTTACTCCACATTCTCACCAGCATGAGCTGTCATTTATACCTTAGCCATTGTGACAGGTATCAGGTAGAATTTCAAAGGTATTTTAGATCTGTGTTTTCTTGATGACTAAGGATGTTAAACATTTAAGTGTCTCTCAGCCATTTGAGCTTCCTCTACTGAGAATTCTGTTTATATTTGCACTCTATTTATTTTTATTTTTTATTATATATATTCTTTATTTACATTTCAAATGTTGTCCCCTTTCCTGGTTTTCCCCCTGAAAATCCCATAGCCCATCTCCCCTCTCCCTGTTCCCCATCAACCCACTCCTGCTTCCCTGTCCTGGCATTCCCCTACACTGCAGCATTGAGCCTTTCCAGGACCAAGGGTCTCTCCTCCCTTTGATGTCCAACAAGGCCATCTTCTGCTGCCTATGTGTCTGGAGCCATGGGTAACTCCATGTGTACTCTTTTTGTACCCTATTTTTTAATGGGTTGTTTTCCTGATATCTAGTTTCTCAAGTTCTTTATATATTTTGGATATTAGCCTTCAATTGAATGTATAGTTGCTAAAAATCTTTTCCCATTCTGTAAGCTGACGTTTTATATGAATGATGGTGTCCTTTGCTATGAGGAAACATTTCAGTTTCATGAGATCCTATTTATTTTTTTGATAATTTAGGACTGATACTAATGGTGTTCTGGTCAGAAAGTCTTCTTCTGTGCCAATGAGGTCAAGGTCATTTCCACATTTTAGTACCTAAAGTATCATTTAAAAGTAATAATGTGCTAAGATGCATGTGCACAGTTTGGTGATGGTTTGTTCTTGTACTCACTCATGTAGCCAGTACTAGAACAAAGCACAGAATGTGTGCAGCAATCTGAATCCTACATGCACTTTCGAGTCTACATGACCCTTCACACCAGTTTTCTGGACTTTTAATCAGTGTGTGAAATACCTTTACAGATTTGACTATGCTTCTGTGTGTAGTGGATGTTACAACCTTTGTTGCTGTGCTATTATCAGTAATTTTTTTAAAATAATATTCTGATTTATTCTTAATACTGTATAAATTTTACACCAACAAATAATTCTATGTACCATTTAATGTATCAATACAAGAAGAGTGTAATGCTCTAGAGAGTCTGTTTTATACTGCATCTCCTGGGTTATAGAAGATGTATATGCCCAGTGTTGGTGGACATTGCCAAGCTGTTTTTTTTCCAGTAACTAGAAATGTCTCATCCTTTTCTATTTGACATTTTCTCTAGTATTTGTATATGATCAGTAGGTAGTGACTGAAAACATTTTTTATTATGCCTAATTTTACATGTTAAAACTTAAAATTTACTTTTCAATTTGTCTGTCTCTAGTAAATAAAAGGGCAATTTATTATTTACATGTATTAATCTTGAATTTGGCTCTCCTAAATGCTCTAATAAATTCTAATAGTAGTTTTGAAAATTCTTTTCAAATTTTCTGTGCAGTGAACTTATCCACTTATCAAGTCAATTTTATCCTTCAATCAGTTTACATTTGAATTTTCTTATACACTCATGGTACTTATAAGGCTATCCAAACCAGGGCTCACTATCAGTGGAAACCAAGCAGAACTCCTGAGCTCACTGCCCTTATAGATCTATTTAGAAGGGATATTTGCTTATTATTTTATTTTAAAACCCTTGCTGGATGTTTTTGTTAACAGCCCACCATCAGTAAAGCAACCGAAAATGTCTCCCCTCTTTTTGTCATCTGGAAGAAATTTCTGAGATATTGATACTGAATCTTCCTTCTTTGTTTAAGAACAGTGGAAAAGCTATTGTGCTATTTGGATTTTGGCTTTTAATTACAGGTTAATTATTAATCTTTTCTTTCTCTTTTTTCTTTTCTTCCCTCATTCTCTTTCTCATACTCTTCCCTTCCTCCTCCCTATATTCCTTTTCTTTCTTTCCACCTTTTCTGATAAGTCTTGCTATGTCTCCCAGAATAGTCTTAAAATTTGCTACCTGCCTAACTCTCTTAAGTGTAACAGCTGTATGCATGGACCACACATCAGTACACCTTTTCTATAGAGTTGTAATGTTCTTCTAATTTTCCACATTTTTGTTACTCTTTAAAGTTGTACTTTTCATTTTCTCTATGTAATCTAAATCTTAGATTTTATTAGCTACCCTTGCAGACCTGAGGGATATGTTCTATAGTTCTAACTGCATAAAGTTGAGAAAATGCCTGATTTATGAGCTATAACATATTTAAGATCAGTGAGTTTCCATGCACACTTGAAAGAAGGCCAATCACTCATTGTTAATGGAATTTTCTACAATCACCATAGAGAATGCTGGTTAATAACTGCTGCTTCAAATTGTGTTTGTTGTGTTTTGAAGTTTTCCCCTCACCACTTTCAGAGAATGTAATGATGATTTTAAAATGACTCCTTTTATCTTCTTGTAATTATTTTACTTCTACATGTGACTCTCTCAGAAATAATTCATAGTTCTAATTTGGAAATCTCAATCTATTTTTAAGTCAGTTAAGGAAGTAAACATAGCATAGTTCTTCTAGGGCCCATGTCTGAAGTACATGGCATCTTCATCAATGTGGACTTACCCTCCACCTGTTGGAGTTAAGCAAGGGCAACAACAATAATCTTTAGCGTTTTGGGAGTCTTTTGAACAACTTTGCCAAACAATGTAAAAGGGATTATCTAATGTCCCAATTGGTTATCTAATGCCAAGTGGTCAGCCCTGAGATCATATACATACAGGTAATATATTCACAAAGCAGGTTGTAAAATATAAATGTATATTTATATATTCCTAAATACATAATTCATAAACACACATATGTAAATATATAGATATTTATTTAATTATATTTATATTAATATATATTTCTAAATTCTGTGTGTGAACTTGAGAGTGTAATGAAATATTGCAAGGGAGGGGCTGCAGGGAGAAAAAGGAAGGAAGGAAGAAAAGTAATTATATACAAAAGGAAAGTAAAATATATATCCCTTGAAATGGGAACCATATGGCTATCTCTAAAGAGCTGCTGGGAACAGTGATAACTCTTTCCTCACACGTAGCCCTTCTCAGACAAATAGGGAACTTTTGTTTATTTTAAACAAGAGTAAGAAACATTGACCAAGAAAACAGAAAACCACACGTATCTCATCATAATTATGGAAACAGTCATTTTAGGCTCTAAATTATGCAGGTGGTTGTCTGTGTCACTTTGGGAGATGTCAATAAAAATGTCTGCTTTTCAGGCTCTGTGTAAAGAAAAATCTGTATTTTATCTAGGAAGTATACAATATCTTCCGATTTTAGTTTATGTGTTCTGAAATCTGAAACTAGTTGGCTTAGGGAAGTTTACACTTTAAAATTGATTTTTCATGATATGCTAAGTAGTTTCTTGTCAACTTGACATGCAGTTAGACCCATTTGGGAAGTGGAAACCTCAACTAAGAAAATGCCCCAGTAGATTAGTTTTTGGACAAAGCTGTGGTGCACTTTTTAAAGTAGTTATGTCTGTGGGAGGGCCCTGATCACTGTGGGTGACACCACTCCTAAACTGGAGGTCCTGAGTGCTGTAAGAAAGCAGGCTGAGCAAGCTATTGGGAAAGAGTCAGAAAGCCACTCTCCTTCATGGCCTCTGTATCATTTCTTGCTTCCAGGTCCCTGCCTTGAGTTCCTGTTCTGACTTTCCTGGACTTTATAAGCTAGAAAGGTGAAATAAGCCCTTTCCTTCCCAAGTTGCTTTTGTTTATGGTGTTTTATTACAGTAATAGAAACCCTAACTAAGATACATGGCATTGGGGAAAGGGAGAGAGTATAGAGTAGTTTTGGAGCAGAGCCTCTAGTCCAATGTTGAGTCAGAAGAAGCATTTGACTAGGATTTGTGATAATATGTAAAATTAGCACAATGTAATACAACACAACATAATTCTCTCAGAGGTTTTAGATGCTCGTATGATCCAGTTTCCCTGTATCTGGCCAGGTGACTGATAAATATGTAGGAGTAAAAGGAAAAAGAACTTGACTTGTTTTTTAACCATTGTCTTGTACCTACCATTGAACTGGGAACAATACACTTCATTCATCTGACATAATTGTAGCAAAATAAGTTTGTTTTAAATATATCATTTGCTGAATATCACTAGTGTAATAGACACTAGATTAAACTTTTACGACTTGAGATATGAAAGGAAATTTTTCCTGATTTTGCTCCTGTTAGATGCTTGTGCATAGAAATGTTGGGATGAAAAAGTTTTATGACACAAAAAATGATATGTCTGTTGGGACTGGGCTTCATAACTCTGCCTTTTCATTGGTTGTGGTTCTCTGGTTCACAACATTGTGAAACCTGAGGAAAGATGTAAAAGCCAGAGGATCAGGGTGTAAGTTGTAAATCTGGGTCTCTAAGTGATATTAGAAGCTACAATGATAAAGTCTCACCAACATGACTGTCTAAATGTGAGCTGGACAAGTATGATATCAATGAACATGCCAAACTGGATGGAGAAAATTGCAGAGGTCTCTGCCCTACATATTGGTAACTGAGGGAAGCTGGAATTCTGAGAGATGATCTTCTTCAGGTAGAGGACACCAACTGACTCTCCAGTGTCCAGTTGTCATCCCTGAACACATACATGTTAGTATCATTATATGTACTGAACAGGTTATATTTAGGAACATATGATTATTAATATATATATTATGCATGCTATCATAATTAGTGAAAGACTAGGCCATGAATTTAAAAAGGAGCAGGGAGATGGAGTATATAGGAGAGTCTGCACTGAAGGAAGGGAAAGGGAGATACGTTGTAACTAAATTATAATCTCCAAAACAAAATAGCAGGCCAGGTGTGTGCCTTTTACTGCAACACTCAGGAGTGTTTGAGTCTATCCTGTTCTACATAGTGAGTTCCAGGATAGCCAGAGCTGCATAATGAGATGCTGTCTAAAAAAACAAACAAACAAACAAAAAACAAAACAAATCAAACCAAATAAAATAAAGTACAAATATCAACAAAAAAACAAAGAAAAAGGAAAAGCAAAGTGAGCCTTCACTTTGGAATGTCAGAAATGGAATGGGTTGGATTTTTTTCCCCCTACTGATTCGTTGTCTTCAGCATCTTTGGGGCCAATTCTTCTTCTTGCCAAAGTTTTGAGGATGGTGTTTGAAGAATTTCTTCCTGTAGTAGCATCTTGGGTCTTGCAATGGTAGAAAATGACTTTATTTGACACTAGTACTTCAGTGCTGCCTTGCCTAGTCACTCAGGTCTAAACTTGTTATTTTCTTTATGTGTCATGGATAGTTACACTATTTTATTTCTGCAACACACAGTGCTTCTGGTAACCTTTTTGCAAAGCTGATTATTATTTTATTTTTTGTTTTATTTCTGGCAGTACATAGAAAGTTTTCTTCTTTTGAAGCTCTTAAAATTTTACTGAATCTGTTTAGATTCATTCTTATTATGTAAACTACCTGGTAAATTTAAGTATCTAATTTTCCCCCATTCTGCTGCTATTTTTACATTTTTCTAAAGTCTTGGATTTTCTGAAATATTTTCCAGGCATTTTTGTTCTTTGTTTTTTATTTTCTTTTTTCCCATTAATTTATTTGTTTATTCACTTTTCTTTCTTTTTTATTGATATATTCTTTATTTACATTTCAAATGTTGTCCCCTTTCCTCTCCCCCCCACCCCTGAAAATCCCATAAGTCATCTCCCCTCTCCCTTTCCCCAATAAACCCTCTCCCGTTTCCCTGTCCTAGTATTTTTCTACACTGCTGCATCCAGCCTTTCCAAGACCAAAGCTCTCTCTTCCCTTTGGTGTCTAACAAGGCCATCCTCTGCTGCCTATGTTTCTGGAGCCATGGGTAACTCCACGTGTACTCTTTGGTGGATGGTTTTATCCCTGGGAACTCTGGGAGTACTGGGTGGCTCATATTGCTGTTCCTCCTATGACACTGAAAACCCCTTCAGCTACTTGGGTCCTTTCTCTAGCTCCTCCATTGGGGACACTGTGCTCAGTTCAATGGCTGGCTGAGAATGCCCCCCTCTGTATTTGTCATGTACTAGCAGAGCCTCCCAATTCTTAGGCAAATGGATGGAACTGGAAAGTATCATCCTGAGTGAGGTAACCCAATCACAAAAGAACACACATGGTATGCACTCACAGTGGATATTAGCCCAGAAGCTTGGAATACCCAAGACACAATTCACTTATCAAATGATGCCCAAGAAGGAGGAAGAACAAAGTATGGATACTCTGGTCCTTCTTAGAAGGGAAAAAAATACACACAGAAAGAGATACAGAGACAAAGTGTGGAGCAGATTCTGAGGGAAAGACCATCCAGAGACTGCCCCACCTAGAGGGTATTTATTTTTTATGGGATATATGCTGTATTTATGGGATATATTCTGTATATCCCATATACAGTTACAAAATCCAGACAGTATTATCGATGCCCACAAGCTTATTCACTTTTCATCTTGATCTCAGATCCCCCTCCTCCAAGTGCCAACCTTAAAATTTCCTCCCCTTATTACCCCCTCACTTTCTCCTCTTAGGAGAAACCCACTTTGGGTACCACCCTACCCTGGGACATCAAGTCAAAGCAGGAATAGGCACATCTCTCCCACTGAGGCTAGAGAAGTTGACCCAGCTAGGGGAAGGGAACCTAATGGCAGGCAACAGAGTCAGAAATAGCCCCTGCTCCAATTATTAGGGAACGCACATGACCAAGTTGCACATCTGCTCCAAATGTGTAGGGGAGCCTAGGTCCAATTCCTGCAGGCTCCTTGGTTGGTGGTTCAGTCTCTGTGAGCACCCATGGGCCCAGGTTGTTGATTGTGTAAGTCTTCTTATGGTGTCCTTGATGCCTCTGGCTTGCTCAGTTCTATCTCCTACTCTTCTACAAGACACCCAATCTCCACCTGATGTTTAATTAGGGGGTTTCTGCATCTGTTTCCATCTGTTGCTGGAGGAAACCTCTCAGGAGACAGTTATGCAAGACTCCTGTCTGCAAGCATAGCGGAGGAAGTCCTGTTTGTCTACAGGAGGTGGCCACTTCAGGATAGATATTCCCAGTTGGTAGAGTTCTCAGCTAGGGTCACCCCATCAACTTCCAGAGGCCTCTACCTTCCCAGAGCTAAACCCCTCCCCACACACAGCGATTTCTGTTCTCTCTTAGCCTTTTTATTTTTTTCCTTGACCAGTATGAAGTGTCCTTCCTTATATTTTTTGATAACTTTTGGTTGAAAGTTGATTTTATTTGATACTATAATGGCTACTCCAGCTTGTTTCTTGGGACCATTTGCTTGGATAATTGTTTTCCAACCTTTTACTCTGAGGTAGTGTCTGTCTTTGTCAATGAGGTACATTTCCTGTGTGTAGCAAAATATTGGGTCCTGTTTACATAACCAGACTGTTAGTCTATATCTTTTTATTGAGAAATTGAGTCCATTGATGTTAAGAGATATTAAGGAAAAGCGATTGTTACTTCCTGTTATTTTTGTTGTTAGAAGTGGAATTATGACTGTGTGGCTATCTTCTTTTGGGTTTGTTGAAAGATTAGCTTCTTGCTTTTTCTACGGTATAGTTTTCCTCCTTGTGTTGGTGTTTTCCATCTAATATCCTTTGTAGAGCAAAATTTGTGGAAAGATATTGCATAAATTTTGTTTTGTCATGGAGTATCTTGTTTTGTCTGTCTATGGTAATTGAGAGTTTTGCTAGGTATAGTAGCCTGGGCTGGCATTTATGGTCTCTTAGGGTCTGTATGACATCTGCCCAGGATCTTCTAGCCTTCACAGTTTCTGGTGAGAAGTCTGTTGTAATTCTGATAGGTCTTGATCATATACTTAAGTGAGCCCAAAAATTCCACCAGAGAACTCCTAAAGCTGATAAACAACCTTAGCAAAGTGACTGGATATAAAATTAACTCAAAGAAATCAGTAGCCTTCTTCTACTCAAAGGATAAACAGACTGAGAAAGATTAGGAAAATGACACAATAGTCACAAATAATATAAAATACCTTGATGTGATTCTAAGCAAGTGAGTGAAAGATCTGTATGACAAGAACTTCAAGTCTCTGAAGAAAGAAATCAAGGAAGATCTCAGGATATGGAAAGATCTCCCATTATGGGTTGGCAGGATTAATACAGTAAAAATGGACATCTTGCCAAAAGCAATCTACAGATTCAATGAAATCCCCATCAAAATTCCAACTCAATTCTCTGTAGAGTTAGAAAGAGCAATTTTCAAATCTATCTGGAATAACAAAAACCCAGGATAACTAAAACTATTCTCAACAATAAAAGAACTTCTTTAGGAATCACCATCCCTGACCTCAAGCTCTACTACAGAGCAATAGTGATAAAAAACTGTATGGTATTGGTACAGAGACAGGCAGGAAGATCAATGGAATAAAATGGAGGACCCAGAAATGAACCCACACACCTATGGTCCCTTGATATTGACAAAGGAGCTAAAACCATCCAGTGGAAAAAAGACAGCATTTTAAACAAATGGTGCTGTTTTACCTGGAGGTCAGTGTGTAGAAAAATGCAAATAGACCCATTCTTATCCCCTTGTACAAAGTTCAAGTCCAAGTGAATCAAGAACCTCCACATAACATTAAACACACTGAAATTTATAAGAAGAGAAAGTGGGGAAGAGCTTCGAACACATGGGCACAGGGGAAAATTTCCTGAACAGAAAACCAATGGCTTTTGCTCTAAGATTCAGAATTGACATACGGGACCTCATAAAACTGCAAAGCTTCTGTAAGGAAAAGGACACTCTCAATAGACAAAACAGAAACCATCAGATTGGGAAAAGACCTTTACCAATACTACATCTGATAGAGGGTTAATATTCAATATATACCAAGAACTCAAGAAGTTAGACTGCAGAGAATCAAATAACCCTATCAAAAATGGTGTACAGAGCTTGACCCATTCTTATCTCCTTGCACTAAGCTCAATTCCAAGTGGATCAAGGACCTCCACATAAAACCAGACACACTGAAACTAATAGAAAGGAAACTAGGGAAGAACCTTGAACATATGGGCACAGGGGAGAATTTCCTGACCAGAACTCCAATAGCTTATGCTCTAAGATCAAGAATTGACAAATGGGACCTCATAAAATTACAAAATTTCTGTAAGGCAAAAGACACTGTCAAAAGGACAAAGTGGCAACCAACTAACTGGGAAATGATCTTTACCAACCCTACAGCCAACAGAGGGCTAATATCCAATATATACAAAGAACTCAAGAAGTTAGACTCCAGAGAGCCAAGTAACTCTATTAAAAAATGGGGTACAGAACTAAACAAAGAGTTCTCACCTGAAGAATATCTAATGGCTGAGAAGCACCTAAAGAGATGTTCATCATCCTTAGTCATTAGGGAAATGCAAATCAAAACAACCCTGAGATTCCATCTCACACCAGTCAGAATGGCTAAGATCAAAAACACAGGAGACAGCAGTTGTTGGCGAGGATGTGGAGAAAGAGGAACACTCCTCCACTGCTGGTGGGATTGCAAACTGATACAACCACTCTGGAAAGCAGTCTGGCGGTTCCTCAGAAAACTGGGCATGACACTCCCGGAGGATCCAGCTATACCACTCCTGGGCATATACCCAGAGGCTTTAACTGCATGCAATAAGGACACATGCTCCACTATGTTCATAGCAGCCTTATTTATAATAGCCAGAAGCTGGAAAGAACCCAGATGTCCCTCAATGGAGGAATGGATTCAGAAGATGTGGCATATTTACACAATGGAATACTACTCTGCAATTAAAAACAATGAATTCACGAAATTCCTAGGCAAATGGTCAGAACTTGAAAATATCATCCTTAGTGAGGTAACCCAATCACAAAAGAACACACATGGTATGCAGTCACTGATAAGGGGATATTAACCCAGAATCTCGGAATACCCTAGACACAATTCGCATATCAATAGATTTCCAAGAAGATGGAAGGAGAGACCCCTGTCCTGGAAAGACTGGATGTAGGGGAATGCGGAGACAAAGAAGCGAGAGGGGGTTGAATGGGGAAAAGAGGGAGGGAAGGGGGCTTATGGGACTTTCGGGGAGGGAGGAAACGGGAAAGGGGAAATGATTTTGAATGTAAATAAAAATATAAAAAATAAATATATATATATAAATATTTAATTAATTAAATAATAAAAAATCTTAGAAAATAAAAAAAGTAAAAAAAATAAAAAAGAATTTTCAACTGAGGAATATCGAATGGCTGAGAAGCACCTAAAGAAATGTTCAGCATCCTTAATCATCAGAGAAATGCAAATCAAAACAACTCTGAGATTCCCTCTCACACCAGTCAGAATGGCTAAGATCAAAAACTCAGGTGACAGCAGATGCTAGGGAGGATATTGAGAAAGAGGAACACTGCTCTATTGCTGGTAGGATTGCAATCTGGTACAACCTCTCTGGAAATCAGTATGGTGGCTCATCAGAAAACTAGACATACTATTACCCGAGGACCCAGCTATTCCACTCCTGGGCATATACCCAGAAGATGCTCCAATATGTAATAAGGGCACATGCTTCACTATGTTCATAGCAGCCTTATTTATAATAGCCAGAAGCTGGAAATAATCCAGATGTCCTTCAGCAGAAGAATGGATACAGAAAATGTGGTACATTTAAACAATGGAGTACTACTCAGCTATTAAAAACAATGAATTCATGACATTTTTAGGCAAATGGATAGACCGAGAAAGCATCATCCTGAATGAGGTATGCACTCATTGTATGCACTCATTGATAAGTGGATATTAGCCCAGAAGCTCAGAATACCCAAGATACAATTCACAGACCACCTGAAGCTCAAGAAGAAGGAAGACCAATTCAACTTTTTTGAAAGACCAATATGAAAGTTTAAATGAGATGTTTTACAAATTCACCAGTGATTGGGTGTGAATAGGAGAACTGTGTAATGAAACTCCATAACCATAGCAATGTTTAACTTTAAAGCTATTGTTTCTTATATGCTGCTTAATAAAGTAAGCTTGAAATTCATCATTTTATCATGATACCTTTTTGCCTTATCAGACCGGTTACTGTGTGCACTAACAAGCAGTATTTTTAATCTGCTGCCTACCTTGATGCATGCAGTATGTGAACTGTGGAATACCCAAAAGTCCTTAGGGTCACAAACTGAAAGCTAAAGTAGTGGGTGAGTCAGGAACCAGCTGTCACTGATTGACAGTTGTCAAACTAAGAAACAAACCATCTACAACTAAGCTACCCAGAGCATACATATAACCTATATGATGTCTGTTTATCATGTGTAACGCATGTTTTATGTTTAATTGATGCTCTCCTTTAAGATATCTTACTTCTGGTACCCAGTTAATCCCCTCTTCCAAAATAAAAAATCAGGTCTGTAACAGATACTTGGTATTTGATGATGCCATTGACCTTGAAGGAAACACTGTTAACCTGTTGTTATTGGGTGGGTTTTGTCCTTGAGTAAACATGTTGTACTTTGTTTTGTGTTTATTTTTACACCAAACTGTATTACAATACTCTTAGTATTCACCAGCATATTCACCATCTGCCTAAGATATGCAACCTTTGTGTTAAAATCTGAACAAACGAAGTAAAGACCTATGAAATATAAGTAATGTACAAACACAAATTTTATAAAATTGTACAGATTTTTTCTTAAAAAATTATTTACAACTAGGAAATGGCTTAAATGTAGCATCCTTACATTAATTAAATAGTTTTAAAGTATATAATTAATATGCAGTTTCCGTATCTGTTAAATTACGAGTGACTTCATGATGCTCGTGACTTGCTGTGATGCCGTTAAGTACAGCCTAGACCAGCTGTGCTCTAGTCTGTTGGGCTGTTACATCTGCATTGGTGCTAGTTAAACAGTTCCTAGTTCATGTGCCCAGAAGGGTGCCAGGGAAGGTTGGACTTACCCGTATTGTCCAATAATGCATGAATTAAAGACTGTGTAAATGCATTTTATTTAAATAAAAAAGACCTTTTACTTTTTTTAAAAAAAAGGAAGAAAAGAAAAGGAAGACCAAAGTGTGGGTTCTTTGGGTCTTCTGATAAGGGAAACAAAATACTCACAGGAGCAGAGACTGAGGAAAATCCATCCAGAGACTGTCCCAGCTGGGGATCCATCCCATATACAGTCACCAAACCTTGCCACTATTGTGGATGCCAACAAGTGCTTGCTGAAAGGAGCTTGATATGGCTTTCTCCTGAGAGGCCCTGCCAGACCCTTATAAATACAGAAGCAGATGCTTGCAGCCAACCATTGGATTGAGCGTGGAGTTCCCAATGGAGGAGTTACAGAAAGGACTGAAGGAGCTAAAGGGGTTTACAACTTCATATGAAGAACAACGATATCAACCAACCAGATCCCCCAGAGCTCCCAGGAACTAAGTCATCAACCAAGAAGTACACATGGCTCCATGTGCCTTGCCAGGCATCAATGGGAGGAGAGGTTCTTGGTCCTATGAAGGCTCAATAGATGCCCCAGTGTATGGGAATCAAGGGCGGGGAGGTGGGAGTTGGATACGTGGATGAACACCCTCAAAGAAGCAGGAGTTAATTTGGCTTATTAGATTTGTCTATTTAACATTTTCTGATGTGTTATAAAAAATCATTGTTTCTTTATTCCATATTTTCTGTAGTCTTCCTGTGAGTACTTGTTTTCCAGTCATGTCATTACCTCCCTCAGTATTCTTTGAGAATATTGAATATAATTACTTTAATTCTTGTGTTTGAAAATCACATTTGACTTTGTTGTTTACATGCTTTTTGGATTGATTCATGTCAGTATGTGTGCTCTGATGATGTTAGAGTCTTGTCATTTTCCTAAGAGCTATAAATTCTCTATGAATACAAATTACATTTCTCAGTGTAAAAAAAAAAGCTTCTCTGACAAAGGTTGAGAGCAGCACTAATCTGTGAATATAAACCCAAATATTTAGAAGGCAGTTTATCAGTATGAGCATTTGACAAAACTGGAGTAGTAAGTTTCCCTGTTGGTTTATGATTTCCCCAGCCTTTGGCTTTGATCAAGTTTAGAGTACCAAAAATGAATTGCATCTTTTGGAAGAGGCCTCACATCCAACCAAAGAGTGGTTGTTTAGGACATAACCTTTATGTCATTTTAGTATCAGTGGCACAGCTTTCCTGGCAGACTAGTATTGTAAAGTACATTGTACAGACCCAGGTGAGACTGTCTTTTCTTTCTCCAGTGGTTTGTATAGCACCTTCTTGTACCATGAAAGCTAGCAAGAAGTTTGAGAATGATTTATCTCTGTATGGCTTGTGCTGAATTGAAATATGTAACTCTCAGATTATTCTGGCTCTATAGAACCCCATAATAGTGCTGTGTCCATTGTAGTCAGTTTTCAAGCAAAAAACCTCTCCTATTAATGAAGTATGTGTGTGTGTCTGTGTGTGCATGTGAGTGTGTCTGTGTATGTGTGTGTGTGTGTGTGTGTGTGTGTGTGTGTATGTGATGGATCACAGGCATCTGGAAATCAGAGGTAGAGTATCTTTTAGGTCTTTTCATCATCCTTTTATGGGTAGGGTCTCTCACTAAACCAAGAGTACATCAATTCAGCGAAATTCACTTGCCAGAAACTTACAAGGATTCTCCTGTTTGCACTTTCTCAAGGTTGGGTTATAGTCACACACTGTCATGTCATAATTTGCACATGGGTTTTATAAATTGAAAATCATACTTTCATTTCAGGCACTTTATTGACTGAGCCATATCTGCTGTTTCATAGTTTTAAAATTTAGTTAAGAACATCTCTAAGCTTGTCTAAAGAGTAATGCAAAAATTAAATGTTAAAATTATTGAAAATAGGAAGGCATATTTTAGTACTTCAAAAGAAAATGAAATAAAACATCTTCACTTAAGGCACTTTACACTGAAAAATTAGTAAAGTAAAATAATTACAATTGCATGAATTTTAATTATCTTGGAAATTGTACTATGGGATTCAAGGCATTATAATAGTCATTTATATTTAAAACACATATAAATTCTTTATTTTAAGTAATTTCTTATAGCACCAAGACAATTGCATCCTTGTGAGAGCAAATGAACATATTTTACAGTTCAAATTCTGTGCTATAGTTTCTGAATAGCCAAGAGTTGAAGTTGAAGTCTTTCTTTCTTTCTTTCTTTCTTTCTTTCTTTCTTTCTTTCTTTCTTTCTTTCTTTCTTTCTTTCTTTCTTTCCTCCCTTTAATTTCTCATTTGTACTATGCCTATACTATTAACTTAATTTTATTCTATGTTGTAGTGTCAAAGATTTTTGTACATGAGTACTTTGAGTTCATGTATGTATGTGCTCTACATATGTGCCTGTTGGACTTTGCATTAGTCAGGGTTCTCTGGAGTCACAGAACTCATGGAATATATATGTGTGTATATATATATTCATGGAATACACACACACACACACACACACACACACACACATTGGAATGAAAATTAGCAGTACAGTTAATCTAACAATGACTAGCTGTGAATAGAAAGTCCAGGAATCTAGCAGTTGCTCAGTCTCACAAGTCTGAGGGTCTCTACTGATCTTCTGTATATGCTAAAATTCTGAAGAAGTAGTCTCCAGTGCCAGTGAAGAAATGGATGTGCTATCAAAGCTAGCACAATGAAGAAAAGAACAAGAGCTTCCTTTTTCCATGCTCTTATATTGGCTTCCAGCAAAAGGTGTGGCCCAGATTAAAGGCATGTGTCTTTCTGTCTCAGGGTCTGGACTGAAGGTTTATCATTTTCCTACCTCTTAGGGTGTGCCCTCTACTTACTGATTGTAGTTCATTCCAGATATATTCAAGTTGACAACAAAGAATAGCCATCATACACATGGAATTCAGAAAAAGTTGCCAGATCTTCTGGAACTATAGTAGCACATGGTTGTAAGCCTACATGTAGGTGCCAGGAACTTAACTTGTGTTTCTGCAAGGGCAAAAGGTGCTCTTAACCAGTGAGCCATCTCTTCAGCCTTGGCAAAGATCACTTTAAAAACACAACTTTTCAAAATTTCAAAAATTTAGGTTATTATTTTAAGCTCCTGTAAGATAAATAATTACATTATCAAAATAAAGGGAAATAAATATGCCTTGCAGTAGACACTATTATTTTTCGCTTAATTTAACTTGATGCTTTTTTTTTCTTTTCTAAACGGTCATATTCTAATGCTCTCAGAATAGGAAACACACAATCAGGCTTGAGTTCAAGTTTGGCTCTGGCTTTTCTGCTTGTCATATTTGTTTCTTTCGATCTGTCCACTTTTTTCACCATGCTTTAGACTTATGACCAAACTTATCGATGCCCTCCCCCATCCTCTTGTTACCCTCTGCCTTGGGTATAGTTGGGTGTCTCCATTTTCAAACAACATCAAAGTTTTTAGCTCCTTTTGCCACCTACACTGAGTAAGGGACTTTCCTCTAATAACTCCTCAAAGATCCTTCCTACCTACAGTTCTCTATTTGCATTCTGATACTTGCTCTTTTCATTGTTTTTAAGCAGAGTTACAGTAAACACTTTCTCTTTGGATGGGACTGTGTTGATATTGGCACATTCATCCTCATTGTTGCAAACTATCCCTTTATTAAGCTCTGTTGCTTGGTGCATGTGTACCTTCTGCATCTTTCCCAGAGCACAGCAGAGACTGCTTCAATTGGAAACATTGCACATAATCTTGAATCTCAAAATCCTGTTTGTGTAATGTACATAATAATGTCCATTACTGAGTTATTTTGGCCTTTTTTTTTAATTGGCACTGCTCTGATAAGTCAGTCTAGTACAGACTTATCCCATCAGCTTTACCTTTTGTGATGGTCCCTGTTGCAGGAAATATTAAAAATGGCCCATGTTCAGTATCCACCACCAGCTATACTGAAATCATTCTAACGTCCCCATTCTTCAGTGGGCTGGTTCAAAATGTGAAGAGCGCACATTATTTGGGATGCCTTCTTTTCTTTCATCTGCTTTTTCATTTCCTTTAACAAAGTACTCTACCGCTCGCCTAGACTATCTCCTGACTAGTCTCAGCTTCAATCTAAGCCCAATAGTTAAAAGGAAGTGTCACCATTCGGCCATTATTTCACAAGACAGAACATACTGAGTTGCCTGCTTACTTGTTGGTTTTCCAATCTGGAATAAAAAGGTCTGAGTTGCTCTCTGAGCACCACATAGTGGATACTTAACAAAACTATGGGGCTGGAGAGATGGCTCAGTAGTTAAGAGCACTGACTACTCTTCCAGAGGTCCTGAGTTCAATTCTCAGCAACACATGGTGGCTTATGTGTAGGGAGCATCTGTACATCTATCTGTGATGAGATTCGATGCCATCTACTGGTCTGTCTGAAGAGACCAACAGTGTACTCACATACAAAAAAATAAATTAATAAATCTTAAAAAAAAAAACTTTGCTCCACGAGTAAATAAATAAAAATACAAGTTTTCCAAATTTTCAAAAAGCTTATTATTTTAATATTTCAAATTTATTTCAAAGAGCTTTTATCAGATAAATAACTATATTGTTAAAATAAAGACAAAGAATCATACTTCAACAGTAGATTCTGTTGTTTTTGGTTAAATTAAACCTTATTAATGTTTTTAAGATAGACCTTGGAGGGCTTGGAGGTGGGAGGGATTTTCTAGTCCTGGTGTTATGGAGGCTTGGGTGGGTGTGGTCTTGCCAAACCACCTGCCTGGAAATCATGCAACAAGAAAGACTTTAGTTATGGTATCATAGAATAAGCTTGGTTAGCTCATTTCTTTTAAGAACAAACACATCCCTTTGATAACCTGAGTTTTAATACAATTTGAAATGAAGTTATCAGGTAGTGTTCTTACTTCCAAATTTTCCATTCCCTGTAAGATTTGATAGGTGTAATGTACCGTGTGAAATAATTTCAAGAGTTCTGGAAATATAGTCTGGCAATAATTTCTTAGTCATTTGCTATGTTCTTGTTTATACTTGTGTGGACTAGATTGAATAGCAGTTATTTAGCATACAATCTTACAATATTGATTCACACATTGGGCAATGGAGCAAAGTCCATTGTATGTGAACTTACCTAATCTTGATTTCAAGCCTCTCCTTCACAGAAATCTAGGAAATCCTATTTCCCCATGTTTTAAATATGTAATCATTTCATGGAAGTCTATTGTATGTCTGCTTTATAAACTGTAAAGTTTTTCTTGCCTTCTTAGTAGTGTAATTAGAAAAATATCAAACAAACAAACAAACAAATAAAATGAAAACAGTTTTAAGCCTCACATTCATGTTTTTGTTTTATACGAATTCACTTCTTGATTGGAACTTGTTTTTATTTTTTCCCAGACAGCAGGAAGCTGTCTGTACTAAATACACAGTGATGTTTATGCTATGACAGAAGGTCAGAAGAGACTGTTTCAATAAGCCTTCCAAACAGATAAAACTCTGAAAGCCACTATCGTTAAATACTCAAACTTACCTGCCAGCTAAATTACAGATGTTCTTGCTGTGGTCCTGTTGAACCTAACACTTGCTTGGATGGATATTTTAGTCAAATGTTACATTTTTCCCATTAGTCATGCTAAAAACAAACAAACAAACAAATAAGAACAAAAATAACAGAAAAATTGCTAGCAAAGTTACTCACATTTTAGTTTTTACTTCATTCATTGAATAAGCTTTCCTGTAACCTAGTAGATGGGAACAAAAGCTTCTTACTTTTTCTTTTCTCTTTTTTTTGTTTTTATTAAATATAATCTTCATTTACATGTCAAGTGGTAAAACCTTTCCCGGTTTCCCCCCTCCCCAACCCCCCCAACCCCTCCTCCCACTCCCTGCCTCCAAGTATATGCCCCTCCCCCTGACACACTCCCACCTCCACCCCCCCAATTTCCCCTTGTTGGGGCATCTATTTAGCCTTCACCTGACCAAGGATCACTCCTCCCACTGATGCTCGACAAGGCATTCCTCTGCCACATTTTTGGCTGGAACCATATGTACCCCTTGGTTGATGGTTTAGTCCCTGGAAGTCCTGGAGCGTCTGGGTGGTCACGATCGTTGTTCTTCCCGTGGGGCTGTAAACCCCTTCAGCTCCTCTGGACCGCCCTCCAACTCCTCTATTGTGGACCCCACTCCCAGACCTATGGTTGGCTGCTAGCATCTGACTCTGTATGTGTAAGACTCTGGCAGGGCACCTCCGAAGACACCCATGGCATGCTCCTTTTGATATGCGCTTCTTGTCATCCATAGTAGTGTTGGGGTTTGGTGACTGTTTATAAGGTGAATCCCCAGGTAGAGCAGTCTCTGGGTGTTCTTTACTTCATTCTCTGCTCCACACATTGCCTCCATTATTGCTTCTGTAAGTATATAGTTCCCTTTCTCAGAGGAACCCAAGCACCCCCACTTCAGTCCTCTTTCTTCTTGAGCTTCCTGTGGTCTGCAAATTGTAACTTGTTTATTTTGAGCTTTTGGGCTAATATCCACTTATCAGTGAGTGCATACCATGTGCGTTCTTTTGTGATTGGGTTACCTCGCTCAGGATGACACTTTCTAGTTTCATCCATTTGTCTAAGAATTTCATGAATTCATTGTTTTTAATACCTGAATAATACTCCATTGTGTATTATACCACAGTTTCTGTATCCATTCTTCAGTTGAAGGACATCTGGGTTCTTTTCAGCTTCGGCTTATTATGAATAAGGCAGCTATGAATATAGTGGAGCATGTGTCCTTATTACGTGTAGGAGCATCTTCTGGGTATATGCCCAGGAGTGGTATAGCTGGGTCCTCAGGTAGTACTATGTCTAATTTTCTGAGGAATCACCAAACTGATTTCCAGAGTTCTTTTACCAGCTTGCAATCCCACCAACAATGGAGAAGTGTTCCTCTTTCCCCACATCCTCTCCAGCATCTGCTGTCCCCTGAGTTTTTCATCTTAGCCATTCTGACCGGTGTGAGGTGGAATCTCCGTGTTGTTTTGATTTGCATTTCCCTGATAACTAAGGATGCTGAACATTTCTTTAGGTGCTTCAGAGCCATTCAAGTTTTCTCACTTGAGAATTCCCTGTTTAGCTCTGTATCTAATTTTTTTAATAGAGTTATTTGACTCTCTTGAGCCTAACTTCTTGAGTTCTTTGTATACCGTGGATATTAGCCCTCTATCAGATGTAGGATTGGTAAAGATCTTTTCCCAATTTGTTGGTTGCTTTTTTGTCCTCCTGACCATGTCCTTTGCCTTACAGAAGCTTTGCAACTTCATGAGGTCCTGTTTGTCGATTCTTGTTCTTAGGGCATAAGCCATTGGTGTTCTGTTCAGGAACTTTTCCCCTGTGCCCATGTGTTCAAGATTCCTCCCCACTTTCTCCTCTATAAGCTTCAGTGTGTCTGGTTTTATGTGTAGGTCCTTGATCCACTTGGACTTGAGCTCTGTACAAGGAGATAAGAATGGGTTGATTTGCATTTTTCTGCATGCTGACCGCCAGTTGATCCAGCACCGTTTGTTAAAAATGCTGTCTTTTTTTCCACTGGATGTTTTTAGCTCCTTTTTCAAATATCAAGTGATCATACATGTGTTGGTTCTTTTCTGGATCTTCAATTCTATTCCATTGGTCTTCCTGCCTGTCTCCATACCAATACCAAACAGTTTTTTATCACTATTGCTCTGTAGTAGAGTTTGAGGTCAGGGATGGTGATTCCCCCAGGAGATCTTTTGTTGTGGAGAATAGTTTTTGCTATCCTGGGTTTCTTGTTATTCCAGATGAATTTGAAAATTGCTCTTTCTAGATCTATGAAGAATTGATTTGGGATTTTGATGGGGATTACATTGAATCTGTAGATTGCTTTCAGCAAGATGGCCATTTTTACTATATTGATCCTGCCAATCCATGAACATGGGAGTTCTTTCTATCTTCTGAGATCTTTGATTTCTTTCTTCAGAGGCTTGAAGTTTTTGTTATACAGATCTTTCACTTGCTTTGTTAGGGCCATACCAAGGTATGAAATATTATTTGGGACTATTGTGAAGAGTGTCATTTCCCTAATTTCTTTCTCAGATTGTTTATCCTTTGAGTAGAGGAAGGTTATTGATTTACTTGAGTTAATTTTATATTCAGCCACTTTGCTGAAGTTGTTTATCAGCTTTAGGAGTTCTCTGGTGGAATTTTTGGGGTAGCTTAATTATATGATCATATCATCTGCAAATAGTGATATTTTGACTTCTTTTCCAATTTGTATACCTTTAATCTCCTTTTGTTCTCTGATTACTCTGGCTAGAACTTCAAGTACTATATTGAATAGATAGGGAGAGAGTGGGCAGCCTTGTCTGGTCCCTGATTTTAGTGGGATTGCTTCGAGTTTCTCTCTGTTTAATTCGATGTTGACTACTGGTTTGCAGTATATTGCTATCACTTACTTTTCTTTTGATATAAATGACTGCATTATTTTAAGGCTTTGTTCATATTTTTATTTTTGGATTCTTACAACATTATATTTCTACGTAGCCTGGGCCACTCTTTATCTGGAATTTTCCTATTTCAGCTTCATGGATGCTGGTGTGATAGGTGTATTTTGATGTGATAGGTGTATTTTATCCTACTGACTTTATCTGAATTAAAGAAAAAAACAGCAAAACAAACAAATACCTTAACATTTATAGACTGGTGAGTCTCAGGGCAAAGAAACTTTCACTTCATCCCACTATTAGAGTTGCCATGAAGAAATATCACAGTCTCCTCTCTGAAATTTAAGTACCACTTATGGTGCCCAGAATGTCATGAGCAGGCTTACAAGTTCATGTGCAGCCTCCAACCCTACGTTTAAACATCCCAAATGCAGAGTGTCCTCCTACCTAGCCTGAAGATACCTGCAAAGACTTGTGTTGAGGTGAGCAGACCACAGTGACAAGCGAAGTGTGATAGATACCAAGATGCCGTGCAGACTCTGTCTCCCCAACAGGTGGATCCTGAGTGGGTAGAGTGAGGCAATATGAAGGAAACCAAGAGACCTCAGGTTGTGATGAGCACTGTGACAACTAACACTTCAGGCAGCTTCAGTGCAACAGCTCATTTTAATGGAGGGACAAAGGCTATTTAAAACATTGAGGGGAGAGTCGGGGCTATGGAGGGGGGTGAATGTAGGTCATTGGCCTGAGCCAAGGTGTTTGGGATGCCTCATTTGCATAAGGTTTGGACACAACTTAGTCCAACTCTTACTCACAGCCAACTCCCCATGACTTCACTGATCCCAGGCCCCACACCAAAATGCTTGCAGAAGGAAGAAAATGGCACTTTAAACTCCTCAGTAAAATCTGCAAGGACTGTATGAAAGGGAGCTGAAAACAAGCACTTAAAAGGAGCCAGTGTTAGTGTTGAAAGGCTTCTATCTTAGTGGAGGCTCTGGCCTTGTGCTAGGAATCACATGTTAATGATGCCTTTTTCACAATTTTAGGATTGGAGACAAAACCTACTCTTGGTACGACAGTCTGTTATCTAAACGGACACAACTTATAGAATATATATATATATATATATATATATATATATATGGGGATTTATAGAATGGCTTATGTGGAAAGGCTGAGAATCATGCAGTTTTGCAGTCCATAAAACTAGATGTCTCAGCAGTTTCAATATGTGCTTGGAATCCTGGAGAGCTACTGGTCTTCAGTCTACATGGGGATTCAAAATAAGTTGGTTCTAATACCACCAAAAGAATGCTTCATTGGAGGGGGGAGGTGGACTGGCCAGTGAGAGCGAGAGCGAGCCGGCGGGGAGGATGGACTTTGCCCATGTCCTCTCATGTAGGCTGCTACCAGAGGTGCTGTCATATTTAAAGTGGGAAAGTCCCTCTCAGGCGTGTTCAATCAGTAGCTTTTCGTTGAGTCCAGATGCAGTCTAGGTGACAAGCAAGTTTAGCAATCACATTTGAGGCCAGGCTGAGGGATATAGTAAAGCCCCGTTGCAAAGAAATGAAGCAATAACTACATCAGCAGACAAACAAAACCAAAACCAAAAAAGAAATAACAAAACCCTAACCAGAAATGTCTCCATTTAACCAATCTCCAATTTTCTGACATAGTTACTGTGTATAAATAATAATTAAATTTCATTTATTTCATTCTTTCTCGACTGCTGTAGACTATTTCTACATTTCTTCTGCTGTAGATTATTTCTGTGTTCATTTTAGGAAATACCTTGAAAGACCACTAAGTACTTGAAGCAAATCCATCTATATGCATTAGTGGTACTTGCTCAGAATTCTTTTTCCTAGTGAGTATCCATCTCCCCTTATCTCACCCCTCCTCCAGATAACCAAATCCAATGAAAGTTTGTTTAGATATTTTTACTCACTTAAATATAAAACAAATTAGAAAAGAAAATGTATAGCAAATGAATGGGTATTTAGGAAATGAAACAAACGGTGCTAAGGGTTGTACTTGCATTTATTTGTCGATTTCGTGGCACTTTATCATGGGAGTATTTAAATACTCTTGAGAAATGTTGAACAAAACATAATTACATGCATACTCACAGAGAGAAATTTCTGGTTTCTGTCTTAATTGAAAAAAATATATCTTCAAAGGGACTCATTGATACTAAAATATACAGTAAAGTCAACCATTAAAAATACATTTACATAAATTCAAATAATGAAAAGATGCCTTCTTGAATATAAAAAGAAACATGAATATAATTTTGTAGGTGAGCAAAATGGAGCACACAGCTATGAACAGCTCTCAGCACTCCTTAACAGGAAGCACTCAAGTACTTTCTTATTTGGAAAACAGTTATTCCTCTTCATAACGAATCTCCTTATATTTTTGACCATTTTGGCAGTTCAAGAGCTTGAGCCAGAGGCCTTCAGTATGCCAGGCAAAACCGCTACCATTGAGCTGTACCCTTAAACCTCCAAAGCTGATTTTTTAAAAGACAGGGAATAATTTATTAAAAATCTCTTAAAGAACTGGAAACCTTAGATTCTGTAACAAAGGTTTTATAGTTAAACCACCTACAAGTGATAATATATGAGAGCCTACAATTCTCCCAGCTCAGCTGGTCTGACCATGCTTCAGGGTCTAAAAGACAGTAAGCTCCCTGTGATGATTTAACTTGGTCGTCCTTCCTCATCGGAATCCATAATTTCCTCACCAGTTCTTCTCCAAGGAAGGGCTGTCTTTGGAGCCTCAGAAGATCCATACCATCCTCTCAAACACTGGCTACTTCACTCTCTTCCTTATTTGCACCACCAGGGCAAGTTCCCCTGCACTGCTCAGGTTAGGTCACCTAATGCCTTCACTGGCAGACAGGGTGAGCTCTCCCGCTCTTCAGACAGCTTCCCCACATCCATGCCTCCAGAGCCAGCTCCACTGTGCAGGGCCTTTTTTGCTGAGAGGTAGGACCAACTCTTTAGAGCACTGCAGCTAGTGAGGGGAGGGGGCAGTTCTACACAGTCCCTGGACATCTGTGGGGTCCACAGTGGCTACCTGGACCAAGGACATCCCATGTTCTATAGTGGTAATATGAGCCACAGACTTCAACACCAACCTCTGCTGCTGCATAGGCATGAACCTGAAGGTGACTCTCAGCAGCAGCTTGGGCTGGAATCTCACCCGGGAGGCTGGCCACTCACAGCAGGCCATTCCTCACTTCATAAGCCTCAAGCTGCTCCGCTCTGGTTTCCCTCCCATCTGTCTGCCATATACTTGTACCTTGTGATTGCTCGCTGCAGAAGGGCCATGCGATTGGTGGGTCCTTGTGTGACATTCTGTCGTGCTGCTTGGCATGCCAGCAAGCAGACACAGGAGTGCAGGTCTCTTGTTTGTCTTTCTCCTCTCTCACTGGGCTGGGTGGCAGGGCTCTGTATGTCTATGGCCCACTTATACCATGGCATCTGCAGCAAGTCTTTCCTCACCCTCACCACGTGGCATGTAGGGCCAGAAGGTCTCTGTCTTCTGTCTTCCTCCTCCTGCTCTGTACTTCCTGGATATTTGATTGAATTTCATTTTTATGTGTCGTAAACATAAAATAGCCTTGACCAACAACCCAGGCATCAAGCTAGGATGAATAAAGGACTGCCATTTTCTCTGCTTCTGAATGATATAAACACACCAGCAACAAGATGTCTCTTTGCCCAGGGCAAGGGGAGGGGAAGGGGGATATATATTGCTATGGGTAGCATTTCACCACCTAGTTTTTGATTCTATACAGGCCTTGGTGACTCTACTAATGCAACTTGTTCATGCAGGTTTTCCCAACAGAGATGGCAGCGACAGAAGTGACCCAGGGGTGAGAGGACATGACTGTGGGCTATAGGGAGACCTGTAGCTCCATTAGGTTAATGCTCAGCACTCCATCAAACCCAAGGCAAGTGATGAAGCAGAACACAATTTAGCCTATCATCCTATTCAAGATAGCACAGGCTGGGCGACAGAAGTATTGTTCCTGTGTCATCCCCAGATGCTTAATATTCACAAATGTTTATAACTGAACCTTCAGTACATCATTAAACCCAAACTGGGTTTAGTGCCTGCTAAACCTCATCTGGAAGAGAGTTAAAAGTTTCGTGAAATTTTTGTGAAAAGTTACCTGTTAAAACCAGTCCCTGTGTGAGAGAGATACAGACAGATACATGAGAACTAAACTGTGACACAGGAGTTTTCAAGTACTTACAAGAAAGTCAACTTGTATACATGTGACCTCCTCTCAAACGACAACCTAAACACACCCTGAAATGAGAGTATGTGGGTCATGGAACATCGTCTTTAGTTAGAATTCAGAAGTTTTTTTAAAAGGATCAGAGAGAATGGGCCATGCTGCTTAAGCATAGCAAATTAACACAAGGAAACCAACACCTTAGCTATAATTAGAACCTGAAAGAATACTAACTTAAATGTATTCAGGGAGGGCTGCTGTCCTTTCAGTTTCTATAAGTGTCCATTATTGATGTCAAGAAAAAGTTTAAGTAAATAAGCAGTATAGTCAGTTGGGGTTGCAATGTCCTGCTAGCTACCTAAAATTAAGATCAAACCAGTTCCATGCATCCTTAGGTTGTGTGGCATTAGAAACCACTAAGAAGCTAGAAGCAACCTGAAGAAATCTTTTCTTGGACAGCTCATTGTTTTCTGCAAAAATTTAGTGCAAAGCTTCCCAGTCCCCAGCAGCAGAAACTCTTCTCACTCTTTCTCTCCTTGGTCCTAGCAATGGGGGTGGGGGGAAATGAAGCCTTATTTTATTTCCTGTTTTGCTGTGCCCTACTAAGTGTGATTGTGTTTAAAATCTTGAACTTTTATCGTCCAGTGTAGGAAGGAGTTTAGGATTCAGACTGGGAACCTACATGGCTACTTCTGTACATGCTGCAATCTAGGGCAGAGGCATGGAATAGAAATCAAATGATGGTGAAGGATATTTTTTTGAAAGTGACTTTATTTGCCATACATCTAAGGATCTAAGGAAGAACAAGGACAATTTTGTTTTCCTTGGAAATGGGCAGATGTTCAATGTGGAGAAAGCAGGGACACCTTACGGTGTTTGGAGACCGTGGGACCTGCCTGACATTTTCAGGCCTCATTAATCTTCACTTAAGTTCTGTAATTCCAGCAGGCACGCTAGGCCCGCTTAATTACTCAACACTGTAGAGACAGCGTCAGTTTCTTTTCTAGAGCTAATTTATACATTCTAACATTTAACCCTGCTGCCCTTTGCTTGGAGACCCGCATTCTGTGGAAGACAGGGAAGCAGAACTGCTCGATTCCAAAAAGATAAGGTTTTCTCAGAGAAATTCTTCTGGAACATCCCAGGCATTCTTCTGGAACCCAGTGAACTCTCACATTTACTTAGTGTCTTGATTAGGGTTTCTATTGCTGTGACAAAACCACCATGACCAAAAAAAGCAAGTTGAGGAGAACAGGGTTTATTCAGCTTACACTTCCAGATCATAATCCATCATTGGAGAAAGTCAGGTCAGGAACTCAAGCAGAGCTGGAACTTGGAGACAGGAGCTGATGCAGTGGCCATGGAGGGGTGCTGCTTGCTGGCTTGTTCCTCATGCCTTACTCAGTCTGCTTTCTTACAGAACCCAGGGCCATCAGCCCAGGGACGGTACTACTCACCATGGCTTGGGCTTTCTCCCATTAATCATTAATTGAGACAATTGGATCTTATGGAGGCATTTTCCCTTTAATGACTCTAGCTTGTGTCAAGTTGTCACACAAAACTAGCCAGTACACTTGGTATCTGGACTTTGTTCCTTAATTAAGTTAAGAGGTTACTCCAAAAAGAAGACCCATTACCTATGATGAATTGCAGTTACTAGCAAACCAATTAGGTTTATCTTTGATAACTGCAAAAATTGACAGTGATTCTAAAAAATATTTTAGCAAGTCAAATTTTCATATCAAGTATTTGCAAGTAAGGATAGCTGACAATATTTTGAGCACATTTATACATCTACCTTGGGTTCAACATCTGCTTTCAGTAAGGAGTTAATTTGACCAGACTCAAAGCAGATTCCACATAAGAAACCAAGATGATCTTTGACAAAGGAGCTAAAACCATCCAGTGGAAAAAAGATAGCCTTTTCAACAAATGGTGCTGGCTCAACTGGAGGTCAACATGCAGAAGAATGCAAATTGACCCATTCTTATCTCCTTGCACTAAACTCAATTCCAAGTGGATCAAGGACCTCCACATAAATCCAGACACACTGAAACTAATAGAAAGGAAACTAGGGAAGAACCTTGAACATATGGGCACAGGGGAGAATTTCCTGACCAGAACTCCAATAGCTTATGCTCTAAGATCAAGAATTGACAAATGGGACCTCATTAAATTACAAAGTTTTTGCAAGGCAAAAGACACTGTCAAAAAGACAAAGCGGCAACCAACTAACTGGGAAATGATCTTTACCAACCCTACATCCGACAGAGGGCTAATATCCAATATATACAAAGAATTCAAGAAGTTAAACTCCAGAGAGGCAAGTAACCCTATTAAAAATGGGGTACAGAGCTAAACAAAGAGTTCTCACCTGAAGATTATCTAATGGTTGAGAAGCACCTAAAGAGATGTTCATCATCCTTAGTCATTAGGGAAAACCATCTCACACCATTCAGAATGGCTAAGATCAAAAACACAGGAGACGGCAGTTGTTGGCGAGGATGTGGAGAAAGAGGAACACTCCTTTTTTTTTTTATTTTATTTTATTTTTTTAATTTACATTCCAGATCACTTCCCCTTTCCCGTTTCCTCCCTCCCCGAAAGTCCCATAAGCCCCCTTCCCTCCCTCTTTTCTCCGTTCAACCCCCTCTCATTACTCTGTCCTGGCGTTCCCCTACATCCAGTCTTTCCAGGACCAGGGGTCTCTCCTTCCATCTTTTTAGAAATCTATTGATATGCTGATTGTGTCTAGGGCATTCTGAGATTCTGGGTCAATATCCCCTTATCAGTGACTGCATACCATGTGTGATCTTTTGTGATTGGGTTACCTCACTAAGGATGATATTTTCAAGTTCTGACCATTTGCCTAGGAATTTCGTGAATTCATTGTTTTTAATTGCAGAGTAGTATTCCATTGTGTAAATATACCACATCTTCTGAATCCATTCCTCCGTTGAGGGACATCTGGGTTCTTTCCAGCTTCTGGCTATTATAAATAAGGCTGCTATGAATATAGTGGAGCATGTGTCCTTATTGCATGCAGGTAAAGTCTCTGGGTATATGCCCAGGAGTGGTATAGCCGGATCCTCCGGAAGTGTCATGCCCAGTTTTCTGAGGAACCGCCAGACTGCTTTCCAGAGTGGTTGTACCAGCCTGCAATTCCACCAGCAGTGGAGGAGTGTTCCTCTTTCTCCACATCCTCGCCAACAACTGCTGTCTCCTGTGTTTTTGATCTTAGCCATCCTGACTGGTGTGAGATGGAATCTCAGGGTTGTTTTGATTTGCATTTCCCTAATGACTAAGGATGATGAACATCTCTTTAGGTGCTTCTCAGCCATTAGATATTCTTCAGGTGAGAACTCTTTGTGGAGCTCTGTACCCCATTTTTTAATAGGGTTACTTGCCTCTCTGGAGTTTAACTTCTTGAGTTCTTTGTATATCTTGGATATCAGCCCTCTGTCGGATGTAAGGTTGGTAAAGATCATTTAAGAGGAACACTCCTATACTGCTGGTGGGATTGCAAGCTGGTACAACCACTCTGGAAAGCAGTCTGATGGTTCCTCAGAAAACTGGGCATGACACTCCCGGAGGATCCTGCTATACCACTCCTGGGCATATACCCAGAGGCTTTAACTGCATGCAATAAGGACACATGCTCCACTATGTTCATAGCAGCCTTATTTATAATAGCCAGAAGCTGGAAAGAACCCAGATGTCCCTCAACAGAGGAATGGATTCAGAAGATGTGGTATATTTACACAATGGAATACTACTCTGCAATTAAAAACAATGAATTCATGAAATTCCTAGGCAAATGGTCAGAACTGGAAAATATCATCCTTAGTGAGGTAACCCAATCACAAAAGAACACACATGGTATGCAGGATAAGGGGATATTAACCCAGAATCTCGGAATACCCTAGACACAATACACATATCAATAGATTTCTAAGAAGATGGAAGGAGAGACCCCTGGTTCTGGAAAGACTGGATGTAGGGGAACGCCAGGACAGAGAAGCGAGAGGGGGTTGAATGGGGAAAAGAGGGAGGGAAGGGGGCTTATGGGACTTTCGGGGAGGGAGGAAACGGGAAAGGGGAAATGATTTTGAATGTAAATAAAAAAAACCTTGTAAAATAAAAATAAAGAAACCAAGATAAGATTTAATTTACTGAAGCAAGATAACACTAGATTAAAAATACACATCCCCTATCCACTTGCAGTTTCCAGAGTTCATCAAGAACACCCCAGCAG
Organism: Tokudaia tokunoshimensis; assembly: GCA_036184795.1. Classification (NCBI taxonomy): domain Eukaryota; kingdom Metazoa; phylum Chordata; class Mammalia; order Rodentia; family Muridae; genus Tokudaia; species Tokudaia tokunoshimensis. The sequence continues at coordinate 65,788,546 of BTHU01000005.1, read as the reverse complement.
AAACATCCAGAGCTTGCTTGACCTTAATAGAAAGCTGCCTGACTCTTTTGAGAATGATGGGTCCCTCCTAAAGTCCCCACACTTAGGGGACTGAGTCAGGGAAAGAAAGAGCTCAAGATCAGTCTCAGACACACAGAGAATTGTAGGCCAGCTGGAATCACACAAGACTATTTCAACAAAATCATGCAAGAAAAAAAAACAACCAACCAACCAACCAAAACAAAACAATAAACAAAAGCAAACAGAAGGGAATGTTGAATGTGCACTGTTGATAGAGTACTTTTGTAGTATGCAGCAAGCTCTGGGTTTGATCTACACAGATTGGCCATGCTGACACATGCTCAGTATCCTAGTATTCTCATAATGTGGAGGAAGAATCATTAGCTCGAGGTCATCTTTAGTCATATAGCAGTTCAAAGTCATCTTTAATTACACCATGTGTTCAAGATCAGCCTGGTCTGTAAAAGAGCTTATCATTAAAAAAAAAAGTGTTTAAAACTCTGCTCTGTAACCTGTTCTTACGATTATGGTTCTAGTATTTCACATATGCGTCCATGCAGGTGTATGCACAGTGCTAGCAGTTTGCCTTAGCTAGACTTTCAAACCTCTTTTTAAGATTGATGTCAGTCCTGCACAGGTTGTTCTAATTATGTCATCCATGGCAGCAAAATACTGACTTCAGCAGAATATTACCCATTGACCAGAAGGTGGCAGTGTCAGATCATTTTGTGTTTACAAATTACAGCAACCCTCTGATTGCACGTTAAGACATTCATGCAAAGGACCATCCGAGGGATGGCTTTAAATGATTTATTTTCTAATACAATCTTGATGAAAAATGACCTTTCAGAATAGAAGTAATAAGTTTGCTCCCATTTGGTTTAAATTGAAATACAAGGGCCACTATGCAGAAAGCTGCAGATTTTTTGAAACTAGCAGATTTATGAGATCTAACTTTTAGGAACTCTAAAAATATACATTTAAAAGGAAAAATTTCATAGCTTTGTGCTTGGAATCTATAAAGATACCACAAGTGCTTGTTTAGAGTCTTGAACATAGTTCTGAGCACTCAAAGCATAAAAGCAGGACCATCTGGTCATGTCACCCAAACCAGGTTTGTGGAATTGTTTAATCATAGTATTATGTATTTATTTATTATTTATGTATAGACAACATGAGTTCATGTGTCTCTTATATGTTCAGGTGTGTGTAGTTTCCCACAGAGACTAGAGAAGTGGTTTTCAGCCTGTGTGTCGAGACCTCTTTGGGGGTCAACCAACCTTTTCACAGGAGACACCTAAGACCTTCACAAAACCCAGATATTTATACTGTGATTCGTGACAGTTTCAAAATGACAGTTATGAAGTAGCAACAAAATGATTTTATGGTTGGAGGTCATCACAACATGAGGACTGTATTAAAGGGTCACAGAATTAGGAAGGTTGAGAACCACTGGGCTAGAGGACTGCTGATCCCTAGAATTACAAACATTGTGAGCCACCTGATGTGGGTGCTTGGAACAAGACCTGGATCTGCTGCTAAAATCAGTAATGATCATATCAACTAAGGTACCTCTCCTGCTTTTAATAATGATCTCTAATCCCTGAGAAGCTTAGTTCTAAGTGTCATTGGCAATGATGATGGGGAAAGAAAAGAAATAAGGTGGGTGCTGGGTCTGGCATGGACTTGGTACGGTTAGACATGGTTCCTACCACTGAAATAGGGCCAACAGGGCATAGGCCTCCACGAGTGTCAATGGCTGTTGTGGGCATAAGGTGTATTTATTTAATAACTGTAAATGTTTTTGTGTTTCTCCTCTGAGGAAAGTCCTCCCTGTTAACATTAATGATTACATAATAATCAAAGACTGCACGAGTCTGGGAGGCAAATGTGTGTCTAATGTCTCAGCAAAATGGAGAACACTGGGACATTCGGGACAGCCCTTAAGGCTGTGGAAAAGAACTTTACAAACATGAATTCAAAAATATATAATCTCTCAACTATGCAAAATATAAGGATGCAATCTGAATTATCTGAGGGGATTTATAGATTTAAAGGAACAGAGGCAGCGACACTATGAGCCAGCTTGACAGAAAGATACAAAGACAGCAATATACAAATGCAGGCAGATTCCTCAGTTTAAGGTCAGCCTGGATCAGAGTGAATTTAGGTCCAGGCACGGTTGGAATGGTAATTCCAGGGCAGAGTCCCACCCAGCTCTCTTACTGTCTGTGCTTATGCTTGCTTTTTCCTTAGAATCAAGAGACTGGGGTCATGGGATGCTGATTCACAGGATAATCAAAACCTGGAGTAAATGACTGGATTGATATTTAAAATAAAAGCCTGGGCTTATGGTCTGTAAGAGATGAGCTACTCAGAGACTTTTTTTTTTTTTAAGAATCGAAAGAACTGCTTGGAGAACTGCCACAAACCGAACATAGAGAGAGAAAGCTGTCTGGAGATCTACAGAGACACCAGAACAGAGAGAAAGTAGGTAGAAAGCTGTCTTGAGTAGAACATAGGCTACCAGCTTGGACCTATGATTTCACTTTGAGTCATTTCTTTTCACTGCTCCCAGATAACCCCTTCTCTCAGAACCCCTCTCCAAGCTGAGGCTGGTCCTTGGCAGGTGGAAATCAGTGCTTAATTAAACTGTGTGCGCTCTACAAGGCTTTCAAGATTTTTTTCCAACTACTGTTTTTCTAATTATATCAGGAACAAAAAAGTGAAATCAGGCAAGCAACTACAAAATGAGCTCCTTTGTGTTTATTTTTGTTATTCAAGTTGACATTCTGTGTCAACACTAACAGATACTGATGTCTGTCACTGTATCATTGCTAGAAAACCATCCAAGGACTTCTTTTTGTTGTTGATGTTTCTTTGGTTTTCCTCTGATAGCAGGAGCCAGCACTCAGGGACCTTTATTTGCTGAGCACAGGCTGTGCTCCTAAGTGTCCTCTTTATCCAGTTTTCATTATGTCAAAAGGTTTGTCTTCACTTGAAGTATGGCTGAGCATTAGAATTTATGAAATGACAAGCAATGGTGGCGGGCTGGGTTGTCTTTTTGGAAACATTGCACCTCCCTCAGAACTAATGAAAACAAGAAAAGTAGAATGACTGAACTGATTACAGGAGTCCCTGCCCACTCAGTTTCAGTGTATGTTTCATAGGTGTGCTTTTAAAGATTGACATATATTCCACAGCGAGACCTCCCAGTAATATAGTGATAGAACATGACGGTTGTATTCTGCGGAAAAGAAGAACCCTGAACTAGAGAATTGCTCCTTTCAGACTCATATGTAGGCATCTCTGTGAAGCATATGCTTGATGGTGATTGGTGTAGGATGGCAAGCCCACTATGGGTAGCGTCAACCCCAGGCAGGAGGTCCTTCGAAATACAGCAAAGGAGGCTGAGCAAGCCATTAAAATAAATTTAGAAGCAACACTCTTTTTCTTTTTTAAATTGTTTTTATTTTTCTTTTACTTATTCACCTTACATTCACTTTATATTCTTATTCACTTATTTACATACTTATTCACTTTACATTCGCCCCACTTCTGGTCACCCTCTCCCACAATTCTTTCCCCATCCCACTCTACCTTTCTGCTCAGAGCAGGAGGAAGCTCCCTGGGAACCTCCTCCACCCCAACTCCCCCCCCCCCCCAGCAACCTTGGCCTTTCATGTTTCTGCAAGGCTATGCTCTGCTTCTCCCATTGAGACCAGACAAGGCAGTCCAGCTAGTAGAACTTATCCCATGTACAGGCAACAGCTTTGGGGATAGCCCCCGTTCCAGTTGTTAAGGATCTACACATGAAGGCCAAGCTGCACATCTGCTACATATGAGCAGGGTGGCCTAGGTTCGGTCCCTGTATGTTTTTTGTTTGGTGATTCAGACTCTGAGAGCCCCAAGAGTTGAGGTTAGTTGACTCAGATGGTCTTCCTGTGGAGACCCTATCCACTTCAGGGCTCACAATCTTCCTGCTATTCTTCCATAAGTGTCCCCAAGATCCATCCACTGTTTGGCTGTGAGTATCTGTATCTGTCTGAGTCATCTACTGGGTGGAACCTCACAGAAGAAGACAGCAATGCTCCTGTCTGCATGCATAACAGAGTATCATTAATATTGTTAGAGATTGGTGCTTGCCCATGGGATGGGTCTCAAGTCGGGACAGTTATTAGTTGGCCATTCCCTCAGTCTCTGCTCCATCCCTCATGTCTGCATTTTTTGTAGACAGGATAAATTTTGGGTTGAAAGTTTTGTGGGTGGGTTGGTGTTTTTATCACTCCACTGGGGTTCCTGTCTGACTACAGGAGGTGGCCTCTTTAGGTTCCATATCCCGCAATGTAGTGAGTCACAGCTAAAGTCACCCCCATTGATTCTTCAGCACATCCCTTATCCTAGATCTCTGTTTCATCTTGGAGATGCCCCCCACCTCCTCACTCTCATTAAATGCAGATTTCCATTAATTTTAATGGCAATCTAGCCATCTCTCCTACCCTTTCCCATACTTGATCCTGAATCCCTTATTCCCCTCCTCCTCCTTCCCTCCCTGCCTGTTCCTTCCCTCCATCTGCTTCTTATGACTATTTTATTCCACCTTCTCTGTGAGATTCAAGTTTCCTCCCTTGGGCCTTCCTTCTTGTTTAGCTTCATTGGATCTGTGAAATGTAACATGGTACCTGTATTTTATGGTCATTTTGTGACTGGGTTACCTCACTCAGTATTATATTCTCAAGTGCCATCCCATTTGCCTGCAAAATTCATGATGTCTTTGTTTTTATTAGTGGAATAGTATTCTATTGTATAGATACCACATTTGCTTTATCCATTCCTCAGTTGAGGGACATCTAGGTTGTTTCCAGTTTCTGACTTTTATGAACAAAGTTTCTATGAACATAGTTGAGCATGTGTCTTTGTGGGATGTTGGAACATCCTTTGGGTAAATGCCTAGGATTGGAATAGCTGTGTCTTGAGGTAGATCTATTCCAAGTTTTCTGAGAAAATGCCAAATTGATTTCCAAAATGGCTGTACAAGTTTGCACTCCCACTGGCAATGAAGAAGTGTTTCCCTTGCTCCACATCCTCACTAGCTGTCACTTGAACTTTTGATTTTAGCCATTCTTACAGGTGTGAGAAGGAATCTCGGAGTTGTTTGTAAGCAGCACTCTTGCATGATTGCTGGTTCAGATCCTGCCTCTAGGTTCCTGCCTGAAGTTCCTATCCTGACTTCCCTCAGTGATGGACTGTAACCTGCTAGCCAAATAAACCCTTGTTTTTGGTCTGAATCCTTTGTCACAGCAACTATATAAAAGCTAACTGGAAGTTAGATATTTACTATCTCCGATGGCCTTTACATTTTATTGGATTAGCGCAATGAAATCATATAAAAGTGTACATGAATTAACGCTCTCTGAAAAGTGTTTGTCACTTGACTACACAATGGGCATGATGTCTGGAGTAACCGACTACACAGATATGAGAAAAGAAAGGTGGTGAGTTCTAATGGAACTGACAGAAAGAAAAAAAAACTAAATAAAGCACTAATTCCAGTGGAGCTCATATGTTTGGTGTGGTTTATACACTTTTATTGGTGTGTGGACCATGCTGATTATTTTTGAAAGATATTCTCTGTAGTGAGAAAATGCATTAAACATGGTCATTGTTCCGACTCAAACATCTAGCTGCTCTGTAATATATAAGTAATTTACAGTAAAACTGGAAGTCAAAATGGTGAAGATCAAAAAATGAAAGATCTGCTGTCAAACCAAGTAGTAGGATTTTACTCAGTTGTTGTCATAAGTTTTATCATTGAACACTAGGCAAGAGGAACCATTCTGCAGTCTCGGTGTGGTGAAATGCTCAGAATGAAACACCTTCCCTGAAAATATTCCCAAATAAACAAAGTATAAAAATAGCAAGATCACCCTAAAGTCTGAAGCCAGAATTGAACTTTCAAATTGTATTAATGCATGAAAGAAAATATAATAATTCTAAACTGAGTGTGTTGGATCTGAAATAACTATGTGGTTCTATGAGTTATTATTATTACACAGTGATTCCTGATACCCTGGTTCGGACTGATGGGCTTTGTTCTCTGAAGGCTTTTAATATAGGCTGTACTGATATGTTTATTGGTCCTGTTTTTAATATTAAAAATTGAATAGTCTAGGCAGCAAGAAGAAGTGGCACAAGCATTAAGAGTTCTAAAAATTTATATTATTAGACATTTCCACATGGCAACAAAAATTAATCCCTGAAAATCTAACCAGATCTAAGACCTGGATAGTTGGCTGTTGCTTGCCATGGTACCCACAATGCTGTCGAGTGAACATCACAGCTCAGGTTCATTGCGTTGCTTTGGCAGTCGTGAGCCATCCATTGAGACAGAGATCATAATCAACTGGTATTTCTACCTGGGAAAATAGTGATGTAATCTCTTGACAACTTTCTTGATGAGTTAGCAACTGCCTTTTCATTCACTAGGTAATTTAGTCTCTCTATTTTTTTCTATATAGAAAAGAACACTTTATAAATCTGTTTAAATTTAGCCCTGTCTTGGATGTTACTGCCCTAGACTGTGTGTTCCTTTTGCATGCACAATGGCATACGAGGACAAAAGAAAAGAATAAGAATGCTTCTAACGCTGTTTATTTTCCTTGGCTGGAAAAATACTTCACAGCGTGCTGGAAATAAACTGGAGGCATTTTTTTTTTAATCTCAGAGTGACTACCTGTGGATGATAAATCTAAATTAAGCCAATTGTATTTTCTAAAATTAAAATAACATTGACAAATGGCTCATTTTTCATACCTATATTTACTTCATAATTGGCCTTTTATTCTCCTTAGGTAGGCAGTAGTTAAGAAGTTTCTAATTTCATAAAACAAAAATGCCAGTTATTAGTATCATGACTGCCATTTATTTTGAATTAAACAATGTTTGTGTGTTTGTTTGCTGATGCAGTACTATGAGTACTAGGCCAGGTTCTTGTGCACGCTAGGCAGTCTATTGCTGAAGTCTTCACACAACATTCAACACTATTTATTATAAATTTATTATATAATAGATCTTGGGGCCAACTCTAATCATAAAGTGATGAACAGGACACTTTTAGTTGTCCAATCCTAAATATAAAAGAATCCAGATATAGTTAGATAAATGAAAACAAATCTACCATGAGTTTTGGAAGAAAAGAATGTGATAGATACAGGGAACCCAACAAACCAATTTCAGGATGGCTGTAGAATGGGTAGAAAGAAATAATCCATAAATACTTTGCTTTATCAATATACTGAGCCAAGCACATGCTACATGTGAGTTAAAAACAAGAAAAGCAGCCCATTAAACAAGAGATGCACATTCTGCTCTTAGAAAAATTAGTACCCTTAGTAAAGGGACATATGTCTAATAGATACATACATGTGCAATGCTAGGCCCAAGGAAATGTCAACAATCTGGTTGAAGGAAGAACTGAAGGAATAGCTTTTGGGAGATGATGAGAGTAGTATCTTGAGTCAGTACCAGTGAGTCTCCTGGAGATCTGAGGAGAGGCTGAGGACATATGGGTGTAAAGGACCTACCATCACTTTGTGCTTGGCAGGGTTCACTGATAGTGGTAAAGCTGTTGATGTTGGAAGGAGGAGGAAATCTGAGGGCTATCTTGTTGAGAGCTTGCCAAGATTTAGGACAGATTATTTGGAAAAAATTTTATTTCAACCGATTGATGAAAAGAACTTGAGATGGTTTTGGTCAACCAAGTGAAATCTGGTCTTAATTTTAAATGTTAGCTTCAATTGTCACAGGAAGAGTCAAGTGCACATTACTACCGTGATAGCAAGGGATTTGGGAATCTGGTTAGCTGTTTAGGCCATGATGGGGTGTTGGGCTCATGTGGCAATGCTGGAGGGTATGAGAGGTGCTTATATTTAGGGACCATTTAAAATATTTTCCTAGCAGAACCCTGATACATTCAGCATGGTGTCTGAACAAAAGAATAAAAGGCAATTATGATGTAGATAATTTTTGAGTGAGTCACTGGGTAAAAATAGATCATTTTTATAAACTTGAGAGTCAATTTTGAGAGTATCAAGAATGAAGGGTGTGAGAAATGCTTAGATTTCCTCTTTGAAACCACCAAAAATTTAAAGGAGATGACTTTAGTTGAACTTGGTAGATGAGTGAAGAGAGAGCTGAGCCTGTGGGAGGAAATGAGGGCATCCCTTTTCACTCTGCCAACAGTCACTGAAACCAGCTATTGAACTGAACTGAGACCTAAGTGACTCTGGCAAACACATCTTCCCACTATTCAGCTCTCTGTTTCTACTGATCAACCTAGGGATGAGAAGTATTTGTCTTTTGCCCTGTGGGCTCCTTTAGAATTTATCACTGTTAAACAAGGTAGGGCTAAAAGCACTTAAGTTCGTAAACAGAGGGGTTGTGGCTGATGTTGCTTGCTACTATAAAGCTGTTTCCAAACTGAACTGTAGAGATGGCAACTCCTCTGCAACATCACTCTAACATTTTCATGTTTATAATAAATGGTTGTGCTTGATTATGTTCAAATACACAAATACATATATGCAAGTATTTGATCAACTAATTTTCTGTGTTCTAATATGATTTGCTTCAGGTCATTTCTGTCTTAAAATCTTTAATGAATTGTCTGGAAATGAGGTAAAAAGTCATGGCTCACATTGTGCATAATCTAATCTTGAACTCCTTTTTTTATTACCTTTGTATCACAAATTTAATAATCTACAGTGTCCAAGCAAATCCTTAAAGAGCACATTAAATATAAACACATACATATATAAAATTTTATAAGTTCTTCTAGTTTATATTTATCTATTCCTATCATGCCTCACAATATCTACTGCTTTGTAGAAGGAACATGATGATTTGAGTGCATTTTCTTTGTTCTAGACACATACAGTTCAAAAGAAATTCCATGTAGAAGTCCACACCCCCCTTGCCTTCAGTTCTTCACATCCTTATGCTTTCTTCTGTAATTGCAGAGTGGACACTTGCTCTTATCTGGGCTGGAATATTTTTCTCCTGGATGTGCCTGTCCAACTCAATTTTATAAACTTAGCTTCTGACTACAGAATGTGCTATATATATTTCTTTTTATAGAAGTTGCTATCTTATGTTATTTCTAAATTTTCTTTTCTTAATTTTCTTCTATTTTGGGAGTAGTGTGGGAACAAAGAATTTTTATTTAACTCTATGTACTCTGGGATGACTTGCAGTATTGTTAACATGCAGTGTTCATGTATGAGATGTTTATTGAATGAACAAATGAATTCAATGTTGGTATATGCTACATACCAGGGAAGGGGAGTTCAATTTTACTCACTTAAAGAAATTAGGATGTGTTAAGAAACACCATAACTATAAGACCAAGGCTTTTACATTGTTGTAGATTTGACACTGATTCTGATCTTAACTTAAAATCAAGATTCATATATGCTAGCACAATAGATTGCTGTTTGAGTTATTGTTGATTTATAAAAGGGCAAGCTTCCAGTCTACAATTGCAGAAGAGAACATAGTGTTCAAACAGCCAAGTCAGGGGTGTGTGTGAACTTCCACGTTAAATATCTTTTGAACTGTGTTTGTCTAGAACACAGAATCAGGTCTAGAGCATAGACCTGCTTCATTATGTGTCTTTTACAGAACAGTGAATAGTAGATATTGTAAAACGTATTAGGAATAGATAAATACAAAAAGCGATAACAAGCAATACTTTATTAATTGTTTTCTAAATATCCAGTTTACATCGTACATTTTCCACTTCTCATATGGTTTTGCTGACGTGAATACTAACAGTGTCAACAAAAGCCTGAAAAAGATTAAAAAGAACACATTCTGTAGAATATGCAGAGAATTGATAATCAGCCTTAAGTCAAAGTGTCAGAAAATAATGTTCAGAGAATTTGATTAGTGTTGGGTCAAACCAGGAGGTAGATACTGTTGAAACATATTTGTTGAATGACTTCTTTTCCACAAGGAAGATATTAATATCATCATTAAAATGAAACAATTCCCTCAAAACACAGATGGAGGGAGAGGACATGTGCAAACTACCCTGTGCAAATCCAGCCAAGATTGGGATGCTGGGAGACTAGAGAAAAAACTCATTTGCTGGAAGTACAGAGATTTAGAGATTGTTACTATTTCCCTTAGGATGAATGAACATGCTAAACCATAGTTTGTTTGTGATACAGAGACTGAGGGTTTACATGGTTGACATGGTTAGCTTTTTTAAACACTATACCTAGTGATATAAAGAAATGCATCAGCAGCTAGAAAGGATTCTTTATTGATTTTCTAGCTTTAGAGGCTCCCCTGGCATCTTGTCCAATTAATCTTGGTGGAGTGAATGAATAAACATAATTGATTAATTGGTAGGTTAGAGATATTCTGAACCCGAGAGAAGAGATGGAATATTTCAGAAATTCAAGTGTGAAAAGATGGACAAATGTAAAGAAATGAAGTTAAATTGGGAAAATAAATTTGATACATGATCAGTTGATTTTGATGGTCTTCAGAAAGGAAAAGGCAGAGGGCCAGAGAGAAGAATCTGATAGCTTTACAATTTCCACACTCTATGGGAACACAGGAAGAGACAATAGTGTGAGGACTGGGTAAGAAGATGCATTGACAATGAGTGCCTTTGAGTGTGTGGCTGTCCTAGGAGCTAAATTAGTATGGCACAGTAGAAAGGACATGTGGTAGAGTTGATAACTAACCATACCAAGAAGCACTTATCTAGAAACGACAGTAGAGATGGGATTTGAATACAAGTCTCATCCAATCCACAAACCATACTCTTTTATGACATTTATTGTCTGCTTAAAGGCCCTTCCTTCAACCAAGACAGCATCTGGCTTGTATTTTAAGGTATCTGGTCCCCTTATGCATCCCCTTTAATAGAGAGGGAGTCCTAATGAACAGGAATGCTTACTTTTTTCAGTAAAAATATGTAATAAAAATGATTTTGTAAGCAAATACTTAGGGCTTGACAGAGAACTAGTACATGACAGGCGATTTTGACTAAGAGCAGAGGAAGTGGAGACCTGGAAGGAAGAACTTTGTGCAAGATTAATTGCTAATCCCCTGTAGTTTGAGACTCAGTGTTCCTTTGTTGATCCCCCCTTCCTTTCTCTTATTTCTGATTTATACGTTCATAGATGAGCCTTCTGTGATTTTTTTCAAGATCTATGGATCCTCTCTCTTTTTTTTTTGACTTAGTTGCAGAACATTTCCACTAAACCTTAACATCGCAGACAGCATATATACATAAGTGGAGTTTTGCTTGAAGTACAGGGCTCTCTGAACTCTACTCATTGCTTTCTTCCATCTCACCATCTCAAAGGACTCTCTGAATTTGAAAAAGCAGGCTTCTTGATCTTTCCTTCCATTTACAGTTGCTGTTCCTGCTTTGAACAAACCACGTTTCAGTAAGAGCTAGTGAACTATTGGCATTTCATTCCTTCTGGAGAATCTGTTTCTAAATATGCTCCCCAACCTCTTTAAAGTAGCTACATTGCCCTGCCCCCTTTGCTTTTTGCCTAAGTGTCTTCTTCTAAATCCTCCAAGATTCAGTTTTAAATTTATTGTCTCCATGGAGTAGTCACTTATTATTCGAGTTTCTCTGATCATATGGACTGTCACTTTTCTCTAGATAACCTGCATGTGTGCACATGTGTGTATGGTTGTATGTATGTATGTGTCCATGCCTGTGCATGTGTGTGTATGTATGTACCTGTTTGTATATTTGTATGTTGTGTGTATGATGTGTGAGTGTGCACATGTGTGTTTGTGTGTGTATGTGTGTGCATGTGTGTGTTTGTTCCTATATGTGTGAATGTGTGTGTATATGTAGTTTTGTATGTGTGTATGGGGTGAGAGTGTGTGTATGAGTGTGTATATATGTGTGTGTGCATATGTGAGTGGTATGTGTGTATATGTGTGTTTGTATGTGTGTATATGTATAGGGTATGTGTAAGTGTGTATATGTATGGATGTGAGTTGGCAACTGTTAACTTGTCTACACTGTTCTTTGTCTTCAACATTTGCAATTTATAATCTTATTATTTTCTGTATATTTTCTTTGAAAATATCTTGCAAACACAAATAAAGAACTCAAGTGTATATTCAATGGAAAGAATGAACATTTTTTTAAAAAAATGAGTTGATTGTGTTTTATTTCATAACTTTGAAATTGTGTCACAACTTGTAACTTTCAACATTTTACTCTGTGTTTTTGTTTTTAAGGAAATTCTAAAATCTAAAGGCTCAGATTTCTTTCTTCATGTACCCCTTTCAGCATAGTCTAATAATTATACCCTTGGGAGTGTCAGAGCTGATTGTGACTCTTAGTGATAAATAACAAGTGGAAGTGCTGATTTCTATAAAATATGCTTTCAAGGTTATATCACAAAACAGCTATAAAAATTTGCAAAATGAGAATAAATACGATTAGATTCAGTTCATGATTGAAAGTTTTTTCTATATCAAATAAGTTAATGATGTATACATCATATACTAAATAAACAAAAACTTCATAGTCAAAGTAAAAAATTTGAGGATTGTGGAACCTACTTGACTTTATGTTCCTTGCCAAAACTGTGCTAATATGTGAATATGTGTGCATATGCATGCGTATGTGTGTGTGCATGTGATGTGTGTTTAAGTGTGTGCATGTGCATTTGCATGCAGATGTGTGTGCATGTGATGCATGTGTAAGTGTGTGTTTGTGTTTTCATGAACCTATCAGTCATTTGGGAAGAAACATGGTCAAAACAGCCTTGGTATCGCATATTTCTAGATGCCTCCGATAGAGGAAGTCCATTGTTTTCTTTGGAATTGTTTTTCTTCTCAGGTAGCTGCTGAGCACTGTGACACTGTTCTGATAGTTATACGTCATTGCTCTGTCATACAGGCTGAACCTGGGACATGGCTCATTCTTCCCTTCTAAACGATGGTGTTTGAGGATGCCCCACTGCTTCTCTGACTATTTCTATCGCTCGGCCTAGTTCTGGAGTACCGGGCCAAGTATTCACCTTTTCATCTTCCACCCTCCTTTAATCCAACATACTTCGGCAAGCCTGGAATGATATAAGGAGTCCATGGTGGGAAAGGGATCTGGTTTTTGCTGTTTCACTGCCTCTCTTTTATGGCATCTGGCATCCTATATGGGTCTATCTTACTCAGCGTCAAAAGTCAAAGGAAAGAATGATTTAAGTATGCTAATTAGATTTTCTTTCGCTTTGTGGTAAAAACGAAATGTTCATATTATGTTCTCTGACAATCACTTACTTTACATTCTCCATAGCAATAGTTCATTTAGGATGAGGGCTAATGTTCCTTAACTGCCTTTCTTTGAGGGGAAAATCAAAGTAGCATTATGTGTTGTATTTTCCCTACTCTCAGACCCTGCCTACTTTCTTTCTAGGGGAAATTTTATGTCACCATCCCTCTTCTCTGCCCTGTCTTTCCCCAGCAGCTGACCTTTCATAGCAGGTTGCTTCCGCCTCACTCTTGTGTTCTTACTTCTCCATGAAACTTGAGAACTTCATCACCAGTGTGCATGCTCCAAATATTCCAGAGGATGAATATCTATAGCACTTTCAGGACCATTCTTACTACTGTCAGTGGCTCTCTGCAAATGCCCTTCTGGTCTACAAGTAGCCTTCTTTGGAGACCTGTTTCTTACCTGTGGCTCATGTGAGTTGGTAGAAGGAAAAGTTATTTTATCATATATGATAGTCATCATCTTAAAGAAAATTTCTTTGATGAATCTCTAGGCTTTTCTTGCTCTGAGTGAGGAAGCAGTTGGGATGATGGGGGCAGATTAGCAACTCCTTGGTAAGTGATTGGAAGTCTGTTTAGTCCTTCCATCAAATACTGAAGAACCCTCATGACCCTAAGAGCTAACAGTTTTGATAAAATTTCAAGACAGTAGGAAAGCCCTGCTGCAAATATTATGTAATTGCTTTCTTTATTTTTCTAAGTTCCTTTAGCCCACAGCACAGTTCCAGATATATTAGAACCAATGTAAAAATGAGAGAGGATTTAGTCAAATGAATAGCACATTCCAGGCAAAACATCAGAAAATATTTTCCTCTCATCATAATTAAAATTTTTATTGTAAGACTCTGGAGCTTTTGTTTACTTAAGCAATTAATCTAGATAAGTCTTTTCTCAGTCAGAGTAATTTGTATTCATTGTAAAACATTTTCTTGGGATTACTGTGTGCAATGACATCCTGAGACTTCAAGGCACCAATCTTTCTTTCTTTCTTTCTTTCTTTCTTTCTTTCTTTCTTTCTTTCTTTCTTTCTTTCTTTCTTTCTTTCTTTCTTTCTTTCTTCCTTTTTTATTATTTGACTGGGAATTTAAAGATGGTTTTCCATATAGATCTATTTCCACTTCACCATCTACAGTGTAAAAAAGAAATAGTCTGTCATAAAATAGGATAGATAGACTCTTTGGAGATAAAATAAATGAATCAGAATCTGTCATTCATGTGAACCTATAGATTTCAGATGTGGGAAGTATTATCTGGGCCCTGAATAGATCAAATGGCACAGTGGAAAGATTTATAATGATGGTAAAATTCCCTAAGTAGTGTGTGTGTGTGTGTGTGTGTGTGTACAAGTGCATGTATGTGCATTTCTATAATCTGTACCTGTGTCACACACACACAGACACACACACTCATGCACCATGTAAGATGTTTGTTTCCTATAAAAAAAGACTAGTGTGATAAAAGGTAGGCAAAGTTTTTATGATTCCCAAGGATTAAACAAATTATTTATGAACCTACTTACACATTACTACTAATTAAAGTTACCTAAATATGCAAATTAAGAAATTCAAATGTAATCTGTGCACAAGAGTCAATATAGTCACTGAGGAACACTGTTTACAAATATTTGTCCACATCAATAGTTTATTTTCATGAAAAGATTTCACAAGTCTAATGACTAGGTCACTATTAGAAATCTCTAATTTTTATTATCATATAGGGTAAATATTTTTCTTAAATAGTGTCCTCTTGTTTTTCCTATTATAGTATTTAACATTAAAGTCAAACTTGTGTGGTGAGCAAATATCGGATCATATTTGTTAATAATGACAACAGAAAATTGAAATTATTCAGATAATTTAGGAATAGGAGACTTGGTTTGTGTTTTTGGTCAGAATCCAGAAAAGTCTTTTTTTAAAAATTAGATATATTCTTTATTTACATTTCAAATGATTTCTCCTTTCCTGGTTCTCCCTCCTGGAAAGTACCATAAGCCATCTCCCCTCCCCATGTTCCCCAGTTAACCCCCTCCTGCTTCCCTGTCCTGGTGTCCTCTACACTGCTGCATCAAGCCTTTCCAGGACCAGGGGCTTCTTCTTCCTTTGATGTCCAATAAGGCCATCCTCTGCTGCCTATGTGTCTGGAGCCATTGGTAACACCATGAGTACTATCTGGTTGATGTTTTTGTCTCTGAGAGCTCTGGGAGTACTGGGTGGCTCTCCTATGGCACTGCAAACCCCTTTAGCTCCTTGGGTCCTTTCTCTAGCTCCCCCATTGGGAACCCTGTGTTCAGTTCAATGGCTGGCTGAGAGTGTCCCCCTCTGTATTTGTCATGCACTAGCAGAGCCTCCCAGGTGACAGCTATATCCTGCTCCAGTCAGCAAGTACTTGTGGGCATCAATAATAGTATCTGAGTTTTGGAACGGTATATGGGATGGATCACTAGGTTGGATAGTCTCTGGATGATCTTTCCATCAGACTCTGCTCCACACTTTGTCTCTGTTTATTTCCTTCTGTGTGTATTTTCTTCCCCCTTCTAAGAAGGACCAGAGTATCCATACTTTGTTCTTCCTTCTTCTTGGGTATCATTTGTTATGTGAATTGTGTCTTGGGTATTTCAAACTTCTGGGCTAATATCCACTTATCAGTGAATGCATGCCATGTGTGTTCTTTTGTGACTGGGTTACCTCACTTAGGATGATATTTTCCAGTTCCACCCATTTGCCTAAGAATTTCATGAATTTATTGTTTTTAATAGCTGAGAAGTTTTCCATTGTGTAAATATACCACAATTTTTGTATCCATTCCTCTGTTGAGGGACAGCTGTATTCTTTCCAGCTTCTGACTAGTATAAATAGGGCTGCTATGAACATAGTGGGGCATGTGTCCTTATTATATGCTGGAGAATCCTCTGGGTATATGCCCAGGAGTGGTATAGCCGGATCCTCCGGGAGTGTCATGCCCAGTTTTCTGAGGAACCACCAGACTGATTTGCAGAGTGGTTGTACCAGCTTGCAATTCCACCAGCATTGGAGGATTGTTCCTCTTTCTCCACATCCTCGCCAACATCTGCTATCTCCTGAGTTTTTGATCTTAGCCATTCTGTCTGGTGTGAGGTGAAACTCAGGGTTGTTTTGATTTGCATTTCCCTGATGATTAAGGATGTTGAACATTTCTTTAGTTGCTTCTCAGTCATCAATATTCCTCAGGTGAAAATTTTTTGTTTAGCACAGTACCCCATTTTTAATAGGGCTATTTGGCTCTCTGGAGTCTACCTTCTTTGTATATCTTGGATATTAGCCTTCTGTCAGATGTAGGGTTGGTAAGAATCATTTCCCAATTTGTTGGTTGACATTTTGTCCTATTGACAGTGTCTTTTGCTTTACAGAAACTTTGTAATTTTATGAGGTCCCATTTGTCAATTCCTGATCTTAGAGCATAAGCTAATGGTTTTCTGTTCAGCAAAATTTCCCCTGTGCATCAAATTTTCTCCTGTGCCCATGTGCTCAAGGCTCTTCTTTTCTATTAGTTTCAGTGTGTCTGGATTTATGTGGTGGTTCATGATCCACTTGGACTTGAGCTTAGCACAAAGAGATAAGAATGGATCGATTTGCATTCTTCTGCTTGCTAAAGGCCAGTTGAATCAGTGCCATTTGTTGAAAAGGCTATCTTTTCCCCACTGGATGGTTTTAGCTCCTTTGTCAAAGATCAAGTGACCATAGGTGTGTGGGTTCCTTTCTGGGTATTCAATTCTATTCCATTGATCTACCTGCCTGTCACTGTACCAATACCATGCAGTTTTTAACACTATTGCTCTGTAGTACTGCTTGACGTACGGGATACTGATTCTCTTAGATGCTCTAGAAACACCCAGGGCACCTGTAGTTGAAGAGTAGGTCTGTAATCTTAGGTATGTGCCTGAGGACCCCCTACCTTTTTCCTTTGAGAGAAGTTAATAGTGCTACTATCATTGCCTCCAATACAGACTTCAGTGTTTCATTTCTTCTTACTTCATTGCCATGACTACAGGCCAAAGTTGTTCTAGAACATCTCTGGAATTTCTGCTACAAGATGGCTGCTGGAGATGTCAGGCCTAGAGAAAACTGCCTCTTGCCACTGATTTTTCCAGAAGAGGATATGATGAACTACTGTAATAGAACAAACTAGAATCCATAGAGAGAAAACAGAATATTCATTTCCAGGAAGAAACAGATTTCTTTTGCTATGCATTCCCATGACAACTAAACCCTACCAACTCCATTTTCTTCTCTCCTGCCCAGTCTGTGACAACCTAACTCTTGTCCTTTATGCTCAAATTCAACTTTCAATATTCCTTCCTGTGTTTACATAACACCATTTTTCATGTGTGAAACCTGTGTGTTACCAGGGAGAAAGGAGAATGGCCTGAAGGTGATTTTAAAAAGTTATAGTAAGAAAAGAAAAAGACTGATCAAGCCTCTGTCAAACAAAGTGTTCACAGAAAGTCCCAGAGCACAACTATATTCCCCAGCTATGGACTGTTCCACCAGTTATCATCCCATGAAAACCAGAGACTTTCTCATTCTTTCTGAGGATCATCTTTTGTGGGACACGTGGACTTTGTTGTGAGGCACCTAGACTGTTGTCTTTCCAATCCTGGACTTGATTAAACTACCCTTATTGTTCTTGGTCTCCCAGTTTGCGTTGGTAGGAGCAGAGTGTGGTAGGATGTCTAGGACCCCATAATACTATTATCTACTGGACATCACCAAGGGAGTTAATTGAGAAATACTAGCTAATTACTACTTTTTTTTTTGCCAGACCTCTGGTGTTTTAATAAATAGCATCGGGTATTTGTGAGTCATTCAAAAACTCCCACCTGAAACCCCTCAGTTTGCATGGTATTTACTAGTCCAAAATGACCACTTCATACTGTTGTCCTAATAATATTCCCACACTGAATTATCTACCTTTAAACTCCCAAATTTGACATACATTCAGACATTGCCTCATTCTCTGAGATGCCACTTAAATTTTATCAAAGTAGTATTCTTTATCAGTGAATACAGGTCACAATAACTGGTAGGTTGTTAGCATTTTCACGAAGCCAGAAATCCTCATGGTTTTTCAGAAACACCTAAGTGCTTATAGATCATTACTTCATTTCTTTCATCTCAAACCTCTCTTAGCTCATGTCTTCCCTCTTAGAAGATATCTTACTCCCAAGATTCCTAGTGAACATGTCTACATGGTGGACTGTGAAATGACATCATCCTCTGCTATGATGTCATAGCTTCTCGGGCTGTGGATTGGGTGTGGTCTATTTCTTCTGAAACTCACTTTGAGATGTGCTCCATGAAATGTGTTGAGAGATGGTAGATAGTTCAGAGGTGATGAGATGCTTAAGAAGGCTTGATATCTATCTCAAGGGAGGGCATTAACTTCTGAGTAAATGAATGATCTCTCTGATGAACCTGCTTAGTTACTAAAAGAGCAAGTTGTCCCCCTCCCCTTTAAATAATTCTTGTATTGGTTGAGTTATTTATGTTCATCAGGTATTATAGTTTAAATGAGAAATGTTCTTTGCAGGCTCATGTATTTAAACCCTCAGCCTATAATTGGTAGTGCTGTTTGGGGAAGATTATGGTACCTGTAGGAGGTGCAGTCTTGCTGGATGAAGAACATCACTGGAGGAAGGAGGGGCAAACTGAGGTTTTATAGCATCACCCCTCTTCCATTTCATTCTCTGATTACTGTATGGTACTACGATGTGAGTTCTCATATACCTGCTCTAGATGACTGCAGCTGTGCCTCTAACATTATGAATGTTCTCTCTATGGCTCTATAAGGCTAAACAAATTTTTTCTTAAATGAATTGCTTTCAGTCTATTATTTTATCATAGCAGCAAGAAGTAACTGATGCAGTAGGTAGGTAAATATACATTTTAATACAACAATATTTGATTGTAGAAGAGACATTGTAGCTTCTTTTACAGACAGACAAGGCATTCATTACTAATATTAGATTGCAAAAATTTCAACTTAAGTTACATGTAAAAGTTCCACTGACACTTAAAAAAAAGAAACCAACAAGATCACTTAAGTGGCTATTGAGATTGGGTATGTACAAATCCTTTTCTGTTTTTAAATATAATCTATAAAAGTTCTTACATTATTCCCTGACCACAGTTTCCTTGCCTCCACTCCACCCAGTCTCTGCGAGCTTCAACATCCTCAATTCATCCTCCCTTTCCCCTCAGAAAAAAGGACACCTTCCAGGGATATCAACCAAACATTGCATAATACATTATAATAAGACTACAGGGAAACCCTCATTAAGGCTGGATGAGCCTAGTAGGAGGTAAAGGGTCCCAAGAACAGGCAAAAGTGTCAGAGACAGCACCTGATCCCACTATTAGGAGTGCGCAAGAATGTTAACATGCATAATCATAAAATATATGCAGAGTACCTAGCTCAGACCCATATAGGCTCCATGTTCTAGCCCCTTGGGCAGGCTAGTTGATTCTGTGGGCTGTGTTCTCATGGTGTCCTTGACCCTTCTTGTTCCTTCAATTCTTCCTCTCCTACTTCCATGGGGTTCCCTGAGCTCTGCCTAATATTTGGCTGTGGATCTCTGCATCTGCTCCCATCAGTTGCTGGATGAATCTGTGACTATGGCAGAATATCATAGAAATAATTTTATTGCCCTTTCTCTCTCTCTCTCTTTCTCTCTCTCTCTCTCTCTCTTTCTTTCTTTCTTTCTTTCCCAGTTATGTTTGAACTTGTGGTCCATGCCATGAGAGGGAGTCTATGCTTGATACTGCCTGGATAGCCCAGAGACCTGAATATATGCACATTCTGAAATCACCAAAATGTTTTGTACTGAGCATAGGGGGTGGGAGTGGGATATCTTTGGGACCACTATGACTGACCAACAGAGTAAAGATCCACACGAAGCAACTGACTTCATAAAGTTGCCTTCTGACCTCTATTTATGCCGTATGGTACAGCTATCCAAATATATACAATATGCACTTACATACCTAGTCAATAATAAACAAAATAAGTTGGAAAGAAATGGTCAGGAGAGAAATTTGAAGAAAGACAAAGGCAAGGCAGAATGAGGGAAATTTTGGTGAGCAGGAAAAGGTGCCCTACCAACATCTGATTGCAGTCTTTCTGAATCAGAGAAGCAAGCATTCAACACAATTAGCAACTAGTTCAGGCCTTTCTCCCTCCTCCACTATAAGCATACAGTTATCTAGGAATCTCACTGAAAACACATGTACAATGAAAGAACATGCACTAAGTTCCTTGTAAAACATAAAAGGTCTTGGATGTAGGCTCAAGATGGGGTACTGAACTGAAGGGGTTTGTAACCCATAGGAAGAACAACAATATCAACCAACCAGATCCCCCAGAGCTCCCAGGAACTAAACCACCAACTAAAGAGTATACATGGAGGGACACATTTGTAGCAGAAGAAGGCCTTGTTGGACATCAGTGAGAGGAGAGGACCTTGGTCTCTATGCCCCAGTGTAGCAGAATGCCATGGGAGGGAGGGGAGTGGGAGGGTGGGTGGAGAAGCAGGGAGAGGGAGGATGGGATAGGGGGTTTCTGAAGGGGAATGTAGGAAAAGGGATGACATTTGAATTGTAAATAAATAAAATATCCAATAAAAAAGGAGTACTGAGAAAGTTATTCAGGATAAAGTTTATTAGAATAATTATTAACTTTGTGGATAAATATACAGGCAGGGAACAGTATGACAGGGACTTGACAACTTTCAGGCTCCAGTCACAGAGACAGCCATCATGGTAGGGTCTTTGAAGAGAGGAAATCAAGGCCCATATGGCAGAAGTGGGAGTCTTTTTTAATACCCTTCTGAAGATGGGGGAGGTTTCACAGCACAAGCCTGGAACTAGGCTCTGATTCTCAGGCAGGAGACTGGGAAGGGGTGGGCTAAGTATGTGTCTACCAATACCTGCTTTGAAGCAAACTCACTTCCCCAGTGAGAAACCCCAGAATCTGGAAGATTATTAGCTGGAGGCTCACAGTGTCTCAGTAGGGTGCCTGTCAGTGTCTGTGAGAGAGGAGGAGCTGTTTCAGGGAAGGTTTATTGTCTGAGTAGCAGCTGGATTCTAACATTACATTCTTGCACAGTCCTAATGGCTTTGGGTTTTTCTTTGCCTTATTATAATTTTATCCAAGGCACCTCCAGAGCCACCTCACTTTTCTCATTTATCCAAAGGGAGAGAAAGTATTATCAGGAAGCTTTTGAGATGAAACCTGAGAGCCACTAAAATGTCCTATACTGGGAATGCAAAGGCAATTAATCGTGGCTTTCCCTTGAAGTCCAAACCCCACTTTTATGTCTTACTTCCTGAGATGCTCTTGGAGAAGCCCAAGCCCTTGCTCTAGGGGTGTGTCTTACTATATTCTTTTTGAGTAACCTTTTCTCTCCCCACTTTCATGTGCTTAAGCTTATATGAGTTTCTCTTTAATGAAATCTCCGGTTCGGTTTGATTACTCAGGAACTTTTTTTTCCCTGTGTCAAAGCCACAGATGCCAATCTAGCCTGGGTTAACATGCCTTTAAGATAAAGAGAACTTTTCAGGCTGTTGAGGGGACAAATCCAATGAGCACTGGTGTTAAGTAGTTGGGTAGATGTTATTAGGTTTGAAAGGCACTGTAGTTGGAGTCCCACCCCCTCCAGTCCACATCTTGTAAAAGGACTGGAACTGCAAGACTTTATTTTTCAAAAGAATATCCCTGTGAGACATGTATCTTAGTTACTTTTCTATGACTGTGATGAGACATCATGACCAAGACAACTTTTAAAAGAAAGCATTTAATTGGGGGCTAGCTTTCAGTTTCAGAGGTTTAGTCCATAATCATCATTGTAGAGAAGGTGTTGGCAGGCAGGCATGGTTCTGGAAGAGAGAGAGAGAGAGAGAGAGAGAGAGAGAGAGAGAGAGAGAGAGAGAGAGAGAGAGAGAGAGAGAGACTGGTGTTGGCTTTTGAAAACTCAAAGCCATTGCAGAGAGACATAACTCCTTCAACAAGGCTGTACTTCCTAATCTTTCCTAAATGGTTGATTAATAGATAACCAGTCAGTGAGCCTATAGTGGGACATTCTTGTTCAAATCACTATATTCCAGTTACGGACTACGTGGGCTTTGTAGCCATAATCATAATGGAAAATGCATTCAGTCCATCTTCAAAAATCCCCATAGTCTTTCACAGTATGAACATGGTTTAAAAGTTCAAAGCCCAAAGACTGACACCCAGAAGGGGCAGGGAAAACTCCAAATCTTTTATCTCTATGTCTGATGGCAAAGGAATTAGATGACTCTTTCCTCCCAGTTTTGCTTCTTGGGCTAGTTTCACACTGTCTCTAGCTATCCTGGGCAGGAATCCTGTGACTCTGGCATCTCCAACATTTTGGGGATCTCTAGGGCAACCCAAATTTTACCTTAAAAACTTTAAGCAATGGTCCATACAAGCTTCCATGCAAGCTCATCTTCTGCATGCCTGGCCTCCATGACTTTCTTTATGGATGGAGGAAGAACCCACAATGCCTGTCATACCTCTGTGTTCTAGTTGAGAAAACCAAAACCACAGGGCTGTGGCTGCCAAGTTCTTCTGCTTGTTTGGGATGGAATCTGCCCCACTCCTTGAATAGCATTTGCATAAGCTTTAACTTGTTGATGCTTTTAGGTTAAAGAAATTCCTTGGACCCTTTCCTCTCACAGTTTGCAGAATTCACTTGGTGGGGTCTTGTCCTGAGGGTTTCGCTCCCTTTACTGCATTTAGTACCAAGCCTTCTAAAAATTTCTTATCTCCTTGAGCACAGGACTTGGCTCCAACCTTACATTTCCTGGTGCTCCTCTGTTAACTGTACATTTTATACTTTTTTGCCCTCCTCTTTATAGATGTGCATAGGAGTGATAACTAGTAACCACATGACATAGCCAATACTAGGTTGTATTGAGATTTCCACTGACAACAATATTAGTCCCAAATTCTTCAACTTAGCTTTCAGTAGATATATTTTTTTTTCACTAGGGAAAAAGCAGCTACAATTTTTGCCAAAATATCACAAGTCTGGTCTCTAATATTATTTCCTTTTGTAGCAGCTTGACCTTGGTCTCCACAGTCCATATGCTCTTAACACTACAGTCTTCCATGCTCCTATTAGGATGGCCCATTGAGTCCTGCTGAAAGCATTCAAGAAGTTTACAAATTCAAAGTCCCAAAGTCTACATTGTGCCAGCAAGCAGCACGGTCAGGATTTTTACAGCAGTAACCGACCCCTGGTACTGAATTCTGTTTTAGTTACTCTGCTATTGCCTGGAAGAGATACCAGGACCAACATAACTTTTGAAAGAAAGTATTTCCCTGGAGGCTTGCTTACAGTTTTAGGGGGAGAGTCCATGACTAGCATGGTAAGGTGTAATGGATGGTAGGCTGGCAGGCAGGCGTGGTTCAAGAGTAATAGCAGAGAGCTTCTGATCTGTAGACAGGAGGCAGAGAGAAGGAAGGAGGGAGGGAGGGAAGGAGGGAGGGAGGGAGGGAGAGAGAGAGAGAGAGAGAGAGAGAGAGAGAGAGAGAGAGAGAGAGAGAGACAGAGAGAGAGAGAGAGAAACAGAGACAGAGAGAGACGGAGAGAGAGACAGAGACAGAATAAATTTCAACAGCAAGCCTATGTCTCTTAATACTTTCTAAACAGTCCAGAAACTAGGAATCAAACATTCAAATATATGAGCCTATAGGGGCCATCCCAATTCAATCCACCACAATGTGCCAGGCTAACCAGACTGGAGAATCATTCATAGACAATAATATACACTTGATTCCAAGAGTCCTATGACTAATAAAGCTATTTATTTAGTGGGAGGCTTTTTGGTAAATAGCAAAGATGTAGCACTGCTCTTTCCTATAAAAGTCAATCCAACAGAGTCTGGCAATTATGTGGATAGGATAATATCCCTCAGGAAAATTAGAAATGGTATAAAGTTGGTTTGAAGTGTATCCACACAGTAGTTCCTTTGGTCATGGTGCATTCTTACCCTTTGAACATTTGTTTTGCCCTAATGTGGAACAAACTCTGTTTTCTACACTACACTTTTTGTTCTTGTCTATACTGTTTCAATGGAGATCTCAAGGACCTTGGAATTGAGAGGGTCCTGTGTGAACTTTGTGACAGTAGTACAGTTCCAATTCTTCCTGCTGAAATATGATTCTATGCAAATGGAATTGATGCAGTATTGTTATGCAAGGCTTGTGAAAATACAGACAACTGGCTTTACTAGTTTTTATTTTAATGAACTATATGCCAACTTTTTCCAGAGAAACAGAATCAGTCTGGCATGCATAAGCTTATTACTGATTATACACACTCATACATACACATACATACATACATACACACACATACACAAACACGCACACATTCAGATACCCATGCATATATATTAATTTGTTTAAAATATTTTTATTAATTTCTTGAGATTTTAATGTACTGTACTTCTGTAATATTAATCCCTTTCCCAATTTCCTCTGGCTACACCCATCCAACTATGAATCTTCATTGTTTATAATGAATCCCAGTAGTGGTGTGTGGCCATCTACTGGAGCTTATAGACCTACCAGGGGCCACAACCTTCTCCTGGAAGCTCTCTGTGACCAACAGCTCTTCATCTAGGGGTGTAAATTTCTGTTCACTTCTCCCCTCCATGCTGGACTTGTCCCTGACTTTAACTTGCACAGGACTGTTGCAAATTGCCACAACCAATGTGACTTCATATGTGTAACTTCCTTATTGTGTCTAAAAATCTGTTTTAGTTTGAAGAATTAGAAGCTGTTAAGGCTGCAGTGTTTGGGACAACCTTCAGTCCTATCCAAGAACAGACTTTGCCGCACAACGCAGGAAGTCATCTCTTGTCTGAGTTTACCTTTTCCACCTTGGGAGACTTACATGTTTTCCTTTTAAGACCATGAGTTGACCAAATAAACTTTGTACACATTATGAAAAGTGATCCATTTTGGACAAAGTCTACTGATTCAAATGTTAATCTAATATTTAAGATAACTCACAAGAAAATCTAAGATAACTTTGGCCTAGTCTCATTGACTCTTACAATGCCACCAATTAAGGAGGTCTAAAATAGGACCAGTTAGCTTGTAGCTGCATTCAATACAAATCCTTTTATTCCACTTGACCAGGGCTATTTAAGCTTTGCGTTCAATCCTAGGTTGGTCTGTACAGATCAGGATTTTCATGGGAAAAGTGAACACAGCAGAAATCTATCATGAACAACTAGCAGATCAATTACAATATAGTACAGCATGAATCTCACTATATTAATATAGAAAGAGTAGTTTCACATTTTATAAATTACATAATAGTGTTTATTGCACAGAAAGAATCTTCACAAGATACTATGTATTTGCAAACTAAACTAGTAACCATAAGCCTGTCAGTATATTGTACTTGGAAAATGGAGAGGAGATGTTTACCTACTAGATTTGTGGTCCCCAAGTCTCCACTGAGCCAAGGTCAGAGAGCCTGCCTTTTCATTTCGGAATATATAATTGTGTCAAGTACTTCCAATCTGCTTAATGGAGTTTCTCTACTTTCATGGGGCCATAGTGGTAGTTTTAGGCAGGGTTTTTGAGTGCTGTAAGGAGTCAGTAGCAAAAAGAAGCAATCATTTATGCAATCTAAATCTTTGAAACACAAATCATTCTTCTCAAAAGTATAGTTTAAGCAACAAAATTAAGCAATTCAATTGTCCAAAACAAGCCATAGATTTAGAACCTCTGTTATGCTTAATTATACGCCCTATTTTGCAATATGAAAACTAATTTACATTAGTACCATTGAACAATGGGATTGACTCATAAGCCTTCTCATGCCCTTCCTCAGAGCAGCATTTGAGTATGGTTTTATGGGCCCTGGGTGCTCAAGGGTGTGAGACTGTTAGCATTTGCTCAGGGATAGTGGTAGGAACCAGAATTAGTAAGGAGGCGATAGGTCTGGTTCAAGGCCCACTTTATTTTTGGTATAGTCAACCAATGGGCTATGATTGCCTCCTGGAACTGGTGCAGTTGTACTGTTGAGCACAAAGGCTTCCACAGCAATCTCACAAATTCTAGTTATCTGTGATGTAGAAGTAAGCACTTCAGCAGGGCATCTGCTCAGTTGGGAAACTGTTTGCTCTGGGTGGTTACTCCTTTGGTACTTGTAATAGACTTAGTTGGTTAGATATGTGATCATATCAACCTTATGGGCCAGGATGAGTAACAAAGATTTTTTTTTTAAAAATATCTTATTATTTTATACATATAGGCATTTTGCCTGGATATATGTCTCTGTTTCACATGAATGCCTAATGTCCACAGAATCCAGAGGAAAGTATATAAAACCCTCAAATCAGTGTTATTAATGACAGTTGTGAACTACCTTATGAACTTGTGTTTGCTGGAGAACAGCTAGTTTTCTTAACCATGGAGCCATCTCTTCAACACTTTGGCAAACAAATTTTTTTTCATTATTTATTTTATTTTATTTTTTTAATTTACATTCCAAATCATTTCCCCTTTCCCGTTTCCTCCCTCCCCGAAAGTCCCATAAGCCCCCTTCCCTCCCTCTTTTCTCCATTCAACATTTTAAAATGTTTTTCCCAATCCATTTTCATAGTTACCATGTTCATTCATCAAGGTCGTACTTTTTTTCTCCGTATGGAATCAGTTTTCCATTTCACCTTGGCAGCAACAGGCTGTGTGATAAGCATGAGGTATTCAGCATGGTTGTACCATTGTATTAGTTGCCAGGATAGAGTGGAGTTCTTTACACAGTACAAGGAAGGAGTTCTGAGAACCTGCCTTTTCAAGGACATAAGAACAGAAGCCATTGTCAACTCAACAGCTGGCAGATCACAGACACTATGCTAGACATCTCATGTTTCATTTAATTCCTAATAAACTTCATCAAATTGTTATCACTGCACTAGAAAAGTACAATGACTCATCTTAGTTTTAGAAATTATTTCAGAAGCTAAAAATTAAAAGGTAATTTTAAGTAACCAAATATGTCCTTATTTATAAAACCCAAATGTCAGTGAAATGCAGGAGTGGTTTAAGAGGAACTCAGCTTATTATGTTAATAAGTAAATATAGTTAGTAAAGTTGTCTCAGTTTCATTCTGATGTCTAAGCAGTTTCTTTTGAAACACAGTATGGAGGTTTGAATGAGATGGCTCCTATTTGTTCATATAATTGAATGCTTATCTTGAATTGTTTGGGAAAGATCAGGAGGTGTGGCCTTATTGGAGGAGGTGTGTTATTAGGTGTTGACTTGTGGGTTTCAAAAGCCCATGCTGAGAGCACCCACCTCTGTGTTTGTCAGGTACTGGCAGAGCCTCTCAGGAGACAGCTTTATCAGGCTCCTGTCAGCAAGCACTGGTTGACATCCACAATAGTGTCCGGGTTTGGTGACTGTATATGGGATGGATTCTCAGGTGGGGCAGTCTCTGGATGATCTTTCCCTCAGACTCTGCTCCACTCTTTGTCTCTGCATCTCCTTCTGTGGGTATTTTGTTCCCCCTTCTAAGAAGGACCAGAGTATCCATACTTTGTTCTTCCTTCTTCTTAAGCTTCATTTGATCTGTTAATGTGTCCTGGGTATTCCATGACTCTTGGCTAATATCCACTTATCAGTGAGTGCATACCATGTGGGTTCTTTTGTGATTGGGTTACCTCACTCAGGATGATATTTTCTAGTTCCATCCATTTGCCTAGGAATTTCATGAATTCACTGTTTTTAATAGCTGAGTAGTATTCCATTGTGTAAATATACCACATTTTCTGTATCCATTCCTCTGTTGAGGGACATCTGGGTTCTTTCCAGCTTCTGGCTAGTATAAGTAAGGCTGCTATGAACATAGTGGAGTATATGTACTTATTACATGTTGGAGCATCTTCTGGGTAAATCCCCAGGAGTGGTATAGCTGGGTCCTCTGGTAATACTATGTCCCCAATGGAGGAGCTAGAGAAAGGACCCAAGGAGCCAAAGGAGCTTGCAGCCCCATAGGAGGAACAACAATATGAACCAACCAGTACCCCAGAGCTCCCAGGGACTAAACTACCAACCAAAGAGTACACATGGAGGGTCATGGCTCCAGCTGCATATATATCAGAGACATCAAATGGAGGAGACATCAAAGGATATCAAAGGGAATAGAGGCCCTTGGTCCTGAGAAGGCTTGGTGCCCCATATAGGGGAATGCTAGGACAGGGAAGTGAGAGTGGGTGGGTTGGTGAGCAGGGGGAGCGGGGATGGGAAAGGGTGTTTTCAGAGGGGAAATCAGGAAAGGGGATAAAATTTGAAATGTAAATAAAGAAAATATCCATTAAAAATCTTAAAAAATTTAAAATGAAAAAAAGTCCAGGCTATTTCCAGTTTGCTCTCTATCTGCCTTGTGCTTGTTTTCTCAACATATAAGCTCTCAGCTACTTCTCCAGTGCCACACATGCCTGTGTCTTGCCTTGGTCATGGTGCTTTACCATGACAACAGAAAAGTAAGTAAGACATAAAGTATCTCTCCCAGAAAGATATAGTACAATCTTCTAGATCTTCCTTATTTCCATTGCTTCTATAGTGGGATATTCCCAGAAGCAGGGTAGGCATATCACTTGTCCAAAGTAGCTACCGGAATGCAGAGGGCTTGGGGCAAGTGTGGGTTTTGTACATTCATTTGGCTTCTTATTGCCCTGCAGATCATCAGTCTAGATCCCAGAAATAGTTCATCTCAGCAATGTCAAGGTCATCTTTTGAATGGGAGCCCAATTTCAACATGTTCAGGCTACCTATTGTTTGGACTTAAGTTGTCTGACATAAAATCTTTGACTAACTGTCCCTAGTAAGTCACTGCACTTAGCAATTCTTAGAAGTTATTCTTATATGTAGCTGACTAGCTCCTTTAAGTAATTGTCCTTCCCAAGGCACCATTAAATGAGTAGATAACTAAGAAATTGGCTAACTAATCATACATATGACTGTTGGCTCTACTGGCCACAGCTTGCCCTAAGTAGGCATATATCCATATGGATGGTATGTTGGGCCATTCCTGTCCAGTATTCTTTACTATATATAACTTTCAAGTTCCATATTTACTTCTAAGTTTCAGCTCAACCTATTAAATGAGTCTCAATGCACAAGTTCTGCTTATATAGAGCATGTTAGAACATGTGTTTTGACTGTCTATCTCCCTTCTCCATTATCTTCTTCTGCCTTCTTATGCACCTTGATCAATAGCCATAGAATCTTCACTATTAAGGCTCAATGGCAGATGCTATGATAATGTTTCCTAGTAAACATACATTCCTGTATCCATGACCCTTTGTAAATAATTTCATTGTTCTTACAAGAAGAGTCAGTGTATCAATTTTAATACAGCTTTTTTTTTTAAAGTAATGATCACCAAAGGACTAAAAGCAGAAGATTATACTTATTGAACCTTGGCTACTACACAGTAGGAAGAGTTTCAGCAGGAAAGTGGGCAGAGATTTCTTTGAAAAATGAACAATTTAAAAACACCCAACTGTCCCACTTTTCTCCTTTGATTTATAGTGTTTTTCCATCCATATATATTCCATATTCAGATGATGAAATGATTAATTTTCAACCCTGAGATTCTTGATTAAAACATTAATCACCATGTTGCAAATTAGCTTAAGTCTTAAGATAAAAAAAAAGTGTGTTGGTTTGTGTTGTCTCTGTTTTCCCACCAATTGCTGCCTCTGCATGAAGAAAACAACACCTTAGGTGTGAAATATTAGCACAAAATATCACAGCATCTTGGAAAAAAGTTATTTTCTACCCAAACACTTCTACCCGAAGTGTTTCAGCCAACAGTTATACTATTTAAAAAACCCTTGTTTTCATAAGTGGTTAGTGTTCTTTGTACTTTAGTTTGGGGCTTTTTAAAAAAATAGGTTCTCTTGGAAACACTCTACTGGGTAACATAAATCTGAACATTGCTAGTACTTAGAACTGTTAAACAGTTTCTGAAAAATTTCTCAGAACAAATTTGTCCATGCTACAGATCGTTGCAGAAATGTAGCCTTTAAGGTGACAACTTAGATCTTTGCCTCTATTTTTAAAAATTAATACATTTAAGACATAGGAGAGAGTTGTTTGCTGAAAGTACATATTTTATCAAATAATATGTAAGGATTAAAGTGTTATTTACATGCTATAAACTGATAAGATATAAATCTGGAATTCTCTTGCTAGTTTATATCTCAAACTTTCTAGAAACGGTGGTTACTTTAAGATGGAGTAGAAGGGATGTTGCCATGATTTTAATAAGCAGGTTTTTGAGCATCATGGATTATATTTTTCTATTTGAAAAAATGGAAGGAAAGAGCATGTTGCTTTATGAATAAATATACTTTGGAAAGAGAAGCATATATAACAATGGTGTTTAGTTGAAAGTTATGAAGGGTTGGCAGAACATATAAAGATGAGGAAGAGAAGGAGATATATTCTGCAACCTTTGAACTTTGTCAATGTACTATTCACTTAAAATTAATTAAAATTGCTTATGTTTAATAAAATGAGCTCATATGAAGCCACCTTCTCATATAATACAGCAGTTATTTTCCCCTTTCTATTCATGCTAGGATTTTTAATGTAATCAACTATAACATCTGGGATATAAATCACAAATAAATTTTACACTGATTAAACTATAAAAGTATAATTTTATAGTTTTACAAAATACTTTGCAATTTTTTTTAGAAGGATAAAATAAATATTACAGGAAAGATAAAGACCCTAGAAAGTTGAGACAAGATGAACTAAATCAGTAGAGAATTCATAACAAATTAATACTTTGGCTTTCACCTGAAAAGAATTTGTAAAATGATATATTCTTTGAATGTCAAGATTGACCTTCTGAACTGTAAACATTTATGGTTTGTAGATCTAATTGTCCTTTAAAACACTAAGTATTTAAGGTTTGTAGGAGGGAAGTCAGATGCAATTATACTATTTAAAGATTTGGATAGGGTGAATTAGTAGAGTCTTTGCAATGTATGTGTTTATTATCTTAATTCCATGTATATTGGATCTTTTCAGTCTCTGAAATGGAATCTTATTATAATGTTTGTATTAAAGTATTTGTACAGTGAAAGGCAGAGTTGGACTATGATTCTGATGCAGTGGGAAGAAAGAATAATGTAGCATTTTATAGGAGGACCTATGCCTAGAGTTTACCTGAACATGGTCCCAGAGGAGAATGATGAGCAGTGAAGTTCGCAATCATAGATTTGTATGAAACTAGCTTTTATTTTTCTATTCTATCTGTAATTTGTCAGGGAATGGCTTTTGTTTCTGATAAGCAGCAGGAAACTTTATGCAATGGGTAGTAGATTCAAGAGTAAGTTAGACAAAAACACAGGCCTCACAGAAATGTCTTTGGCAAAAACAATGCAGACGCCTAACATCTGAGACTCAGAGTACAGACTCAGTGTTGAAGTGAAACCAGAGTTGTATGTGATGAGAAAACACAGAAGATCATAAAGGGTAACATGAAATGAGGGAGAAGGCTCTATGATATGAATTTCTGAGCCCCACACTTGTACTGATGAGTTAAGTACAAAGTTATGCAAAGTTATGTCTCACCAGGATGCATACAATTGCATATCTGCTTGCAAAGTTATGGGTGATCTTGAGTGTAGTTGTAGCTTAAGGAGAAGTGTCTTTTGTTAAGGAAACCCTGGGAAGGAAGGATAGTGTCTGTGGCCACTGAGGATGTGAGTCGTAGAAATGAAAAGAGAAGATCTAAGAGACAGGAGAATCTACTCCCTTTAGTTCATTCTCTAGAAGCAGGTAAAGGATTAGTAGTGACACTGATGGCTCCTGTTCGTGGTTTACTTCCTTGAGGGCAGATTTTACAGTGGTTAAGATGGGTTCTTTCTAAGACTGCTACTATTTTTTCAAAATGCCCCATAAGACAGACTGTTATTGTTTACTTTAAAGAAAAATCTAGAAAAATTTAAAGTTTCATTATATCTTCTCTAAGAAAAGCTTTAAAATATTTATTTAATTAGACTTTCAATCACCTCTCAATTTGTTTTTGAAACATAAAATGATATAGATGTAATGAGTTATGCATAAGGAATAATATGAAGAAAGTTGTACATGTTCAGTACATCTGCACGTATTTGGTACAGATACAAATTATCTGGAGATGCTTCAATCTGTCATTTGCATAGAATCCCTTGCAGACGGAGGGCCAGACCACTGTGCTTCAAACCATTGTCATTTTATCGTGTTTTTATTAAGTCATTTTTGTACTTTCCATTAATATTTGTTTAATGTGGGCTCAGCACAGAGCAAAAGAAGGCTATGATACACCTTGTGGATAACCGTGAGTTACACAAGACTCATTCCCACATAGGTTATAGAACTAATAGCAGTAAATTATATGTTAAAGGGTTGAAAATAAAAATGAAATAATAAGTGATTAAACAGAAACGCACATGAAATAGAATTATGTATTTATCCACTTCCCAGAGCATTGCAACACGAGGCTTTCAAGAATCTAACACTGTAGTTTTCCAGGGTCAGTGTTTCAGCTCTTGCTAATCCAGTGTACACAGTAATTTTATAGAACCTAACAAGTGTAAATAATGGAAATTGATGGAGTGTGCATTTGTGTGTATTGTGTGTGTTTGTGTGTGTAAAATCAGCTTTGTACATATGAGTTGTAAAGAAGTAAAGGAAAAATATGATAGTGGGGAACATATGGGCTAATTAAGGCTTTCTTTAATCATAAAATAAATCTATGACTGTGCATTTGTATTCACATATATTTGACCATAGTACATACATATTTCAGTGGTCTGTAATTGTAGCTCTATTCATTTTCAAAACAATAGTTTAGATATCTGTGTTTTTCTGATATCTATTTTCTATTAAATTTTATTTAATATTTAAGGATATTTTTAAATTTATATATCCATAAATTTTGGTCATAATATATAGCATCATAGATTGCTTTTCTGGGGATGGTATATTGACATTTTTCATTAAAGGCTACTGTGGTTGACTTTTATTAAGGTTTCTTGTTTATTTCAAAGCTCTATTCTGCTTTTTCTGTAAACTAGAAGTCACTGTAGCATTAAATTTGCACTGCAACGACTGTATTTCACACAAAGTGGAAAGAGATGCTAATGCAGTAGATGTTATCATAATTATTTTATCATCATATATTGTGTATTTTAAAAAATTAAAATTGGGTCTGGATAGATAGCTCAGGGTTAAGAACACTTGGTCCTCTTCCAGGGACTTTGGCTCATTTCCAAGCACACACACACTGGTTTACAATAGTTTTTAACTACACTCTCAGTAGACATGATGACCTCTTTGAGCCTCTGAGGTCACTGTACACAGATGGTGCCCTTACGTACATGAAAGTAAAACACTCATATACATAAAATAAATAAAATACTTAAGACATGGAAATGATTATTCTTACTGCAGTTTTGATGGAAGACCCTGCAATTACTGTAGCAGGTATAAAATGGATGGATCACTTTTTCAGTGGGGCTTCCCCTTCTTCACTGACCTTATCTGAAGACTGTCTCTAAGAACAGGTGGCTGACCTTATCAGGAAGATGGTCTGGTGCAAAGCCAAGAGTAAAGAATTCTCCCACAGTTAACAATACTTGCTATGATGGTTGCCAGTAAAAAAGCAACATTTCTTTTATACAGTGATGTTTCAAATAGTGTTAAAGTATCAGTAAATCATGTAGAATCTTTTTCTCTAAGGTGTAAACCTACAATTTTATAGGACTATCTAAGAAACTCCAGAGTAAAACATGCCTTGACCCATGTGTAACACAAATGAAACAGGGTTTATCCTATCATATTATGATCCTTTCCAAGAAACACACACACACACACACACACACACACACACACACACACACACAAAGAGAGAGAGAGAGAGAGAGAGAGAGAGAGAGAGAGAGAGAGAGAGAGAGAGAGTGAGAGAGAGACAGAGACAGAGACACAGAGAGAGACAGAGAATAAAAATTAAAGAAAGTTTCTTAGTAACCCTTTGAGATATAACTTGAGAGTCACCAAATGGTATACATGGCCATTGATCAGACACTTAAAAATGTTTTTTTTTTCCCAACCTGGAGAAACCCACATGGACCACTTTGTAAGTCTTATTCATTCCCTGAGTGCTTGTTTATCTACTAAGCCATACTTTTCTTTCTTTTTTTTACCTTTTTTTTATTGAATATATTCTTCATTAACATTTCAAATGCTAAAACCTACCCTGGTTTCCCCACTCCCTGAAAACCCCCAACCCATCCTCCCACCCCCTGCCTCCAAGTATATGCCCCTCCAACTGAGCATTCCCACCTTTCCATCCCTTGGTTTCCCTTTGTTGGAGCATCTATTGAGCCTTCACAGGACCAAGGACCTCACCTCCCACTGATACCTGACAAGCTGGAACCATGAATACCCCTTGGTTGATGGTTTAGTCCTTGGGAGTCCTGGGGCATCTGAGTGGCCAACATCATTGTTCTTGCCATGGGGCTGTAAACCCCTTCAGCTCCTCCAGTCAGTCCTCCAACTCCTCCATTGGGGACCCCATGCTCAGTCCAATGGTTGGCTACTAGCACCTGCCTCTGTATGTGTAAGGCTCTGGAAAGGCCCCCCCAGAGACAATCATAACAGGCTCCTTTTGGTGTGTACTTCTTGTCGTCCATAACAGTGTTCGGGTTTGGTGACTGTTTATAGGATGAATCACCAGGTAGGGCAGTCTCTGGGTGACCTTTCCTTCAGTCTCTGCTCCACACTTTGTCTCCATAACTGCTCTGTGAATATTTTGTTTCCTTTCTCAGAGGAACCAAAGCACCCCCACTTCATTCCTCCTTCTGCTTGAGCTTCCTGTAGTATGTGAATTGTAACTTGTTTATTTTGAACTTTTGGGCTAACATCCACTTATCAGTGAGTGCATGCCATGTGTATTCTTTTGTGATTGGGTTACCTCACTCAGGATGACACTTTCTAGTTCCATCCATTTGCCTAAGAATTTCATGAACTCATTGCTTTTAAAGATGAATAGTATTCCATCGTATATATATATACCACAATTTCTGTATCCATTCCTCTTTTGAAGGACATCTGGGTACTTTCCAGCTTCTAGCTATTATAAATAAGGCTGCTATGAACATAGTGGAGCATGTGTCCTTATAACATGTTGGAGCATCTTCTGGGTATATGCCCAGGAGTGGTATAGCTGGGTTCTCAGGTCTAATTTTCTATGTCTAATTTTCTGTCTAATTTTCTGAGGAACTGCCAAACTGATTTCCAGAGTGGTTTTACCAACTTGAAATCCCATCAACAATGGAGAAGTGTTCCTCTTTCCCCACATTCTCTCCAGCATCTGCTGTCTCCTGAGTTTTTCATCTTAGTCATTCTGACTGGTGTGAGCTGGAATCTCAGTGTTGTTTTGATTTGTGTTTCCCTGATAACTAAGGATGCTGAACATTTCTTTAGGTGCTTCAGAGTCATTCGAGTTTCCTCAGTTGAAAATTCCCTGTTTAGCTCTGTACCCTATTTTTAATAGGGTTATTTGACTCTCTTGAGCCTAACTTCTTGAGTTCTTTGTATACCTTGGGTATTAGCCCTCTATCAGATGTAGGATTTGTAAAGATCTTTACCCAATCAGTTGATTGCCATATTGTCCTATTGACAGTGTCCTTTGCCTTACAGAAGCTTTGCAGTTTTATGAGGTCCCATTTGTCAATTCTTGTTCTTAGGGCATAAGCCATTGGTGTTCTGTTCAGGAAATTTCCCCCTGTGCCCATGTGTTCAAGGTTCTTCTCCACTTTTTCCTCTATAAGTTTCAGTGTATCTGGTTTTATGTGTAGATCCTTGATCCACTTGGACTTGAGCTTTATACAAGGGGATAAGAATGGGTTGATTGGTATTTTTATGCATGCTGACCTCCAGTTGATCCAGCACCATTTGTTAAAAATGCTGTCTTTTTTCCACTGGACATTTTTTGCTCCTTTGTCAAATATCAAGTGACCATGGTTGCATGGGTTCTTTTCTGGGTCTTCAATTCTATTCCATTGATCTTCCTTCCTGTCTTGGTACCAGTACCAATCAGTTTTTATCACTATTACTCTGAAGTAAAGCTTGAGGTCAGGAATGGTGATTCCCCCAGTAGATCTTTTTTTGTGGAGAATAGTTTTTGTTATCCTGGGTTTTTTGTTTTTCCAGATGAATTTGAGAATTGCTCTTTCTAGATCTATGAAAAATTGATGTGGGATTTTGATGGGTATGCATCGAATCTGTAGAAAAGTAGATTGCTTTTGGCAAAATGGCCATTGTTTTACTATATTAATCCTTCCAATCTATGAGCATGGGAGATCGTTCTATCTTCTGAGATCTTTGATTTCTTTCTTCAGAGGCTTGAAGTTCTTCTCATACAGATCTTTCACTTGTTTCATTAGAGTCACACCAAGATATGTAATACTTTTTGTGACTATTGTGAAGGGTGTCATTTCCCTAATTTCTTTCTCAGCTTATTTATCCTTTAAGTAGAGGAAGGCTACTGATTTGTTTGAGTTAATTTTATATCCAGCGACTTTGCTGAAGTTTTTTTTTTATCAGCTTTAAGAGTTCTCTGGTGGAAGTTTTGGGGTCGCTTAAGTATAAGATCATACCAGCTGCAAATAGTGATATTTTGACTTCTTCCTTTCCAATTTGTATACCTTTGACCTCCTTTTGCTGTCTGATTGCTCTGGCTAGGAACTTCAAGTACTATATTGAATAGATAGGGAGAGAGTGGGCAGACTTGTCTGGTCCCCAATTTTAGTGGGATTGCCTCAAGTTTCTCTCCATTTAATTTGATGTTTGCTACCGGTCTGCAGCATATTGATTTCTCTATGCTTAGGTATGGGCCTTGGATTCCCAATCTTTCCAAGACTTTTATCATGAAGGGATGCTGGATTTTGTCAAAAGCCTTTTCAGCATCTAATGAAATGACTATGTGGGTTTTTCCTTGAGTTTGTTTATGTAGTAGATTATGTTGATGGATTTCTGTATATTGAACCATCCCTGCATCCCTGGGATGAAGCCTACCTGATCCTGGTGAATTAGAGTTTTGATGCATTCTTGTATTCAGTTGGCCGGAATTTTGTTGAGCATTTTTCCATCGATGTTCATGAGGGAAATTGATCTTAAGTTCTCCTTCCTTGTTTGGTCTTCGTTTGGTTTATGTATAAGCATTATTGTGGCTTCAAAGAGTGAGCTGGGTAGTGTTCCTTGAGTTTCTATTTCGTGCAATATTTTGAAGAGTATTGGTATTAGCTCTTCGAAGATCTGATAGAATTTCCCACTAACCCCATCTGGTCCTGGGCTTTTTTTTTTTTTTATGGGAGACTCTTAACAACTGCTTCTATTTCCTCAGGACTTATGGGACTATGTAGATGTTTTGTCTGATCCTGTTTTAACGGTGACACCTGGTATGTATCTAGAAAGTTGTCCATTTCGTCCAGATTTTCAAACTTTGTTGACTATAAGCTCTTGTAGTAGAATCTGATGATTTTTTTTGAATTGCTACAGTCTCTGTTGCTATGTCTCCCTTTTCATTTCTGATTTTATTAATTTGGGTATTGTCTCTCTGCCCTCTGGTTAGTCTGGCTAAGGGTTTTTCTAGCTTGCTGATTTTTTCAAAGAACTAGCTCCTGGTTTTGTTCATTCGTTGTATAGTTCTTTTTGTTTCTATTTGGTTGGTTTTTTTTCCTTGAGTTTGATTATTTCCTGCTGTCTACTCTACTCCTCTTGGATGTATTTGCTTCTTTTTGTTCTAGAGCTTTCAGGTGCACTGTCAAGCTGCTAGTGTAAGCTCTCTATTTTTTCTTTTTTTTTTTTGGAGGCACTTGGAACTATGAGTTTTTTTCTTAGTATAGCTTTCATTGTTTCCCATAAGTTTTTGTATGATGTGTTTTCATTTTCATTAAATTCTAAACAGTCTTTAATTTCTTTCTTTACTTTTTCCTTGACCAAGCTATCATTGAGAAGAGCATTGTTCAAAGTCCACATGTATGTGTGTTTTCGATTGTTTTTGTTTGAACACAAGACCAGTCTTAGGCCATGTAGATCTGATAAGGTGCATGGAATAATTTCAGTATTTCTGTATCTTTTGAGGCCTCTTTTGTGACCAATTATATGGTCAATTTTGGAGAAGGTACCATGAGGTGCTGAGAAGAACACTTATTCTTTTGCTTTAGGATGGAATCTTCTATAAAAATCTGTCAGATCCATTTGGTCCATAATTTCAGTTAGTTTCACTGTGTCTCTATTTAGTTTCTGTTTCCATGATTTGTCCATTGTTGAGAGTGGAGTGTTAAAGTCTCCCACTATTATTGTGTGGGGTGCAATGTGTGCTTTGAGCTTTAGTAATGTTTCTTTTATGAATGTGGGTGCCCTTGCATTCGGAGCGTAGATGTTCAGAATTGAGAGTTCATCTTTGTAGACTTTTCCTTTGACCATATGACGTGTCCCTCCCTATCTCTTTTAACAACTTTTGGTTGAAAGTCAATTTTATCTGATATAAGAATGGCCACTCCAGCTTGTTTCTTTGGACCATTTGTTTGGAAAATTGTTTTCCAACTTTTGACTCTGAAGTAGTGACTGCCTTTGTCACTGATGTGGATTTCTTGTGTGATGCAAAATGTTGGTTCTTTTTTAAGTATCCAGTCTGTTAGTCTAGGTCTTTTTATTGGGGAATTGAGATCATTAATGTTAAGCTATATTAAGTAAAAGTGATTGTTGCTTACTGTTATCTTCTTTGTTACAGGTGAAATTCAGTTTGTGTGGCTATCTTCTTTTGGGTTTGTTGAAAGATTATTTTATTGTTTTTTCTAAGGTGTGGTTTCCCGCCTTGTCTTGGTATTTTCCACCCATTATCCTCTGGAGGGATGGATTGGTGGAAAGATATTGTTTAAATTTGCTTTTGTCATGGAATGTCTTGTTTTCTCCATCTATGGTAATTGAGAGTTTTGCTGGGTATAGTAGTTTGGACTGACATTTATGTTCTCTTAGGGACTGTATGACATCTGCTTGGGACCTTCTAGCTTTCATAGTTTCGGGTGAGAAGTCAGGTGTAATTCTGATAGGTCTGCCTTTATATGTTACTTGACCTTTTTCCCTTACTGCTTTTAATATTCTTTCTTTGTTTAGTGCATTTGGTGTATTGATTATTATGTGTCAGGAGGAATTTCTGTTCTGGTCCAGTCTGTTTGGAGTTCTGCAGGCTTCTTGTATGTTCATGGACATCTCTTTCTTTAAGTTAGGGAAGTTTTCTTCTTTAATTTTGTTGACTGTTAATAATTTTATTAACTGTCCCTTTAAGATGTAAATCCTTGGTCTTCCCTTCCAGCCTCCA
Source organism: Tokudaia tokunoshimensis (assembly GCA_036184795.1). NCBI lineage: Eukaryota > Metazoa > Chordata > Mammalia > Rodentia > Muridae > Tokudaia > Tokudaia tokunoshimensis. The sequence continues at coordinate 65,748,759 of BTHU01000005.1, read as the reverse complement.
TCTGCAGCAGGGAACCAGGCAGCTCCAAAACCTTCTGTGCTTAGCCCACCAGGACAGAATGATCTACCAGCAATGATTTCACTTCTGAGTGCAGAGGAGAGATCTCCACCTTCTCTCTGGAGGGGTACAGCTAGGAGCGCACAGGGCATACAATCAGTGGAGCTGCTGGGACAGGAGTCTCCCCTTCTTGCTGCCATTTGTTTCAGGGAACCAGATGACTCCACAACCTTCTGTGCACAGACACTGCCAGAAGACAGTTGGTCTCCCAGGGGTACAAACACAGGCTTACAGGCCCACAGGAGGGGCAAGCTCTAGCTAGAGTCAACAACACCAACTAACACCGGAGATAACCAGATGGCGAAAGGCAAGCACAATGATAAAACCAAATTTACACAATATCTTTCCACAAACCCAACCCTGCTAAGGATAATAGGTGGAAATCGCTAATACAAGGAGGGAAACTACACCCTGGAAAAAGCAAGATAGTAACCTTCTTTCAACAAACCCAAAAGAAGATAATAGGTTGAAATCGCCAACACAAGGAGGGAAACTCCACCCTAGAAAAAGCAAGAACGTAATCTTTTCCCAACAAACCCAAAAGAAAGTAACCACACAAACATAAAAAGAACATCAAAAATAACAGGAAGCAACACTCACTATTCCTTAATATCTTATAACATCAATGGACTCAATTTCCCAAGAAAAAACATAGTTTAACAGAAATATTTTTCATGTAAATCTTCAATTTTACCAGAAATGTTTGTGATTCCTCTTTCAATTTAGTAATTTTTTTTATCTCTACAATTTTAACTAGTATTTTCCACGATAACCTTTAATTTTAACATTTTTCTATATATTTCTTCGACTTTATCAGAAATATTTTCCATGTAAATCTTCATTTTTGTGAGAAAATGTTTATAATTCCATTTTCAATCAATTAGGAATATTTTTATGCCTACCATTTTATCGGTATGATTGCCCATGATAATCTTCAATTTTAATTGAATGTTTTTCTATATTTTTCCTCAATTTTATCAGAAATATTTTCCATGTAAATCTTCAATTTTATCAGGCAATGTTTATAATTTTACTTTCAATCAACTTAGGAACATTTTTATACCTTCCATTTTATCTGTATAATTTTCCATGAAATAGTCAGTTTTAACATGCTTTTCTATATATTTCTTGAATTTTATCAGAAATATTTTCCTTGTAGATCTTCAATTTTATCAGAAAATGTTTATAATTCTACTTTCAAAAAACTTAGGAATATTTTTATGCCTACTATTTTATCTGTATAATTTTCCATGAAATACTCAAGCTTAATGTGTGTTTTTATATATTTCTTCAACTTTATCAGAGATATTTTCCATGTAAATCTTCAATTTTATCAGAAAATGTTTATAATTTCACTTTCAATCAACTTAGAAATATTTTTATTCCTATCATTTTATCTGTACAATTTTCCATAATAATCTTCAATTTTAAAGTTTTTCCATATATTTTTTTCAATTTTATCAGAAATTTTTTCCATGTAAATCTTCAATTTTATCAGAAAATGTTTTTAATTCTACTTCCAATCAATTTAGGAATATTTTTATGGCTACCATCTTATCTGTATAATATTTCATGAAATAGTTTTAATGTGTTTTTCTATATATTTCTTGAGTTTTATCAGAAATATTTTCCTTGTAGATCTTCAGTTTTATCAGAAAATATTTATAATTCCACTTTCAATCAACTTAGGAATATTTGTATGCCTACCATTCTATCTGTATAATTTTTCCATGAAATAGTCAATCTTAACGTGTTTTTCTTTACATTTCTTCAGTTTTATCAGAGACATTTTCCATGTATATTTACACAATGGAATACTACTTAGCAATTAAAAACAATAAATTCATGAAATTCTTAGGCAAATGGGGAATAGGAGGAGGGAAGAGGGCTTATGGGACTTTTGGGGAGGGAGAACCAGGAAAGGGGAAATCATTTGAAATGTAAATAAAGAATATAGAAAATAAAATAATAATAGAAAAACAAAAACAAACAAACAAACGAACAAAACGGATGTAAATCCTTGCTCTCTTCTATACCCACAACCCTTAGGTTTGATCTTCTAATTGTGTCCTAGATTTCCTGGATGTTTTGGGTTACTAGGTTTTTGCATTTTACATTTTCTTTGACTATTGAGTCAATGTTTTCTATGGAATCTTCAGCATCTGAGATTCTTTCTTCTTTCTCTTATATTCTGTTGATGCTTGCATCTAAGACTCCTGAATTCTTTCCAAGGTATTTTATCTCCAGAGATGTCTCACTTTGTGACTTCTTTATTGTTTCTACTTCCATTTTTAGATCCTGGATAGTTTTGTTCAGTTCCTTCACTTGTTTGTTTGTGTTTTCCTGAAATTCTTTAAGGGATTTTTGTTTCCTCTTTAAGGGCTTCTACCTGTTGACCCATGTTCTCCTGTATTTCATTAAGGGATTTTTGTGTTTCCTCTTTAGGAGCTTCTGCCTCTTGACCCATGTTCTCCTGTATTTCTTTAATGAAGTTATTTATGTCCTTCTTGAAGTCTTCTATCAGCATCATGAAATGTAATTTTAAATCCAGCTCTTGCTTTTCCAATGTGATGGGGTATCCAGGATTTGGTGTTGTGGGAGAACTGGATTCTGATGGTGCCATGTTGCCTTGGTTTCTGTTGGTAATGGTCTTGCCTTTGCCTTTTGCCATCTAGTTATCTCTGGGGCTAGCTGGTCTTCCTGTCTTTGACTGTGGTTTCTCTGTCCTGCAAGTCTGTGTATCTGTACTCCTGTGATTCCCACTCTCTCAAATGCCCTTCATATGGCTGGTTCTCCAGGAAGTTTCAGGAGATGGGGTCTTCCCTGTGGCAGACCTGGGAAGGTCAAATGCTCTGTGTGCTGCTCGTTCTCTAGAAAGTGTCAGGAAATGGGGTGTTTCTTGTGGTAGAACTGGCAGGGGTCTACCACAGCAGAACGAACGTGGCAGATGGCAACAGAGGAAGGGGGGCAAGTCCATACTTTTCTTTCTAATAAACTCTAACTCTACTTCAATTAGCTTTGTTCAGATAGTCTTTTCTATAATAAAATAAAAAATCATTTTCTTTACTTGTATGGTGGTCTCTGAAAAAAGGCTGCAGCAGGTATCAGGATGAAGGTGCTTCTCTTACCTCTACCCAGTGACCCTCTCTCTCTCCTCTCCATGTGTGTGTGTATGTGTGTGTGTGTGTGTGTGTATGTGTGTGTGTATGTATGTGTGTGTACTCAGACCACCACCATCATTGTAAGCATCTATACCCAAGTGCGCTTTATCAACTGAGATGCCTCCCAAGCCCTTACTGTCTATATTTACTGATCAGAAGAAAACTATGTAGAGGTCTATTTTGGCATAAAAAGCCACCCCTCACAGTGTTCTAAATTATTTAAGGTTGGAAGATGTTTATTTAAATTTGTCTAATGTTGAAGCTGTTTCTATTTTTTTTTTTTAGGTACTGACTTGAAAGCCCTCCACCAAGTAGAGACTGTGATACCAGAACAAATATTAAGGCAAGAAAGTCCACAAACCGAAACACACAACAATTTCTAAGACAGGGGTATCTTAGAAAAAAGGTTTAGGAAGCAAGGACTATGGAACTTCACAGTGCAACTGACGTGTACTGTGACTGTTTTCTAGTGTGGACAATCAGTTACTCCATGGTTGCTTCTTTCCATTCAGTAAAGTGTTCTACAATCCTAAATGCCTAGCTACTGCTGACTGTCTCCTGTGGTACCTAAGTTTGTGATTCCCTCTATGCACTATCATTAATGTGCATCTATCTAGGAATGCTTCTAGTTATAGTTTTAGCTCTTGCTTTATCAGATTCCACTTCTCTTATTGTACTTCCAGGAGAAGATGAAAACTTCAGGATTGGAGAATAACTTCATTAGAACCTGTAAATTTATAATTTCTTTCCCAGTTGGAATGATCCATTGTTGGAGTTTGAATAAAAATGGCCCCTATAGGCTCATAGGGAGTAGCACTATGAGGAGGTGTGGCTTGTTTGAAGAAGTATGCCGCTGGGCGTGGGTTTTGAGGCCTCAGATGCTTATGCCAGGTCCAGGGTTTCATACACTCTCTTCCTGGTGTCTGTAGATCTGGAGTATAGAACTCTCAACTATGCTTCCAGAACCTTGTCTGCCTTCATATTGTCATGCTTCCCACCATGATGATAATGGATTAAACCTTTGAACTGTAAGCCAGCTCTAGCAAAATGGCTTTCTTTATAAGAGTTGCCATAGTTCTGGTGTCTCTTTAAAGCAATAGAAACCCTAACTAGACATCCATTTGCCTGGATGCTTTGGTTTTTATGGAAATTTAATCAGATACTAAGGAACTGTATTAACTGTTTATGGCCAGAAACAAAACTGGAGTCTATTTTTCTTCTTGAAGGGTCCAGTGAGTGTCATTATCTATAGCAACTGTTGTGTGTTTTCTATGGTAAAGCATACATTTAAGTCAATATGGAAACTGCTAACATTCTTCACTTCCTATTAACTGCCATGTTCACCATAAGAAACAAAGACCTCTTAAAGCACAGGTCAGTATACTAGATAGGTAATGGGTCCCTTTACTTTTTATGGGATTGCTTATTGTATGGAGTCCATCCTGTCTGCCAAGTATTGGACTTGTATCCCCACAGAAATCATATCATTCAATAGTCACAAAAATCTAATAAGGTAGATCCTATCACTAATTTTGTATTATCTTCTCAAGTAACCAAGTATTATGGAGGTTCAATTACTCATCAAAGACTAATAGGCATCAGCATGACTAGGCAGTTAGGGTGTGAATGCAGACAGTGAGGTGTTACAGCCAAGGATCCTCACTGCTACATTTTTGTACTACACCACTTTATACTTCTAGGCTCTTGCCAAATGCAAGTTGTAGCTTACACATGTCCTTATTAAATGTAGAAGGCTGGGTTGACATTAACCTGAATAGAAATATCCTCACTGGTGGGTAATTCTGAAGCATATTTTAGAGAAATAAATGTTTCCAAGGCTGGTCTGTATTTTGCTCACTAGTTCTTCAGTCTTTTTTTCTCATCACCAAGCATCAAATGATTAACTTCAAGTCGAAAGTTCTTCCTTGAAGTTTGTCTTCAGTCTCTTCTCTGGCTCAGTTTCAAGGCTCCCAAGGGCTGCCTATGGGTAACAGATGGTTATCTTCCTTCTGACTAGGCTGCACTGGGTCTGGTCACCATATTTAGGATTTTTGAAACAAATGAAAACTATATGTTTTTTCTTGTTCCAAGCACTCAAAGGCCCTGAAGAAATTCTCTAGTTTACTTAGGAGAAAGGGAGGGAATGGAAGAGATAGAGATAGAGATAGAGAGAGAAAGAGAGAGAGAGAGAGAGAGAGAGAGAGAGAGAGAGAGAGAGAGAGAGAGAGAGAATATTCTTAAAGACATCTTTCTGTAAAGTATATTTAAATCCCCCTGTTAATTTGCCCACTGATTTGAAGAAGTGGTCATTTCAGTGTTATGTGTATCCTGTGTCCTAAAAGTATTTTAAACTGGAGTAAGAAATGATCAACATTGAGACATAAAGGTTCCTGGGCCTTCCAGTCTAGACATACAGTAAGTTTCCAGTTCAGTAGAGACTCTGTCTCAAAAATGCAATTAAAATCTTAATTGACAAAGATACCTGACATTAACTTCTGGTCTCCATATTCACCTTCACACACATAAATACCCACATCTACACACACACACATACACACACACACACACACACACACACACACACACACACACTCATACACAGAGAAAAGATAATGATTATCATGGGTGTTGTGATTCTACAGAAAGCACTTGTCCTTGGCAGAGGAAATCAAAGAGAAAACAAAGAAAGAATTGCAGTAATAATAGAAACTTTCACTCACTGTTCACCCTTCAAGCCTGATTCTATGCTATGAGATTGTGTATACCACACAGGTGCAGCTTACATCACAATTTGACTTATATTCAGGACCTTGAGCTCTGCACTTAAGGGAATGTCTCTAATACAAGAATACAAAATTGTGCACAGAATTAAATATTTATTCAGGACAAGAAACTAATTTACTAAGTGTCAGAGATTTGATAAGCCTTCAACTACAACAAACCCTACAAAATCCAGGAAACATTAGTTTTTAAAAATTAACTCTGTGAGATGTTTGTTTTCTTTTTTTTTTTTTGAGATGTTTGTTTTCTTTATCCTTTTTCTGGGCATGAGGCCCTGCTAGTCTTTTCATTTGAAATGATGCTGTAGTAAATGTGGGGACATGCCTGGAATGATCCTTTAAGCAAGGTGTATCACTGTGATATACAGGGTTTATAAATAGATTGAAGGTGTCTTAAGGAAGAAGGCGCCTGAGCTATTGATTTTTAGCAGCTAGAAGAGTGACTGACATTGAAAATCACTAAACATGGTTGTTGAATAGAGGAATAATTATGCAATGGATAGGGTTTCATTAAAAGATAATATGGTTTAGCCAGAAATTACAACTTCGAATGTCGCTAAAATTGCTGCATGTTTCTCTCTCTTGTTCAAAGTGTTTGAATGCAGAAGGAATTTTAATGACATTACTTCCTTCATACTCAGCTTATTCTATCCCTCATCAGTCAATACTTGGTGGTTAAACCAGACCCTGACCTGGATGTGCTATGTGGCTCTCTATTACTCTTTTATGGATGATGAGAATAAATAATGTGTGCAAGGTTTTGGCCTTTCACAACGTGATTTGGCAGAAAAAGTGCTACAGAATGCTCTATTCTTGTGACACCTATTCCAATCTAGCCACCACAAAATGACCTCGTTGCATCAGCTGAATGGTCTTTTCAAATGACCATTTACATGTGTTTTCCCCAAAACCTTATAGAATCCATTCACGCAAAGCTCCCAATGAAGGAAAATAAAAAGAAAATGCATTCTGTAAGATAAGGCATTTCTCCTTTTCCTTTTAAATAAAATGAGCTGGGAAGAGGCAGAGAACTTTTATGATTCAGTAATGGCCGAGATATGATGCTCTACAGCTCACAAATCAAAGAGCCACAAACTGCAAAAGCTTCAATTTTGAAGAGAACAGCTCAGGGCCAGGCAAAATGTCATCCTTTTTATAGGTTCAACGCAATTCTTCTGTTTTTCATCTTGCAACACAGGCATTAGATCAGCTCTTCAAGTCCCTGGGATGTCTGGAATACTGACTTGTGTGCACTTTCTAAAACATAGGGTCAAGTGCGAATAAATGCTACAGAAAAAAAAAGAGAAAATAACACCAGAGAGAGAACCAAAATGGCTGAGTAGAATCTTGACTGACAGCATGTCATGAGGAGATTTTTAGAGTCACATAAATGCCTCCTGGATCTTATCACCATGTGCACTCACACTAATGAGAGTGACTGGCTTAGAACACTGTGGGAGCTTGAGGAGATGATCCTGGGACAGTCTTCTCATACTAAACTTTAAAATCTGTACTAGGGGATAAACTGGCTGTAAGGGTCTATTATTGAGAACAAAAGGCTTCAAAGAGGGAGCAGACTTTGAACTCATCAGAACTTATCATACACGATGTTTCTGATTTGTATAATCATCCTTGACAGTCTGATGGCCTATAAGAACCTTTAAAGAACTCGATTCTGTTAGTTCATGGATTTAGGAGATTAGAACGTTTCCTCTTCTTAATGTTTTCATTGTGAAGCTTTGTTATTACAGCAAAAATAAAATGGAACTAAATACATTAGTTGTTCCCTAGTAAAGGAGTGTTGTAATGTCTGACAACTAGACATTCGCAAAGGTAGATACACTGTGATTCAATTGATTACTTATTCACATAACAAACACTGCAAAGGATATTCACTGACTATTTAATGTATTATATTATGTATTGTAATATATCAGCCACCAAATTAATAATCAAGATATTGATTTAATTTATACAATGGATAGATTCAGATTTTAAAAATGTCAATTTTCTATGCAGCTAGTAAAGAATGAAATCTACTGAGGAGTATCTGTGTATAACTTCTATTCTAGTACTCAGTAGGCAGAAACAGCTCTTTGTGAGATTGAGGCTAGCTAGTCCACATAGCAAGGTTCCAGGATTACATAGTGAGACCCTGTATCAAAAACAATAACAACAAAAAGAATAAAATATAAGATCTTACATACCGCAATTGTTTAATTATCATTACTTAACAATTCTGCATATAGTTTACTAAGTGATAGACACTGTAAAGGAAACTAGCATGCAAAATAGATATGCTCTGTTTTTAAGAGTAATATATTCAAGAAACTACAATAAAGGAATATTTGTCTACTAACTCAGAACTATGTTAATCTGCAGTGTATGGTTAAGTAAAGGGGCATTTCTTTGTGTTGATGAAGCCAATCTTGTGAAAAACATAGCAAATCAACCAGGTTCTGTTAACTCTAGAGAACAAAAATGCTCAGGTCAAGTATGTGGTCAGAGAGAAGATCAGAGGGACTTTGGTATAGGGATAATGTCAAAGGAAGTAGGAGATGATTTTCAACGTCAAGCTATGTCTAAAATTTCTCCATTGAACTCCTATAGGAACCTTTTGAACAGCTTAAATGTGAATAAAATAACAGTTTATAAGATTTGTTTTGCTATTATGATACTCTAGGTATTAGTTGTTAACTGTCAGAACTGAGAAATGTTAGTTAAGCTGAGAACGGACAGAGATAGAAAAACTTAAGAACTTTCCAGAACTCTTAATTTTCCTGAATTTACAATATACTTCATGATATTCAGGTCAATGACTGACAATATGACTAGTATTTTCTAGTCTTGTAGATATCACTCATCTGTTCTCTGACTAAAGGAATATTGAATTTCTTTTCTGTCAATGATTCACTTTGGAGAAATGTCAGACCCCAACTTTCCTTTAGCTATTGGCATTTTAAAGACATTTATCAAGACAAGATTATCAGGATTGTTTTATATTTAAAGTTCAATAATTCCTATAAAAATCACAGGGCTCCTTTTTTCATGTTAAGAAATTTAAGGGGAGAGGAAAAACAGAGGGAGGAAGAGAAGGAAAAGAGAGAAAGGGGAGGAGAGGTTGAAAGGGAAGGAGATAGAGAGAGATCAAGGAATGAATGAATATGAATCTTAAGTCATAGCACCTTTCTGTGTGAAATATAGATTGATAAAAGTGCCCATAAACCTCTCTAGGCCTATACTTCTACTCTAAGCTCACTGTTTTAAATGCTTACATAGCATTGGTTTGCATTTAATGGAAATATAAATCTTTAAAATTCCAGGATCACAGAATGGAGTTTAGCATCATATTATGCTTATACCTTTGTATTCAATTAAATCATACATTACTGACATTAGTCATGAATTGCTTACTTAGATCAGTCACTGCTGCTGAAATCATAAATGATGTCCAAACTTGTAGATATCTGTGATTATTTACTGAGCTGCAGTCACTTGATATGGCCATGATGAATGGATTAGGCTTGGCTTGGAGAGGGTATAGCAAGATTGAGGCTGTGACAATTTTATTGAGGGCAATCAGATTTTTTTGTACCTTTATCAGAAACAGAATACAATGATAGTTGCCAGAATCAATACAGTTGTAGTTGCCAGGATACAATGCTTGGAAGCTACACTGGGTGTACTAGATTAATGTCTAAGACCAATTGTTTTGTCAAGTTTCCTTGGCTTCTAAGGGAACATACAGAGAACCTCAAAGAGGCCTGAACACTTCATTGTGTGAGGAAGTACATCAGTCTCTCATGAACTGGAAGGCATATTGTGCCCCAAGAACCATGGACTCTAACCTGAGAAACCTATGTCACACGTCTCTCAAGGCAAGCTAGGCCAGGTCCACTGAATGATTACCTGCACATAATCTCAAAGAGATTATAATTACATAAAATTCTGACTAAAACTAATTTGAGATAAATGTATCATTTAGTGGTGAATGGAAAGAACAGGAAGGGACAAGGAGGAAGTTCACCATGTGGGGAGGTCTTGGGCACATATCACACCTTAAAGTTTATTCTACTCAAGGCAAAGCTAATGATTGGGTACAAGCCATCATAGGTATGCATTGGGGCTTGGTGTCATTTTATCCCCTCTGTGCAGCAAAGCAGTGCCAATCCCCAAGAGCAATAATCTATTGGAGAATGTTGCAGGTATGGGCACACCTAAGAGCATGGTATCCTAGGGATCATGGAGTCCTGCATATTCCCAATCAATAAAACCCCAAAGTAAAGAAAGAAGTGAGTTAATGTTATCATGTGCAAATCATACTCCTGTTATCATCTCTAAGAGTTCTCTGTGGGACAAGTAGACCATGCTATGAGACAGAAGAACTGGTAAGATTGAACCAGCCTAAATCCAAGAAGATATTAGAATTGACAATGGTAGGTATGAAGTCAGCTCCTTGCCAAACTACCTGATATGGAACACATAGCCATGACATCACACTGAGAGGATCATGACAATAGGTCATATAGCATAAAAACCTGTATCTCTCTAAGCTAATCAGGTATGTAGATAGACCCTGAGTGTTTAGCCAATGAGTTTCCATTCCTGAGCATTTCTTCCCACAAAAGGTATTTAATCCCTGGTTTGCCCTGAATAAGATATATGAATTTGCATCCACCATCAAATAAAGAGGTTTGGTCAAACAAGGACCATCTCCTTTAACAAAAATCACAGCTGGGCATGGGGTGTGGGTTACATGGGGTCAGGAGGAGGCCTTCATCCTAAAGATCTGCACCTAAATCTCAGGGAGATGGCCTTTTCTCTTTATGCCTCTCCGTACTCTCAGCACTCACTTGGAACCAAACTGGATTCCCTTCACCCTCCTCCATCTGGAACTGACCCATCACCTTCCTGCCTGGTGTATATCGAAAAGTGGACCTGCAGGCCACTGTTCTTAACTCCCTGTGGTTCCCAATGGCTTCTGAGTACAGAGAATGCTGGGAACCACATCATCTGTTCCACATCTCAACTGTTTCCCACCTGGAAAAATATGAGCAAGGTCCCATATCAGGCTGTGTTTTCCACCTCCCCGGAGAATGGCAATGCAGGAAACTCATATGGCTGGGAGGACAAGTAGCCTGACAGTTCCCTAGTCAGATGCTTAATCTAGTTGATCATCATAGATACCCATGGTACCAAATCCACTTAAAACTACAACTTTACCAGTATCCAACATGAATTCTAATCTTATTCCCAAATTTATGTTCTCAGTGTCTCCCACATAGCAACAAGGATACTAAAATATTACATATAAAATAGGAAGTTAAGTAATTAAGAGGAGGGAAAGAGGGCAATACAGAAGGAGGAAAAATGACACCAAAATTATTAGATAAACCCCCAATGAATCATCTTGTATGCTCCTCTGAAGACCCTATAGTCTAAAGGCCTCCCAGAAGATCTATTGCACTCAGGGCAACAGACCCCACAGTCTGAAGACCTCCCAAGAAATCTTTTGCACCCAGGGCAACAGGGCAGATTATAAGCATGTCTACTCTTCTGAAGATCCTACAATCTAAAGGTCTCTCAGGAGATCTGCTGCACCCTGAGCAACAGATCCACAGTCTCAAGGCCTCCAAGGAGATCTGCTGCAGACAGGGCTACAGGTCTGCCAGGGATCTGCAACATCCCAGGGACACAGGAGGCAGACTCCAGACAGAGGCACCCAGACTAGTTAACACCAGAGATAACCAGATAGGGAGAGGCAAGGACAAGACCATAAGCAACAGAAGCCAATATACTTTGGTACCATCAGAATCCACTTCTCCCACCATAGCAAGCCCTGGATACACCAAGAAACCTAAAAACAATGATGGTGACCTAAAATTCTATCTCATGAAGATAATACAGTCCTTTAAGAGGGATAAAAATAACTCACTGATTGAAGTACAAGAAAAGAGGTAGAAGTCTATAAAGTGGAAACAAATAAACATCATAAAGAAATATAGGAAAACATAATCGAACAGGTGAAGGAATTAAACACAGCAGTCAAAGATCTAAAAATGGAGGTAGAAACAATAAAGACATCACAAATGAAAGCAACTCTGGAAGTGGAAAACCTAGGAAAGAGGTCAGGAGCTACAGATGCAAGCATCAACAACAGAACACAAGAGATAGACTAGAGAATCTCAGGCATACAAGATATCATAGAAGATATTGAACAAATGGTCAAAGAAAATTCAAAGCATAAAAAACTCCTAACCTAAAACTATTGGTACCAGGACCTCTGAAACCTATGACATCACATAAGCAACAGCGTGACCTATATACCTGTTGCCAAGGCAACAGCCACCATATTCCCAGAATCCTTTGGGCTCACCTTTACCTGAGACCATGGCACCATCCATATATATAAGAGAAGCACACCACCCTCTTCCCCTTATCTCTTTCCACTGTCACCTTTGCCCTTTCCCTTCTCAGTAAACTTCACATGGAACTGTTTGGCCTGATGTGGTCTTTCTGGAGCTGCCACCATTGCTGCTGCTACTGCCGCCCACCAACTCCAACAAAAACATCCAGGAAATCTAGAACACAAGGAAAAGACCAAATCTAAGAATAATAGGAATAGAAGAGAGCGAAGATTCCCAGCTCAAAGGACCAGAAAATGACTTCAACAAAATCATAGATAAAAACTTCTCCAACTGAAAAAGAGATATGGCTTTAAAAGTACATGAAACTTATAAAATATCAAATAAATTGGACCAGAAAAGAAAATTCTCTTGTCACATAATAATCAAAACATTAAATGCACAGAACAAAGAATGAATATTAAAAGCTGTAAGGGGAAAAAGTTCAAGTAACATATAAATTTAGACATAACAGAATTACACCAGGTTTTTCAACAGAGACCCTAAGAAGAAGACAGAAGAGCCAGGACTGAGGTCATGGAGACCCTAAGTGAACACAAATACCAGCCCAAACTATTATATCCTGCAAAACTCCAATCATCATAGATTGAGAAACCAAAATATTCCATGACAAACCAAATTTAAGCATTATTTATCTACCAACCTAGCCCTACAGAGAATTATAGAAGGAAAACACCAATACAAGGAGGGTACCTACACTAGAGAACACACAAGAAATTAATCATCTCACAAATAAACAAAAAGGAATCACATACACACAATGCAAATGACAACAACAAACATAACATGAATTAATAATCATCTGTCTTTAATATCTATCAATATCAACAGACTCAATTCCCCAATAAAAAGACATTACCAACAGACTGGGTACACAAGCAGGGTCCAGCATTTTTTTTCGATACAAGAAACACACCTCGATGACAAAACATAGTCACTACCTCAGAGTAGAGATTGAAAAAATGCCTTCCAAGTAAATGGTCCAAAGGAACAAGATGGAGTTGCAATTCTAATATATAATAAAATAAACTTTCAACCAAAAGGTATCAAGCAAGATGGAGAAGGCCACTTCATATTCATCACAGGAAAATTACACCAAGAGAAAGTTTCAGCTCTAAACATCTGTGCCCCAAATGCAAGGGCACCCACATTCATAGCAGAATCTTAAGCTCAAATTACACATTGAATCCCTCACAATATTAGTGGGAGATTTCAACACCCTACTCTCACCAATGGACAGTTCATGGAAACAAAAACTAAACAGTGACACAATGAAACTAATAGAGTTTATGAACTAAATGTATGTAACAGACATATACAGACCATTTCACCCTAAAACAAAGGAATATAACTTCTTCTCTGTACCTCATGGTACCTTCTCCAAAACTGACAATATACGTAGTCATAAAGCAAGCCTCAAAAGATTGAAATAATCCCATGCATCCTATCAGATCAACATGGACTAAAACTAGATTTAAATAACAATACCAACAGAAAACCCATATACCCATGTAAAATGAACATCCCTCTTCTCAATGACAATTTTGTCAGGGAAGAAATAAAAAAAGAAATTAAAGACTTCCTGGAATTCAATGAAAATGATGACACAACATACCCAAACTTATGGAACACAATGAAAGTGGTGCTAAGAGGAAAATTCATAGCACTAAGTACTTTCACAAAGAAATTGGAGAGATGCTACACTAGCAACTTAACAGCAAATCTGAAAGCCCTAGAACAAAAAGAAGAAAACACACCCAAGAGGTGTAGAAGGAAGGAAATAATCAAACTCAGGGCTGGAATCCACCAAGTAAAAACAAAGAGAACTATACAAAGAATCAACAAAACCAGGAACTGTTTTTTTGAGAAAATGAACAAGATAGATAAACCCTTAACCAGAGTAATCAGAGGGCACAGAGACAGTATCTAAATTAACAAGATCGCAAATGAAAAGGTAGATATAACAATAGAAACCAAGGAAATTCAAAAAATCATCAGATCTTTCTACAAAAGCCTATATTGAACAAAACTGGAAAATCTAGGTTAACTGGATTATTTTCTAGACAGATACCACATACCCACATTAAATCAAGAGCAGGTAAACAATATAAATCAGCCCATATCCCCTAAAGAAATAGAAATAGTCATTAAAATCCTCCTATCAAAAAAAGCCCAGGACCAGATGATGTTAGTGCAGACTTCTACCATACTTTCAAGGAAGAACTAATACCAACACTTTTCAAACTATTCAATAAATAGAAACAGAAGAAACACTGCCAATTTATTCTATGAAGCCACAGTTAAGTAAACCACACAAGGACCCAACAAAAAAAGAGAACTTCAGGTCAATTTTGCATATGAACATCGATGGAAAAATATTCTCTCATTCACCATAATCAAGCAGCCTTCACTCCAGGGATGCAAGGTTGGTTCAATAGTGAATGGTTCTACCAATCCATTATTGTAATCCTCTATATAAACAAACTCAAAGAAAAAAACCACATGATCATTTCGTTAGATTCTGAAGAGAAAGCATTTGACAAAATTCAACAACCCTTCATGATAAAAGTCTTGGAACAATCAGGAATTCAAGGCCTATACCTAAACATAATAAAAGCAATATACATCAAACTAGTAGCCAACATCAAACTAAGTGGAGAGAAACCTGAAGCAATCACACTAAAACCAGGGACTAGACAAGGTTGCCTATTCTCTCCCTACCTATTTGATATAGTTCTTGAAGTCCTAGCAGAGCAATTAGACAACAAAAGGAGATCAAGGGGAAACAATTTGGAAAAGAAGTCAAGATATCACTATTTTCAGAGGATATGATAGTATACATGAGCAACCCCCAAAATTCTACCAGAGAACTTCTTCATCTGATAAACAACTTCAGCAAGGTGGCTGGATATAAAATTAACTCAAGCAAATCAGTAGCCCTCCTTCATACTAATGATAAATGGGGTGGAAAATAATATAGGAAAATAACACCCTTCACAATAGTCAAAAGTAATATAAAATACCTTGGGGTAATGAACCAAACAAGTGAAATATCTGTATGACAAGAACTTCAAGCCTCTTAAGAAAGAAATTGAAGTAGACCTCAGAAAATAGAGAGATCTCCCCTTGCTCATGCATTGGTAGGCTTAACATAGTAAAAATGTCTGTCTACCAAAAGAAATCTATAGATTCAACAAAATCACCATCAAAATTCCAACACAATTCTTCACAGACATGGAAAGAACAATTCTCAATTTCAAGTGGAAAAATCAAAAATCCATGATAGCTAAAACAATATTAACAACATTAACAGTAAAAGAACTTAGAGGGAGTCAACATCCCTGACCTCAAGCTGTACTATATAGCAACAGTGATAAAAACTGAAAGATATTAGTAGAGAAAAAGACAGGTTGACCAGTGGAATAGAACTGAAGACCCAGAAATAAAACCACACACATATGGACACTTGATCTTTGAATAAGAAGCCAAAAATGTACACTGAAAAAAGAAAACCATCAATAAATAGTGCTGGTCTAACTGGCAGTTGGTATGTAGAAAATAGATCTGCTCCCTGGAGATGACCTGGGTCCAACCAGGAGAGAGCTGGACTCCCAGGAGTGCTGACACACAGGCTTGAAGGAGGGACAAGCCATAATCAGAGACAGCAAGACCAGCTAACACCAGAGATACCCAGTTGGCAAGAGGCAAGGGCAAGAACATAAACAATAGAAACAAAGGCTACTTGGCATCATCAGAACCCAGTTCTCCCACCACAGCAAGCCCAGGATACCCCAAGATGCCAGAAAAGCAAGATTCTGATTTAAAATTACATCTCATGATGATGATAGAGAACTTTAAGGAGATAAATAACTCCCTTAAAGAAATACAGGAGAATACAGGTATATAGGTAGAAGCCCTTAAAGAGGCAACACAAAAAACCCCTTAAAGAACTACAGGAAAACACAACCAAACAGGTGAAGGAATTGAACAAAACTATCCAGGATCTAAAAATTGAAATAGAAACAATAAAGAAATCATGAAGGGAGACAATTGTGGAGATAGAAAACCTAGGAAAGAGGTCTAAACTATAAACTAGGAAAGAGATCAGGAGTCATAGATGCAAGCATCAACAGCAGAATACACAAGGTAGAAGAAAGAATTTCAGGTGCTGAAGATACCATAGAAAACATTGACACAACTGTTAATGAAACTGCAAAATCTAAAAAGTTACTAACTCAAACCATCCAGGAAATCCGGAGCGCAATGAGAAGACCAAATCTAAGATAAAAGGTATAGAAGAAAGTAAAGATTCCCAACTTAAAGGACCAGTAAATATCTTCAACAAAATTATAGAGGAAAACTCCCTAACCTAAAGAAAGATGCCCATGGACATTCAAGAGGCCTACAGAACTCCAATTAGACTGGACTAGAAAAGAAATTCCTTCTGTCACATAATAATCAAAACACAAATGCACAAAACAAAGAAAGAATATTAAAAGCAGTAAGGGAAAAAGGTCAAGTAATGTATAAAGACAGACCTATCAGAACTATACCAGCCTTTTCACCAGAAACTATGACAGCTAGAAGATCCTGGGCAGATGTCACATAGACCCTAAGAGAACACAAATGCCAGCTGAGGCTATTATACTCAGCAAAACTTTCAATTACCATAGATGGAGAAAACAAGACATTCTATGACAAAACAAAATTTACACAATATTTTTTCACAAATCCAGTCCTACAAAGAATAATAGATGGAGAACTCCAACACAAAGAGGGAAACTACACCCTAGAAAGAGCAAGAAAGTAATCTTCTTTAAACAAACTCAAAAGAAGATAGTCATACAAATATTCCATTTCTAACAACAAAAAGAACAGGAAGCAACAATCACTATTCTGTAATATCTCTTAACATCAATGGACTCTATTCCTCAATAAAAAGACATAAACTATCAGACTGAATATGTAAATAGGACCCAGCATTTTGCTGCATATAGGAAATGCACCTCAGTGACACATACCGACACCACCTCAGAGTAAAAGGCTGGAAAAAAATTGCAAGCAAATGGTCTCAAGAAACAAGATGGAGTAGCCATTCTAATGTCAAATAAAATTGACTTTCAACCAAAAGTTATCAAATAATGTGTGGTTATTGTCATAAAACACTTTTGCAAAACCTGTTTTGGAAGAACATTTATTTCCTTCCCATGTGTCCTGATTCATGTATGCTTAGTTTACTCAGATTTAAAATCACTTCTCATGATGCTATTAGAGGATCACAAGAAGGACACAAATAAATCTCATAAAGAGTTACAGGAGACCATGAATCAACGGTTAGAAGCCCTTACAAAGGAAACACAAAAATCGCTTAGAGAAATGCGGGAGAACATGGATCAAAAGATGGAGGCGCACAAGGAGACAACACAAAAATCGCTTAACGAGATGAATCAACGGGTAGATGCACTCACAAAGGAATCACAAAATTTGCATAAAGAAATGCAGAAGAATATGGGTCAACAGATGGATGCCCATAAGGAGGCAACACAAAAATTGCTTAAAGAAATGAATCAACGGTTAGATGCCCTTACAAAGGAAACACGAGAACTGCTTAAAGAAATGCAGGAGACGATGGATCAACAGATGGAATCCCATGAGGAGGAAACACAAAAATCGCTCAGAGAAATGCAGGAGAACGTGGGTCATCAGGAAGAAATCCTGAAAGAGGTAATGCAAAAATACCTTAAAGAAATACAGGAAAATACAAACAAACAAGTGAAGGATCTCAGCAAATCCATCCAGGAACTAAAAAAGGAAGTAGAAACAACTAAGAAATCACAAAGGGAGACAACTTTGGAGATAGAAAACCTTGGGAAGAAATCAGGAGTCATAGATGCAAACATCAACAATAGAATACAAGAGATGGAAGAAAGAATCTCAGGTGCTGAAGATTCCATAGAAAGCATCGACTCAACAGTCAAAGAAAATGCAAAATGCAAAAAACGCGTAACCCAAAACATCCAGGAAATCCAGGACACAATGAGAAGACCAAACCTAAGGATTATAGGTATAGATGAGAGTGAAGATTTGCAACTTAAAGGGCCAGTAAACATCTTCAACAAAATTATGGAGGAAAACTTCCCTAACTTAAAGAGAGAGATGCCGATGAACATACAAGAAGCCTACAGAACTCCAAACAGACTGGACCAGAACAGAAATACCTCCCGTCACATAATAATCAAAACACCGAATGTTCTAAACAAAGAAAGAATACTAAAAGCAGTAAGAGAAAAGGGCCAAGTAACATACAAAGGAAGACCTATCCGAATCACATCAGACTTCTCACCAGAGACTATGAAAGCCAGAAGATCCTGGGCAGATCTCATGCAGACACTAAGACAGCACAAATGCCAGCCTAGACTACTATACCCAGCAAAACTCTCAATCACCATAGATGGAGAGACCAAGATATTCCATGATAAAACCAAATTTTCACAATATCTTTCCACAAATCCAGCCCTGCAACGGATAATAGGTGGAAACCTCCAATACAGGGAGAGAAACAACACCCTGGAAAAAATGAGATAATAACCTTCTTGAATCAAACCCAAAAGTAGATAACCACTCAAACATAAAGATAGCGTCAAGAATGGCAGATGGCAATAATCACTATGCCTTAATCTCTCTTAATATCAATGGTCTCAATTCCCCAATTAAAAGACATAGACTAGCAGACTGGATACGTAAACAGGACCCAGCATTTTGCTGCATGCAGGAAACGCACCTCAGTGTCAAAGACAAACACTACCTCAGAGTAAAAGGCTGGAAAACAATTTTACAAGCAAATGGCCCCAAGAAACGAGGTGGAGTAGCCATCCTAATATCGGATAAAATTGATTTTCAACCCAAAGTCATCAAAAAAGACACAGAAGGACACTACATACTGATCAAGGGAAAAATCCACCATCAAGAACTCTCAATCCTGAATATCTATGCTCCAAATGCAAGGGCACCCTCATTCGTAAAAGAAACTTTACTAAAACTCAAAGCACACATCGCACCGCACACAATAATAGTGGGTGACTTCAACACCCCGCTCTCTGAAATGGATCGTTCAGGAAAGCAGAAACTAAACAGGGACACAGTGAATCTAATTGAAGCCTTGGACCAAATGGAACTAACTGATATATATAGAACATTTCATCCTAGAGCTAAAGAATACACCTTCTTCTCAGCTCCTCATGGTACCTTCTCCAAAATTGACCATATAATTGGTCACAAATCAGACCTCAACAGATACAAGAAGATAGAAATAATCCCATGCCTCCTATCAGATCACTATGGAATAAGGGTGGTCTTCAATGGCAACAAAAACAAAAGAAAACCCACGTACACATGGAGGCTGAACAATGCTCTACTCAATGATAACTTGGTCAAGGTGGAAATAAAGAAAGAAATCAAAGACTTTTTGAAAGTTAATGAAAATGAAGGCACAACATACCCTAACTTATGGGACACAATGAAAGCAGTGCTAAGAGGAAAATTCATAGCCCTGAGTGCCGCCAAAAAGAAACGGGAGACAGCATACACTAACAGCTTAATGGCACACCTGAAAGCCCTGGAACAAAAAGAAGCAAATACACCAAAGAGGAGTAGAAGGCAGGAAATCATCAAACTCAGGGCTGAAATCAATCAAGTAGAAACAAATAAAACCATACAAAGAATCAACAAAACGAGGAGTTGGTTCTTTGAGAAAATCAACAAGATAGATAAGCCCTTAGCCAGACTAACCAGAGGGCACAGAGATAGTATCCAAATTAATAAAATCAGAAACGAAAAGGGAGAGATAACAACAGAAACTGAGGAAATTCAAAAAATCATCAGATCCTACTACAAAAACCTGTATTCAACACAACTAGAAAATCTTGAGGAAATGGACAATTTCCTTGACAGATACCAAGTACCAAAATTAAATCAGGATCAAATAGACCATCTAAACCGTCCTATAACCCCTGAAGAAATAGAAGTTGTCATTGGAAGTCTTCCAACCAAAAAAAGCACAGGTCCAGATGGTTTTAGTGCAGAATTCTATCAGACCTTCAAAGAAGACCTAACACCAATACTCTTCAAACTGTTCCACAAAATAGAAACAGAAGGAACACTACCCAACTCGTTCTATGAAGCCACAATTACACTAATACCAAAAGCACACAAAGATCCGACAAAGAAAGAGAATCTCAGGCCAATCTCTCTTATGAATATCGATGCAAAAATACTGAATAAAATTCTTGCCAACCGAATCCAAGAACACATCAAAACGATCATTCACCACGATCAAGTAGGCTTCATCCCAGGGATGCAGGGATGGTTCAATATAAGGAAATCCATCAATGTAATCCACTACATAAACAATCTCAAAGAAAAAAACCACATGGTCATCTCATTAGATGCTGAGAAAGCATTTGACAAAATTCAGCATCCTTTCATGCTAAAGGTCTTGGAAAGATCAGGAATTCAAGGCCCATATCTAAACATAGTAAAAGCAATTTACAGCAAACCAGTAGCCAGCATCAATCTAAACGGAGAGAAACTTGAAGCAATCCCACTAAAATCAGGGACTAGACAAGGCTGCCCTCTCTCTCCATATCTTTTCAATATAGTACTTGAAGTTCTAGCTAGAGCAATTAGACAAGAAAAAGAGGTCAAAGGGATACAAATTGGAAAGGAAGAAGTCAAACTATCACTATTTGCAGACGATATGATAGTATACATAAGCGACCCAAAGAACTCCACCAGAGAACTCCTACAGCTGATAAACGACTTCAGCAAAGTGGCCGGATATAAAATCAACTCAAGCAAGTCAGAAGCCTTCCTATACTCAAAGGATAAGCAGGCTGAGAAAGAAGTAAGAGAAATAATACCCTTTACGATAGCCACAAACCATATTAAGTATCTTGGCGTGACGCTAACCAAACAAGTGAAAGATCTGTATGACAAGAACTTCAAGTCTCTGAAGAAAGAAATTGAAGAAGACCTCGGAAGATGGAAAAATCTGCCATGCTCATGGATTGGCAGGATTAATATAGTAAAAATGAGCATCTTACCAAAAGTAATACACAGATTCAATGCAATCCCCATCAAAATCCCAACTCAATTCTTCATAGAGTTAGAAAGAGCAATTCAAAAATTCATCTGGAATAACAGAAAACCCAGAATAGCTAAAACTATTCTCAAGAGTAAAAGAACCTCTGGGGGAATCAGTATCCCGGACCTCAAGCTGTACTACAGAGCAATAGTGTTAAAAACTGCATGGTATTGGTACAGTAACAGACATGTAGATCAATGGAACAGAATTGAAGACCCAGAAATGAATCCACACTCCTATGGTCACTTGATCTTTGACAAAGGAGCTAAAACCATCCAGTGGAAAAAAGATAGCCTTTTCAACAAATGGTGCTGGCTCAGCTGGAGGTCAACATGCAGAAGAATGCAAATTGACCCATCCTTATCTCCTTGCACTAAGCTCAATTCTAAGTGGATCAAAGATCTCTACTCAGAAAAACAAATATTTTATAATCACAAAAAAAGAAAAATGAAAATAGACCCATATTTGTGACCCTGTACAAAGCTCAAGTCCAAGTGAGTCAAGGACTTCACCATAAAACCAGATACACCGAATCTAGTAGAAGAGAAATTGGGGAAGCACCTAGAACACATTGGCCAGGGTGTATGGGGAATTTCCTAAACAGATTGCCAAAGTCTCAGGCTCTAAGATTAACAATTGATAAATGAAACCTCATGGAACTGAAAAGCTTCTGTAAGGCAAAGGATACAATCAATAGGACAAATTGGCAACCTACATATTGTCAAAAATATCTTCATTAACACCACATCCTATAGAGGGCTAATATCCAAAATATATATACGAAATCAAGAAGCTAACCTTCAAGAAACTGAACAAGCCAATAAAAAAGTCATATGGAGCTAAACAAATAATTCATAACAGAGGAATCTAGAATGGCCAAGAAGCACTTAAAAATTGTTCAAAGTTCGTAGTCATCAGGGAAATGAAAATCAAAAGGACCCTGAGATTCCACCTTACACCAATCAGAATGGTTAAGACCAAAACCTCAGGTGACATGAAATATTGGCAAGAATGTGGAGAAAGAAGAACACTCCTCCATTGCTGGTGGGATTGCAAACTGGCACAACCACTCTGGAAATCAATATGAGTTCCTCAGAAAGTTGGAAATAGATCTACCTGAAGATCCAGCTATATCACTCTTGGGCATATACTCTAAAGATGCCTCATCATGCAACAGGAGCATGTGTTCCACATGTTCATAGCAGTCTTGTGATAGCCAAAAGCTGAAAACAACCAATAATGCCCTACAACAGAAGAATCGATACAGAAAATGTGGTTAAGATCAAAAACACAGGAGACAGCAGTTGTTGGCGAGGATGTGGAGAAAGAGGAACACTCCTCCACTGCTGGTAGAATTGCAAGCTGGTACAACGACTCTGGAAAGCAGTCTGGCGGTTCCTCAGAAAACTGGGCATGACACTCCCAGAGGATCCGGCTATACCACTCCTGGGCATATACCCAAAGACTTTACCTGTATGCAATAAGGACACATGCTCCACTATGTTCATAGCAGCCTTATTTATAACAGCCAGAAGCTGGAAAGAACCCAGATGTCCCTCAACGGAGGAATGGATTCAGAAGATGTGGTGTATCTACACAATGGAATACTACTCTGCAATTAAAAACAATGAATTCATGAAATTCCTAGGCAAATGGTCAGAACTTGAAACTATCATCCTTAGTGAGGTAACCCAATCACAAAAGAACACACATGGTATGCAGTCACTGATAAGGGGATATTAACCCAGAATCTTGGAATACCCTAGATACAATTCGCATATCAATAGATTTCTAAGAAGATGGAAGGAGAGACCCCTGGTCCTGGAAAGACTGGATGTAGGGGAACGCCAGGACAGAGTAACGAGAGGGGGTTGAATGGAGAAAAGAGGGAGGGAAGGGGGCTTATGGGACTTTCGGGGAGGGAGGAAACGGGAAAGGGGAAATGATTTGGAATGTAAATAAAAAAAAACCTAGGGAAAAAAACAAAGAAAATGTGGCTTATTTACACAATGGAATACTACCCAGCTATTAAGAGTGAGGACATCCTGAGTTTTGCAGGCAAAAGGATGGAACTAGAAAATATCCTGAGTGAAGTAACTCAGATCCAAAAGGATATGCATAGCATGTACTTACTAATAAGTAGATATTAGCCAAAAAACCCAGAATAACTAGGATATAATTCACAGAACTCAAGAAGGTTAACAATCAGAAGTGCCAAATTTAGGAGGCTTCATTCACACTTAGGAGGGAGAAGAAAACAATTATGGGAGGTGGAGGTAGGGAGGGATCTGAGTATGAGAGGGGGAGGTGAAAATGGAAGCAAATCATGCATGGCAGGAGTGACATTCTGCTGAGGGCCAGCAGAATGAATGGAAATATGCAGCCTGGTCTGGGAGGTTGGGCGGTAGGGAGACCCTCTGAAAAGTACCAGAGGCCTGGGAGGTAAGAGATTCTCAGGGCTCAAAGGGTAGAACCTTAGATGAAATGCCTAACAGTGGGGAGAGAGAACTTGTAGAGTCCACCTTCAGTAGAAAACAGGACATCAAGTGAAGGGATTGGGTTGCCATTCTACAGTCAACAATTCTGGTTCTGAATTGTTCCTCTCAAAAAGAACTGCAGGGACAAAAATGAAGAAAAGACCAAAGGAAAGGCAGTCCTATGACCAGTCCAACTTGGCATCCATCTCAAGGAGGCTCCAAGACCTGATACTGTTACTGATACTATGGTGTGCTTACAGATAGGAGCCTAACATGGCTGTCCTCCTAGAGGCCCACCAAGCAGCTGACTGAGACAGATGCAGATGTCTATACCCAACAATTTTCCTGAAGTCGGGAACCTCTGTTGTTAAATTAAGGCTAGAATAAGCTGAGGAGGAGGGTGACTCCATACGAAGACCAGTAATTTCAATTAATCTGGACCCCTGAGATCTCTCAGACTCTGAGCCACTCTGAGGCCCCTGAAACACATACAGCAGAGGACTGCCTGGTCTGGTCTCAGTGGGAGAAGAGGTGGCTAACACTCAAGAGACTTGAGGTCTCAGGGAGTGGGGAGGTATAGTGGGGTGGGGGGCATTCTCTTGCAGATGGGAGTGGGTGGAGGGGGAATGATTTGAGAAACTGTGGGAGGGATGTCTGAGAGGGGACAACAACTGGATTTTAAAGAAATAAGGTAACAATAATAAAAACCCCAAAGAATCATATTGTTTTATATTTACCCAAACTTATATTCCATATACACACACTCACTTGCATGTAGAGGAAGCTAAGCCACTTCAGCTGGCAATACTCGTCACAAGCACCATATGCTAACAAAATACCAAGTACTAGACATGAGAAACCTCCACTTCAATTATTGGTCAGGATAGTTTAAGTGACTCCTAAAACTCTAAATTATCATTGTAACTTTTGGTTGTTTCTCAGGCACTGAAGCTAGGGCCCTATTGGTGAAAAGGCTGCACAGATTTTAAAGGCTTCAAGCTGAATATTCCTGAAAGTCTCTTTTCTGCAATTTAGCTTCATTGTTTCAGAGAACACTATGAGAGAAGGAAGCAGTTACACAGTGCGACATAGCTGTAATTCCTATGTACCATGGTAATTACCAGCATGGCAGGATATAACTGAAAGTACAATAAGTGGCACTTGCATGGTGGTTTCAGCCAACAGCTGTCTCATTAGTCCCAAGGTCCATTTAACAGGAGGGAAATCATGACTTGTATCTGCTCTTTGCTAGTCCAGCATAATTCCTTAATGCTTTCTAAATCTTAGCTTTATACCCACAGATAAGTCTCTACAACCTATGATAGAATCCTCTCTTTACGATAAGTGGAGGTCATCATAGAAAACCACAATTGGATATAAAACAGAGATAATCAGATTGTGGAGAAGCTCAGCCCCCGTGGATACATCTACATCAAGATTCTCCATTTATGCCTCAGTGAACATTGAAGAAGAATGGAAGGATTATAAGCATTACAACAACAGAGTCTGCTTTCAAATAGTTGTTTCTAGAAATGGTTGCATAAAACAGACTGGATCAATGCCACTATCAATGGACATGTTAACACAAAGAGGGAAATTTAATGGAGTCCTACACCTTGACAAAGAAGTACAGAGAATTAATAACTACAGGGAAGAGGAGAATTAGCCTCTTCCAGCAATGAGCCCTTTGTTAGTGGAACAATGCATTCTTTTTTTTTCTTTCACTTTTTTTATTGAAAAAGGAAGTAAAAACATTTTATGATAAAATTGAAGATTTACATGGAAAATATTTCAGATAAAATTCAAGAAATATATAGAAAATCATGTTAAAATTCACTATTTCTCTCCTTTGCTGCCCTCCTGTTTGTTCCAACGTGGTAGACCTGTGCTAGGTCTGACATGGGGAAGTACACCATTTCCAAGTGTTCTCTAGAGACCCAGCAGCAGCGGGGCGTTCGAGAGCCAGCATCAGCAGGGCATTCGAGATCCAACAGCAGTGGGCATTCAAGATCCAGCAGCCGCAAGGCATTTGGCCTGTGCCAGGTCTGCATGGGGGAAGCCCGCATTTCCTGAGATCCAGCAGCAGCAGGGCATTTGAGAACCAACAATTTGCAGCACATTCAACCCTTGCCAAGTCTGCCACAGGGAAGACCCCATTTCCTGATACTTCCTGGAAAACCAGCTGTATGCAGGACATTTGAGAGAAAGGGAATCTCAGGAGTACAGATACACAGGCCTGAAGGACAGAGAAGTCACAGTCAGAGACAGCAACACCATCTAACACTGGAGATAACTAGATGGCCAAAGGCAAATTCAAGATCATTACCAACAGAAACCAAGGCAACATGGTACCATCAGAGCCCAGTTCTCCCACAACAGCAAATCCCGGATACTCTATCACATCAGAAAAGCAAGAGCTGGATTTAAAATAACATCTCATGGTGCTGTTAGAGGAATTCAAGAAGGACATAAGTAACTCCCTTAAAGAAATAAATGAGAACATGGGTCAACGGGTAGAAGCCCTTAAAGAAGAATCACAAAAATCCCTTAAAGAAATGCAGGAGAATATGGGTCAACAGGTAGAAACCCTTAAAGAGGAGACACAAAAATCCCTTAAAGAAATATGGGAAAACATGGATCAACAGGTAGAAACCCTTAAAGAGGCAACACAAAAATCCCATAGGGAACTATGGGAGAACATGGGTCAACATGCAGAATCCCTTAAAGAGGAATCACAAAAATCTCTAAAAGAAACACAGGAGAACATGGGTCAACAGGTGGAAGCCCTTAAAGAGGAAGCACAAAAATCCCTAAAGAATTTGAGGAAAACATAAATAAGTGATGGAACTGAACAAAACTATCCAAGATCTAAAAATGAAAGTAGAAACTATAAAGAAATCGCAAGTGAGATGTCTCTGGAGATAGAAAACCTTGGAAAGAATACAGGAGTCATAGATGCAAGCATCAACAATAGAATACAAGAGATAGAAGAAAGAATCTCAGATGCTGAAGATTCATTAGAAAACATTGACTCAACAGTCAAAGAAAATACAAAATGCAAAAAGCTGGTAACCCAAAACATCCAGGAAATCCAGGACACAATGAGAAGACCCAACCTTAGGATTATAGGTCTAGAAGAGAACGAGAATTTACATATTAAAGGGACAATAAACATCTTCAACAAAATTACGGAAGAAAATTTCCCTAACCTAAAGAAAGAGATGCCCATGAACATACTAGAAGCCTATAGAACTCCAAACAGACTGGACCAGAGCAGAAATTCCTCCTGTCACATAATAACCAAAATACCCAATGCACTAAACAAAGAAAGAATATTGAAAGCAGTAAGGGTAAAAGGTCAAGTAACATATAAAGGCAGAACTATCAGAATTACACCATACTTCTCACCAGAAACTTTGAAAGCTAGAAGATCCTGGGCAGATGTCATACAGACCCTAAGAGAACACAAATGTCAGCCCAGACTGCTATACCCAGCAAAACTTTCAATTACCATAGACTGAGAAAACAAGATGTTCCATGACAAAAGCAAATTTACATAATATTTTTCCACAAATCCAGCTCTACAAAAGATAATGGCTGGAAAAATACCAACACAAGGTGGGAAACCACACCATAGAAAAAGCAATAAAGTAATTTTTCAACAAACCCATTAGAAGATAACTATACAAACAGAATTTAACCTTTAACAAAGAAGATAACAGTAAGCAAGAATCACTTTTCCTTAATATCTCTTAACATCAATGGTCTCAATTCCCCAATAAAAAGACATAGACTAACAGACTGGATACATAAGCACAACCCAACATTTTGCTGCATACAAGAAACCCACCTAAGTAACAAAGGCAGTCACTACTTCAGAGTCAAAGGTTGGAAAACAATTTTGCAAGTGAATGGTCCTAAAAGAAAAGCTGGAGTAGCCATTCTTATATCAGATAAAATCGACTTTCAACAAAAAGTTGTCAAAAAAGATAAGGAGGGTCACTTCATTCTGGTCAAAGGAAAAGTCTACAAAGATGAACTCTCAATTCTGAACATCTATGCTCCCAATGCAAGGGCACATACATTCATAAAAGAAACTTTACTAAAGCTCAAAGTACACATTGCACCCCACACAATAATAGTGGGAGACTTAAACACCCCACTCTCAACAATTGACAGATCATGGAAACAGAATGGGGAAAAGAGGGAGGGAAGGGGGCTTATGGGACTTTCAGGGAGGGAGGAATCAGGAAAGGGGAAATGATTTGGAATGTAAATAAAAAAAACTTAGAAAAAAAAAGAAAAAAAAAAACTAAACAGAGATACAGTGACACTAACTGAAGTTATGGACCAAATGGATCTAACAGATATTTATACAACATTCCACCCTAAAGCAAAAGAATATACATTCTTCTCAGCACCTTCTCCAAAATTGACCATATAATTGGTAACAAAACAGGCCTCAACAGATACAGAAATATTGAAATTATTCCATGCACTTTATCAGATAACCACAGACTAAGGCTAGTCTTAAGCACAAACAAAAACAGTGGAAAACATTCATACACATGGACTTTGGATCAGATAAACCATCTAAATAGTCCCATAAGTCCTGAGGAATAGAACCAGTCG
Organism: Tokudaia tokunoshimensis; assembly: GCA_036184795.1. Lineage (NCBI taxonomy): Eukaryota > Metazoa > Chordata > Mammalia > Rodentia > Muridae > Tokudaia > Tokudaia tokunoshimensis. The sequence continues at coordinate 65,720,085 of BTHU01000005.1, read as the reverse complement.
TTAAAAGTCTCCCATCAAAAAAGAGCCCAGGGCCAGATGGGTTTAGCAAGAAATTCTATCAGATCGTCAAAGAAGAGATAATAACGATACTCTTCAAACTATTCCATGAAATATAAACGCAAGGAACACTACCCAACTCATTCTATGAAGCCACAATAAAACTTATACATAAACCAAACAAAGACCAAACAAGGAAGGAGAAATTAAGACCAATCTCCCTCATGAACATCGATGGAAAAATACTCAACAAAATTCCGGCCAACCAAATCCAGGAATGCATCAAAACTATAATTCATCACAATCAGGTAGGCTTCATCCCAGGGATGCAGGGATGGTTCAATATACAGAAATCCATCAACATAATCTACTACATAAACAAACTCAAGGAAAAACCCACGTAGTCATTTTATTAATGCTGTAAAGGCTTTTGACAAAATCCAGCATCCCTTCATGATAAAAGTCTTGGAAAGATTGGGAATCCAAGGCCCATACCTAAACATAGTGAAAGCAATATACTGCAAACCAGTAGCTGACATCAAACTAAATGGAAACTTGAAGCAATCCTGCTAAAATTGGGACCAGACAAGGCTGTCCACTCTCTCCCTATCTATTCAATATAGTACTTGAAGTCCTAGCCAGAGCAATCAGACAACAAAAAAGGTCAAAGGTATACAGATTGGCAAGGAAGAAGTCAAAAATCTGTTTGCAGATGATATGAGTGTGTACTTAAGGGACCCCAAAACTTCCAGCAGAGAACTCCTAAAGCTGATAAACAACTTCAGCAAAGTCCCTGGATATAACCTTAACTCAAGCAAATCAGTAGCCTTCATCTACTCAAAGGATAAACAAGCTGAGAAAGAAATTAGGAAAATGACACCCTTCACAATAGTCCCAAATAATATTTTATATCTTGGTATGACCTTATTGAAGCAAGTGAAAGATATCTATGACAAAAAATTCAAGCCTCTGAAGAAAGAAATCAAAGAAGATCTCAGAAGATGGAAAGTTCTCCCATGTTCATGGATGGGTAGGATCAATATAGTAAAAATGGCCATCTTGAGGAATGCAATCTACGGATTCAAAGCAATTCCCATCAAAATCTAGATCTAGAAAGAGCTATTCTCAAATTCATCTGGAATAACAAGAAACCTAGGATAGCAAAAACTATTCTCCACAAAAAAAGATCTCCTGGAGGAACCACCATCCCTGACCTCAAGCTCTCCTATAGAGCAATAGTGATAAAAACTATTTGGTGTTTGTACAGTGATAGGCAGGAAGATCAATGGAATAGAACTAAAGACCCAGAAAAGAACCCACACACGTATGGTCACTTGATATTTGACAAAGGAGCTAAAAACATCCAGTGGGAAAAAGACAGCACTTTTAACAAATGGTGATGGATCAACTGGCAGTCAGCATGCAGAAAATATAAATTAACCCATTCTTATCTCCTTATACAAAGCTCAAGTCCAAGTGGATCAAGGGCCTACACATAAAACCAGACAAACTAAAGCTTATAGAGGAGAAAATGAGGAAGAATCTTGAACACATGGGCACAGGGGAAAAGTTCCTGAACAATGGCTTATGCCCTAAGAACAAGAATCAACAAATGGGACCTCATGAAGCTGCAAAGCTTCTGTAAGGCAAAGGACATGGTCAGTAGGACGATAAGGCAACCAACAAATTGGGAAAAGATCTTTACCAATCCTACATCTGATAGAGGGCTAATATCCAAGGTATACAAAGAACTCAAGAAGTTAGACTCAAGAGAGTCAAACAACCCTATTAAAAAATGGGGTACAGAGCTAAACAGGGAATTCTCAAGTGAGGAAACTCTAATGGCTCCAAAGCATTTAAAGAAATGTTCAGGATCCTTAGTTATCAGAGAAATGCAAACCAAAACAACACTGAGATTCCACCTCACACCGGTCAGAATGGCTAAGATGAAAAACTCAGGAGACAGCAGATGCTGGAGAGGATGTGGGGAAAGAGGAACACTTCTCCATTGTTGGTGGGATTGCAAGCTGGTAAAAGCACTCTGGAAATCAGTTTGGTGATTCTTCAGAAAATTAGACATAGTACTATCTGAGGACCCAGCTATATCACTCCTGGGTATATTTGCAGAAGATGCTCCTACATGTAATAAGGACACATGCTCCACTATGTTCTTAGTTGCCTTATTCATAATAGTCAGAAGCTGGAAAGAACCAAGATGTCTTTCAATTGAGGGATGGATACAGAAACTGTGGTATATATACACAATGGAGTATTATTCAGCTATTAAAAACAATGAATTCATGAAATTTTTAGGCAAATGGATGGAACTAGAAAGTGTCATCCTGAGCGAGTTAACCCAATCACAAAAGAAAGCATTTGCACTCACTGATAAGTGGATGTTAGCCCAAAAGCTCAAAATAAACAAGTTACAATTCACAGACCACAGGAAGCTCAAGAAGTTGGAGGACTGACGTGGGGATGCTTGGGTTCCTCTGAGAAAGGGAACAATACACTTACAGGAGCAATTATGGAGGCAAAGTGTGGAGCAGGGAGGGAAGTAAAGGCAATGCAGAGACTGTTCTACCTGGGGATTCACCCTATAAACAGTCACCAAACCCCAACACTACTATGGACTACAAGAAGCACATATCCAAAGGAGCATGCCATGGTTGTCTTCGGAGGGGCCCTGCCAGAGCTTTACACATACAGAGGCAGATGCTAGTAGCCAAATGTTGGTCTGGGAGTGGGGTCCCCAATGGAGGAGTTGTAGGGCGGTGCAGAGGAGTGGAATGGGTTTACAGCCCCATGGGAAGTGCAATGATGTTGACTACCTAGATGCTCCAGGACTCCCAGGGACTAAACCAGCAACCAAGGGGGACACATGGTTCCAGCCAAAAATGTGGCAGAGGAATATCTTGTTGGGCATCAGTGGGAGGAGTGGTCCTTGGTCAGGTTAAGGCTAAATAGATGCCCCAACAAGGGGAAATTGAGGGAGGAGTAGGTGGGAGTGGGTCTGGTGGAGGGGCATATACTTGGAGGCAGGGATTGGGAGGAGGGGTTGTGGGATTTTTGGGAGGGGGGAAACTGAAAAATTTTACCACTTGAAATGTTAATAAAGATTATATTCAATAAAAAATATAATAAAAAAATAAAAAAAATCACTATTTCATGGTAAATTATACAGATAAAATGGTAGGCCTAAAACTATTTCTAAGTTGATTGAAAGTGGAATTATAAACACTTTCTGCTAAAACTGAATCACTAAAAGGAAAATATTTCTGAAAAATTCAAAAAATATATAGAAAACCTGTTAAAATTCACTATTTCATGGAAAATTATACAGATACAATGGTAGGCATAAAAATATTTCTAAGTTGATTGAAAGTGGAATTATAAACATTTTCTGGTAAAACTGAAGATCTAAATAGAAAATATTTCTGATTAAATTCAAGAAACATATAGAAAATCATGTTAAAATTGTCTATTTCATGGAAAATTATACAGATAAAATGGTAGGCCTAAAAATATTTCTAAGTTGATTGAAAGTGGAATTATAAACATTTTCTGCTAAAATTGAATATATAAAAGGAAAATATTTCTGATAAAATTCAAGAAATATGTAGGAATACACTTTAAATTTCATTATTTCATAGAAAACTATACAGATAAAATGGTAGGCATAAAAATATTTCTAGGTTGATTAAGGGTGGAATTATTAACATTTTCTGATAAAATTGAAGATTTACGTGGAAAATATTTCTGACAAAATTGAAGAAATATTTAGAAAAGCATGTTAAAATTGAATATTATCATGGCAAATAATACAGATAAAATGGCACACATAAAAACATTACTAAATTTTTGAAAGAGGAATTACAAACATTTTCTGATAAAATTGAATATCTAAAATGAAAATATCTCTGATAAAATTCAAGAAAGATATAGAAAAACACATTAAGATTGACTATTTCGACATCTACCCTGCAGAGTGGCCCGCACCTGGAGAGAACACAGCAGCCTCCATCATCTTTGCTCTGGTGACAGACCAGACAGGGACTCCAGGTTCACAGATATATCCCGAGTATAACATCGCTTGGGACACAGCCACCTAGGGTTCTGCCTGTGCCCAAGAGCTGGGCAGCTCTGGGTTCGTCTGTGTGTCAGTTCTGCTGTGGGACATTTGCCCTGCAGGGTGACTTGCACCTGGAGGGAATGCAGCAGCCTCCGCCATCTTTGCTCAGGTGACAGAACTGACAGGGACAACCAGGTACATAGAGATATCCCAAGTATAACAACACTTGTGGCAAGGCACACGAGGGCTCCAAAGCACCCAGGAGCAGAGTAGCCCCTCAACAATCTGTGCCAGGAGAAGCCCAGTCATCCAGGGGTATAGAAATAGCCTTGCAGACTCACAGGAGGTTCAACCAACAGCTAGTGACAGCAGGACCAACTAATGTCAGAGATAAATAGATGGCAAAAGGCAAACATAGGAATGTTACTAACAGAAATCAAGGCAATATGGCACTATCCGAACTGAACTCTCCAACAGCAGCAAGTCCAGGATACCCCAACACACCAGAAAGGCAAGATTTGGATTTAAAATCAAATCTCATGATGCTATTATAGGATTTCAAGAAGGACATAAAAACATTTCTTAAAGAAGTACAGGAGAATATGAATCAAAAGGTAGAAGCCCTTACAAAGGAATCACAAAAATCTCTTAAAGAAATTCAGGAGAACTGGGGTCAACAGGCAGAAGTCCTGAAAGAGGAAACATAAAAATATCTTAAACAATTGCAGGAAAACACACACACACACACAAAAAACAATTGAAGGAACTGAGCAAATCCATCCAGGATCTAAAAAAGGACGTAGAAACAAGTAAGAAATCACAAAGGGAGACAACTTTGGATACAGAAAACCTAGGGAAGAAATCAGGGATCAAAGATGCAAACATCAACAATAGAATACAAGAGATAGAAGAAAGAATTTCAGGTGCTGAAGATACCATAGAAAGCATTGAATCAGCAGTCAAGGAAAATGCAAACTGCAAAAAGTTTGTAACCCAAAACATCCAGGAAATCCAGGACACAATGAGAAGACCAAACCTAGGGATTATAGGTATAGATGAGAATGAAGATTTGCAACTTAAAGGGCCAGTAAATATCTTCAACAAAAATTATGGAAGAAAACTTCCTAACCTAAAGAGAGAGATGCCCACAGAACTCCAAACAGACTGGACAAGAACAGAAATACCTCCTGTCACATAATAATCAAAACACCAAATGTACTAAACAAAGAAAGAATATTAAAAGCAATAAGAGAAAAAGGCCAAGTAACATATAAAGGCAGACCTATCAGAATTATATCAGACTTCTCCCCAGAGACTATGAAAGCTAGAAGATCCTGGACAGATCTCATACAGACTCTGAAAGAACACATGCCAGCCCAGATTACTATACCCAGCAAAACTCTCAATTACCATAGATGGGAAAACCAAGATATTCCATGATAAAACCAAATTTACACAATATGTTTCCACAAAACCAACCCTGCTAAGGATAATAGTTGGAAATCGCTAATACAAGGAGGGAAACTACACCCTGGAAAAAGCAAGATAGTAACCTTCTTTCAACAAACCCAAAAGAAGATCACCACTTAAACATGAAAATATCATCAAAAATAACAGGAAGCAATAATCACAATTCCTTAATATCTCTTTTTTTCATGAAAATTAAAGTTTTAATTAATTAAATATTTATATATATTTATTTTTTATATTTTTATTTACATTCAAAATCATTTCCCTTTTCCCGTTTCCTCCCTCCCCGAAAGTCCCATAAGCCCCCTTCCCTCCCTCTTTTCTCCATTCAACCCCCTCTCGTTTCTCTGTCCTGGCGTTCCCCTACATCCAGTCTTTCCAGGACCAGGGGTCTCTCCTTCCATCTTCTTGGAAATCTATTGATATGCGAATTGTGTCTAGGGTATTCTGAGATTCTCGGTTAATATCCCCTTATCAGTGACTTCATATTATGTGTGTTCTTTTGTGATTGGGTTACATCACTAAGGATGATATTTTCAAGTTCTGACCATTTGGTTAGGAATTTCGTGAATTCATTGTTTTTAATTGCAGAGTAGTATTCCATTGTGTAAATATACCACATCTTCTGAACCCATTCCTCCGTTGAGGGACATCTGGGTTCTTTTCAGCTTCTGGCTGTTATAAATAAGGCTGCTATGAACATAGTGGAGCATGTGTCCTTATTGCATGCAGGTAAAGCCTCTGGGTATATGCCTAGGAGTGGTATAACAGGATCCTCCGGAAGTGTCATGCCCAGTTTTCTGAGGAACTGCCAGACTGCTTTCCAGAGTGGTTGTACCAGCTTGCAATCCCACCAGCAGTGGAGGAGTGTTCCTCTTTCTCCACATCCTCGCAAACAACTGCTGTGTCCTGTGTTTTTGATCTTAGCCATTCTGACTGGTGTGAGATGGAATCTCATGGTTGTTTTGATTTGCAATTCCCTAATAACTAAGGATGATGAACATCTCTTTGGATGCTTCTCAGTCATTAGATATTATTCAGGTGAGAACTCTTTGTTTAGCTCTGTACCCCATTTTTTAATAGGGTTACTTGCCTCTCTCTTATGAATACCGATGCAAAAATACTCAATAAAATTCTTGCCAATCGAATCCAAGAGCACATCAAAACGATCATTCACCACAATCAAGTAGGCTTCATCCCAGGGATGCAGGGATGGTTCAATATAAGGAAATCCATCAATGTAATCCACTATATAAACAATCTCAAAGAAAAATACCACATGGTCATCTCATTAGATGCTTAGAAAGAATTTGACAAAATTCACCATCCTTTCATGCTAAAGGTCTTGGAAAGATCTGGAATTTGAGGCCCATATCTAAACTTAGTAAAAGCAATTTACAGCAAACAGGTAGCCAGCATCAATCTAAATGGAAAGAAACCTGAAGCAATCCCACTAAAATCAGGGACTAGACAAGGCTGCCCTCTCTCTCCATATCTTTTCAATATAGTACTTGAAGTTCTAACTAGAGCAATTAGACAACAAAAGGTCAAAAGGATACAAATTGGAAAGGAAGAAGTCAAACTATCACTATTTGCAGACGATATGATAGCGACCCAAAGAACTCCATCAGAGAACTCCTACAGCTGATAAACAACTTCAGCAAAGTGGTCGGATATAAAATCAACTCAAGCAAGTCAGTAGCCTTCCTATACTCAAAGGATAAGCAGGCTGAGAAAGAAGTAAGAGAAATGATACCCTTCACGATAGCCACAAACCATATAAAGTATCTTGGCGTGACTCTAACCAAACAAGTGAAAGATCTGTATGACAAGAACTTCAAGTCTCTGAAGAAAGAAATTGAAGAAGACCTCAGAAGATGGAAAAATCTTCCATGCTCATGGATTTGCAGGAGTAATATAGTAAAAATGACCATCTTGCCAAAAGCAATATACAGATTCAATGCAATCTCCATCAAAATCCCAACTCAATCCTTCATAGAGTTAGAAAGAGCAATTCAAAAATTCATCTGGAATAACAGAAAACCCAAGATAGCAAAAACTATTCTCAAGAGTAAAAGAACTTCTGGGGGAATCAGTATCCCGGACCTCAAGCTGTACTACAGAGCAATAGTGTTAAAAACTGCGTGGTATTGGTACAGTGACAGGCATGTAGATCAATGGAACAGAATTGAAGACCCAGAAATGAATCCACACTCCTATGGTCACTTAATCTTTGACAAAGGAGCTAAAACCATCCAGTGGAAAAAAGATAGCCTTTTCAACAAATGGTGCTGGCTCAACTGGAGGTCAACATGCAGAAGAATGCAAATTGACCCATCCTTATCTCCTTGCACTAAGCTCAATTCTAAGTGAATCAAAGATCTCCACATAAAACCAGACACACTGAAACTAATAGAAGGGAAACTAGGGAAGAACCTTGAACATATGGGCACAGGGGAGAATTTCCTGAACAGAACTCCAATAGCTTATGCTCTAAGATCAAGAATAGACAAATGGGACCTCATTAAATTACAAAGTTTTTGCAAGGCAAAAGACACTGTCAAAAAGACAAAGTGGCAACCAACTAACTGGGAAATGATCTTTACCAACCTTACATCCGACAGAGGGCTAATATCCAAGATATACAAAGAACTCAAGAAGCTAAACTCCAGAGAGGCAAGTAACCCTATTAAAAAATGGGGTACAGAGCTACACAAAGAGTTCTCACCTGAAGAATACCTAATGGCTGAGAAGCACCTAAAGAGATGTTCATCATCCTTAGTCATTAGGGAAATGCAAATCAAAACAACCCTGAGATTCCATCTCACACCAGTCAGGATGGCTAAGATCAAAAACACAGGAGACAGCAGTTGTTGGCGAGGATGTGGAGAAAGAGGAACACTCCTCCACTGCTGGTGGAATTGCAGGCTGGTACAACCACTCTGGAAAGGTATCTGGTGGTTCCTCAGAAAACTGGGCATGACACTCCCGGAGGATCCGGCTATACCACTCCTGGACATATACCCAAAGGCTTTACCTGCATGCAATAAGGACACATGCTCCACTATGTTCATAGCAGCCTTATTTATAATAGCCAGAAGCTGGAAAGAACCCAGATGTCCCTCAACGGAGGAATGGGTTCAGAAGATGTGGTATATTTACACAATGGAATACTACTCTGCAATTAAAAACAATGAATTCACGAAATTCCTAGGCAAATGGTCAGATCTTGAAAATATCATCCTTAGTGAGGTAACCCAATCACAAAAGAACACACATGGTATGCAGTCACTGATAAGGGGATATTGACCCAGAATCTCGGAATACCCTAGACACAATCCGCATATCAATAGATTTCTAAAAAGATGGAAGGAGAGACCCCTGGTCCTGGAAAGACTGGATGTAGGGGAACGCCAGGACAGAGAAACGAGAGGGTGTTGAATGGAGAAAAGAGGGAGGGAAGGGGGCTTATGGGACTTTCGGGGAGGGAGGAAACAGGAAAGGGGAAGTGATTTGGAATGTAAATTAAAAAAATAAAATAAAATAAATAATAAAAAAAAAGAAGGTAGCTGGGATGGTTTTGAAAGAGAAAAGGAAGGGGGAAAGTGATATATTTTCCAATTAAAACGTATTAAAATAAAAATAAACTATTATACTCAATTCAGTAAGCTTTTAATTAGCACATGATATACCATATACACTTATATACACATGACAACTAGAAGATTTGATTGAATGTCAACATTAATTCCTGAGGTAAATAATGACTAGCAATTAAAGGCAAGGTATTCAAAGTTAAGCAAATTTTGTCACCTCTACCTACATAGAAGACATATGAACTCAGACAAATAATTCTCTGAATCTGAATGTCTTCATGAGAGGTCATTTGTGGGTCATCACAACAATAAATGAGGCATTTTACAGAAACCATGACCACTGTGCCTTGAGTATGGACACACTTAGTCATGGACAAAATTCTATCATGTTTTCCATGAAAATGTTGTTTACCATTTGGGCAATGAACAGAAGGCATAAATAGGAAGACCAAAGGTACATGAGAAAACTGACTGAATAATAGAATTTAATGAGCAGGGCATTTGGCAAGATATTTTTGTTACACATATAAATAATGAAAAAATGTCATAAAGCTTACTTGTACTTTGTATTTTTGGTTGTAATCAATGATAAAGTCTAGTTTTGTATAATTGAACACTCTATATAATCCTTTTCTCCAGTCAGTGTCAAGATAGTTTCCTCATCATTTTTATTTGTTGTCAGGTGAATACTAACTTTTAAAAATTAGTTCATGAGTGGCCTGTTACCCACCCATACCTTACAGCCAGTTTGCCTCCCAGGAGGTCCACAGTAACCAAGTACACAGGTGGGAATCTCACCCAAATACCCAAGCCAGCTGGGATACCCACTGAGCCTAGATGATCTGGGACCTACCTCCCCAACCTCCAGCTCCATCTTCATTCAGTTCTGATTCCCCACCCAGGCTAGATCGGAAGCTCCACACCTTACTATACCCTACAGTCTGTATGCCTCCTAGGAGATCATGCAAATACTCACACCATCCGGGATACCCACAAAGCCCAGCTGCAACTGGACCTGCCCTGCCCTGCAGAGTTCCACCTTCCTTTTGGTCCTTTTTCCACCATTTTTTATTTGGCAAGATCATCAGGCCCAATACTCTCCCACATCCTACAGGCTGTCTGCCTCCCAGGCAGTTCACAGTGATCAGGAGCACAAAAGACCTGTTCTAATCAGAGACACAGGATGACCACAATAAGCAGAGATAGCATTGACTGTCTCCAAGGAAACAGGCTCTAACCCAGATCACAGAGCTCTACTTGCCTCTAAGGAGGCAGGCTCCAGAGCCACCCAGGCCAGTTAACACCAGAGATAAACAGATGGTCAGAGGCAAGCACAAGATTATAAGCAATAGAACCCAGTACAATTCAGCACCACCAGAACCCAGTTCTCATACCACAGCAAGCTCTGGATACCCTAACATGCCTGAAAATGAAAAGCAAGACAATGACCTAAAATCCCATCTCATGAAGATGATAGAGACCTTTAAGGAGGATATAAATAACACCCTTAAAGAAATACAGGAAAACACAGGGAAACAGATAGAAGTCTTTAAGAAGAAACAAATAAATCCCTTAAAGAAATACAGGAAAATTCAATTAAGCAGATGAAGGAATGGTCCAAGAACTAAAAATGGAAATAGAAGCAATAAAGAAACAGAAATGGGGGCAACCCTGGATATGGGCAACTTAGGAAAAAGATCAGGAGCTATAGATGCAAGCATCACCAAGAGAATACAAGAGATAGAAGAGAGAATCTCTGGCATAGAAGATACCATAGAAAATATTGATACATCGTTCAAAGAAAATACAAAGTGTTCAAAGCTCTTAACCTAAAATGCTCAGGAAATTCAGGATGCAATGAAAAGATCAAACTTAAGAACAGGAATAGAAAAGGGTGAAGAATTCCAGTTCAAAGGGCTTCAACAAAATATCTTTGAAATATCTTCAACAAAATCATAGAAGAAAACTTCCCTAACCTAAAGAAAGAGGTGGCCATAAATATATAAGGAGACTAAAGAACATTAAATAGATTGAACCAGAAAATAAATCCTCTTGTTACATTCTAATCAAAACTCTAAATGTACAAAAATAGAAAGAATATTAAAAGTTGTAAGGGGAAAAGATCAAGTAACATATAAAGGCAGACCTATCTACTAGATAGGAATTATACTAGATTTCTCAACGGACTCTAAAAGCCAGAAGATCCTGGACAGATGTCAGTTAGATCCTAGGAGAAAACAAATGCCATATATGAAGAAACAAAGATGTTCCATGACAAAACAAAATTTAAACAAAATTGTTATAAGAATCCAGCTCTATAAAGGATACTGGAAGGAAATCTCCAACATGAGAAGGGTAACTTAAAATGAGAAAACACAAGAAATTAAACAAAGAGAATCATACACACATATCACTTCAAACAACAAAAATAACAGGAACTATCAATAATCTATTTCATATCTCTCAACATAAATGGACTCGATTCTTTATTAAAAAAACACACACAGTCTAATAGATTGAATAAGTAAACAGGATCCAGCATTTTTCTCTGTACAAGAAACATACCTCAGGACAAAGACTATCTCTACCTCAGAGTAAAGGCCCAGAAATCTGGAAAAAAATTTTTTAAAGCAAATTGCCCCAAGCAACATGCAGGAGTTGCCATTCTAATTTACAATAAAATGGACTTTCAACCAAAAGTTATCAGTTGAGATGAGGAAGGTCACTTAATATTCATCAAAGAAAAATTCCACCAAGAAGAAATATCAATTCTGAACATCTATGTCCCAAACAAGAGGAATCCACATTCATAAAAGAAACTTTACTAAAGCTCAAAACACACATTGAACTTCACACAGTAATAATGAGAGACTTTAGGAACCCACTCTCACCAATGGATGTAGGATTGTGAAAGGTAGCTTTATTCCCAGTTGAGTTAAGGCTTGAAACCCCGATGACCCTGAAAGGATGGTAGGCGCTTCCTCTGGTTCCTGGGTACCAGATCCCTGTCACCAGTGGCAGCTTCCCATAGATTTGTGGTCTAATGTAAAAGCAATACCCCAATCCCCTCCACAGGTAGAGGATGTGACCTGTGATCTTATAGACTCAAGACAGATCTCCATTTTAATGAGGCCTGGAGACTTAGCTAATAAGCTTTCTTCCCAGACACTCCTCCCTACAAAAGATATTTAACCTCAGGCCCACCCTGTGAATTGGGGTATATAGTTTTACTCATCCACTTTCCACCATGACAATAAATGCCTTAAAACCATGGTCTTTCTTTTTTCATCAGGATCCACCATGGGGAGCCATGGAGGCCTTTGACTACAGAGCTGCCATCTAATCTCCCATAGAGGGCCTTTCTGTGCTCCCAGCCAGGCAGTCACCAAGTCAAGTTCATGCTACTGTCATCAAGCCAAGAACTGCCCCCACGGGACCAGCCAGAGCTCCCCTCTTTTCCCTCTCAGTCCCAGGCTAGGTCCAACCCATGGCCCCCCACTCCATTCTCAGGTCATCTTTGCCTCCCATTAGCACCTGGGTGTCCAAGAGCCTGAGAACCAGATATACCTAACCTTCTTGCAGGCTCAGGGACCCCTGAGCCAGCTCCTACTGTACCGCACGTCAGATAGTGCTTCCCCACCCCTGGGTGTCCCGCAGCTTCCCTACAGCCCAACACCCACCTGGCATGGGGTAAGCATGGATAAACTTCTCTCTCCTGCCTCCCCAAGTGGCCAAGCCCTGTGGCAGAGCAGATGCGGGACACTTAACCCTACAAATGGACACACCATTGAAATAGAAACTGAAGAAGTTATGAATCAAATGGATTTAACAGATCTACAGAACATTTCACCTCCACATAAGAGAATATACCTTCCCAGCACCTCATGGAACCTTCTCCAAAATTGACCATATAAATGGTCAGAAAACAGGCGTCAAGAGATAGAAGATTGAAATAATTCATGAATTCTATTGGATCACCAGAGACTAAGGCTAGACTTCAATAATACCAGAAAGCCCATATACTCATGGTAACTCAATAAGTCTCTGCTCCATGATTACTTGGACAGGGAAGAAATAAGAAAGAAATAAAAGGAGTGTTATACTTTGTTGAGGGATTTTTCAGCTAAGGAAATAATCATGTGGATTTTTTCCTTGAGTTTGTTTATATCAGGTATTACATTGATTGATTTTTTTGTGTATTGAACCATCCCTGAATCCCTACAACGAAGCCTACTTCGTCTCAATTGACAAATAGATATAGAAAATGTGGTTCATTTACACAATGGAATACTACTATTCAGCAATTAAAAATTTATTTCATTAATTCATTTATAATTAATTATAAAAGAATAAAGACACATTGTACAAAACAACTTTATGTTGAATATTTTAAAATGCATATTTTATACAAACACTGATTATTAATTATTACAAATTAATCTGGTAAAATGTTTGGAAGCTGTTTATTTTATCTGAAATGTTCCAGTTGTTTAAATTAGGATCAATTTACATGGCTTTTAGTTTAGAAGTTTTAGCTTTGTGTTTTTTACTTGGCACATCTATAGAAGTCAGGAAGCTAGATCAAGTTCATGAGATGCAGAGGAGAGAGGCTTTAAGGGGTATGAGATCCTAGAATCTTATGTGATGTGAAAGGAGAGTAGGATACTGGGGCTACAGATTTAAGGGGGAACTGGCTCAGAGCTATCAGGGAGAGGGTGCTTAATAAACTTATAATGGAAACTCACTACTTTATAAGTCATTAAAATTATTAAAAAGGAGGAGAGAGAGAAAGGACAAACATGAATATGGTAGAGAGGGTGTGTTAGAAAATACTGTGAGAAAGGCCTAAATAAATAAGATCAAGATATGCTGTATACATATAGGAAGTGGTCAAAGAATTTCAATTAGAAAGAATTAGAAAAATTTAAAAATGTTGACAGTAACTCAGATTACATCAAATATTCTTGTTTAATGAGGTTTTTTTTAAAAGGCCATTTATATTATTTTATGAATATGCATGTTTTGTGTGCATTATTTAAATGTACTGCATGTGTGCCTGTTGTCCATGGAGGACATAAGAAGGCATCAGCTTCTCTGGAACTGGAGCTATAGGCAGTTTGAAACCACAATGGCAGGTGGAGTAAACCTAACAGGAACCTTTACAAGAATAGTAAGCACTTTTAACCACCGAGTCATTTCTCTGACCCTGAGGTAGTGAGTTTTGTGCTAGAGTTTAGAAACACAAGAGAATAAAAGGCATGTATGTATAGATCATATCTGACATAATAGTGAAGTCTCCAGATAAACAGATCATCTCTATATGATTTTCCATCACATATAGATGTACGGGTACTGAACAATCACAGGCTACATAGGGATATGGGACAGAAGCTGATGTTGCTTGCTCTGAAGCTTGAAGAACAGGTTAAGATATTTTTGAGAGAAGAAAGGAGCAAGAGAAGAACATGTACAATGGGACACTGAGGCATGCAAGAGTTAAAGGAATGCAAGTCATTATTAATTGAAATGAGATTACTTATTTAAATGGGCCATTCTAGGCTGGTTGAAGATGGTCACACACTCTTTGATCGTCTGTTGAGTATATTACATTTCCATTCCTTTAGATCTGGCAGTCTCTGCCTACAGGAATTTTTGAATAAAATATGAAAGAAATGTTGCTTGACACCCACTTTTAGATAATGGGGTCATGCCTTAAAATCTTATGGGCCTATTTTCTGTATGTGGGAATGCTGATAGGTAAGGAAGCTAGACATGATATTAAATTTCTGGGGTGTTTGCTTGTAGTTTGATTTTTGAGACAGGGTGTGAGGAATTCAATTTGGTTCCCAAATATACTATATGATAGAGGCTGGCCTTAATCTTTTGGTATTCATGCCTCCACCTACTAAGTGGTGGATTTACTGCCATAATATGTGCTCCCACTCCTGGTTTAGTCATGATTTTAGAAGCATGTTTACTTTACTCTAAATACCATGTGGACAGGTCATGGGACTTCATGTATTAATCTGAGAGGACCCCCTAAGTTTCTCCTCTAGCGATTTCCAGAGTCTTCCATGAACAGTATACACTATGTAGGAATGTGGAATATGGGGAGTAAATTAAGGTCAGAAAAAATGTACAGAAGGACATGAGAGAAGTTCTATAGCTGGAGAAAGAATGACCTTGAAAATCTAGATCGAGATTAACCTTAATCCAGGCTGTGGTATGGAAAGAGAAGTTCACCATTCTCACTATAATGTGCTTTCACTCTTCGTGTGTGCATGAAGAGTTGAGAGTGCAGAGAAGCAGCCATTTTATAGCTGTACATTGTTACAATTTCTTCTTCCTCCTCCTCCTTTTCCTCCTCCTCCTCCTTTTTTGATTGGATATTTTCTTTATTTACATTTCAAATATTTTCCCCTTTCCAGGTCTCCCCGTTGGAAACCCCTTATCCCATCCACCCTACCCAGGCCTCAATGAGGCTGCTGCCCCCCACCCATCCCTCCACCCACCCACCCACTCCTGTCCACCTGCACTGGCATCCCACTACACTGGGACATCGAACACCCTCAGACCCAAGGGCCTCTCCTCCCACTGATGTCCAACAAGACCATCCTCCGCCACATATGTGGCCAGTACCATGGGTCCCTTCATGTGAATTCTTTGGTTGGTGGTCCAGTCCCCGGGAACTCCGGGTGGTCTGGCCTATTGACAATGTTGCTTCCTTCATGGGGCTCAGAATCCCCTCAGCTCCTTCGGTTTCTCTCTCTCTCTCTCTCTCTCTCTCTCTCTCTCTCTCTCTCTCTCTCTCTCTCTCTTTCTCTCTCTCTCTCTCTCTCGTTTGTTTTTTCCAGACAGGATTTCTCTGTGTAGCCCTGGCTGTCCTGGAACTCATTCTGTAGACCTGACTGGCCTCAAACTCAGAAATCCGCCAGCCTCTGCTTCCTAAGTGCTGGGATTACAGGCATGGGCCACCAGTGCCCAGCTGGAGACCCATTTCTTAAAGCTTTCCTCTCTGGCAGAGAGGGAGAAAGGTGTTACTTTATCATGACATTCTTTGTCTCTGGCTGCTCATTATTATGCTTTGAAGTTCAGGTCATTCTATTTGAGTAATAGAATTTAGATTAGATAAACAGAAGAAACATATCTTTCCCTAGCCCTCTCATGGGATGAATAATGAGATAGTCTTGGATAAAACGCATTTCCTATTTGAGTCTCATTTTCTGACTCTGTGGGATGAGGTAGGTAGAGGAGATGAGCCGGATGCTTCTTCTAGCTGACAAGAACGTGTCCACACTTCTGTCTATCCTCTTGGGGGAGGTTTCTCAGTTGTGTTGACTATCCACACTCATGATCAGGACAGTCTTCCACTGAGCACTAGCTACACTTCATGTTACATATCACCTTGCTCTGACATCCATCCTTTTAATTTGTTCCTTGTACTATTGCTTATTCAATAACTAGGAACTGAGGTGAAGGGAGATGGAGTCCTTTGTCAAGGACACGAAGCTAGTAAATGACAGGCAGGTCTTTAACTGGTTCTCCCTGACTCTGTAACTATATGCATTTGCAATTGCTATGCTGACTTCATTGGATTTTTGAAAAATAAAAATACTGAATTATTGCTGAAGTTACAATAGTTAGATTTTTAGTACAGCAGCCAGTAGATGTGATCTGGCATTACTCTGATTCAGGGGAAAGTCTTACTCAGCTTCATGTACAGTGTGAATAATGGCATCAAAAATGTTCTGTGTAAATCTCCCCAGACCTCAGGCCTGGATTAGTATGCTAATGTTTAAGCTGTTGCAATATTTCACAGTTACGAATAAATGGCTAAACATAAAAACGTGTATTTAAATGTGGATGAATGTGCCCATAGAGGCACCAAAGGCACTACTAATATTATCTACACCTTTTTTATCCTTTGAGGATGGAAGGCCTTTAAAGTCAGCAGTAAGTTGGGATGTCTGGTTGCTGAGCCTAATGCAATCTAACTATAAGGCCAAAGGAGATGCATCAAAAGAGTGCTCTAAAAAATCTGAGATATTTTTCATCAGTATAGCCATGGCAGAGGCAGGGCAGATATTTCAGGAATCTGATGGCTCATTGCTGAATGAATCAGCATTAGGTGAACCCTAAAGCCAGAGGAAACTAACATGAGCCATGAAAAAATTAGAATCTCACTCCCCATCCTTAAGCCCAAGTTAAAGGTAGAGAAAATAGCTTTAGATCACTAGAGAATAAAGATTCTTAAAGAGTCATGTCAATTAGGTCTAAAATTGGACTGAGATATGGCATGGTTGACTGATGGAGGCCAGATGTTTCAAGGTATATCAACTTGTTCCTCCACCAAAAATGTCTTGATAATAGAACTTTTGGGTAGTAGTGACTAGTGATGATGGGCTGTCCAAGAGCAGTGACAGATGTCTCAATGGGCAGCAAAGAATTTCCCAATTGCAAGTAGTGTTAGGACAGAGCAACATTAAGTTTAACACTTGTTCAATTATCAATAACATTTTAAGTTATTCAAAAGGTAAGAATATTGATGTATAATTTGTGCTATATGAGTTCATATGAAAATGTATTTGAGGATGAGCTTTCATAGTGAAGTAAACACCAAGTTAAACAAGGAAGAAACCAGCAACAAAAATATTAGCATCCTTAGGAATTAGGAATCTTCTGAGATCTCTGCTATTATTTTTTAAAGCAAATGCTATTTTATTATTCTAGTGGTGTTACGAATGTAGCTTATTCTTACAATATTGTTTTAAACACATACATTTCATAAAGGTAGGTAGCAGTAACACAAATTACTGCTCTCAGACTTCTTGAAGTTTATGTTAGCAATAAACTCAACCTTCTATTCTCACAGTAAGAATACCCTGGTTGAAAGGCTAAAGGCTAAAAGGTACCATAGTTACATAGTCATGATTTAATGAATAAACACAACTCTCACAATTATAGTGTTACATACAGATACAAAAGATTTGCACTTATGACATCGAAGGTACTGCCAATTCTTTGTTGAGCTGTTCCTACATTTACAATGAATAATTCTTAATTCTAATGTGAGCATATAATAAAGTGCATAGCTGTTCCTGTTCAAGTTTCTAGACCTCTTGAAATCTGGAATTCATAAACATACCATTTGGATAGTGCAGGCATTCTTAACCTGATATTTTTATTGAATTGTGACTTTGAAAATATGTCTTTTATTAGAATCTCTGGTGGGATAAGTGATTACTAAAAAGGACAATTAAGTTGTCCTTGGATAAAAAGTAATATTAGATACCATAACAATTTCTGTTGTAGTGTAACAGGCCCTCCCCTCAAACTTTAATAGGCCCTCAGACCTTAGTATAGCTGATGGCATGATGAAAATACCCTATTCATAAAACCCAGCACATGGGCAGCAACCTCTGCCAAAATGAGAACAAAAACCTGATTTATCAAAATCATAGTTATTGGATTGTTCATAAATGTACTAACCTTGCTTTTTTGGCTTCTGTGTTTCCATTTCTGTCTAACCTTTCTTGATAACTGGAATGTATAACCCAGCATATAGATTTGTGTGTATGTATGTGTGTGTGTGTGTGTGTGTGTATGTGTGTGTGTGTGTGCGCGCACATGCGCGTAAGGTTCCATCTTGAGAAAGACTCAGGACTGCACTGAGTTCCAGACACTCAGTGTAGTCTCCTGTACACTACTAGAAGCATTATATTGGCTTTAACACATGTCTGAATAGTATTCTCTGGTAAAAACCCCACAACAACCCAGATGTCCCTCAACCAAAGAATGGATACAAAAAATGTGGTACATTTATGCAATGGAATACTACTCTGCTATTAAAAATGAGGGCATCACAAATTTTGTAGGCCAATGGATGGAACTAGATAATATCATCCCAAGTGAGATAACCCAGATCCCAAATGACATACATGGTATGTACTCACTGATAAGTGAATATTAGTAAAAAATGTCAGAATACCACCACACTGACCACACAATGCTAAACAGGAAGGAAAGCTCAAGCAAGGAAGCTTCAATCCCACTTAGAAGGAGGAATAAAATAATCATGGGAGGGAGAGGGAGGCAGGGATCTGGGTGGGAGAGGGGAAGGGGAGGGCAGGATTAGGTATGGGGGAGGAAGACAGGAGAGAAGAAACTGACTCTTCAATTGTTTTGTAGAGAGTCTTTATTATCTAACCAACCCAGTAGCTTCCAAAAGAAGCTAGTGTCACTAGAGAATACAATGCCTTATATTTTCTACACTTATTAGCTACAGAAGAGATCCCCACAGTTATCTATCATAGCTTTCTAAAATCTACCTCAACTTCTTTATTTATTACGAAAGACCAAATTTTCTCTGGCTTTATATGAAATATTTGTAATATCTATCTTGTCCACACAATAAACAATCTCTTCCTTTTTCAGAGAAAAAATTCTTGCAAATAAGAAATCACTATTTGCTAATTGCATCAAATTACATAGCTATCTTTCAGGTCAGTTAGTAATATTTTATCTGTTAGTAAGCTTTTATTGACACCTTACCAAATACAATGAATTCATAATGAAGAGTTATTTTGGTATATGATTTTCAAGGATTCAGCCTATAGTTTCTTGCCATCATAGTTCTGGGCTTTTGGAAAGAAAGCACACTATGATGGTATAGAAAGCTTTGTGGTGGGAAAAATGAGAGAGAGAGAGAGAGAGAAAGAGAGAGAGAGAGAGAGAGAGAGAGAGAGAGAGAGAGAATGAATCACAAGCCTTCATTACAGGCATTCTCCAGTGGTAAAACTTTGTTTCACGAGGCCCCATCCCACCTCTAGAGGTTCCATCCGTTCTCCATGGTGTCATCATATGGGGGCTAAAGATTTAGTACATGGATCTTAGGGGAGCCCCTCACCCCAATTCTAAACTATAACATTATTATTTCTAATAAGCCACTATGATTGAAGAACAAATATACTGGCATCTCTCCTCTTTACAGTAATAGAAATACCAGTTAATAAAGCCCATATTGATTTTCCATCACTTTATCTGATGTTAAGAGGCCAGCACATTGAACCTGGATTGTGAGATTTTAGTGTGGCTATTATAAAGTTATTCAAGGTGAGGATTTATTATTTAGATCCTACCTAGTTGTAATGAAGATAAAGGCTGATTTTAAAGAGTTACTCACTTGAAATAATAAAACACCATTGGCCTCTTATCAGTCATCTGGACATAGATAATGCCAGAGCAGGGAAAAGGTATCACGTGCACTGAAAGAAACTGAAGACTGTACCGACCTCAGCTGGAACTCATGTGTTCAATTTGCTGCAGTCTGTAGACCAAGCGTTTGATCTTCTATCACCGTGTTTACTAAAGGACATTGTATGTCTCTTGTGCACTTATGTCAGGAGAAGAAGCTCACCACACTCATCATACTTGCAAAACACTTAGGGAAACAAGGAAGCTTCCCTCAAAGTAATTCAGCTTTTGGTAAGGACTTTATTATTGCAATCAATTATGATGTTAACCCTGACAAACTGGCCCATAACTGGGTATCTTAAAGCAAGAAGGGCAATGTATGCCTTCTCCTTGCTCGTTTTTATCCAGCCTTGAAGATAATTTGCTCAGGAGTTAAACAGATAAATTATAGCATAGGAAGAACATTGAAAAGAGGATAGCAAAAATATTTGAACTGCAAGCATACCAACAACACAATAAAGAACTCAGATGGAATCAGTTTGTTATTCATTTTTTTTAAAAGATAATTAATTTTTCCTGCTATGTTCTTTTGAGACATTGTGTTATTGTCAGAGGTAGATTGTAATTACAGTAATGACTGAACTTGTTACAAAGGTTCATAATCATGTGTAGGTCTGCATATAGGAACATTGGGGTTTCTCTGCCAGGAGATCTAAATTGTCAGTGTTACACATCTATGTGTGACTACAAAACTTATATTACCCTTTTCATGTTTTCTGAAAAGTTAAGAGAAACAAATTCTTTCCTTACCCTTTTAAATGATTTAACATAACAAAATTTGATATTTAAATCAAATCTATCTAATATCACTGAGTGTGTCTCAGTGTGTGTGCCTCTCTGTGTTTCTCTTTCACTTGTTAGTGAAAATTTAAAAACAAGAGCTAAATACCTATGTCTCATATTCTACCAATTCACTGTATACACATAGTATGCATTTAGTGACATAGAAGAATTGAATCACTGGCAACACAGGAATTGTTACCTAGCACCTGATAAATATTATCAATGTTCACAATTTTTGATGTTTTCCTTTATCTGTTCTTGAGGAGTACTGGCAAATGGTAGAAATTGGATCTCAAACTCAGGAGCTCGCGCATGCGCATGTGCATACACGTGCATACACATACACAGATACACACACACACACACACACACACACACACACCCTTCAGTTTTATTATTTGATGATGTGAATAGTGTAAATAATCTTAGGATATTCAAAACTCATGGGAAGACTGAATCCCAGGAGCCAGTACCTGCTTGCTCCAGCACACGTTGTCTCTTTCCCTTGAAATGTGTCTTTATATTTCTTCTCACTAGAAATTCTCATCATGTTGAAACATATTTGGAAGATGCTTGTTTTGGCAAATGAGTAGATGCAGGAAATGTGAGACTTGGTTTATGAATTTGTAATTTTAAAATCTCTACCATAAGTACATGACACTGGGCTAAAGGAGGGTAAGGTTTAGACAATGGGAGCTGAAGTCTTGCCTAAACCTTATAGAGCCCACAGGCATGAGAGTAGGAAGTTAGTGGTAAATTTTTATTACTTAAGCTAGCAGTGAAAAGTTTTTCTGGCTTGTGACAAGTAAAAAGAATGGCTGATAAATAACAAAGCATAACAAGATGGTCTAGTAAATTCTTAGAAGATGAAACCCTGCTGGTCAAGTTCTTGACCTGCAGTCACCTTTGTGTGTGAACGTAAAAATGGATTAGTACTATAGTTCATAGTTCTACTGTGTGTTATGATTCCTAAAAGTGAAGAACATGGTCACTTCCTGAGTAATAGTGTCATATGCTATTTTGTCATTATGAAATATTGCTGATGTTCTTACCATGGCATTTAGATATGGCAATTACTACTACTACTACTACTACTACTACTACTATCAATTACAATGTAAAAGCTTTCTAAACTTTCATGAACTTTTATAATGCATCCTCATATGTGAGGATACTTACTGCATCCATGAGCTATACTGAATATGAAAAATCAGTGTGTCATTAAGGATTATATTTTCATAATTTATTAATTTATAATATACTGATATTTTCATCCTACTCACCCTTCGAGACTTATGTCAGTGGTTACTACTTAGCAATCAACTGAAAGATTTAAGTATTACCCCTCAACGGTCAGCTCTTTCTATATTCATACTTAACCATTAAAATGCTTAACTTGTGTGGCTGGTTCCAATGACTTTCAATTTCACACCTATTTTATCCTCTCCAAGGTCCTACTCCTGGATAACCCTAAACATTTTCACTTGGTTGTCTCCACGGATGCTGCTTTAAAACAAGAGTTCCTTAAATTGAATTTAATCTCTTTGTACTAAAAGCAATATTTGACTTATTTAGTTTTGTCTTGAGGCAATTATTCTACAAGTAAGAGAAACCCAAATCTTAATATTTTTCTCCGTGTATGTCAACTCCCATTACTGAACAGGCTCATAATTCTATATTTGTTTCTTTTCTTAAGTTTATTTTATTTTTATTTGTATTTATGTTTGGTGTTTGTGAGCACGTGTGTGTGTGTGTGTGTGTGTGTGTGTGTGTTTCTGACCCATACACATAGAGGCCAGAAGAGGGCGCCAGATCCCCTGGAGCCTGAGTTTACTGGAAGTTGTATGTTGCACAACAGAGCAAAGCACTGGATCTCTGAAAAAGCAGCATATGCTCTTAATTGTTTATCCACCTTCCTCATGGTTTACTGAAATTTTCCTGGCTGATATTAATTCTTTAGCCCATGTTTCTCATCTCAAGGAAGGTAGCATATGTGAGAGTGAAAGTTATGTTTTAAAATTTAAATAATATGACTAAAAAATGCTTCTAACCTGTAAGCCTGTTTGCCCAAAGACAGATACTTTCTGCAACGTTGGAGCCTACTGTTTTTGTAAGACAACAAGCCACATGTTTTATCTCCCCTAAATAAGTTTGTTTGACCTAACTGTACCAGATGTCCTTGAACACATGAAGGCAGGAAGTATGCAGGCAGGAAATACATGAGGATGCAAGCTTGCTTCTGATTGGATGTAAGTAGGAGATACGCAGGCAGAAAGTACATTAAGGTATATATGCTTGCCTGGATTGTCCGAAGGCAGGGAGTACATAGTCTTGTAGGTTTGCCTTCATAAGCACGTGGCTGACGTAGTTCGTGGCCTCTTTTCTGGGAACACCTGAATGAACTAGGCAAGAGTATATATCATCCTGGCTAGTATTTAATTAAAGCTTTTTTCAAATTTAACTCAACATTATGGTAGTTAGTGTCATTCTCCAAAGTGGGATTAACGTGCTCTACCTCGTTCGACTTTAGCAGGGAGGCATTGCTCTGAACTTTAGCCACGTTTCATGGCTGTTGCCACTGTCAGTCCTGAGTTTGAGTAAGCACGTAGCAATTCTTATCTTTCCTGCACCCTGTCAGGTGATGTAGAATTGTTTTCAACTCTGGTTTTGAAGCAACAACGAGAAACATCTTAAAGTAGTGTGGACGCCTAGTCTGAAGGAAACAGCTTCTCATTTTGCTTTCCTGAACAGCAGCTTATCACTATCTGTTAGAAAGACAAAAGCTTACAACTGAAACCAGATATCTTGAATCACAAATACTATAAGGCTCAAGGAACTTCTGACAGGACTTTCAATCGATTCTTTAGCAAACTAATTTTAGTGTCATTGGAGCTATATAATTAATTTCTTCTTTTAAATGGAAATCATATTAACAAACTGTATGCTTTTAAAGGATAGAAAAAAAGATGATATAGGTTTTTGGACTGCCCTTAGTGAGAGAAGACTGGCCTAACCCTTGAGAGACTTGAGGCCCAAGGAAGTGGGGAGGCCTGGCAGAGGATGGCTACATCCTCTTGGAGACATGAGGCAAGAGGAATGGGATGAGGAACTGTAGGAGTGTGGACCAGGAGAAGGCAATGACTGGATTGTAAAAAAAATAAAAGTAATTAAAAAATACTTTTTGTTTTGTTTTGTTTTTTAACCAGTTCTCTAGATACAGTTTTTAATTTTTTTTTCTTTTTCTTTTTGCAATTGCCTAGTCTAGAGTTCTGGAAATGAGGAGTCATGTGGAACACAGATGAGGGCCCAGTCCATAAAGCAGGATTGAGGTTAGTTGAACTCAACCCAGGTTAGCAGAACCTATGTATAATGGTGGAAGGTGAGTCTATGAAGTCCCCTTCTTAGTGTGACAGAATGGTATATGATGATTGACTTTGTACATATTGTGGGATAGTGCTACTGTGTGACAGTGTGTGACAATACAGACAATACAAGGTAGTGTGTGACGGTGTGTGATGATAGTGCGATCCTGTGTGATAGCATCTGTAGTGTAATGCTAGCATGCATACACGACATTATGTGGATGTGTCCTGCTCTTTTCTCTGAAGGAGATAAACAGTGTGTTAGTTATTGAGCTTCTTCCTGTATTTTGTTGGTACCCCTGAAAGTTTGTAACTGAGCTGAGTCCCCTGGGGTATGTCCTCTAATTATTTTCTTGCTTTATCTTCTTGCTTGGCATCTGATTATACCTAGAGAAATATTTCTCTCCAGGAAGTATTGTTAAGTACGTATTAAGAAGTAATATTCATGGCTAGAGTACTGTTGCTTCATAGAGAGTGGAGTGGAAAGATAAAGAGAGTCAGAGAATGATGAAGGCTATGAACAGCCTCACACAGTTTGGATGGCCTATTCCTGAGTATTTTACCATGCAAGGAAAATTCCGTCTTCACTAATTTAAGGTCTTCATGAAGCTTTCTTTGCCAACCACATTCCTAACAGAGTCATGAATTTTTAATAGATACATTTCTTCAGAAAACCTGGCTATAGGCATTAAAGCATTCTTTTGTCATAGTACAAATTTTTAGAGCCTTCTCCCCTGCAAATATCTATTCAATGCATCTAAAGTATTAGGATCGAACGGATCTCAACCAGCCATATTTCCTCCTCTGCAGTTAAATCAGAGCCTTTGTTTTTGGTTTTTGTGAAAAAAGATCAGAGTGAGAAAAGATCAGAGTAAGGGATGCCATTTCAGAGAACAGATGCAAATGTATTCTGAATAAATTTCCTACTTCAACTTTATAGACTAATTCACTTCCTATTAATGCATTAAATCTTTAAAGATCTTCTATTCCCCCCATCTCCACCTATATCACAAGCATACTTTCCCTTTCTTCTGCCAACCAAAAGGTAAGATCATATTTCGTTAATAAAAAGCATGTTCGTTGAAAGTGTATTCCCCTCCCCTGTGCCCTGCCCGAGAAAGTGAGACAAAAATAAAGGCTAGTTCTGCCCTATTTAGATAATAATAAAATCAGAGGTGAACTAATTATTCACGGAAAGAGTAAATCACCTGCAAGGCAATTTGCCAAAGTAGAGCATGACTTTGAGTTAGGGAAAGTATTCAGCTATACTACATATTCAGCATACTACAGATGACAAGTGTTTAAGAGAAATTCAGACCAATTAATTTTCATTGCAAGATGTGTCTTCATCTAGTCTGTTGTGAATGTGGCTTGATAAGGTTATCAGAAGCATAGACTAGAAGTGTTGATTTTCTATTAGGCTTCCATTACCATTTGACATTGCATTATATTTTAAAACTCTGAAGGGAAAGCGAATGCAGTCATCATTAAAAGCCTTTTTCTACATTATAAGCACAAGCTGAGGGCTTATCATCAGATATGAGCATGTAATTGGATAATGTTTCAGAGTCTTTTCTTTGTCTTCTCAAGGTTATGAACCAATGACGTGAATATAATATGGATCTATGAATGTGTGCAGAGATGTATTCCTTTCTAAAACACGTGAAATATCAACAAATGCCAAAGGAAAGCATAAATTTATTTTAAATATTTCTACAGAGCTCTTCAATAAAACTATCTTAAATAAAAATGACAAAGCACAACAGCCTTTTCAAAGTCATGATAATGCAGACTAAGCCTGTCATTGTAGCCTGGGGTAATTCTAGCGAAGCAAGGCATCATCGTTGTTTGAGATAAGACGCCAAATAATTTATCCCACTATCTGCAAAGATTACTATTTTTGAATCTTCCTAGACTCAAATTTAATAATAATAACAACAAAATCTCCCATGAGGCCATGCCTCTGCATTCATTTCCCCCATAGAATCAAGATGGTAGAAAAGTTTGGCATGAAGGCAACTACCGGATGCTGAATAAATTTGGCAGCATCCCTTAGAGTGAGTTTCTGACAGACAAAAGAAAGATGAGATAATTATCAGAGGGTTGTCAAAGGAAAACCGTGTTGCCAAACTGTTGGCGGTGGTGCTAGCACCTTGCACATTGAACTGATGGATTAAAAAAACACAATTATAACACTCTGCAGGGATGATAATGAAGGCAAAAACATAGGGATATTCTCAAAAAGGTGGGCTCACCTGATAGTTGGTGTCTGAATAGGAGGATTACAAACAGCAGATGTTAAATGTAAGAAAAGCCTGCTAATGACACTATAAATAAATCAATTATGTCTCTTCGGCTGAAACATAAAGGGCATAGATTTGAAATTCAAGTTCATTTCTTAAAAAACAACAACAAATCACTTTGAACTCATTCCAATCTGAGCTCCAATTCCTTATATTTATACTAGTTGTAAATGCAGTTTTCTTTCTTTTTAATTATTTATATCTCCCAAGGGATAACATTAAAGGGGCAATAAAAGCTAGAACAGGAGAAAAAAGGAAAGTATTTTACACAAGTGAGTAGGTTGTATTGATGATTATTTTGTAGCAAGGCAGAGGGGTCTGCAGTAAAGAACACCTGCTCCTTAAAGTTCCATGTGGGTGCATTGTGTATGGAAGGCAGATGAAGAAGGAAGGCTGATGTAGATACATCAGTGTACTAGTGGACTGAAAGGACAGGGTCCATGTTCTCAGATGGTAGTTCTGTCACTTGCCATCCTTGTGTCTCTCCTCTGTTTCATTTATCAAAATGACAGAATATTGTTACACATTAAAAAGCTGGTGAAGGACTTGAGACACTGGATACAAAATACAATGTGATTTATAGCAAGTTCTTCTGAATATTATGATTGGTGGCATGTTAGGTATGATATAGTCACAATACACAGGATTCAGACTTTAATATTTCCCTAAGGTTTACTTTTATTTTTCATTTTGTGTCTCTGTCTGGATATGTGTACAGAGTATTGTTATCCATGGAAGGTGAAGATGTCAGAACTGCCTGAAGGTATCCAATGTGGATTCTTGAAATAGAAACTGGGTCCTCTATAATACCAGTACTTGCTCTTAACTGCCAAGTCATCTCTCTAGCTCCATTTTCTGTCTTTAACTATTTAATGTAGCTATATTTTTAACATGAGAAATATATTCTTAAACTATTTTGGATTTTTCAAACTTTTCTGAGATAGGGTTTTTTTCTTTATATTTTTTATTTGATTATTTTCTTTACTCACTTTACATTCTGCTCACGGCCCAACCTCCTAGTCGACCCCTCCCACAGTCCTTCCCTCATCCCCCACTCCTCTTGTCCTTTGAGCAGGTGTGGCCCCTCTGGATTTTCACCCAACCTTGGCACTTCAAGCCTCTGTGAGGCTAGGTGCTTCCTCTCCCACTGAGGTCAGACAAGGCATTCCAGTTAGTAGAACATATTCCATGAACAGGCAACAGCTTTTGGGGGGCCACATAAAGGTCAAGCTGCACATCTGCTACATATGAGCTGGGAGGTTGAGTTCCAATCCATTTATGTCCTTTGGTTGGTGGTTCAGACTCTGAAAGCCTGAGGGGTCCAGGTTAGTTGACTCTGTTGTTCTTCCTGTGGAGTTCCTATCCCATTTGGGTCCTGCAATCCTTCCTCCTATTCTTCCATAAGAGTTCTCAAGCTCCACCCACTCTATGGCTATGAGTGTCTGTATCTGTCTGAGTCAGCTGCTGGGTGGAGCCTCTCAGAGGATAACATACTCCCATTTGCAAGCACCCCAGAGTATCATTAATAGCATTAGAGATGGTGCTTGTCCATGGAATTGGTCTCAGGTTGGGCCCATTATTTATTAGCCATTCAAGGGTTTCTTTATGTAGTCCCATCTGTCCTAGAACTCACTCTGTAGACCAGGGTGGTTTCAAACTCAAAGATTTGTCCATCTGCCTCTTATGTTCATGTGCCACCCCTACCCCGCAGTTCTTCCTGTTTGTAATTAAGGCTTCTGTTGTTGGAATGACATGGGCACTAAGTTTATTTTAATTTCAGGTGTCATCTAGGAGCAGGATCTTGGTCTCTTCTCAAAAACAACACAGTCTATATGATGTCTACTGTGCTCACTATAACCTATTTCTGAAGACTGACTTTTCACTCAAAGATTGACTTTTCACCTAAATTTCCCTACTGACCTCATAAATAAGTAATTTTTCTTAATCATGACTATCTATTTATGTGACCTAATAGATTAGCTAATGTGACTTGAACATTTTTGCCTGGATAATCCCACTAGAGCTGTCCTACAGTGGTGTAAACATGTCAGGTTTTAGGCAGTATGATGGCTAGGATTTAGTTGACAGATGTTAGAATTGCCTGGATCATGCATCTTTGGTATATCTGGAATTCATCTTTATTGTGTTAATTGAAAATGGAAAACCGACCCATTGTGGGTGGCATCCTTTCCTAGGTAGGATGGAAAAAGCAAGCAAAGTCCTGTTATGTGTATGTTCATTGCTCTCTTCTGACTGCAGTGACTTCAAACTCTTGACATGACAGACTGTACTTTGAATGATGTCCCAGTGTAGAGAAGTTCTAGGACTGTGAGAGGCAGGAGTGAGTAGGTGGGTAGGGGAGTACCTTCATAGAAGCAGCATAAGGGGGGATGGGGTAGGGGATTTACAGAGAAGAAAATAGGAAAGGGGATAACATTTGTATTGTAAATATATAAAATAAAAATAAAATAAAAAAGAAATAATAGCAAACTAAACCTCATTTACCACAAGTTGCTTTTGTCAGAGTTGATCATCAGAGTAACAGGAAAAGAAACAAAGGGAATAGCAAACATATACAAATTTATCAGTGACTTTAATGTGATTTCAGTTTGAAATGGTGAAATTTTAGAAGTATTACATTAAGTAAAATTTATTTAAATGACCCATTTCATTTTGTTTATTATGTATGGCTACTAGACAACTATAAGTACAAGTGTACATTATGCTATTTCTATTTGATATCATTTATCTAGGAAGAGCAGTTTGGGAGTTCTGTGGATGAAGGACAAGCTTAGCAGAGAAAGAGAGAATGAAAAATATTTTTAAAAAATAGACTCATTTTAAAGCAAGTACTACTCATTGAATACATATTTACTATAATTCCCCATTTGAATTAAACTTGTACTAATGCATTCTGCCTCATTAGCTTTTAACTTTTGGGCTGTTTTTCTAGTCTCTGACTTTTTACAGTAATTCTAATTTTAATATGAGAAATATTTTTTTTGGTTATTTTATTTATTGACATTTCAAATGTTATCCCCCTCCCAGTTTTCCCTCCACAAACCCTCTATCCTCTCCCTTCCTCCTGCCTCCATGAGGGTTCTCTGCCACCTGCCCACCCACTCCTGCCTCAGTGCCCTAGCACTCCCATACCCTCTTAGTGATGCCCATAAGGCAGTTCTCAGCTACATATTCATCTGGAGCCATGGGCTTTACCCCAGCTCCCACATGTACTCATTGGTTAGTGGTTTAGTCCCTGGGAACTTTGGGGATCTGGTTGGTTGACATTGTTGTTCTTCCTATGGGGTTGTAAACCCCTTCAACTCCTTCAGACCTTTCCTTAACGCCTCCATTGGGTACCCTAGCCTCAGTCTAATGATTGACTGTGTGCATCTGCATCTGCATTGGTCAGTCTCTAGAAGAGCCTTTCAAGGGGACAGCTATACAAGGCTCCTGTCAGCAAGCACTTCTTAGTGTCTGGGAATGGTGTCTACAGGTGAGATGGATCCCTAGGTGGGGCAGTCTCTGGATGGCCTTTCCTCTAGTCTCTGCTCTAATTTTTGTCCCTGCATTTCTTTTTGACATTAGGAATTCTGGATTAATATTTTTGATGTGGGTGGGTGGCCCCATCCCTAAACTGGGGCTGTACCTATCCACTGGATATGGTCGCTACAGGTTCTGAACAACCCAGATGTCCCTCAGCAGAGAAATGGATATAGACAATGTGGTATATTTACACAATGGAGTACTTTTCAGCTATTAAAAACAATGACTTCTTAGCCATTCTGACTGGTGTGAGATGGAATCTCAGGGTTGTTTTGATTTGCATTTCCCTAATGACTAAGGATGATGAACATCTCTTTAGGTGCTTCTCAGCCATTAGATATTCTTCAGGTGAGAACTCTTTGTTTAGCTCTGTACCCCAGGAGACAGCAGTTGTTGGCGAGGATGTGGAGAAATAGGAACACTCCTCCACTGCTGGTGGAATTGCAAGCTGGTACAACGACTCTGGAAAGCAGTCTGGCGATTCCTCAGAAAACTGGGCATGACACTCCCAGAGGATCCGGCTATACCACTTCTGGGCATATACCCAGAGGCTTTACCTGCATGCAATAAGGACACATGCTCCACTATGTTCATAGCAGCCTTATTTATAATAGCTAGAAGCTGGAAAGAACCCAGATGTCCCTCAACGGAGGAATGGATTCAGAAGATGTGGTATATTTACACAATGGAATACTACTCTGAATTAAAAACAATGAATTCACAAAATTCCTAGGCAAATGGTCAGAACTTGAAGATATCATCCTTAGTGAGGTAACACAATCACAAAAGAACACACATGGTATGCAGTCACTGATAAGGGGATATTAACCCAGAATCTCAGAATACCCTAGACACAATTCGCATATCAATAGATTTCTAAGAAGATGGAAGGAGAGACCCCTGGTCCTGGAAAGACTGGATGTAGGGGAACGCCAGGACAAAGAAGCGAGAGGGGGTTGAATGGGGAAAAGAGGGAGGGAAGGGGGCTTATGGGACTTTCGGGGAGGGAGGAAACGGGAAAGGGGAAATGATTTTGAATGTAAATAAAAAAAACTTAGAAAATAAAATTAAAAAAAATAAAAACAATGACTTCATGAAATTCACACGCAAATAGATGGAACTTGAAAATATCTTGCTGAGTGAGGTAACTAAGTCACAAAAAACACACATGTACTCACTGATGTACTCATTGATAAGTGGCTATTAGCCAAAAAGAAGCTCGGAATACCCAGAATACAACTCACAGAACATATGAAACCATAGAAGAAAGATCACACACCAAAGTCTGGATGCTACAGTACTACTCAGAAGGGGGAAGAAAATAATCTCCAGAAGTAAAGGGAGAGAGGGATCTGGGAGGGAAAGAGGAGGCAGAGGGAAAAGGAGAAACTGGATCAGATGTGGGAGGAGATGGGGGAGAAGTACAAAAGGCCAGGAATTTGAAAGGAGGAGATTAGCAGTGGGGAGGGGGACCTGGGAGTAGCTACTAGAAAGTCCCAGATGCCAGGGACTGAAGAGGTTCCTAGGACCCAACAGGAAAGACATTAGCCGAAATACCCAACAAAGGGCAGATAGACCTATAGAGAAATATATTCTTTAACTAGTTTGGATTCCTCCAGT
The DNA here is from genome assembly GCA_036184795.1 of Tokudaia tokunoshimensis. Classification (NCBI taxonomy): domain Eukaryota; kingdom Metazoa; phylum Chordata; class Mammalia; order Rodentia; family Muridae; genus Tokudaia; species Tokudaia tokunoshimensis. Next base: position 65,688,083 of record BTHU01000005.1, on the reverse strand, counting down.
ATTTTAATTAAGACTAGAGACTTCATTTTTTGTTTTCCATGTTTGTGAATTACCATGAAGCTTACAGTAATTGGAGTGCAACAGTCTAGATGAAGCTCGTTCTTGAGGTCACATGCCCTCCTGTTCCCCATGTCCTCAGTCAAGGGAGTGACATATCTGGCTCACTTTGCAACCCAGAAAACTGTTCCTTCCTCCTTGAAAAAATTTAAGTATTGCTCAAAATGTCTTCATGCTCGTTTTGTAATGATTCAAGTAGCAGCTAAGTTAAAGGCGAAGGAGAATGACTCCCTTTTCATTAATCTCTAAGGACAAGTTAGATATTCAGGGGAAAATACCTCTTAGCCTAGAGAGATTTAGAGTAATCTTATTAGTTCTGTTGTCAACATAACTCTACTGTACATCTGAAAAATATTTCATGGAAATTAAAGAGAGGAAGGCCACCTTGTAACACCATTAAATGTGTTTTCTCGATTTAGTTTAATTCTGACTTTTATAAGGCTGTAAACTGCACTTGATCAATGATTGGTGAATTATGCTCCCAGCAGAGTTTCATAAAGTACAGCAGAGTCTTCGACTCAGCATCTATAGTGACTTGATTTTATCACCAGACTCTAAAATTCCCTCTAACCTACACTTTCTAAATAAATATAGTCAGGCTGTTTACCTTGAGATATAAATAGCCATGAGTTTAAAATCATTTGGAGATATGCCCAACCATATTTGTGCCCATATACAAAAGAAGTTGATTCTTTATTATCACCAAATACACACGCATTTCTTTGAAAGAAATTGTTAATTTTCAGTAAGGTTGTGCTCCTGTCATTGTTAGGGTCAATGCTTGGGCTCTGGCAGCCCTTGCAAGCTCAGCTTGGCTATCTGTCCTTAGTAGGCCAATTAGAGAGACAGTGAATAGTGAAAAGAAGAAAAAGAAGACATGTTCAGTTAGACACACTGAGAAGAGGAATGAAAGGGTCCAGTGACCTCAGACCTTTGCCAAGTATATCATCTTGGTCCTGACATGAGGTATAAGTTTAAATAGAGAGTAAGAGGCATGCATGGTTTGAGAAGTTTTGCTCAAGTTTCAGTCCCATTCATCATCATTGCCTCTGAGTTACTCCTTCCTAAAACTTGTGTGTGACAAGTTGTCAGACTGTGAGCAATCTTAAGGAAAGAAGTTCCTTTTCTGGCTGGCACCAGTCTTCAGCCTTTTCCCTTCATTCAACATGGATTTCCTAGGAATTTCTAATTACTAGAGGACCATTATCTCTACAGTTTTGTAGATGAAGGGGAGAACAACAATGTCTCTAGAATATCTTCTCTGCTGCCAGGTTGTTTATAGTGGCATATGATGTAATTCTAGCAGATAGGTGGTAAAGATAACTAGAAACGTTTTTAGTCAAGGAAGCTTTTGCTAGTCAAGAGAGTCTGAGCTAGTTTGTGCTCCTAAGGATATGATATGGCCTTGTACTGTTGACTAAGATGTCTGTGCTGAACAAAACTCTGCTTCTGCTTTTTTTTTCTTTTTCTTCTTTTTGAAAGCTAAGGAATTTTCACAAAGGAACTAGACAGCTACTTCATAGTCCTCACTTAAAGGTCCACTCAAAATTAACCCTCTGCTTGATTTTTAATGATCAATAACTACGTGGAAGTCATGTCTAGTATCAGAGTTATACAAAGACAGTTCTTCCATGTATCAAGAAGATGTAAAAAAATTGTGAGCACCATTAATTATTGCAAGAAGCCTAAGAAATAGGAAGATGGAGAAGTGCCATCGTAAGAGATTACAGAGAAATTTTTCCAGAATTATTGTTCTGGAAAAAGTTCTTATGAAGGAATAGGGGTAGCTTGAGGGAGTAAAGTGTGGCTTATAGTGACAAAGAACGGCTAGATTGTGGATAACATCTACTGTAACTGTGTCCTGTAAATCAAGAGCTCAATAGTTATTATAAACCCTGTGGGTCAGTAGGATGATCAGCATAAAATATTGCTTTTTCAAGTATGAATAAACATCTGGAGTTAAGGACAATAAATATTAGATTTATTGAAGATTCATTAATATGAATTCCCTTATTTTGACTTTTCACAACTCTCTATCATTAATGTTGTTCACACAATCCTACATTTTATCAGCGAGTAAATTACAGATTAGGCAAATGATTTGAGTGTTTTAAAAGCACATGTGTAAAACACTGAGTCTCAGATTCAGGTATGTCTGACTTCAGAGTATATGTCCTAAATAGTCACTATATACAAAGCTTAATGTGATCCATGCTCTGCTTCATTTGTCCTGAACACTAACCATTCTATTTATCATCTCTTATATAGAAAAGCAACTTAAAATTGAAGCTGATTCCAAATTGACAGGTTGCTTTTTAAATGTCCCAGTAGTACAGGGTATCATTAAGATATATAATCATAAGGTGAGATTTAATAAATCTATCTATCAATTAGGGAAGATGTGAAGGCTTTGTATATGAAAAACAATAGTATATGATCTAAACTTCTAGAGGGAGACTTGCAGATGCCTTGTTAACTCAAATAGCAATGACTGTCTGGGATCACTGGACACTGGATCACTGGACAGGAGGTTTCATTCAATGTTTTCAGGTTTGTCTACCTTAGGAACAAACTTCTTTAGAAGTAGCAGCTCCTTGTTAGTATAGTGGTTAGTTTCCCCGTCTGTCACCTGGGACACCAGGGTTCAATTCCCTGATGGGGAGGTTGTACAATTTCTTGGAGTTCCTGTGGCACAATCTGCACAGTACTTATACAATAGCAGAGACCCTCATGTTGTGGACTATAAAATTTTGGGATACAAAAAAGGGTTATTTAGTAGGATGTACTAAGACATCCCTGTATCTCTGTGTCTAGGAGGCTGAAGTATGCCTGGAATATGTAGCCAGTTCCACATCCATATTGGCTACATTGAGAGACCCTGGATCAAATTACAAACAAACAAACAAACAAAGGAATGCTAAAGAGAAGGGTAGATAGAAACAATGAATTCGAGTGGTCTAGGTGTACTTGTTATTTTTCCTTTTAATTGATTAATTAATTAATTTACTTTGCATCTTGTTCACCATTTCCTTTCACTCCTCTCCTCCCAATCCTTCTCTATCTTTTCCCCTGCCTCACCTGTTTCTTCCTCCTCAGAAAAGGGAGGCCTCCCTTGGATATCAACCAGACTTGGCATATCAAATTATAGAAGGGTTGGGCCCATCTTCTTCTATTGAGCATAGACAAGTTAAGAGAAAGGGATCCAAAGGCAGGCGATGTAGTTCTAGTCAGAAACAGTCTCTGCCCCCACTTTAAGAGTACCACATGAAGATTAAGCTGCACAGTGGGTACATATGTACAGAGAGCCTAGGTCCCTCACATGCATGTACTCTAGTTGGCAGGTCAGTCTCTGTGGGCAACCATGTCCCAGGTTAGTTGATTCTGTAGGTTTTCTTATGGTGTTCTTGACCTCTCTATTTCCTTCAATCCTTCTATCCTCTCTTCCACAGGATTCCTGAAGCTCCACCTAATGTTTGAATGTGGGTCTCTGCATCTGTTTCCATCAGTTGCTGTGTGAAGCCTCGCTGATGACAGTTATGCTAGGCTCCGGTCTGTGAGTATACCAGAATATCTTTAAGTAGTGTCAGGAGTGGGCTCTTTTGCATGGCATGGGTCTCAACCTGGGACAATGACTGTCTTGTCATTCTTTCAACTTTTGCTCCATTTTACCCCTGCATATCTTGTCGGCAAGACAAATTGTGGATTGAAGGTTTTGAGGTTGGGTTGGTGTCCTAATCCTTCCATTGGAAGTCTTTTCTGGTTAGAGGAAATGACCATTTGAAGTTCTATATCCCCCATTGCTAGGATCACCCTCATAGATTCCTGGGATTTTCCATTGTTCTAGGTTTCCAGCTCATTCCAGTGATTCCTCCCCCCACTCTGATTCTAGATCTTTCTCCCAATACTCTCTCTCTCTGAACTCCCTCTACTTGATCCCTTCTATTACCCTCCCCAATCATCCACATATCAGTCCTCTCCCTCCTTCCATCCATCTCCATGTCTATTCTGTTTGCTCTTCTCAGTGAGATTTACATATCCTCACTTGGGCCTTTCTTGTTATTTAGCTTCTTTGGATCTGTGGATTGTAGCATGGTACTTTATAACTAATATCCACTTATAAATAAGTACATAACATGTTTGTCTTTTAAGGTCTGGGTTACCACCCTTAGAGTGATCTTTTCCAGTTCTATTCATTTGCCTACAAAATTCATGTTGTCATTGTTTTTAAAAGGTGAGTAATATTCCATTGTGTAAATGTACCACATTTTCTTTATTCATTATTGGTTTGAAGGACAATTAGGTTTGTCTTTCTAAATTACTGCTTTCTTTGATTTTCAATTTCTTCCTCTTTGTTTTATTTGTCATGAAAAATGAAGACTTGTAAATATAGAATTGGTTTGTAGAGGAGATAAAACTGTTCTAAACCCAAGACATTACTGAGCTCAAATTGTACTCTCTCTCTCTCTCTCTCTCTCTCTCTATATATATATATATATATATATATATATATATATATATACGTATATATATATATACATATATATACACATATATATGTATATATATATACATATATATACGTATATATATGTATATATATATACATATATATACGCATATATATGTATATATATATAAAATATTTAGTAAAAAATTAATAGTTCTCATTACTATTACTACTCACAAATTTTGTTTTACTAAAAGCTAATTTTCACATTTCAAAAGTTAGAAGAAAGCTGACAATTGGGCCATCAAAAACATAATAGATAATAACTGATCTGGTGGTATGCTTCTAGTCAAAAGGACAGAAATAAATAGGAAATAATTTCATAGGTATTCTTAAAATAAAGATAAATTCATAGCTCTATATAGCATTGACAAATAATTCAATCGGAGATGACATAAAAAACAGTACATGTCTTTCAACCTTATTTTCATTTCTAAGCAAAAGGAAAGTATGATATGAACATGTGTGCTTTTTTTGTGTAGCTGATGCAAGTAGGTACAGATATAGTGGGAGGAGCATGAAGGATGGTGAGAAAGAGAGAGCATGAGGAGGAAGGAGAGAAAGGAGGGAAGAGAGAGAGCAAGGTGAAGACACCCAGAAAGGGAAGGCTTCTAGAGAGCCAGAGCTTTCCTAGTATTTTTAAAATACAGTCCCCCTGAATGTGCATTCCTTCTCTAGTGTCAATCTCCCATCATTCTTTTTAGATCCCAGAAGTCATGTTAACTCCTGGTCCATGCTGCTTCAGTGATGGTTACAGTGCTCTCCCCAAGGTCAAAGTTTCTACCATTTCCCTAATTGCCACCTGAATTTTTACATCATCGCATCAATCATTCTCTTGCAGACTTTATGAGGTTTTGCACAACTTGAATTTTACCTCTCAGAATGATGGTTCTTCCTGGAAAGTGTAACTGTGCATCTGCACAACTTTGGTCAATGATTAGACATCGAAACTGTTACTTACACAAAATAAATGGCCAGGAGGAAGGCCACGGTGGCATAATAACACACACTGCAGCGTGCTCGCACTTCAGAGTGCTGTGATGAACTGCTCATTGGCTGAGGATATTTGTAGAGCAGTGCACTAAAGCTCCCTGAAGAAAATTTATAGTGCAATCAACCATAGCAGTTCTGGATCTCACTGGATGAGAGTATATGTCGATCCTTAAAACTTAGAGAAAATATATAATACACACAAAGCCAAATTGTTTAGGAAACTGGAGGGTCACACAATGAATTCCAGTATGGCAAGGCAGCAAATGGAACGTGCATACTTTGATAAACAAATAACCTGGCTTTAAGTTTTCAAAGCATGGATTAATAGCATGGATCTCTCTCTTGTTTCTAAGTTGTCAAATGTGTTAGTGACAGCACTTAGATCCCAGCCCTTTGCTCTGGACCCGCAGATGATCATCCTCCTGGGTGAAGACTGAAGCATGCGATTTTAGTATCTGTGATGACACTGCCTCTGATGTGCTTCTTAGGAGATCGTAGACATCATGGTACATTTTAATTAAACATTTCTGCTGACATTTTTCCTTATTCATAAAGCTAGTTTCATAAATATGTATCTAGGGCATTTTATTTTGCTTCTGTTTGGCTTCAAAACTGTCCAATAAGGAACAGGTCAAATTTCTATCTGATAATGGACTTTACTCAGAAAAACAAATACTTAGAATTTGAAATAACTCGTGGTATTGATTATAATTATAATTTCCAGGAAATACCTAATCGTTTTATAAGATGGCCATATGCAGTCTTTGTAAAGTCCTGTTAGCTACATACTATCTTCCTTGTGAAAACATGTCAGATGATTCACCAAAAAACTAAGTGTACAGCAACTGGGACATCTTCAAACAAGTTTATCACTCAAACCTAGTCTCCTAACTCTAACATGCTTTTTATTAATATCCAGTTCTTAGCTTTGTCGCACAAGACTCCCAAAAGATGCCAGAAAGAAAGCTGTTTAATCTTGACAAGAAGGAATAACTTGAAGAAGAAAACGTGTTTTCTTTTAAAATAAGATTCTACCATCGAATTCCCCATAGCATGAAGGACTGATGATCTGCACTAAGTTATTACACACCCTAGCAGCTCTAATATGCCTGCTTCAGCCTTAGTAGAAACACATGAGTTGATCAATTCCATTTGTAATTACATCTGGGAAAAGGGATTGTAGAGACAAATATACTCAGCTGTTTGGTTCCCGTGAGTACAACATGAAATTAATCATGGGCCCAATCTTCCTTGTGCTCCAGTGGTATTGATTAAGAGGAAGTCTTTGCCAAGTCCAGCATGTAAGATTCTTAACACAAAGTATTTAGAAGCACAAAATGAAAATGTTTTCCTCAGAAACCAATTTTATCTCTCCATGTGTAGGCTACCAATAGTGTTTTAAGCTCTTGGTAATAGGAATTCATATGGCATTTCCTGATAGATGCCACTCACTCATTTCTATGTTTTTAGTAAAATTGCACTGCCGTGGATTCTACGCAGCATTTCAGCATTCCACTAATATTCAGATTCCGAGTTGCTCCATCTCAAGCTTCTTCTACTTTAAAATATTGATTGGTTCTCACGCTCTAATGAAAGCTTTCTGAGAATGCTGTTTTGACAGATAGAGCTGGGTGTGTCACCTAACACATGGATGAAGCCTCTTTCGTATTTAATCTAATAGTTTTTTTTAATGTAGTTCAAATAGTAAAATAAACACTATACATTTCTCAGTTAATTTCATATGAACTTTATTTTATTGATTTTCATAAAATGTTTAGAAGTTCACTCTCTCTTGTCTCTGTTTCTTGGAATTAATGTGAGGTCTGAACTTGGAAGCCAGGAAAAGAGTCACAAGTGGCAGGGAGGTTGAAGAGGTTACGAGGATCTGTAGACAGATAAGACAGTTTATTCACTAGTACAGAAGGTTAAAGGAAGGTAAGCACTGGCAGGCACCTAGGCACATAACAGAATACATGGGCCACTCCTGGGAGAACACAGACATCTCTCACAGAGCAGTGCACAAACTCTAATAGGCACTCAAGGTGTTCAAGGCTGACTGACTGGCAAAGTAAAGGCAAGGTTAAAGGCAAGTCCTCTGACCTCATTTGTGTCTGTAGAAAACCCACACAAAGGTGACATTTTGTTAGGATTGGTTAAGTTTCAGATATCTTGGTTGGTGGTTTAGTCCTTGGGAGGTCTGGGGGCACTGGTTGGTACCTATTATTGTTCCTCCTGCAGGACTGCAAACCTCTTCAGCAACTTGTGTCCTTTCTCTAGCTGCTCCACTGGGGACCCTATGCTCAGTCTATTGGTTGGCTGTGAGTCATGGGTATTTTGATCTACTATCCAATAAGGATCCAAGTATCCACACATTTTGGCCTTCCTTCTTCTTGAGCACATGGAGGGACCCATGGCTCCAGCTATTTATGTAGCAGAAGATGACCAGTTCAGACGTCAATGAGAGGAGAGGCCATTGGTCCTGTGATGGCTTGATTTCCCAGAGTAGGGGAATGCAAGTTAGGAAATTGGGGGGGGGGAGGGATGGGATAGAGGGTTTTCAGAGGGGTAACAAGGAAAGGGGATACCATTTGAAATGTAAGTAAAGCAAATATCTAATAAAAATTAAAAAAATACAAATATCTTCATTACTTACTTTTGAGTTCCCTTGGTATCTGGTGTGAGCTTAGATGTCTTATGTCAGCCATATTTTAGCTAACTTATATCAGATATCCATATCAGCACCTTGTTGTCCAAACATTAACTGTCCCTTTTGCAGCTTTATGTTGTTTCACATGTTTGTAGCTTGTTTCAGGTGGTGAAATGCTGTCACTTGTCCAGTGTGCATAAAAGCCCCTATAGAAAATAGTATTTTGGTGATATATATGATGGAAAAGTACTGAAGGCTTTCAGAGTCCTTTTTATAGATAAATAAGAACTGGATTTCCTCAGATTTCAGATAGGGGATGGGAATGTAACACAGAGGTCTAACTCTTGCTTAGTGTTGTTTGAGGCCCTGAATTTAATCTCCAGTGCCAAAAAGGAAAAAAAAGAAAAGAAATGAGTGAAAGTTAAGGGTTTTCACAAGTTTATAAATAAAATTCAACAAATTTTATTTAATTATAGATTTATTCTCAGAAGATGTCACAGACTCATGCTCCTAATTGGTGCTCAGTTTGGGAAGTAATTCTCTAGAATGTAGCATAGTGTCTTTAAGACTTACCATCTGCCCTAGCTAGCTTTAATTGCCTATGTGACACAGCTTAGATACATCCTCAGTTGAGAAACTGCTCAGATCAGATTCTCCTGCAGGCGTGTCTATAGAGATTTTCCTGATTTTTAATTAATATAGGAGGGCCTGGTCCACTACGGGTGGTTACATCCCTAGGCAGGTGGCCTTTAATTTTATGGTGGCCTTTAAGTTCCTTAGTTATGAAAACTAAACATAAAATTGTGAGGACAGTCAGAGAGTGAGCCAGCAAACAGCATTTATGCATGGCTTCTTTGTCTAGTTCTTGCTCTGAGTTCCCTCAGTGATATACTGAAACCTATAAGCTGAAATAAACCCTTTTGTTCCACGAACTTCTTCTGGTCTAATTGTTTCACCAGAGCAACAGCAAGGAAATTAGAATTCTGATTCTATTTCAGAAATATTAATTATACAAGCAAATAAAAAGATGTGAAACAAAAATTAGTTTAAAATTTAATTATTATGTAAGAAATAGATTAACAGATTACATGTCTTCATATTATCTGGCACTGTTCATAACTGGTCAAATGTACCACTAATGAATACAACCAGCTATGCACTACTGATAGCACCCTTTACTAGGTGAATTACATTTTTTGCATTCTATTCATTGTTTTAGGCTAAGATGCAATACATGTTTGTTTAGAAACAAATTAAAATAGCAAAAATAAAAATAAAGAGAAAACAAACATGTTTAAAATGTAACCACATATTCTGTTTTTATGAAGTGTGTTTTTTTACCTTATGTGAAGATGCTGGATTCTACAGTTTGGATCTTTCATGATTCTTCTTCTTTTTTTTTTTTAATTTTATTTTATTTTCTAAGTTTTTTTTATTTACATTCAAAATCATTTCCCCTTTCCCGTTTCTTCCCTCCCCGAAAGTCCCATAAGCCCCCTTCCCTCCCTCTGTTCTCCATTCAACCCCCTCTTGCTTCTCTGTCTTGGCATTCCCCTACATCCAGTCTTTCTAGGACCAGGGGTCTCTCCTTCCATCTTCTTGGAAATCTATTGATATGCGAATTGTGTCTAGGGTATTCCGAGATTCTGGGTTAATATCCCCTTATCAGTGACTGCATACCATGTGTGTTCTTTTGTGATTGGGTTACCTCACTAAGGATGATATCTTCAAGTTCTGACCATTTGCCTAGGAATTTTGTGAATTCATTGTTTTTAATTGCAGAGTAGTATTCCATTGTGTAAATATGCCACATCTTCTGAATCCATTCCTCCATTGAAGGACATCTGGGTTCTTTCCAGCTTCTGGCTATTATAAATAAGGCTGCTATGAACATAGTGGAGCATGAGGATCCGGCTATACCACTCCTGGGCATATACCCAGAGGCTTTACCTGCATGCAATAAGGACACATGATTATTCTTCTATATAGTATCAAAAGGTGGTGAAATATTTAGGAGATGTAACCTATCAGGAGGTCTGTAGGTGACTGGGGGTGTACTCATGAACAAGACAGGTAGACTCTAGCACTTTGCTTTGGTCTTTTTCATTTGCCCATGAGGTTAGCAGGCTTAACTCAGACATATGTGGCCATGATCTATTGCCTAACCACAGACTCCAAAGCAGGTACCGAAACCTTCAAAACTGCAAAGCAAGATGACTTTTTCTCTTTATATGTTAATTATCTCTAGTATGTGTTAAAATTGCAGGAAGCTAACTAACATATTTAAATAAAGAACATGAAAAAATATGAGCATTCATTTCCCAGGCTAAACATAGACATTTATGTTCTTCAGGAATGATCACCCAAAATATCTTGATGGCTAATGGATCAGTCAGTAGAGCAAGGTCAAGAATATGAGGGATTTAGTAATTTGCCTTAGATTGATTTTTTTTTTTACAGAACAAGAGTAGATTGATGTTTTAATAATACTATGGATCTTTTATTTTATAGATATCACTGCCAGTGACTTAAGATGGATTTTATAAAAAGACCTCTCAACTGTCACGGAAATTTTCATAGGCTGTGTTCTAATATAATGAATCAAATTTGAAAACCTAAGCAGTTTTTTTCCAACCAATTTTTAACCCAGTTTAAAATAATATTTAAGACAAGTATTCTTTAACCATCTTACAGTTAATCGAATTTTGTAAATCTTTTTCGAAATAGCTTTGTGACTTTTCCTAATGTCACATTCTAAATGAAAGCATTGCATTGTTCTATGATGCTGCTTGTTGGAAGCTGTTTTCCTTCTCTTCCCTGTGTCCTGTGAACAGCAGTTAATGTTATCTCTTCCTGTATTTCATTATATTTCATCTTGATTGTATTGAGATTCCATAATGGACTTTTTGTTGAATACTACCACTAGAAAAAAAGCTACGATTTTAAAAAGCAATTTATGCATAAACAACATAAGGTAACTGATTTTAGTTCCTAATTCTATGTTGCAATTATAAGCCTATTTTATTATATTTTATTAAATACATAATATAAAATGAGAACAATTCTTCTAAAAGCAATTATATTCAGTAATTAAAATTAACTGTCATCTAATATTTTACAAGGCATTCATTTTAACTATTTTGGTATAGGTCGAGAGCTAAAGTTTTAACTACTAGCTGTGAAATGACATATGATGTATCTCTTCATCAGCAGGCTGTTCTGGTTCTAGTATGGTCACCATTATGTAAGCAATAGCTATTTGTTGGTTAAGACTTTATGTTTTTCCAAATGGAATGTTTACATTTGTACTAAATTGTCAAGATTTTAGTTTCAAATTTGCACTTAAAATAGCAATAATCTAGATAAGTTTCATCCATTTTTAGATGTTCTTTTAATAAATTCTAGCATTTTTATATAACGTAATATTGGTGAATTACCAGTTTTGATTGGAACCTGGGCAAACATTTATCCCACTTCCCTTTACCCTCCAGACTCTCTCTCTGTCTCTCTCTGTCTCTCTCTGTCTCTCTGTCTCTGTCTCTCTCTCTCTCTGTATATGGTCAAGATCCACTTCTTTCTGAGTTGCATTGGCTTTAAGTTTCTGATGGTTGTGTATTGTTTTCTTTACATATATTTATCATGCTGCTGACCATAGTTGGCTTCCCATACTCTATATTCAGCCATTTGAAAAGTGAACTGGGTCATTACTTTTACATCTTTGCATTAGATTTGTTGCTGGCTTTAATGAAATCTTTGTGTTGTAGAATGAAATTCATGATTTTTTTGTGACTTTCAATGTAGGTAATTAAAATTAATGCACAGTCCTGACAAGTCACTTCTGTCTTTCTTGATAACCCTCCATCTTTGCTCTCCAAACAGTGGATGCATCTGTCAGTATCCTCTGCTTCTTTCTCACTGTAGTATCAAACTACCTATTGATCTGAATCATGGGGCATCAATGCAGACAAACTTGCATACCACTACACTTTCAGAGGTTCACTTAACTTTCTGAAGTAGTGTGTTGTGTTAAGAATGTAGTGTACCCTGATGCTTGGCATCCCAATTTCTATTTCTCAAATTCATAGACGTGTTCTTTCCAGATTAATATGGTGATTACCTTTTGTATTTAGATGAGCTCTTAACAATTTTTTTCAGTTTGTGTCTTTATCAATTTTCATTTTAATGTCTTAAACTATTTTAAGCCAAATGTCTCACCAATTAGTCTTGGTAGGCTTGTTTTCATTTTTCAGTCTGATTTCTGGTGTCTTAAGAATCAGTTACCCTCTAGGGACAGATAAGATTATAGTAGAAATATATCATTGAACATCTCTGACCCTTTCTGCTTCACTTACTCTACCTGTATAGAAATTAGCTTTTTAAAGAAATAATTAGGCTTTTGTTCCTGCCAGGCATGTGAGGTACATTTTTAGTACATTATCAGAATAACCTTAAAATAAATTATTAGTATCTTCACAACCTAGAAGACTTCATTAAAATCAAAGAACTCAAATATCAGCTCTAATATCATAGGTCTAATAAAAAGATCAGGATTTAAATATAGCTCTCATAATAATGCCCAATTACAAAGTGAAGTTGATAAAGCAATTTTATTTACAACACCACAAAAATACTTAGCAGTAAATTTAATCAAGTAGTTAAAGATATATATACTGAAAATTACAAAGCATTGGGTGAAGAAGTTTAAGGTATAAATAATGGAACAGGCCCCCTGTTTACAGATTAAGAGTTCTGTATTTTTAAAATGTCCCAGAGACTTAGGATAAAAAACTCAACAAATTTATTCCTATTGGTATTCTACTTTACTAATAGATTGGCACCTAGCCTAACTATTATTTGAGAGGCTTCCTTTGACCAACAGTCGATCATTAGGTGGAGAAAATTTCAAATTGGAGAACTTGATTGAATCCAGTCCCTTGGAGCTCAGTGAACCCTGCAGAAGAAGGTGAAGAAGAATTGTAGGTACAAGAAAGGTTGTGTACACCGAGAGAACGTGGTCCACAGAATCAATAAAGTGGGGCTCATAGGTACTCAGAGAGACTGAAACAGTAATCATAGAGCCTGTATGGGTTGGCACTAGGTCTTTTGTATATATTATGGGCCTTAGCTTGGTGTTTTTCTGTGGGACTCCTAAGAATGGGAATGGAGGGGTATCTCTGAAGCTTTCTTCTGCTTATGGGACCACTTTTCCTCCTACTGGGTTGCCGCATGCAGACCTGATATCAGGGTTCATATCTAGTCTTATTGTAAGTTGTTTTACTAATGTTTATTGTTAGCATATTCAGTTGATTTTCCAGGTAAACCTGTACTTCTCTGAAGAGAAATGCAATAGTAGTGGATCCAGGAGAGAGGAAAAGTGTGAGTGTTTGAAACTGTGAGAAGCTGAGGGAGAGAAAACTGTGGTCAGGATGTATTGTATAAGAGAAAAATAAATAAGTAAATAAGTAAACAAGAAAATAAATAAAACTCTAACTGTTCAAAGGGATCTACAGACTCACTGCTTTGCACAAGGATGGCAATTTGATTTATGAGACAAATCAAAACAAACCTAAGATTTGTATAAAACTACAGAAGTCCCCAAATATTAAAGCTATAGTCATTTCCTGACTTTAAGTTATATCACAGAGTTATAAAAATTATAAGACCACCATACATGGGATGGTGGGAGAGATACCAAACCTAGGAATACATCCACATCTGAACAATCACCTGACATTTAGCTAGGGTGCTGCAAACACACAGTGTAGAATGCAGTTTAATGTAATGTTATTTAGCCTTAAAAAGGAGCCATGGTACATTAGGTGAAATGAATTAAGCTAACCCCATGACAACTATATCAAGATTTCTCCTTCATCTGTTGTTGAAAAGCAGCTGCTTCAGAGAACATACTCGTGATTAGTATAGGTTCAGGGTTCAGTGTTTTTAGTACTTATACAATTTCTTTTGTGCTAAATAAATGCATTGTAGATATCAGCTATAAATATAACAGATACCATAGTACATGGAATTATCAGTATGAATTTTGTATTTTATATTTACTCTTTAATTTTTCACATTTATATATGTATGTATGTATGTATGTATGTATGTATGTATGCACATGAGAAGAGGGCATCAGATCCCATCACAGATGTTTGTGAGCCACCATGTGATTGCTGGGATTTAAACTCAGGATCTTGGAAGAGCATCCAGTTCTCTGAACCACTAAGCCATTTCTCCAGTCTTGCAGTTCACATTTATAATAAGAAAGAATTTAGATGAAGTGTTCTTGTCATAGAAAACCAAATAAATTCAGACCAAACCCCAAAGTGACATAAAAATTGCTGGCAGGGGGCAGACATGGACATGTGTGTTGCCTTCATTTATAGTGTAGTAGTTACAGATAGTGTATGTGTGCCCCACACCTTCCACTGTATATATTAAATATATGAAATCATATGTATGCCATTTATATAAATAATGATATATTGAAATTGATAATAATAAACCACATGAATAAATGTAATTGTCTTGATACCACAGCCCATACATTCCTACTTTTAAAGCTTTACATCCTTATAATTGACTTTTAATTTCATACATTCATGTTATTTTTAATCATTTAAACAAAACATTCTCAAATATAACAGAATATTCTGTCATTTACTTGTTAATATGCTGAATCTTTTCTATTTAAGATAAATCCATTTTATGGTGACAACTATAAATTTTCTAAATGAGAATGATTTTAAAATACATGTTACTTTATAAGAGATTTTAAAATTCTAATTGTGTGTGTTTTTGTTTGTGCATGTGCATACGTGTGTGTGTGTGTGTGTGTGTGTGTGTGTGTGTGATGTACCTGTGAATATTGAATGGAATTAGTTTTCTCATTTCACCTTGTATGTGGTAGGAATTGAAGCCTGATAGTCATTCTGGATGCAAATGTCCCTTCCCTCGGAGTCATATTGCCACCCTTACAATGATTAAAGAACTGGTTTCTTTTTTTTTTTTTTTTTTGGTTTTTCGAGACAGGGTTTCTCTGTGTAGCCCTGGCTGTCCTGGAACTCACTCTGTAGACCAGGCTGGCCTCGAACTCAGAAATCCTCCTGCCTCTGCCTCCCAAGTGCTGGGATTAAAGGCGTGCGCCACCACCGCCCGGCTAAAGAACTGGTTTCTTTACTAAGGTCAATCCTCAGTCATCTTCTACAAAGATTTCCTGAGCTTTTCATTTTGTAGGAACTAAGGAAGAAAGGAAGAACACCTTAACACATTTACTTGTCCCCGTCCTGCTGATGAGATATCTTGTGTCACTCTCTTGGGGAAAGTTTTTATTTTCTGATGTAAGCTTAGTGCTGGGCAACCTCTCTACTTACAGTCTCTCTTAAACTTATTATCATAGTAGACTTTCAATAGTTAACTTGCATGTGTGAAAAGGCAAGAATAGGAAAGACAAGGGGATTTTAGAAGTCAGTACTAACACTCTTGGGCTATTGAACAAATACTGGTAATTCTGTAACTATGGATTTGTTCATTTAGAAAAGAGGAGGGAGGATAAAAACACTAGCTTCTTTGCACATAAGCTTCTACGGATGTTCCGGATCTCATGGCCAGATATACTACAACTGTCATATTTAGCACTTTCATTAAAGTAGGAAATAAATTTGGAAATCATAAATTCTTTTCTAAAGCTGAGACATTTTCATATAGGATTTATGCAAACTATTAGAAACCATTTCCATTACTTGATATTGAAGTAAATAATGACAACCGAAAATGCAGGTGCTTTAAAATTAGTTAATTAGTGACAGATACCTAAACATTCTGATGAAACAGTAGGATATGATTCTGGAACATTAAAAATAGAACATGTTAGTGATAAAACAGGTAAAATTGAAGTATTATATGGAGTGGAGGTCATAGCAATGCACTGATGTTAATTTCTTACTGAAATTATATGCTAGTTTTGTAGTACTTAATCATTAAAGGCAATGCATAAAGGACATTTGCAAAGTTTTTGTAAGTATTTCTGTAATTTAAAGGTGTATGAAAATAGAAAAGTCCTACGCATATGTAAAAATGTGCTTCTAGACCACATTCAAGCAACATAATTTTCTGGCATTTATTGCATTTTTTTTCTCCCACAGACACCCATTAAGAACTCTTGCAAGAGAGGTGGCACCCTAGACTTACTTTGCTGACTAGAGAACAATTCCTCTCACCAAACAATATGTCTATTTCACAATATGCACACTGTGTTAATAGATGCATCCATTTCATTGTGGAAGCACTGGGTAGCATTTACTCACATGATTGATTTCCTAACTTCAAGTTATAATGCCCACTGTCATGGTGACTTCACACTACCTTGTGTTTCAATGCTGAAGTAACAGGACTTGTTCTGAAGCCCTCATGTGAAGACCTGCCTATCATCCTTCCCTAAACTTGCAAGAACAAACTTCCCTTTCCATAGCACTTCCAAACTTGACTGAGTTGATATGTGAACACTGGCTTTAGCCACTTTCGTTGTGTCAGTTATGTGTGTCAGTAGTTTTCAGGAGGACATCACTTTCTTCTCAAATATTGAATGCATTCAATTTGTGTTCTTGCTGTCAGAAATATATTCACTTCACTATTTGGCTGCTTTAGATTTTAGTATCATCAGGAATTACACACTGTAGTTCCTCCTAAATCAGGCTTTCTCCGCTGGGGGGAAGTGTTTGATGGTGTTCCACAATCATTGCTATTGTATTGCTATTAAATCAATATTAGAGAAGAGTTGTTAACAGTTGACCCCTGATATCTTAATTGTATTTACTTATTCACAGTTCCTATCAACCATTTATTACATATAGGCTGGTGTTTTGAAGTGATTTCCTTTTGTGGGTTCCTCATCACAGTAATTGTGTTTGCTCCAGGCAACTTCATTAATTTGACACATCAATATTTAATTATGTTCAACATTCACAGTACATAAATGCGTATGGTACTACATATGGCCCTCAATATCAGTTATGAGTTGAAGTGTGTTCCCCTCACAGTTCACACATTGAATTTCAATCTCTGTTGTCTCAAAATGTGAATGTGATTGGAAACAAAGGTTCACTGTAGATGTGTTTAGCTAAAGTCATTAAGTAGGCCTCAATAAAAACTACCTAATTTCTTTAAAAAAATAAGAAAAATTAGGGAAATATTTACCACATATGTGATGCATACATTCATATTATCATTGTCATAGTCATTTTCATATAAGCTTTTAGGTGCTTCTGTATTGCTATTCGATCACTGTGAACAAATACATGACAAAAACCAACAAAAGATGAGTTTATTTCTGCTCACAGTTTGTAGGAATGCTGTTCATCTTGGAGGAAAGACTTGGCCATAGGCTCTGAGAGACTTGGTCTATTTTCCTGATCAAACAGGACAGAACAGGAACATCTGTCCCTTTTCAGTCTGGGTTCCTTGCTCATGAGACAATACTATGTACATGTAGACTGGACTTGCATCCTCACTGAAACTTCTATGGAAACATCTTTGTGTACACACAGGGATATGTCCCTTAGGTGATTCTAAAGCCAGTTAAACTGACTGGCTTGAAACAGAAAAAGCTTTTAAGTCAAATAAATGAAACTGGAAACTCCTTCAGGAAATACATGAGATAGAATGACAATCTTTAATTATAGTATATGTGTCATGATTTTTTCCTGTTTTTTACTTCTTTAAATCTGTCATCACATTATCTTTAATAGGAACTATAAAAAAAGCATGGAAAAGGTAGTTTCAGGTATGGTTTGTATATCTTTAATAAATGCACATTTTATTTAATGAAAACTCACCATACTTTGCTTATATATTGAACTGATGATGCATTGAAAAAACAAGCAACATTATAGTAGTATGGAGTGTTAGCAACAAGAGGATTGAGAGTGGGTAAAACAGGAGCTGAGGCTTTCTACCTGGTTGGCTCTGAATAACTTACAGAGGGACTGAATTCAGGGATGCAAACTAGAGATACAGTTTGGAATGATTTCTGTTGCTGTAGGATAAAACCATGGATTTGGATAATATTTTTATTATCCAAAGAGAGAGGTGAAGGAGGGGGAACAGTGATAACAGTAGAAAGAAAGAAATACAGGAAACAGAAATATGGTACAAAACATACTTTTCTTTCTCCTAGAATGAAATAGATCTCCCTTAAAAACAAGCAGCTGGAAAAAACCCAGATATCCTTCAACAGAGGAATGGATACAGAAAATGTGATACATTTATACACAATGGAGTAGACAATGACTTCATGAAGTTCTTGGACAAATGGATGAAAATAAAAAATATCATCCTGAGTGAGGTAACCCAATCAGAAAAGAACACACGTAGTATGTACTCACTGTTAAGTGGATATTAACCCCAAAGCTGGAATACCCAAGATACAATTCACAGACCACATGAAGCTCAAGAAGAAGGAAGACCAAAGTGTGGATGCTTCAGTACTTCTTAGAAGGGAGAACAAAATACTCTTGGGAGGAAATACGGAGAAAAAGTGCAGAACAGAGACTATAGGTAAGGCCATCCAGAGACTGCCCCACCTGGGGATCCATCCCATATACAGTCACCAAACCCAGACACTATCATGAATGCCAAGAAGTGCTTGCTGACAGGAGCCTGATATTGCTGTCTCCTGAGAGGTTCTGCCAGAGCCTGACAAATACAGAGGTGGATGCTCACAGCCAAACATTGTACTGAGCAAGGGGTCCTCAATGGAGGAATTAGAGAAAGGACTGAAGGAGCTGAAGGGGTTTGCAACCCCATAGGAAGAACAACAATATCAATCAAGCAGAATCCCTCCCCCCTCCCAGAGCTCCCAGGGACTAAACCACATACTAAAGAGAACATATAGAAGGACTTATGGCTCCAGCAGCATATGTAACAGAGGATGGCCTTGTGGGGCATCAATGGGACTCCTCCCTTGTTCCTATGAAGGCTCGATGCCCCAGTGTAGGGGAATGCTAGAGGGCAGGGAAGCAGAAGTGGGTGGGTAGGTGGGGGAACAGGGGAAGGGGGGATGCGATAGGAGGATTCCTGGGGGGAAAGCAGGTAAGGGGATAACACTGAAATATAAATAAAGAAAATATCTTAAAGAACACCAATCCCTGATTTTACATTATTATCAAAAGTGTTTATGGGGAGACATTATTTGATAGAGTAACTGTGATACAATCATTAAGTGCTCGAATCAGATCAGAAAATGTAGCTTCGTCTTGGAAATGTGGTGAAGTACTTAAAAACATGGAATTGGGGCAGAGGATTGTCAAAATCCTGAGAATTCTATCTTTGTTCAGTCATCTGTCAACTGGACTAGCTGTTAAAATGTTTATGTTTTATTTCCTCTTCATTCACAAAATGAAAATAATAATGCTTACTTCCTAGAGTTATTTTTTAGGATTACATACAAGAAGTATATACTCATCTACAGTGACCTTCAATAATGAATTTCTTTTTTTTTATTTTATTTTTTTAATTTACATTCCAAATCACTTCCCCTTTCCCGTTTCCTCCCTCCCCGAAAGTCCCATAAGCCCCCTTCCCTCCCTCTTTTCTCCATTCAACCCCCTCTCGTTACTCTGTCCTGGCGTTCCCCTACATGATAATGAATTTCTTAAAGAAGAAAGGAACCACAAAGGACAGTTTGACAATAGTTTTATACAATCTTTACTCCATTGAGTCGTCTTGTCCAGCCTCTATATAGGGATTTTGCCTTATCTTATAGTACATTGTATTGTCATGGTGTTTGGCTGTTGTCTCTTGGAGGGCTGCTCCTTTCTAAAGAGGAAACACAATGGGATCCTGGGGAGAGGGGAGGTGGAGTGAGAAGGTGGAAGGATTAGAGGGACAGGGAACTGTGGTCCATAAGTGTTGTACAAGACAAGAACCTATTTTTAATAAAAATATATAAAAATGAGAAAAGAGAGAAATTCTTTCAGTCACATGTTTCTGACACATTTCTTATACACTCTTTGCATGCATAATAATAGGCAACCTGGATTTGTATATACTAAGAATAATGTTGATATTTTATAAATTCCAGTAAGGTACACATACTCAGTTATTTATTTATTTATAAAATCCGACTTGTGCACACATTTCCATGCATATCATAGCACCTCCTGTAGTTTTCATATCTCAGGTGTTAAGAGCTAGGGTCTCAAGAATGAACATGGCAGCAGTAATAGGCTGCAGGACAAGTGCAGAATTCACAGGTCATAGAATTGAAATGAACTCTGTCTCATGTACAATCATTTATCCAGTCTTCAAGGAAGAGCTCTGTGGTTGTTGGGAACTTGGGAGGCTTCTTCTTCTCATCCAATGTTTACTTTAAATCTTGTGTGAGGAAGAAAGGAACAACTCAGTTGTGACTTGTAGCTTCTGGAAATATATGACAATAAATGTGTGTGTGTGTGTGTATGTGTGTGTGTTTGTATGTCTATCTGTGTTTCTCTTTCTTTCTATGTGTTTGTATATGTACATGTGTGCACATGCATGCTACACAAGAGAATGAAATGGAAACTTTTCAAGATTAATTTTGACAGATCAGTTTTTAAACTAAAAGGATCTTACATTTAATTTTAATTAGATATATGTGTGTATGTGTGTGGGCTTGTACACATGAGTTCATTTCCTGTGGAGTTCAGAAGAGGGCATCAGTTCCTCTGGAGCTAGAGTAGTGCCAGGTTATAAGCTGCCTGACATGCAGGCTGGGAACTGAAAGTAGGTCCTTTGAATGTGCTTCAAGTACTCTTAATCACTGAGACCACCTTCCCAGACCCTTGAGAGACAGTTTACTATTTCTAACATAAATCTGTTTTTTGTATATTTCACTTTTCAAATATTAAACAGAGAGCAAAAAGACCCTTGACAAAATCTGTATAATTTTTTTTTGACAAAAATTTGTCTTCTTCTCATGAGTCATTGATTTCTCTTTGTGAAATCCATGTAAACTGTCACCATGGTAGCCTAACAAATTCAGGCTCTGCCCAGTCTACACTGGATTTTTTTTTTAGTTTTCCCAATGTTTTAGAGTCTATCATAGAACCGTTACCCATCCATTTCTCACTGACACCAAGGACTTTTTCAACTACATGAGGATATGGCTTATTTCTGTGTAACTTTTGAGTTTTGATTTAAATACCTCTTCCTTTAAGACTATCCCACATAGACTAAACTGGGGCTCTCTGTTATCAATACTTACAGATTGCGGTATTTTTGTTCATGAACACACTGGGCTGTTTATTAAAGTGCTCTGCACCATATAGACACTTAATGGTTACTTGCTTGGTGAATGAATAAAGACATAAACACCGTTCTTTTCCCACTCAGACAATTTTTGCTTTTGCTGGAATTTACAAAAGTAACATTTCTTCTTCCACACAAAGGCTTATTTCTTAATGTTTGAACTTGAATTATAATGTTACAGCCATTCTCCAGCAATTTCTTAACTCTGTAGTTACAGGAAGCTGACAGCGCATTTCAGAGCCATAGTCTCAACTATCTTGCTCTCTGCGTGCACCATGAAGTCCATGAACCATGTGCATAGGCAAAGGCTCTGAAAAGTAAAAGAGAAGTTCTCTGGATTCCTGAATTTAAAATGTTTTTTGAAAGAATGCAAATGGTTATAGCTATACTTTTGGTTCTGTGGTATGTAATCAGTTATTTTTTCCCTGTATTAACAGCATGTGACCTAATTTTTAAATATTGGAAGAACAAAATTTAATCTTTTCCAACTTATTCAAGATGACTAATTATAAAATTTTAACAGTAAAATGATGTCATGCTTTCAGGAGATTTTTCTTTTTGGTTTCTTGGTTGCCTGAACTGTTTTAAGAATGCTACTTTAAGAACTGCAAACCCAAATGGGAAATAACAAGGATCTTAACGACATACTTTCTATTTTTTTTTAGTAGAAAAAAAAAGAGTCACTCTATTTCTATCTTCTTACAAAGTTTGGAGTTACTTTTAATAATAGGAAAAACCTAAAGACAGCAAAACACATCAAAACAAAATGATCTTCAAAGTCAGCTGTGTGTGATCATTTAAATTTGAAAGCCAAGAGCAGCAGAGATTTATTATCCTCTCATGTATCAGAAAACAGGGTAGTAAGTACAGAGATGCAGCTGATACCCATGGCTTCTTCTTGACCTTGGAATTTATGTTCAAGAAGGAACATCTCAATTGGAGACATTGTAAATTTTTACTTTTTCCCCCAGAAATTAAATTACTATCCATCTTCAAATTTAGTGTAGCAGAAACTCAAGTGTATCTACAAAACAAAATTTATTTGACAGCACGTTTCACATTTATTTGTGAGCTCAGGAGTGAAAGCGTTACAAGTTGCTAAAACAAGTCCAGAAAAAAAATCAACAAAAGCAATTACCAAGACCAATATGTAATTTAAATATGAGAAAATGAGGAAATTATAAATATTTGATCAAGGTCATATTTGTTGTCTACAACATTTCTAATGTTTTTATTTTGTAGAGTTTCTATTTTCTTTTTTTTTATTTTCTATATTTTTTTTATTTACATTCCCAATGATTTCCCCTTTCCCAACTCCTCCCTCCCCAAAAGTCTCATAAGCCCTCTTCCCTCCCCCTGTTCCCCATTCAACCCCCTTACACTTCTCTGTCCTGGTATTCCCCTACATCCAGTCTAAAAAAAAAAACCTTTAAAAATCCAAGCTTGAAATCCTTTAATTAATGAATATTTTTATTATGAAATTTAGTTCAAAATTTATTTAACACCCTAAACTCAGGGGAAAAAATATGGGTTGAAACATACATAATTTGATAGCTCATCTAATAACTGATTGCTTAATGCTGATTATTTTAGCATATGGGTAAGGAAAATTTATATTCCATACAATATTTAGTATAGTTAGTACACTATAGCATCATTTTATAAACTATTTATTATAAATTATATATGTATGTATAAAATTCATAAGTATGTATTATGTTATTATTGACTTTTGGGCATAGGTTAGTACAGTGATTGGCATTTCAGAAGTTTCAAAGTTATTACGTTTCATTGGCTTCATATTTGCTTTACATTTAATTTTTCCAGGAAGTATGTATGTGTGAATTTCTTTCTACATGTCAGATGAGGCTTAAACTTGTGATCCTACTGGCTCAATTTTTCACACTTTGATGATAAGTGTGTTACAGGATGTGTCCCATTACATCATCATTTCACTGTTGATTGTCTCTGATTTTGGTAACAAGTGAACAAAGTGTTAAAATTACTTGAATTTTTTCACCTTGTTCTTTATAAGATTTGGGGCCCAAATCTATATTGTATGTTATCTGAAAAGATATTATATCTGAAAAGCAAAACACTAAGGTTCAGAGCAGTCCTTAGAGAATAGATGTAGAGTAGAAGGAGAGGCACCTGCAACCCTCCTGCTGCTGGGTTATGCATGAGACCTTGGAGATTGGAGAACAGGAACGTTCTCCCTCTCCCCTTCCCCATCCCTCTCCCTCTTCCTCTCCCCATCTCCTTCTTTCTGTCCCTCCTCACTCCCTCTTCTTCTCCCCCTCTCCCTCTTTCTTCCCCCCTCTCTCTCTTTCTCCTCTCTCTGTCTCACCTCTTTCTTGAAAGATGAATTACCTATAGGATGAATATAAGGTAATCTTCTATACAAAATGTGCAAAATTTCAGAAGTGAGAATGATTAATGATGAATAAAAATATATGTTGAAAGACACCTAAGCATAGCAGGTATAAATTGGTTTCTTTTCCTGGAAAGGTATTGAAGCAAAGAAATATTAAAACAAGATATATTATTAATGAGCAATAGTTTTAACCCAAGGGCTGTTTAGAATAGGCATACTTCAACAATTCTGGGCTGAGTAGTTCACAAATGTAATTGTATCAGAAGTGATATGAAATGATGCAAAATGCAATGCTTTGAGCCAAATATATACAGGCTTGAGAAAAAAACTCCATCTCTTACTAATGTGCAAGTCTACACACATTTTCTTAGCTCCTCATCAAGTCTATGTTTGTTTGGGTATTTGAATGAATTATTTTATGAAGATTAGAAGATTAGGAAATCTTGCCTAAGTTAGGTGGTAAAATAAATACTTATTTTTATTTTAAAACACAATTTATTACATATTAAACATTTTTTTGCTTTTGCTTTTTAACACTATAGTTGTAGTGATTTAAAATTAGTTTGTTGTTTTATACAATGAACATTTATCACAATCTTCTAATTAACTCATTTACAATTCACTCCTCTATTATTTCACTCCACTATTTTTCTACAATTTTTCAAAACTCTTCAAGACAAATTTGTGTTACCTAAGTATTCTTGGAGGTTGTCACTGGAGCACAGTACACTTGCTGAGAGATAGACTCTTAGAGAAAACTTCCAATTCTTTGATAACTAAAATTTGTACTTCAAACCACAGTTAGGGATGAGATTTCATGACTGACTCTCCTCCTTGTGCTTGGACTTTGTCTAGCTTGGGGAGGCACACATTTTGTGACAACCACAGTAATTTCCATGAATTGATAAGTGAAGCTGCCTGCTTGTGTCCATTAGAAGCTTCCTGTGTCTGGCTCTTAAACTCATTCTGACACATCTTCTGCAATGATTCCCTTATAGAATCCCCAAACATTCTACAGTCTTTTATTCCATGAACTTTTGCCAGTTATCGGTGCCTGTGGTAATTGCCATATACTGCAAATTAAAACCCATAAGATGAAAGAATCATTGATACATGTGTATAATGATAAGTCATTAAAAGTCAGTTTAATGCTTTGTCCATTTAACAGCACAGTTTTAGTTGATTATTCCCTAAGGCCTATGCCCAGTCTAGTCATAGGTTCCTCACTTGAGAATGGTAACATGTATGTATTTTATCTTAAATCCAATCAGAATGTAATTGGTTACTTCTATAAATTTTCATGCCATGATTGAATTCATAGGCATGGCTTGCCAGGACAGTCATTGTAGGTCTCATGTTACAGAGCTGAATTTGACAAATAATTATTCTTTTCCTCTGCTGTTTTGTGTAACAACTTCCAGCACTGTGAAAGTTACACAGTTTCCAGGTACTTTATTGATTTCATCATATATATTTTTCAATTGGATATTTTATTTGTTTACATTTCAAATGTTATCCTCTTTCCCAGTTTCCCCTCTGAAAAGCCTCTACGCCATCTCCCCTTACTCAGCTTCTATGAGGGTGCTACCCCATCCACTCACCCACTCCTGCCTCACCACCCTAGCATTCCTCTACACTGGGGCATCTGTATTGGTCAGGATCTGGAAGAGCCTCTCAGGAGACAGCTACATCAGGCTCCTCTCAGCAAGTGCTTCCTGGTATCAGCAATAGTGTCTGGGTTTGGTGTCTGCATGTGGGATAGATTCACAGGTGGGGCAGACTCTGATGGCCTTTCCTTCAGTCTCTGTTCCACTCTGTCCCTGTGTTTCCTTTAGACAGGAGCAATTTCGGGTTAAAATTTTGGAGATGGGTGGGAAACCCCATCCCTCAACCAGCAGGTCATGCTTAACCTTTCGGATATGGTCTTGACAGGTTCTCTCTCCCCTTTGTGGGGTATTTCAGCTAATGTCATTTCTGGGGGGTCCTGGGAGACTCTTGCTTTCCTGGACTCTGGGACTTTCTGGTTCCTATTCCCAGTTCCCCATCCCCCATTGCTATACATCTTTGTTCAGTTACCTTACCATCTATATATCTCCTCCATCTTCTCCCATACCTGATTCTGCCTCTCTTTTTCCCCTCCCCCTCCTTTCTTCCTCCCAAGTCCCTCCAACTCTCTACTTGCCATGATTAAATTGTTCCCCCTTCAAAGTAGCACTGAAGCATCCACTCTGATTTTCCTTCCTCTTGAGCTTCATAAGGTCCGTGAGTTGTATTGTGGGTATTCCACTCTCTTTTCCTACTATCCACTTAACAGTGAGTACATACCATGTGTGTTCTTTTGTGACTGAGTTATTTCACTCAGGATGATATTTTCTAGATTCATCCATTTGCCTGCAAATTTCGTGAAGTCATTGCTTTTAATAGCTGAATAGTACTCCATTGTGTAAATGTACCACATTTTATGTATCTCCATTCTTCTGTTGAGAGATTTCAGTTTTTTTCCCAGCTTCTGGCTATTATAAATATGGCTGCTATGAACATAGTGGAGCATGTGTCCTTATTACATTTGGAACATCTTCTGGGTATATGACCAGGAGTGGTATAGCTGGATCCTCAGCAGTACTATGTTCAATTTCTGAGGAACCACCAGACTGATTTCCAGAGTGATTGTACCAGCTTGCAATCCCACCAGCAATAGAGGAGTGTTCCTCTTTCTCCACATCCTCGACAGCATCTACTGTCACCTGAGTTTTCGATCTTAGCCATTCTGACTGGTGTGAGGTGGAATCTCAGGTCATTTTGATTTACATTTCCCTGATGACTAAGGATGTTTGATTTCATCATATTTATGACTCAAGTATGTGATGTCTTTGAAGGAATGGGTTCCTACTGAATTTTTGGGGGAGTAACCAAGAGCAACATTGATAACTGGCGATGTTTAGGGAATCTATGGGAACTCATTCACCAATAACTCCCAAAGAAGTAACCCATTATTGGCAGCTTTGTGAGTTAATTAACTGAAGTGTAAGAAATATATTGGTGCCAATAGCTTTATGAATTAAGAAATAGCTTGATGTCCCTTTCTCATGAAGATTCATCACCAGATAACTATATGTGACATAAAATAAATTTGGCTTTTATTTCCGATTCCTCCTTGAATACTCATAGAATTCCTATGGGTCTGTCAAGAATTACAGAAGGAAAGTCTAGGCCCATAAAATTTGCTACTTGAAATGAATCTGAAACATTTAAGACTAAAAATGAAGTCACTTATACCACCCACAGAATCAACTGACCAGGGCTCATGGGAATTTGGAGAGGTCAGGGAGTGTGGAGGGATCTGGTCTAGGTCCTCTGCGTATATGTTGTGGCTGAGTAGCTTGGTGTTCTGTGGTAATCCTAACAGTGGGAGTCAGGGCTGTCCGTGTCTCTGTTTACTTGTGGGACCCTTTTCCTCTTCTGGGTTGCCTTGTCAAACCTTGATGTGAGGACATGTACTTAGCTTTCTTGTAGACTCTTATGTCATGTTTGGTTAATGTTCCAGGGAGGCCTGTTTTTCTGATGGAAGTACATCTGCAGGGAAGAGGGTATGTTGGGGTAGGGGATGGAAGAAAACTGTAATCAGTATGTAATAAATGAGAGAAGAAGAAACAGAAAAAGAAAAAAATTAAAAAAAAAAGCAAGTGAAAAAAATGAGCCTTTTTTTTCAGGGTGATAATTTTCTGAGTAGCTGTTAATCTCTGGTGAACTAATTGAACTAGAATTTAATTGTCAATATAAGACTGAGAAATATCAATGGAGAGAAAAATGAATTATATAATACTTGAAAGCTTTACTTAAAATATATTATAACCTCTCTGGCATTTCTAGGAGCTATATCTCACAGAAAACCTCCTGTTCCTCTCTGGCTTTTATAATCTTTCCATGCCCTCTTCTGCTATGAGCCTTGAGCCCTGAGCATTAGGTGCAGGTATTGTGCAACAATTAGGACTGATAGTAGATCATCTCTTGTTTTCTGCATTTTGTTTGGCTGTGGAGTTTTACAATTATCTCTATCTGCTGCAAAGAGAAGTTTCTTTGATATGGGTTGACAACTATACTTTTCTGTGGTGATGAGGATAAATATTTAGAATATACCTGAGAATTAATGCTGGTTAACCTAAACAAGACCTGAAACAACAATGAAAACAACCGGACATGCTATCACAAAAGAGGGAACTACAGGTGCCCAAAGTCCAACAAGAATTATGAATATTGGGAAATGCTGAGAGTGGAAGAAAATGGTAATGCCCAGAGAACAGTGCTCTCAATTGGTTAGCCAATACAAAATAGCTGGCTCTGAGAACATATGCACAGGTTTTGTCGAGCTGGCATTGTGCTCCTTATTATAATGCAAAGATATGTGAATGATATCATAGTTCAATAACAAACTCTTTTCGATATAGAGTGGCTTTACAAGTTACTTTTTGTAGCTTCTCCCAAAGTCCTGAGTTATCATTTTCACATAAAAAAGTCATCATTAAACCTGCCAGTGCAATTTGGTATTTTCAAACATTTTTACATAAAATTTATTAATTATTAATTAATGAATTTTATGTTTATGAGTGTTTGGCCTCTACCATATTCAAGTCAGAAGAAGGCATCAGATTCTGGAATTCTGGATCATTGTGAGCCAGCATTTGGGTGCTATGTACTGAACCCAGGTCCTCTGCAAAAATAACAAGTACTCTTGTCTGCTGAGTCATCTCTCAAAAACTGGGATTTTGAACTTTTTCACAAATTAAAGTATATCCTTCTTTGTTTCTCCTTTTATGATTGACTTTATGACCTTTACCTTAAAATGGTATCCTGACTGATAAGCAATTTTTTACATGATGAGCATAGTAGTTGGGATTCTCCAGAAGAGGAGGACCCATAGAATAAAGATCTTTTAAAATGAAATTTATTAAAGCATCTTACACATTCTAATTGGAGTAGTCCAGAGAGGTTGAAAATCTTGTAGTTATATAGTCCGTGAGGATTACTTGAACTTAATTCTGAATTGAATGATGAGGGTCTGCAGGATTGCAGGAGAACTTCCAGCTTTCATTCTATGTTAGGAGTCCAAAGAATCTGGTTCTAATATTAGTGAAGAAATGCAGCAGTAGCAGCAGTAGGATAGATGAACATGTAAGCAAGAATGAAAGAAAACAGGCAAAAACCAAAGTTTCTTTTACATTTTACATTTCTCTTTTTACTGGGTTTTTACTCAAAGAGGCTATTCACATTTATTCTGAATCTTCTTACGTCAAATAATCTGATTATGAAAACCAATCACAGAAACGTATTAGCTTATCTTTTACTTGATTCCAGATTCAGTCATGTTGACAACCTGAGTAGTAATTACTACAGTGAGAGAGGAAAAGTGGACTTTTTTGCTAGTGCTTGCACAAACCTCTGAGATGCAGTCCCACTTTTTGGGCACTGTTTCCAATGCTTTCAAAAGTTCTTGGTCAACTCAGATGCCAGCTTGGCTTGGGGAGTCCCAGAAATCACTTCCTAAGATGACTGACTTTTAACTGACTTTGAAAGTAATCATTGGGATGTAGAGATGACTATAATCACAAATGTCTGCACCTAAATGACTTTTAGAAACTGCTTTGGAAAAGAAAAATTGTCTACAACATCCCTTTGACAAAAATATAACAAACAACATAAGTTTTCTGTTTATCTCAGACTGATTTGTCTTGAACACTATTTTCAATCCTCCATCTAAGTGCTGGAATTACAGGTAAATGCTACCAGGATTGAATTCTTTGATTGTTGGAGCTATAAAATAATTCCTGGTTTCAAGCAATGTAACAAAAAAACATCTCCTGAGAGGCTCTGCCAGTACCTGACAAATACAGAGGTGGATGCTCTCAGTCAACCGTTGGATTGAGCATAATGTCCCCAATGGAGGAGCTAGAAAAACAACCCAAGGAGCTGAAGGAGCTTGCAGCCCCATAGGAGGAACAACAATGTGAACCAACCAGTACCCCAGAGTTCCCAGGGACTAAACCACCTACCAAAGAGTACACATGGAGGGATCCATGGCTCCAGCTACATATGTAGCAGAGGATGGCCTTATTGGAGGTTTGAGAGGCCTTTGGTCCTGAGAAGGCTTGATGCCCCAGTATAGGGGAATACCAGGACAGGGAAGCAGGAGTGAGTGGGTTGGTGAGCAGGGGAAGGCGGGGATGGGAAAGGGTATATTCAGAGGGGAAAGCAAGAAAGGGGATAACATTTGAAATGTGAATAAAGAAAATATCTAATAAAATTAATACTTAAAAAAAGACATGATGCTTTGTTAAATTTTTATTATTGTTTAACTTCAGTGTCAAACTTTTGTATATTATTTTTTTTTTTTTTTTTTTTTAAATTTAATTTTATTTTATTTTTTTAATTTACATTCCAAATCACTTCCCCTTTCCCGTTTCCTCCCTCCCCGAAGGTCCCATAAGCCCCCTTCCCTCCCTCTTTTCTCCGTTCAACCCCCTCTCATTACTCTGTCCTGGCGTTCCCC
The DNA here is from genome assembly GCA_036184795.1 of Tokudaia tokunoshimensis. NCBI lineage: Eukaryota > Metazoa > Chordata > Mammalia > Rodentia > Muridae > Tokudaia > Tokudaia tokunoshimensis. Next base: position 65,657,677 of record BTHU01000005.1, on the reverse strand, counting down.
TACATCCAGTCTTTCCAGGACCAGGGGTCTCTCCTTCCATCTTTTTAGAAATCTATTGATATGCTGATTGTGTCTAGGGTATTCTGAGATTCTGGGTCAATATCCCCTTATCAGTGACTTCATACCATGTGTGATCTTTTGTGATTGGGTTACCTCACTAAGGATGATATTTTCAAGTTCTGACCATTTGCCTAGGAATTTCGTGAATTCATTGTTTTTAATTGCAGAGTAGTATTCCATTGTGTAAATATACCACATCTTCTGAATCCATTCCTCCGTTGAGGGACATCTGGGTTCTTTCCAGCTTCTGGCTATTATAAATAAGGCTGCTATGAATATAGTGGAGCATGTGTCCTTATTGCATGCAGGTAAAGTCTCTGGGTATATGCCCAGGAGTGGTATAGCCGGATCCTCCGGAAGTGTCATGCCCAGTTTTCTGAGGAGCCGCCAGACTGCTTTCCAGAGTGGTTGTACCAGCCTGCAATTCCACCAGCAGTGGAGGAGTGTTCCTCTTTCTCCACATTCTCGCCAACAACTGCTGTCTCCTGTGTTTTTGATCTTAACCATCCTGACTGGTGTGAGATGGAATCTCAGGGTTGTTTTGATTTGCATTTCCCTAATGACTAAGGATGATGAACATCTCTTTAGGTGCTTCTCAGCCATTAGATATTCTTCAGGTGAGAACTCTTTGTGGAGCTCTGTACCCCATTTTTTAATAGGGTTACTTGCCTCTCTGGAGTTTAACTTCTTGAGTTCTTTGTATATCTTGGATATTAGCCCTCTGTCGGATGTAAGGTTGGTAAAGATCATTTCCCAGTTAGTTGGTTGCCGCTTTGTCTTTTTGACGGTGTCTTTTGCCTTGCAAAAACTTTGTAATTTAATGAGGTCCCATTTGTCTATTCTTGATCTTAGAGTATAAGCTATTGGAGTTCTGTTCAGGAAATTCTCCCCTGTGCCCATATGTTCAAGGTTCTTCCCTAGTTTCCCTTCTATTAGTTTCAGTGTGTCTGGTTTTATGTGGAGATCTTTGATCCACTTAGAATTGAGCTTAGTGCAAGGAGATAAGGATGGGTCAATTTGCATTCTTCTGCATGTTGACCTCCAGCTGAGCCAGCACCATTTGTTGAAAAGGCTATCTTTTTTCCACTGGATGGTTTTAGCTCCTTTGTCAAAGATCAAGTGACCATAGGAGTGTGGATTCATTTCTGGGTCTTCAATTCTGTTCCATTGATCTACATGTCTGTTACTGTACCAATACCATGCAGTTTTTAACACTATTGCTCTGTAGTACAGCTTGAGGTCCGGGATACTGATTCCCCCAGAGGTTCTTTTACTCTTGAGAATAGTTTTAGCTATTCTGGGTTTTCTGTTATTCCAGATGAATTTTTGAATTGCTCTTTCTAACTCTATGAAGAATTGAGTTGGGATTTTGATGGGGATTGCATTGAATCTGTGTATTACTTTTGGTAAGATGCTCATTTTTACTATATTAATCCTGCCAATCCATGAGCATGGCAGATTTTTCCATCTTCCGAGGTCTTCTTCAATTTCTTTCTTCAGAGACTTGAAGTTCTTGTCATACAGATCTTTCACTTGTTTGGTTAGCGTCACGCCAAGATACTTAATATGGTTTGTGGCTATCGTAAAGGGTATTATTTCTCTTACTTCTTTCTCAGCCTGCTTATCCTTTGAGTATAGGAAGGCTTCTGACTTGCTTGAGTTGATTTTATATCCGGCCACTTTGCTGAAGTCGTTTATCAGCTGTAGGAGTTCTCTGGTGGAGTTCTTTGGGTCGCTTATGTATACTATCATATCGTCTGCAAATAGTGATAGTTTGACTTCTTCCTTTCCAATTTGTATCCCTTTGACCTCTTTTTCTTGTCTAATTGCTCTAGCTAGAACTTCAAGTACTATATGACTGATGTTTGTTCGACTAACTTTAAAATGAACCAACTGTGAATGTTTACTTAATTTCCATAAAGTAGATGAAAAAGTCTAGTAATTGAATGATCAAAACTGATTTTCTATTTGGAATGTATGATACTTTTAAGCTGACCCTCTTTACCTGTTTGAAATAGTCTTTATTTTGCTAATGGAGCTGACATTTTATCAGCTTTGTCTTCACCTTTCTAAAATGCACACAGAAACTTGAAATTAACGATGTCAAAGTTCATTTGTATGAATAGTCACTTTATAGAGGTGGAACTTTGCACATTGTGGTGCCCTGTAAACACAGCTTCCTCTCTAGCCTGTATGAGTCACGGTTCTCAGTTACACTTCTTCTAAATAACTCACTTGTATTAGCTGCTGGTGCTTATAGACACCTTTGAATTTTCTAGTTTCTTTGGGTCAGTGACATTATCATAAGTCGTAGCATGCCAGCAGCACCAAGTCATTTCTTAGATTTTCTTTTTCATAAATCCATTTTTATAAAAATGTAAACTTGATTATTTGTCACAACAGTTATTGGTGGAAATATGTATTATCAAAGCAAACAAGAATTGTTCTAGGTCCATGTTATAAAAACAGTTGAGAAAAATCAATGCAGCAAAATGTTCTTAGGAGCTTACATTTGCCTATATCTGTTTTCTCCCTTTTCCTGCCCTATGATTTTTAAGTTTTTAAATTCCCCACAGTTTCCAGTGAGTTTCTCAACTGGAAGTTTCCAGCATCTTTGTGGTGGATGATATGGAACACATTTCATCATGAAAATGGCTGCTGAGATATATGATGGGCATCAGAAGCAATGTTGATGTGTTTGCCAAATGAGTTGATTGAGGTCCTATATCTCCATATGTGTTAGGAAGTACACTTACCTTTGCAGTGTTCCTTACAAGGAGATCTGGTTCTATTACACATGGAAAGGGAATTGCAAAAGGACTTCTTCCTTACTGATAGTCATTCATGGTTTGAGTAGCTTTTAAAAAACAAACAAACAAACAAACAAAAACTATGCTTGTGTGAGACTAGAAACATGAGTGAAACCAGATGTCCAAAGTGGAAGTTTCTAAATTTATTAACTATTATTTTTGATACAAGTAATAATGTTGTATTAAAAATGGAAACTCTAGGGCTAACCTGAATGGAGCCCCTGAGCAGTTATTCTTTGCCTGGGATTCTGGAATATATGGTACTTTATTCTAAAAGGCCCTTATGACTCTCTTTGCTAGTATTATTTGTAATTCCTATATTATCCCCTTTTGTATTTATACGAGGCTCAGTTCCTACGAGTGATAGGTGAAAATTATGGTGATTTTAGTATTGTAAATATTGGTTTTCATTCAGTTTACGCAGCAATATATATGTTGCTGGACATGGGTTCTTTTCTTGCACTCTCTGACTCACTGACTTAATGTTTTTATCTTGTGATTTTGCCTTTTTCATTGTTACATCTGCATTGAATATGACACAACTGATTAAAAAACAGTTTGTGAGCATCACACACTGTCCCTATTCCTTTTTTTTAATTATTTATTTTATTTTTTTTAATTTACATTCCAAATCATTTCCCCTTTCCCGTTTCCTCCCTCCCCGAAAGTCCCATAAGCCCCCTTCCCTCCCTCTTTTCTCCATTCAACCCCCTCTCACTTCTCTGTCCTGGCGTTCCCCTACATCCAGTCTTTCCAGGACCAGGGGTCTATCCTTCCATCTTCTTAGAAATCTATTGATATGCGGATTGTGTCTAGGGTATTCCGAGATTCTGGGTCAATATCCCCTTATCAGTGACTGCATACCATGTGTGTTCTTTTGTGATTGGGTTACCTCACTAAGGATGATATTTTCAAGATCTGACCATTTGCCTAGGAATTTTGTGAATTCATTGTTTTTAATTGCAGAGTAGTATTCCATTGTGTAGATATACCACATCTTCTGAATCCATTCCTCCGTTGAGGGACATCTGGGTTCTTTCCAGCTTCTGGCTATTATAAATAAGGCTGCTATGAACATAGTGGAGCATGTGTCCTTATTGCATGCAGGTAAAGCCTCTGGGTATATGCCCAGGAGTGGTATAGCCGGATCCTCCGGGAGTGTCATGCCCAGTTTTCTGAGGATGCAGGGATGGTTCAATATAAGGAAATCCATCAATGTAATCCACTACATAAACAATCTCAAAGAAAAAAACCACATGGTCATCTCATTAGATGCTGAGAAAGCATTTGACAAAATTCAGCATCCTTTCATGCTAAAGGTCTTGGAAAGATCAGGAATTCAAGGTCCATATCTAAACATAGTAAGAGCAATTTACAGCAAACCAGTAGCCAGCATCAATCTAAATGGAGAGAAACTTGAAGCAATCCCACTAAAATCAGGGACTAGACAAGGCTGCCCTCTCTCTCCATATCTTTTCAATATAGTATTTGAAGTTCTAGCTAGAGCAATTAGACAACAAAAAGAGGTCAAAGGGATACAAATTGGAAAGGAAGAAGTCAAACTATCACTATTTGCAGACGATATGATAGTATACTTAAGTCACCCAAAGAACTCCACCAGAGAACTCCTACAGCTGATAAACGACTTCAGCAAAGTGGCCGGATATAAAATCAACTCAAGCAAGTCAGAAGCCTTCCTATACTCAAAGGATAAGCAGGCTGAGAAAGAAGTAAGAGAAATAATACCCTTCATGATAGCCACAAACCATATTAAGTATCTTGGCGTGACTCTAACCAAACAAGTGAAAGATATGTATGACAAGAACTTCAAGTCTCTGAAGAGAGAAATTGAAGAAGACCTCAGAAGATGGAAAAATCTGCCATGCTCATGGATTGGCAGGATTAATATAGTAAAAATGAGCATCTTACCAAAAGTAATACACAGATTCAATGCAATCCCCATCAAAATCCCAACTCAATTCTTCATAGAGTTAGAAAGAGCAATTCAAAAATTCATCTGGAATAACAGAAAACCCAGAATAGCTAAAACTATTCTCAAGAGTAAAAGAACCTCTGGGGGAATCAGTATCCCGGACCTCAAGCTGTACTACAGAGCAATAGTGTTAAAAACCGCATGGTATTGGTACAGTGACAGGCATGTAGATCAATGGAACAGAATTGAAGACCCAGAAATGAATCCACACTCCTATGGTCACTTGATCTTTGACAAAGGAGCTAAAACCCTATTCCTTTTTATGAAGACTTCCTTTTTATGTATACTTTCAACTGCACATGAGGTTCATGATGTAGACAGGCACACACCCAGGAAAGGAAGATTCAGATTTGAGAAAGTACATAAATATACTTACTTTTTATTAAAAGTGTTATTTTTTTCATCTTTTGATTTTCTTTTGTTATGCAATACAATTTTTAATCTTCTTCCTAAACAGGAACAAACTTTTGACCTCCTGAAAAGTGGCTTCCTTAAACTACTGATGATGTGTAGGGAATGTTCGCATCTGCCCCTGACTTCAAGATGTCTGCAGCAAACACAATATTGTCCATCCACTGGGTTGTTTTCTCAGTGTTGGTAATTATAACAAAATAAATTTAGGTTGCTTATGGCTTTTCTGTAACATCCAAACAACTAATTTATCATGATAGATCAATGTTAGGATTATTGCTAATAAATAACCAGGACATGACGAATAAACAAACAAACAAACATCCAAACAAATAAACAAAAGTCAGGAAACACAAGCAACCTTGTCTCATCCAAAGATTAAAACCTTTGGGTAGCATCATGAGGGTCTCAGCCTTAGCAAGGAGAAATTTACTTAGATACAGGATATGTGCTTGGGTCAGCTGCTGAGAGACTTGTCCTCCTTCCCGTCCAGAGCACATACATGAGTTGATAATCACAGAATGTTGCCACTATTAGGTAGTACAATGTTGCACGCCAATTTGTTTTTCAAACAGTGCTTAGAGATGAAGAATTGTTGTATAGTTCAATCAATCAAAGGTGTCAAAATGCTTTCATCCAGCTTTTACAATGAAATTTCTCCAAAATATCTTAGATATCATACTCATTTGATTCTGTACCTCTCTGTACTCTCAAATATCCTTCTCAGGTTAATGATCAGTCTTGTTTCATTTTGTTTCTTCCTCATCTGCTCCATCTCCTTTTATCTCTCCCCCTTCTCCTCTCCTTTCCTCAATCACTATTAGGGTGTTATTTAAACAAGAAGTGTGTCTTAAAGGGCTGTATTTATCTCCTTCATTTGCTGCAGAGCTGTGTTGCCTGTAAAACAAGTTTTAATGAGCCTGCAGCTTCACTTCTTAATCTTTGGGATTCTCAGAATCTCTCAAATGTCATGAATTTCCACATCTCAAGACTCACTGTCACTGTTCTCCATAGAAAATGAGAACCTCCTTACTAGAATCCATCTTTTTCCTTTGAAATACGTGGTGAATGGGCACTAGATCTGTTTTTTTGATCTTCTGGGCAATATTTAGCCATAAATTCTGATGTTGCAAAAATGATTCTCCAAAGCTCTACAGAAGCACATAACTGTTGGGCACTCATTTATTTATCCTCATACATGAGATTTGTCATGATACTACTTTGGTCCTCACCTCTTTTCCACATCAAGGAAATACCAAAATATGAAATGATCATGTATAAGAAGAACATATGTCTCTTCTTTTAAGGACTCAGAAGGAATATTCTGATTGGGCAGCATTTCTTTTCTATTCATTAATCTAGAAAATTGGGCTTTATTTCTTTCATGAACACACAAGTTCCAGAGTCATCATTCTCATCTTCATCCTACTATAATATGGAGAAAGATGGCTTTAAGGGATGCCGTCTGGAAGTGGGAGTTTATAGATATGCATGATTTTGATGACTTTCAGCTGTATTACCTAAATAAATATCAAGACAGATTGAAAATGGATTTAATTTAACTGAATAAAAGTAAATACATCATATGGATTAGCTAATAGACATGCTCTTTCACTCTTTCTTTGAGCTCTCGTGTCTCTTCGGTTCTTTGGTAGTCACATGGTCCTCTTGTGATGGGTATTTATAGTGTTCGTTCCTCTTCTCAGAAGGACCTTGCATGCATATGTGTTTGTGGTACTCAGAATTGAGCCTATGGCTTTATCTAGCCCAATTCCTGTCATGGAGCTACAGTCCTATCTCCTCCATGTTGATGTTATCTGAGCTCTATGCTTTTGGTGTTTTCCCAAAGGAAGTCTTCCTTGACAGGTCACCTTGTTATCTGTATTCACTACTTCAGATACTCTAACTTTTATAAGTTTCTTCACAATTTTCATGTTAAGGTTCTGTTCTAAAACGTTCCATTATTATAATACTGCTGCCCTGAGCAATGTCTTGGGTATCTACTGTAAATGGTTACTTTTTTGGTAAGTGCAGTTTTCCAAAAGTCCATTGTTTATGTCAACTAGAATAAGTTACACTTGGGCCCAGTTTCAACATTGGTAAGAGACTGAAGAGCACTGCAAACAGCATACAGAGACAGGACAGATGTTTCTGAGGCAAACTTCTCTTTGCACAAAATTTAAATTGCATTGAAATGTATATAGCTAAATATAGGGTAAGAAGCAAACAGAGTGGAGGTTTGTTGCTGTATAATTAAAAATAAGAAAAACTGAGCAAATCAAGTAACTTCTTTAAGAACTATTAGGTCATTATTATAAATGGTTTTATTCACTGAACTCTTTTTTGTTTTTATTGAAAATAGATTTTTTTCTCACATAATATATTTTGATTGTGGTTTCTCTCCCTCTACTCCTGTCAGTTCTTCCTCACCTCAACTCCCATCCAGATCTCCTACCTTTCTGTCTCTCATTACAAAACAAGCAGGCTTCTAATTAACAATAATAAAATAAGTTTAAAAACTCTAACATATTAGAATAGAACAAGACAAATAAACAGAAGAGCTCAAGAAAGATATAAGAAACAGATCTACTCATTTGTACATTAATGAATTCAATAAAAATTAACTGGAAGTTACACTATATATGAAAATGACCTGTATTGTAAAACTATATATATATATATATATATATATATATATATATATATATATATATTATATCAACTATATTATATATACTAAAATAAATACAAAAATAATAATGTGAATAAAAACATTCTTTGGCTTTGAGCAGCCTGCTAACCCATGTGAACCTCCATTCTCCCCCCAACCTCTCTGCCCACTTTCATCAGACCTGTGGATCCGAAACCATATGGGTAAACTTCCCTCCCCCCACCCATTTTCCATGCTTGATGAGTTCCTCTGGAGGAAGCAGAGCTACTCAGAGCACCCTACTGTCCCAGTGGGACCTCCACCTTGCCTTCCCCCACACCTTTTTTCACCTTTACCAGACTTGCTGAGTCTGAACAATACAAGCAGTGTTCCTTTTCCCTACCCATATTCCCTGCTCAGTGAGTTACTCTGGGCACACCAAGCTGCCTGATTAGCCTGCTAGCTCACCTCTCTGACCTTCCTCATCCTATCACAGCTCCTGATGCCATACAGACCTGCAAATCTGGAACTGTACATAACACAAGGATACCCATAAAAAGCCTTCCACACCAGAACCATTAAGGTCAATAGATTTCTAATACCTAGCACAACAGGAATATCCAGGGACCTAAGCCATCCAGATGTCTAAAAGCTCTTTAAAGAGCACAATCAAGAAAAGTCAGGGCAGAATAACACCTTTAGAGCGCAGCTCTCTGAATACAACAAGCCCTGGATAACCTAACACAACCGAAACACAAGAAAATGACCTTAAATCCAATCTTAGAAGATGATAGAGGTCTTTAAAGAGGAAATTAATAATCCCTTAATGAAATGCAGGAAAATACAAGCAAACAGGCAGAGGTCTTTAAAAAGGTATCAAATAAATCCCTTAAAGAAATACAGGAAAATACAATTAAATAAGTGAAGGAAATAATTAAAACTGTTCGAGACGTGAAAGTGGAAACAGAAGCAATAAAGAAAACACAAATTGAGGAAATCTTGAGATGGAAAACATAGGGAATGGAACAGGAACAACAGATGCAAACATTACCAACAAATACAGGAGAGGGAAGAGAGAATCTCAGGTGGAGAAGATACAATAGAAGAAATTGATACATCAGTCAAAGAAAATGTTAACTCTAAAAAATTTCTGACACAAACATCCAGAAAATCTGGAAAACTGTAAATATCTACCCGAAGAATAATAGGCATAGCAGAAGTTGAAGAGTCCCAGCTCTAAGGCCCAGAAAATATTTTCAACAAAGTCATAGAAGGAAACTTTCCCAACCTAAAGAAAGAGTTGCCTATAAACATACAAGAAGCTTATAGAACACCAATTAGACTGTACCAGAAAAGACAATCCTCCAATAAAATAGTCATAATAACTCAAAATATACAGAATAAAGAATGAATATCAAAAGCAGCAAGGGTAAAGGGGAAGTACCATACAAAGGCAGACGTATCAGAATTACACCTAACATCTCAACAGCGACTCTCAAAGCTAGAAGGGTCTGGAAAGATATCTTGCAACTTCTTTTTTTAATTAGATATATTTTTAATCTGTATTTTAAATGTTGTTCCCTTTCCTGGTTTCCCCCAACAAAAAAACCCCTAACCTATCACCCCTCCCCTTGATCACCAATCCACCCACTCCTGCTTCCCTGTTCTGGCATTGACCTGTACTGGGTCATTGAGCCTTTTCAGGACCAAGGGCCTTTTCTACCTTTGATGTCCAACAAGGCCATCCTCTGCTACATCTGCAGCTGGAGTCATGGGTCCCTCCATGTGTACTCTTTGGTTGGTGGTTAAGTCCCTGGGAGCTCTGGGGGTCTGGTTGGTTCATATTGTTGTTCTTCCTATGGGACTGAAAGCTCCTTCAGCTCTTTGGGTCCTTTCTCTAGCTCCTCCATTGAGGACCCTGTGTTCCGTTCAATGGTTGGCTGGCAGCATTCCCCTCTGTATTTGTCATGCACTGACAGAGACTCTCAGGAGACAGTTATATCAGGCTCCTGTCAGCAAGCACTTGTTGGCATCCACAATAGTATCTGGGTTTGATAACTGTATATGGGATGGATTCCCATGTGGGGCAGTCTCTGGATAGTCTTTCCTTCAGTCTTTGATCCACACTTTGTCTCTGTATCTTCTCCTGTGGTAAATTCTAAACACACACACACACACACACACACACACACACACACACACCAACCTAGACTATTATACCCAGCAATACTCTCAATCATCATAGATGGATTAAGAAAGATATTTCAAGACAAATCCAAGCTCAAACAATATCTATCCACAAATCCAGTTCTATAGCAAATACTAGAAGAAAATTCCAATACAAGGAGGATAACTATATACAAAAAACACAGGAAATAAGTAATTCCATACCAGTAAAAACAAGAAAATTACAGAGAGAGAGAGAGAGAGAAAGAGAGACACCAGAGATTGGGAAAGAACCTTCACTACCCTTACATCTGACTGAGAGCTGAAATCTAATATTTATAAAAAACTCAAGAAGTTAAACACCAAAAACTGAAATAACCCAATTTAAAAAATGGAGAACAGAGTTAAATAGAGAATTCTCAACAGAGGAATCTTGAATATATGGGAAGCACTTGGTGCCCCAGCATAGGGAAATGCCCCAGCAAAGGCAGGAATGGGTGAGTGGGTGGGGGAGCACCCTCATAGAAGCAGAAGGGTGGGTTAGAGGGTTTCAGAGGGGAAACCTAGAAGAAGGATAATATTTGAAATGTAAATAAATAAAATAACCAATAAAAATTTTAAAATAAATGTTCAAAGTCCTCAGTCATCAAGGAAATGCAAATCAAAACGATTCTGAGATTCCATCTTACACTGGTCAGAATGGCTAAGATCAAAAACTCAGGTGATAGCACATGCTGGTGAGGGTGTTGAGCCAGGGGAACACTCATTGTTGGTAGGAGTGCAAACTGGTAAAACCACATTGGAAAATAATTGGGCAGTTTTTCACATAACACGGGATGCTTCTACCTCAAGACCCAGCTATACCATTCCTGGATATTCACCCAAAATATGTTCCACCGTCCCACAAAGACACTTGCTCAACCAGGTTCATAGCAGCTTTATCTGTAATAGTCAGAAACTGAAAACAACCTAGATGTCCCTCAACTAAAGAATGGATAAAGGTAATGTGGTATATCCACACAGCAAAAACAAAGACATCATGAATTTTGCAGGCAAATGGATAGATCGTGAGAATATCATCCTGAGTGAGGTAACAAAGTCCCAAAAGGACTGTCCCAAAAGGTATGTACTCACTTATGAATGGATATTAGCCATAAAATAGAGGATAACCATACTGCACTCCAAAAACCCAAAGAAGCTAAACAAGAAAGAAGGTGCAAGTGGGGATGTTTGAATCTTATTTGGACTGGGGAATAAAAGAGACATAAAAGTCAAATGATGGGAGGGAACTGGGTGGGAGAGGGAATGAGAAGGGGAATGGGGAGCTACAGGATCAGATGAAGTAAGGACAAGAGGGATGGCCAGATGGCCATTAGAATCAATGGGAATCTGCAACTGACAGGGAGGAGAGTTGAGTGGCATCTTTGGGATGAGACAGAGACCTGGAATAAGGAAGGTGCGCCAGAATCAATGGGAGTGATCTTAGATGTGACTCACAGCACTGGGGATATGGAACCTAAAGAGGCTAGCTCTTGTAGCCAGGAGGGATATGGACACCAACCTACCCACAAAGCTTTCAACTCAAAATTTATTCTCGCCACAAGAAATAAAGATACAAGCGATGGAGCAGAGATAGAGGAAACGGCCAACCAGTAATAGGATCAACATGAGACCCATCCCATGGGCAAGTACCAATTCCTAACACTATTAATGATACTTTGTCATGCTGGCAGACAGGAGTCTAGCATGGTTTTCCTCTGAGTGGCTCCACCTAGCAGATGACTCAGGCAGATGCAAACGCCCACAGCTAAACAGTAGAAGGAGCTTGGGGACTCTAAGGAAAAATAAAAGGAAGGATTATGGCCTCTAAGGGGATAGGAACTCCACTGGAAAACCAACAGAATCAACTAACCTGAATTCTTGGACCTCTCAGAGACTGAACTGCCAACCAAAGAGCATAAATGGGTGGGACCTAGATCTTTCTGCATATACGTAACAGCTTGGTCTTCATGTGAGTCCCAAACAGTTGGAGATGGGGCCTATCCCAAAAGCCATTGCTTGGGTGTGGGAAAAATTCTTCTAGCTGTGTTCCTTAGTCTGGCCTCAATGGAAGAGGATGTTCCTAATCCTACAGAAACTTGAAGTGCCAGGGTAGGGATATAACCAGGTGGGCCCCCAACCACTCAGTGGAGAAGGGCATGGGAGATGGAGGAAGTATTATGACAGAGGGTGACAGGGAGGGGGGCAGTGAGTGAGATGTAAAGTGAATATGTAAAAAAAAATCATTGACATGACATTATAAGACAAGGATGTTATTGAATTTATTTTGTATTGACCATCTACTGCTGGATTTCCTCAATGATACAACTTGGAGAAAACTAAATTTTTATCTGTAATTAATTACCAATTTGAGATAGCTTCTCAGGATGAGACAAGTGTCCACTTCTCCTTTCATCTCTAGGACTCCATCTGGTGCAGAGTTGTGCAGGCCCTGCTCGTGATACTTCAGTCTGGGCATTCATGTGTGCATTGTGTTTATTGGTTTAGAGGGGCTTGCTTTCTTCGTGCCCTTTATTTCTCTTTCCTTCTCCACTTCGATGAAGTTCCCTGAGCCCTAAGGGGAGGGATTTGACTGAGACAATGTCTCCATTATTCAGGGATGGTTGTTCTGAAACTTGTTATACACAACAGTCAGCCAAGCATTGAGTTCACATGCCACCACTGTTGGCTACACTAGAGCCTTTCTTTGAGTAACTGAATTAAAATATTTTTGGTTTTACCAGTATCTTTGTTAGCTCTCTTCTTACCCTATAGAAGATAAATGTCCTACTAATGGACTGAAAGAACGTTTCATGAGCACTCAGAGTTTACACTTCCTGATGAGTGAACAGAAGCATCACTGAGCACAGGTGCAAGAGCAATTCACAGCCTCAGCAAAAGTGTTCTGACGTCAAGGTTGTGTTTTAACACAATAAATCACTGCAACTTTAATTACAAACACTGGCTGGAGACTGACCTTTGCAGACTATTTGCATACTGTTTCTGTCTGAAACAGGGAGTCAGAGAATCATGTATTTAATACACTTCTGCCTTCTGTCTTCTCACATCCTTTTAAATAGTGAACCTGGGGCTTCTGTCTTTTATTTTTTTCTTACCCACAGACAGAAGATAATAAATTATGTAATTTGGGGTCTTCAATTGTTACAAAAAGATAATCCTCAATTATTATTTTCTGGAAAATTGTATTCCATTGAAAAGTCTGTCTATCTAAATTACAGGGATATTGAAAACATTAAAAAAAATTGGATGCAGAAGATTGGGAAAATATTATCCCAGTATAAAAACCCCCACAGGTTGGTGTACACAACATCACTGTGACATTTCTGAAGATCATATGTTAAAATAAACTTGGGGGATTATCTGAATAAATGAAGTCATGACAGTCTTGGCATTATTTCTTGGCCAAAGATTATTCATCACAAATGGTATATCTATTTCTATCTACTCAAAAAAAAAGTCTCACCCTAAGGAGCATACCTACATAAGTGTAGCAAGTACAAAACAGAAAATATCATAATAAATTTAGGGAAATATCTTAGCACTTGAAAGTTACTGGCAGCACTACAATGACATTTGAAAAGAGCATTCCTGCACAGTGAAACATGTGTTATTTAGTGACACTTAGAGGCAACTCTTATAAGGCATGTTTTACTTTTCTGGTCCATATTGTTCTGTTCTTCTCTTTACTTATTGCCACAAGACTCATTTGGTTTTCATTCAGATAGCAGGTCAACAACCCAGTGGAACTACCCTTGATCTTACAGGCATGTAAGAGTGGGGTTCTTTCTTTGTAGCTCATACCTGTATATAACTCTTTGCATAAAATCTCCTCCCTACATGCATTACTATAAAACATTTCTGAACCCTATTATTCACCAAGGTTATCTAAAGTGCCACACATCACTATAAAGTAAAGAAAGATATAATGTAAGTTCTATGTCTATTTCAATCTCTTCCAGAAATGTATCTAAATTTAGAACTGGTGAATGGATTTCAGCTGAATAAACATGCAATCACCCTTAAAGGAACATTTAAGACTACTAATATCACTCTAGACTCAAGCTAACTGATGAGCCTATCAAAATGATCCATGAATATCAGGGTGAAAATAATTTCTGAATCTTAAACAAAAAGGATGTGTATATATATATATATATATATATATATATATATATATATATATAATTTCAGGAAAACAATGTCCAATCACTATTACTGTTTTAGGGAAATCCCTCAAGAACCACTTAACAAAACTAGAGTAAGAAAATGAGAGTATTTACTAACTTATCTGATAACTGCCCGGAGACAAACAGTTTTCGTAGAGTAGCCTTGACTGCTTTTTGCAGGGAACTTCCAAGGAAAAAGCCATATCCTGGTTTGTGTTGCAGGGGGAAGTCGAGGAAGCAAGAAGCAAAACCTATCAGTTAGCTGGGTTTCTTAGTCTCAGGTGCCTGGCACAGGGACGTGTAATTTCCTAAGGAAATTTCCAATAGGAAAAAATGTAAAGGGCATATATCTGAATCAAACCTTAGATGAGTACAGAAGGGATAAAATGGAGGAACTTTGGCCCTTCATATTATCAGACTAGAAATATGTGCAAGTGTTCCCTACTACCTAATTCACTGTGATGCAGCTCTCATACTGCAAAATACTAGTCTATCTCTATCAAACATTTTTTTCTTTCTCAGCTCTTAATGGAAAGTTTTACCAGCTGTTCCAAGGTTTCAGAAATGATTTAGAAGTGTGGGTTTAACATCTATATGCAAACCATTTAGAATTCGGTAAGTTTCTATTATATTCTTTCTTACAGTTTAGACTCATCAGATGTCAGCATTCATATTATGAGCATGACACTCTGTTGTACACTTTTAAGACCATGTTTCTTGTGACTTTCCCTGATGATGGGAGATGGATTTTAGCCTGTAGGTAAGAATGTTCACAAATGTTCCATAAGAAATGGTTAAAAAAAAAAAAAAAAGACCAGCAAAGACAGAGTACATTTCTTGGACTACAAAATTATCACATAATCCACATCCATGCTCTCATTAACTGTGAGTTTTTACATTCTGCTCAGAAATGGGGCTACATTCAACCTTAAGTCATTCATCCATTGGTTTGCACTCCTAATTGTGTATTCTTTTAGCCAATTGTTTTAGACCCTTAATTATTAATAGTCTCCCCAAATATTCACTGATAACTTCAATTAACATGCACAGATTAAGGACTGATGAAAATTGTATGTCTTCCATTTGTACCCATGGATAAATTTGGTTTTCAGCAGTCACACGCATCTAAAATTAGAAATTATATGCACAAAACAAAGATGTCCTGTGTGTAATGCCTGCAAGCTGCTTCACTATTGGCTGAGATGCAATTCACTGACATCCCTCTAATGCCAAACTCATCTTTTGCATATCTAAGCATTAAAACACACAAGTTCAAATATGTGAATTGCTAGTGACCTAAGAGCCTATATGTTTGGAATATCTCATTAACCCTAACTTGGTAGCAGTTCCCTATATTATGATACCCATGCTTCTTCTGTCCTTTGGATTGGTAACTACCCAGCTGAGTGACATCACCTGGACAAGTAAGACCCCCACTCTAATGCCAATCTGTCGGGGTTTCTTTGTTCACCTCTCTAAAATTATTTGTCTAGGCTACTGCTCTTCATGTTTTGGCTTTTTTTCTTTATCACCTCTCCGATCTTTCAACTTCCATAAAAACAATTCACAGAGTCATAGAAAAACTATGAGACAGAAAAGTCTTTGTAACAATTGGTACACTATATTCTTGCAATCATTTCTGAGAGAATAAACCACAGAAAAATAAAATGCAAACTTAAATGTCAATTATCTAGAAAGAGATGAGAGGGCTTGGTAGTAGGCGTACATAAAACACATCCTATATTTTACTATAAATTAGTGAGGATTTCAAAAATTTAACTGCATCTTTATTATTTGTGGTGTGTGTGTGTGTGTTTGTGTTTGTTTGTTTGTTTATACATGTGGGTTCTTTGGTGTCATGGAACAGGTGTGGAGGTCAGAGGACAACTTGAGAGAGGTGGCTCTCTCCACCCAGCATGTGAATCTTGGGGTTAAATTTCAGGTTGTCAGGCCTGTCAATAGGCACTGTTATCCACAGAGCCAGCCTTCTGGCCTATGAGAAGAGTTTCTTTGAGTAGTTGAAATTCTTGCCATAGAGAAGACAATAAAAGCAAGTGAAAACTTACTACTTAAAGATGCAGTTTAGAACACTTATAAAACCCTATTAAAAATGGGGTACAGAGCTAAACAAAGAATTTTCACCTGAGGAATATCAAATGGCTGAGAAGCACATAAAGAAATGTTCAACATCCTTAGTCATCAGGGAAATGCAAATAAAAACAACCCTGAGATTACATCTCTCACTAGTCAGAATGGCTAAGGTCAAAAACTCAGGAGACAGCAGGTGCTGGCAGGGATGTGGAGAAAGAGGAACACTCTTCCACTGCTCGTGGGTTTACAAGCTGTTACAACCACTCTGGAAGCCAGTCTGCCGGTTCCTCAGAAAACTCGGCATAATACTACCAGAGGACCCTGCTATACCACTCCTGGGCATATACCCAGAGAATTCTCCAGCATGCAATAAGGACACATGCTTCACTATGTTCATAGCAGCCATTTTATAATAGCCAGAAGCTGGAAAGAACCCAGATGTCCCTCAACAGAGGAATGGATACGGAAAATGTGGTATATTTACACTATGGAATACTACTCAGCTATTAGAAACAATGAATTCATGAAATTCTTAGGCAAGTGGGTGGAACTGTAGAATATCATCCTGAGTGAGGTGACCCAATCGCAAAAGAACACACATGGTATATACTCACTGATAAGCTGATAATAGCACAGAAGCTTGGAATACCCAAGAAACAATTCACATATCAAATGATGCCCAAGAAGAAGGAAGGAGAGGCCCCTGGTCCTGGAAAGGCTCAATATAGCAGTGTAGGGGCATACCAGGACAGGGAAGTGAGAATGGGTTGATTGGGGAACAGGAGGAGGGAAGAGGGCTTATGGGACTTTTGGGGAGGGGGGGAATCCATGAAAGGGGAAATCATTTGAAATGTAAATAAAGAATATATCTAATAAAAATATTTAAAATTAAAAAAGAACACTCACAGGACTTCCCCTTAGGGATCTCTGTTATTGAAAATAGTCCAATTGACCATCACGTCTTCAAGCCCAGGCTCCTAGACTGCAGACATTTTCTTCTTGTGAGCAGGGGTTCTAGGTGGGAGGGATTATTGGTCTATATGTCAGGATAGGTGTTTCACAGACTACTTGGGTCTGGTACACACATTGATGAACTCACCTTAAGTGTGCAGGTAGTGGCTGGCTACCTTCTGAATCCTCCTCTGCTTTCCCAGACTCATTTGTAGTGAATATGGTCATACAAAGAGTGTTACTCAATGAGTAACTGGAAGTTAGATGAAAAACTTGGATTACCCATGAAAAGTAGGGAATATCCTTCTACAACATTTTTCCTACTTGCTGTTTGGACTACAGAGAGCAGGACAGGACCTTCTGAGACCACAACTGTATGATGAGAGAAACATTATGTCCAATGATGACAGAGAGAGAGGCTTCACTGCTTCCTGTGTACATGAGAAAAAATTGACTTCCAGATTACTTGAAAGAGAAATAATTTTCTATCTCCCTATAAAATTAATAATAATGATAAAAGCTATTATCAGTGTTGGGGAATGCAGCACATGACACGTCATAGAACAACCCTGCTTTGTTATTTCTCTCCTTCCACTTCCATGTGGGATTTTGGCATCAATTTCAGTTGACCAAAGTTGTGCCCCAAGCACTTTCTCCATTGATCCAGACACTGACACTTGTGTCTCTTAAGAATGGTATATTTGTTTCATCCTATTGTCTCACATTTGCATGTGACACTGAGCTATATAGACTAAATTATTTAGAAGAATGAATAAAACCTGTTGAGACAGAATACAGTGGAAACTGTTTAATGAATCATCCTTTGAGACTGGCAGGATCCTGATCTTCTGACACTATCTAGAGTGAGTCAAACTTACCCATTAGTAATAGTGACTAGTTCTTCTATATTCAGATTTCAGAAATGGATGTCATTTATCTCTATCACGAACCAAGGACCCGGTATTTCAGTTATTTCTCTCTGAGCTTCAATTTAGTACCTTTCATGGTAAGGAGAACAAAGCATGCAGTTATTTGCTACTTGGTGAGATTAATGAAAAGAAGACCTTGAATTGAAGCATCAAGAGAAAGAAGTTGTAAAATAGTATGTAGTTAGAAGTATGTAGGGGTTGGTACAAAGACTGCCAAATTGTGACCTATTTGTGTTAGAGGTGCTGATTCTAGAGCAGGGGCAACTCTGATGAAAAGGGAATTGATCTGTATCCTGTCACCTGTATCTGTTTTTTTTTCCCAAAATGTAATTCTAAGTAATTACTGATAGTTTATAGGTTTATTGTGGTTTGGGTGGTACTATTACTAATGTAATATGACATTTGGTAACCCAATATCATTCAAAGAATAGAAGCCACAACTACATATCCATAGGAAGTCCAAATGAATGATGTATTACTCTTTTATCCATGGAAATTTACATATGAATTACATGGCATATACACATACTATCACATGTGTCTTTAGCAAGAGATAAATATTTATAACTCTAGAGTTTCATCTCTTGTGGCAGATAACCTGGAAAATGTTACACGCTGAATGTTAGAAAACTTGAACTCTGCAAATCAGGATAGCGTATTTTAATAGAAAATATAATTAGCTAAAACAGCTTGACTTAAAGGGAAGGTATATTTTACTTTCCTTTAGACATATACACAGTAGTGAGACTTCCTGGGCACATGGCAGTTCTGTTTCTGCGTTTCTGAACTAAGTCTATTGCTTTCTCAACTGCCTGTACCTTCCCACCAGCAGTAGAGAGAACTCACGCAGAAGTGGCCTCCCCCCACACATAATGTTTCTTTTCCTTTTGATGATGGCCATCCCAACTGTGGGGAGAGAATTCTTGTGGTTTTGACTTGCATCCTCTGGTACCCAAAGGCACTAAGAAATCTATCATCATATATGTTCAGGACTCAGAGAGGACCTACAAAATGTGAGAACATATTTACCAGTAATGCCTCTGAACAAAGCTTGAGAACAAGAATATTTTAGAATCCCTAAGATGAGCTAAAAAAATCAGCCTAATTGTTAATGGGCTAAAGAACTAAATGGACACTTCTCTGATGACTGTGTGCAAATGATGAACACATGTTGTTGATATATATGTATATGTATATGTATGTATATGAACACATTCACATGAGCACAGCTAGTCTTACTGGGCACCATTTCCTGAAGAGATTGGTTTTTGTTTGTTTGTTTTGTTCACTCTATTTTCTTGGTGCCTTTGTCAAAAAAAAAAAACCAATTAGCTGATAATATCTGTGTTCTCAATAGTAATTATGTCTCTAATTTTCCAAGGAAACTTGTCTTGAAAATATGCCCCTTATTTAAATCCATACATTGACATGACCTGATTTCTCTCTCTCTCTCTCTCTCTCTCTCTCTCTCTCTCTAACACACCTCTCTCTCTTTTTGTCTCTCTTTGTCTCTCTCTAAAGCACATGCACACACACACACAAAATCTTCCTATCCTAAAACATCTACCTATCTTACCTAAAACATATTTATTAATTTTAAGATCCTCAAGTTGTCAGCCATTATAATCCTATCAATTTATAGTTGTTTATTAAGATGCTTATTCAAAACTAATTCAAAACCAAGTAAAAGACAAGATTAGATTACATCATATTATCCTGTAATGGAAGCTCTAATGCTCTTTGCCTGTTCATTTATAAGGAAATAAAAATGAAAACAGAATTCTGTTACATACTGACACACTTAAATATTTCTGTATAATAGAAAGGAACCTAGGAGCCTCTGTGTGTTCTTAGTTTATAAGAGTATTTTGAAAGTAAAAACAGAAAATGTATTCTGAACACACTGAAACTTGTCTATTAATAGAATATAGATTAATATGCCAAGGATGATTTCTTGTGGAGTTTTAGGTGGACATTAATGATAATTTATGAAGCAGTTACTAGAGCAGAAAAAATAAATGAGTCCTTATACTACGTGTCTGTCACAAAATGGTACCATCTATGATCCAGCCCTGCAGACAGATGTGTATAAATTACAGTTGTAGTCAAAGTTTTAGTGGATTAAACTTATTATCAAACTTATTATTATTATTATTATTATTCCTTTTCAAAAGATACAACAGTTTACTTACACAGAACCTGTTACTAAACAAAACAAAACAAATACTAGGTTGAATATACAGGCATAAGAACTTTAAAAATTCAAAGATATCTCCCATAGCAACAAATACATCTTTGAATATTCACCATAGGTAAATAAGAGTGATTCCTTAGAGAGTCTTTAAAACTATTTTATTCTTTAAAAAATTATGCCACATAAATAAATGTTAGCAAGTTTTTTAAACTGAAGATTTAAGAGGAATATCAATGCCACAGAAGTATAATTGTTTGTGGATTCCAAAATGCATACTCTCGGCTGTGGATTAGTTTGAGGGTGGAGCACATAGGGTCGAGTACAGCTCAGCTTGATGAATTTAAGAACTACTATGGATGGCAGTTCATATAAAACACATAGGCTTTTTACATTAAATTTGTTTCAATTTAATTATTCTTTTGAAGAATGGACAATGGTAAACCAAAATGCAAAAATGCAAAACAAGAAATTATAATGGTGGAAAAGATCAGAAGGAAAGAGGATGTATACGGAGGACTTGCTGATATGTTTCTCTGCACTTGGGTTCTCAGTGCTGTCCAGTGCTGTAAGTCTTCTTGTACAACCAGAATGCATGTTCCCTTTTTACATTTGAGTGTTTAGTCTGCACTATTCATGTGTCTACCCTCAGATGGATTGTTTTGAGGTGAGACAGATTAATTCTCCTGTCAGCCCCATGTCAGTCCACAGCTAGTTTATTGAGTTGTATTTCCTTGGGTGGAAGATTTGAATATGTATTGCATCTACCAGTCCTATGGCTACCACAATTGTGCATTCACTGCATTCTGACCCCAGGGTTCACCAGATAACAGTGAGCATATGTTTCCTTCCCCTTACTGTCTTCCTATGAGATATAACCAGACACTGTGCAGTACTCAATGTGACCTTCTATAACTCTCCAGAAAACAATTCTCTGCATGCCAACTATGATTTATTTTCATGTATTCTGAGCCCTTTATTCTTATCACAGCCTCTTCCTTTCTAAATTTGATCATTCCTTATTATTCTCAAAACATTTATAGTTTCATTGTTCAATGTCCATAAAGTAATATTTACTTATTAAGTCAGAGTCTATCCAGTTATGAATAATTTTATTTTATGGGGAAAATCTATCACTGCCATTCAACCTACAACATAAACAAACTGAAAGTTACTCACATTCCACATTAATGTAATTTGCACAAAACTAACAAATTTAGTTAATTATCTATAATAGATTATAAAGCTATATTTCCTCAGTTTTAATTTCTTTGTTAAATTTTTATGGTAAAATGTCGAGTTTTGCATGCACTATCAAAGTTCACAGTCCATTGCCTGCTTGTCTAGTAGTTGAATGAACTGGAATTCCACAGTTGATGCTTCTATTTTTCCCAAAGCCTACAATTTCTTTTGGGCATTGCTGAACTTCAGTCTGCTTTATCCTCTATGGTTGTCTCCTTCACCCTGTTGGTGAAGGAGGTGGACTCATCCTTAGATAGCAACAGATGTGTAAGTCCTCATTATGTGACCCCAGACAGATGAGATTTGATGCTGTTCAGCTGGAGAATGAAGTAGTACTCACAGTGGGAATCCAGATTTTTAAGGTCAAGCGAGTGAGGTGACTTTTGATTTCCTAAGGAGAACATCTCTCTGTGGCTGGCAGGGAGGCGACTCATTGGAGAAAGGATGAAGTAGACTGCAGCTGCTTTTGTTTACAATAGAATAATCAAGATTGAAAGGCTTTGTGTATAGGGAAACATCCCATATTTCAGGCATTTGGGAGCCTCTGAAGTCAGATGTCAGAGCATCATGTGGGGGTTTGGACATTTCAAAACAAATACTGAAGACATTTCCTTCTCCTCCTTGACAGTAGTGACGAGAAAGCTTTGCTTATACATGAAGCACATATTCAGGTATTGTGTGTTGAAGTTACCACTGTTCAATAGCATATGATTCCTCCTCATCTTGTTTTTAAATAAATAAAAAGAAGCATTGAACAGAGGAACTGGTAGTTAAGCAAGGCCTATGATAATGACGATAATGTTTGATAGTCTATGGTTCTAGTAGGTATGAAAAAAAAGATCACATATTTGTCATTTCTGTTTTTCTTCTGTTATTTTTTGTATGTATGCATGTTTATATGCATATTAATTTAATAATTTTATTCTGGAGCTAATATTTCACTGGTAATTATGTATCTAATTCTATTTATACATTTTAACCTAAACAGCTTCTGGTGCTTATTGATTTGTAAAATACTGTACTTTAAATTAGTAACACTCTTATTTTCTACATTAAAACTATAATCCACAGAATTTAGACAAAATGAAAATTTATTTACTGGAGAATTCAGTGACAAAACTATTGGTATGATTAAATTGAGTATCATCACTTCACATAATGGGTTTTAGTTTATTGTCTGTGAGCTTAAGGCCTATACAGTGAGTTCCAGACTAGCCAGGTATATCTAATAAGACACTACATAAAAATTATGTTTGGCTCTTAGGAGTAGGATTATCTTAAAAACAGGAATAGTAACAAGAAGAGTACATCTGCTTCTCAGTGTTAATCTAGATCCACAAAGTCTGGCCTCTATTCAGAATTGAACATGTTACAAGTGTCTGCCAGCTCTTGGTGTGTACTTTTAGTGATGGAGTGAGCTGTATGATGCCTTGTGCAGAACAGGTATGTACTCTTTCATCAAAACACACCCTCAGCCCTTCTCAAACAGTGTAACATGAGGCAGCTCAGGCTGGTCTCAAACCTGCAATTCTCTCTCCTTACCTCTAAAATGTTGGAATTAAAAACACGAGTGGATATTAACCCAGAAGCTCGGAATACCCAAGACACAATTCACATATCAGTTGATTTCCAAGAAGAAGAAAGGAGAGACCCCTGGTCCTGGAAAGACTGGATGTAGCAGTGTAGGGGAATACCAGGACAGAGAAGCAGGAGGGGGTTGACTGGGGAACAGGGGGAGGGAAGAGGGCTTATGGGACTTTCGGGGAGGGGGGAACCGGGAAAGGGGAAATCATTGGGAATGTAAGTAAAATTATAGAAAATAGAAAATTAAAAAAAAAGAAAAAAAAGAAAAATTTAGGCCTCAAAAAAACCAAAACAACAACAACAACAACAACAAAACCAAAACAACCAAACCAACCAACCAACCAACCAACCAACCAACCAACCAACCAACCAAAAAACATGAGCCACTTTACTAGTGGGTTCATGATCTGCTGTTGAAATGACAGGGTGATTTTTAAGCAGTTAGCTTGGTCAAGCAAGAGAAGTGAGCATGGGAGCTGTCTTAAAAAAGTGCATTCTGAATTAAATTCCGGGCCAGTTCCTGCACACCCCTGCAGTGCTGAGAATAACACCTCCTGCTGCTAGACTGTGAAGAGGATGTGTGGCAATCATCCCAGGAGAAGGATTTGGTCATCTGGCCACAGTAATGCTCTGAACTTTTTAGAAGTTAGAATAGCAGCTCTTTACCAATGGTTTTAGTAGTTTTTTAAAATTATTATTTAATAAGTATACATCTATACCAATGAACAGACTTTAGATGTTTGTATCTCCTACAAATGGAAAATGTGTGTATTTTGAATCTTAAAAATTTCATAATAAGTTTTTTCTTGGAATTGATATTGACTGAGTTCTAGTATGAATACCTAATTTGGGACTTGTAATGTATGCCATTTAAAGTTGACTTCCTGTACGTTTATTAACTAATGTTTAAATAGTATTAAATACGAACCTTTTCATCTGTTTATTCAGTTGTTATATAGACATCTATTTCTATGTTAAGTCAGTAGGCACGTCCTGTTCTGTGGCTTGTAGCATATTTCAAAATGTTATGGACATATTTATACAAAATACCTTCTATCAATACTGGAAGCCTCATTAAAATGTCTAATTTTTTTTTCTTTGCTGTATTTAATTAAAGTTAGAAAGTTTCCTTTTGGGTTTACTGTGTGGTATACTTCAAAAGGATGGGAATAGAAGGAAATCTTGACAGCTTGGCTCAGACTTCTACTGGAATTAATGCCACACCTAGGCTTCAAGAAATTTGAGGGACACTTGAATCACAACTGATTAACATCGTATCTCAAAGCACGGTTCAGTGCACTCACAGACAAGTGAAAGAGTATATGCGATCATTGTTTCAAGGCATCAATAAATCAGTTAATTTAAAATCATTAGCACAAGTTGTCATGATTCCAAGTTTTATAAAAAGACTATCAATGCTATCATGACTATGTAGAATTACACACTTTAATATATTAAATATATCCAAGATAAAACCTACCAGTGCTCCCAAATTTTACATATTACATTCTAAAATTAATCAGTCTTGTTAATGACATATTAAAAAAATATGCCTAAACGAGTCCGTAGAAAATGAGGTTAAACCCTGGGAATATGGAGACATTTTTATCTTTTTCTCAAACTGTCAAAAATTTATAGGCCACAGTGGAATTTTTATCAGAAGGCATGGCCTTCTTTGGAATCAATGCAACATAAAGTCATCAGAATGAAGTTTAGGTTGAGTCACCATAAGAGACATTGCTTAGGACTGAGCAAACGATTGACACTGTTTCAATTTCAGTGTTCCACCCACAGCATAGTAAGCATCATTGCTATCAATCCTGAGGATTGTCTATATAACTGTTGAATAAAATACATATCAAAAAGTGGTAGCTGCAATGTAAATTAGTTTTTTTAGACTTGAGTACTTTATGAAACAATATGTGTGCAATGCAAGGGAAGAATCTAAGCTTATGATATGCTCCTGAACAAGGAAGACATGTCAGATCAGTAAAAATGAATAAAATAGTCAAAATTATAAAAATAAAATTAAACATTTGAAATATATATTCAAAAATATATTTTATCAATTTATCTTGAATAGTATAAGGCCAAAATGTATAAGGGCAAGTGGCTAGACTATTTATCCATATATTTCTACCATAGACATAGATCCAGTTATATTATGATGTCTGTTGCACACAGCATTTTTCTACTGATGATATCTCTTTCAGAGTTTTGTCTTCCACTTCTGAATATCTAAAATAAGACATGATTTAAACAACGTGATATTAAATTAACTGAGGAAGCTAAGTTGTACCTTGTTTTAAAAACTCCACTCTAACAAGTGTAAAAATGATTGCTATCTTCACTATCTGAAGAGGTGGGGAATCATCATTGCAATCTATGGGATAGTTCTTGCATCAGAAACCATTCACTGACTAACCCAAGAGACAGCTTCATATCAACTCATTTTTTTTACTAACATAGGAAGTATGAACTTAAAAATAGTGCAAAGAAAATCATTATGGAGAAGTCTGAATAAGCTTTTCCACAAGCATTGCTGGCCTGAGTTATGGAGGTGTGACATTGCAAATCTAGTTTTGACAAAAAGCATATGGCAATGGTTTTATGGGATTTCTGCTTTGAAAGGTTTTCTTTCTAATGCCTTTTTAGGCATTTTCTACAAGATAAATTACAGAATTTTCTCTTTGGTCTGTTTCTGATTCACTTTATGAATCTATGTTCTCCTGGGTCTAATTAGAGCATTTTAAAGTTATTGTTTTTCTCAGCAATATGCTTTTTCCCCCTCATTTTTGCAGTAATCTGTATATAGGTCAAGGCTAAATCTGTATACATTGCTGTAATATTTAAACCATGCCATTTTTTGGAGCCCAGATGATTAAGAGCCCCTTGGAAATTATGAGTGACAGAATGGGAATAACAGAATCAACCACTTATTTGGTTTTTGGAAAAAGATTTGCAGGAGCAAGTTAGAGAGCAGCAATTGTAGTTCTCCTTGGGGTTGAAATACAAATGCTAAAATTAGTTTTTACTGTGATAACTCTTGTCCAAACATGTCTGAGGAGAACAGAATTGGCCTAATTGTGATCTGTATAATTTTAGATGCAATTTCTTTTTCTTTTTCTTTTCTTTCCTATCTCTTTAAAAATACCTAAGTACCCACTGAAAGGGGTCAGGTGTCAGCCCATAATGATTTATATTGTTAAACATGATTATAGACACAGTAATATAGAGTATTCTTCAAATAACTATCTAACTAGTTATCATATGGAGTTACAACACTGTTAAGTTAAAGAATTGAACTTGTAACTGAATAAAGAGGGAAGAATTGAAGTCAAAATTAAAATGGAAAGTAGGGAAAAAGACTTTGCATATAATGCATGCATGTAAAAGATATCACCCTACACCCTGTCAATGTCTTTGGAAAAAAAGAATCTCAATATTTGAGACTTTAACTTATTAGCTTTGTAACTAAAGATGATGAAACATACAACTCCCCCCCCCTCTCTCTCTCTGTGTGTGTGTGTGTGTGACCAAGTGGTGGGGAGACACTTGAGTAGAAGAATTGCAGAATTGCAGCGCTAGGATAAATCTGCAGCTTTCTTTCTTTTTTAGTATAAATACTTTTTTTATTATTTTATACACTCCATATTTTATTCCCCACCCCACCAACCCCTGTCTACCCTCTGACTGTTCCACGTATCCTACCTACTCCCCTTCCCTTGTCTCAACATGGATGACGCTACTCCCAGACCCCACCTGACCTCTAAACTCCCTGGGACCTCCAGTCTCTTGAGGATTAGTTGCATCATCTCTGAACGAACACACACCTGGCAGTTGTCTATTGTACGGTGCTAGGGGCCTCAAATCAGCTGATATATGCTGCCTGTTTGGTGGTCCAGTGTTTGAGAGATCCCAGGGGTTCAGATTAATTGAGACTACTGGTCCTCCTACAGGGTCATCCTCAGCTTGTAAAAGGAAGGGACCTGAGATGAAATGCCTGGCAGTAGGGAGAGGGAACTCATATATCCTACCTCCAGCAGGAAGACAGGACTTCAAATGAGGGTGAGGGGGCCCATCCCACAGTCATAACTCTGACCCACAATTGTTCCTGTCTGAAAGAATTACAGGGATGGAAATGGAGAAGAGCCTGAGGAATAGAAGGTCCAGTGACAGGCTCAACCAATGGACAGAAGCAGCTGACCCCTGCTGTTGAATCTGCAACTTTCTAGTATCGAGAGCAACACTTTATGGAAATGAGTATTACCGCATTTCAGTGTATAAAATGTCAGAGCACACTCATCACACATGGGCTAGTAATATGTAAACAGAGATTCACTATTTCTCATTCTTAGAAGTGACCATTTATAAATAAAAGGATGCTAATTCTTCACATCATTAAGGACAGACATCGTGAAAATTTTGTCCAATATGACAAGTTGGTGACAATATATATAAGGAAGGGCCTTTGGAATATGAAAATAAAATAATCAAATGATTGCATGACAGTTTGATTTACTGGCTTTTTGTTGGTATAATCCCCTTCATTCAGATTATAAAGTGTTCTGAGATTAATGGAGGAAACTTAAATGGAAAAAATGACATTTATGTATAAATACCTTGTTATAATTAAATATTATTTAAAGATATTTAGTTTTATCATATAAGGTAAATTGAGTACAATGGCTATGTACTCTTTCACTGTACAGGGCTTGCTAGTTATTCTCTCTCTTTTTTTTTAAAATGAATTCTAGTGAGGATCCAGGCTGACTAGATTTATCTCCAGGAGCCTGGTACTGGAAGGGCTCAATGTGGCAGTGTAGGGGAATACCAGGAAGGGGAGGCGGGAGTGGGTTGGTTGGGGAGCAGGGGGAGAGAAGAGGGCATATGGGACTTTGGGGGGGGAACCAGTAAGAGGTAAATCATTTGAAATGTAAATAAAGAATATACCTAATAAAAAATTAAAAAAAAAGATTGAAGGAAGCTATAACACCAAAGTCTGGCAGTTTTCTTATGCTACGATGGGCCATTCTGAAACATGTATATGCATCTTCAAACACTACTACTTTCTTTCCTTCACCACACAGGTTTTATTTTTTTTTTTTTATTTTTTATGGACACTGTATATTTTCATTCCTTCTGAAAGACAAAGATGTTTGCAGTATTTATTTTGGATTAAGACTTACTAGGTTATCTGGTGAATCAGAATTCCTAAGGTTTGAATTCTCATGCATAATCTTAAATACAGATTATAAATACAGCTTGTAAAAGTGCCTTGCATCTCCCTCACTTCATGCATATATTTATTATTATTATTATTATTATTATTATTTTCTTTAATCTTTTTCTTTTACAGTCCAGTTGTTATTCCTTCCTGGTCTACTCTTATTCCCTCTTGGTCTACTCTCTGAAAGTTCCTCATCCCATTCCTCCTCCCCTGTCTCCAAGAGGATGTTCCCCACTCCCCTACACTCCTCCAGGCCTGGGCCCTCAAGTCTTTCAAAGGTTAGGTGCCTTTTCTCTCATCTACTTCTCTTAACCTACAATGGGGTCAAAGATACTATTTGATGATCTCATTTTACCCAGTTTTCTGGTACTAATCGCAATAATGAGAAAAGGAAAATTAAAAATATCCATAGAACTATAAATAAATAATAAATAATTGCCAGATGATCATCCAAGCTCTTTATGTTTATTGTGTCCTCAAGGTTTCTCTTCAACCAGACTAGGTATATATGATGATTAGGTTTTCAAGCTGACACAATGAAGAATTCTCAGTGAGGAAGTGTCTACATTGTGTTAGCCTATGGGCATGTTGATGGAGAGCTATCTTGATTTTCTTAATTAATGTGATAAGACTCAACCAGAATGTGGGTAGTACCATTTCATATGCTGAATGGTACAAAAGTAAAGAAAGGCAGTTGAGCATCTGAAATGCAAACCTGTATGCATTATCTCTATGTTCTTGAGTATGGATAGAATGAAACTAGCTATCTCAAGTTCCTACCTCTGTGATTGCCTTGCAGAGATGGAAGGTAGCCTAGAATTATATGAGAAAAGAAAGCCTTACTCTTCTGAGTTGACTTTTTATCTGAGAAATTTATCACAGCCACAGTAGGAATCTGGAAGAAGATTGTATGGTGTTCATTGTTTTCAAAGACTTAAACTATGTTCCTGTTTCACAAAGAAACAAACAATCAACCCACTGGTAGCAATTCAGAAGTGAAATAAAGCTTTCTTAGTCCAAACCCATGCTCATTTCATATTTCCAATGTACATTTTCTAATTTTCTTAAGGAGAGAGATGCCTAGCTAGGGATTAAAGTACTTTTGTAAACTCACACAGTCCAATAATGAAAAGGGATGGGAGTCTGAAAGCAGAACTTCCATGAGATGATGGGAAGTACTTAAGAACGGAGTTCCTTTCCTCCAGGGAAAATATGACTACCTATATAGCTATATAGGTAGCTGTCTGAGTTTTGCAACCAAGAGTTCTAATATTTTCTCCCCATGGGCTACTGTAGACATATGATCACCATGTATCCTAGCTGTCAACTATGATGCAATCTTTATTAATCCTTGTTTATTCCCTGTGACCTTTCACTGCTTCAGAGTATGCACATTTAGGTCTTTTTGATAGACAGTACTCTTTCATTCTTTTAAAAGACACATGATTTACTAAACATATATATGATCTATTCATAAAATAATTGAAATATTCTGACATTGTTAAATTTATTTATTTCAGCCACTTGTGCTACTAAATCAGATGAAGAGCCTTCTTTTCATGCTCTTGTGCCTGAAAATGACCTGACTAAAGGACACACAGGTTGCAGCATATATGGATGCTCCCCAAAAGCTGTTCATAACATCTCTTATGCCTAAAAAAAAAAAAATTCTGATTTCTTTAGATAACTCACTGGCAGCTGTGCTCCTATCTAAGTTTTTGGAATGGACCCATGCATAGAAATTCCAAGGGGAAAAAAACAATCTGTGAAACACCTGGTTTTGGCAGATTTTTCCCTCACCAGAGAGTGCCATCTGTTAGACAGCCATGCTCTGCTCATCCTTCTCCTGGGTCCTCAGTCCTGTGGGCTGCAGGATCATGCTGGCAGCAGATTGCCACTGACCCCAGTACTGACACCATCCTGGGATTTTTAACCCTCTGGCCTGCTGGGCATAGTTTCTTTCTACCTGAGGTCTGTCTGCAGTCTCTCCTTTTGACCTTCCAAAATATTTTTAAAACAGCTAGTATAATGCCTCTCCTGAGCTCAGAAAACAGGAAGTTCCAAACCTTTAAACCATTTAATGGATTGTTTTAGCACATTGACTTGTATATGTACCCAGCAAAATTAGGCCAAACGTTTTTGATTTGTGAAGGAAGGAGAAACTGCTGTGACAGCATTCTTCCTAGAACCCATGCATGCCCCTGTCTTTTGTCTGCCAACAGATCACAGGAAAACAGCCAATAATTCAGATACACAGCTGTGCCCTCACTCTCAACAGACAAATTTGCTTCCTGTGTGTTCAGGTGGTCATTCTCAATCTTTATTGAATAGCAAGTAAATGCATCCCATAGCACTCACATTGTATTCTTCACTGAAGCAATTAAAACATCTAGTTTCCTTCAAAGGGACATGGTTTGTAGAAGGAACATTGTAGAAAACATTCAAGCTTCCTGATGTGTAAGACCAGAGCTCTGTTCAGTTCGCCTCACATACTCTCAAATTCTCTGTCTGTTGCCATCATTGGTTACTGTAGCAGCACTAGGTTGTGATGTATTAGAAAAAAATGCATGACAAGAAGCAACTTGAGGGAGGAAGAGTTTGTTTGTGCTTTGAGAATAAGGCATGGTTGGGAAGGCAGGATCCAGAGTCATGAGATGGCTGCTCCTATTGCAACTGTACTCAGAAAGCACAGAAAGTTCATGCACTCAGCTACCTTCACCCTTTTTGTTCACTCAGAGACCCCAAGCCAGAAGGTGGTGCTGCCCTCCTTAGGCAAAGCTCACTGGAAACACCCTGTCACACTTGTTCAGAAGTGTGTCTCTCAGGCAAGAGCCTGAGTCTACATAAGCTGGCAGTGAGGATTAAGCACTGCGGGTGGCCTCTATGTTTGTTCTTGGCCTTTGTTCTTTTACCCGAATCTTCAGAAGGACAAATGCCTTGTTGCAAACCCAATACATAAATATAATTGACTGGTACAGAATTTTGTGGAGGGATGTAAAATATGCTTGCATCTTACATCACACAGCAAAGTATTTTAAAATATCCCCATTAGTCATTTCTTTTCTGCCCAAAGTGTTGCAGCTCTAAATTTATACTGAGTCTAGGTTTGTATTCTAGCTCGCTTTTTTCATGAGAGCTTGTAATGGATGTGCATTGTCTAGTTATTGCTTTGCCATGGTTCCTTGAATCTCCAGGTACTTCTCCCATTGGGCTTCATTGAAACAATGACTTCTTCAATTATCACGATCTTTTCTCTTGCAAGACAGTAAGAAGGATAAATAACTGCTTTTTCTTCCATTTTTTGTTCTGTTCAATTGACATATTTTCTAGAAATTCAAATAGAAATAAACCTATCTTGGGGAGCAAAGTTGGTGCAAACTGTGACAGGATGGTGTCTGAGCTGTATAAAATTCATATTTTCAAGAGATAAATTCTAGCTATAACCTCTGCAGTGGAGAATCTTCTCAGAAAATATTTTTAAAGGAGCTTTAGCACATTTGCATATTGTTTACGAGGCAATTTTTTAAAGTTGAATAATAACAATGAGACCATATTTCTTTGTAGTTTTCTTGTGAATATTAGTATTGTCATTTCTTGCTTATACGGATTCACCAATATTTTCAGTGCCATGATTTCATATTTCAATATTCATTCATATATTCATACTCTAAAAGTTACTTTAGAAAAGTATCCTGAGGAAGCCAAACAAAATGAATTATTCAAGGTCTTGATGCAGGAAAACATGTTTGAATTGATTTTTTAACTTCAAGTAGTGATGGTTCTAATTCCACCGAATTGACAGTTTTCAAAGGAAATAGGCACTACTTAGCTTATCATTCATTTAGTTCCTGCTAAGTAAGAAAAACAAGGGGCTCTGCTCATGCTGACATTATTTGGGCAAAATTTGCTCTGTATAATAAGAGGATACCTCCTTATCGCTTTGTAAATCTGTCTGCCAGAGCCCTTTGCTCAGCTGCATCGCTCTGCACAGCGTGTCTCACCTTGTTGTCCTTTGGAGTTGTGTTCCCTGAGATTGAAAGCATGGCATTATCCCACTGTTCTGTTGGCATTGCCGACATGCTAATCAGTAAATCAGCACTTCAGTGTAACTAAATAATTAAAATAAAAACTGGCTTTCAAAAATCTAAACAAATAAAGTCCTTATATATTAATGACAAATTATTAACTAAATACAGCAGGATAAAAATACAATGAATTATTTTAGTCATTGGTAAGAGTAATTTGAATTAGTCTGACTGGGTTGATTTTGTAAGATTAGAATAGAAGAGAAATGTCTTTCTTTTTGAAAACTAGTTGCTAATATTTTATACATTCGTATTGTTTAGATGCTAGCATATTATAGACGTTCATAATCTTTATTCTGGGACAGAGAATGGATCTAATATTTTCTAAATTACCAGTTACATAAAAACAAAACAAAGCCCACAGCTTTTTACTGTATAATGATCATCAGAAGTACATCACAGGTACATGAGAAATCAAACTACCTCATTCAGAATTTTATCCAAGCTGATTCTAGAGTCTTTGGTGAAAATCATATAAAATTCTAAAAATACCCAGGGATTACAGTGAATAAGGCTCAGATATTATGGCAAAAATGAGAGCAGGGTGAAAGCCTCGTACAGCAAAGTGCTCTGAAAGCTGAACCAGGATGCACTTTTACTCTCTTGCCTCATAAGAATGGTAAGATGGTGGACTAGAGGCTGCCTCATTGTGAGCCGGGAATAGAGACAGTCGGAATAGGGAAACACGAAAGAACAAACTTTATCCTGAAGAGGAGCTATCAATATCAATTAAAGATGTGATCACTCAAACAAAAAGTGGAAAAGTGGGGGAGAAACTGTGAAAACGGTAGCAGAACTTTCTGTTAGAAAGTTCCAGGAACAGTGTTTAAAAAGGGCCTTGCCAGGTGTGGAGCTACAGTGGAAATCGCCATAAGGCTTCCAGCACCCCACTGCATAGTGCAGGGAATTCAAAGTCTAGACTTTCCAGGAGAGGTCTGGCACATGACAGAGGAGGAAAATGGAATTTTGAATAAAGAGATTCCCCATCTGCTGCCAACTCCAGAGGAGGAACCAGCCTGACCAGGGCTTGATAGTACAGTCAGGACTGTAAGATCAGAACTCAGGCAGAAGTGACCTCAACATCCCCCTCCCCCAAATAACCACTATACCATTTTCATCCCTAAAGAGATACTTGAAGTAAAAAAAATCAACAAAACAAACCTTAGGTCTACATTACAACA
Source organism: Tokudaia tokunoshimensis (assembly GCA_036184795.1). NCBI lineage: Eukaryota > Metazoa > Chordata > Mammalia > Rodentia > Muridae > Tokudaia > Tokudaia tokunoshimensis. The sequence goes on along the minus strand of BTHU01000005.1, from coordinate 65,623,877 downwards.
TAATTCAGTTGGATTTCACACAGAATGTTTCACACCACAGATTGAAACTCCACTCCCCCAAAATAAAAATATTCAGAAACAATCCCCTTTGTCCTACCAGAGACTGCAGCAGAATAAAACTAGAAATGAAGAGCAGGGCTAACTCCAGAAAATACACAAACACGTGGCAAAATGAATACTGCAGTTTTGAATGAAAAAAAATCATTGAAGAAAGCAAAAAAAAAATTAAAAATCTCTTGGAAAGAAATGAAAACAAGAGAACAACCTACAAGAACTTTAGGATGCAACTAAGGCAGCCTCAAGAGAAATGTTTATAGCAGTAAGTGCTCACATTAGAAGAACATTACACATAGAGGACAAAGAAGGACACATATGCAAGAATGTGAGGTGAACAAACTCCATGAAAATATCATATTATATAGAGGAGGAAAGAGGATAAACAAGATGAGAAAGAAAAACTTCTAGAACTTCTAACAGAGAAAGAAAGGAAACATTCAGATTAGAGGCATAAGCAAGACATTTCTGAGTAGAATACCACTAGTACATGGAACAGGTCCTAAGAACTGACCGTTGAAATGGAAATAATACACAGCAAAAGATACTATTGACCAGTGAAATGATAGCTTACAGAATGCAAGACATATTTTCTTAGTTATACTCCAGATGAGGTATGTATGTGTGCAAAAATTAAACTTACAAAAATCAAAACGTTCAATCAAGTAGATGGAATGATGAACTCAACAGCCAGTTCTCAAAAGATAAACTACAAATGGCCAGTAGATATTTTTAAGTTATTTACTCATTAGAGCAATGCAAATTAAACTCAGATTCCATCTCATCCCAGTCAGAGTGGCTATCACCATAAAAACAGATCACAGCTAATGCTGGCAAGGATGTGGGAAAAGAACTTTAATTCACTGTTGGTTCAAGGGTGTATACTAGTGCAGCCAGAATGGAAATCAGTGTGTATAACTCTCATAAATGAAATGTAAAATTACCATATGATCTCACTGTACCAATGCTGGGGATAGTCCAGTGGACTCAGTGTCCTACCATGGAGAAACTTTCACACTCTTGCTTATTTTATGGTCTTTTCAGAGTGACTAGAAAATGGAGACAATCTAGATAGTCATAAATCCATGAATAGATAATAAAAATATAGCACATATGAGCAATGAAAATTTATTCAGCTCTAAAGAAAACAAATTATGAACCCTTTCACAAGAATGAATAGAAGCAAGGCTATCCAGACCCAGAAAGAAAATTCAACATATTCTCTGTCTGTCATGCATAGATTCTAGCACCTAGCTTTTAAAGGTGTGCTTAGGTGGGAAAAGGTGGGTGAAGGTGAGAAAGCTCTAATGGAGCCCATGAGATTGGAATAGAGACTAACAGAGAAAGGGGTGAATAGAAAGAAGCTGAAGGGAAAAACGCTAGGGTCAACCTGTACTGTGGGGAAGGGTTGGTAGGAAGATGAGGATCAGAAAGACTCAACCAAAACGAAGTACAAATGCTGTATGAAAATGTGTTATTTTGTAGGCCTTTCAGAAAATAAATATGAAATACTAAAAAAATGAAAATTCTACAAAAGAAACCTGAGAAATATGATCCTTTTCCTTTACCACTCACCCTTAATAATTTACTAATTAATACTAATTATTCCTGTATCTCTTAATTTTTTAAATTAAAAGACATTTTTTTATTTTTTGATTAGATATTTTATTTATTTACATTTCAAATGAAATCCCCTTTCCCGGTTTCCCCTCCAAAAACCCCCTATCCAATCCTCCCACTCTCTGTTTCTATGAGGGTGCTCTGTCACCCACCTACCCACTCCTCCCTCCCCAACCTGGCATTCCTCTACACTGGGGCATTGAGCCTTCACAGACCAAGGGCCTCTCTTCCCATTGATGTCTGATAAGGCCATCCTCTGCTACATATGTGGCTGGAACCATGGGTCCCTCCATTTGTACTCTTTGGTTAGTGGTTTAGTCCATGGGAGTTCTGGGGGAGGGGGGCTGAGGGGTCTGGTTGGTTGATATTGTTGTTCTTCCTCTGGGCTTAAACCCCTTCAGCTCCTTTAGTCCTCTCTCTAACTCCTCCAATGGGGACCCTGTGCTCAGTCCAGGATTGGTGGCTAGCATCCACCTCTGTATTTGCTCTGTATTTGTCAGGTACTGGCAGAGCCTCTCAGGAGACAGCTATATCAGGCTCCCATCAACAAGTACTTGTTGGCATACACAATAGTGTCAGGGTTTTGTAACTGTATATGGGATGGATCCCCAGTTGGAGCAGTCTCTGGATGGTCTTTCCTTCACTCTCTGATCCACACTTTGTCTCTATATCTCCTCCTATGGGTATTTTGCTCCCTCTTCTAAGAAGTCCATGCTTTGGTAGTGCTTCCTCTTGAGCTTCGTTTGGTTTGTGAATGTATCTTGGGTATTCCAAGCTTCTGGGCTAACATCTACTTATCAGTGAGTACATACCATGAGTGTTCTTTTGTGATTGGGTTACCTCACTCAGGATGATATTTTCAAGTTTCATCCATTTACCTAAGAATTTCATGAATTGATTGTTTTTAATAGCTGAGTAGTATTCCATGGTGTAAATATACCATATTTTCTGTTGAGGGATACCTGGGTTCTTTCCAGCTTCTGGCTATTATAAATAAGGCTGCTATGAACATAGTGGAGCGTGTGTCCTAATTATATGCTGGAGAATCTTCGGGGTATATGCCCAGGAGTGGTATATCTGGGTCCTCCGGTAGTAGTATGTCCAATTTTCTGAGGAACCACAAAACTGATTTCCAGAGTGGTTGTACCAGTACGCAATCCCTCCAGCAGTAGAGGAATGTTCACCTTTTTCCACATCTTTGCCAGCACCTGCTGTCACCAGAGATTCTGATCTTAGCCATTCTGACTGGTGAGGTGGAATCTCAGGGTTGTTTTGATTTGCATTTCTCTGATGACTAAGGATGTTGAACATTCCTTTAGGTTCTTCTCAGCCATTAGATATTCTTCAGGTGAGAATTCTTTGTTCAGCTCTGTACCCCATTTTTTAATAGGGTTACTTGTCTCTCTGGAGTTTAACTTCTTGAGTTCTTTGTATATATTGGATATTAGCCCTCTGTCGGATGTAGGGTTGGTAAAGATCATTTCCCAGTTAGTTGGTTGCCACTTTGTCTTTTTGACAGTGTCTTTGGCCTTGCAAAAACTTTGTAATTTAATGAGGTCCCATTTGTCAGTCCTTGATATTAGAGCATAAGCCATTGTTGTTCTTTTCAGGAAAATTTCCCCTGTGCCCATGTGTTCGAGGCTCTTCCCCACTTTCTTTTCTATTAGTTTCAGTGTATCTGGTTTTATATGGAGGTCCTTGATCCACTTGGACTTGAGCTTTGTACAAGGAGATAAGAATGGATCAATTTGCATTTCTTCTGCATGCTAACTGCCAGTTGAAACAGACTATCTCTTTTCCACTGGATGGCTTTAGCTCCTTTGTCAAAGATCAAGTGACTATAGATGTGTGGGTTCATTTCTTGGTCTTCAGTTCTATTTCACTGATCTACCTGCCTGTCCCTGTACCAATACCATGCAGTTTTTATCACTATTGCTTTTTAGTACTGCTTGACGTCTGGGATGCTGGTTCCCCCAGTTCTTTTACTTAAGAATAGTTTTAGCTATTATGGGTTTTTTGTTACTGCAGATGAATTTGAGCATTTCTAACTCTATGAAGAATTGAGTTGGAATTTTGATGGGGATTGTACTGAATCTGTAGATTCCTTTTGGTAAAATGCTCATCTTTACTATATTATTCCTGCCAATCCACAAGCATGGGAGATATTTCCATCTCCTGAGGTCTTCTTCGATTTATTTCTTCAGTGACTTGAAGTTCTTGTCATATTGATCATTCACTTATTTGGTCAGAGTCATACCATATACTTTATATTGTTTGTGACTATTGTGACAATAATAATTTTTGTCTCAGTCTGTTTTTCCTTTGGGTAAAGAAGGCTACTGATTTGTTTGAGTTCATTTCATATCCGACCACTTTACTGAACTTGTTTTAAGCTGTAGGAGTTCTCCGGTGGAGTTTTTGGGGTCACTCAAGTATACTATCATATCATTTGCAAATAGTGATAGTTTGACATCTTCCTTTCCAATTTGTATCCATTTGACCTCCTTTTGTTGTCTAATTGCTTTAGCTAGAACTTCAATTACTATATTGAATAGATATGGAGAGAGAGGGCAGTCTTGTCTAGTTCCTGATTTTAGGGGTTTTGCTTCAAATTTATCTCCATTTATTTTGATGTTGACTTCTGGCTTGCTGTATATTGTTTTTACTATGTTTATATATGGGCCTTGAATTCCTGATCTTTCTGAGAGTTTTAACATGAAATGATGCTGAATTTTGTCAAACGCTTTTTCAACATCTAATGAAATGATCAATGTGTTTTTTTTCTTTGTGTTTGTTTATATAGTGGATTTCCATATATTGAATTGATGGATTTCCATATATTGAAACATCCCTGCATCCATAGGATGAAGTCTACTTGATTGTGGTTTGGATGTGTTCTTGGATTCGTTTCTGATTTTGTTAATTTGAATACTGTCTCTGTGCCCTCTGGTTAGTCTGGTTAATGGTTAATCTATCTTGTTGATTTTCTCAAAGATCCAGTTCCTGGTTTTGTTGAGTATTTGTATAGTTCTTTTTGTTTCTCCTTAGTTGATTTTAGCCCTAAGTTTAATGATTTCCTGCAGTCTACTCCTGTTGGGTGTATTAGCTTCTTTTGTTCTAGAGCTTTCAGGTATGCTGTTAAACTCCTAGTGTATGCTCTCTCCAGCTCCATTTTGGAGGCACTCAGAGCTATGAGTTTTCCTCTTAGCACTGCTTTCATTGTGTCCCATAAATTTGTGTATGTTCTGCCTACATTTTCATTAAATTCTAAAATGTCTTTGATTTCTTTCCATATTTCTTCCTTGACCATGGTATCATTGTGTAGAGCATTGTTCAGCTTCCTTGTGTATGTGGGCTTGCTGTTGATTTTGTTGCTATTGAAGAACAGCGTTAATCCTTAGTGATCTGAGGTTTGTGTGGTTATCTTCTTTGGGTTTGTTGAAAGATTTCTTTCTTGCCTTTTCTAGGGTATAGTTTCCTCCTTGTGTTGGTGTTTTTCATCTATTATCCTTTGTAGGGCTGGATTTGTGGAAAGATGTTGTGTAAATTTGGTTTTATCATGGAATATCTTGCTTTCTCCATGTAATTAAGGGCTTTGCTGGGTATAGTAGTCTGGGTTGTCATTTTTGTTCTCTTAGGGTCTGTATGAGATCTGCCCAGGATCTTCAAGCTTTCATTGTCTCTGGTAAGAAGTCTGGTATAATTCAATCAAGGTGTGCCTTTATATGTTACTTGATATTTTTCCTTTACTGTTTTTAATATTCTTTTTTTGTTTACTGTATTTGGTGTTTTGATTATTATGTGACGGGAGGAATTTCTTTTCTGATACAATCTCTTTGGAATTCTAAAGGCTTCTTCTATGTTCATGTTCATCTCTTCCTTTAGGTTAGGGAAGTTTTCTTCTATAATTTTGTTGAAGATATTTACTGGCTCTTTAAGTTAGAAATCTACTCTTTTCTATACCTATAATCCTTAAGTTTTGTCTTCTCATTGTTTCCTTGATTTCCTGGATATTTGGGTTAGATGCTTTTGCATTTTGCATTTTCTTTGACTGTTGTGTCAATATTTCCTATGGTATCTTCTGCACCTGAGAGTCTCTCTTCTATCTCTTGTATTCTGTTGATGATGTTTACATCTATGACTCCTGATCTCTTTCCTAGGTTTTCTAGCTCCAGGGTTGTTTTACTTTGTGATTCCTTTATTATTTCTAGTTCCCTTTTTAGATTCTGATTGTTTTATTCATTTTTTTTCACCTATTTGATTGTGTTTTCCTGTAATTCTTTAAGGGATTTTTGTGTTTCCTCTTTAAGGGCTTCTAGCTGTTTACCTATGTTCTCCTGTATTTCTTTAAGGGAGTTTTTTTTTTATGTCTTTCTTAAAGTCCTCTATCAGCATCATGAGTTGTGATTTTAAATCCAAATCTTGCTTTTCCAGTGTGTTGGGGTAACTAGGGCTGACTTTGTGGGAGAACTAGGTTCAGATGATTCCATGTCTCCTTGGTTTCTGTTGGTAATGTTCTTGTGTTTGCCTTTCACCATCTGATTATCTCTGGTGTTAGCTTGTCTTGCTGTCTCTGATTGTGGCTTATCTGTCCTGCAAGTCTGTATATCAGTACTCCTGGGTTGCCACTTCTCTCTGGGATGAATTTAGGTATGGAGAGCTGTGGTACAGGGTCAACTTATGTGGGCAGACAGAAACCAGAAGGATCCTGTTCCCAGGTAATCCTTGGTTGCTGTGTCCTGGTGGCTCTTAGAAGGTCCCTCTTTGGCCAGGAATTTGAAGAGAAGTGGTGGTCTTACCTGTGCATGCAGGTGTGCAGGCATTCCTGGGAGACCAGTTTTCTGCGGAGGTATTTGTATATGTAGTTCTGTGGCTCAGGGTCAGCTCTGGGCACACACAGAAATCGGAAGACTCCTGTCCCAGGCTGTTCTTGGGTTCTAATGTCCTCAGCATGTCGGGAAGATTCCTCAGAGCAGTAGGGGTGATCCTACCTGCACTGTCAGGCCTCTCTGCACTATTGGGAGGCTAGTTATCTCCCTGAGCCATCTGGGTATGGAGCCCTGTGGCAGAGGATGGTCTCTAGATGGAGCTCTATTTCTTTCTTTCTTTCTTTCTTTCTTTCTTTCTTTCTTTCTTTCTTTCTTTCTTTCTTTCTTTCTTTCTTTCTTTCCTTCCTTCCTTCCTTCCTTCCTTCCTTCCTTCCTTCCTTCCTTCTTTCTTTCTTTCTTTCTTTCTTTCTTTCTTTCTTTCTTTCTTTCTCTCTTTCTTGGTCTCTGTGTTAATTACTATAATATTCTCTGAAAAGAACATATTTATAAGTGTTTGAACAATACACTAACCTATGAGTATAGCAATATGTCATTAAGAGTAATCTAATTGCTATATTCCTTCAGCACAATACTAGTTGTAGGCTTTCTTCTAGAGTCTATGACCAATTTAGTCTCAGATTCTTGTCAGTTTTACTAACTACGGATTTGATCTCATAAAGTAGGCCTTTAATTCAACTAGAAAGCAGTTGGTTACTAACATAACATTTGTGCCATTACTGAACAAGTCTATCTTGCAAATAGGTTGTTTTTGTAGGTTTCATAGCAGCAATAAAAATACCTTATATCACAGTAAATACTAGTCAGTAGGAGTAAAGCTTCTAGATGGACCCAGCTCTATGTCTCCATGTTGGATGACATAAATAAGTTGTGTCTTCAGAAATATCACATTAACAATATAATTAGTAGGTAATATTCTTAGAGATAACCTGTAATGTTTGGTTGTGATATGGTTTATGAAATCCCTTTGACCATTGACTCAAGTTCTTGTAACACTTTCTTGACCTTGGGGGCTTTACTTGATGTAATAGTATATCTAGTGGGGACATTGTCTCCTTCACTATATGGTGACTCCATTTAAATTCTTTTCATATATGCATATATTTTAGGATTCTTATAATGTAGGAACTTTGCATATTATTTTTCAGAAGGCCATTTTAATTTAGTGTTTGTTCTCTCAGTCCTAAATACATTCCCATCCCTCTCCACATTTAATCGTATTTTAGTTTCCCCTTTATCATTTTATAACACTCTGTTCAATTTTCCCTTCCTTGAGATAATTCCCTGTTTGCCCCATCATAGTCCCTTACTTGCTACCTGACCTCTGAGGTTGAAACACACATTTAAAACTTAAAATCCAATTTTCACATAGTTAAACGAAATATGCAACACTGGTCTCTTATTCTGGCTTACCTCACTTAGAATAATTGTTTCTATCACTATCCATATTGTTTTAATTTTGCAATTTCATTTTTCTTACTGGATGAACAATAATTCATTGTATAAATGTACTGGATTACAGACAGCTTTACACCCAGGAGTTCTGACATATGTAGGATCGCAAGTGAGACCCAATCCCCTGCCCCAATACCTGGCCAAACTTGGACCCCTGGGATAGAGGGAATGCAGCCAGAGGGTTCCTTCTGGTTTGCACCTGCGTCAAGAAGCAGAAACTGTGCACCAGTCTCTCCCAGCCCACCTATACCCAGAGATAGCTTGATCCCCAGGAGGTCTTACACACCCTGAATCACAGCCTCACAAGAGGAATGGACTCCAGTAAGAGACAGCAAGATCAGTTAACACCAGAGATGACCAAATGATGAGAGGCAAGTGCAAGAACATAAGCAACAGACACAAATGCTACTTGGTAACATCAGAACTCAGTTCTCCCATCACAGCAAACCCTGGATGCCCCAAAACACACCTGAAAAACAAGAGTCAGATCTAAAATCTCCTGAGTGAGGTAACTCAGTCACAAAAGAACACACATGGTATGTACTCACTGATAAGTGGATATTATTCCCAAAGCTTAGAATACTGGCACTACAACCCACAAACCATATGGAGCTTCCTAAGAAGGAAGGTCAAAGTGTAGATGCTTCAATCCTACATAGAATGGGGAACAAAATAATCACTAATGCATTAGTATGGACTGACATGTTATCTTAAGATTCAGAAATGGCATTGAACTTCTAAATTGTGTTGAAGAATTTGTTAATCTGAAATAGTATTGCACAAACTTTTAAGATTAATGTAATTGACAACATTGGCAGATAATACACCATTAGACTCATTATGTGCATTAAAGACACTTCAAAATACAACACCTGTTTGTGAAAAAATGCATTTGAAAGCAGTTAATTTCTTTCAAAATATTTAGTGTTTGGGTTCATAAAATGCTAGCCTTAGAATAAGACTCAACTATTTCATCTCATGATATGAATAGTATAAGCAGGTACAATGCAAAAAATTTACAGAAGCAACCAGAAATAAACAAGTAGAACTGCATCTGTCCATAAAAGACCTGATAATAATTATAGAAATCCTAATCACTTTCTCAGTACATCTCAAATCAATAAGAAAATATAGAAATATGAAATTCAGAGGCAACAGACTAAATTGCTTGCATTTTTATATATTACTTGCACAAGTAAATTAAATGATGATTTTCAAAAGTACCAAAATATGTTTTTAAAATTTATTAATATATATACTTAACATTTCAATTGAAAGTTCTCCTCACTTCTCTTCTACCATTCCCTCACCCTCACCTCACCTCCACACCATCCTTCTGTCCTCTCTTTCTTTTCAGAAAAGGTTCATCTTCTCCTATTGTGGCTAGGAAAGGCAGCTCAGTTAGGGGAATGAATCCACAGGCAGACAGCAGAGTCAGATTAGCTAGTCCTCATGCTGTTAGGAGTCCCACAGGAAGACTGAGTTGCACAAATATGTGCCAATGGCCTAGGGCATGCTCTCTGTTTGGAGGTTCAGTCTCTGTGGGCTCTTATGGGTCCAGGTTAGTTAATTCTGAATGTGTAAGAATAAGTTTTATGGGTTAGAGAGATGGTTCAGTTTATAAGAGAACTGGCTGCTCTTCCAGAGGACCTGAATTGAATTCTCAACACCCACACAGCAGTTCATAAGAATTACAGTGGATCCTATGCTTTCTGAAGTCTTAAATGCCAGCACAAACTTATGTTCAGGCAAAACATCCAACACTTAAAAATAACATTGAAAACTACCTAAATAAAATACAAACAATAAGAAATTTCAAGAAGAAGTATAAACTATACATTGACAGTACAATACTGATGAAGGAAACTTTAAACTATGTTCTACTGTTGTAGGTTAGAAGGCTTAGTACTCTCAGTATGACCATTTTATCCACATTATTTAACACAACTCAATCTTGATCAGTATTTCTTTGTCTAAATTGCTTACTTGAGGGGATAGAGAGATGAGTTAGTGGTTAAGAGGACTTGACTCTCTTTCTGAGAGCCCAGTTTTGATTCTCATCGCCCACAGTTCATCTTTCAATCACTCTAGTTTCATGGCTTGCCACATGCTCAGCACAGAAGGGCTTTGTGGGTACTGAGCATACATATGACTTTCACATATTCAAAAACTTTGTGTACATAATTTTTTAAAAAGTATAATAAAAGCAATATTGTTGAGCTGATATTAAATTTATTTGGAAGCAAAATCAATCTAGAATATCACGTTTTGAAAGATTTAATAAGTTGGAAAAGAGTGTGGTTTTAAGGAAAGACATGGGCCAATGGAACTGAAATAGGATGCCAATTGAGTTTTAAGAAATTTGACATAGTAACTCAGCAGGGAAAGTACAGTGTTTGCAATGAATGTTAGAAGAGAATATGAATGGAAAATGAAACAGAGGAGACATTAGAGTTGGGGAACAAGAGCCAGTCCCCATTCACACTTCACACAAATTCATCTAAGCTCAGTTGGACTTTAGATTTGATAGCAGTAGCTTTTGCTGGTCACATGGTCATGTAATCCCTCTTCCACCTTATTTTTATAACTGTACTTAACCATCTATAGCAATTTTGTCTTTAGGTTCAGTTATACTAAGCATCTCTATAGCAACATTAAGATAGTCTTTTTTGATCTCTATTCTACTGTTTGCAAAATATGCTGTGTAGCTTCCATTATTTTTCTACTACTTGTGTTCTCAGAGTCAATCTGAGCCTACAGTCAGGTCTCCTGTTGTTCCTGTACTATACTATAGGAGAGGTACCATAATCACTCTTCATATAATTCCTTTTCTCTATCATTACTCCATCCAGATTCTTCTGCTAAACACTATTATAGTTGTTCTGTGGGTTTCCTTTTTCTCTTCTATTGAGATTTATTTATTTTTATTTTATGTGTATGTGTGAACTCTTGCCTACATGTGTGTCTTGTGCCCACAGAAGCCAGAGGAGGAAGTTGGATCCCTGGAACTGGAGTTACAGGAGGTTGTGAGTCACTACATTGGTGCTAAGAACCAAACTCAAGTCTGCTGAAAGTGCAGTAAGTGCTTCTACCAGCTGAGCCACATTTCCGGCTCCCATCCTGAGGGCTTCTGTATGTTTTCCTTTTGCAAACACAATTTTCTGAGCATTTTTTTTCTTTCTCATCTGCAACAGAGTGCCAGCATTTATTGTATATTGGCCATACCATTTTTCAAAAATTTCAAACATTATCACTGTAATCTTTGCTGAGTTATAATTTACTTTATGTTTGTTCTCTGTATTAAAAAAGTTGGCTCATGACGATAGATTTTAGTTAGATATTATAGCTCTTAGGAGATATAGTTTTCTATCCTCTTTTGTGGGAAAAAAATCAAGCAAAGTAGTATTTCCATAGCTCAATTTTGTTGTGAGTTGATTATAGTTCTGATGATCAGGAGGGCCAGCCAAAGGCAGATTATGAGAACAAGTATTTTGCTTTACAAAGTAAAGAGAAACCCTTTCATGCCAAGGCACAGCTCTCATCATTTGCAAGGAACGATACAATGTTTCTAGATGTGCACAGGGTTAGAGGAGATTCTGGGGATCAGCATGTTTTTTTCTTTTCTTTTTTTTTCTATATTTTTTTATTTACATTCCCAATGATTTCTCCTTTCCTGGTGCCCCCCTCCCCGGAGTTGTTTTGAATTGCATTTCCCTAATGACTAAGGATGTTGAACATTTCTTTAGGTGCTTCTCAGCCATTAGATATTCTTCACGTGAGAACTCTTTGCTTAGCTCTGTACCCCATTTTTTAATAGGGTTATTTGGCTTTCTGGAGTCTAACTTCTTGAGTTCTTTGTATATATTGGATATTTATTAGCCCTCTGTTGGACGAAGGGTTGGTAAAGTATCCTGTGTGCTCTGACTAGTTAATTATGTCTTTGTATTAACCATCATCCAGCTAACATAGAAGCTGTAACAATCATGGTTCAGGACCAGGGATATGCCAAGTCTTTCACATCCACAAAGCTTTTCAAATTTTCTGCAGGGATATCCTGAACAGAGAAAGTAAATTATTATAGGGCAAGTGGACCATGTTAACAGACAGAAGAACTGGTAAGGTTGAGTGAACCCAAACCGCATGAAATCAGAATTGAGTCTCATAGATGTGGGGCTTGATCTCTGTCAAACTGTACCTGCTTTGGAACATATATCCATGTCACTCCACGGAGAGGACCATGGCAATCAGTTATGTAGCATACAAATCTGGAGTTCTCCGTGCTAATGAAGTACCTAGACAGACTCCAAGAGTGTTCAGACAATGAGCTTCCCTTCCAGGCATTCCTTCCCACACAAGGTATATAATCCCTGGTCCACTCTGAACAAGTTGTATGTATTCGTATTTGCCATCAAATAAAGCAATTTGAACAAGTAAAAAGACTAAATCTCCTGGAGAAGGCCCATCCAGCCCCTCAGTTCTCTTGGCACTCACTTGGGATCAAACTTGGACCAGCTCCTCATCTGTGACTCTAACTTCTGCTTCTTGCCTTGCGAGTGATGCCCTGAGGAGAAGCAAGGACCAGGGACCCCTATTTCCCCTGAGCATGCTGGTGTTCCAGGCACTCTGGTAGTGAAGCAGGCACATAGCCAGGCAGTGAATGTGAATTGTTTTCTACTTCTAAATTTTTCTTCTTTTAGAATTTCCTATAGTGTGTTTTGTTCTAAACTCCTCCCATATCCTTTCCATAATCACTGAAATTAGTTCTTTTTTTTTTTAACACATCAAGTCTGATTTCTGATGCCCATCTACTCTTAGATGGGTGGACTTTCACTGGAGCATTGCTCTTCCTAGCAGAGGCTATAGTCTTAAAGAAAACTGAACTTTCCCTGAAGCTGCCTATTGCCAATAACCCTGAACTATGGGATGGACATCATGCTGAAGGCTGTCTGTCTGATATGACCTTTCTGAGGTATCGTTTTCTTGTGTATGTTATCTCAACTGCTATGAATTCATATATGCACCTGTCCTGTGTGAACGCAAACAGTTTCTTTTTAGTTATATATCGCCCCTAGCTTTTATATTCTTTTTGCTTTGCTTTTGTATTGATCATTTCTCAATGGGAGAAAGGGTTATGATATAGATGTTCCATTTACTGTTGAGCAGTCCATAGTCTCTTATAGTCTCTTATTCTCTGTAGCTTGACGCATTGTGAGTCTCTGTGTCAATTATCATTAACTTCAAATAGAATCTTCTCTTGGGGAACACATTCCGGTATGGGAATTAAATAAGTCATTAAGAATTGGTTTAATACTATATTCAGTCAGCAAAATAATGGTGAAAGGTTTTCCTGTAGGTTCTATGACCTGTTTAGCCATAATTTTTTTTGGTCCAATAATGGTGCCAGGTATGGATTCAGCTTGTGGAGTGGGGTTTGATGCATTTAAAAAGTGGATGGTTACGCCCATGATAGTCATGCTATCAATAGGCATGTCTTCCAAGCCAGCCGTGATTGAATTCTTGGGATTCTAAACACTTCTCCTTTTGATCCATCATTTAAGAAAAATGCAAATTTTCTAAATCATTCTAATATTTTCACTGTCTGTGTGCGTAAAAATTTGTGCAGCCACTCTGGAAATTCTTAAAAGGCTAAAAATAAACCTACCATATGGCCCAGCTGTACCAATCCTTGGCATATTTCCAAAGGTCTTGACATTCTACTCCAGAGATACTCGCTCAGCAATATTCATTGCCTCCCAAATCACAATAGCCAGGAAATGGGAACAAACTGTCCTTCAACAGATGAATACATAAAGAAAATATGCTACATGGACACAACGGAATACTATTCAGCTGTCAAGTAAAACAAAATTATGAAATTTCAAAAGTAGATAGATAAACTTGGAAAAGATTATATTGAAGTAACCTGTTCTCTCTTATCTGTGGTTCTTAGATTTAAATCTTCAGATGTAACTACACAACATGGAGTAACTGCAAAAACTCTGGAAATATAAAGGAATCATGGTGGGTGTCATCTTTTGAGAGAAATAGGTAATATGAAGTGGAAAAGAGAATAATAGGGAGTGGGAAGAAAGGCCAATACAGAAAGGCCAAGGAATGATGGAAACATAAAACACCAAGGTTCTTTGATAAATCCCCAAGAAATTATATAATTTCAAATTTATCTAAAATTATATATAATATACCTAAGTACATGTAAAGTTCAGATATCTATCATCTATTTATCTCTATATCATCTACCTCTATATCATCTATCTATCTATATCTCTAACTATCTATCGTCTATCTATCTATCTATCTATCTATCTATCTATCTATCTATCTATCTATCTATCTATCTATCTATCATCTTTATTTTCTCTCATCTATATATCATCTGTCTATTGGTTAATCTGTATATCATCTAACTATCTGTCATCTATCATTTCTTTTATTTATTTATTTATTTTCTAAGTTTTTTTATTTACATTCCAAATCATTTCCCCTTTCCCATTTCCTCCCTCCCCATTCCTCCGCTGAGTGACATCTGGGTTCTTCCCAGCTTCTGGCTATTATAAACAAGGCTGCTATGAACATAGTGGAGCATGTCTCCTTATTTCATGTGGAAAAAGAGGAACACTCCTTCACTGCTGGTGGGACTGCAAGCTGGTACAACCACTCTGGAAAGCTGTCTGGTGGTTCCTCAGAAAACTGGGCATGGCACTCCCGGAGGATCCTGCTATATCACTCCTGAGCATATCTATCATTTCTTAAATGAAGTAAAGCCACTTGCATTGACAATGCTCCTCACAAGAATCACAGATAAAAAAAACAGTAGTATTCTGGCTGGTCAGGATAGTCAATGTGACTCTCAATTCTCTCTTTCTCTCTCTCTCTCTCTCATATGTTATAAATATATATATATGTTATATATATATGTGTGTGTTTTATATATATATGTTATATATATATATATATGTTTTATATATATATGTTATATATAACATTCCTGTCACTGAACACCTAGCTAGTTTAGCTTCCCAGAACTAGTAAAGTTTTAGTCTTTAGAAGAGATTTTAATACTCTACTTTGCTAATATAGAATAATGTCTTATTACATTCTGAATCTTATGCTTGTACTCACAGATAAGTGTAGCTACCATCCCCTATCCAAGAAGCATTTCTTTTCAATAAATGGAGGTCAGCACAGAACACCACTACTTATATAATACATAGATCAAACAATCAAGGGTTAATCCAGTTAATCCACATCACAGCTCCTCAATTTACATCTCAGTGAAAAATGCTGGAGTAGGTAAAGGTGTAAGAGACAGAATACCTGCTTTGAACAGTCTTTCTTAGAAATGGCTGTAGAAATATGACTGGATCTATGGCAATATCATACACATGTTAAAATAAGAGACAGAAATTTTTGTAGGGTTCCAGTCCTAGGCTGGAACTACAAGCAACTAGTAACTGCTAAGAGAAGTTGAATTAGCCTTTCCCAGGGATGATCCCTGTTACTGATTGTCCAATATATCATGCTAAGCCTAAAAAGCATTACATATCACTAACAATGTTCTTAGCAGGTTGTATTTATACATATTGAGTACATATATGTACATGTGTGTGTGTGTGTGTGTGTGTGTGTGTAACAATGATCATCAAGGTTGAAAGGCTATACACTTGAGGGGGTGACATTTGAAAGAGAGTAAATGGGAGGGCATAGAGTGAAGACAGAAGAGGAAAACAGAGATGTAATTCTATTTCAATTTAAAAAGTAAAAATAAGTAACATTTTGTGTTTTATTGTATTTTAATATTTTCTGCTATTTCTTTCAGTCCTCTTAGTTCGTCTTCCAACAATGAGGACTTCTTACTGTACATATCCAAATTCATAATTTCTTATTTCATAATTTTTATGCTACAAGATCATTTGTCTTCATTTGTTCTCATGAACTCTACTTTTGTGATACAAACGTAGGGATTCCAGATTAAATGGAATTACTGTTTGCATTACAATTATTCTACAATTTCTTTGCCTTTATCATTTTCCTTTGATTTTAATGCATATATTTATTTGCTCCTAAGTTTCAAAATTGTCATATAAAGCAATAGGTTTCCATAAGAAATGACGTTGCTTATTCTGTCATCCACCTCTCCTCATTTCCTGCCCTGCTCTCACTGGTCTTCTTTTTCCTGGTACCCCTCCACAAAGCTAACATCCAAACATGAGAGGAGTCAGGTTATATGTTTCTTTGGGGGCTTGATTTTCCTCAGTGAAAATAGTTTACAACTCCATTTATTTACCTGTGAATTTTGTGATTTTGTTTTTCTGAATTGCTTAGTAATATCAGTTAAGTCACACACTTGCTAAATGATAAAAATATGTTATATTTACACTTTTTCATTACATCTTATAAGTTGATAGATATCTGGGTTCTTTGACTTCATGCTTATATTGTGAAAATGGATGAACATGTATTTATTTTAGGACATGGAGATCTTTGGGTATATACTCAAGAATGATATGACTATATCCTAAAGTAGATCTGTTTTGTGGTTGATCCAGCAGTGACCAAATGTTGCCCCATCACTCCAACCTGTCTTGTCTTGTCTTTTTCCTCTCCTCTCCTCACCTCTCCTCTCCTCTCCTCTCCATTTCTCTCCCTCCCTCCTTTCCTTCCTTCCTTCCTTCCTTCCTTCCTTCACTCCCTCCCTCCCTTCCTCCCCTCCCCTTCCCCCCCCTCTCTCTCTTTTCTTTTTTTTTTGGCCTGGGATACCTAGGTTTATTTATATCATAAAACTACATAGTACTGTTACGTAAGAAAATGGTTTGTGTGTTATTGCTGTTGATGTTGTTTATCACCAATTTTTTTCTTTTTTAATTAGTTATATTCTTTATTTACATTTCAAATGTTGTTCCCTTTCCTGGTTCCCCCCTCCCCTGAAAATCCCATAAGCCATCTTCCCTTCCCCAATCAACCCTTCCCTGCTTCCCGGTCCTGGTATTCCTCTACATTATGACAACTTACCAGGACCAAGGGCCTCTCCTCACTTTGATGTCTAACAAGACCATCCTCTGCTTCCTATGAGTCATGGGTCACTCCATGTGTACTCTTTGGTTGATGGTTTTGTCCCTAGGAGCGCTGGGAAAACTGGGTGACTCATATTGTTGTTCCTCCTGTAGTGCTACAAACCCATTCAGCTCCTTGGGTCCTTTTTCTGGCTCCTCCACTGGGGACCATGTGCTCAGTTCAATTGCTGGCTGAGAGTAGCCCCCTCTGTATTTCTCATGCACTAGCAGAGCCTCCCAGGTGACAGCTTTATCTGGCTCCAGTCAGCAAGCGCTTGTGGGCATAGGTAATAGTGTCTGGGTTTTGTAACTGGATATGAGACGGATTGTTGGGTGGGGTAGTCTCTGGATGGTCTTTCCCTCAGACTCTGCTCCACTCTTTGTCTCTGTATCTCCTTCTGTGGGTAATTTGTTCCCCTTTCTACAAAGGACCAGAGTATCCATACTTTGTTCTTCCTCCTTATTGGACATCACCTGATATGTGAAATGTGTCTTTGATAGTTCAAGTTTCTGGGCTAATATCTACTTGTCAGTGAGTGCATACTACACATGTTCTTTTGTGATTGGGTTACCTCACTCATGATGGTATTTTCCAGTTCCATCCATTTGCCTAAGAATTTCATGAATTCATTGCTATTAATGGCTGAATAGTACTCCATTGTGTATATATACCACATTTTCTGTATCCATTCCTACGTTGAGGGACATCTGGGTTCTTTCCAGCTTCTGACTATTATAAATAGGGCTGCTATGAACATAGTGGAGCATGTATCCTTATTACATGCTGGAGAATCCTCTGGTTATAGGCCCAGGAGTGGTATAAGAGGGTCCTCCAGTATTATTATGCCAAGTTTTCTGAGGTAACTCCAGACTGATTTCCAGAGTGGTTGTACCAGCTTGCAATCCCACCAGCAGTGGAGGAGTTTTCCTCTTTCTCCACATCCTCACCAATACCTGCTGACTCCTGAGTTTTTGATCTTAGCCATTCTGACTGGTTTGAGGTGGAATCTCAGGGTTGTTTTGATTTGCATTTCCCTGATGACTGAGGATGCTGAACATTTCTTTAGGTGTTTGTCAGCCATTCGATATTTCTTAGTTGAAAATTCTTTTTAGGTCTACCCCATTATTAATAGGGATTTTTGGTTCATTGGAGTCTAACTTCATGAGTTCTTTGTATACCTTGGATATTAGTCCTCTGTTGGATGTAGGGTTGGTAAAGATCTTTTTCCAATTTGTTGGTTGCCATTTTGTCCTATTGAAAGTGTCCTTTGCCTTACAGAAACTTTAATTTTATGAGGTCCCATTTGTCAATTCTTGATCTTAGAGCATAGGCTATTGGTGTTCTGTTCAGGAAATTTTCCCCTGTGCCCATGTGTTCAAGGCTCTTCCCCAGTTTCTTTTCTATTAGTTTCAGTGTGTCTGGTTTTATGTGAAGGTCCTTGATCCACTTGGATTTGAGCTTAATGCAAGGCGATTAGAATGGATTGGCCAGTCCCTGATTTTAGTGGGATTGCTTCAAGTTTCTCTACATTTAGATTGATGTTGGCTACCGGTTTGCTGTAAATTGCTTTTTACTATGTTTAGATATGGGCCTCGAATTCCTGATCTTTTCAAGACCTTTAGCATGAAAGGATGCTGAATTTTGTCAAATGCTTTCTCAGCATCTAATGAGATGACCATGTGGTGTTTTTCTTTGAGATTGTTTATATAGTGGATTACATTGATGGATTTCCTTATATTGAACCATCCCTGCATCCCTGAGATGAAGCCTACTTGATCATGGAGAATGATCGTTTTGAAGGCTGCCCTCTCCATATCTTTTCAATATAGTATTTGAAGTTCTAGCTAGAGCAATTAGACAACAAAAGGAGGTCAAAGGGATACAAATTGGAAAGGAAGAAGTCAAACTATCACTATTTGCAGACGATATGATAGTATACTTAAGCGACCCAAAGAACTCCACCAGAGAACTTCTACAGCTGATAAACAACTTCAGCAAAGTGGCCGGATATAAAATCAACTCAAACAAGTCAGTAGCCTTCCTATACTCAAAGGATAAGCAGACTGAGAAAGAAGTAAGAGAAATGATACCCTTCATGGTAGCCAGAAACCGTATAAAGTATCTTGGTGTGACTCTAACCAAACAAGTGAAAGATCTGTATGACAAGCACTTCAAGTCTCTGAAGAAAGAAATTGAAGAAGACCTCAGAAGATGGAAAAATCTGCCATGCTCATGGATTGGCAGGAATAATATAGTAAAAATGACCATCTTGCCAAAAGCAATATACAGATTCAATGCAATCCCCATCAAAATCCCAACTCAATTCTTCATAGAGTTAGAAAGAGCAATTCAAAAATTCATCTGGAAAAACAGAAAACCCAGAATAGCTAAAACTATTCTCAAGAGTAAAAGAACCTCTTGGAGAATCAGTATCCCGGACCTCAAGCTGTACTACAGAGCAATAGTGTTAAAAACTGCATGGTATTGGTACAGTGACAGGCATGTAGATCAATGGAACAGAATTGAAGACCCAAAAATGAATCCACACTCCTATGGTCACTTGATCTTTGACAAAGGAGCTAAAACCATCCAGTGGAAAAAAGATAGCCTTTTCAACAAATGGTGCTGGTTCAACTGGAGGTCAACATGCAGAAGAATGCAAATTGACCCCTTCCTATGTCCTTGCACTAAGCTCAATTCCAAGTGGATCAAGGACCTCCACATAAAACCAGACACACTGAAACTAATAGAAAGGAAACTAGGGAAGAACCTTGAACATATGGGCACAGGGGAGAATTTCCTGAATAGAACTCCAATAGCTTATGCTCTAAGATCAAGAATTGACAAATGGGACCTCATTAAATTACAAAGATTTGCAAGGCCAAAGACACTGTCAAAAAGACAAAGCAGCAACCAACTAACTGGGAAATGATCTTTACCAACCTTACATCCGACAGAGGGCTAATATCCAATATATACAAAGAACTCAAGAAGTTAAACTCCAGAGAGACAAGTAACCCTATTAAAAAATGGGGTACAGAGCTGAACAAAGAATTCTCACCTAAAGAATATCTAATGGCTGAGAAGCACCTAAAGAGATGTTCATCATCCTTAGTCATTAGGGAAATGCAAATCAAAACAACCCTGAGATTCCATCTCACACCATTCAGAATGGCTAAGATCAAAAACACAGGAGACAGCATTTGTTGGCGAAGATGTGGAGAAAGAGGAATACTCCTCCACTTCTGGTGGAATTCCAAGCTGGTACAACCACTCTGGAAAGCTGTCTGGTGGTTCCTCAGAAAACTGGGCATGACATTCCCGGAGGATGCGGCTATACCACTCCTGGGCATATACCCAGAGGCTTTACCTGCATGCAATAAGGACACATGCTCCACTATGTTCATAGCAGCCTTATTTATAATAGCCAGAAGCTGGAAAGAACCCAGATGTCCCTCAATGGAGGAATGGATTCAGAAGATATGGTATATTTACACAATGGAATACTACTCTGCAATTAAAAACAATGAATTCACGAAATTCCTAGGCAAATGGTCAGAACTTGAAAATATCATCCTTAGTGTGGTAACCCAATCACAAAAGAACACACGGTATGCAGTCACTGATAAGGGGATATTAACACAGAATCTCGAAATACCCTAAACACAATTCGCCTATCAATAGATTTCCAAGAAAATGGAAGGAGAGACCCCTGGTCCTGGAAAGACTGGATGTAGGGGAATACCAGGACAGAGAAGTGAGAGGAGTTTGAATGGGGAAAAGAGGGAGGGAAGGGGGCTTATGGGACTTTTGGGGAGGGAGGAAACAGGAAAGGGGAAATGATTTTAAATGTAAATAAAAAATAACCTAGAAAATAAATAAAATTTAAAAAAAAATGGATTGGCCAGACAGTTGAATCAGTACTATTTATTGAGAAGACTTTTTTCCACTGGATGGTTTTATCTACTTTGTCAAAGATCAAGTGACCACAGGTGTGTGGGTTCATTTCTGGGTCTTTAATTCTATTCCATTGATCTGCCAGGCTGTACCAATACCATGCAGTTTTTAACACTATTGCTCTATAGTACTGCTTGAGGTCTGGGATACTGATTACCCAGAAGTTCTTTTGCTGTTGAGAATAGTTTTCCCTATCCATGGTTTTTCGTTTTTCCAGATGAATTTGAGAATTACTCTTTCAAACTCTATGAAGAATTGAGTTGGGATTTTGATGGGGATTGCAGTGAATCTGTGGATTGCTTTTGGCAAGATATTAATTTTTACTATATTAATCGTGTCAGTCCATGAGCATGGGAGATCTTTACATTTTCTGAGGTCTTCTTTGATTTCTTTCTTCAGTGACTCAAAGTTCTTTTCATATGGATCTTTCACTCGTTTGGTTAGAGTCACACCAAGATACTTTATATTGCTTGTGACTATTGTGAAGGTTGTCGTTTCTCTAATTTCTTTCCCAGCCTGTTTATCCTTTGAATATAGAAAGGCTACTGATTTGTTGAGCTAATTTTATATCTGGCCGCTTTGCTGAAGTTGTTTATTAGCTGTAGGAGTTCTCTGGTGGAGTTTTTTTTTTGGGGGGGGTTACTTAAGTATATGATCATGTCATCTGCAAATAGTGATAGATAGATGACTTCCTGCTGTCCACTCCACTTGTATTTGCTTCTATTTTAGAGCTTTCAGGTTTGTGGTTACACTGCTAATGTATGCTCTCTCCAGTTCCTTTTTAGAGGCACTAGGACTATGAGCTTACCTCTTAGCACTGCTTTCATTGTGTCCCATAAGTTTGGGTTTGTTGTACCTTTGTTTTCATTAAATTCTAAAAAGTCTTTGATTTCTTTCCTTATTTCTTCCTTGACCAAGGTATTATTGATTAGAGGATTGTTCAGCTTCCATGTATATGTGGCCTTTTTGTTGTTTTTGCTGCTATTGAAGACCACCCTTACTCCATAGTTATCTGATAGGAGGCATGGGATTAGTTCAATTGTCTTATATTGAACTTATATTGAATTGTTGAGGTCTGCTTTGTGACCAATTATATGGTCGATTTTGGAAAAGGTACCATGAGGTGCTGAGAAGAATATATATTCTTTTGATTTAGGATGAAATGTTCTATATATATCTGTTAAATCCATTTGTTCCAAAACTTCAATTAGTTTCACTGTGTCTCTGTTTAGTTTCTGTTTCCCTGATCGGTCCATTGAGGAAAGTGGAGTAGACAGCAGGAAATCATCAAACTCAGGACTGAAATCAACCATGTAGAAACAAAAAGAACTATACAAAGAAACCCCACAATTATTGTATGAGGTGCAATGTCTGCTTTGAGGTTTAGTAAAGTTTGTTTTATGAATGAGGATGCCCTTGCATTTGGGGCATAGATATTCAGAATTTTTCCTTTGATGACTTTGTAGTGTCCTTCCGTCTGTTTTGATGACTTGATTGAAAGTCAATTTTATCTGATATTTTTTTTTTTATTTTTTTTTTTTTTTAATTTAATTTTATTTTATTTTTTTAATTTACATTCCAAATCACTTCCCCTTTCCCGTTTCCTCCCTCCCCGAAAGTCCCATAAGCCCCCTTCCCTCCCTCTTTTCTCCGTTCAACCCCCTCTCATTACTCTGTCCTGGCGTTCCCCTACATCCAGTCTTTCCAGGACCAGGGGTCTCTCCTTCCATCTTTTTAGAAATCTATTGATATGCTGATTGTGTCTAGGGTATTCTGAGATTCTGGGTCAATATCCCCTTATCAGTGACTTCATACCATGTGTGATCTTTTGTGATTGGGTTACCTCACTAAGGATGATATTTTCAAGTTCTGACCATTTGCCTAGGAATTTCGTGAATTCATTGTTTTTAATTGCAGAGTAGTATTCCATTGTGTAAATATACCACATCTTCTGAATCCATTCCTCCGTTGAGGGACATCTGGGTTCTTTCCAGCTTCTGGCTATTATAAATAAGGCTGCTATGAATATAGTGGAGCATGTGTCCTTATTGCATGCAGGTAAAGTCTCTGGGTATATGCCCAGGAGTGGTATAGCCGGATCCTCCGGAAGTGTCATGCCCAGTTTTCTGAGGAGCCGCCAGACTGCTTTCCAGAGTGGTTGTACCAGCCTGCAATTCCACCAGCAGTGGAGGAGTGTTCCTCTTTCTCCACATCCTCGCCAACAACTGCTGTCTCCTGTGTTTTTGATCTTAGCCATCCTGACTGGTGTGAGATGGAATCTCAGGGTTGTTTTGATTTGCATTTCCCTAATGACTAAGGATGATGAACATCTCTTTAGGTGCTTCTCAGCCATTAGATATTCTTCAGGTGAGAACTCTTTGTGGAGCTCTGTACCCCATTTTTTAATAGGGTTACTTGCCTCTCTGGAGTTTAACTTCTTGAGTTCTTTGTATATCTTGGATATTAGCCCTCTGTCGGATGTAAGGTTGGTAAAGATCATTTCCCAGTTAGTTGGTTGCCGCTTTGTCTTTTTGACAGTGTCTTTTGCCTTGCAAAAACTTTGTAATTTAATGAGGTCCCATTTGTCTATTCTTGATCTTAGAGTATAAGCTATTGGAGTTCTGTTCAGGAAATTCTCCCCTGTGCCCATATGTTCAAGGTTCTTCCCTAGTTTCCCTTCTATTAGTTTCAGTGTGTCTGGTTTTATGTGGAGATCTTTGATCCACTTAGAATTGAGCTTAGTGCAAGGAGATAAGGATGGGTCAATTTGCATTCTTCTGCATGTTGACCTCCAGCTGAGCCAGCACCATTTGTTGAAAAGGCTATCTTTTTTCCACTGGATGGTTTTAGCTCCTTTGTCAAAGATCAAGTGACCATAGGAGTGTGGATTCATTTCTGGGTCTTCAATTCTGTTCCATTGATCTACATGTCTGTTACTGTACCAATACCATGCAGTTTTTAACACTATTGCTCTGTAGTACAGCTTGAGGTCCGGGATACTGATTCCCCCAGAGGTTCTTTTACTCTTGAGAATAGTTTTAGCTATTCTGGGTTTTCTGTTATTCCAGATGAATTTTTGAATTGCTCTTTCTAACTCTATGAAGAATTGAGTTGGGATTTTGATGGGGATTGCATTGAATCTGTGTATTACTTTTGGTAAGATGCTCATTTTTACTATATTAATCCTGCCAATCCATGAGCATGGCAGATTTTTCCATCTTCCGAGGTCTTCTTCAATTTCTTTCTTCAGAGACTTGAAGTTCTTGTCATACAGATCTTTCACTTGTTTGGTTAGCGTCACGCCAAGATACTTAATATGGTTTGTGGCTATCGTAAAGGGTATTATTTCTCTTACTTCTTTCTCAGCCTGCTTATCCTTTGAGTATAGGAAGGCTTCTGACTTGCTTGAGTTGATTTTATATCCGGCCACTTTGCTGAAGTCGTTTATCAGCTGTAGGAGTTCTCTGGTGGAGTTCTTTGGGTCGCTTATGTATACTATCATATCGTCTGCAAATAGTGATAGTTTGACTTCTTCCTTTCCAATTTGTATCCCTTTGACCTCTTTTTCTTGTCTAATTGCTCTAGCTAGAACTTCAAGTACTATATTGAAAAGATATGGAGAGAGAGGGCAGCCTTGTCTAGTCCCTGATTTTAGTGGGATTGCTTCAAGTTTCTCTCCGTTTAGATTGATGCTGGCTACTGGTTTGCTGTAAATTGCTTTTACTATGTTTAGATATGGGCCTTGAATTCCTGATCTTTCCAAGACCTTTAGCATGAAAGGATGCTGAATTTTGTCAAATGCTTTCTCAGCATCTAATGAGATGACCATGTGGTTTTTTTCTTTGAGATTGTTTATGTAGTGGATTACATTGATGGATTTCCTTATATTGAACCATCCCTGCATCCCTGGGATGAAGCCTACTTGATCGTGGTGAATGATCGTTTTGATGTGTTCTTGGATTCGGTTGGCAAGAATTTTATTGAGTATTTTTGCATCGATATTCATAAGAGAGATTGGCCTGAGATTCTCTTTCTTTGTCGGATCTTTGTGTGCTTTTGGTATTAGTGTAATTGTGGCTTCATAGAACGAGTTGGGTAGTGTTCCTTCTGTTTCTATTTTGTGGAACAGTTTGAAGAGTATTGGTGTTAGGTCTTCTTTGAAGGTCTGATAGAATTCTGCACTAAAACCATCTGGACCTGTGCTTTTTTTGGTTGGAAGACTTCCAATGACAACTTCTATTTCTTCAGGGGTTATAGGACGGTTTAGATGGTCTATTTGATCCTGATTTAATTTTGGTACTTGGTATCTGTCAAGGAAATTGTCCATTTCCTCAAGATTTTCTAGTTGTGTTGAATACAGGTTTTTGTAGTAGGATCTGATGATTTTTTGAATTTCCTCAGTTTCTGTTGTTATCTCTCCCTTT
The DNA here is from genome assembly GCA_036184795.1 of Tokudaia tokunoshimensis. NCBI lineage: Eukaryota > Metazoa > Chordata > Mammalia > Rodentia > Muridae > Tokudaia > Tokudaia tokunoshimensis. The sequence goes on along the minus strand of BTHU01000005.1, from coordinate 65,598,469 downwards.
TCGTTTCTGATTTTATTAATTTGGATACTATCTCTGTGCCCTCTGGTTAGTCTGGCTAAGGGCTTATCTATCTTGTTGATTTTCTCAAAGAACCAACTCCTCGTTTTGTTGATTCTTTGTATGGTTTTATTTGTTTCTACTTGATTGATTTCAGCCCTGAGTTTGATGATTTCCTGCCTTCTACTCCTCTTTGGTGTATTTGCTTCTTTTTGTTCCAGGGCTTTCAGGTGTGCCATTAAGCTGTTAGTGTATGCTGTCTCCCGTTTCTTTTTGGCGGCACTCAGGGCTATGAATTTTCCTCTTAGCACTGCTTTCATTGTGTCCCATAAGTTAGGGTATGTTGTGCCTTCATTTTCATTAACTTTCAAAAAGTCTTTGATTTCTTTCTTTATTTCCACCTTGACCAAGTTATCATTGAGTAGAGCATTGTTCAGCCTCCATGTGTACGTGGGTTTTCTTTTGTTTTTGTTGCCATTGAAGACCACCCTTATTCCATAGTGATCTGATAGGAGGCATGGGATTATTTCTATCTTCTTGTATCTGTTGAGGTCTGATTTGTGACCAATTATATGGTCAATTTTGGAGAAGGTACCATGAGGAGCTGAGAAGAAGGTGTATTCTTTAGCTCTAGGATGAAATGTTCTATATATATCAGTTAGTTCCATTTGGTCCAAGGCTTCAATTAGATTCACTGTGTCCCTGTTTAGTTTCTGCTTTCCTGAACGATCCATTTCAGAGAGCGGGGTGTTGAAGTCACCCACTATTATTGTGTGCGGTGCGATGTGTGCTTTGAGTTTTAGTAAAGTTTCTTTTACGAATGAGGGTGCCCTTGCATTTGGAGCATAGATATTCAGGATTGAGAGTTCTTGATGGTGGGTTTTTCCCTTGATCAGTATGTAGTGTCCTTCTGTGTCTTTTTTGATGACTTTGGGTTGAAAATCAATTTTATCCGATATTAGGATGGCTACTCCACCTCGTTTCTTGGGGCCATTTGCTTGTAAAATTGTTTTCCAGCCTTTTACTCTGAGGTAGTGTTTGTCTTTGACACTGAGGTGCGTTTCCTGCATGCAGCAAAAAGCTGGGTCCTGTTTACGTATCCAGTCTGCTAGTCTATGTCTTTTAATTGGGGAATTGAGACCATTGATATTAAGAGAGATTAAGGCATAGTGATTATTGCCATCTGCCATTCTTGACGCTATCTTTATGTTTGAGTGGTTATCTACTTTTGGGTTTGATTCAAGAAGGTTATTATCTCATTTTTTCCAGGGTGTTGTTTCTCTCCCTGTATTGGAGGTTTCCACCTATTATCCGTTGCAGGGCTGGATTTGTGGAAAGATATTGTGAAAATTTGGTTTTATCATGGAATATCTTGGTCTCTCCATCTATGGTGATTGAGAGTTTTGCTGGGTATAGTAGTCTAGGCTGGCATTTGTGCTGTCTTAGTGTCTGCATGAGATCTGCCCAGGATCTTCTGGCTTTCATAGTCTCTGGTGAGAAGTCTGATGTGATTCGGATAGGTCTTCCTTTGTATGTTACTTGGCCCTTTTCTCTTACTGCATTTAGTATTCTTTCTTTGTTTAGAACATTCGGTGTTTTGATTATTATGTGACGGGAGGTATTTCTGTTCTGGTCCAGTCTGTTTGGAGTTCTGTAGGCTTCTTGTATGTTCATCGGCATCTCTCTCTTTAAGTTAGGGAAGTTTTCCTCCATAATTTTGTTGAAGATGTTTACTGGCCCTTTAAGTTGCAAATCTTCACTCTCATCTATACCTATAATCCTTAGGTTTGGTCTTCTCATTGTGTCCTGGATTTCCTGGATGTTTTGGGTTACGCGTTTTTTGCATTTTGCATTTTCTTTGACTGTTGAGTCGATGCTTTCTATGGAATCTTCAGCACCTGAGATTCTTTCTTCCATCTCTTGTATTCTATTGTTGATGTTTGCATCTATGACTCCTGATTTCTTCCCAAGGTTTTCTATCTCCAAAGTTGTCTCCCTTTGTGATTTCTTAGTTGTTTCTACTTCCTTCTTTAGTTCCTGGATGGATTTGCTGAGGTCCTTCACTTGTTTGTTTGTATTTTCCTGTATTTCTTTAAGGTAATTTTGCATTACCTCTTTCAGGATTTCTTCCTGATGACCCACGTTCTCCTGCATTTCTCTGAGCGATTTTTGTGTTTCCTCCTCATGGGATTCCATCTGTTGATCCATCGTCTCCTGCATTTCTTTAAGCAGTTCTCGTGTTTCCTTTGTAAGGGCATCTAACCGTTGATTCATTTCTTTAAGCAATTTTTGTGTTGCCTCCTTATGGGCATCCGTCTGTTGACCCATATTCTTCTGCATTTCTTTATGCAAATTTTGTGATTCCTTTGTGAGTGCATCTACCCGTTGATTCATCTCGTTAAGCGATTTTTGTGTTGTCTCCTTGTGCGCCTCCATCTTTTGATCCATGTTCTCCCGCATTTCTCTAAGCGATTTTTGTGTTTCCTTTGTAAGGGCTTCTAACCGTTGATTCATGGTCTCCTGTAACTCTTTATGAGATTTATTTGTGTCCTTCTTGTGATCCTCTAATAGCATCATGAGAAGTGATTTTAAATCCAGATCTTGTCTTTCGGGTGTGGTGGGGTATCCAGGACTTGCTGCTGTTGGAGAGTTGGGTTCGGATGGTCCTACATTACTTTGATTACTGTTAGTAACATTCCTACGTTTGCCTTTTGCCATCTGGATACCTCTGGTGTTAGTTGGTCCTGCTGCCACTGGCTGTTGGTTGGACCTCCTGTGAGCCTGCAAAGCTATTTCTGCCCCCCCCTGGATTACCAGGATTCCCCTGGCACCGATTTCTGGGGCCTGCCTGCTCCTGAGTGACTTTGGAGCCCTAATGTGCTTTGCCCCAAGTGATCTTATATTGGGGAGGCCTTGCACATCTAAAGGCTCAGCCTAGTGGATTCCTGGAGCAGAGGTCGCCAAAGGGAGGCTGGCAGGCTCCTGCCCTGTGCAGGGGTGTGTGATCTCTCCTGGGGGGGGGGAGGGGGCGTCCCTCTGCCAGGCAGAAGTCCCACAGCAGATCTGGCGCGCTGGTCACTGCAGATCAGCCCAGCACCTGGGAGCAGGTTACACACAAGCTGCCTGAACCCGAAGCGATATTATGCCTGTCTGTCTCTGAGCCTGGTGGTCCCAACTACCTGGTCACTGGAGCAAAGATGGCGGAGGGCACTCTCCGTGGCGCTGCTCACCCTGTGGTCAAGATGGCCCGCCGATCTGGCACCCAGACGACCACAGCGCCAACCCGCCCTCGGGCACAGAAGGAAGCCCCAACAGGCCGTGTCCCAAGTGATGTTATATTGGGGGGAGAGCCTGGGTACCGGTCTCTCCAGCGCAGTCCGCGGGAACAGAGGTCGCGGAAGGGAAGCTGGCGGGCTCCCTCCCTGCGCAGGGTCCCTCCACCAGGCAGAAGGTCCCACCGCGGAACTGGCGCGCTGGTTACTGCAGATCAGCCCAGCACCTGGGAGCAGGTTACACCCAAGCTGCCTGAAACCGAAGCGATATTATGCCTGTCTGTCTCTGAGCCTGGCGGTCCCAACTACCTGGTCACTGGAGCAAAGATGGCGGAGGGCAGTCTCCGTGGCGCCGCTCACCCTGTGGTCACGATGGCCCGCCGATCTGGCGCCCAGACGACTACAGCGCCAACCCGCCCTCGGGCACAGACGGAAGCCCCAACAGGCCGTGTCCCAAGTGATGTTATATCGGGGGGAGAGCCTGGGTACCGGTCTCTCCAGCGCAGTCCGCGGGAACAGAGGTCGCGGAAGGGAAGCTGGCGGGCTCCCTCCCTGCGCGGGGTCCCTCCAGCAGGCAGAAGGTCCCACCGCGGAACTGGCGCGCTGGTTACTGCAGATCAGCCCAGCACCTGGGAGCAGGTTACACCCAAGCTGCCTGAAACCGAAGCGATATTATGCCTGTCTGTCTCTGAGCCTGGCGGTCCCAACTACCTGGTCACTGGAGCAAAGATGGCGGAGGGCAGTCTCCGTGGCGCCGCTCACCCTGTCTTTATCTGATATTTGAGTGGCTACTTCAGCTTCTTTCCTGTGACCATTTGCTTGTAAAATTTTTTTCCAGACTTTTTCTCTGAGATAGTGTTTGTTTTTGACACTGAGGTGCATTTCCTGTATGCAGCAAAATGCTGGGTCCTGTTTAAGTATCTTGTCTGTTTGTCTATGTCTTTTTATTGGGGAATTGAGTCCATTAATGTTAAGAGATATTAGATGGTGATTGTTGCTTCCTGTTATTTTTGATGTTATGTTTATGTTTCAGTGATTATCTTCTTTTGGGTTTGTTGAAAGAAGATTACTATCTTGCTTTTTCTAGGGAGTAGTTGCCCTCCTTATATTGGTGTTTTCCATCTATTATCCTTTGTAGGGCTGGATTTGTGGACAGATATTGAATAAATTTGGTTTTATCATGAAATATCTTGCTTTCTCCATCTATGGTGATTGAGAGTTTTACTGGGTATAGTAGTCTGGGCTGGCATTTGTGTTCTCTTAGAGTCTGTATGAGATCTGCCCACGATCTTCTAGCTTTCATGGTCTCTGGTGGGAAGTCTGGTGTAATACTGATAGGTCTTCCTTTAAGTGTTCCTTGGCCGTTTTCTCTTTTTACTTTTAATACTTTTTCTTTGTTTAGTACATTTGTTGCTTTGATTATTTTGTGGCAGGAGGTATTTCTGTTCTGATCTAGTCTTTTTGGAATTCTGTAGGTTTCTTGTATGTTCATGGGCATCTCTCTCTTTAGGTTAGGGAAGTTTTCTTCTATAATTTTGTTGAAGATATTTACTGGCCCTTTAAGTTGTAAATCTTCACTCTCTTCTATACCTATAATCCTTATGTTTGGTCTTCTCATTATGTCCTGAATTTTCTGGATGTTTTTGGGCTTACAAGCTTTTTGCATTTTGCATTTTCTTTGACTGTTGTGTCAATGCTTTCTCTGGTATCTTCAGCACCTGGATTCTCTCTTCTGTCTCTTGTATTCTTGACTCTTGATTTCTTTCCAAGGTTTTCTATCTCCAAAGTTGTCTCCCTTTTTGATTTCTTAGTTGTTTCTACTTCTGATTTTAGATTCTGGATGGTTTTATTCAATTCCTTCACTTGTTTGTTTTTGTTTTCCTATAATTCTTTAAGGGATTTTAGTGTTTCCTCTTTCAGGGCCTCTGCGTGTTGACCCATGTTCTCCTGGATTTCTTTAAGTGATTTTTATGTTTCCTCTTTATGGGCTTCTATTTATTGACCCATGTTCTACTGTATTTCTTTAAGTAATTTTTTTGTTTCCTTTTTAAGGGCTTCTACCTGTTGACTCATGTTCTTCTGCACTTCTTTAGGGGAGTTATTTATGTCCTTCTTGAAATCCTCTTACAGCATCATGAGCTGTGATTTTTTAATCCAGGACTTGCTTTCTGGTGTGTTGGGGTATCCAGGACTTGCTGTTGTTGGAGTACTCGGTTCAGATGGTGCCATGTTGCCTTGGTTTCTGTTGGTGATGTTCTTGTGTTTTCCATTTGCCATCTGGTTATCTTTGGTGTTAGCTGGTATTGATGTCTCTAACTGTGGCTTATCTGTCATACAAGCCTCTGTATCTATGTTCCTGGAAGACTTGTTCTTTCTGTGTACACCAGTATGTAGGTACTCCTGCAAGACCTGCTCTCTTGTGGTTGCATTTGGGTATGTAGCTCTGTGACCCTGATCAACTCTGGGTGCAGGTAGTAATTAGAAGATTCCTGTCCCAGGCTTCTCCTAGGCTTTTGTGTCCTCAGGGTTTCCACCTGTTTCCCCTGAGCAGCGGGGGGTGGTCCTACCTGTGCTGCCCGGCCTCTCTGCATTCCTGAGTAGTTAGCTACCTCCGTGCATCACTTGGTACATAGTGGCAGAGGGTGGTCCCAAGCCAGAGAAGGAAACCAGAGGGCTTCTGCCAGAGGGTTCTGGGTGTGATCCTCTGGCGATTGTGGTTCTACTTGTGCAGTCAGGCCCCTCCACACTCCTGGGTTAAGCTGCCTCTCTGCATCATTTGGGTATGGTGTGCTGTGCCTGAGGATGGACCCAAGCAGGAAACAGAAACCAGAAGGCTTCTGCCAGATATTTCTGGGCAAGAACCTCTGAGCAGCAGGTATGATTTTACCTGTGCAGGCTAGTTTCTCTGCACTCCTAGGTGGTTAAGCTGACTCTTTGCACCACCTGGGTATGGCGTACTGTGCCAGACTCTTTTTTCCTTCCTTCCTTCCTTCCTTCTTTCCTTCCTTCCTTCCTTCCTTCCTTCCTCCCTCCCTCCCTCCCTCCCTCCCTCCCTTCCTTCCTTCCTTCCTTCCTTCCTTCCTTCCTTCCTTCCTTCCTTCTTTCTTTCTTTCCTTCTTTTCTTCCTTCCCTCCCCTCCTCTCTGTCTCTCTCTCTCTCTCTATCTCTCTCTTGCTTGCTTCTGATCTTCTACATTCTGAGCAGGGTGAGATAAAAATCTCAAGGTACTTATAATTTTTATTGCCCTGATGGGTAAAGATGTTGAACAACTTATAAAGAGTCTATTAGTTATTTGTACTTAATCTTTTGAGAACTCTCTTTTTGGTCCCCAATATTTAATTGGATTGTGTATTACTTGGTTTTTAAATTTTGAATTTTAAATATATTCTAGGCTAACTCTTTGTCAGATGAATCATAACTGGTACAGATTTTTTCTTTTCTGTGGTCTCCCATTTCACTTGCATGATGGTATCTCTTATGGTTCATAAACAATTTATTTTCATGACAGGTCTTAGCTATAGATCTATTGGTTTGAAGTGACATCATGACCAAGGCAACTGTTATAAAGTGAAGCATTTAATTGTAGGCTTGCTTACAGTTTCAGCGGGTCAGTCCCTTATCATCATGGCCAAGAAAATGCAGACATGTAGCTGAAGCAGCAGTAACTGAGAGTTATATCTTGATCTACAGGCAATACTCAGGGAGAGCGAGCCAGCGAGTGAGAGAGAGAGAGAGAGAGAGAGACAGAGAGAGACAGAGACAGAGAGAGGAGAGAGGGAAGGAGTGAAGGAGGGAGGCAGGGAAGGCGGGAAGAAGGAAGGTAGGGAGGGAGGGAAGGAGGAAGGTATGGAGGGAGGGGGGAGGGAGGGAAGGATGGAGGGAGGGTGGGGAGAGAGACTGGGCCTAGAATATGGTTTTGAGACCTCAAAGATCACTACCTGTGATATACTTCCTCCAAGGTGACACCTTTTCCAACAAGACCACACTTTTGAGGGCACATGAGCCCATGGGAGCCATTCTCATTCAAACCACCACTTTTTTTCTTTACCATAATGCCTACACAATGGGCATCCTGTTCAGAAAGTCTTTTCCTGTACCAGTGAATGTATGTTGATAAATGGTTTTAAAATTCTATTCTATTGATCAATGAGTCTGTTTTTATGTCAGTATCATGGTTTTTTCATTCCTATAGATCTGTAGTATAACTTGAAATATTCGATGGTAATTCATAAGTAGAAATTTTGAGTCCAATATACTTTGGCTATTCTGGGGCTTTTTCATCTTTCACATGAAATATAAGATTGTATTTTTAATTTTAGTGAAGAATTTCTAGAATTTTGATGGACATGGCATTGAATTCCTAGATTGCTTTTTGTAGTATGGCCATTTTCACAGTATAAATCATGCCAGTCCATGAGCATGGAGGTCTTTTCATGCTTTCATTTAGATATTTTGTTCAATTTCCCTTTTCAGTATTTAAAACGTATTTTCTGCTTAATTCTTTCAATTCCTTGCTAAGATTTTTTCTAAAATACATTTTTGAAGATTTTGCAGATATTATTGTTTCCTTGATTTCTTTCTTTTTGTGTGATTTATTTGTTTTTTCATTTTTAAATTTATTTCTTTTATTTCTTTTCCTTCATACTCTAGATTTTATTCCTCTCCCAGTTTACCCTCTGACTGTCCCACATTCTATACTTCTTCCCCACCCCCTCTCTCCATGAGGATGTCCCCCTTCCCAATCCCACCAGACCTCCAAACTCCCTGGGTCCTCCAGTCTCTTGAGGGTTAGGTTCATCTTCTCTGACTGAACTCAGACCCTGAAGTCTCCTGCTGTATATGTGTAGGGGGCCTCATGTCAGCTGGTGTATGCTACCTGGTTGGTGATTCACTGTCTGAGAGATTTGGGGATCCAGGTTAATTGAGACTACTGGTCCTTCTACAGGGTGGCCCTTCTCCTCAGTTTTTTCCATCTTTTCTCTAATTCAACCTCAGAGGTCAGCAGCTTCTGTCCATTGGTTGGGTGCAAATATCTACATCTGACTCAGCTCCTTGTTTGGTGTTTCAGCAGAGAGTCATGATAGGTCCCTTTTTTTGAGCACTCCATAGCCTCAGTAATAGTGTCAGGCCTTGGGGTCTCCCCTAGAGCTGGATCCCACTTTGGGCCTGCCACTAGACCTTCTTCTCCTCAGGCTCTTCTACATTTCCATTCCTGCAGTTCTTTTAGACAGGAACAATTATGGGTCAGAGTTTTGATTATAGGATAGCAACCCCATCCCTCACTCGATCTTTATGTTGGAGGTGGGCTTTATAAGTTATTTTTCTTACTTCTTTACTTTATATCCTGTTCACTGCCCCCTCCCAGTCACCTCTTCCCACATACTTCCCTATCCCCCTTCCCTTCCCCCATGTTCTGCCACCCTGGCACATCAAGTTTCTGAGAGGCTACGCACATCCTCTCCCACTAAGGACAAAACAGTCCATCTAGAAGAACATATCTTATATACAGGCAACAGTTTTTGGAATAGCCTCAACTCTGATTGTTTGGGACTCATATGAAGATCAAACTGCACATCTGCTACATATGTACAGGGAGGCCTAGGTCTAGCCCATGTATGATCTTTGGTTGGTGGTTCTGCCTTTGTGATTCCCAAAGGTTAGTTGACTTTATTTTCCTGTGTTGTTCCTATCCACTTCGGGGCCCAAAATAATTCCTCCTATTTTTCTTTAAGAGTCTGCAAGCTCCATTCACTGTTTGACTGTGGGTGTCTTTTATTTGTCTGTTTTAGTAGCTGCTGGTTGGAGGCTCTCAAAGGACAGTCTTGCTATACTCCTGTCTGCAAGCATGACAGAGGATCATTAATATTGTTAGCGATTGGTACTTGTCAATGGAATGGGTCTCAAGTTGGGCCAGTTATTGCTTGACTTGATTTCCATCTCAATGTGGTCATTTTTATTTTTAATAAAGGAAGGTTTCTGATAAATTTGTATTAATTTTTTGCCCTGTTTCTTTACTGAATATATGCATATGCTTTAGGAATTCTGTGGTTGAGTCCTTAAGCATTTTACATATTCATATAATCTGAAAATAAGCATATGTTGTTCCTTTTCTTTTGTTATGCCTTTTATTTCCTTCCTTTCTCTTATGGCTCTAAATAAGTCCTCAAGTACAGTATGGAACAGGTTGTAGGAAGAGTATACATCCTTGTCTTGATTCTGATTTTAGTGGAAATGCTTTGAATTTCTTTTCATTTAGATTGATGTTGCCTGTGAGGATACTGTTCATGTTACACACACCCTTTATTATGTATTATGCATGTCCCAGATATCACTATTCCCACTTTGGCTTTTTATAATGAATGGATGTTCAAGAATTTTTTGTGGGGGGGGAAGGGGAGGATGAAGTATTTAGTGTTTAATATTTGAATGGAATTTGAGAAGTAGCATTGGCTTAGTTCCCGACAACTGATATTTCTAAGCCCAGGAGTATACCTTCTCTAGAGTTAGAGAAGTCTCACAATCTTTAGGAGTGTGCAGGAGTCAGGACTTTTTGTTAGGTGGGTGCTGATAAATATGGTCATATCATTCTATTATTCCCACCTGAAGAAGAAGAAAAGGGGGTTTAGAGAAGTGGCATTGGACATGTATATCTCTAGTGAGTCATGGGGTTGAATGGAGTTGCCAACTTGGTTTTAATATTGCTTTTTGGAGAGAGAGGGTCCTCTGGTCATGGGGATGTGTAGAATTAATGATGTCAGTCTTATGTCTGCTTAGAGAAGGGATGGGGAATACATACTATGGATGGCTATAGTTGGTATGGTTATGCACAGTTAGGTCCGGAATCTGATATCTCTACATACGAATGGGGGCCACAGCACACTCAATGGGGAGATGGATGAGGTTGACAATACAAGTTGGTCTCCATTTCTAAAAATGGTATACTACAAGGGTTACAGGAAAACAGGCTAGAGACATTTGTTCTTTCAACAGTCATAAGATGTGTGGAATTGAGTTTGGTGTAAGGAATCTAGGAGCCTTGATTTGTGTCAGGGTAAGGACACTCTGTAGGATTACATAGGGTTAGCAGTATGATTTGGACCTCCTTATGTGAAAGGGTATGCTGTAAGGGGTACAGATCACCAAACTGTTAATAACACACACATAACAATATACGCATATACATGCATATTTGTGTATCTGTATATATGTATATTACTTGTACATATTTAATAAGAAAATAACAATAATTTAATCTTACTATGAGAGGTAGAGTACTCCTGACAGGGCAACTTGTACTGCACTGGACACTTCTTCATTGTCTTGAACCATAGTCTGTTATCTATGTTTAGAAGTGTACCAAGACTCTCATGTCTGTTTTACATGCTTCCAGGGTTCTAGATTCTTCCAGACCATTTGGTTTGCATGGTTATTTGATTTACAGATAATGTCATTGTAAATCTGCACCATGAGACAAAATTTGTCTTGGCTAGGTAACAAGATGAATAGATACAATATTATAGTGAGATTTATTCTCCCACCTAACTTTTGTTGATTTTGTTTTGGTTTTTCCTCCTCAATAACATTACGTTCTCTCTGCTTCTTGATCTTCTTTAAAGTTATGTAACCAGTGGCACCTCTGCTGACTGTTCTAATAGTATAAAATAAGTATTCAAGTTAAATCTTACAGAGCCAAGCTGTGATCTTTTAGGATAATAATATTTAAGCACACAAATAATGAGGAAACAAAATACACAAGAAATATGTTCAAATCTGTGAGCAAACACCCAGTAATCCTCAGAGACTTTTCTCTTGTTTGAAAAGAGGGAAGCATTTTTAGAACCATTATTTGTCATTTGCATATTATATCATGGCTTTTTTGGATACCTTAAAAACAAAAACCCTTTTGTATCTTGCCTCTTTTTCCTCAATGAAGTCTTGCATTTCAGTTTTTTTTAACAATAATATCTTTAAACAATATTTCATAATAACATCAATCAGATATCATATGTAAAGATAAACATTTTATACAATCTTTGTTCATTGAAATTTAAAATTCCTTAATTTGCCCAGGTAATTTCTGTCTAGAAAAGTTTTCATGTTTTAATATTAATAACTGTTGTCTATTTCATTCTTCATCACTTAAGACCTACAAAGTTTTCCTTTCCCAAGGATTTTTTGAGTCTCTGGTACAATTTCCTCTCTTTATTGATGAGCTATAATCTTAAAACATATTTTCAAAGAGAACTAACAATATAAATGCTGGAGGACACCATGCAGTTTCCCATAATATGATTGATTCTCTAAAGAGGTGATGATCAAGTGGATAATTGTGGAGCTTTGTCATGGCACTGTTTTTGTCCTTGGTACCTAAAATCAGAACAAGGAGCAAGTGATTATGGTAACCCAACTGAGACAAAAAGTCATAGAAAATGGTAGTAAGAGAAAGTCACCAAATGTTGTGAAAGTAATCATATTTTGAAATCTAATATCATGAAATACAATATCTTTTACAAATTTTAAAATTATTTTGAGTCTGCAAATATTTGGAATACTTTAAAAATAGCTTATGTACTAGCTAAAATGTGATACCAAATAGTGTGTGTGCATATGTCTGATATGCATATCCATGTGTATGTGGTTGATGTGTTTCTATATGGAGACCAGTGGCCAAGGTTGATGCTTTCTCTATTACTCTCCAGTGATTTGTATATTTATTTTGTTATCTTAGACAATGTTTCTCATTGTCTAAGCTTCATCATGCCAAGTCTCCTCTTTCTCTGTCTCCCTAACATAAGTTTTACAGTTGCTTGCTGTCACACAGAGTTTTTTCATGGTGGCCATCTGATCTAAGGTTCTTAGGCATAGCAAACCCTTTACACACTAAGTTATTTACTCATCTTTTTTTTTATTTAGGTTTTATTTTACAGGGATTATGTTTCTTATATGGGTTTGAGATTATCTTCAGAACTGTAAACAAGATGCTATGACATTTGGAAATTATAAATAAGGAAAATGACAATAAATAATGTCTGATTAAATTCTTAAATGATCAATGTAATTATTTATTTCTAACAATAAACCTGTAGAGCATGTGGCATTGAGACCAAAGAGTTGGGCATTAGAAACCTGGAGCTTAATATTATAAAGGTTTGTTATGATTTGCATTTCCCTAATGACTAAGGATGATGAACATCTCTTTAGGTGCTTCTCAGCCATTAGATATTCTTCAGGTGAGAACTCTTTGTGTAGCTCTGTACCCCATTTTTTAATAGGGTTACTTGCCTCTCTGGAGTTTAACTTCTTGAGTTCTTTGTATATCTTGGATATTAGCCCTCTGTCGGATGTAAGGTTGGTAAAGATCATTTCCCAGTTAGTTGGTTGCCGCTTTGTCTTTTTGACAGTGTCTTTTGCCTTGCAAAATCTTTGTAATTTAATGAGGTCCCATTTGTCTATTCTTGATCTTAGAGCATAAGCTATTGGAGTTCTGTTCAGGAAATTCTCCCCTGTGCCCATATGTTCAAGGTTTTCCCCTAGTTTCCCTTCTATTAGTTTCAGTGTGTCTGGTTTTGTTCATCATCCTTAGTCATTAGGGAAATGCAAATCAAAACAACCCTGAGATTCCATCTCACACCAGTCAGGATGGCTAAGATCAAAAACACGGAGACAGCAGTTGTTGGCGAGGATGTGGAGAAAGAGGAACACTCCTCCACTGCTGGTGGAATTGCAGGCTGGTACAACCACTCTGGAAAGCAGTCTGGCGGTTCCTCAGAAAACTGGGCATGACACTCCCGGAGGATCCGGCTATACCACTCCTGGGCATATACCCAGAGACTTTACCCGCATGCAATAAGGACACATGCTCCACTATATTCATAGCAGCCTTATTTATAATAGCCAGAAGCTGGAAAGAACCCAGATGTCCCTCAACGGAGGAATGGATTCAGAAGATGTGGTATATCTACACAATGGAATACTACTCTGCAATTAAAAACAATGAATTCACGAAATTCCTAGGCAAATGGTCAGAACTTGAAAATATCATCCTTAGTGAGGTAACCCAATCACAAAAGAACACACATGGTATGCAGTCACTGATAAGGGGATATTGACCCATAATCTCGGAATACCCTAGACACAATCCGCATATCAATAGATTTCTAAAAAGATGGAAGGAGAGACCCCTGGTCCTGGAAATACTGGATGTAGGGGAACGCCAGGACAGAGTAACGAGAGGGGGTTGAATGGAGAAAAGAGGGAAGGAAGGGGGCTTATGGGACTTTCGGGGAGGGAGGAAACGGGAAAGGGGAAGTGATTTGGAATGTAAATTAAAAAAAAGAATTATTTGTGTCTAAAAGAAAAATAAATAAAGGTTTGTTAATCACAGTTGTCATTGAGGAATACTCCCTAATGATAGAATTTTATGGTAATATTTTGAGTGTGTATTATCCATGGGTAAAATGTTTTTGGTGATTTTTTTGAGTTTGAATTATCTGTAAGTAATAAATTGAAAATGTCCAGTTCAATCAATGTCACAGTACAAGAGGTAATACTCTCAGCAAGACAATTTCCATAACCTCAACAGATCCCCGGCTGTATATGCTGTTGCTTTTATGCTCACTGGGTTATTGTAGTACAGATCTGAGATAATTAGCAGGTGACAAACGATTAATTATTCATTGTGAATTCTGTATTACATGAATGTGTGTTTTTCAGAAAATAATATGAAAATATTTAGCAGTAAGCTTTGTATTTTATTATTTGGAAATTTTATACTTGTATATAAAACATTCTATTGACACATCTGCCACCCTTTTTTCTTCTTGTCCTCTACTAAACCTACTTTCCTCCCACCATGTCAATATATAACTTTGACATTCTATTATTATTTTTGCTTTTGTTCTGAGACCTACTGAGTTTATCCAGGGTTACATACATGGCCATGTGTAGAATGATATTTTTTGCAATAAGAGTATTTCAGCAGTAGCTACTTAATAATAAACAAAATATATTTATTCCTCCTCCATCAGTCCTTGACTGCTATTAACTACCACAACTGGGCAGCCATTCCCCATATACAACTATTAATTTTCTCAATCTTGTACATGCCTCCTGTATGAGGCAGTCATGGTTGCAGTGAGCTAATGAGTTCCAAGGCATGCCACATCCATATGATTAGCCTTCCTTCTCTTCAACTCTTATAATTTTTACTCAATTTCCACATTTTTTTTAGCCTTGGAGAAATAATATAAATGTTCTGTTTCATTTAATGCTGAATGTTCAGCAACTGACTATGCTCAACACCTTGACCCATCATGAGTATACCCATTTTTTGCTGTATTTGGAAAGCTTTGTTGAAGGAAGCATAGGACATGCCTGCCCAGCACCATCTGTCACCATGTAGGCTGGCAAACAGGGAGAAATCCTCCAATGGATATTCCAGCATCTTTTCATTGAATTCTGAAACTGAGGTTTGAGATATCTTCAGTAATCATGTCTTATCATCCATTTCTTGTGGGCATGCAGGGTCAGTGACTGTATACCCTATAGTTTTCTTTCAATGAGAGAGGGGCACCTCAGGCCTTCCTATCATACATGGGGGGTGTCTCAGATCTGACACAGGACAGTTTTAATAAGTTATTACTCCTATCATCTACTCTTGTGTGGCTCCTCTATGCAAAGTTTTTTATTTTTTAAAAAAATTTGGTTTCACCTAGTACAATAGAAATTTCCTGGGTTTGATGAGGGTGACCTTAGTGACACTCCTAGCAATGGAGGATACAGAGTCTGAACTGGTTGTCTTTTGTAGCCTGGCAATACTTCCAGTGGTGTGACTGCATTGCATTTGGTTGAAATATTGCCTTACAGGGTCCCATGAAGGTCCTAAACAAACAAGGCAGATGCTAGGGCAGAAAGTCATTATTTGAAAACTGATATTGGAGCCGCAGTGTAGAGGATACTATCCATGCAGACTGTTGAACATAGAGATGTTGAGCTGTTGCCTGCACATAGCCTAAACCCATATGTTCTAGTCTCATTGCTGCAGGTAGATATTCTTTAGGTTATGGACAGACAGACCTGGACACCAATTCAGCCACAAAACCCTTCACATGTAACCTGTTCTGCCTATATAAAGCACTAGGAAAGTGGATCTGCAGAACTAGATGTGAGAAGTTCATGTCCCACAGTACCTGGATGGCCAGGAACTGGACACTCGATAGCCCAGATAGTCTAGCGATGGACTAACCATAACTGGAAAGAAAAAAAAATAAATGATTTCTAATGATATCCTGCTATACTTATAGATATGCTTCTTGTCCAGTTATCATCAAAGAGGCTTCCTCAGACATCAGATGGGAGCAGGAACAGTTAGATACCCACAGACAGATACTGTGTGGAGAGAAATTAAATTGGAGGTCTTCATTGGATCCAATTTTTCCCTTGGAGATTGGAGAACCAGTGAAAGAGGCAAAGAAAGGATTGTAGGAGACAGGTGGAATAGAGGATACTAGGAGAATATGGCGCACTGAATCAACTAAATAGGGCCCATAGGAGCTCACAGAAGCTGAAGCAGCAGGCACAAGGTCTGGTTGGGTCTGCTCCATGTGCTCTACATGTGTTATGGTTGTTAGTTTGGTGTTTTGTTGAGACTCCTAACAGTGTGAGTGGTGTATCTCTCTCTCTGAATCTTTTGTCAGCTCTTGGGATTCTTTTCTTTTGATTTGGTGGTCTTGCCCAGTCTTGATATAAGAGCTTTTGCCTTGTCATATTGGAAAAATATTGAATAATAATAAGTAATATAACACAGAAGTACAAACTGGCCCTGAGTTTACCACTTTGACTAAGACAAATAATAATTGCAACTGACAGACACATTTACTAACAGTATGTGGCAAGATAGTAAGATAGTCTAAGTTAGTAGACAAAATATGTCTCAGGGTCCTTTATTTTCCAGAGTCTAGCCCCAGTTATGGCCATACAATATTCAAACACAGGCATTTTGTGGGTTTTTTTTTCTTACTTTTCATTGAAGTATTCATTGGGAATTTCTATAAGAAGCCAAATCCTTGAAATATTGTTATAAATTCCTCTCAAACTTGTGGGTTGAAAAAATTGTCATTCATCCTTCATCCATAGGTTTTCAAAACTGTACTATCAATATGTTCAAGCCGAGGGAAAATAGCAGTAAACAAAATTTGTGACACTGACAGTTTTAACTCGTATGTTGGTAGTAAATGTGAAAAACGAAATAATAAACACATAATGCAATCATTATAATGTCAGGGAATATGTAGGTCTTGCAATGATGTGTACAGTAAGGGTAGAAGCATACTGGGCCCTCAGAAAAGCCTGTCTGAAGGGTCCTTCTTGAGTGGTCAGAGTTAAACAAAAGATCTGAGATGTCAATGTCTAAGACAAATCAAATCTCAGGGTGAAGACAAAGCAGGATAAAATATCTGAGTCTAGTGTATGATTACTCTATTTCAGAATTAAGAAGTCAACAGAAGAAAAGCATACAAGAATCTGTAGAAGAGAGTGTTTATTGAGATTGGGAACTGTTTGTGCTAAGCAGCTAAAGAAAACAGATGAAAATCACAACAATATGCATAGCATTGCATATAAAATCGTTAAGCATAGAAGAAAATATAAACAGAATATATGTATATTGTGTGCATATACATGCACACACGTGCACAAATACACACATGCAAGTACATATACAAATATGTATGTATGGACACACACATGCATACACAAAGACTAGAAGTAACATAATACCTCCCTCAAAACTACTAGTTTGATTCATGATACTTATGATGTTTTCTTCTTCATTTTTTATATTTCACTAGTCTGTGTACCAGGCATATCATCTTAAGTATTTCTGTTCAGCACAGTTACATTTCAAAAGCTTTGTTTTGTTAACCCCTTGCTTTAATTTTCTTGCAAGAGGCATTAACATAACATCAAATACAGTTTTATAAAGATATGAATTTAGAACTAATTTGAAAATTGAAAAAATACAGAATAATAATAAAGTGAATGTACTATTTACAGGAGTATAGCTATAATAAGCAAGTTTAAAACATTAAGAATTACCTTTATGTAAAAGCCAAACAAGGAATAGAAATGATATAGTGAACTTAATGAAGAATAGTTCCAAGGATTGGCAATGAAGAAGTGGTGCATATTTCTTATGATGATTGTTGGCATTGATGTAATAGCAATGCAAAGTTAATGAAACATTTAACAGACATTTAACTTCCATTCATAATTGTGAAATATAGTTAATCAAAGGCATCTTTAAGAGATCATTCTGTGGATAAAAACAGCAAGTGTTTTTCAATAGAGGGTTAGCTCTCTAATATTTTAAGAAGCATATAATCAGACACATAAAGCTCTCCTTTAGAAAAACAGAAAATCCTTGATCTGATAGGTTTTATTATTTTATTTTTATTTTTTATTTTTCATGAATCAATCTAGAAACAGCAGCAGGAAGTTTTGAGTGTTTATTTGCTTGACTTGACAACAAGCAGATTTGCATAAAAGAGAGATATCAGCATGTATGTTCAATCATGATGCCTTTGAATCAGGATGCTTCTGTCAAAAATGGAATTTTATTTCATAGTAAAAATAGACAACCAGCAGTTAAATGGTCCAAACCCCTTTATACTTGTGCCATTAGTTTTGTTTATCACCAGAGGCATAGCAATTTTATTATCTGTTAAATGAGGGGAGTAGCACTAGCCTGGGTCACAGAGAGCAAGCAGCGATGACCATGTAGCCCTCAACATGCTTCGGTTAAAACCCAGGTTATCATCTGTGTAAATCATGTTTTTATGTGCTTGCTATACTTGCCCTTGTATTAATATACCTGCAGCTGCCTTTTTGTAAAATAAGTACCCCCCAAAGCTGTTTAGAAGAGATGCAAGCAGATAATACACACACATACATATACGTTTATAGATCTTTCCAGTTTCCCATATTGATGCTATTTTTATTTTCTTTCATTTTGTAAATTTTTAGACTGTTTACATTATTTTATATATCATGTAATATGTTAATAAAACAGGTTTAAAGGTAGCAAAGACTTTGATAAATTAGATATTGTGTGATGTGATCACAAATAAGACAAATCCTAACTACCTCTCGCTATGCTCTTGTCATGTACTCATAGGTACGCGCTGGTGAGTTGTTATCATACACCACCACAGGGAACTTGACACTTTTGCAGTCAAACCCAATATTAAACATACATAGTTCTTATGTTTACTCCAACAATTAAAGTTCATTGTGTTTGGGTCATAACTAGGACTTGTTCTTTGTCCGTTGACATGTTGAGTAATAGAGCCAATAGAGCCTTGCCCCAATTATTTTCTTTCTTCTTTAATATGTGACCAATCATTTAAATGCTTCTTGTGAAGATTGGAGAAATGACAATATAGGTTGTGGATGTAGATTTTAAGATACTTACCTAGCATGGGAAAGGTCAGGAGTTTGTTCGCTTGCACCAGATAGAAACAAGGAAACAAGGTAAGAAGAAAGGTAGATTATTTAAAGTAAAATTTTAAAATCTAACACATGAACAGTCATGTAATAACTAAAACTTGAGACTTCTAATCTACTCCTCCATTGAGAGTCTTAGACTGGGGTGTACAAAATTAAGAAAGAGGAGATGAGTCTTCTCCAACACATAGTTTATGATCTAATTAATAAATAATATTTGCCAAATATCAATAGGAATGAAATGGAAAGGAACTGCATGATAGAAGAGAAGCAGTTCATATGGTTCCCAGGACAAATGTTGATATGACACAGGCAGTGACTATGAGAGAAAGGAGAACAGATGATAGTCTATGCTGGATATTGAGGAAAATCCACTGAAAAGAATAAGCAAAGGAAGACGTTCACCAACAACATGGTGGCACGTGGTTAGACTTTGTGAATTGGGTTTTACTTAAATGCTTCAGGTTGGCTACGATAAGAGGGAACTTCTTTAAAAAATTCTCTAGTTTTAAATTGGATACCAATTTCTTATTGATTTAAAAAGCTTTTTTTTCAAAGGATAATCTTTAAATATGTGAGTATTAATTACAAAAAAATTAACACCATTTGTCTTATACTTACAAATGAAACCAAAATGACATATATACCTGCATATCCCCAGAAGAAATGAGGACTGATTAGAAATCTCTGGGGGTTCTTCCCTTCCTTTTCTACCTGTGACTACAAGACATCTCAGGCACAGCACAGTTGAATATGACAGACAGGCATGAGATTATTTTTTTGTGGCAAGGATATATAAGCGGAGAAGCAGCTGAGACTGGAGAACTATTAATCTGGAATCTTGAAATTTTATTTTTGAAAGATGCTAAGAAATGTGGCTTCATAAGAATGAAATTAAATAGGGAGACAGTCTGCAAAAAATGTAAGACAATATATACTGACTTTAAAATGAATGAATATACAGACTGAATCGTATCAATCAGTGTTTTGTTTTGCAATAACACTCAGGATGCGAATGCTTGCCTTTCTCAATTGATTGGTTAGGTAACATTGCTGGCCAAATACATTTGATGTTCCTTGCTGGTTTCTGGTCCAGATGACACAGCACACAAGCATTGATAGAACATTGTCTTATAATAGCTCTGCAGTGCAGTATCCTGAGTAGTGCACACAATAAATCCTGGCAATGGTGACATGAGACTATGATAAACATACCTCTGTGCTAGCTTTCTTGCTTGACTTTCTTTCTCTGTATTTCATGTTTCCTTTGTTCCAGACAGTTCAATTACTATGGTCAATCAATTACCCCCCCCAATTTTTTTTTTACAGATTGTCTTTATTACTATTTTAGTAATTAAAATTTACTTTTAACTATTATTTTGAAAGATTGCTTCTTGTGAATTTCATATATGAATAAGATGTGTTTTGATCGCATCCACTCCCCAGTTCTTACCCTCCAACCATTTCCGTATCCCTGATCACCCTTACTCCAATCTTCATGTTGAGTTTTAAACCTACAGTGTCTACAGTGCTTGTAGTATGGATATGTGTGTAAGGTCATCCACGGAACATAGATAATCTCTCAGGAATTATAATCCTGAATGAACACAATTTTCTTTCCTCAACAGTCATCAATTTTTAACAGTTCCTCAGCTAGATGTGGGGCTTTCTGAGTCCTTCCTATCTATATCAGAATTTTGCCTGGTTTGATCTTCTGCAAATCTTATATATGCATTCACAAGCATTTGAGATCAAATATACACAGTTCCCATAATGTTAAAAAATACTATTTTAAAGCAGTCCTTCAAGAATGATGGTGCTTAACACCCCCTGTTCTTCAATAATTCCTGAGCCTTGGGCAGGAAAGGTGTGATGTGGACATACCATTTAGGGTAGAACACTCTAGTCTCTTCTATGTTTTTGGCCAGTTTTGAATCTGTGTATTAGTTGCCATCTACTATAGAACAAAAATTTCTCTCATCAAGGTTGAGAGGTACACTAATCTGTGGATATAGAGATAAAAACATAAGGACTAGTTTAATACTATATCCATTTAGCAGAATAATCGTAGGTTTTCCCTTACAGCCTATGTTCTACTTAGACCTGATGCTTGGCCAAATCATGAGTTCCATCTTGTGTATCAAGCCTTAAGTCCATTCAGGAAGTAGCTAGTCCCATAACATTTGTGAATTTAATGATCAACTGGACTAGTTATTATTGTAGCTCTCCAGATTCTAATTGAATAGGGGTGTTAGTTTTCTCTTCTAGCATAGATTGTGTATTCTGATGCCATAAAATCTAGTCAGTATGAATGAAATTTCAAGATTGATCATCAGCTTTATTATTTTATATTCTATTGCCCAAGCATATGATCTCTTCAGTAATAGTGTCTTACCATCTGCTTCTGGAGAGTAAGAGAAATCATGATGATAATGGCTTGGATGGTCACAGACCAACAGTTAGAAGGGTGGTAGCTCATGCCTGGCATTCAATTTTTGTTTGGAAAGTCCATAGTATCTGCAATAGCAAGTACCCATCTGCATAGAGCAGCACCATTTAAGCCCTATAATTATATATTTTTGTATATTTTGGAAAGTTTCTAAAACTGTAGGTTTCCATTGACTTTATCAAAGGTCTTTAATATCAGTTAATCCCTCTGTGCAATTCTTTCTCTACCCTACTCTTTCTTTTCTATCCCACTTAATTCTTTCTGTTCCATTATTACCCTTTCACACTCTTCTATGTTTCCTGCATGGAAACAGACCTTCTATGGCGTCTGTCTGTTTCCTGATCTCTACAGGTATTCATAACACATAGATCTAAATTTTCAAAATTAAGATCCACATACAAGACACAGCATGTATCATTTGAGGACTGCCATTTTTCTATTTCATTCTAGGATTATGTTTTAAAGACTTATTTGCACTTTAAATTTAAATAAAACTGTAGTGGCTATTCCTGGTTGTCAACTTGACTAAATCTGGAATGAACTAATCAAGAACTGGAAGGCTCGGTGGCACACACCTTTAATCTGGGCCACACCCTCTGCTGGAGACCTATATAAGGACATTGGAAGAAGGAAGATTCACTCTGGCTTTTCTTGGCCTGCCTCGTGTGACTGAGCAACTGCTAGATCCTTGGACTTCCATCCACAAGTACTGCTGACTATTGTTGGGGAGTTTGACTACAAGCTGTAAGTCACTGACAAATTCCCTAACTATATAGAGACTACCCATACGTTCTGTGACTCTAGAGAACCCTGACTAATACAAAAACATATAGCAAAAATTTAAATTGTATCTATAATATTGAAGTTATACCAGTAATTCATTAGATTTGCCACTGCTAAATAAATTCTACAACTAAATGAAGTCATATAGCTGATTTTAAAGCACATTTTAATTACTGAGTATGATACTACTTCTATTATTAGCAGTAAATGTTTATAAGAATAGAATTTATTACTTTGTAGTTTTTTTCTTTTCCTGTGTTCTAAATTCCAATGTCTCATTTAAAAATGCTAGTACCAGTACAGACATATGCTTTACAGAAATTGCTTGGCTTCTGTTACTCATTACTACTTCACCATTAATTCCTTCATTTATTTAATTCATACATTAAATATTCATTTAATACCCATTATGCACTGTACTGTATTAAGTTTCCATGTGCATAAGAACCAAACTGGCTTCTGTCTTCACATTAAAAACAAGGACATCATGAATTTTTCAGGCAAATGGATGGAACTAGAAAATATCATCCTGAATGAGGTAACCCCGACCCAAAAGGACATGCATGGTGTGTACTCACTGATAAGTGGATATTAGCCAAAACCATTCAAATACCCATGAGCCAACTAATAGACTGTTGGAAGCTTAACACAAAGGAAGGCCTAAGTGTGGATATCTGAAATCCACTTGAAAAGGGGAACAAAGTAATCATTGGAAGCAGAGGGAGGAAAGAAAATGGGTAGGAGAGGGGAGTATGAAGGAGAAAAGGAAGGGAATGGTTACATATGGGGAGAGACAACAGGGACTCCCAGAGAGCGAGAAGATTGAATCTAAACATGCAGCAGTTGGGGTTAGGGGACAGGGGGAACCTCTAGAAAGTCCCAGAGTCCTGAGATGTGAAGGACGACTAGGACTCAATGGGGATATCATTAGCCAAACTGGTCAACAGTGGGGAGATGGAACCTAAAGAGACTACCTCCAATAGAAAGACATGCCCCCCTTTTGAGGCATGGGGACACCTACCTATCTTCAAAATCCTTGATCCAGAATTATTCCTGTCTAAAGGAAATGAAGGGACAAAAATGGTTCAGACTGGAGGAAAGGCCATTCAGAGACCAGTTCAACATCCATTCCATGCTTAAGCACCAAATTCCAACATTAATACTGAGGTGATATTATGTGTGCCAACAGGAGCCTCGCAAGGCTGTCCTCTGAGAGGTTCTACCAGCAAATACTGAGACAAATGCAGATTACTTTTAGCCAATGATTGGATTGAGGTTGGGGAGTAATATGAAAGAGTTAGACAGAGGGCAGTGGAGCTGAAGGGGATTGTAACTCCATAGTGAAAACAACAGTATTAACTAACCCGGATTCCCTCAGAGATCCCAGAGATAAGCCAAAACCAAAGGAGCCCAAACATGGGCTGTTTCGTGGCTCCGGGCCCATGTGAAGCAGAGGACTGCCTTGTATGGCTTCAGTGGGAGAGGATGTGCCAAATCCTATGGAAGTTTTATGCAGCAGGAAAAGGGATGCTGTTGGGGTAAGTTGAGGTAGGTTGGAGGGTGGGGGAGCATCCTTGCAGAGGTGAGGGGTGACCGGGAAGGGAGGCAACTTTTGTAATATAAATAAATAAAATAACTTAAAAAAGTGTTAAAAATATTAAAAGTGTTAATATTGACAAAAGACAGACTTGAGCTCTGGCCCTACTGTCATTTCTAAACTATAGAGGGCCACATTTCACTTCCTTTGATTCTTGTACTCCTTATAGTCTAGAACATTTGCTTGGCCAATTACGTGATCTGTATACTCCTATTATAGAGATGATGTTTTCAAAACTCTGAGTATCTTCATGGCCTTCATGAGCATCTTCAGGCTCTGTTCTGGAGGTCCACTGAAGCACTGGGATATTTGAAAACTAAAATAAGAATGAGGTCAACACTGGTTTGGAGAAAGCATTTTTCTCACAAGTCTCATAAATAATCTATAAATACTAATAGTTATAGAGATAAGGATAATAACATAAAACAAAATAATTAAAGCTTGGCAAGGATCAGGAGGTAATTTGCAATCAGTCTGTTGACTGGAATTCTAGCACATTCATATGTTGCTTGACCAGGGTAGGAATTAATTGTAGGGCCTTACTTACTGTTCCATTCCTTTAGTAAAATACCTTAACCAAGAAATCTTGTAAAACTAAGTGGTTTATGGTTCCAGAGAGTTGGAGTTCATGATGGTGGAGTGAAGACGTGGCAGCAGGAACACCTCAGAGCTCCTGTGTTGAAAAGTTACATGTGATCTTGACACAAACTAAAGTCACCTGAGACAATAGAGAAAATGCGTCTATAAGACCAGGCTGTAGGTAAGGCAACAGAGCATTTTTAAGTTAGTGATTACTATTGGAGGGCTCAGCAAATTGTGCATAGTGCCATCCTGGGATTGTGGTCCTGGTTTCTATGAGAAACCAGACTGAACAATCATGAGGAGCAAGCCAGTAGGCAGCACTCCTCCATGGCCTCTGCATCAGCTCCTGCCTTCAGTTTTCTGCCTTGTTTTAGTTCCTGTTATGACTTTCTTTAATAATGAACAATGGGGTAGAAATGTAAGCCAAATAAACAATTTCCTCTTCAAGTTGTTTTATCATGTTTTATCACACCAATAATAATTATAACTAAGATAGTTCCTATTTTGAAACTGCAGAAGGCAGAAGACATACTGGGAATGGCATGAGTCTTTTGTAACCTCAGTGCTCACCACCATCGTCCTATCTTTCTCAGACAGTTCTACCAAGTGGGGACCAAGTATTCAAACATAAGAGCCTATGGCAGATATTCTCATTCAAACCACAAGGCATAATATATAGTGACTGACAATTGCTTTTGAAATTCTATGGTTTCCCTGGATGTACACTATAACAATTGACCTCCATTGTTTATTGAAATAGTATAGATTAATAGTTTGCACCAGACTGAACTGGTTATACCATCCATTTACTTGTATTAGGGGTAAAGAATATAGACTCTTCAGGTACTTATGATATGTAATTTGAAGATGGAAAACATTTAGAGTAGGTAAAGAGGTCCCACTGTTCCTGAATGTCTGAAGTAAGTTCAATATTTGCTTTGCTTTCATCCCTCTGCTTTACTATTCAATATACCTATATTAAGGGTTGTATTAGTGTATTCATAGATTTAAAACATCATTCCAGTGATCTAACTGTGCAATTCAGACAAAAATGATTGCTATAAAAACTGAAAGAGCTATTTGGGATAGAAAAGGAGAGGAGGAAATAAATACTGCTTTGGGGAGCCAGGGGACTCTGTGAAGAATGAGTATGTAACTTGAAATTTAGAGGATAAAATTAAGCTTTTTTTTGTGCAGAGATCACAAACAATATTTAGGTATAAGAATGAACAACTAGTGTACTAGAGACCTTTCCTAATTTATTTTTCTAATTCCGAATCAGTTCTTTGTTTTGGTTTTCTGATTTATTTTTATATAAAAGATTGGTTTGAAATACATAGTTAACTTTGACAAATACATACAATGTTGTACTTCTAGTTCTTGTGTTGCATCTGATGATGCTCAGGTCACCTGGAATGAGAACAGTTCCCCAAACCATATATCAATTTCTTGTAGAAATAATCAGAGGGAACAGAACACTAGGCAAGAAACCACTCTAGACTCTCACATTTCCCTGAACTTAATAGCTCTATGTAGAACACACAGGATTTCTGCCATATGGTATACCAAAGTGAATAATCTCACTATGAACTTTTTGTTCCTTGCAGTATACAAATGTACACAAATGCACACACACACACACACACACACACCTGTATATGCATGCACTTACACATAAATATTTCCATAAAATAATAGAAAACAGAAGGAATCTACTAAACATACCAAAGTAAGAAGATCAGCTGCCCTCCAACTTAAAGAGGGTTGAAAATAGTATAAGCAAATATAGCATCATAATTTACATCATCGTTTGTTTTAGGAATATTTTGGACCATGAAGACCATCTGATACAACTTGAGAAAATCAAAAATTTTATGGGCCGGAACCTGTAAGATGGTACTTTAAGAGGGCCTTCTTACTGTGTTTAGTATGGCAGACCACACATGATGATCAGCGCAATATAACATCTTTGGTCTGCAAGGCACTTGTGCTATGGGGACAGTTATGACTGACACTATGCTAACTATGTTTGACTTTTCTAAAAACTTAATTGTGTTCAATGGTTGGTGAAGTCTTCTGAGATATATTCAAGAGGCAGTTTTAATTTTCAGTCAATTCTTTAAATCCATCCTCCGATTACAATTTAGTATACATGATAAAAATTCTGTTCATTGTGGAATTTTGAATACTGTGACCAAGCACTGAGGTTTTTCAGAATTGTCGGCAAGAAGTCGAAATGCAAAATGTTGGGTTTCTTCCTTTATCACTGCCTAGCTAATCATTTCAAGCCTCTGACTGAACTTGAAGTTTACCAAAGCAAATTGCATAGATCCTCGTGGTTCCATCTCCCCAGAGCTGAGATTATATTGCATGTGCCACTGGGCCTAGATGCTTATGTGGACAGTAGGAATTCAACCATATAACCTTATAAGTGTATAAAGTGCCTGAAGCACTTTACTGATTAAATTAAAATTTAGTTCATAAGCAAAAAGACATAAGACTCCTACCCAATTTCTTAAGCAAATACTCAATGGCTATTCCAGTGGAGGGATGTAGGTGAAGGACTTCATTATCCCATCTTACTTTTTTCTCAGAGGCCCATAACCAGTAAACTGCTTTTCTTTTTGCTTTTTTTCTTAAAAAATACTAAAAATGATTTAAAATTTTTGGAAATGTAGCTTATTTATGTTAATCTAAGAATGTGGCAGAAACTCTGAGATGCCAGTTTCTGTACCTGTGATGAATGAAGTGTGTGTTAGAGGAAGTTTAACTGAGATGCATTATTGGCTTGCTTCTGAACAAGCTCAAGTGAAGAAAGATGTTCCTGTGTTCTGAATCCCAGAAGGAAAAACATACGGACTTTGAAGCCAGGTACCCAAGCTTTAAATCCTTGATCAAGCACATGTCAACTGAGTAATCTCTGCTTCCTTTCTTCCTCTACTGTGAAACAAGGATGCTATTAAAACTTGAGTTATAGGCATGTCATGAGAGTTAGGGATACTGATATGTGCAAAGTGGATGTAGTAAGGCTAAATACATATTTATAAACATCATTTCCACAGGAGGCTTGGTGGAGCACTTAGACTTGAATCTATAACTGCCAAAGGGTGGTGTGTCTTCCTTTATTTCTCTCCTGTATCCTCTCTGGTTGACTCAAGTACCTTCTGAAATGAATTGGTACAGATAATACTTCTTAGGAAGATAATAATGTGTTGTGAGTTGAAGTAAGTTTATTCTAGAATCTACTCATAGGCTTTTTTCATTTGTATAGAATAATAAACTAGTTATAGTCTTGGGATAATTTACTCCTATTACTATGAAGTGGTGTTTGTTCTCTTTATTCTTTTTTGGAATGGCTTGTTTTTGCTTAGTTTGAACAATGTAAACCACATTGTAAAGAGAATTATTGTTGCAGTCTTAATATTATATTATTTTGTTTCAGTGAGCTATTTTCTAACAATTTATAACTGCAACAATCTCTTATTTTTCCTAATTAATTTCATCTTAGGAGAAACGGCTTATTTCTTCAAATGGTAAATTATATGCAAATTTTTTATATATCTTTGTTAATTTATGTATGCTTGTTCTTGATACAGCTAATCTCCTAATATTTGTTGGAAAGCAATGCTTGCATTAATTTGGTGATGCAAAGCAGCTCCCTTTCACATTCATCTTAAAAATGATGTATATTTTAAAAGAGGAACAGCAGAGATACCTGCACTTTTGTAATAGTATCTGGATGTCTTGAAGTTTGAACTATGGGACAGTAACTCATGTTCTGAACATTGATGGCTTTCGGCCTGCAGCCTTCCTCCATAACTTATGTCCTGCTGAGACTTATTGCTTTGTTTCTTGATGTTTTAAATTCCCCCAGTTCTCAAAATATCAAAGACCCCAAAGAAACTTTCTTCTCTGACAGCATTTCTAGTTTAATTTACACTGGCAAGTTTAAATGTTGATCAGAAGATAATTTAGATAGTGTGGATGGTGAAAGAAAGGATAACTTTAGCAAAGAGAGTATTCATCACAAATAGGCCATTGCTCTCCCTTCTTAGTGCAGGCAGCGCTGCCAGTAGATAATGAGAGGTGAATTTAGTGAAAAACAGAGATGAAAGTAACTGTTCTAATCAAATTCTGCCATAATACCTCAGGTGTCTGCAATTTATGTCACACTATTCAGCAAATATCCAATGATACATTTCCATAACAGGAGTCATAAATCCATTGGCAGTTTCATTAATCAGACCCAGAGCCAAGAAGTTATTGAAATAACTCCTCAAGTAATCGCCAACTTGCCATGCAGTGACATCACTCCTAAGGGAACTGCTTCTACAATTGATGATAAAGCCCTGGTAAATTAGCATTTCTGGTATTGAAAACTCATTGATAGATAGACCACAGTTCTGAGACAGCAATTCCTAGTATTATTTTTCCTCACAAGCCAGATTTTAAAAGCCAACCTGAGCAATAGATTCCTGGTTTTATATTTGAGGCCTCTTTCCACAGTGACTCTCAGTTTAACTGTTAAGCTGTTTAACAATTAAAACTCTGCCAGTTTCTTTCCTTTAATAGGTGTCAAGTTCCTAAATGAACATACAGATTTCCGACAGCTGGATATAAACACGGACAGGTGCGTGTATTCTGAGTAAGACCAGCACACTTTCCTCATAGTTTGCATTTGACCTTTTAGGTGATATGCAGTGCAGTGGAGCAAAGGAATTACAAAAGTGATTTCCAATAAGGCCCCAGGAGAAAGAGTAGCCAAGCAAAGGCAGAACAATTGAGGCCAAAACAGACAGACAAAACGGACTTCATATGTAATCTTATAGGACAAAATTAGTTCAAAATACAGGTAAATATATTATGGCGTTTAATGAAAGTGCTTTGCAATCAGCCTGAGGACACGTATCCCAACTTATTTTCTGATGCTTTGAACAACCTAGCTTACCTTTCTCACCTCTGTCTCTGTCTGTCTCTGTCTCTCTCTGTTCATGTGCGTGTGTGTCTGTGTGTATGTGTGCAAGTGTGCATGTGTGTGTCCATATGTGTTTGTGTGAATAGAGTCTCTGTATGCATTTGTGTCCCGCAGTGTACATGTGGAAGACAGATGACAACACCAGTGTGGATTCTCACTTGCACCTGGTTTAAAAGAGTATCTTGTAGGCTTTTGCCTGTGCTGTGTTTCCTGGACCATGAGCTTCTGAGGTGTCAACTGTCCGTGTCTATCATCTCTTTGTGGGATTGCTGAGTTAGAGATTGGCACTATAGTGTCTGGCATTACATGAATTCTGGAGATTCAAATTCAAAATATTGTTTTGTGTGTTAAGTTCTTTATACAATGATCTGTTCCCCAGTCAAACTTTATCATTTTTAGTCCTGGATATCTCCTAAACAAAGTAGGATACAAAAACTTGCTAATTTTTGTTGTTTCCAGATTAGAATAAAATACTTGATACATTAAAAATTTGCAAAAGTGTAAAATGTAAAAGGAAAAACTAAAATTTTAACGAATTTCCTTCATCATATTATATCCTGGAAATTTACAAAGAAAATATGGACATGATTTATTAAATGCAAAAGAGTATAATTCTTTTTATGTAAAATAAGGAACATTTCCAGTACAATTTATTCATTATACCATTTATGTTTGCTTATCTCATAAGTTCTTAGAGTTCATAACATTCTTATTAGAAGTATCTGAGCTATACCAAATGGTCAAAAGTTAAGAATAAACTATAATGCCAAATGCCAAAATGTTTTACAAAAATTATCCGGGCTGGAGCCTCCTCCTAACTGTATTTTATGAAACTCAGTGTTCCCTTTCTACTTTGAGGCTAACAATAAAATCACAATACACAAGAATAACACTCTACGAAATGTCAGTTGGCATGAACTTGATGTAAGGACTGTAGGGTGGGTCTTCTTATGTTACAAATGCTAATGTCATTTATGCTTGTCCTTGAGTTCTGATGTCTACATTTTATAAAATATCTAGAAAAATTGCAAACTTCTTACATATACATAATTATAAATTGTCACATAATTGATATGTCACATCTATACTTTTAACTGGATCTGAGAGCATACTTTTCTATGTAATCTGAAACAATATCTTTATATATTTCAGAATTTAAGGTATCATAATTTAAAATGAGGAGTAAGACCTAAACATGATTGAATATTGTTACATAATATCTTTATATTCAAGAAATAGCTCCAGAGGTTAGAGATTACAAATTGAGCTAAATTGGATTACCGTTAATTTTACTTCCTTGATTTTATAGTTATTTTTGTGATTAATAATCACATTTCACTAAAATATATGTGTACAAATATACAGTGCATAGCTGTCTATTCATATCATCATTATACTTAGTGTGTATGATCTAAGATTGTTGTGGGTGAATATATTCCCATATTAATTGTGATCATGTAAACATTATATTAAATGGAATTTAATGTAAAAGTAGTTCTCTCAATTTATTTATATTCTTCTATTGAGTAAAAAAAATTACTTATTTCTGTTATGTATATTTAAAAACAAAGCAACTTTTTTATATTGCCATTTTTCATTTGTTATTATTGGTAATGGAGAAATAAAGTGGAGAATATGGCTGATAAATTTCCTTAAGCTTAAAAGGGAGATAAATTTAGAAAAAGATGTAAGTTGTTGCTTGGCAAAATACTTCCACATTTTGTCATGACATTTAAACCTCTAGAAAAGATGAGCTAAAAGAAAAATGTATCCCTCGTTCAGAGCCGCCTTTGTGTTGTTAGAGGCCAGAGCACTATAAGAGATTCTTGCCATTTTCTGTAAGTTGACTGCTCTCTGTTTGAAGTCTATACTTTAAAATCAGTTGATTTAATTTTGGGATATATTTTAAGTAACAGTGTTAAAAATTTTAAATATTTTTCTGTAAAATTGCTTACACATACTTAATCTTTATAATTTTTTATTTCACAAATGCAGAGAATGGGAAAACTATGATAAAGAGAAGATTGAACTATAGTATAATCATAAAAATTGAATCTACACTGAAACCTCATCTGCTATGAAAATATAAACCAATGATTCATCTATCAACAAATACAATATAAAATTCTTGAGTAAATATTTCAGGAAAACATACTTTTCATTACCAGAGTAAGACATCAATCATTTTGCTTATTTCTTGTCTGGCCACAAATCATATGGCTTGTGAATGAAATTTTATTTTCATTGAATATACTTGCTCTTACAGAGAATATAGAAGACCTAATTATGACACCTGGGAAGAGGGATGCCAGGTGTGGATTGTGTTAGATAACTTTAGTGTCTATAATTAGGTTACTAGCCCTTGAGGAAGACATGCAGAGATTAAAGATTGCCTTCGTAGTATTTAAGGAGGAAAGGAGAATAAATAGCAGGATAGATGAAACCCCTGTGCATATAAAGGGAAGCACTGCAGTGCTTACACGGGACCAAGTTTGAATGGAACATAAGCCTATCTCAAGTTTATAAAAAGGTTTTGTGAGGATAGCTTTCTTCCTTAAGGTAAGTGCTAATTATGGATGCCTAACTACATCCAATGATACCATATTTTCATAATACAAATGAACACAATAAAACATGCACTGCTCTTAACACATTCTATTTTTTCTAAAAGATTTAATCTTATTATATGTGTATAGGTGTTTCATATGCATGTATGTCTGTGTACAATGTGGATACTGTACCCATAGAGACCAGAGGAGGTTATAGAGTCCCTGGAAATGGAGTTACAGATGTTTGTGGCCATAGTGTATGTGCTGGTAATTAAGCAGGATCCTCTGGAAGAGCAGCCAGTGCTCTTAACTACTGAGCCATCTTTCCAGCTACACATTTTACAGTTTAGTGATTATCTTTTATAACTCTTGAGGGAATTAAATGTGGTTGTGAATATCCTTTATTCTTGACCTCAAATGTGTACTAAATCATAAAAAAAAAATCTTACTTTATCATTTGGAATGATAACTTAGCCAGTTAAAGTGCTCGCTGCTCAAGTGTGAGGACCAGAGTCATTATCCACAGAAATCCACACAATTGCCAGATGGACATGTAAGCTATCTATAATCACAGCCTTGGAAAACAGAGACATGGAATCCCAAGAGCAAACTGGCTAGAGAGATAACTATATCATTGAGCTTTGGGTTTGATTGACAAATATTGTTTCAGTGAAAAAGGTATAAGAACAATTGAGAATACTGCCTGACATCAACACACACACACACACACACACACACACACACACACACACACACATACACATGCAAACATAGAGAAATTAAAAGTGTGATATCATAGAACATATGAACTATAAAAATATAGAAGGTAAACTAACTTTTTAATGGGAGAAAAAATAGTGTTCCTGATTAAGGATTAAAGCAGCCACAATGCTTCCTTATTCTAAGAAATAATCCTTTCATTTAAAGCTGCTGTTCACTCTTCTGAAACCTGAGGAAGGGAGATAAGAACTATGTTAATTGTACTCCTATGTATAGAGGAGACCCCAAAACTTGCAAAAGAGCACACTGTTTACAGAAGGGTTAGCTGAACTCTTAAAACCCAGCACTGATTGTACCAGCTTGCAATCCCACCAGCAGTGGAGGAGTGTTCCTCTTTCTCCACATTCTCACCAACAACTGCTGTCTCCTGTGTTTTTGATCTTAGCCATTCTGACTGGTGCAAGGTGGAATCTCAGGGTTGTTTTGATTTGCATTTCCCTAATGACTAAGGATTTTGAACATTTCTTTAGGTGCTTCCCAGCCATTAGATATTCTTCAGGTGAGAACTCCTTGTTTAGCTCTGTACCCCATTTTTTAATAGGGTTATTTGGCTCTCTGGAGTCTAACTTCTTGAGTTCTTTGTATATATTGGATATTAGCTCTCTGTCGGATGTTGGGTTGGTACAGATCATTTCCCAGTTTGTTGGTTGCCGCTTTGTCCTTTTGACAGTGTCCTTTGCCTTACAGAAACTTTGTAATTTTATGAGGTCCCATTTGTCAATTCTTGACCTTAGAGCATAAGCTATTGGTGTTCTGTTCACGAAATTCTCCCCTGTGCCCATATGTTCAAGGTTCTTCTCTAGTTTCCTTTCTATTAGTTTCAGTGTGTCTGGTTTTATGTGGAGGTCCTTGATCCACTTGGAATTGAGCTTAGTACAAGGAGATAAGAAGGATTGCAAGCTGGTACAACCACACTGGAAAGCAGTCTGGCGGTTCCTCAGAAAACTGGGCATGACACTCCCAGAGGATCCTGTTATACCACTCCTGGGCATATACCCAGAGGCTTCCCCTGCATGCAATAAGGACACATGCTCCACTATGTTCATAGCAGCCTTATTTATAAGAACCAGAAGCTGGAAAGAACCCAGATGTCCCTCAACGGAGGATGGATTCAGAAGATGTGGTATATTTACACAATGGAATACTACTCTGCAATTAAAAACAATGAATTCACGAAATTCCTAGGCAAATGGTCAGAACTTGAAAATATCATCCTTAGTGAGGTAACCCAATCACAAAAGAACACACATGGTATGCAGTCACTGATAAGGGGATATTAACCCAGAATCTTGGAATACCCTAGACACAATTCGCATATCAATAGATTTCCAAGGAGATGGAAGGAGAGACCCCTGGTCCTGGAAAGACTGGATGTAGGGGAACGCCAGGACAGAGAAGTGAGAGGGGGTTGAATGGGGAACAGGGAGAGGGAAGAGGGCTTATGGGACTTTCGGGGAGGGAGGAAATGGGAAAGGGGAAATCATTTGGAATGTAAATAAAAAAATTATAGAAAAAAAATGAGCACTGAGATGTGTTGCTCTGACAAAAGCAAAAGCCTTTTTTCAAATATCATAGCGCATTGTGTGTAGCTGTGTGTCCAAGAGCTTGATAATCTTATACAAAGGCAGTAATGATGTCTTCACGTTTGTGAACATGTATCCATTCTACACACCATAGATCAAGGAGGAGTTTTGACTTTTAGGTTTTATTACTCTGTGAATATACTTTGTAAAGCAATTCAGCTGACAGACATAGAGATTCCTCTTATGGATAAAGAAATCAAGACATTCACAATATAGAGGACAAAATTCAAATATCCCCAGTATTTTGGAAGAAGTTGACTCTAAACTCTTCAGTGGCTTTTGAGGTCATACCTTCAAAGGAACCAGTGATTGCATGCAGAAGAGAAGGCATGGTGGACACAGGGACTAATGCTTTCTCAAAATGCCATCATGTCTACTTTTCTGCATCTGAAGAATCTTGGTTTAATTAGAAATCCTGCTGTTTATTATATGGTTTTTATTATGTACTAATCATCCTAGTTAAGCTATATGAAATTATACCAATGAAATGATGACTTTGTGAAACAAATTACTGTTTTATTTATATATATATGTTATAGATATTATGCATATTAGATAATATCTATGCATATTTTCATCTACTATCACAATCTGGAGAACTCCTTTATACTTGTTTATTCTCTTTCATTTATTGTAATTACTGATGTATTTTAATATATTTTTAAAAATTTCTGATTTTACTTTAATTTTTAGGTATTTCCTATCCTTCAGTTAGTTCAACACAGGGCTAGGCATTGGTTTAAACTTTATCTTTCTTAAAGATGAATGTGAGGTTTTGGTGTGATATTTAAATATTTTTATGAATTCTAAAAATGTTTACCTTGTGCTTCTGAATATTTCATTTTCATCTGTTTTTGTTTTTGCAAGGGTATTTTGAACCTATGTATTGTTCCCTTTATTTAGATACTTAAAACATACCTTGTTTTTCTTCTTAGTTGATCCATGCTGTGCTCTTTATTATTTTTTTAAAGAAATTGTATTTTTTATTGGTTATTTTATTTATTTGCATTTCAAATGTTATCCCCCTTCCCAGTTGCCCCTCCACAAATCCCCTATCCCATTCTCTCTCCCTGCTTCTATGGAGAAGCTACCCCACCAACTCACCCACCCACCCACTCCTACCTCACTTACCCTAGCATCCCCCTACTTGGGGCATAGAGTCTCAACAGGACAATGGGCTTCCTCTCCCATTGACATCTATACTGTCTTTCTAGGTGTGTCATAAGCTCATCAGATGGATTTCAGCATTCATAGTCACAGTATAGGATTTGTTTACTTTTTAAATTTGATGCCTAGAGATTTCAGCCTTATAATTTATCATATTTTAAACATCTTCTTTGACAGACATTTTTTATGTGTTTTATCAGAGCAAATGATAATTTCACCATTATGCCTCCTAATTTCCTATGTTCTATCTTTTGGTTATGCTAGTGTTCAATATTGATTGTAACATTGTTAATACTATTATATTCTCATTTTATCTTAAATAATTTTATTTTTGAGATTATAATATTACATCACTTCTCCTTTGCCTTTTCTCTCTCCAAAATCTTTCATGTATCACCGTTATTCTCTTTCAAATTCACGGCCTCTTTTTCTTTCATTTTGTTGTTGTTGTTGATGTTGTTGTTGGTGGTGGTGGTGATGATGATGATGATGATGTGTCCGGGTGTATGTCTGTTTCTAAATAGATTAATACACTGTGTTTCTATAATATTACTTGTTTTATGTGATTTCAAGTATCTCCATTTAGTTTGAATAATAAATTAGTGTATTTTTCCCTGGAGAAGATTGTTTCTCTTGTTCACAACATTCCTTAAATGTCTGTAGTTTTTTGTATAGGATTGAGGCCACATGAGCTTTCTTTAATTTACCTTAGCATGTCTGCTGGTGTTGTTCTTATTCATGTAATGTTTATGTGGCCATGTTTCTGACATTCCATGTGTGAAATTTCTTACATTTGTTGAAGACACAATCTTACAACAAACTCTCTGTTCTGCTGACTCTTATAATCTTTCTCACCTATCTGGCACAATGTTCCCTGAACTTTGGGTAAAGAGGTTTTGCTATAATTTTCTATCTTCTCAAGAGTTTTATTCTTTTATATTTACTCAGAATAATTCTGGAGACTCTCACCCCTGTTGTAGAACCCAGAAGTTTTATTTTATTGCTTAGTAGTATTCCCCTGTAAGTATCTGCCATGTTTTACCTGTGATCCCAAGCTGATGGGCTTTTACATTAAGGCTATTGTAAACTAAGTTAAAAAGAAAATTCATCTAAAGAATATGATAAACATGCGATTTAATTTCTTTTGAGAAAATGCACTTAAAATTGGATTGCTTAAACAATTTAGTAAATATTTACCCAATTACGTCAGAAACTGTCAAATTCTTTTCCCAAAGGACTGTGGACCTTTAATTCTTCCCAGAAATGTCTCCAGAATCTTGTCATCCCCCTTACTCATCATGTGGAATTTTAATCACTTTCGCAGATGTTTGTTGTATTCTTATCAGTGTGTAAATTTGCATTCATTAGATGCTAAGTGAAATTGGATGTTTTTATTGTATATTTCCCTTGATATATCTTCAGGACACTCAGGTGGGTTATTTTAAGTGTTATCTTCTTACCACTCTATTGTATGAGTTCTTGATATGTTCTTAATAGAAGTCATTTGTCATGAATGTCCTTTGCAGATATTTCTCAATCAGTAGGATTATATGGATATTTTTGTTGAGAAAATATTAGTTTTTAATGAGTTCAACCTATTAAAACTTTTAAATATATTTTATGTTTCCTAATCTATCAAAGAAAGGCATGCTACATAGACTATCATTGTTTTGTTAGAGAATTTTATAGGTTGTTGTTTACATTTTTGTATAAAATTACAATATTGTTATACTACTTATTTCAAGTTAGAGTCAACATTCTTTTGTACAAGCTTCATGCTGCCTTTAATTTACTCTGTAGGATTCACCACTTGTTTCAATCTTTTACCATTAAATTACTTTATTGCCTTCTTGGGCAATTTTCTATGAATCTTTAGCAACATTACTAATTTAATTGACTCCTATGCCTCGCCTTCTATGACTAATATGTTCATTGATTATAATAGTTAGATGGATATGTTATGGCTCTAAATCATGTTTTTAACTATTTGTCTCCTGATGACATGATTTTGTCAGTCTGGTAGGTCTTAACTAGAAGTAGTTCTCTAGGTACTAACCTTTGAACATTTTACCTGGCCTATGTTTGCTGTTGCTTTTTCTGCTTGCAGGTACTCTGTGATGTAGATGGTCTCTTCCATAAGTTGTCAGCATTGTGAACTGAGCTATCCAGTAATTTTTTGTATCCATGGTAGACTGAAACTATGGGCTGAAGCTAATCTTTGTCCCCTCAGTTGTTTCTCTCTGATATTGTAGTGCTAGTGAGGCAGAAGTAACTAAGACAGGGGTATTCTTAAAATAATTTTACTCATGTTCCTTTATTTTGTATATCCCATAAGTGAGTTTAGAGAGCCTAGTTTGTTTTGGTAGTAGGCAGAGTATAAGCCAGCTTATTTTTCTTAAAATCCCTTTTTAAATTATAGTTGAAATTGCATTGCATCTGAAAAAACATTATGAGAGAAATATCAAAATTAAGTCCTCTAATCTATGAACATTATGTATGCTTCAAGTTATATAAATTTTACCTCTTTCATTGCTATGACTTTGAAATATTATTGGGTTCTTTCATAGATTTCATCAGATGTATACCATGTACCAAAGGTCTATCATATGATTTCAATTATAGGTGAACAGAGATTTAAAAAGAGAATAGTCTCTTACAAATCCATGAGCACTGGTGTTTCCAAAGCCAGGATTGTTATATCAATTGAGTCTGAAGTGTGCATTATGGGAGATTTTAAGTGTCTTAATTTTGAAATAGATAAAATACAATGGTTATTACAGATTACTTGATGGCAAAGCTTCTGTGTATATTACACCATCTTTTTCCTCTCTTAAAAATGAAACAAACTATACTTAAAAATAACACACACACACACACACACACGAACATATGAGGAGTCCATTTTTCTGTTGGCCAACTAAACCCTGGTATTCAGCCTTCCTTGTAGAATGGTTGATAAATGGGAGAGACACTCCTTTGCAAAACAAAAGAAAACAAAACAAACCTCCAAAACCCAAAACCCCCCAAAAACCAAAAAACCAAAGCAAAAACAAACAAAAACCAAATCAAAACAAAGAAGCAAACAAAGAAAACCACCTAATTTTGTTTCTCCCAATAGCTATCAATTGCAAATACCTTCTTGATTAGAGGAGAAAGTTTGTATGTGCTGGGATTTTGTCCATTTATAGCTTCAACAAGTCCTGAGTGTGGCATCACAGTTTCTGTGAGTTCATGTGTGTATCTGACCTATTGTGCTTGGCAGTTCTGTTTCCTTGGAGTCATCCATCATCTTTGGCTCCAACAGTCTTTCTGCCACTTCTGCATAGATCCCTTATTTTTCTCAGCAGGGGGATTGATAAACATATCCCTCCTTCATCAAGGACTGATCACTTTAAATTCACACACACTGTGCCTCTCTGTGAATGTAGTGAATAGAGTTGGAAGGCTGCTTAAGATCCATGAATGTTGGAAATGAATAAAACCAAATGTATTGTCTAATTTTTTATAAATTAAAAAATTTTTCCACAAAGTTTTTCAAAATAATCAGCATAAATTCTATTTCTGCAATATTTTTAAGAAAGTTCATTAACGTTTTTCAGTTCTCAGTTCAATTGAAACAGTAAAGATTGTTCCCCATATGAGCATCTAATGACCCAGCTCTTAACATTTCTAGATTCCACCAAGTTAGCAATAATAAATATCACAATTGTTTTGATTTCTATGATGGTTTTGTGGATATAAGCATAGTGAAATTTTCAAAATTTCATATATTAAATAAATGCTTTTAATTGTGTGACACTTATCCTTCGATACAACTGTTTAAAGGAATGGAAAAAAAGTAGTGTCTCTATATCTACATTCATATTCAAAATTTTTATTGTATATTTTATTTATTTGCATTTCAAATGTTATCCCTTTCCCTTCTTTCCCTTCTGCAAACCCCTTTTCCCATTCTACCTCCCCCTCCTTCTATGAGGGTGCTACCCAAGCCACCAACCCACTTCTGCCTCCTTGCCTTGGCATAACCTCACACTGGGGCATCGAGTCTTCACAGGACAAAGGGCCTCTTCTCCCATTGATGCCTGACAATGCCATCCTATGCTATGCATGGGGCTGGAGCCATGGTCTCACCATGTGTACTCCTTGGTTGGTGGTTTAGTCCCTGGGAGCTCTGGAGGGGGGGGCTGGTTGGTTGATATTGTTGTTCTTCCTATGTAATTGCAAATCCCTTCAGCTACTTCACTCCTTTTTCTAAATCCTCCATTGGGAGCTTGGTGCTCAGTCCAATGGTTGGCTACAAGCATCCTCCTCAGTATTTGTCAGACTCTTGCAGAGCCTCTCAGGAGACAACTGTATCAGGCTCCTGTCAGCAAGCACTTCTTGGCATCTGCAATAGTTTCTGTGTTTGGTGTCTCTATATGGGATGGATCTCCAGGTGGGGCAGTCTCTAGATGTCCTTTCCCTAAGTCTCTGCACCACACTTTGTTTCAGTATTTCCTCCTGTGAGTATTTTGATCCCCTTTCTAAGGACTGAAGCACCCACACTTTGGTTGTCCTTCTTCTTGAACTTCATGTGGTCTGTGAATTATATCTTGCATATTCCAAGTTTTGGGGCTAATATACATTTATTGTATACCATGTGTCTTTTCTTGTGACTGGGTTACCTAATTCTGGATGATATTTTCTACTTCCATCTCTTTGCCTAAGAATTTGATGGAATCAATGTTTTTAATAGCTGAGTAGTACTCCATTGAATAAATGTACCACATTTTCTGTATCCATTCACTTGTTGAAGGGTTCTTTCAAGCGTCTGGCTATCATAAAGAAGGCTACTCTGAACATAGTGGAGCATGTGTCCTAGTTTTATGTTGGAACGTCTTTTGGGTATATGCACAGGAGTGGTATAGCTGGGTCTTCAGGTAGTAATATGTCCAATTTTCTGAGGAACCTCCAGACTGATTTCCAGAGTGGTTGTACCAACATACAATCCCACCAAAAATGGAAGAGTGTTCTCCTTTTACCACATCCTTGCCAGCATCAGCTGTCACCTGAGATTTGATCTTAGCCATTCTGACTGGTATGAGGTGGAATCTCAGGGTTGTTGTGCCCTTGTGTTTGAGGATCTTCCTCACTTTCTCTTTTATTGGTTTCAGTGTGTCTGGTTTTATGTGGAGGTCCTTGGTCCACTTGGATTTGAGTTTTGTACAAGGAGATAAGGATAGATCAAATTGGGTTCTTTTACATGCTGACCTCTGGTTGAACTAACACCATTTGTTGAAAATGCTGTCTTTTTTCCATTGGATGGTTTTAGCTCCTTTATCAAAGATCAAGTGACCACAGGTGTGTGGATTCTTTTCTGGATCTTCAGTTCTATTCTATTGATCTACCTGCCTCTCACTGTACCAATATCATGCAGGGTTTTGTTTTTTTTTTTTTTTATCATGATTGCTCTGTAATACAGATTGAGGTCAGGGATGGTGATTCCATCAGAAGTTCTTTTATTGTTGAGAATAGTTTTCCCTATCCTGGGTTTTTTTGCTATTCCAAATAAAATTCAAAATTGTTCTTTCTAACTTTATGAAGAATTGAGTAAGAATTTTGATGGGTATTGAATTGAATCTGTAGATTACTATATTCAGACAATCCATGAGCATGGGAGATCTTTCTGTCTTCTGAGATCTTTGATTTCTTTCTTCAGAGATTTGAAGTTCTTATCATTAAGATCTTTCACTTGCTTGGTCAGAGTTACACAAAAGTAATTTTATATTAATTGTGACTATTGTGAATGGTGCAATTTCCACAATTTCTTTCTCAGCCTGTTTATCCTTTGAGTATGTATAAGAAGGCTATTGATTTGTTTGAGTTAATCTTATATCCAGCCACTTTGCTGAAGTGGTTTATCAGGTTTAAGAATTCATAATGCATTGCATTTTTGGGTGTGTGTATGTGTGTATGTAACTATCTCTGTGTGTATGCATGCATGTATGTGTTTACGTATCTATCTGTTGGTGACTTAATTTAATGGATTCCCAAATTACATGGGAATTCTCACCTTTACTCATAAGATGCTGTAGGTCCTGCTCCCAATTGGTTTTGATTGGGAAATACTGATGCCAGCAGTCGATAGATGTGCAGGTAACCTGAGACAGGTCCTTTACAACTGAGGCTAGGAACTGGGGTGAGGAAGGAGGCAGAATCACCATGAGATGGTCATAGGATGGACCGACAATGTAAGAATTTGAGTAAGTGGCTCTAATGACCACTTCCTGATTGGGTCTGGGGTAGCAGATGAAATATAGATTTTAAAGATATTAGCTCCAGAATTCCAGAGTGGAGTGTTTGCAAAGTGCAGGAAGGATTAGAAGTGCCAAACCATTAACCTAGTCAAGGCATATTAAAATAAACTGGTGTGATTGCCTGTGTGTGTGTGTATGTGTGTCTTTCATTTGCAAATCTAGATAGCTTTTGTGCAGGTGAGCACCATGTGACCAGGAACACAGAACAGGTTACCTAACTACTGCAACATCTATTTCTATGAACATGTGCATGAATCCAACTCTTAATGCGTATATATGTGTATAAATACATATGCATGTGTATATGTAGATAATTGTGTGTGTGTGTGTGTGTGTGTGTGCATGTCTATGTGTGACTGTATAGTGACCAGACATTATAGGTTATGGAGAAATTTCTTCGGGGTGTAGCCACTGATAAGTTGCCTATACCCCTGTGTGTTACCCCATATTCATTTTCACATAGACAGCACTAATTAGATTAAGACCTTAACAAAACACAAATAAATTTAAAAAGAGTACATGAAGTTGTGAAGTTGATGTATTGTAGGTGGAATATCCCATAAAAAATTGGAGGAGGGAAGCAGAGGGCAGATATGACCAAGGCATATAGTATACCTGTTTGGTATTTTCTGTTGGCAAATTCTAATAAATTGAAAATGGTTTGAAGCAGGCAACATTCACTAAACACAGCCTCATTCTCATGCAGGCTTCACACCTAAAGGTGTTTGACCTTGTGTAGCTAGCAGTGGTGCTTTGACCCTAATTTCTGTTGCTTGAAACACGAGGTGAATCTGACCCACATATATGCCTATTAGTTTTGAAAGCAAGAAGCACATGGTAAATACAGAGCTTGACTCAGTAGACACTTGCCAGATATTAGCATTTATTCAGTCAAGACAGCAATTCACTCCACTGTTGTTTTCATGTTGGGGCAGCTTCTGAATGTGGAAGTGATGGAGTAATCTAGAGTGAGTGGGAGGAGACACAAGCACTGTGAAAATGGTTTCTGCATGTACCACAGATTCTGATTTAATAACGTACAGAGTGGATGAGCAGTGAAAGTGAGTAAGTATTCATAAATAGAGATTTTTAGTTTAAAGGGTGATGATAAAACAGCTTTCACTCACATATGAAAAGAAAGTATAAAAACAAAATCCAAACCATATAATTGAAAAATACATGTGTAAAAGAGTAAGATGAGTAAAGTCAAATGGTGTTAAACTTGATGCTGGAGTCTTAAATATAATGTATAAACAACAATGGTGTATACCAGTAGATTATCATTATCTATTAATGATCTACCTTTCATTTTTCTGTCTGTCATCTGTCATCTGCCTGTCTGTCTGTCTCTTTTCTATTTCTCTGTAATTGTCTAAATCTCCTATCTATCTATCTATCTATCATCTATCTATCTATCTATCTATCTATCTATCTATCTATCTATCTATCTATCTATCATCTATCTATAATCTATCTACCAAGCCATTTCTCTATGATATATTATCTATCATATCTCTTTATATTTCATCTATCATCTGTTTATCTACCATCTC
This sequence comes from Tokudaia tokunoshimensis, assembly GCA_036184795.1. NCBI lineage: Eukaryota > Metazoa > Chordata > Mammalia > Rodentia > Muridae > Tokudaia > Tokudaia tokunoshimensis. The sequence continues at coordinate 65,555,385 of BTHU01000005.1, read as the reverse complement.
TCTACCATTTATCATTTATCTATCATCTTTATTGTAGGCATGCATCTATCTATCATCTATTATTAATCTATTACCCTTAGTGCAGTAAAGTGCTTTAGAATAGAAACCTTACTAACAAGGACACTGATATTTTTATGTAAACTAATGAAGGCTGGGATTTCAAAATTGTTATACAAAAATAAAAATTAAGAATATGAAGAATAGGGGCTTTTGGACAGGGACAGTAGGAGGACAAGATGTAGCTACTAGTGATCCCCAGTTTAGAAATAGAAGCAGTAATTAAAAGTCTCCCAACCAAAAAAGCCAAAGACCAGATAGTTTTAGTGAAGAATTCTATCAGACCTTCAAAAAAGCCCTAATACCAATATTCTCCACACTATTCCACAAAAACGAAACAGAAGGAACACTACCCAATTCATTCTATGAAGCTGCAATTACTCTGATACCTAAACCACACAAAGACCCTACAAAGAAGGAGAACTTCAGACCAATTTCCCTTATGAATATCAAGGCAAAACTACTCAATATAATACTTGCAAACCAAATTCAAGAATACATCGAAATGATCATCCATCATAATCAAGTAGGCTTCATCGCAGGGATGCAGGGATGGTTCAATGTAAGGAAATCCATCAACATAAATGACTATATGAATAAACATAAAGGAAAAAAAATCACATGATCATTTCATTAGAAGCTGAGAAAGCATTTGTCAAAATCCAACACCCCTTCATGATAAAAGTCTTGGAAAAATCATGAATTTAAGGTCCATACTGAAACATAGAAAAAGCAATATACAGCAAACCAGTAGCCACCATCAAACTAAATGGAGAGAAACTGGAAGCAATCCTATTACAATCAGGGACTAGACAAGGCTGCCGACTCTATCCATACCTATCGAGAATAGCACTCAAAGGCCTAGCCAGAGCAATTGGACAGCAAAAAGAGGATAACAATTGGAAAGGAAGAAGTCAAAATATCACTATTTGTAGATGATATGATAGTATACTTCACTAACCCCAAATTTTCCACCAGAGAACTCCTAAACCTAATAAACAACTTCAGCAAAGTTGACGGATATAAAATTAATTCAAATAAATCAGTGGCCTTCCTATACTCAAAGGATAAAATGACTGAGAAAGAAATTAGAGAAACAACTCCCTTCACAATAGTCACAAATAATATAAAATACCTTGGTGTGACTCTAACTAAACAAGTGAAAGATCTGTTTGACAAGACTTCAAGTCTCTGAAGAAAGAAATTAAAGATCTCAGAAGATGGAAAGAACTCCCATGCTTATGGACTGGCAGGATTAATATAGTAAAAATAGCCATCTTGCTGAAAGTAATCTACAGATTTAATGCAATCTCTATCAAAATTTCAACTCAATTCTTCATAGAGTTAGAAAGAACAATTTGCAAATTCATCTGGAATAACAAAAAACCAGGATAGGAAAAACTATGCTCAACAACAAAAGAAAGTCTGGGGGAATCACCATCCCTGACCTCAAGCTGTACAGAGCAATCATACAAAACAGCATGGTATTGGTACAGTGACAGACAGGTTGATCAATGGAATATAATTGAAAACCCAGAAAAGAACTCACATGGCTATGGTCACTTGATCTTTGACATAGGAGCTAAAAACCTCCAGTGGAAAAGACAGCGTCTTCAACAAATGGTGCTGGTTCAACCGGCAGTTAGCATGTAGAAGAATGCAAATTTATCCATTCTTATTCCCTTGTACAAAGGTCAAGTCCAAGAGGATCAAGGACCTCCCCATAAAACCAGATACACTGAAACTAATATCAAAGAGAGTGGGGAAGACTCTCAGGCACATGGGCACAGGGGAAAATTTCCTGAACAGAACATCAATAGCTTGTGCTCTAAGATCAAGGATCAACAAATGGGACCACATAAAATTACAAAGTTTCTGTAAGGCAAAGGACAAAATGGCAACCAACAGATTGGGAAAGATCTTTATCAATCCTACATCTGATAGAGGGTTAATATCCAATATATACAAAGAACTCAAGAAGTTAGACTACAGAGAACCAAATAACCCTATTAAAAATGGGGTTCATAGCTAAACAAAGATTTCTCAACTGCAGAATACCAAATGGCTGAGAAGTACCTAAAGAAATGTTCAACATCCTTAGTCATCAGGGAAATGCACATCAAAGCAACCCTGAGATTCCACCTCACACCAGTCAGAATGGCTAAGATCAAAAACTCAGGTGTTAGCAGATGCTTGTGAGGATGTGGAGAAAGAGGAACACTCCTCCATTGTTGGTGGGATTGCAAACTGGTAAAACCACTCTGGAAATCAGTTTGGTGGTTTCTTAGAAAGTTGGACACAATACTGGGTATATACCCAGAAGAAGCTACAGCATGTAATAAGGATGACACATGCTTCACTATGTTCATAGCTGCCTTATTTATAATAGCCAGAAGCTGTAAAGAACCAAGATTTCCCTCAACAGAGGAAAGGATACAAAAAATGTGGTACATTTATACAATGGAGTACTACTCAGCTATTAAAAACAATGAATTCATGAAATTCTTAGGCAAATGGATAGAACTAGAAAATGTCATCCTGAGTAAGGTAACCCAATCACAAAAGAACTCACATGATATGTACTCACTGTTGTTATTAGCTCAGAAGCTCAGAATTCCCAAAATATAATGCACAGACCAAATGAATCTTACTTTGGTCCTTCTTAAGAGTGGTACAAAATACCCATGGGAGGAAATACAGAGATAAAGTATGGAGCAGAGACTAAAGGAAAGACCATCCAGAGATTGCCCTGCCGGGGGATCCATCCCATATACAGTTACCAAACCCAGACACTGTTTTGGATGCCAACAATTGCTTGCTGACAAAAAACTGATATAGCTGTCTCCTGAGAGGCCTTGCCAGTGCCTGACAAATACAGAGGGGGATGCGTTCAGCCAACCATTGAACTGAGCACAGGATCCCCAGTGGAGGAGTTAGAGAAAGGACCCAAGGAGCTGAAGGAGTTTGCAACCTCATAGGAGGAACAACAATATGAGCCACCCACTATCCCCAGAGCTCCCAGGGACTTAACCACTAACCAAAGAGTACACATGGAGTACCCATGACTCCAGCAGCATGGGTAGCAGAGGATGGCCTTGTAGGACATCAATGAAAGGAGAGGACATTGGACCTGTGAAGGCCTCATTGCCCCAGTGTAGGGGAATGCCAGGTCAGGGAAGTGGGAGTGGGTGGGTTAATGAGCAGGAGGAAAGGGGATGGAATAGGAGGTTTTTGAAGGGGAAACATAGAAAGGGGATAACATTTGAAATGTAAATAGAGAAAATATCTAATTTAAAAAAAGGAAATAAGCACATTATTTTACTTTATGTTTTTATATAAATCTTTCATTGTTAAGTAAAATTCCATTGTATGAATATGCAGGATTTGACTTATGCATTTACCTACCATACCATAGGCTATTTTTGGCTACCACTAATAAGAACTTTTTAATCATATATGTGAAAACTTTCCAGGTGTTTTACCAAAGACTGAAGGGTTTAATTACTATATCATATATAGTATATTTACTTTTGCAGGGGAAACAATAAACTATCTTCAAAAATGAATATTGGCTGGGCATGGTGGCATAGGCCATTAATCCTAGTACTCAGCAGGCAGAGACAGGCAGATCTTTGTGAATTTGAGACCATCCTAGTTTACATAGAGAGTACTAGGGTAGCCAGGGCTATGTACAGTGATGCTTTCTCCCCAAGAGTGAATATAACATTTTGTATTTGTTTTATCAATGGATAAACATGTGGCTATACCAGTGAGTGAGTAGTAGCATCTCAAAATTTAAATCTTCAGCTGCTCAGTGACAGAGGACATAGATCTTCATTTATATGGTTGTCATTTGTATGTCATATTTGGTGAGTTGTCGGTTCAAGTCTTTAGTCAATTTTGAAATCTGGCAGTTTGGTCAGTGCAACTACTGGAGACCATGTTGATGCCCATGGTCCATTCTATCAACATATTTTTTTGTAGTTATTCTCAGTTGGATCTCATAAATATTTTTGTCAGATCAGGTCTAGGAGTTTACTTTCGGGGTTCAGAGTTACAAAATTATAAAGCTTTTTTAAAATAAGAATCTACTGCCTCGTTGCTTGTTTAGGAAATTGGTTTAGTCTTATATTAATTTTGTGTTCCACAATCTTGTTCGATTTTCTTATTAGTTCTAGAATTAGTACTCTTGATTTTTATGATTTTCTACAAAGATATGATGCAGTGTTGTTAACATTTTTCCCTTTAAAACTCTAAACTTTTATTTCATCCTCCTGTATTTCGGCTTTAGGTAGGATTCCTAATATAATGCCGAATAGACAAGTTGTACTGGCTGGTTTTGTGTGTCAACTTGACACAGGCTGGAGTTATCACAGAGAAAGGAGCTTCAGTTGGGGAAGTGCCTCCATGAGATCCAGCTGTGGGGCAGTTTCTCAATTAGTGATCAAGGTGGGAGGGCTCCTTGTGGGTGGTACCATCTCTGGGCTGGTATTCTTGGGTTCTATAAGAGAGCAGGATGAGAAAGCCAGGGGAAGCAAGCCAGTAGGAAACATCCCTCCATGGCCTCTGCATCAACTCCTGCTTCCTGACCTGCTTGAGTTCCAGTCCTGATCTCCTTTGGTGAAAAACAGCAACTTGGACCTATGTGCTGAATAAACCCTTTCCTCCCCAACTTGCTTCTTTGTCATGATGTTTGTGCAGGAATAAAAACCCTGACTAAGACACAAGTGAACATGATATTCTGTGTTACTCTTGATCTCAGTAGGAAAATTTGAGCTTTCGAACACCAAGTATTTTGTATTTTTGTTTTTATTGTTCATGTTAATCTTGCTTCTCTAGTTGAAGAAGTTTTTACTTGTACTTTCCATAGAGTTTCTAGTCAGAGATTAGTGCTGAATTTTATTAAAATCTTTTTCTGTATCAATGGAGATTGTGTGATTTAATTTTCAGTCTGTTGATGTGATATTTTGCATTACTTTTTTTATTTCAAAAGCTCAATAGTCCTTTTTACCAGAGAAATCCTGGTTTTTCATGTAGTATAAGTTTACTTGGATAATATACTTTCTGAATGATTGTTATTCAGAAGGACTAATCTGTAGTTCCTTCCTTCCTTCTTTTCTTTCTTTCTTTCTTTCTTTCTTTCTTTCTTTCTTTCTTTCTTTCTTTCTTTCTTTCTTTCTTTCTTTCTTCCTCCCTTCCTTCCTCCCTTCCTTCCTTTCTTCCTTCTTCCTTCCTTTCTTTCTTTCTTCCTCCCTTCCTTCCTCCCTTTCTTCCTTCTTCCTTCCTTTCTTTCTTTCTTCTTTTTTTTCTGTTTTTTCTTTTCTGTTTTTTGTCTGTTTGTTTTGGAATGTGGATCTGATTTTAAAATTAGAGCATTGCTGGCTTAGGAATGAGTTAGGTGGTTTTGTTTTTGTGTTGTTGTTTGCTGTGTCTTCAGAGGAGTTTGCATGGAATTAATAAACCTTTTCAACTTCCTTTAAATTTGTTTGGTAAAATTAATTAAAGTAATTCATCTGGGTCTGGTGTTTTCTAGTTTTGAATGTTATTTATAAGTAAATTATATATATATATGTATATATATATATAAAGTTCAGTGACTACATGTCATTTTGTGATTTTGTTTTCAGGATATATGAAGAACTGATCTATTTCATTGATAGCATTAAAGTTTATAATTTATAATTTACAATTGTTGACAATATTCATTGGGTCAGTAGTGATTCCTTCTTTGCCTTTGCTGGTGTTAACAAATTGTGTCTTGTTTTTCTTGGTTACTCCAGATAAATTCTTTTTAACTATATTGTTTTAAAAAGAATATTTAGCTTAATATTATTTCTATATTATTTTCTATTTTCTATTTCTTGATTTTTGTCCTTACTTTTCACTATCTTCAACTTTCTTTGCATTTATTTTTCTTTTTTTATTTTGTGAAAAATGTAAATGAGAATAACAATTTTAAATTTATGTTCTTTTATAGGTTAAATATTTAATGTTAAAAATGCTGTTACAATTTTAAAATACAAAATAATAATTTTCATTGTGACATTTTCATACCCATACCCATGCAAGTATTATTGTACTGATTTTGAGTTTTTGGTATAGGGGTATATAATTTATGACAATATTCTTCTAAATGTTTTAACACGGAGTTATAGGGATAAATATCCCATGTACATGTAAGCTTGAGAATGATGTACAATCTCTTGTTAGACACAGGCACCTGTGCATTTCCATACTATCCAGATTAGTAACAGTGTTGAGTTTAACTTTATTCTAGCTGTACTGGCTGGTTTTGTGTGTCAACTTGACACAGGCTGAAGTTACCACAGAGAAAGGAGCTTCAGTTGGGGAAGTGCCTCCATGCAATCCAGCTGTGGGGCATTTTCTCAATTAGTGATCAAGCGGGGAGGGCTCCCTTATGGGTAGTGCCATCCCTGGGCTGGTAGTCTTGGGTTCTATAAGAGAGCAGGCTGAACAAGCCAGGGAAAGCAAGCCAGTGAGAAACATCCCTCTATGGCCTCTGTATCAGCTCCTGTTTCCTGACCTGCTTGAGTTCCAGTTCTGACCTCCTTTGGTGATGAACAGCTGTGTGGAAGTGTAAGCTCAATAAACTCTTTCCTCCCCAACTTGCATCTTGGTCATGATGTTTGTGCTGGAATAGAAACCCTGACTAATATACTAGCTAAAGCTAGGAATAAAGTATCAAGTTATAAATGTGTCTATTTTCTTTGTAATTATGTCAGTGTTTGCCTTACATATTTTAAGATATGTTGTTGTTGAACACATATTCAAGAACATGTTTGTTACTTCTTCCCTATATCCTTGGCCTATTGACATTAGCAAGGTACTCCTACTTTTTCATTATTAGAGTTTGTTTGCCCTTTCTTCATGACTTTAATGTATACTGTTATTTGATTTGAGATAGAGTGGTTTCTTTTCTATATCACTTTAATGCATATTATTCTTATACTTAAAGCAAATACTTTATAGACAGCATATGATTATAATTTTAAGTATTTAGACTACTCCTATTTAAAGAAATTACTGATATACTTAAATTAAAACCTGTTCTGTATATTCTTCCGTATTTATCCTTGTGTGTGTATGTGTGTTTGTGTGTGTGTGTGTGTGTGTGTGTGTGTGTGTGTGTGTAAAGTTTTTGTTGACTCTGAAGTTTTAATGAAAGATTTTATGTGCTTATCTTTTTTCTTCCCTCAGCCTGCCAGGTCTTTCTTTGTAGAGGGAGGTGTTGATTCCCTCTTGGTTTTTGATTGTGTCAATAAAGGAGGCAGAAGCCACTTGCTGGGTAAAGGGAAAATGTAGTACATCTGGGTCCCAGGAGGAAGAGAAGGGAAACAGCAAAAAAGGAGGTCTTTTCGGCCAGCCTTTGGAAGAAGTATGAATGCTATGGAAGGCCTTAGGGCACCTAGAATGTGAAGCCTCCATAGCAGGCAGGGGTGAGGAGGTAGGCAGGAGGTACCTGTTAGTTGATAAAATTAGGGCAGGGAATTCTTCGTCCAGCCATTGTGTTATCTGGCTAGTTTTAAAATAATAAGACTCTCTAGTGTTTTCCATTCATGGAACTAAGGTGAGCAAGAGGAGAAAGAGGAAGCCGGTACACGTGTTGGAGGCTCATCCGGCTGGTGGAGCTTGGACAGCAGATCCTGGCTTTTTTTCTTTTCTTTTTTTTTTTTTTTTTGGTTTTTGGTTTTTCGAAACAGGATTTCTCTATATAGCTGACCTGGAACTCACTCTATAGACAGGCTGGCCTTGAACTCAGAAATCCACCTGCCTCTGCTTCCCAAGTACTGGGATTAAAGTCATGCGCCACCACTGCTCCGCAAAGATTTAGTTATTTATTTTATGAAGATGAGTACACTGTCGCTGTCTTCAAACACACCAGAAGAGGGCATTGGATCCCATTACAGATGGTTGTGAGCCACCATGTGGTTGCTGGGGATTGAACTCAGGACCTCTGGAAGTGCAATAAGTGCTCTTAAACAGCCCCTTGAGCCAGATCCTGGCTTTCTTGGGAAAGGCATGAGCTGACCATTGGCAGAGCTAAGTCAGGATCTCAGCCTGGAGGGAGCTCAGAGCTCAGTTGAGAGTACAGCCCCAGGTAAAGGAGCAAGCAGGCTTTTAAAATTACGTGAAACACTTAGAATATTTGGTGATTGTCTTAATAGTTGCAATAATCCTTTATGTTAATCTCAAGTCCACCTTCTAGTAACTCAGAGTATGCAACGTTTATAATGATAACCAACCTTCTGTGTACATCAATTCTGTTATCTCTTAGGGTTGTTCCTTTACCTGTGGTTTCTATGTGCTAGGTATGCACATGTAGATGTGACTGTTACTCTTATCCCATTGATTGGTGTTCTCTGAGCTTCCTACACTAACATTAATGTTAAAGAATGTGAGTCATTATTCCTTTAGGAACTGTCTCTGCTCTCTCTCCATATTTCTCCCTTTGGAATTCCCATCTCCACCCCCTGTATCACATGTAGCTAGACAAAATGTCTTGATAGTCTCTTATTTTTATTTTTAAATCGTTTCTTTAATCCTTACCTTTTCTTTTGGAAGTTGCTGTTGCTATTAATTATGATTCTGTTAGATATATTTTTCTATCTTTTAGTATTTTAAAAACTATTTAGTTTATGTGTATTATTATTTCCCCTGTATGGAAGTCTGTTAACCATGAGCATATTAGGTGCTCATGGAAGCCAGAGAAGGGAGTCATATCCCCTGAGACTATAGTCAACAAAGAGTTGCTAGCTGCCATGTGATGCTGACTCCTTAACTTGGGTCCTAGACAAGCAGGCAGAACTCTCTACTCTTGAACCATCTCTACAGACTCCCTTCAGTGTTTTTGATTTTAGTGTTATTTAAAATCCATTCAGAAATTCTTTCTTTCTGCTACTCATTGTCCTTTGATGATATTGGCATTTTTCACTCTTTCGTCCTGTTTTTTCCTTTTCTTTTTTTCTTTTTAAAATTTTTGATTTATTTCTTACTAATTTCTTCCACCTCTTCTGCCTCTCTCTTTTGTTGAACTTCATGGCTTTCTCATATATATATATATATATATATATACGTATATATATATATATATATATATATACGTGTATATATATATATATATTTAAATCCTAATCTGATGATGCCAACAAATCCCACCATATCTGATTCTAATTTTATGCTTAGTCAGGTTTTTTAACCACAGTGTTTTATTTTTCTCTTTAGTAAGAGCCTTGCTATGATAAGCAGGCATAATGCACCGAGTGAAAGGCTGTGGTAGAGAGGCTTGAGAGAACACCCTGAGTCCTAGATTTGCTCCTCTTATTGAGGAGCCTAAATTTCTTCATGAGTGCTTCATGTTTTATGCCCGTGGATGGAACAGTATGCTTAGATGGCATTGTGGTGTGACAGGGGCCTGATTATACTTTAACCATGTAGATGCTCCTGCATGCAGGACTTGTAAGACAGAGTGCTCAGATATAACTCCTTGTGGTCCTGCTTCCCTTGCCATTAACTCTGAGCAAATCATAAGGGATTTGCTTGACAGTGTTTCCTGCTGAGAGGACATGGTAGAAGCAATACTCACAAAACCACAGAGTCTCTAATGAATAGGGTCCCTGGAGAATTTTACTCCCAGCCTTGCTTAAGACTGATTCTGTAGCAGAACCATAAACCAGTTAGTGTGGGTTCATCTACCCTGTCATAAATTCCCAAAGAGGTTTCTGCTGCTGATTCAAGATGTATCACAAATTGTTTAAATATAATGACAGCAAACATGTAGGTAAGGTTTTGAATATGAACTGAAAATATATTTCATGATAGTGTGTTTGCCCGACTGTGTATACTTTCCTAAGCTAAAGCCCCAGTACAAATCCCTGAAAAATATTTAAAATAACATACAAACATTTCATGCACATATTATTTGATATAAGTACCAAATTTTCATCTATAAAAGTACCCCATTCAGTTCTACCATACAAAGATAAATGCATACTTGCTGTCACTATTTTTATAATTATTTCCCTTATGTGAAGTAACACTACCCATCATAGCACTTGCATTTTATTTTTTTTTTTTTTTTTTTTTTTTTTTTTTTTAATTTAATTTTATTTTATTTTTTTAATTTACATTCCAAATCACTTCCCCTTTCCCGTTTCCTCCCTCCCCGAAAGTCCCATAAGCCCCCTTCCCTCCCTCTTTTCTCCGTTCAACCCCCTCTCATTACTCTGTCCTGGCGTTCCCCTACATCCAGTCTTTCCAGGACCAGGGGTCTCTCCTTCCATCTTTTTAGAAATCTATTGATATGCTGATTGTGTCTAGGGTATTCTGAGATTCTGGGTCAATATCCCCTTATCAGTGACTTCATACCATGTGTGATCTTTTGTGATTGGGTTACCTCACTAAGGATGATATTTTCAAGTTCTGACCATTTGCCTAGGAATTTCGTGAATTCATTGTTTTTAATTGCAGAGTAGTATTCCATTGTGTAAATATACCACATCTTCTGAATCCATTCCTCCGTTGAGGGACATCTGGGTTCTTTCCAGCTTCTGGCTATTATAAATAAGGCTGCTATGAATATAGTGGAGCATGTGTCCTTATTGCATGCAGGTAAAGTCTCTGGGTATATGCCCAGGAGTGGTATAGCCGGATCCTCCGGAAGTGTCATGCCCAGTTTTCTGAGGAGCCGCCAGACTGCTTTCCAGAGTGGTTGTACCAGCCTGCAATTCCACCAGCAGTGGAGGAGTGTTCCTCTTTCTCCACATCCTCGCCAACAACTGCTGTCTCCTGTGTTTTTGATCTTAGCCATCCTGACTGGTGTGAGATGGAATCTCAGGGTTGTTTTGATTTGCATTTCCCTAATGACTAAGGATGAAAGAAGTAAGAGAAATAATACCCTTTACGATAGCCACAAACCATATTAAGTATCTTGGCGTGACGCTAACCAAACAAGTGAAAGATCTGTATGACAAGAACTTCAAGTCTCTGAAGAAAGAAATTGAAGAAGACCTCGGAAGATGGAAAAATCTGCCATGCTCATGGATTGGCAGGATTAATATAGTAAAAATGAGCATCTTACCAAAAGTAATACACAGATTCAATGCAATCCCCATCAAAATCCCAACTCAATTCTTCATAGAGTTAGAAAGAGCAATTCAAAAATTCATCTGGAATAACAGAAAACCCAGAATAGCTAAAACTATTCTCAAGAGTAAAAGAACCTCTGGGGGAATCAGTATCCCGGACCTCAAGCTGTACTACAGAGCAATAGTGTTAAAAACTGCATGGTATTGGTACAGTAACAGACATGTAGATCAATGGAACAGAATTGAAGACCCAGAAATGAATCCACACTCCTATGGTCACTTGATCTTTGACAAAGGAGCTAAAACCATCCAGTGGAAAAAAGATAGCCTTTTCAACAAATGGTGCTGGCTCAGCTGGAGGTCAACATGCAGAAGAATGCAAATTGACCCATCCTTATCTCCTTGCACTAAGCTCAATTCTAAGTGGATCAAAGATCTCCACATAAAACCAGACACACTGAAACTAATAGAAGGGAAACTAGGGAAGAACCTTGAACATATGGGCACAGGGGAGAATTTCCTGAACAGAACTCCAATAGCTTATACTCTAAGATCAAGAATAGACAAATGGGACCTCATTAAATTACAAAGTTTTTGCAAGGCAAAAGACACCGTCAAAAAGACAAAGCGGCAACCAACTAACTGGGAAATGATCTTTACCAACCTTACATCCGACAGAGGGCTAATATCCAAGATATACAAAGAACTCAAGAAGTTAAACTCCAGAGAGGCAAGTAACCCTATTAAAAAATGGGGTACAGAGCTCCACAAAGAGTTCTCACCTGAAGAATATCTAATGGCTGAGAAGCACTTGCATTTTAAATCCTGTGACATATGCCCATTGTCATTTCTCTTCATCAAATGCCTACTTTAAATTGTGAATTGCTTGTCTGACTTCCTGTCAGCTCTTTTCTGCCTTTACACTGCCTGTTAGCAATCATATCAGAATGTGAGATGACAATAGAAGTAGGCAGAACCCAAATTGATCTAGTGCTGCAATTATCATAAGCTGCTGCAAATGCTTCCTAAGACAGTGCATGCGCCTTAACGGGGAAAGTGAATTAGGTCTAGACAGTGTGTATTAGTTTGTTTCTTCCAGGAAATTGCTTTCTCAGAAGGTTAAATTGAAAATTGTCTTAGAGTATTTACAATTCATTTCTCTACCATAATCAACATATTGAATCTGAATTACTGGCAAGACATGGAAAAGGTCTCTTTTCTCCCTCTATATACTTTATGCCTTTTTGAGCTGAAGTAACCAACCTAAATCAAGACTGAGATTAAATGTATGTGGCAATTAAACCACCCACACTAGAAAACAGTGATGCAAGTTACAAATATTTGGATTTCACAGACAGTAAACTGTAAATTCACATTTTAATAGGAGGCCATTGCACTTCTTTTTCCTTTGCTTGCTAATCTAATCTCTAAAAAGAGTATAGAAACTAGGTTTCCTTTTGCGTCATAACTTCAGATTGCAGAAAGCCTGCCAATTGTCTTTATTCTGTGGCAACATGTCTGTCTAGCATTCCCTTGGCCTCAATGATATTAAGTACCAAGATCTTCCTAAGTTACTCCCCAACCCCCATTCCTAGAATTGCTCTTAGTGCCCGACCATCTTTCTGGCAGCTCCACTTTTTTTAATTAGTCTCCATTATAATTAATAGGCATAAGGATAGGAAAATGATGAATCTCACAATTTAGATGGAACAAACGTTGACATCCACAGAGCTAATAACTTACATAATTATTACCGTGGCTATTTTTTAACATAACATTTTTATTGACTCTTTGGAACTTTTATATTATGCATCCTGATCACACTCACTTCCCTCCATCTCCACTCCCAACCCTTGTGATTTCCCCCCAAAAAATGTAAAAATAAAAGAAATAACAAAACAAAAACAAATAAACTAATAAAATATTGAGTCTACTTTGTGTGATCTATATAGACGGGAGCATAGTCAAGCTCTCAGTGGATGGCCCCTTAAATAGAACTGAGTTCTTCTCCTCCTGGATTCTTTCTAGATACCATCAGTTATGGAGAACTACACTTCACCTTCTCCATCACACTTAAGAGTTCTCTTCAGTGCCGGGTGGTGGTGGCGCACGCCTTTAATCCCAGCACTCAGGAGAATTTCTGAGTTTGAGGCCAGCCTGGTCTACAAAGTGAGTTCCAGGACAGCCAAGGCTACACAGAGAAACCCTGTCTCGAAAAACCAAAAAAAAAAAAAAAAAAAAAAGAGTTCTCTTCAGTGGCTTCCTGTCTAGGTTTTACTTTTGTGAGGTTGCTGGTGGGTGGGGATAGGGGTGTAGGGACTGTCATAGAAGCTGTCCTTGTTTCTCCCTATCAACTGTACATCTTCAATCATTCATATCACAGCAAAGTAGTTTTCCTCCTTTTCATAGTCAGTAGGATCCTGGATCTTAGACCTCCTCATGGTTTTGGTAACAGCAGAGACCACAAATGTGAGCTGCAATAGGAAGATGGTCTCAAACAAGGCTTTCAGAGGCAGCTAAGATCATGTACATCAACGTGGTAGTCAGTGGTAACTACATGGCCCTGTGTGACAACATGCCACAGGATGTTACCATGACCTCAGGCAATGTCCTCTCAAGTCATGGACCTCTACCTGGTCTTTGGTGATAAAACAGGTTGCAGACATCAACACAGATCTCAGCTGTGATTGGACCATGGACAAAGAGGTAGCACAGTGACTATGACTCTTCTTTATTGCTTGAGTAATGAATACTGAGTATTTACAGTGCTAAACCAAGGGACCCTCACCATCTCCAGATGATTCCAAGTTTACAGAGGGAATCTTTGTTTCTTGTCCACTGAACAAGGGTAAAGTGGAAAGGAGCAGGAAAACTAAACCACAAGAACTGGGTTCAGAGAAAAGATAATTTTCTTTATCTATAAAATGCTGCTATAATGGCTTTTAATTGTATTGGAAGAAGATTCCTTAACTGAGTAATTCTACCTTCTAGGGAGTTTTTACTTTTCTGATTGTTTTTTGAGTCAAGGTTTTTCTGTGCTCTGACTGTCCTAGAACTCACTATAGAGACCAGACTTGCCTTGAACTCACACAGATATGTCTGCCTCCAGAGTGCTGGGATTAAAGGGGTGTAAAACCACTTCAAAACAAATGACTCTAGGGACAAGCTCCGTTGTGATATCTAATTTGTAAAATTCCAAATATCACAAATAAGAAAAATAAAATTCTCTTTGAACCATAATAGATAAACATTGCCCATACTTTTTAAATGTAGAGTTATATTTGGCAGTGCACAATCTTTTAAACAATAGGGGATTACATTAATCTTTCTTGCATTATTTTTTCAAAACTAATTTTTCCTGGGTCTGTATTCTTATTTTTGAGTGCATAATCCTCCTTTAGTAGCTACAAGTGATTATATTCAGGACTCCAGCTGGAATTAAAATATATTAATGTTATATAAAGTTGTATGTCATTTTTATATAACATATGTTCATCTTTTTGTGCACTTAAATAATCTCAAAATTACTAATACTAGAACAATGTCATAAAAGTGATTATATTGTATGTAGAACAGTGACAAGAGAATAACTCTGTAAATGTTCAGTATAGACCACCTTAGTATAATATTTGAAGGACCAAAATTTTATCAGAGCACAAAGAGAAGATACAAAATATAGGCTTAGGAAAGAATTTTCAGGAAATGACTTCAACTGTACAGAAATTAACATATAGAATTAAAATTAGAAATGGAATGGACCTAAAATGCTTCTGCAATGTAGAAGAATCTATTTGTAGAATGTAGCATAGTAGACGAATGTTTTCTAGCTCTATGTCAGACAAAGGTTGAATATCAGAAATACATAATGGACTACATCTAATAAACATTAAAAAAACACCTTTAAATGAATGGAATAGTCAACTGAACAGTTCTCAAAAGAATAAATACAGATGTCCAATAAATATAAATGCTCAACATTGTTACCCATAATTGAAATACCAATTGTGACTAGTTTGAGATTCTTTGTTACTCGAGTCAGAATGGCTCTCTTTAAGAAAACAAATTACAACAAATGGACAAATGGAAACTTTTACTGTTAATGGAACTGAAACCTGGTATAGTCGTTATGGAAATCAGTCAGGAGGTTTCCTCCAAAAGTAAAAGCAGAAACTCTACATGATGCAGCTATATCACATTTAATGCTGTGCCCACATAATTCTAAGTTCCATCTCATATATACTTTAAGATTCATGTTTATTGCTAAGTACTCATAATGGCTAGAAAATTGAACTAGCTGGCTGTCTCTTAACATAGGGAGGGCAAAATAATAGGGTGCACACAAACAATGGAATTTTCCACAGCAACAAATGAAAATGAGAACTGAAAATTATCTTAAGTGGAGTGATTTAGACTCAAAAAGACAAATATTGCATGGTTTCACTTATATGCTACCCCTGGATTTATGTGGTATGTGTGTGTGTGTGTGTGTGTGTGTGTGTGTGTGTGTGTGTGTGTGTGTGTGTTATGTAGTAAATGAAACTAGAGAGGGACCAAGAGAGGGGGAAAAGCAGAACTCAGTTTGTGACAAAAAGATTTTTTAAAAAATTGGATATTCTCAAGAATGAAATTTCATACATCAACATAACAAGGGCAGTTTGCAACAATTCCACAGTAAACACCAACTTATTAGAAAAACTCAAAGCAATTCCACAGTAAACACCAACTTATATGGAGAGAAACTCAAAGTAATTCCACTAAATTCAGGGATAAGACAAGGTTGTCCTTTCTCTCTTTACCTAGTCAGGATAGTACTTGAAGTCTTAGTTAAGGCAATAAGACAACTGAAAAATAATCAAAGGAAATAAATTGGAACAGAAGAAATCCTTTTCCTTTGAACACATAAATGACCATAAAAATTCCATCAGAGAACTCCTACAGCTGAGACACATTTTGAGCAAAGTAGCTGGATACAAAATTAACTCAGTAGCCCTCCTATATGCAAATGACAAACATATTGAGAAAGAAATCAGGGAAACAACATCTTTAACAGTAGCCTCAGTTATATAAAACATATTGGGATAACTCTAAGCAAGTAAGAGAGTGTAAAAAATGATCTTCAAGTCTTTGATGAAAGAAATTGAAGAAGATATAATGCATCTATAGGACTAACATACTAAAAATGACCATCCTATGAAGAGCAACCTATAGATTCAGTGCAATCTCTATCAATATTCCAACACAATTCTTTACAGACCTTGAAAGGACAGTTCTCAGCCTCACATAAACACACACACACGCATATGCACAAGCAAACACACAAGCATATGCGCATGCAAACACAAAAGAACAAAGCTGAATAGGAAAAGGACTACTGGAGGCATCACTATTCCTAGTTTCATGTTGTACTGCAAAGCCATATTGATAAATACAACACGATATTGGCATTAAAAACAAGCACATTGATCAATGGAATCAAACTGAAAACCCAAACATAAGTCAACATACCTATGGACCCATTACATTTTTAAAGAAACTAAAGATGCCTTTGGCCCTGTGGAGGCTTGTTGCCCCAGTGTAAGGGGATGCTAGAGGGGTAGGGTGGGAGTGGGTGGGTGGATGAGTTGGGAAACATACTCTTAGAGGCAAAGTGGAGGGAGGATGGGATGGGGGATTTGTAGAGACCAGGAAGGAGGACAACATTTGAAACAAATAAATAAAATAAACAATAATTTAAAAAAGCATATCTTCCACAAATGGTACTGGTCAAAGTAGAGGTCCACACCTAAGACAATGCAAATAGAACCATATCTATTAGCTTGAGAAAAACTTAGCTTTAAATGGATCAGAAACCTCAAAATAAAACCAGAGATATTGAACCAGACAGAAGATAAAGTTGGAAGTAGACTTGAACTCAGTATCACAGAAGGCTTTGTAAATAGAATATCACTAGCACATGTACTAAGATCAGTAAATAATAAATGAGACTTCATGAAACTAAAACATTTCTATAAGGTAAAGGAAAAGGTCATTCGAACAAAGCAGCAGCCTACAGAATGGGAAAAGCATCTTACCAAATACACCTCCGATAAAAAACTAATATAAAAATAAATAAGAAAGTAGATATAAAAAACCCTAAATAATCCAATTAAAAGAGGTATAGATCTAAACAATTCTCAATAGAAGAAACTCAAATAACTGAAAATCCCAGAAAATATTCAACATCTTTAGCCATTAGGGAAACACGAATCAAAGCTATTTTGAAATTGATCTCACACCCTTGTAAATGGCTAAGATAAATAACACATGTGATAGTTCATGCTACCAAGGTTGTGGAATAAGTGAAACATGCCTCCATTGCTGGGGAGAGTTCAAACTCATGCAGGCACTATGAAAATGAGTATGGTAGTGTAATGGCTATTCCTGGTTGTCCACTTGACTATAATTGGAATGAACTACAATCCAGTTTTGGAGGATTGGACCTGTGATCCAGATCTATTTGTTGGAAGACACAAGTTTCTGACCTGGATCTTGGCATGGAGATCTTGAGGCACAGTGGCTATGAAAAGCTTAGGCTCAGGCAAGGTTGAACACATCTTTAATCCCAGCAGACTAAGTCAAGATCTCTGAGTTGAAGGTCAACCTGGACAAAACAAGTCCCAGATCTAGGCTTGGTGGTATACACCTTTAATCTGGGCCACACTTTCTGCTGGAGACATACATAAAAACCTTGAAAGAAGGAAGATTCGCTCTTAACTGCTTGCATTTACTTGTCAACACATCTTTTGGAATCTTCTTCTACAGAAGATTAGCTTAACCAACTAGCCTTGTGGGACAGAGCAACAACTAGATTCTTGGGTTTCTAATTCATAGTTAACCATTGATGGTGAGTTGAACTACAGACTGTAAGTCATCATAATAAATTCCCTCAATATAGAAAGGCATTCCATATGTTTTATGACTCTAGAGAAACCTGACTAACACGGGTAGTTTCAAAGAAAAATATATATATATATATACCATTTTTTAGTATATACTCAATGGATGCTTCACCCTACCACAAGGGCACCTGTTTAATCATGTTCATTGCTTCTGTATTCACAATAGCAGCAGATATTTAAAACAACCTCAGTTTTCCCCTATAAGGGCAGATAAAGGTAATGTAGTTCACTCGAGCAATGGAGTATTACTCAGATATTAAAAACATGACATTGTGAAATTTACTGGCAAATTGCTAGAACTAGAAAAAAGTCATCCTGAGTGAGGTAACCAAGATTCATAACTATAAATTTGGTATGCATTTGCTTATGGTGGGTATTAATTGTTAAATAAATGATAACCAAGTTACAATCTATATACACAAAGCGTTGAGGTATAGAGAAAGGACTAAGAGGACACATGTTTCTCTCTGGGAGGGGGAAATAGATTTTAATATGTGGACTGGGTGCAGAATAAGGAGACAAGACCAGGAGGTTCAGGTGGAGAGAGAGGGGGGATTCGGGCAAACAGAATTTGGGGAGATTTTTGAGAGGCTATGAAAAGCTATGAAGTCTCCAAATAATACAGAAGACTATAAAAGATCTATCATATAAACTATTTATACATGGAACTGGTAGTATACCATAGACTACTATACTACACCATATTCTTTTCTTAAATCATTTACCTCTATGTAGAAACATTTGCATGTGGCATGCGAGACTAGCAGGTATAAATTTAAAGTCTAGTTTTGTTACTGTCTGATTTTTCTATAAACACATTAAATTTTCATTCAGAAACAATGCATCATTTCAAAGAAACAGAGAAACTATGAGACCAAGAAGCTAATGTTTTATTTGCAGGTTTTTAGTCATGGTAGATTTTGATAATCTGTATTTATATATTCAATTTAATGAACAGATTTTCTTTTTTTAAATTTTTTATTTTCTAAGTTTTTTTATTTATATTCCAAATCATTATGAACAGATTTTCAATGGTGGTGTGTACATTAATACCATAATTAAGTTAATTACTATACCGATGCGAGGGAAATGTTTCAGGATAGACTTTTATGCAGCATAACAAAGAATAGGCCATCAAGAATGATAGTTATCCCAGGCAAGGCAACTCTCTTTCACAATGGACACCTACTAAAGGCACCAAATTTGCTCAAATTGCTAGTGCTCTTTCTGTCTTCCATTTCAGAGGCCCTCTTAAGCCTTACTCCTTGATAGTTTTCTTTATGTGTTTGTTTCTGGAGGGATAATTGCTGCAGCATCAGCAGAATCACACTTCTTAGGAAAACCCAGACATGTATATGCTAGTTAGAGAAGCTTCTTCATGTCTCTAATCTGCCAGTGGTTTTCTTGTGCTTAATTACAGTGTGCTGAACACAGGTTTGCCTTAGATTTTTAAAATATGCATACAATGTATACAATGTATTCAAACAATGTAAGTATACATTATTTTGGCAATGAAATTTGGCAACGGGGAAACAAAAAATAGGGTCATATCAGGGTTAGAATTTAGGTTTAATGCAGTATTATATAAGTTAGTTATATGTTATACTTATTAAATTAGTAATATATGTCAGGAACTTTGACTGATACTACAATTATTTTTATTTTTAATCTCCATGATAAAATAATTCGACAAGTGTTTAAATTTGTTGATGTCACGTTCTGTACGTGATTAGCATTCTTCCAGGGATTTTATTTATTTAAAATAACACATTTAGTTCAGCAACAGAAAGAAAGAAAGGAAGAAAGAAAGAAAGAAAGAAAGAAAGAAAGAAAGAAAGAAAGAAAGAAAGAAAGAAAGAAAGAAAGAAAGACAAGGTAAATGACAAAGCAACACAAGATAACAGAAGTCTACCTGCTAGTTTTTATGGTTTTATATGGGAACATTATGGCTACATAGTGAGCCATGGTTCAGTTCTCCTATTTGATTTTCATTGGCAAATCTTATATTTATAGTAGCATTTATTTATATCCCTTGAACTCTATATTTATTGCTCACAGATTAGTTTGCTATGATAGGAGACAGCATGATTGCAGAAATTAAAGAGTTGTCATAGTGATTCTACACAAGTTTTTTGAAACCCATGAATCCTGAAATTTAAAAATGCAAAGGAACTTGCTCCAAATCACAAAACTTTTAAATATTACATTTTACTGATGTGTGTGTGTGTGTGTGTGTGTGTGTGTGTGTGTGTGAAGACAATCTTGTAAATGAAAATCTCATTTTGTAAGTATCAGAAGCAGTTATTCACAGCGTTTTCCCATAGTACAGTTTGCTCTTGAAAATATATACAGGGCTGGAGAGATGGCTCAGCGGTTAAGAACACTGACTGTTCTTCCAAAGGTCCTGAGTTTAAATCCCAGCAACCACATGGTGGCTCACAACCGTCTGTATTGGGATCCGATGCCCTCTTCTGGGGTATCTGAAGACAGCTACAGTGTACTTACATATAATAAATAAATATTTTTTTAAAAAAGAAAATTATACAAATGAGAAAATTGGATAAACTAATACACAAGATTGGAATCTCACTAGTTGTAGTCTTAACGTGGTTTAAAACTACATACCTTAGCTACAGCCAGTTAAATGACAGGGTCCACTCTCTATTGTCGTAGCACTGCCTCATATTTAACATATGCAGAGATTAGTTTTCTATTTCCGAGAAGCAATATTTTGTTTAAATATTTTTTTATTAATATTAGTACTTAGTATGTATATTGTTATGATTCGGTCTTTTGAAGTTTTTATTATCATTATTATTACTAGAGAAGTCAGTCTTGTAATATAGCTTAGATATTAACCCATCAAATAGTATATCCTTAGCAAATACTTCTCCTTACTCTTACATAATTCCTAACTTTAATAAGTTATAAGTCATATGACATATAGTTTTGTTAAGAAACCCATTATTCTGGTGATTGCATTTATGATTATTTTTTGCCTGTAGCTTCTTAGATAATATATGCCGCAGAGAAGATATTGCCCTAATGCCAACCTCATGAGTTCTAACTTCTTTCTTCACCTCTAACACGGTTTCCTTTTTGAAATATTGTTTTTATAGTCCTGCGAGTAGTTTCTGCATATGTTATAAGGCAAACTTCTTACACAGCTTTAAAATAGTTCTATGCCATTAACAAATTATTTCAGTTTTTATATTGATGAGTTCATCCTTTCTATTTTTCATATAGTACTTTTATCATTACTAAATGCCCCCAGGTGAGTTAAAGATTATTTTTGAATTACTAATTAATTTGCATTAATTTTCTTATTACTTTTATATAATAATTTTTATTATCTCTTAAAATTTTTACTTTGAGAGGGAAACTCTTCCCTCACTTTTATTTTTTTGAAATTGTTACTATTACTTTATGTTTGGTCTATGAAATATTAAAGGCAGAATTATGTTTACAAGAAACAAGGGAGTATGAAAGGGAAGAATGGGAAGGGGTTAGTGAGCAAGCTTGCTAAAGTGAGAGGGAGGCATGAGCCCTGATGTTCTGTGGTGTGGCATAGTATATAGTTAGCAGTTATGTAGTGTGTATTCCATGAACAGGTCAGACTGGAGGATTATAATTTATGTATTCATTTATTTGTTTTTGTGTGTATGCACATGTATATACATGTTAAAGTCAGAGGTCAACATCAGGTTTCTTCCTCTACTATTTTCCATATTACATTTTAGTCTCTTTTTACATTAAAACATTTAATTAAAGTGAGATTGCATCATTTTCTCCCTCCACAGTTCCCCTAATTTCTTCTCAAATTCACAGACTCTTTTTCTTTTATTATTATTGTCACACACATACATATATAAATAAAATGTGCTTTGTCCATTTACTGTTGCTTATATGAATATAATTTCAGGACTGACCATTTTGAAATAAAATAAACAACTAGGGCCATATCCCTAGGAAAAACTTATTCTCCTTTTTTGTAGTCATCAGTTGCTTGTAGTTCTCCATCTAGGAGCTGTCTCCAGTGAGATTTCCCCTGTTGACAATATTATCTCTATTGGTGTTGTCTTTGTTCAGGGCTTGTTTAAGCAGTTATTGAAGTATCATGAATATAGTTTTCCTGCCATTTCTAGGAACTACAATCTCACAGCAGACTTCCTGGTCCTCTGGTTTTTACAATCTTTCTGCCTCTTTGTATGATCTTCTCTACCTGGGATTAGTCATGTCATGAACCAGTAGAGATCCTGCTGTTGCCACTTTTCTAAACCAATATAATTCTCAACTACCTTCTAAATACCTATCTTATACCCACAGATAAGTGTAGCTCCCACCTATCACTAAAGAATCTTCTTTGTGTTGCAGTTATATGCCACCACAGAAACCCACAACTAGTCATAATCCAAACAAATAACTGACATTAGGGTACATATCTCGAATTGATGCATTTCCAATACAAATACTGAAACAAAAGGTCAGGGGAAATCATAGAAGAAGTTGGGTAAAGATTGTAAGAGCTAGAGGATAAAAACAACCTGGTGCATTGTGGCATCATCTGTATAAGACAGGGAACTGAACTCACGTCTTAATAATGTAATCACCTAAACTTGATCTGCCCAATGACAATAAGAGTTGACATCCCACTGTGAACAGGAGTAATCTTAAAAACCTCTTTCCTTAGGTGAGGAGCTATAGGCAATTAATGGCATGCCATGTTACTGCAGCACTATTCAGGCTGCAGTAGCCATCATGAAGGGATAAATGAATGTGATGCACAGAATGACTCCTCTCATTAACATCTACATGGGTGTGTCTGGAGATGAAGATACTGAAGGATATAGAACAGTCACAGGAAGACAGATGTGTGATGTCAATTATAGGTGGAATGTAAAACACTTGACCTCATAGCAGAGATTCGAATAGTAATCCCTGAGACAAGAAATGGTAGAGAAAGTAGAGGTGGTTGAAAGCTGAAAAATTGCAATTAGAAATGATAATTCTGGCATTCTGTGTCTAGTAGAGTGACTGTCATTAGCAAGATTGCATTGCATGTACCAAAGTACCTAGAACAAAAGAGAGTAAGCCTTTTGCTAAAATGACATGATAAATGTTGGAGGTCCTAGAAGGATTAGCAAATTATTCTGGTTTATCATTTTGCATTGTTCATATATACTTACACGTGGCATTGTACTCCATATGTTTAAGTAATTATGTGTTAATTAAAATGATCTTATGAGAGGGTCCCTGAAAAGGTAACTGACAATAGGGAAAAGAACTGCAAGAGGTAAGAAGGAAAACTCATTTCAGCCAGATTCATTCAGTGCAGGATCAAACATCTAGAGAGTCTGACACCAGGAAGTTTATTGGAAGCATATGTAAACAGAGTACAGCTTTGGAAAAAAAGCTTCTTGGTATAATATAATCCTTGCTTCACAAAGAGACATAAGTATATTGAAACTTATCTTAAAGTACATGTGACCATGAAGGTTGGTTTAATAGATCAAGGGCATAGGATCTAGTATTGCCTGTGACTGAAATATCACACAAATCAGCTGGAGATTAAGTACATGTGACACCTACTCTAAGCATGGGTTTTATTGACTAAAGAAACGAAGCTAAAGTTAAAGGCTTAGGGCGGAAGCATATGGGATAAACATTCTGGAACATTTTGGAGAGGTCTTTCCCTATAAATAATATGGCCCTCATGTCATTAATAAATCCATTCACAGCCTTATAATTCGAAATCATGGATTCATTTCTTCCTTTCAGAAGATAATCTGGAAAGACATTCCTAGTTTCCCTGGTGATCTGTGGGTACAAGAACTTTTGTGCTACCAAAAATTGTAAATCTAAAAATATATCCCATACCCCTTCCAGTTTCTCTTTCAGAAGGGCTTTGGAATCTGAAGGTCAAAATGAACCCACTATCTTGTAAGTTTTGTTTTTATTTTCGCTGAGATGGGTTTTCTGGTAGCCCAGGATGGCTACATGGCTACAGATTATTATGTAGATAAGGGTGACTTCTGATTTTTCTGCCTCAGCTTCTCACGTCCTTGTGCTTATAGGTGTACACTGACAAGTTCAGCTTATCTTGTAATTTCCGATTTTGATTATCTTTGACTAGAAGAATTGGAGGGTTTTTTTTTAATTTGGAAGCAAGTATCTCATTTAAATGTTTTATAAATTATCTATTTAGTTTACATCCTGATCACAGCTTCCTCTCCCTCCTCTTCTCTCAGCCCCTCCCCCCTACTGCCTCTTCTACTTCATACATTCCTCCTCCCTTTCTCTTCAAAAAAGACAAGGTCTTCCATGGATATCAACTAGCCTTTGTATATTAAATTGCAGTAAGACTAGGCTAGGCACATCATTTATTGAGGCTAGACAAGGCAGCCCAGTTAGGATAATGGGGCCCAAAGGCATTCAGCAGAGTCAAAGATAGCCACTGTTGCCACTGTTAGAATTCTCAGATGAAGACCAAGCTGCACAACTGTTACATATGTGCAGATGACCTAGGTTAGTATATGCAAGCTCTCTTGTTGGCAGCTAAGTCTCTGAACCCCTGTGGGCCCAGGATAGTTGATTCTATAGATTTTCTTGTTGTGTCCTTGAGTCCTCTGGCACTTTCAATCCATTGTTCCCACCTGTTGCGGGAAATATTAAAAATGAACCAGTATGTTCCTGAGCTTGTGCCTCTGCCCTGGCGGTCTGGCTGGCCATGCACTGGTGGGCAATGGTTGACCTGTTTTATTTCATGGAGACTCTCTGGCACTGAGCTTCTAAACATCTCCAGCCAGCTCGATAGGTTACCACTAGGGGAGTTGCTACCACGTCAGCACCATGCTTCAAACTCCCCACAGCCTTTGTGGTACACATCTAGCAAACCCACTCTTTGCCGCTGTACCTTTCTCTCTTGAACCCAGATGTGCCACCATGTGAAGGAAGATACAACACAAACTTAATTCTGAAACAACAGGAACTAAATCGCTGGGCACAACAACTAAAATCCTAATCTAGTAAACCTTATTAAATCTAAATCCTCTGGCATCAAATCCTCACGGATCTGCCATTGAAGCCAGAAGACACTCAGAGATACATCTCATCCTCATGCTATTCCTGTCCAAATAGTATTCCCCAAGTTCTGCCTAATGTATATTTTTCCATCAATTGTTAGGTGAAGCCACTCTGATGACAATTATGCTAAGCTCATGTCTTCAAGTATAACAGAATCAAAATACCGATGGGAGGAGATACAGAGACAAAGTGTGGAGCAGAGACTGAAGGAAAGACCATCCAGAGACTGCTCCAACTGGGGATTCATCCCATATACAGTTACCAAACCCAGACACTATTGTGTATGCCAACAAGTACTTGTTGATGGGAGCCTGATATAGCTGTCTCCTGAGAGACTGTGCCAGTGCCTGATAAATACAGAAGTGCAATAGACTGAGCACAGGGTCCCCAATGGAGGAGCTAGAGAAAGGGCCGAAGGAGCTGAAGGAGTTTACAACCCATAGGAGGAACAACAATATGAACCAACCAGTACCCCCAGAGCTCCCAGGGACTAAACTACCAACCAAAGAATTCACATGGAGAGACCCATGGCTCCAGCTGCATATGTAGCAGAGGATGGCCTTGTTGGACATCAAAGGGAGGAGAGGCCCTTAGTCCTGTGAAGGCTCGGTGCTCAGTGTAAGGGAATGCCAGAATAGGGATCTGGGAGTGGGTGGGTTGGTGAGCAGGGGAAGGAGGGGATGGGATAGGGTGTTTTCGGAGGGGAAATGAGGAAAGGGGATAACATTTGAAACATAAATAAAGAAAATACCTAATAAAGAAGTGTAGTAAAAAAAACAAAAACAAAAACCAGAATATCATTTACAGTATCAGAGATGGGCTCCTTCTCATGGTATGGGTCTCAAACTGGACCGCTCCTTGGTTGGCCATTCTTTCAATTTCTGCTCCATCTTAAGCCCTATACATCTTGTCAGCAGGACAAATTGTGGATTGGTGGTTTTGTGGCTGGGTAGGTACCAAATCCCTCCATTGGAGATCTTGCTTGGTTATAGGAGATGGCTGTTTTAGGCTTCATATTCCCCATTGTTAGGAGTTTTAGCTAGGGCCACCTTTATAGATTCTTGGGAGTTTCCATTACCCTAGGTTTCTAGTTTGTCTTAGAGATGGCCCTTTATAATTGCAATTGTCTCTATCAGTACACTCTCCCTTTGTCTTCCTTCCATCTGATCGATCCCTCCTGTTCCCATCCCTCTCCTATCCAGTCTCATCCCCTAGTCCACTCTAGATGTTCATTCTATTTCCCCTTCTCAGTGAAACTGAAGTGTCTCCACTTGAAGTACTATCCTTGTTACTTAGCTTCTTTGGGTCTGTAGGCCGTAGCATGGTTTTCTTATACTTTATGGCCAATATTCACTTATAAGTGAGTACATAGCATGTTGTCTTTATGGGTCTGGGTATTTTAACTCAGAATTATCTTTTTTAGTTCCACCATTTGCCTGCAAATTTCATGATTTCATTTTTAAAAATAGCTGAGTATTATTCCATTGTGCAAATGTACCACATCTTCTTTATTCATTCTTTAGTTGAGGGACTTCTAGGTTGTTTCCAGTTTTTGTTCTTATGAATAAAGATGCGCTGGATATGTTTGTAGTATTTGGAACATCTTTCACATATATGGCCAGGAGTGATATATCTGAGTCTTGAATTTCACTGATTCCTAATTTTCTGAGAAATTGCCATATTGATTTCCAAAATAGCTGCACAAGTTTTTACTCTGTCCTCAGTGAGGGACTCTTCCACTTGTTCCATATTCTTGCTATCATGAACTGTCACTTGAGATTTTGACCTTAGATATTCTGAGGTTTGATATAATCTGTGTCATTTTATTTGTATTTCCCTGATTGACTAAGGATGTTGAACATTTCTTTAAGTGTTTCCAGGCCTCTTGCATTTGAGGCATATATGTTTAGAACTGAGACAGCATCGTAGTAGAATTTTTTCTTTGATGACCATCTCGTTTCACTAATTTATCTCAAAATGTATTTTATGTAAAGATGTAAATGTAACCCTATTCTATTTTAATGACTTGTTGTGATGGTTCAGTGAAATCAGTGGATGCTTGCATGAACATGGATGGGTGAAGGATTATTTACAAGAGCATATACATCTCAAAAGTGCCTATGT
Source organism: Tokudaia tokunoshimensis (assembly GCA_036184795.1). Lineage (NCBI taxonomy): Eukaryota > Metazoa > Chordata > Mammalia > Rodentia > Muridae > Tokudaia > Tokudaia tokunoshimensis. Next base: position 65,528,078 of record BTHU01000005.1, on the reverse strand, counting down.
TACTGAAGAAAATGTCTCCCCCCCCATCAACTATTAATTACATATAAACTCTAAGGGATAAATGGGGTCTAATGAGTTCCTTTAACATTTATGACAGGATGCTGACAAGTTCTATATGGATTTTGTGCAGGTAATTACAGGTGCTGTATGTTTAAGAGTGCAGCAACCAAATCAGAACCAAAAGTCAGTTATCCTTTACCATTTTCCTCTTGTTTCCTTCTCTTCTGTGATATTCTCTGGGTTTTAAAATGGGGGAACACAGATGTCCCACATAGGGATGCACATTCACTAGCCACTGTTCTTAGTATTTAGGTCAATTATGAGTCTCTACATTTATGGAGAGCCACTGCAGAAAGAAGTTTCCCTGACTAAAACTGAGCATAACAGTAATCTAAACGCATAAACAAAATTACCTAGAAGGCAATTTGTTTGTTACTTTGTGTTTATTTAAAAAATATAATAGTAGTAGCCTCTCCACAAGGTCCTATGATCTCTGCAGTCTCAGATTTTCAGTTGGATTTATGGTAGCAGCCTTGAAGACTTTCTTGTGGTGTGGGTCTCAAATCCAATGAGAGAGTGGTTGGTAACCCTCATGCCACCCTTGCCATTATGCCACCAGTGCACCCTTCTTGCTTGGCACCGAAGAAGGATACAAGGAAAGTGAAATTGACTATACCAAGCCCCCTAATTGCTAGCATAAAACTTACCAGACCTCGAAGGAGGGATAATCAGCAGGGAAGAAGCTTCCATCTTAATTTTTAACTTGATTTCTCCATGTGCCTCTTAACACAGCTGGTGGTGTGTTCAGCCTCAGCACCTGGCTATCTAGTTCCAGTGCTTGCATTGTTTTGGGGGACATCAGGCCTTCCTGACCAAGGGAACACAGGGAAGTTACCCAACTCTGACACTGGTGTTTTGTACTTAGTGACAATTTTACATTGAGACTCCTCTTCCCACATTCTGTGCATTGCCAATTTTGCAAAATGGTATCTTTATCAACTAAATAGCCATGTACTAAGCCTAAAGTAAAAAATCTGAAAGGTCTTACTGAGTTTTAATATTTTGGTTATTTAGCTTGCAGTGAGAATATTTTAAAGCCTATTTGTTTAATATATAATAATATATTCCAGATAATAAAATCTGGCAGCTCCTTTATGTTTATAAAAAATAATCATCTTAATTGATCCATATACCTGGTCATCTTTTATAGCTTTTGAAATAAAACTGAAGAGAAATGTAATGGAAAAGTAGTACATTAAACAAATATTTTCATATGAACAATTACAATACAAAGGGCCAAGTGATGGTGGCTCACTGCTAATTCCAACACTTGTAACACACACAGGCAGATCTCTGGGTTTGGCTAGCCTGGTCTACATAGTAAGTTACAAGACATCCAAGACTACACAGAGAAACTCTGTCTGGAAAATAAAAAACAAAAATGGAGAGAGAGAGAAAGAAAGAGAGAGAGAGAGAGAGAGAGAGAGAGAGAGAGAGAGAGAGAGAGAGAGAGAGAGAGAGAGAGAGAGAGAGAACAACAATACAGACACTCCAAAAAAAGGACACTGGAGACTTGTTCACATGAAAATATTGTATTCATATGTCATTCTTTTTAAAACCATTAGTCAAATGCTCATCACTTTCTTGCTTAACTATTTTCAAAAATCAAATCTTTCATCTCCCTTTTATGCTCCTTTAATAACTGATCCATTAGATTTTAACTTATAATATCCTATGCTTCCAAACTTCTTTAGATAGCTAAGAGCTCTTCTTGACCCCCTGGCTTGTGCTGTCTCTTGTTTTATCATCTGTTACTCTTTAACACGTCCTAAAGTGCTGCTACCTTGTACTGTGGTTCCACCACAGCTCCCTATGACCCCAAAGCAGCAGCACTCAAGTGCCCTTTCTGTCTGCCATAGACATCTCATCCTCTTCGTCTGTATGATTCTTATCGACTAGCAATGCTTCCCGGAAATTCTATGCTATTTCATTTTATCACTGTTTCCCTTTCTTTTCTTGTTGGGATGGCAAACATGTAGCAAGGATATTGTTCAGACTGACTGTGGAATCAGCTAAATGATCTAGGCTGGCTTTGAACATGCAATTTTCCTGCCTCAGACTTTTGAGCATTTACAATAGTCAAGCGCCACTGTCAAAAAGACAAAGCGGCAACCAACTACCTGGGAAATGATCTTTACCAACCCTACATCCGACAGACAGCTAATATCCAATATATACAAAGAACTCAAGAAGTTAAACTCCAGAGAGGCAAGTAACCCTATTAAAAAATGGGGTACAGAGCTAAACAAAGAGTTCTCACCTGAAGAATATCTAATGGCTGAGAAGCACCTAAAGAGATGTTCATCATCCTTAGTCATTAGGGAAATGCAAATCAAAACAACCCTGAGATTCCATCTCACACCAGTCAGAATGGCTAAGATCAAAAACACAGGAGACAGCATTTGTTGGCGAGGATGTGGAGAAAGAGGAACACTCCTCCACTGCTGGTGGAATTGCAAGCTGGTACAAACACTCTGGAAAGCAGTCTGGAGGTTCCTCAGAAAACTGGGCATGACACTCCAGGAGGATCCAGCTATACCACTCCTGGGCATATACCCAGAGGCTTTACCTGCATGCAATAAGGACACATGCTCCACTATGTTCATAGCAGCCTTATTTATAACAGCCAGAAGCTGGAAAGAACCCAGATGTCCCTCAACGGAGGAATGGATTCAGAAGATGTGGTATATTTTCACAATGGAATACTACTCTGCAATTAAAAACAATGAATTCACGAAATTCCTAGGCAAATGGTCAGAACTTGACAATATCATCCTTAGTGAGGTAACCCAATCACAAAAGAACACACATGGTATGCAGTCACTGATAAGGGGATAATTAACCCAGAATCTCGGAATACCCTAGACACAATACGCATATCAATAGATTTCCAAGAAGATGGAAGGAGAGACCCCTGGTCCTGGAAAGACTGGATTTAGGGGAATGCCAAGACAGAGCAGAGAGAGAGGGTTGAATGGGGAAAAGAGGGAGGGAGGGGGACTTATGGGACTTTCGGGGAGGGAAGAAACGGGAAAGGGGAAATGATTTTGAACGTAAATAAAAAAAAACTTAGAAAATAAAATAAAATTAAAATACAAACAAACAAAAAAACCAATAGTCAAGCACTACCACACCTTGTTTTGGAATTCCCATTCTTAAACTGCACACTCCTCTGAACAAGAATTATTTTTAGTAATTGCTTCTTTATAAGATTCTGATTAAAAATCATCCACATCTTCATTGCTATGCATTGATCATTGTTATTAGTAACTCATATTTCTGTCTTATCAAGCTAAAATCAGGCATGGAATGTGGATTTCTCTAAAGGCAATGTCCGGGTAGGTTCAGGAGCATGTGCATGCTTGTAAAATGTTGAAGTCAAAACCATCCAAGTTCTTAGTCTGTAAAATATGGCCTTACCAATGAAATGTCTCATAGTCCCCTACATTATGCAACTAGTTACTGAGGCCATATAGTATCATACTAAAATATACATTATCCTCCAAGTGTGTGTGTGTGTGTGAGTGTATGTGTTTTCAGTATTAAAGCTTCTAAAAGATAATAATAACATCTGTTTCCCCCTTTTCTCTGGTTACATTTAACTCAGGTTCAACTATAATTTATATTCACAGGGGAGTCCATGTTTGAAACTCTTTTTGATGGAGTTCATTGTACAAAGAAACGTAAGCTGAAATCCTGGATTGGTCAGTTACCACTTACACATCTCTTTTGATCTCTGTGAATACTGGCATTCTCAGCAGTCAAAGGATATAATGTAGTTTAAAACATAGACGTATAAGCAATTTAAATGTGTTATGCTCGTGAATGTTTATTCTTCTTATGCACTGTATAGAATTCAAAGTCCTGTGGCTAGTTATTTGCCTAGTTAGTTCTTGATTGTTATTCTTGCTACTGAGCATTGTAACTAAATAGCAAATGGATATATTTACCCTTCTGCATCAGTGTTCTGAAAACTTTATTAGGAATAAGCAATAGATCTTCCTTGAAGGGTTCCATGATTATTATTCTTGTAATCTAAAGATGTAGTATATTACAATATTTTCATCCAGTTGCTCAGCAACCCTTCAAAAGTTCATCTTCAATGTGCATCTAAGATTTAGATGTCTAGAATTAATATCAGATGTCAAGGAAACAATGAGAATGTCCAGCTGCTTCTAAGGCAAAAGCTCTCTGAAGAGACAAAACTCTCAGAAGTTAGAAGAAAAACTAACCAAAACATCTTTAAAGGTACCTATCTGTAGCTTTTCTGAATTAATACCTATTTGAAAAGAGATGGAAAAGTTTGTAATTTTGTGACATGATTGAAAATGGTTGCTGCTATAACACATTTCCATGGTCTAGAATGTTTCAAGTCATTAAATGTTTTCTGTTTAGTATAGAGATCATGATGGTTGAGGGAAATGGTTTTAATTATAGAATAAATGCATGTTTCAAAGGTTAAAACTTGCATTGTGTTTTGTAAATTTATATACTCTGAAAAGATACTAATGGTGCTTTTGTGTATTACTGCCTTGACTTATGTAGGTTTTTATTTTAGGGTATATCAGTTCCATCCCTAAAATATCCTTTTTTTTTTAAAGATTTATTCATTTATTATATGTAAGTACACAGTAGCTGTCTTCAGACACTCCAGAAGAGGGCATCAGATTTCATTATGGATGGTTGTGAGCTACCATGTGGTTGCTGGGATTTGAACTCAGGACCTTAGGAAGAGCAATCAGTGCTCTTAACTGCTGAGCCATCTCTCCATCCCCTAAAATATCCTTATTACATGGTAGACATTCAGTGCAGTGTGTCTAACAATTATTTGTGTGTATTTCAGAACAAATTTTGTTCTCATATTCTTGTAGGTCAAGACATAAATCAGCCAGGAGCAACTCTGGAAAATTCATGAGTTGCTGTGAATAGTGTCATTTTCCTGAAGGTTTCTGGATAGAGTATTTTATTACAGCCCATCCAGCCTCACTCCCTGCCCCTTCTGCGCCAAGTTAGCATTGCTACAGAAAACAGTGTGTTGTTAGGTGTTAAGACATCTGGTTCCTGTCAGTCCTTTCCTCTGCCACACTCTGCTCTCTCCTGGGATTCAATGAAGCTAAGTGCCTGGTGCCCCAGAATCTTTTTGTCTTGTTCCTCTGGTAGGGATAATTGCTTGGGGATAAAGGTGGAAAGAGCATGTAATTTCTCACCATTGCTTGAAAATTAGATGCCAACAACTGACCGAAATCTTGTGAAGCAATTTTATTTGAAAGCAATGATCTCAGTTACCTGTTATATGTTGAAAGGATGCTATTACAAAGACAAATCTTTTTACTGTTTGAATGTTTATGGTTTTGCAATAAGAGTTTAATTTAAAAAAACTAAAGAAACACATTTTTTTCTACACAAATTTATTCTATTGGACAGTAAAGAGTTATTTGCTTTTCCTGTTTTTTTTTTTAAATTTAGCTATGTTGTATGCTGTGTTTTATTTAGCTACCTTAACAGAAGGAGTATGGCTGAAATGTTGCATTGAGCATTTATTCCAGAAATATATGTAATGCTGTTTTAGGAGTCATTAAAACAACCTGGCCAGACCTCAAGCTTGAAACCTTTTGACCTACAACGATGTTATTGCTGTGTTACTCTATTGGTCTTCCTAATCATCAGCAACTTAGGTGGCAAAATATCCTAGGGATAGGGTGAGCACTGACTTCCCCAATAGCTGTTGGAAAAGGCAGTTGCTGATCAGGAGACAGAGTGCAGTGTTTTTCAGATTCTATTAATAGACGAATGCACAAATTTCACTTAACTACCACTGCTTAGATAGCTCTTTATAATATATTGCTAATTTCATCTTGGCACATTAGCATTATAAGCCTCAAGTGTCTTTTTTAAAAATGTGCTCCCCATCTGCTTCTGCTGTATTTTTACACATAAATTGCTTCTAAAAGCATAGGAATGCTTTTCCTGTTTCATAAAGGTTCACTTAGAAAGAGTGGAAAACTGAGGCACTCATGTGAATCCTTGAGTTGAAACATACAGGTTTAGGGTGTGAAGTACTCAAATGAAAATGGATTGGTAAGCTTACTGTCTCAGCCAGCCTCCATAGTAGGTTCACTGAATTCCAGTGCAACGGAAAATAGTCACAAATTCGTATTAGCCATGGAGGGGATTCTGTTTCAAGAACGAGGGCCTCATTGTACCACAATCCCTTGAGGCATTGTGCTGAAATCACAAAGGGGTATTTGTCTGATGCCTGCAGGGTATTTTTATTTCTGACACCAGATGGCGCTCGTACATTTTAAATTTTGCTTCGATCGGTCCTGTTTTTAATTTTAGCCACTTTTCAGGAAGATTTTGCTTAAAAGATTAAAGGTTACATATGTGTTTTTTCATGTAAAATCTAATAAAAATCTTTCATCTATTCATTAAGAGGCCTCCCCCCTTTTCATACACACAAACATTCACTGGAAAGTATTGTTGGTGAATACTTATTATTGCAGGAATGACTTGAGCCCGCAATCACCTGTCTAATCATGTAGAAATTCAATTCGTTTAAAAATCGCTCTACTTTTCAAAAGCAATTTTAGTCCGGATTTCATCGTTCTATTTTACACTCTTGAGAGGCGGGGCATCATTAGTAACTAAGAATTACATTTATCCATCATTACTGAAAACTCTCTGTGTGCAAATGAATTCTCCGTGGAGGCTCAGGGACACCTGAGTTGTTCTTGTTACAATCTCACTTGTTCTGCTTCATTCTTGCATTCCCAGATCAGTGTCTCTTTATTCCACTTAAACCATCAAACGGATAATGGCATAAAATTAGACTCTGATTACAAGAGCAGCAGTTGGGACTGCTTTGCCCAACCCCCTCCCTCTTCCTGTGAACAGATTAGAAAATCTTACTTGTGAGAGAAAGAGGGCTGTTGTGAAAATGTTTTCTTTCCTGAGACTTCATTTGTACTGGCTGTTTTTGCTTGCTGGCCGTGAACCTAGTTGTAAAAAGTTTCATTATTTTCTGAGACTCTTAGTTTATTAATGACCTTTGAGATTTTACTCAATTTTGTAAGACCATTGTCCCCATTGGCTTGTGTTTCTCTGAAAAACTGACATTTTTTTTTAATTGGGAATATCCTTTGCTGACTTTTTTTTTCTATTTTATCATTTATCTCTGTCCTTTGGTAGAAAGCAATGAGGGAAAAATGCAAAATTACTAAATGTAATTTACAAAAAAGAGGCAATGATTATATCATTTATAATTAAGTTGACTAGAAGAGTGAAGAGGGTTTTAAAAACCCTATATTTCTCCAGTGCTAATATGCAAATTATTTCTCTCAGTGTAATGAGCACCTTATCTAGTTCAAGATATTTCATTTTGAAACTAACATTTTTTCCCTCTTAATAGTCCAGAGGGTTATTGACCAAAATGCATTGATTGACTTTGTTATGCTAATAGTAGCACAAAGAATGCCACCATGGGCTTAGCACCCCAGGCTCCTGCAGAATTTTGATCCTGTCCTTTCCAGAGGAATCTATACACTCTTTGCAAATAATCCTACATAAGCCACCCAAAAATGTTTTCTTTGTAAGGGCTTCTTTCTTGGCAGCTCTCCTCTGATTCATTTCAGCAGAATTAAGCTTAAAATTTTCAAAAGGCTTGTTGAAATTTATCAAGATTAGAGAAACATTAGAGAAGAGAGGGAGCTTTGAGCATTGTTTACATGTGTCAAAACTAGAGGCTTTACTGAGGTCTGCTCCCAAGTGGCAAGGAGCCAAAAGGCCTCCAGTCAGCACAGGTTTTCAAGGCGGCTGGGCTTGTCCTGTGGCTTTGTGTGATGAGGTACCAGAGAAGACTCTGTAGCCCTTTGTCATGATTTGAATATGCTTGGCCCAGGGAATGGCACTATGTGGAGGTGTGGACTTGTTGGAGTAGGTGTGTCACTATGGACATGGATTTTAAGACCATCTTAGCTGCCTGGAAGTCAGTATTCTGCTGGCAGCCTTCAGATGAAGAAGTAGAACTTTCACCTCCTCCTGCACCATGCCTGCCTGGATGCTGCCTTGTTCCTGCCTTGATGATAATGTACTGAACCTCTGAACCTATAAGCCAGCCCCAATTTAAATGTTGTCTTTGTAAGAGTTGCCTTGCTCATGATGTCTATTCACAGCAGTAAAACTCTGAATCTGTTGTGTTAGAATCTCTGCTGGAGTCCCGACAATCCACACTGGGCCAATACAGTTCCACATGGGCTTTATTGTGGGGAAAGGGGACAGAGTTGGCGATGAAGACAAGGAAAAAGAGAGAGAGAGGAGAAAGAGAGGAGAGAGAGGAGAGAAAGAGAGAGAGAGAGAGAGAGAGAGAGAGAGAGAGAGAGAGAGAGAGAGAGAGAGAGAGAGAGAGAGAGAGAATGAGAATCAGTGAGGTCTGCCTTTTAAGTTGGGTTGGGAGGTGAGCCAAGTGGATTCTGGGAATGTATGGCGGTAGCCATGGCAACAGATGTGCGGGTCTCTGTGGCCTATGTGTGATGTCCTATATGTGATGTCACTGGGTTTAGAGACAATCTATCAACAAAGAAGTTAAAATCCTATCTAAGACACTCTTCCTGACCAACATGAAATCAGCTGCAGATTAGTAGCTGGTTAGTGGATGTCTTCTGCATCTGTATATCTGGGCTAACACTGAGGGAGTCCAGGTTTTCTGCCCCTAAGGCTCTTCTCTCTTTGAAACAGGCATGAATTGTGTGATGACTACTTTACTCAAAATCATTCAATGTCTTTTTAGTTTTTTTCCAGTGTTTCCATGTAGATCATTTCCTCTCAGACCAAGTGACACTTCTTTCTGCCTCTCCCATCCATTGCATGTTCATCTGCATGTTGCCCTAGCATAGGGGGTATCTAGAGGGGTGAGGAGGGAGGGACTGAGAGAGTGGGCAGGGGAGCACCCTCTTAGAGGCAAAGGAGAGGGGGAGATGGATTAGGGGGGTTGTGGGGGGAAGACCAGGAAGGGGGACATTTGAAATGTAAATAAATAAAATAACCATTTGATTAAAAAAAAAGAATTAGAAGTAATCCCCTCAAGCTCCCTTTCTTCTCTAATGTCAAGCTTAAGATATTTTTGACAAATCTTTTTCTGTCTCTAAACCCTGCACACACATTGGGTATTTCAGATAATATTCTCCCACACAGCTACATGGCTCCTACTCCTCACCATATTGCTCACCTTTTAGCTCCCCCTTAAAAGGTGGTCCCAATACCCCGTTTAAAGTTATAGTCCTCTGCCATCATCACATTCTGTATTACCTTAATTTAACTATTCTTTTACATTTCCCAGTTCCTAATGTCATATATTTATTTGCATTTTGTAGGAATTATCGTGTAGCATGTGCCTGAGTTTGTCAATGTGGAAGTATGGATCAAAATCATAATTGGAGCTTGTGGTGGTGCTTGCTTGCAATTCCAGCCATTTAGGAGGATTAAGCAGGAAGATCTGAATGTGAAGTCAGTCTGGGTTATGTGACATGCATGATGGATCGAGCCATAGATCTGCATCTGCCCTTGATGATCTTCAGTGAAACAGCTGTCTTAGACAATCTTTAATCTTAACTTGTGTAAATAAACTTTATTTATGGTGAACTAAGGCTACTTATGAACCTTGGAGAGTGGGAAAGAATTGTCAGGGTAAATGAAAACCATTGGTTAGAGTTGAAAGTACTGTGAATTCCTCATTTGTGTGGAGAGGCATTCCAGGAATGCCAAGTACTTGCTAGGCAGGTTCTTATCAGAAAAAGAGGGAGATGAAATTTTAGGTCTGCCAAAACTACTCAAAAACTACTCCCCAAGTAGAGGGTGTGAGTGATTAGCCTCCTCAGACAAGGCTAGAGAAGGGGAATCTCTGCTGATACAGTGAATCCTCCATTTCCTGTCAAGCTTAGAGATGCTATCTGGTTTTGGTAGACTGTGGTCTTAAATAGCATGGTTTCCCTACAGGGCTATAGCTAATTCCAAGCATCTTTTAACTAAAGAAACAAATGAAAACAAAAACAAACAAACAAAAAAAACAAGTTAATGGACGAAATTCACTAACGTTCAACAGAAATCCAAAGAAACAATATGTTCTTGTTTATAATGCAATAGAATTCCTTCTTTATGAATTTTAACTTAAAACTTTATTCACTATTACTATATGGTTGTATGTATGGAGAATGACATGTGCCACAGCTCATGAGTAGAAGTCAGAGGATAACGTCACAAACTCAGTTCTTACTTCCTAGCTTTATGTGATTTCTGGGGCTCAAACTCATATTTTTAGGCTTTATAGCCAACAATTTTACCTACCAAGTAATTTCACTGACCTTCTTTTTGAAATTTGAAAAAGATCAATGGGAGGAGAGGCCCATTGTCCTGTAAAGGCTTGATGCCCCAATGTAGGGGAATTCCAGGGCAAGGAGGCAGGAATGGGTGGGTGGATGTTTGGGGGAACACCCTCATAGAAGCGGGATGGGATAGGGGTAATAACATCTGAAATGTAAGTAAAGAAAATATCCAATAAAAGAAAATAAAAAAATAAAAGGAGTGGGGATAGTAAAGCTTTATGATGAGATGGGAAAAAGAGAGGGAGGAAGAAGCAGAAGGGATAAGGTATAGGGGCAGAGAAAGAAGAGAAGAGAAGGGGAGGGGAGTGGAAAGGAGGAGAAAATAAGTAAAGGGAAGAAAGAGAGATGAGGAGAGGGGAGAGGGCAAGAGAGGAAGGGAAGGGAGAGCAGAGGATTGAAAGAAGAGGTCCTCTGTTCTTATTTGTGCCCTCAACTATACTCTGATTGGCAGTTGTGGGCTTAAGATGGCTTCAAGTGCCCTTTTACTTGACTAAACTTTATATATGCTTCTTGACCTTGTTCCCGATCTCCCTTTCCTTGGAACACATACTCAAAAACTTGAAGTTTCAAAGTCTTTCTTTTGTTTCCAATACATAAATTTTTTGCAACCAGATCTTTTTTTTCAACTATGCTGGTGCCTCTCTCTCCCTGGGTCTGAATGGGATTTTTATTTCCACAGCACTGATGGTCTAACCACATTGACCTGTCTCCCTTCTGAAGTCTTCTAGATTTTTCTTTTAGCTTTCCAATGCTTAGAAAACTCCCTGCCTTCTAGCAATGAGTATCTGAATAAAACCTTACCAATTTCTAAGTGTCCAGTGTAATTGTCTCTAATAGAACAAGCAATTTAAAGACAGATTGAATAGAATAAAATATTCAAGAATCAAGCAGTTGGTAAGTTGGTGCAGAGAACATATTTAGATATCATTCACTCTCCTTGAGTGGATGAATTAGAAAACACAGCAAAAAAATCAGGAAAGTATCTGGTAATCATTAACCACTAGCTGTATTATTTAGTTTGGTCATCAGGACTCTGTGGCTCTGAGTTCTACTGTCATTTACTGGTGGCCACTATCTATATGATCAGTTTCTTATAGATATGATGCTCTTTACTTGGGTGAAAGATCCTGTCATGAAGATGTGAGGAAAATGAGTTGCCTGTATTTGGAATCCACTAACTTATTTCTTCCACTCATCTTATAAATGACACAGGAAAAATCTCAGATGAGAGGAGAAAAGTATATTAAAGAGCTACTTGAAAAAAAAGAAGAAGAACTGTGCTGTTTGAGAGCACTTTTGGGAAAAGAGAAGTTGCTTACCTTTTTCACTTTTTACAAAGTATTGGTTGAAATAGGAACACTTTACAGAAGTTTATCATTTTCAACCAAGAGCAGCCGTGGTTCCAGTGGGATGGAAAGACAAATTGTGCAGACTTGTTTGTACTTTGCATTCCAGTAGGGATCTCAGTAGGTATTCTTTTCAGTACAGCTGCTTCTGGTGTAGGAGAAGCCAATGGATAATTGTACCCATTACTGCAATCCTATAAACATTGAGCTTATGGGACAAGAAAACACCCAATTTTTGGAAAATAAATGGATTAGTCCACACTTGGAGGTAGAGCAAAAAGAGGTGAAGAAGTAGCTCATGGTCCTTATATTGTCGTGACTTAACTTTAAGCAGCTTGCCAGTTTTATAGGCACATAAGCTTTGTTCATTTGAAACCTGAACAAATAAAAAAAAAGTCAATTGTGCTCTTTTCTTAGCTAAGAGTTGAGGGACTCTGAGAAGTGAACCATCATCTCCCGAGTCAGACCAAAGAAATTATTCCATTCAACTCAAGCTTGGTGAATCTGTGAGCTTGATCAGATTTCTGCTGGAGCATGTGTCCATAGTTGCTTATAGAAACATGGGCAAAAGGTTATGGAAAGTTACAACATGAAGAATGTCTGTCTCCAGAAAACAAGAGCTATGTGAGGCTTTCTTAGAAAAAGAAAAATCCATTGATCTGTGTACATGTGCCAGTTGGAAGAGCATATTTTGTTTTTTAAAGGCAGAGCATTCTTTTATTTTCTTCCATATATTCACATATGTGCATGCTGTGTTTGTGTGTGTGTATACATACATACATACATACATACATACTCACACATACACACACAACCTGGTTTTTGGTTTTTTTGAGATGGTTTCTTTATGGATTCCTGGCTGTCCTGAAGCTTTCTATATAGATCATGCTAGCCTCAAACTCACAGGGATTCTTCTGCCTCTGGTTTGGGAATGTTGGAGTGAAAGGAGTGTACATACCTGATTAAAAAATAAAAAACATTTAAAAAGAGTAATTTAGCATCCCTGCCCATACTCTTTCATGGAATCTAGTAAAATTCTGCTCCGTTTTTCTCAATGCCTTGGTATATCTTAAGAAGATAAGAGAAAAGCAGTCAGAAGTGTTTCATGGGTATGAGTTAGCTCTTTCTTCCTCTGGTCACGAATCTCCAAACTTTTCTTTCACTAACTTGTTGGGCTTGTTGACACTGCCATTTGTGTTTCCAGGGTCTCAATTCTTAAATTAGATGGCAAGGCACCACAACCTTCATCTTGTGTTGATTGTGTCTGTAATCTACAGCCTTTCCATCACTAATCAACTAGTGATGCTTCTTCCTATGGGGCCTCTGTGTCAATTTCTCAACTGCTCCAGGACATTACAGGGAGAAGAGTTGCTATTCATTTTTACTTTAAAAGTTGCTTTTAATTTCATGTTGCTTAACTGGTATGAAAGCTTTAATGAAGTAAACTTCTCATCTGTATTTCCTCTTTGTATTGGAAAATTTCAGAAGGTTTCTAGCAGAAATGTGGGACATTTTAGTATCTTTAAAATTATGAACAGATAGAAAAAATGATTGTAATAATTTTTTTTTAGTAAAAACTACTTGTGACTTCATGTCTTAGAAGCTGTGAAGCCAGTAGGACTAGCAATATCTGTGAAATGGCTACAAAAGTCATGAAAAGTAGATATTTTTTCGTATGTACATTTTTAAAACTTTAAGTAGGCATGTTGAGATTGATTTTAGATTGTATCAGCAAAAGAAAAGTTAACCTTTTTTTCAATTAATCATTCTATTCATTTACATCTCAAATGATATCCTCCTTCCTACTTACCCCTCCACAAACCCCCATCCCACATCTGCACTCTTCCCCTTCCTGTTTGCCTTTTTGAGGGTGCTTCCCCATTCACCAAACTTCTTTCTCCCCACCACTCCAGCACCCCCCAATGCTGTGGCACCAAACCTCCACAGGACCAAGGACCTCTCCTCCCATTGCTGTCAGACAAGACCATTCTCTGCTATATATGTATCTGGAACCATGGATCACTCCCTGTACACTTGGATGGCGGTTTAGTCCCTGGGAGCACTGGGCTGTCCAGCCAGAGGTCATTGTTCTTCCTATGGGGTTGAAATCCCCCTCCACTCCTCCAATCCTTCAGCCAGCTCCCACTATATGAGTTCAGTCTGATGGTTGGCTGGAAGCATTCTCATCTGCATTGGTCAGTTGTTGGGAGAACCTCCCAAGGAAAATTCATACCAGGTTCCTGTCAGCAAGCACCTCTTGGCAACAGCAACAGTAACAGTACCGAAAAGTTAATCTTTCTAATGCAGTGTATAAAAATATGGTTTTGTAATTGAAGCTCTTTTATTGTCTTAGTAATATGTATTACTGTAGAGTATTCTCACTTAGTAGTTATAGAATTTTGTCTTAAGTAAGCATAGGGCATTTCTCTTCATTGCCATTTCTTCATGTACTGCTTGGGGATCAAAATATGTACCATATTCAGGCATTTATTATTTGACGATTCAGTCTATTCATACCTTTCATATTCACAGTTCTATTGAATCCTTTACTTTTTTTCTCAGAGATTTATTTGAATGAAGTAGAATCAAATATTGGTTATACTAGACATGAGGCCACTTTAATCCCCATGAAGGAAACACATGATTATATTTGTACCGGGAAAAAAAAAAGGAGACAGTCTATGGCATCTGGGATATATGTTTTGTTTTTCGTTCAATTAAGCTGCACAGAGAGATATTGCTTATTCTCCAGACAATGATACAAATAATTTTATGTCTCAAAATAAACTCTGAGAAATCTACAGTGATGTTTTGTACACTGCATAAAACCAGTGTATAAATGAAAACATGACATGAAAATGTATGGAAGTGGGAGAACCATAGAAATTCAAGTTGTAATCTTTAACTGTCCTAAAGTCATATCAAACTTGCAATGCTTCATGCATACAAACCGATTAGTTTGTTCATTGTTGGATTTTTAATAGATATCTATTATTTGAGTTGTTGCTGGCTTGATCAAAGGGCTGAACTTTTTAAATTGACAATACATAAAGCTCAGTGTTAAACAGCTACTATGTGAGCTGGAAATAACATAATTCAGTAGAATTCTTCTAAACTATAGTAAGTGTGCAAATGAATAACACAAAGTATATTAGCTCAATAATATTCTGGCTACTCACAATGTGTAGTTGTGGAAGCAAACATTTTAACCCAACATGCTTGCTTGAGCCTACATAGAAATAAGTTAAATTTGGTTTACCTATCACCATGTTAGGAACACTACATTCTTGAAAACATAATGACTAGGTGTTTTAAAAGAATCATTTTTGTGTAGGTGAGAAGTTAGAAAATAAAATGATGATTTAAGGTGGATAATGTATCTAGTATAAGAACAAATTCAAACACATAGAAATCGGACAGAAAAGAGAGTCCTTTCTTCAAGTGCAAGAGATAGGAGCTTGAAATAATCTCCTCAAAAATATGTTTAACTTACAGACATTTTGTTAAGGTGCAATCTGAATTGAAAAACATTTTACCTACTAAATACTGAGATGTCTAAAAGACTGTCTCTAATTTTGTTCTTTTGATAATTTGCATGGATTATGTATGAATGTAAGTGGATAGTTTTTGATTGTTTTTATCAAATTGTGCTTTTAAGAGGCTTTATGTTCACAATGCATATTTATTATGTTTGCACTATTTTACATGATAAAAATAATTGAATGCTTAATTAATTTAGAACAAAAAAGGTAAAAATGTCAACCCTCATCAACTATTCAGATAAACACTGGAAGCAACAGAAGACATGGTAGACTCATTTTTCATGCGTCATATAGAAATAATCTTTGAGTGTTCATTAGATTTTTTTCATGCAGTGTTAGGTGATCCATTTGCTAATATTGAATGTCTTTAACTGTTACCATCACAGAGCTGTTTTAATGTAGGAACTGGATACTTTTGTGTCTCATTCTGTGTAAAGTTCACTTTCTATATCTTAAAATAGCTGAGTAAAAGGATTTTGAAAATGTGCACCATAAACAAATAACAATTCAGCTGATGGATGTGCTAATTATCTTGATTTAATCAATATCTAATATACACATGAATCAAAATGTCACAATATACTCTATCAATTACTGGATAATTGAATTGTTATGTATCAAAAATAAAAATAAACTAGAAAATTAATTGACTTATGGAAACACAAGAGTTATAAAGCATTTTATAAAAAATTGGGAGACTTCGTTTTCATGAGTTGCTACGTGATTTATATATTTTACAATTTAGAGTCCTCGGAAAGATTATTATAGTGATTAGTTTTCTTATGGTTGTCACCAAATACCTGACAAGAAGCTAATTAAGGGAGGAAGTCTTTATTTTGACCCATAGGTCGAGAGTACAGTGCCTCATGTTATGTAGGACCTGGTGGCAGAAGAAGGAAGCAATTGGTAATAATATGTACTCAAGAAGTACCTAGAGCACTAAAAATGGGGCCAGGTCTTTGAATCTTAAGCTCACTCCAGAGACTCTCTTTTTCAGTAAGCATTTAGCTTCTAAAGATTCCACAACCATAGGTAGGAGGTGGTAGAACATACCTTTTTTTCCAGAACTTAGAAAACAGAGGCAGGCAGATCTCAGAGTCTCAGGTCAGTCAGGGATACACAGAGAAACCCTGTATAAAAAATAAAACCAAAACAAAACAGATTCTATATTTCTAGAACAATGCCACCTGCTCTTGAAAAACATATTCAAATATGAGCCTATTAAGGACATTCACAAACAAACCCCAGAAATTACATAATGTTCATACTTTTAAAAATTGTGTAACTCTTGTTTTTAGGAGTTGTATAGAGTTGTGAAGCTAGTGATTCAAAATAATAGTTAGAAATTCACTTCTTTAAATCATATACTTTAATTTAAGGTTTATTTTTGTGCTTCAAATAGCTCTTCATTTTTTATTTTTTTTTAATTTTCTTTTCTATTTTTGTTAGATATTTTCTTTACTTACATTTCAAATGGTATCCTCTTTCCTGGTTTCCCCTCCAAAAACACCCTATCCCATACCTTCCTCCTCCTGCTCTCCAACCTATCCACTCCTGCTTCCCTGTCTTGGCATTCCACTATACTGGGGCATCGAGCCTTCTCAAGACCAAGGATCTCTCCTCCCTTTGTAGTCCAACAAGGCCATCCTCTGCTATATATGCAGCTGGAGTCATGGGTCCCCTCCATATGTACTCTTTGGTTGGTGGTTTAGTCCCTGGGAGCACTGGGGTTACTGATTGGTTCATATTGTTGTTCCTCCTATGGGACTTGAAGCTCCTTCAGCTCTTTCAGCCCTTTCTCTAGCTCGTCCATTGTGGACCTTGTGCTCAGTCCAATAGTTGGTTGAGAGTACCCACCTCTGTATTTGTCAGGTCATGGCAAAGTCTCTCAGGTGACAGCTATGTTTTTATTCTAATTAATGAGGATTGTAAAATCAACATAAAATCTTAGTATGATTGTTAAGTGTTAAACTGTCTCATGCAAAATTGACACACTAAAATTCTTACCATTACAGCCTCTAGATCTGACATTTGGGAGATATTGTCATTATAAATGCAACAGATTAAGTTTGGATGAGGTCATATGAAAGCAAAATGATTTCCAATCAATATGACCTCTGTCCTTGTAAAAGGTGGATATGTGAACACAAAGGCAGATGCATATGGAAAATAAGAGAGAAACATAGGAAGATGACAGTCCAGCTGAGATCCCAGGAACAGAGCCTTCCCTCCAGACTCAGAATGCACTAACTCTCCTCACTAATTGGTTTTGGAGTATCTACCCTCCAGAAGTCTGTGATGATGAGTTTCTATTAGTAAAAATCTTTAGGTAACACTACTGTTTTGAAAACCTTTAGAAATTAATAGAATCACAGGAAGAGATGTCTTCAAGGAAGCAGCTAAATGTTTCATTCTCATATCCAGAGGACTCCTGACATTCATATGATGAACAAAAAAGATCTTTCTTATTGTTGCACTCAGAGAGGGATGAATGTGGAAGATAACAGAAAAACTAAGATGTGTTTCATAAGATTTTCTATTTGTTTTGGCAAGGCATGATGGTACTTGCCTGCCTTTGTATTCTGAATGCTTCAGAGGAGGAGGAAGGAGGGTCAGTAATTCAAGGTCATCTTCAGTGACACAGCAAATTCAAAGCCCCTAGTTATAGAATTTATCTCAAACAAATCCAAAGGGGGATATTTATTTGTTTAATAGCTGAAGATTAATTCACATATGTTGGTCCATAAATGTAATGAATCGGTTCTTATGAAATGACATGAGAATTTATAGGAACAAGGGCAGAACAATAGAATTGGGATCTTTTTATCAGTGTGAATGGCCGTGATTTGAATAACTGATAGAACTCAGGATAATGCATATCACCATACTACAGAAAATGTCATGGTGTTTTAGTTTTGCCATCACCACACAGGAAAGCTTGGAAGAGTTTCCTCACAGGTTGATTTTCATCAGAGGAAATGGTTAATAGTACAGAGCCAAGAATGGAAAGAGGAATTGGAGGATAGCTGTATTCATAAAAAACAGAGACCAGTAAGAGCAGAGTGACCCAAGGTGCAACTTCCTGCATTCTTTGGCCAGAAATCCTGAGGAGAGGCCTGAGGGCAAGGCTCACTGGTGAGGTTAAGACTCTCTGACCTGGTAGGAGTAAACATACCAGTGTCAGGGGGACTCATTGCCCAGCTCAAAGAATACAGTTCGAGAATCGCTCCAGGGTTTGCTTCTAGGAGATGGGAAGAAGCGATTATTGGAACTTACATTTTTGTACAAATCTTTCTTTTATTAGGGAAAAAAACCATTAAAGCAGCAAATACAAGTTTGTACAATATGAGAGAATCTTCCAAGTGGGCTGGCAGTGAAGGTTGACATCTGTGCTCTTCAGAGTGCTTCTGTTTCTCAGAGTTCTGTAACCTTTTCTCACCTTTGTTTCAGCATTTCCCAAAACTTGTCTCAAAGACAGTTTCCTCTGACACATTCCCCTATTTTCTGCAAGTCAACATTTGAGCAACACTTTTCCTCACTTCCATCCTGAGATAAGAACTTTTTTTATGAAATAAATGGCTTATGTACTTCTGTACAAAGCACATGGTGAAAGTGGTATTATCCTGTGTTAGGGACAAGGTCAACTAAACCCCCAAAATAGCCATTTTGCAACAGTAGCATGTGTATAGGCTTATGAACTTGGCATTAGATACCTGTTGGCCCTTAGATGTCAGTGGATTTCTGTGAAGATTGTACTGGAAGTTGTGCTTTTGATGAAACTCTATTTTCTTGCTTTATGAATTTCTGCTCCATTTTCCTCCTTCAGAAAAATATCTTGTTCTCAGTTGATGATATGCCAATAACTTTTAAGATTTGAGTATTAAATTTGGTGCTTGCTGGCTAGGGCTTACTGAAGATAATAGGTAACCCAGGACTATGCATTGAAAAAACAACTTGATATTGAGATAAAGACACACTCATAGAGTAACAGGCAATGGCATTGCGGCTCCAGAGAAGACACTGTCTAGAAATCCCTCCAAAAATTGAGATTTTCCGTATTATTTCCTTAATAAGATGTCCTTGAATGTTACTCAGACCAAGTGCCTCCTTGCATGTTCAATAATTTTAACTTAATAAACATGCCTATGTTTGGAACTGCCAGTTCTTATTTTGTCATGGGCATGAACCATTTGGCTGCAGACAATAAGACTTTCATGCTGCCAAAAAGGCATACTAGCCTCCCAATTAGTCTTAATGGATAGTTAGTGTTTTAGTTTAGGTCTCTGAAGCATCAATTATACTCAACGGTATATAGTAGCAATTATTTATTATTGCTATTTCTTTTTTTAATTATATATATATATATGTATATATATAATTTACATTCAAAATGCTTTCCCCTTTCCCTTTTCCTCACTCCCCGAAAGTCCCATAAGCCCTCTTCCCTCCCCCTGTTCCCCATTCAACCCCCTCTCACTTCTCTGTCCTGGCGTTCCCCTACATCCAGTCTTTCAAGGACCAGGGGTCTCTCCTTCCATCTTCTTGGAAATCTATTGATATGTGAATTGTGTCTTGGGTATTCCGAGTTTCTGGGTTAATATCCCCTTATCAGTGACTGCATACCATGTGTGTTCTTTTGTGATTGGGTTACCTCACTAAGGATGATATTTTCCAGTTCTGACCATTTACCTAAATTTCATGAATTCATTGTTTTTAATTGCAGAGTAGTATTCCATTGTGTAAATATAACACATGTTCTGAATCCATTCCTCTGTTGAGGGACATCTGGGTTCTTTCCAGTTTCTGGCTATTATAAATAAGGCTGCTATGAACATAGTGGAGCATGTGTCCTTATTGCATGCAGGGGAAGCCTCTGGTTATATACCCAGGAGTGGTATAACAGGATCCTCCGGGAGTGTCCTGCCCAGTTTTCTGAGGAACCGCCAGACTGCTTTTCAGAGTGGTTTTACCAGCTTGCAATCCCACGAGCAGTAGAGGAGAGTTCCTCTTTCTCCACATCCTCACCAACAACTGCTGTCTCCTGTGTTTTTGATCTTAGCCATTCTGACTGGTATGAGGTGGAATCTCAGGGTTGTTTTGATTAGCATTTCCCTAATGACTAAGGATGTTGAACATTTCTTTAGGTGCTTCTCAGACATTAGATATTCTTCAGGTGAGAACTCCTTGTTTAGCTCTGTACCCCATTTTTTAATAGAGTTATTTGGCTCTCTGGGGTCTAACTTCTTGAGTTCTATATATATATTGGCTATTAGCCCTCTGTCAGATGTAGGGATGGTAAAGATCTTTTCCCAGTTTGTTGGTTGCCGCTTTGTCCTTATGACTATGTCCTTTGCCTTACAGAAAATGTAATTTTATGAGGTCGCATTTGTCAATTCTTGATGTTAGAGCATATGCTATTGGTGTTCTGTTCAGGAAAGTTTCCCCTGTGCCCATTGTTGAAGGTTCTTCCCTAGTTTCCTTTCTATTAGTTTCAGTGTGTCTGGTTTTATGTGGAGGTCCTTGATCCACTTGGAATTGAGCTTAGTACAAGGAGATGAGAATGGATCGATTTGCATTCTTCTGCATGCTGACCTCCAGTTGAACCAGCAAAATTTGTTGAAAAGGCTATATTTTTTCCACTGGATGGTTTTAACTCCTTTGTCAATGATCAAGTGACCATAGGAGTGTGGATTCATTTTTGGGTCTTCAATTCTGTTCCATTGATCTACATGCCTGACACTGTACCAATACCACGCAGTTATTAACACTATTGCTCTGTAGTACAGCTTGAGGTCTGGGATACTGATTCCCCCAGAACTTTTTTTTCTTTTGAAAATAGTTTTAGCTATCCTGGGTTTTCTTTTATTCCAGATGAATTTTTGAATTGCTCTTTCTAACTCTATGAAGGATTGAGTTGGAATTTTTATGGGGATTGCATTGAATCTGTATATTGCTTTTGGCAAGATGGTCATTTTTACTATATTAATCCTGCCAATCCATGAGCATGAAAGATTTTTCCATCTTCTGAAATCTTCTTTAATTTCTTTCTTCAGAGACTTGAAGTTCTTGTCATATCGATCTTTCACTTGTTTAATTAGAGTCACACCAAGATACTTTATATTGTTTGTGGCTATCATGAAGGGTATCATTTTTCTTATTTCTTTCTCAGCCTGCTTATCCTTTGAATATAGGAAGGCTACTGATTTGCTTGAGTTGATTTTATATCGGCCACTTTGCTGAAGTTGTTTATCAGCTGTAGGAGTTCTCTGGTGGAGTTCTTCGGGTTGCTTAAGTATACTATCATATCATCTGCAAATAGTGATAGTTTGACTTCTTCCTTTCCAATTTGTATCCCTTTGACCTCCTTTTGTTGTCTAATTGCTCTAGTTAGAACTTCAAGTACTATATTGAAAAGATATGGAGAGAGAGGGCAGCCTTGTCTAGTCCCTGATTTTAGTGGGATTGCTTCAAGTTTCTCTCCATTTAGATTGATGTTGGCTCCTGTTTTGCTGTAAATTGCTTTTACTATGTTTAGATATGGGCCTTGAATTACTGATCTTTCCAAGACCTTTAACATGAAAGGATGCTGAATTGTGTCAAATGCTTTTTTAGCATCTAATGAAATGACGATGTGGTTTTTTTCTTTGAGATTGTTTATGTAGTGGATTACATTGATGGACTTCCTTATATTGAACCATCCCTGCATCCCTAGTATGAAGCCTACTTGATCATGGTGAATGATCGCTTTGATGTGTTCTTGGATTCAGTTGGCAAGAATTTTATTGAGTATTTTTGCATCGATATTTATAAAAGAAATTGGCCTAAGATTCTCTTTCTTCGTCGGATCTTTTTATGATTTTGGTATTAGTGTAATTGTGGCTTCATAGAATGAGTTGAGTAATGTTCCTTCTGTTTCTGTTTTGTGGAATAGTTTGAAGAGTATTGGTATTAGTTCTTCTTTGAAGGTCTGATAGAATTCTTCACTAAAACCATCTGGACCCGTGCTTTTTTTCGTTGGAAGATTTCCAATGACCACTTCTATTTCTTCAGAGGTTATAGGATGGTTTAGATGGTCTATTTGATCTTGATTTAATTTTGGTATTTGGTATCTTTCTAGGAAATTGTCCATTTCATCCAGATTTTCTAGTTGTGTTGAATACAGGCTTTTGTAGTAGGATCTGATGATTTTTTGAATTTCCTCAGTTTCTGTTGTTATATCTCCTTTTTCGTTTCTGATTTTGTTAATTTGGATACTGTCTCTGTGCCCTCTGGCTAGTCTGGCTAAGGGCTTATCTATCTTGCCTATTTTCTCAAAGAACCAACTCCTCGTTTTGTTGATTCTTTGTATGGTTTTGTTTCTACTTGATTGATTTCAGCCCTGAATTTGATGATTTCCTGCCTTCTACTCCTCTTGGGTGTATTTGCTTGTTTTTGTTCCAGGGCTTTCAGGTGTGCCATTAAGCTGCTAGTGTATGATCTCTCCTGTTTCTTTTTTGGAGGCACTCTGGGCTATGAATTTTCCTCTTAGCACCGCTTTCATTGTGTCCCATAAATTAGGGTATGTTGTGCCTTCATTTTCATTAAATTTTAAAAAGTCTTTGATTTCTTTCTTTATTTCTTCCTTGATCAAGGTATCATTGAGTAGAGCATTGTTCAGTTTCCACATGTATGTGGGCTTTCTGTTGTTTTTGTTGTTATTCCAGACTACCCTTATTCCATAGTGATCTGATAGGAGGCATGGGATTAGTTCGATCTTCTTATATCTGTTGAGGTCTGTTTTGTGAGCAATTATATGGTCAATTTTGGAGAAGGTATCATGAGATGCTGAGAAGGAGGTATATTCCTTTGTTTTAGGATGAAATGTTCTATATATATCTGTTAGTTTCATTTGGTCCAAGGCTTCAATTAGTTTAACTGTGTCCCTGTTTAATTTCTGCTTTCCTGAAGGATCCATTTCAGAGAGTGGGGTTTTGAAGTCACCCACTATTTTTGTGTGAGATGCGATGTGTGCTTTGAGCTTTAGTAAAGTTTCTTTTAGGAATGAAGGCGCCCTTGTATTTGGAGCATAGATGTTCAGAATTGAGAATTCTTATTGGTGGATATTTCTTTTGATCAGTATGTAGTGTCCTTCTGTGTCTTTTTCAATGACTTTAGGTTGAAAGTCAATTTTATCTGATATTTGGATGACTACCCCAGCTTGTTTCCTGGGACCATTTGCTTGTAAGATTGTTTTCCCACCTTTTACTCTGAGGTAGTGTTTGTCTTTGACACTGAGGTGCATTTCCTGCTCGCAGCAAAATGCTGGGTCCTGTTTACATATCCAGTCTGTTAGTCTATGTCTTTTTATTGGGGAATTGAGACCATTGATATTAAGAGAGATTAAGGCATAGTGATTATTGCCACCTCTTCTGTTTTTCATTTTATTTTCTTTTATTTATTATTATTAATTTTTATTATTATTTTCATTTTCTATATTCTTTATTTGCATTCCAAATGATTTCCCCTTTCCCAGTTTCCCCCCCTCTCTGAAAGTCCCATAAGCCCTCTTCCCTCCCCCTGTTCCCCATTTGCCTAAGAATTTCATTAATTCATTGTTTTTAATTGCTGAGTAGTATACCATTGCGTAAGTATACATGGAAAATATCTCTGATAAAAGTGAAGAAATATATAGAAAAACCTTTTAAGATTGATTATTTCATGGAAAAATTATTCAGATAAAATTATAGGCATAAAAATATTCCTACATTGTTTGAAATTGGAATTATAAACATTTTCTGATAAAATTGAAAATCTACAAAGAAAATATTTCTGACAAAGCTCAAGAAATATATAGAAAAACACGTTAAAACTGACTTTCATGAAAAATTATACAGATAAGATTGTAGGCATAAAAATATTCCTACATTGATTGAAAGTAGAAGTAAAAACGTTTTCTGATAGAAGTGAAGATTTACATGGAAAATATCTCTGATAAAATTGAAGAAATTTATACAGATAAGTTGGTAGGAATTAAAATATTCCTAAATTGATTGAGATTAGGATTATAAACATTTTCTGATAAAATTAAAGATTTACATGGAAAATATTTCTGATAAAATTGAAAAAAAATCTGTGAAAAAACATTAAAATTGAGGATTGTCATGGAAAATTATACAGATAAAATGGTAGGTATAAAAATATTTCTAAGTTGATTGAGATGGAGAAAACAAGATAATCCATGATAAAACCAAATTTACACAATATCTTTCCACAAATCCAGCCCTTCAAAGGATAATAGATGGAAGACCTCAACATGAAGAGGGAAATTACCCCCTAGAAAAAGCAAGAAAGTAATCTTTTTCCAACAAACCCAAAAGAAAGTAAGCACTGAAACATAAAAAGAACATGAAAAATAACAGCAAACAACAATCTCTATTCTTTAATATCTTATAACGTCAATAGACTCAATTCCCCAACAAATAACAGTCTAACAAAGATGTTTTTCATGTGGATCTTTGATTTTATCAGAAAAATTTTGTGACTTCTCTTTGAATTTAGTAATACTTTTTGTGTCTACCATTTTGACTGTATTATTTTCCATGATAATCTTTAATTTTAACATTTTTTTCTGTGTATTTCTTCGATTTTGTCGGATGTGATTTTCATGTAGATCTTCTGTCTTGTGGGGGTAGGGGGAGTGTTTGTAGTTCCAATTTCAATCAATTCAGGAATGTTTTTGTGCCTACCATTTTGTTGGTATAATTGTCCATGATAATCTTCAATTTTATTGTTTTTCTGTATTTTTCTTCAATTTTGTCAGAAGTATTTTCCATGTGGATCTTTAGTTTTATCAGACAATGCTACCTGCTATTCTTCTTGACGCTATCTTTATGTTTGAGTGGTTATCTACTTTTGGTTTTGATGAAAGAAGGTTACTAGTTTCTCTCTTTGTACGGGTGATTTCCACCTATTATCCTTTGCAGGACTGGGTTTGTGGAAAGATATTGTGTAAATTTGGTTTTATCATGGAATGTCTTGGTCTCTCCATCTATGGTGATTGAGAGTTTCGCTGGGTATAGTAGTCTGGGCTGGCACTTGTGTTCTCTTAGAGTCTGTATGAGATCTGCCCAGGATCTTTTGGCTTTCATAGTCTCTGGTGAGAAGTCTGATGTGATTCAGATAGGTCTTCCTTTATATGTTAGTTGGTCTTTTCTCTTACTGCTTTTAATATTCTTTCTTTGTTTAGTACATTTGGTGTTTTGATTATTATGTGACGGGAGATGTTTCTGTTCTGGTCCAGTCTATTTGGAGTTCTGTAGGCTTCTTGTAAGTTCATCGGCATCTCTCTCTTTAGGTTAGGGAAGTTTTCCTCCATAATTTTGTTGAAGATATTTACTGGCCATTTACATTGCAAATCTTCACTCTCATCTACACCTATAATACTTAGGTTTGGTTTTCTCATTGTGTCCTGGATTTCCTGGATGTTTTGGGTTACACACTTTTTGCATTTTGTGTTTTCTTTGACTCTTGAGTCAATGCTTTCTATGGTATCTTCAGCATCTGAGATTCTTTCTTCCATCTCTTGTATTCTATTTTTGATGTTTGCATCTATGACTCCTGATTTCTTCCCAAGGTTTTCTATCTTCAATGTTGTCTCCCTTTGTGATTTCTTAGTTGTTTCTACTTCCTTTTTTGATCCTGGATGGATTTTCTCAGATCCTTTACTTGTTTGTTTATGTTTTCTTATATTTCTTTAAGAGAGGGGGTTTAATGGGGACAAGAGGGAGGGAAGGGGGCTTATGGGACTTTCGGGGAGGGAGGAAACAGAAAAGGGGAAGTCATTTGGAATGTAAATATAAAATACTTAGAAAATAATTAAAAAAACCTACAATATAAATATTTCCTCCTCAGGACCAGCTTTTATGATACCATGCCAGCATCCAAAGAGGTCAGGCCACCACCAGTCCTATGATACTTGTGAATCACAACAATGATCATCATGACATGATGACTCTAAAGGGAACAGTACTCGTATACAGACTTGGCAGTTACCAACAGCTAATAAATTAGGCTTAACAACAACTCAATTAGGGGGAAATCATACAGGGTACTGGAAACCTATTCATTTGCTTGGGGTTATTGATGTCATGGATTTTAGAGGAGAATCTACATTTAACTCTTACTCAATCTGCACAATTCCTAACTGTGATATAAACATTTGTCCTTAATTCTACTGGTAAGTGGGCTCTGTACTCTTCATCAAGGAGACTTCTTTACATAACAGACAAGAATCATTAAAGGAAAGTACAGTCATTTAAACTATAAATGATGGATCTGAGTTCCTCTGGTTATATTTACAAAAGAACACCTTCACCTAAAGTTCAGAGAATCTTGTAAAAGTTGAGGCAGAAATATTGTAAGAACTATGCAAGAAGGGGTGGCTAGAATAAGCCAATGCACTGACCAATTCATGAGAAAGTATGTTTGAGGATGAAAAGATAGATTCTGGGCAAGGACTGTACAAAGCTATGGGAAATATGGCCGAGTGGAGAAGTTGGGTACCTTGTAGGGGGAACTTGTTGGTGGCAGCAGGATGAATGGGTCATGAATGAACCTAGAGGTTGTTTTTGGAACAGCCAGTGATGGCCAAACAAAGCTGGGGGACTGAGTGTAGAATCAGAGTGTGATCTAGCAGGTTGGAGAGGATATGTGAATGGTAAAGGTAATGAAACCATACCATGAAGAAGAATGTGAGAGGACTGGATGGATAGAAAGATTATATGAAACGCAGAAGGGACCTGTGGTGATGCCTTGTTCTATGGATGATTTAGTATTTAAGAGATCATTTGCTAATTACCTTTCCATTGCTATAATGAAAAGTCTGACACAATTACTTCTGGGGTCTGTAGTACCAAGACAAATGGCCCCAGGACAAATGCCCTAGGCAAAGCATCATGATCTCACAGAAACACTTAGAAGAGTACATTGCTCACTGCATGAGCTACCACATGAGGAAGAATGAAACCTGGATTCCAAAATCTATTCTATAGCATTTCTGCAATGACATGAAACATTTTGTTAGTTTGCACCTTCCATAGGCCCACAGCAGCTCCCAGTAACACCACTTTGTGGAATCAGTCTTACATAGAGGCCTTTAGGCAACATTCAGCATCCATGCGTAGCAGTTGTATCTACAAGAGGATGAAATGCTTGTAAATACAGACATATTTATAAGTTTTGAGAAATAAACTCACTACAAAAGATATACACAACTTTTTTTTTGCATTTTGCAGTACATGATGTATCATAAGGGATTCCACCTCCATATTTTGGGTGACACATTTATAGTTACTATAGTCTAAGGTCAGTGGTAGCATAAGGGGGCTATGTCTGCCTGTTAGGCTACAAAGTTGCATAGAAATAAAATAAAAGAGAAACAATAATAAATGAGGAGAGTCTTTAAACTCTCTATGATTATTTTCTTAGACTGGTGTTTGTATCTGTATCACATGTGAAATCCTCCTTTTTATCCTGGTTAACAGCTCTTTGATATTTTCTTAGTTAGGTATGTCATATTTTATTTACATAATGTCCTTGTATTCCAGCATTCAAATACCCAACTGCTTCAGTGATAATTTAATTGTTTTTAGTAAATATATCAGTTATTACTATTGAGAAAAGTGGAAGTAATTTTAAAGCCCAAACTGTGTACATAGGAATTGCTTTCTCCAAATCTACAGAATTGACAGACACATCTTTATTCATGCAATATTTACGCAGAGACATTTGATTTTGACACTCGTTTCCTTATCTCAAATCTCCTGACTAACATATTAAATATCAGTATAACATAAATACTTACAGAGAATATTGAGATTTAGAGTGGAAATGTTTTACCATTTCAAAACATAAAAAAGTGGTCTCTACAAAAGAATAATCTTAATTATTAATATACAAAATTACAGAGAATTAAAAACAGTACAAAAATCATTAAAAAAATAAGAATTAGGTCAATGAAATAAGTCAGTGGGAGAAGACCTTGCTGCCAAGCAGTAAGACCTGAGTTTCATATGATCTTCAGAGCTCCGTGGTGGAAGGAAAGAAAAGATTCAATAAACTTTCTTCTGATCCTCTTCATTCTACATAAATATAAAAAAAATTTAAAAAAACTGTCAAAACTTATCTTAAATATTGCAAATTCTTGGTTTTGAAAATTCCACTAACTCTTAATATTATTGAAAATTGAATTTTTCTTAGGAAATATAGTGTGTAAGGTGGCCTTTCCTTTACCGTTTTGCATGATTACCTGTGCCAAAATTTGACAATTTTTAAATATAAGGGCAGAAAAGTTGAAACAGAGTTGTGGATCTGATTTTGAATGAAGGGCTTACGTCCATCAATACTTGAAGAGAGGGAGAGAAAAATGTGAAGGACGAAGGTGTAGGGGAATTTTCCCCTAATTAATTGATTGGCTAATAAAGATGATAAGAAGCTCATCCTTGGGAGAAAAAAGGAAGCCGGATTTCTGGGTCTGAGAGGGAAGAGGATGCAGGAGGAAGAAATGGCTCTTTTTACACTGAGGCAGGAAGACAGAGTAAGCAGGATGTAGAATGGGAAGTGTTAGAGCTGGTGGCCAATTCTACCACTGGAAGATTTCCAACATAGTATAGTTGATGAGTTTAGGACAATAGATTCCAAGCCCAGCAGTTATGTTATCTATTCATTTTTTTATTTATTTAATTTTAATAGAACATTTTAAAAGCATAATACAATAAGGAATGAAAATTTATGCAAAAGTAATTAGATTCATTCCTTTCTCAGAAGTTAATTTTTCTGCTGATATCTTTCACCTCTATAGGGAACAATTATGTAATTGTTTTTTTTTCTATTTTTTTTTATTTACATTCCGAATGATTTCCCCTCTCCTGGTTCTTCCCTCCCCGAAAGACCCATAAGCCCTCTTCCCTCCCCCCCGTTCCCCATTCAACCCCCTCTCGCTTTTCTGTCCTAGTATTCTCCTACATCCAGCCTTTCCAGGACTAGGGGTCTCTCCTTCCATCTTCTTGGAAATCTATTGATATGTGAATTGTGTATTGGATTTCTGAATTTCTGGGTTAATATCCCCTTATCAGTGACTGCATACCATGTGTGTTCTTTTGTGATTGGGTTACCTCACTAAGGATGATATTTTCCAGTACTGACCATTTACCAAAGAATTTTATGAATTCATTGATTTTAATTGCAGAGTAGTATTCCATTGTGTAAATATACCAAAGCCTCTGAATCCATTACTCTGTTGAGGGACATCAGGGTTCTTTCCAGCTTCTAGCTATTATAAATAAGGCTGCTATGAACATAGTGGAGCATGTGTCCTTATTGCATGCAGGGGAAGCCTCTGGGTATATGCCCAGGAGTGGTATAACAGGATCCTCTGGGATTGTCATGCCCAATTTTCTGAGAAACCACCAGACTGCTTTCCATAGTGGTTGAACCAGCTTGCAATCCCACGAGCAGTAGAGGAGTGTTACTCTTTCTCCACATCCTCACCAACAACTGCTGTCTCCTGTGTTTTTGATTTTAGCCATTCTGACTGGTGTGAGGTGGAATCTCAGGATTGTTTTGATTTGCATTTCCCTAATGACTAAGGATGTTGTACATTTCTTTAGGTGCTTCTCAGTCATTAGATATAGAAACAGAAGGAACACTACCCAACTTGTTATATGAAGCCACAATTAGGCTGATACCAAAAACACACAAAGATCCGACAAAGAAAGAGAATCTCAGGCCAATTTCTCTTATGAATATCGATGCAAAAATACTCAATAAAATTCTTGCCAACTGAATCCAAGAACACATCAAAGCGATCATTCACCACGATCAAGTAGGCTTCATCCTAGGGATGCAGGGATGGTTCAATATAACGAAGTCCATCAATGTAATCCACTACATAAACAATCTCAAAGAAAAAAACCACATGGTCATTTCATTAGATGCTAAAAAAGCATTTGACACAATTCAGCATCCTTTCATGTTAAAGGTCTTGGAAAGATCAGGAATTCAAGGCCCATATCTAAACTTAGTAAAAGCAATTTACAGCAAAACAGGAGCCAACATCAATCTAAATGGAGAGAAACTTGAAGCAATCCCACTAAAATCAGGGACTAGACAAGGCTGCCCTCTCTCTCCATATCTTTTCAATATAGTACTTGAAGTTCTAACTAGAGCAATTAGACAACAAAAGGAGGTCAAGGGGATACAAATTGGAAAGGAAGAAGTCAAACTATCACTATTTGCAGATGATATGATAGTATACTTAAGCAACCCGAAGAACTCCACCAGAGAACTCCTACAGCTGATAAACAACTTCAGCAAAGTGGCCGGATATAAAATCAACTCAAGCAAATCAGTAGCCTTCCTATATTCAAAGGATAAGCAGGCTGAGAAAGAAATAAGAAAAATGATACCCTTCATGATAGCCACAAACAATATAAAGTATCTTGGTGTGACTCTAATCAAACAAGTGAAAGATCGATATGACAAGAACTTCAAGTCTCTGAAGAAAGAAATTGAAGAAGATCTCAGAAGATGGAAAAATCTTTCATGCTCATGGATTGGCAGGATTAATATAGTAAAAATGACCATCTTGCCAAAAGCAATATAGAGATTCAATGCAATTCCCGTAAAAATCCCAACTCAATCCTTCATAGAGTTAGAAAGAGCAATTCAAAAATTCATCTGGAATAACAGAAAACCCAGGATAGCTAAAACTATTCTCAAGAGTAAAAGAACTTCTGGGTGAATCAGTATCCCAGACCTCAAGCTGTACTACAGAGCAATAGTGTTAATAACTGCGTGGTATTGGTACAGTGACAGTCTTGTAGATCAATGGAACAGAATTGAAGACCCAGAAATGAATCCACACTCCTATGGTCACTTGATCATTGACAAAGGAGTTAAAACCATCCAGTGGGAAAAAGATAGCCTTTCAACAAATGGTGCTGGTTAATTGGAGGTCAGCATGCAGAAGAATGCAAATCAACTCATTCTTATCTCCTTGTACTAAGCTCAATTCCAAGTGGATCAAGAACTTCCACGTAAAACCAGACACACTGAAACTAATAGAAAGGAAACTAGGGAAGAACCTTGAACATATGGGCACAGGGGAAACTTTCCTGAACAGAACACCAATAGCTTATGCTCTAAGCTCTAGAATTGATAAATGGGATTTCATAAAATTACAAAGTTTCTGTAAGGCAAAGGAAACTGTCAAAAGGACAAAGCAGCAGCCAACAAACTGGGAAAAAATCTTTACCAACCCTACATCTGACAGAGGGCTAATATCCAATTTAACTATTGATTTTAAATTAAGATTGCCAAGTGTTTTCCTGTGACTTTGGTCGGCTGGAGAGAAAGAACATAGCTGGGGTGGAGTAAGGCCAGGCTTTGGAACAGGAAAACTGGACAAAGGGCCAAGCTTCAGGGAAGAGGTAACCGCAGCAGTGCCTGGGCCGGCAAGAGCATGCCTGCAGCTGACTTCAGGGACCAAGAGAGCTATCTCAGAGCTCTGGAGAGGCAGAGTCAGTGTTTGTAGAAGAGGCGTTGGCTAGGAGAAACATGAGTCTCTGTCTCAGGCTATGCATTGGACTAGGAACAGATAGACTGCTGATGTCAGCACATAACCAGCTTTAATGTGGATTTCTTTATAAAACCACAGGCTAAAGGAGGGGATAACATGACAGTCCCAAACTCACACTTGGTTGATGCTTATTTCCAAAGATCTATAGAACTATATATCCAAGAATACAGACCAGCAAAAGGAAGTTTTTACAGTGGAAAAGGTTGGATACATATATCATTTTGAAATCCCACATATACCCAGAAACATAGTAGGAAATGGAAATTTACTGTGGTACAGTGTTCTCCTGCTGACTTTAATCAAGATGTAGAACTCTCAGCTCCTTCTCTAGAACCATGTCTACCTAGACACTAGCATGCTTCCACTATGATGATAATGGACTAAACCTCGAAGCCAGCCCCAACTCTTTTTTATTTGATATTTTCCTTATTTACACTTCAAATGTTATCCTCTCTCCTGGTTCCCCACCCCCCAAAACACTCTATCCCATTCTTCCTCCCCCTGCTCACCAACTCACCTACTTCTGCTTCCCTGTCCTGGCATTCTCCTATATTGGGACATCAAGCCTTCTTATGACTAAGGGCCTCTCCTCCCTTTGTTGTTCAACAAGGCCATCCTCTGTTACATATGCACCTGGAGAGATGGGTCCCTCCATGTGTACTCCTTGGTTGGTGGTTTAGTCCCAGGGAGCTCTGGGGTACTGGTTGGTTCGTATTGTTGTTCCTCCTATGGGGCTGCAAGCTCCTTCAGCTCCTTGGGTCCTTTCTCTAGCTCCTCCATTGGGGACCTTGTGCTCAGTCCAACAGTTGGCTGAGAGCATCCACATCTGTATTTGTCAGGTACTGGCAGAGTCTCTTAGGAGATAGCTCTATCAGGTTCCTGTCAGCAAGCTCTTGTTGGCATTCACAATAGTGTCTGGATTTGGTGACTGTATATAGATGGGATGGATACCCAGATGGGGCAGGCTCTGGATGGTCTTTCCTTCTGTCTCTGATACACACTTTGTCTATGTATCTCTTCCTGTAGGTATTTTGTTCCCCCTTTTACTGACCAGAGTATCTATACTTTGGTCTTCCTTTTTCTTGATCTTCATTTGGTCTGCGAATTGTATCTTGGGTATTCTGAGCTTCTGGGCTAATATCCACTTATCAGTGACTACAGTGTGTTCTTTTGTGATTGGGTTACCTCAGTCAGGATAATATTTTCTAATTCCATCCTTTTGCCTAAGAGTTTCATGAATTCCTTGTTTTTAGTAGCTGAGTAGTATTCCATTGCATAAATGTACTACATTTTCTGTATCCATTCCTCTGTTGAGGGACATCTGGGTTCTTTCCAGCTTCTGGTTATTATAAATAAGGTTGCTATGAATATAGTGGAGCATTATTATATATTGGAGAATCTTCTGGATATATGCCCAGGAGTAGTGTAGCTGGGTCCTCCAGTAGTACTATGTCTACTATAACTCCTTTATGAGTCACCTTGGTCATGATGTCTCTTCACAGCAATAAAACCTGAACTAAAATAGAAATTAGTACTAGGAACTAGGGCAATGATGTGATAGGCCTGATCATGCTTTTATTTGGAGAACTGTAGATTTTTGGACTTTGGATTGGGAAAGTAGTGGGATGTTGGGCTTAATGGTTCATATTAATAGGAACATGGACAAGAATAGTGTTTTGAAATGTGGGTACTGGCTGAAGATGTTTCAGAGGAGAAAGATTATAGTGTGTTGCAGAGAGGCTTTTCTTGTGATAATTTGATAAAGAATGTGACTTTTTTTTTCATCTGTGACTGAAAAATCTGCCTGAGGCTAAGGTGAATAGTTTTAGATTTATTTCATTGGCAAAAGAAATCTCAAAACAGCCTAGTATAAACTATCCTATGTTTTACTTTTATGAAGACTATTTTGACAAAATGTACAAATCTTAGAAAAGAAAAATACAAAATGTATGGTTCAAGGATTACAGGAGAAAAAGGAAGTGGAATGGAAATAAATCTTGTGTTCAAGGATATTTAATAGAATTAAGATTGTGGTGATGTCCGGGCAAGATTCTATTCAGCTAAGCTTCCATCTTCAGAAAAAGAATTAAAGAACAGTTTAGATCTAGGTGCATTTCTTTAATCCCAGCACTCAGGAAATAGAAGCATACAGATCACTGAGTCCAAGCTCAGCCTAGTCTTCCAGAACAGCTAAGATTAGGCAGTGAAGGTAACCATCAAAAATAGAAAGTTGGTGAAGAAATAATAGAACAATGTCCATCCCCAGCAAGCACCAGAACGTGGCAGCTTCAGCCATGTGGTTCTGGCCTTAGAGTTAAGAATAGAAGTAATGAGAGGGGGTTGAACGGAGAAAAGAGGGAGGGAAGGGGGCTTATGGGACTTTCGGGGAGGGAGGAAACGGGAAAGGGGAAGTGATTTGGAATGTAAATTAAAAAAATAAAATAAAATAAAATTAAAAAAAAAAAAGAATAGAAGTAAGGGGTAATAGAATCTCTCTCTATGATCATGGAAAGTGCATAGGGGCCTAAAGAGACCATTGTGTGATGTTCTAAAAGGTCATTGTAAAACAGTGGAAGATGAAGCCTGGATTGCCTTGGAGACTCTGTGAGGTTAAAAATGTTATAGCTGTGTGATACCTGGTTAGGAAAGCTGCTAATGAGGAATGTTTCAACACAGATGAATGGAGTTGGAAATCAGAGCTAAGAGGATTTTGATATCAGACATGGAGAATGCAGAATTTGGAGTTTGCCCAGCTGGCTTTCTGTCTTGCTTTGTTCCAGTATTCCCTCACTGTGCTCCCTTCCACATACTTTGGCATGGTAATGCATATCTTGTGCCACTGTATCTTGGAAGTATGTAATCTGTTTTTTTAATTTTGGTTTTATAGGGGATTAGAGATAAGATATTACATGACTCTCAGAAGAGACTTTGAACTTTGGAATTGTAAACATTATTGAGATTGTGATAAACTATAGAGACTTCTGAAATTAGACTACATGGATTTTATGTTATGTTAAGAGTACAAGTCTATGGGAACTAAGGAATGGAATGTGGTGGTTTGACTAAAAATGGCTCCCAAAGACTCACATGTTTGAGTGCTTGGTCCATCGGGAGGGGTACTACTAGAAGAAATGGCCCTTTTTCTGTTGATGGGGCCTTGTTGGAGGAAGTTTGTCAATATCGGAGCAGGCTTTGAGTTCTCCTACCCACAATGTGGCACATAGTCTCCTGTGCTAACCGTGGATCAATAGGTAGAGTGCTCTTTTCCCTCAGCACCATGTTGGCCTGGGTGCTGCCATGATTCCTGAATGATTTTAATGAACTAATCCTCTGAAACTATAAGCCAGCTCCAATTTTTATTTTCTCCTAACATTGTTCTGTGGAAGAGTTACTATATACGCAGTGTTCTTTGACAGCAATAAAATCCTAACTAAGACCATACAGAACAATGGGTATGCTTTTCAGTTATTGCTAAACAGGGTATGTGATGTGTAATTACCTGGTGTCAGTGAGTTCTGGGGTATGAGTAATGTAGAAACCACTAACCCCCCAAATACAACTCACATCTGGCTTCTATGAGTAGTCTGCCTTTTTTGATTGGATTATTCCACTCTTTGCCTCTACAACCTAAGTGTTAATTCATTATTCAGAGAAATGTCTATAATGAAAGTCTTCCTTTTTAAAAAATAAGTGTTCTATTTTTGTGTGTGTGCGTGAAGAACACCAGTATGATATCTTGTTATTATCCACTAGAATGTATCACACATTGAATTTTCCTCCAGAGTTGTACTCATACAAAAATTGTTCTCTCCTTTAATTAAGAATTATAAATTGATGAAAATAATTGTTTGAAAAAAGCACCATAAGAATCAGTTCACAGAGTATTAGTTCAGTATGACCGTTCACAAATAATTCTGCCTCTACCAATTCCATGATCTGGTTAGATGCTTTGGAAGCTCAGCTATTTCCCATCCATGACCAAGGAGAAATGTTGCAAATCTACAAAAAGCTGCTGTTTCTGATCTACCTGCTCAGAAATGAACAAGAGCTAGCTCTTTTTGACCAACAAGAACGAGAATATAGTACAGGGAGAAGGTGAGGAGAGATGCTCAAACAATATCAGGAGTAATTCTGAATCACAGGACTCAAAGAATAGCCTGGGATGACGATTCACATAGGATTTTATCTTCTGTTTCATTTCTGTATTTTCTCAGCTTCATCCCTCTACTGTTGCCCTATTCACCCATATTAAGTTATGGGTTTTCAGTGCAAATTAAATTAAAATAACAGAATTTGATTTAACATGGAATAAATGTCATGTCTGAAGTAATAGATTTTATTTTGGGTGGTTTCTCAGAAAATTGGGAATAGTTCTACCTCAAGACCCAGCTATGCCACTCCTGGGCATATACCCAAAAGATGTCCCATCATACTATAAGGGCACATGCTCAGCTATATTAATAGTAGCTTTATTCATAATAACCAGAAGCAATCCAGATGCCCCACAACTGAAGAATGGATAAAGAAAATGTAGCTTATTTATACAATGGAATGCCATTCAATTATTAAAATTGAAGACATTGTGAAATTTGCAGGCAAATGGATGGAACTAGAAAACAAATATCATCCCGAGATAGCCCAGACTCAAAAGGACATGTATAATATATACTAATAAATGGATATTAGCCACAAATTATAGGATACCTGTACTATAATCCACAGACTCAAAAATGATAAATAACAAAGAGGGCTCCAAGGAAGATGCTTAAATTTCAGCCAGAAGGGAAAACAAAATTGCCATCAGAGGTAGAGGAAGGGAGAGAACTGGGTAGAAGAGGAGATGGCAAGTACAGGGGTTTGGATCTAGGGATAGTCAGGGAGAGAGAGCTGGGAGAGTGAATGGAAATTGACAGAAATCATAGGGGCAATCTCTAGAACATACCAGAGACCTGGGATGGGGAAGGTTCCAAGGAGTCTTTGAGGGTTACTCAGGCTGAGGCTCCTAGCAGTGGGGGATATGGAGCCTGAAGTGGCCACCTCCTGTAGCTATGCAGGACTCAGAGAATCAACTATCCTGGACCCTTAGGGGCTCCCAAAGACTGAACCACCAACCAAAAAGTGTACAAAGGGTAGAGCTAGGCTCCCTATACACAGGTTGCAGATATGAAGTGTGATCTTCATGTGAGTCCCCCCATAATTGGCATGAAAACTTACCCTGACTCTGCTGCCTGCCAGTGTATTTGGTTCGGTGTAAGGGGATGGGGAAGAGGGGAGATGGGATGGGGCATTTTGTGGAGGGGTAACCGGAGAGGGGGATATCATTTGAAATGCAAGTGAATAAATTGATTAATTAAAAAAAATAGCTGAGCTGTATTGTTTGGCCTCAGTGGGAGTAGATGCACCTAGTCCTGCAATGACAAGAGGTGCCAGACTGGGTTGGTACTCAGGGGGACCTCTCCCTTCTCACAGGTCATGATGAGGGGTACATGAGGGGAGGAGCCATGTGAGGGGATATTGGGAAGAGGAGCTGTGTTGGAAATGTAAATTGAATAAATAAATCAGATATAAATTGGAAAATATTAAAAATTTAAAAAATTTAAAAATGAAAAAAAATGAGGGTGATGCTAGATTTTTGCTGTTATTTTGTCTGGTGAGAAAAAGCTAGACACTCACAAGCTTATGCTAGGCAAATACATAATAACAGAGCTATAAACCCAGGCATATCTTCATTTCTCTTCTTCTTTCCTTTATTAATTTTCACAAAATCATTAATATTTTCCAGCATGGCCTTTAGCTATCTTTCTAGACCAGGCAAGCTTTCCTTCTCCTGCCTCAGGCTCATAGCAGCTGAGATTATAGTACTTTTCCATCATGTCCATTTACAATGTTTTTTTGTATTCCTAAACTGAAATTCTTTTCTGTGGTTTTCACATCTCGAAACCGTTATTTCACTCCATGATGAATCAATAACTGAGCATAATCATTGTTTCATCTGTCTTCCTAAGTATATCATAGTTCATTAATGAATTATTTTCTCATCTCTGGATATAACTGCATTTTTATAGTATCAGTATATTCTAAAAGGAACTAGTTTCCTCTCAAAGATGTTGCCATGCATGTTTTATGTTCAAACCATTACAAAGAATAATATCAACTAACTGGACCACCCAGAGCTTCCAGGAACTAAACCACCAACCACAAGGTATACATGGAGGGAGCCACATCTCCAGATACATATGTAGCAAAGAATAGCTTTATCTGACATCAATGGGAGGAGAGGGAGGCTTGATGCCCCAGCATAGGGGGAAGCTAGAGGGGTGAGATAGGTGTGGGTGAGTGGGTGGAGTAACTCGCTCATAGAGGCAAAGGGGATGGGGAAGAGGGGAGATGGGATGGGGCATTTTGTGGAGGGGTAACCGGAGAGGGGGATATGATTTGAAATGTAAGTGAATAAATTGATTAATTAAAAAAAAATACCATACAACATGGTTGAGTCTCTCTAGAATGTCAGACCTTATTGAATAATCACATATTCTCAAGGTACTCTGGTTTCATTTGTTGCAACCCACTGAGTAGACCCACTTACATTGATAGCTTTAGTTGATATAAACAGATTCTTTTATTGCATTTTTAATTACTGTTATTAACATGTTTATACCACAAAGTAAATCTGTACCTAAAGCTATCTATATCAATGCTTATATCAAGGTTACAGAATAGCAAAATGGTTTCATATGAATTTAAAAGGATACAGCCAAACTCAAGAATTTCAAAGAGTTCTGAGAGGAATAAACTGATCTAAGTGTGAAGAAAATCTCTGTAAGAATAGTGTAACACATGCAGGATGAATACCTCCTGCCATTGCTGTTATAGTCAACTGCAAGGTCACCATTGAGCTGAACTAGTGAGAAACAGAAGGCTGGAGAAGAGAATAGTAGGATGAGGCCTGGGCACAAACAGGCATATGTGTAGACTATAGATCTAGAGAGAAAATAGACATTTAATGAACATCATCCCTAGTAGGCTATGTCATCTGTGAGGCCCAAGGTGGACCAAAGCCCCTGGGACATTCAAGAGTATTCTGCTGGGTAGTCCTTGGTGTATGAATGAGAGACCAGCTGACTGTCAATGGGGTGCTATCATTGTCTATCTCAGTGTTAGTCGACTTCTCTCTTCCAGGGTTAGGTCAGGAATTATACCTTTTCCTCAGTTTTATGTGTCTAATAAATTCTTGGTTATAGTTACTTGGATGAAATTTTAACATGTATTTATGTTTTGTAGGCCTGATATACTATGATACTTTTGTAGAGTTACAAATTTTCTCTACTTATTAGTTATTTATCTGCCTGTGACTGACGGGCAATGACTGACACATGAAGTATTAATAGGTCCACCAAGTTTCAAAGCCAACCTCTGTCCTCTGAATGGAGTCAAATATTACTTGTAAAAGCAGTCATTCAGGCCATGATACGGTCTGAAAAAGTATTTTATTATTATTATTTTATCTACTATGGAGTACATTTGGCAGCCTTATCTCTATAGTTGTTCTTAAAAACCTTTGTACTCCTGATTCTGTACATGATATCAATGACAATATATAGGAAGCCAATATGATTTGATTAAAGTAATAATTGCTCTAACAAAGAAAAGATTTTGTATTTTACTTTCTGTTCATAAAGAAGAAAACAAATACATAGTTTGAGTAGATATCATAATCTTAGGTAATGAAAACTGAATATACTTAATGCTTTAAATAACATATTTATAGTGTTTATAATA
Source organism: Tokudaia tokunoshimensis (assembly GCA_036184795.1). Lineage (NCBI taxonomy): Eukaryota > Metazoa > Chordata > Mammalia > Rodentia > Muridae > Tokudaia > Tokudaia tokunoshimensis. The sequence continues at coordinate 65,488,360 of BTHU01000005.1, read as the reverse complement.
TTTGGAAGAAGAGAAATAATGCTTTTATTAATATGGGAAAATATGGGAAAAGATTAAGGATAAAGTAAAAGTAGGAAAATTATGTATTCAAATTAACATCCCCCTTCAAATACAGCATTAAGTTCCTACTGGCCTTTTGAAGTTATTTGAAATATTAAAGAGAGCCTTACTTGTTCATCTTCACTTTCTATAGAGGTCATTGCTCTCACATGATGGCACATCAATTGAAGGTACTTGTTCAGAAGATCTGTGGGCAACTGTTTGTTTTCCCCCTTTCTTCCTTTGGTTCTAGAAAGGTCCCCAGAAAATATTAGCTATTCTATTTAAAAATGAAATCCCTATTCTTTTACTATAATAGAATTTGTGTCTATGTATATTTGCTTGTTTTGAAGTGTGTGTGTGTGTGTGCATGTGTGTTTGTGTTGCTTTGATTGAGAGGGGCCCCATAATCTCCCACACCTCAATATTTGAACTGTGGGAAGATTAGTCAATGTGGCTTTGGGAGAAGTTATGTTGTATTTGATGTTTGCAACGCCCATGCTCTTCTCACTCTTCTTATTTAGTGTTCTCTCTCTCCCTTTCTCTCTCTCCAACCCTCTGTTTGTCTGTCACTCTGTCTATCTCTCTCTGTCTGTGTTTGTGTACATGCATGTGTGTGTATATGTATGTGCATGTGTGTGTTTGAGTTCTTCTATGTTCCTTTACCTTTACTTAGCCAAAGTTACAGCAATGAAATTCATTGTAAAGAGCTCCCTTCAACTTCCCCCACCAATCCTGGTGTGAAGAACTCTGGAATAGATAGCAGCATTTTGTATGCTCACAGGGAATTCTGTGCCCTGTAAGTTTTAGTCCTAAGAATCTCTGAAAAACTGCTGGAGATCATGGGAAGTTTTACTTTTTCATTAATTTCAGCAACAACCATTGTTATTTCATGGAATAAGGTATGTATATGTATTAGTTGTGATGATTTTAACAAGTTGTGATGCAAAATACATAAGATAATTTTTTAGTTGGACTCAAAGTTCTGCAGCTTCTGTGCATTTCAGTGCTGTTTTGAGACCTGGTTCTTCCAGCAATAAAAATAAAAATACATCCTAAAACAAACAAACAGCAAACAAAAGCAAAGAAAAAACACTCAAGTCCCCTGTGCTTTTCTTGTCTATCTCTAAACTGTAGTCTTTACAATTCATTGTGCTAGGTAAGCCACAGAAGCCAAGCTTTGAGCAATAATAATAATGATACATTTGTTTCACATAAAATCAGTATGATCATTTAACGTATTATATAAAATTTATAACGAGCTACAGTGGTTCATGTTATCAGCCCTGTCAGAAAATTCAGAAAATTTCAATCTCTGAATAAAGTTCAGTCCCTTTAGCTAGATCTCAGTGCAGCGTAGTTTTGACTAACAGTTGTCAGGGTTTATGGAAATTTGCTTTTTCTTTTAAAAAAATAGAGGCTTAAAACTTTCTATTTACAATTTTATTGCACTCTAAAAGTGATATCTAAACCTGTGGGGAAAATGTCATACTGCATAAAAAGAGAATAAATAAAGATTAAAACATCCTCAGGCTAGGGAGATTAGAATCATTATGAATCCAATATTTCTTTTCTAATTGGCAGAGGTGGAGAACACAGCAATACAAACAATCAGTATATCAATGACAATAAAACAACATAAAATTATCACATGGAGATTGCAGACCCGTCTCAGAAAGCTACATGCTATTTTCTCTGGGGTATTCACCATATATCAACAATGTAGATCGAGAGAAAAATGTCTTATTTGTTCTAACAAAATGGCAATGTTTTCTAAATAGATGGAAGAAACAGTAAGTCTTGTAACATACAAGAAAAGAGATAGTGCTTAACTAGAAATGGTAGTAAAATGAACAGGTTCGAAGAAAATAGAAACATGCTACTTTCCAATTTAAAGTTAGTATTACATGGTAAGTCTTAAATTTTTCTGTTCTTTATTTGACACTTAATGATTATCCAGGAAAGCATATCTGTTCATTTAGGTTGTTATTTCAATACAGTGTTGGGAGCAGCATCCTTGAAAGAACAATGGAGGCTTTTTCAACTCTGTGGGCAGGAGCTCAAGGGGTCTGGGTCCTTCAAAAATCAATGGCTAACCAAACCACTGTGGTACTGTGGCTTCTGGATTCTTTTTCTCATGGATGCATATGATGAATTAACCATACAAGAACAGTGACTTTTGCAATGGAGTTCATTATAGGTTGTTAAGAGAATGCTTGTGAGACAAACAGCAAGCTCCTGTTCATGAAAAGTCATTCCAAGGTAATGGGTTTCACTAAGATCTCAATTCAGTTTTCCTTTTTAAATGGAACCTATGGAAAAATCTTGAGACATGGGTGACTAGTAGGTCAGTTGAGCAGGACCAATCATACAGTTTCCATGTGTGTCTCCATTGCAAATATTTTGAATAGAGATTCAGCAGAACACTGAGTTTCTGAGATGCTGTGTGAAAGAAGAAATCTCTTAAAACAAAAACAAAACAACCAGACTAGAAACTAGAACCCCCAAACACTCCTAGCGTTTCTATTCTATGGAAAGAACAATACCAAAGATATTTCTGGGTGCTGGCCAACGACAACAGTTGAGGTATCCTCTGAAAACTTCCTGATCAATTTCTTTTCCTTCTCTTCATCATTTTGGCTTCCCTAATCTTGGTTGTCAACTTAACACACCTGGAAATAAGGCACTTCAGTTGAGGAATTAGCTTGCAGGCATGTCTATGGGGCATTTCTCACATTACAAATTGGCACAGAGGTCTGAGTCCACTCGGGCAGTGCCACCCATGGGCAGGTTCTATGGGATTATATAAGAAATATAAGCAAGCATGAGAGAAATAAAAAGCCAGTAAAAGCAATGTTCCTCCAAGGTTTATACTTGAGTTCCTACCCAGGATTCCCTTAACAGTGGACTATATTATATTTCCTCAAAAGTGGACTGTAAGCTGAAGCAAACCTAAGTTGGATTTAGTCAGAAAGTTTTTATCATAGCAACAGGAAAACAAACAAGAACTTACCACATTTGATACAGAGAAAAATATATGAAATGTGTATATAAAAATTAATGTAACCATCAACAGCTTCAGTTACAAATGCTAATTGTAACTGTATATATGTTCCTTAAGTTGTGGAGATTTGGGGTCTTGCTAATTTTGGTGTGTGATATTTTTATTTACTTGCAAGTGATTTTTATTAAAAATAAAACATGATAAAATATATGATACATGCATGAATAACATTCATTAAACATTTGTTGAATGACTTCTGTCTGACAGATGATGTTGTTTGGAATTAAAAAAGACAGGTTCTGACATATAGTTGATTTCCTGGGGGATGAAAATCCATTCATTGCTCTTTTGTAGTAGGGATTACAGTGGCTATGGCAACTAATGAATGGACGAGTATAGAGATAGCTAGCTAGATCAGTGGAAATAATGATAAAGCAATTGATTCTTCCCAGAACATGGAAAGAGAAGTAATCTGAAAACTCTCTCCTGATTTTACAACCTCCTGCATGCTCAGTTTCAAGTGTTATTGGGAGACTCTAGACTCTACTGTAATTCAAGAATCACTGATTTGTGAGGCAGTTTCCAGGAGGTCATTGACCATAATGGAATGGGATTTGAAGTTATCTGGTTATTTTTGGATCACACTTCCTATTTTAAATAACCCTTCAACTATGTTCTGAAAGTCATTCCAGTAAACTCATTTGTCTATCAAGTTGGAAAAATTCTAGTTTTGTTTGTCTATCTGAAGTGTATTCACTTCAGATAGATATTTGTTCATAATACCACATGACATATTAATACAACATATATGTATAAAATACAGCCCAAATAAGGAGTAAATTCCTGATTCTGTGTTAATCAGTTTATATTATACATGTTATGTATATATATGTATATATTTATTTATACACACAAAGGAAAATATATGAAGCCAATTTTTATATTTTTAAATATATATTAAATAAAATATATTATATAATAGAATATATATTAAAGTTTCTTTATGAAGATAAATGAACAATAAAATACACTGAAGTCAAAACCTTCAAGACATTATTGAAATATATACAAATGCATTTTCAACATCAGTGGATATATTTTCTTTTTTCCTTTATAGATTTATCTATTTATTTATTTTTATTGGTTATTTTATTTATTAACATTTCCAATGTTACTCCCTTTCCAATTACCTCTCCACAAGACCCCTATCCTCTGTTCCCTCCTCCTGCCTCTATGAGGGTGCTCCCCTACCCACCCACCCACTCCTGCCTCAGCAGACTAGCATTCCCTTACTCTGGGTCATCAAGCCTCCACAGGACCAGGGGCGCCCCTCCCAGTGATGCCAAGTAAGTCAATCCTCTGCTACTTATCCAGCTGGAGCAACCGGTAACCCCTGTGTACTCTTTGGTTGGTGGTTTAGTCCCTGGGAGCTTTGGGGGATCTGGTTGGTTGATATTGTTCTTCCTATGAGGTTGCAAAACCCTTCAGTTCCTATAGTCCTTGCCCTAACTTCTCCATTGGGGTCTCCGTGCACAGTCCAATGTGTACATTGGCATCTGTTTTGGTCCAGCTCTGGTGGAGCCTCTCAGGGGACAGCTATACCAGGCTCCTGTCAATAGCACTTCTTGGCATCAGTAATAGTGTCTGGGTTTTGTGTCAGCAAATGGGTTGGATCCCTAGATAGTGCAGTCTCTGGATGGTCTTTCCTTCAGTTTCTGATCCACTCTTTGTCCTTGCATTTGCTTTTGACAGGAGGAATTGTGGATTAATATTTTTGAGGTGTGTTGGTAGTCCCATACCTCAAATGGGTGCCACGTCTATCCAGTAGATATGGCCTCTACAGGTTCTATCTCACCTTTGTTGGGTCCTTCGACTAAAGTCCTCTCTGTTTAGTCCTGAGATCTTTTGGGTCCCTGGCATCTTGGACTTGCTAGTTGTTACTCCCAGTTCCCCCTCTCACACTACTATATGCCTACTTTCAAATTTCTGACCCTTGATACTTCTTCTGCATCTCCTCCAATATCTGACCTGCCCTCCTTTTCCCTCCTCCTCCTTTCTCCCTCCCAGATCCCCCCCTCTCTCTCTACTTCCCAGAGATTATTCTCTTACCCCGACTGAGTTGTACTGTAGCATCCATATGTTGGTATGTTCTTCTTTCTTCTTGGGTTTCATATTGTCTGTGGGTTGTATTGTGGGCATACCAAGCTTTGTGGCTTATATCCACTTATCAGTGAGAAGCACTTAAAAAATGTTCAACATCCTCATTCACAGGGAAATGCAAATCAAAACAACCCTGAGATTCAACCTCACACCAGTCAGAATGGCTAAGATCAAAAACTCAGGTGACAGCAGATGCTGGCAAGGATGTAGAGAAAGGGGAATATTCCTCCATTGCTGGTGGGATTGCAGGCTGGTACAATCACTCTGGAAATCAGTATTGAGGTTCCTCAGAAATTTGGACCTGAGGATCCAGTTATACCACTCCTGGGCATATACCTAAAAGATGCTTCAGCATATAACAAGGACACATGATCCACTATGTAAATAACAACCTTATTTATAATTGCCAGAAGCTGGAAACAACCGACTTGTCTCAACAGAGGAATGGATACATAAAATGTGATACATTTACACAATGGAGTATTATTCAGTTATTAAAAAACAATGATTTCATGAAATTTGCAGGCAAGTGGATGGAACTTGAAAATATCATCCTGAGTGTGGTAACCCAGTCACAAAAGAACACAGATGGTATGTACTCACTGATTTATTGATTTTTATGTATGAGTGCTTCATCTGCATGTACACCTGAATGCCAGAAGAGGGTATCAGATTTTAGTATTGTTTAGGTTGTGTGTGTACTAGGAATGGAACTCAGGACCTGTGGAAGATCAGACAGCTCTTTGCTGCTGAGCCATTTCTTCAGCCTCTAGTAGATATATATTTAATTAAAGGTTATATTACAATCACAAACTTAAAATTCTTTTTGTAAAACTATATATTTTAGAAATGCATATTCTCCAGAGCTGTTAATTTAATAATCTGCTTGCTTTTGACTCTTTTTTTGGTTTATTATTTTTCCTCTTTTATGTAATCATGCCACAACTCAGCTAAAAAAAAATAAAACCACAAAGTAATGCATAGTTATGCAGACCAAATTTCATTTTATTGATTGCTACTTTGAAAATGATATAAAATTATACAAGAAAAAATAGAGATTAAAAGGGAACTTACAATTGCCTACTCTTTTCAATTTTTAGTCTCAATTCCAATATGAATGTTTGGTAGATGTCATCATCAGAGAACAAAATACATTGACTATGTTATATAATTTTTTATGTCCACAATACTGATGCTAAACTTGTAACAGAAGGGCTTACTCATGACAGAAAATATTCAAATTGGTTTAACATTATGAGAAATTGCTTATTGTAGCAAAACCTAAAATGCCTGGTGAGGGAAAGGGAGATATGTTTTTCACATCAACTTTTAATAATTATTAACATACATTTATACTGATGATATTCATTGGTAACCTTTGTACTTTTCTTTTAGCACAAATGTGCTAACAGACACCACGTCAACTAGAACTCACCCATAGATGGGATCCTTTGTGAAATTTTATACCTTTGGGTTGCCAACTAAATCTGCTTTGATATTTGCCCTCCAGAGCAAGGAGACCTACTTCAAAGTTTGCTTCCAGGCTTATATTCCACAGTCTTCATTCTTGCCAGTGAACTGAGCTAAAAGCCAGCTGGCAGTGCAGTACAAACGCTGGAATACATGGCCTTCATCCTCAAAGGATAACAAAAATGGAAATAGTACATTTTGGCTGTGTAAGCCAACTCCTAAGTAGAAGTAGACTTATTCTGATTTAGAAGACTTAGAAGGAAAGAAAACTCAACACCTTCTCATCTACTTACCAAGGCCGACCAATCTTTTTGTATACTCTGAGTTTCTATTTGCAAAGCAACTTTTTAAAGTACTACTAGGTATTGATTGATAAGTCTTACTAAACTGTGCACAGAATAAGATGGATCAATAAACAAATATGGAAAATGGCTGATATCAAAAGCTAATGTGAGGAAAAGAAGTTCCAGCGACAGGCTCAAAGTGGGATCCAGCTCAAGGGGAGGTCCCAAGGCCTAACACTATTACTAAGGCTATGGAACACTCACAAAAAGGGACCTAGCATAGCTGTTCTTCAGAAGACCCAACAAGCAGCTGAAAGAGTCAGATGCAGATATTTGAATCCAACCAATGGACAGAAGCAACTGATCTCTGTTGTTGAATTAGGGAAGGCTGAAAGAAGCTGAGGAGAACGGAGACCCTGTAGAAGGACCAGCAGTCTCAATTAATCTGGACCCATGAGACCTCGCAAACACTGGACCATCAAATAGGCAGCTGATATGAGGCCTCCTACACATACAGTAGAGGACTGCTGGGTCTGTGTTCATTAAGAGATAATGTACCTAAACCTCAAGAGACTGGAGGTCCCAGGAAGTTTAAGAGGACAGGGGGGGGGGGGGGTGGGGGGTGGGGGTATCCATGTGGAGACAAGGTGGGGTGGGGAAGAGGTATGGAATGTGGAACAGTTGGAGGGTGGACAAGGGGGATAAAATATGGAGTGCAAATAAATAAATAAATCTAATGTGAAAAGATTAAATTAGTTTATATTAACTTATAATAGAGAAAAATAAAAACATTTAATAATACATATGTAATTAATTAAACTACACAAGAAAGCAAACAGCTAGTATAGTCCTAATAGTGCTACCTCAGCTATGAGGAATGGTCAGTCTCTCTCATGGTGTTTGAGCCATGAGCTGAATAACACTGACTTACATTGAGAAGAATAATCTAGATATATTATAATACATTAGTAGAATTAGTCTGTTTTGTTCTTCTCTTGGGATACATGCATGTATTCATTTAATGTGTGATTAAGCTGGATAGCCATTGGAAAGAGAGAGTCAGTCTTGATCCTAAGAAAATCTAAGGGAAGCTAGAATTTAAATTTTTTTCAAGATGAAGAAATCTGGATTTATGTAACTCAATTTTAGATATACTGGTTCATTGTTCAGTTTTACAACTCATGTATGATGTCTTATCTGTCTATTCCAAAAGCATAAATGCTACTACTCATTGGCTGCTACAAAATATGAGTCAAAACATAGTCCCTGAGTACAAGCTTGGGTTTGACACCAGACAACATTGCAAATGAAAGAGACCTAGCCATTCAAACCATTTTGTCTCTGTTCTGGAGCATTTTTATATTATGTTCATAATATATCCAAACTACTTTGATATTCATAATTTTTTATTGTATTCCTCATAATTTACCAGTGAACCTCACATTATATATTTTAAACCTTGCTTGCTTTTATTTGATTGAAAAAATCATACCATTGTATATGTATGAACAATTAGCTTTCATATTTTATGTCTTTCTATCTTTAATTCTCATTATTGGATCTATCACATTCCCTACATAACCAAAGCTCACTTCTGCTACATCTAAGAAAAATCAAGGCAAGATGAAAAGATTGTGTGCCCATAATGTACACCCACTAAATCTGGTAAGCAGAAACTCTTAAATTAGTTTCTGTGAAATATTATTTTTCTATAGTATGCTCATAATTATTCTCTTAAATGAAAATGTGTGCAGAGTAAAACTGGTTCCATGAACAATAACATGATAATTTATCAGAAACACCTACTATCTTTCCTAAGACTATCTGGGCTAACTGGTTTGTATCTTGACATATCCTGAAAACTATAGTTACCATCTCTGTCAGAATATTAACTTTTTTGATTACTAGTTATTGAGTTCACATGGGTGGGTATAATAATCTCTTTTGGCTACCACCATGTTCAAGGCTAACACTGGATTTGATGGGGAATTCAAAGTTAAGGCCAAATAGGTTCTCTGCTTTCCAACTCTATGTAATCATATCTGAAATAAGCCTGAACATAAAATAGAATTTGAAGTTTCCTTGACATGTTTGTTATCATCCCTAGTACTATAAACCTATCCAATGGCTGGTAAGGTCATGGACCCTACAGGAGAAACTACTATTGCTATTTTACTAAAACAATATAATTTTTGACTGTACTTAAATGTTTATCCTTATAACCACAGATAAATGTTGCTTATTGAAGAATCTTTTCATTGTGACTACTGGAGATTATTACAGAGATACACACAAAGATAAAATTCATACAATAAGTGACCATATGTTTTCATCTATAGTTTATATAACTCCAACTCAACTCATGCACTAAGGGTCATGGAGCATCATGAGAAAGGAGACAGAATATCTTGAGAACCGGGATGTCAGCTGTGAGACCATATCTTCTAGACATGATAAGAAAGCTGCATCCATGGAATCTCAATAACATGGTTGTCTAAACATAGCCCACAAACTGATAATACCAATTTACATACTAACATGGCTAAATGAAAGTTCACAGAATCACAACCCTAGATGAAGTGCTACAAATCAATGCTTGCTAAGAGAGGGAGAATTGATTTTCTCCAAGGATGAGCTCTCTAACATGTTATTCCATTCCAAGTTTATACATATAAACATATGTGTATATGAGCAACACCAAATGGACTCAGTATACACAGTAGGTTTATAGATTAGATAGAGATAGATGATTCAAATATCTATATAGATACACAGAGAGAAAAGAGAGAGATAGAGACAGGGAGAGAGGGAATGAGAGAGGGAAAGGGAGAGAGAAAGAAAGGAAGAGAGGGGAGAGGGGGTAGGGAAATGGAAAAGGGAGAGGGAGAAAGGAGAGGAAGAGGGAAAGGGAGAAAGGAGAGGGAGAGGGAGAGAAGGAAAGAGAAGGAGAAAGAAGAGGGAGAGGGAAAGGGAAGGGGAGAGAGACAGGGGAGGAGAGGGAGAGGGAGGAGAGGGAGATACCATCTTATTAGAGATTTTATTACTGTGAAGAGAAAAATATGACCATGACAACTCTTATAAAGGATAATGTTTAGTTGGGGCATGCTTGGAGGTTCAGTGGTTCAGCCATTATCATCATGATTGAAATCATGACAGCATGCAGGCAGACATGGTTCTAGAGAAGGAGCAGAGAGTTATAGATGTGGATCTACATGCAGAAGAAAGGCAGGGAGACACTGGTTTCTAACTTGTGCATGTGAAACCTCAAATCCCATCACCAGTAACAAACTTGCTCCAACAAGGCCACATCTATTCTAAAATGCCACACTTCCTAATAGTGGCATTTCCTATGAATAGACAAATACACATACATATTTAAACTCATAAAGCATGAAAATATAATAGAATGCAACTGATATTGCACATATATCTTTTTGGCTCTTTTATAATGAGTTATTACTGAAAAGTATTTAGAGTATTTATATCATATCTAGTGAGGTAACTCAGACCCAGAAAAGTAGACATCTCATGTTCTGTCCATCCTTAGATTCCTTTCTCCAAATCTTCAGATTTTAGTAAAACATGGAGTAAGTGCAGAAACCAGGAAACAGAAATGGGACCCATGGAAGGAAGGAGAGAATCAGTAGAGAGGGGAATTGCAGTTTATAAGTGATCTGAAAGGGAAAATGGGAGGTTTAATTATGGTCAGTAAGGGCAATAAATACAGAATAAGGTTGAAGGAGGATAAAATAACAATAAGTATGTCTGAAAAGTCATAAAGATATATACTATTATTTACCTAAAATATATATAATACATATGTACATGTATACCTACTAAATATTTGTATTTTTTAAAATATATTTGCCTATCTGTGCTGACAATGCTGCCTATAAACTGTCGATGAACAAAAACTCCAACACTAATCACGAGAAGTTATCTTTTGAGTTGTGGTTAAAGCTGTCTCGGAAACTCACAAGAAGCTCTAGACTATTGCTATTGTCTTTGGTTGGTTCCCAAAGGCTGAAGTACTGAAAGGATATGAGTTAAATCACACCTGAAAGCTTCCTCTCTGAGAACTAGCTTCTATGGTATGAGAAAGTGCCATATCAGCTTCCAAAGGAGGAAAGAAAGCAACATTTCTACCTAGCTATGATGTCTATGTAATGCAATGATGACTGAAAAGCCACAATAATACTAAAGGCAAGATAGTGGCTCATGTACCTCAGCAGCTAACAGCAGCTATCTACATGGATTTAAGGCTCACTCAACAAATGGGAAACCCTACCTGGTACTAGAATCTTAGGCAATTTCCTGATCCTAGTGAAATCTTGGATCTTGGAGAAGAAACTACAACTGCCCCTTTACTAAACTAGCATTATTCTGAAATGTATTCTAAATGGTTAGTATTATATCCATATATAACCATAATTCTCAGGATTTATCACAGAAATTTCTCTTTGTATTGACAGAGACTATTCTAGAAATCCATAATTGATTAAAAAATGACCTGTAGAACCCAGTCCCAACTTAGGGATCTGCAGCCCAACTCTTGCACTTAAGGCTTAGGGCTCACTGCAGAAGGGGACATGTGAAAATCAAAAGCCAGAGAAACGAGAACTTCGCTGTGAGTCTGTGTCTCCTAAAATTGTCAATGAATCTAGACACATAGAGTCTCATTTACATGGTTGCCAAAACATGACCTGAACAAAGGTGACAGCAGTAGACATGCTAATGTGGAAGGAGGAAAGTTCATGAGGCTTCAACCCTAGACAGGGAACTAAAGGCAACTATGGTTGCTGAGAACAGGAGAAACAGTTTACCCAGGGACGAGCATAGCCATTATTTATCTAATACTAAACTGTCTGCACTAAAATCATATACATAGGGTCAACATTCTATAGACTGAGCAGGCTTTGTTTATGTATTCATAAACACATACATATACACACACTACAAGCATATATGTAACACTCTGAAAGAGAAAATGGAAGGGGTAAAGATTTAATTATGGTATAATCGAAGACATGAAACATTAGACAGACTGGCAGACAGAAACACAGACAGACGGATGGGCGGACGTACGTATGGACAGATAGACAGAAAGACAGACAGATAGGTAATTGTCAAAGCAAAGTTTGGTGGTGTATGTTCTTAGTCTCAGCATTCAGGTAACAAAGGCAGATGGATCTCTCTGAGCGAGTTGAGGCCAACCTGACCTACATAATGAGACACCACCCAAAACAAAACAAAACACAACAAAAATTAAGTAGTATTGGAATGCATTTTGAATGCTCTTGTTACTTTGAAGGCTCACAAGCTGCACTCATCTTAGCTCTTAGGCTTCTTTTCTTAGTTGAAAATCTAGTTCTAGATAATTGGGCTTCCACCTTAGTGAGGTGTATGAACTTAGCCTCCTCTATCCAGGACAGGTTTTCAGAGAAGCCTGTAGGAAATTTCCTCTGGAGATACAAAATCACTAAAAGGTCAAGCAATCTTTCTTAGTTGTCAAAAGTTTCTGTGATTTTTGGCCAAAACATATCTGTAGATGGTTCTCTTAAAAAGAAAATAATGGAAAATGCTTAAAGCATTAACGTTTGTATGCCTGCAGCATTTAATGTAAGAGAGTATTATTTCCTTGCATAGTTCCTTCATATTTAATCTGCTAATAGTAGTTGTCTTTGTTTTACAGAAGAAGAATCTGAAACAAAGCATTAGGTAAATCAGCTAAAACAGTTCATGTTCCCCTAAAGATATGAAAACCATTGTCTCATTCCAAATCTTGAAATTTTATACAACTATGGTGGTTTGAATGACAATGTCCCCGCAAAACTCATATGTTTAAATATTTATTTCCAAAGTTAATGAAACTATTTGGGAAAAACCCGAATGGGTAGCCTTTGTACAGGAAGTGTGTCCCTGTTGTTGGACTTTGAGGATTCAAAAGCCACCCCATTCTAATTGTCTTTGCCTCTGAATCCTGTTTGTGGATCAGTTGTAAACTTTCTTCTACTGCTCCTGAGCCATTTCTGCTTTTCTGGTACCATGCTGCCCGCCATTATTGTCTAGAACAGTAAGCACTCATATTAAATGCTTTCTTTTATATGTCCCATTGGTCATGGTGACACCATGTAGAAATGTAACTAAGACAACAATCCTGTTTACCAATATGCTTGACATTGTACATGTGGCATATTCTCTAGAGAAATTAGTGGTCATTATCCATCACTTTATGATAATATAAGTTTTAGTTAAAGAATGTACACTATATAGATGCAAATGTATCATCTAACAGCATAGGAGCACTTGTTCTTTGAGTTTCTATGGTTGTGATGCCTTTTTGCAAGTTTATGAGTGGGCTGCTAATTTTCCCTTTGATTGAAAAAGCCAATAAAGTTTTCCCTTTCTTTTACCCTTGTTTTTGTTTGTTTGTTTTTGAGACAGGCTCTTACTATGTTGCTCTGGCTGTTATAAAACTCCCTATATAGACCAAGCTAACCTCTAACTCATAGCGATCCGCCTCCCAAATTCTGAGATTAAAAACATGTGCTACTCTGCCTGTCTTAGTTTTTCCTTTCTTGAGATGAATTTCTGTCTCCTATTATAAAAAAATGTTGATTAATTAAGTAGTTAGGCTTGAAAATATTAGAACTCTGCCAGTATTCTTTCTCTTTTTGTTCCAATAGAAAATATGTTACTGTTTGTTATTGTTGTTCTTTCCTTCTTTCTCTCCCCCTCTTCCTCTCTCCCTATCTCACTTCCTCTCTCCCTCCTCCTTCCTTCCTTTCTTAAATGTATGTGATTTTGTATGCTTTGTCTTTATTTTTCTTTGCATGTATATATGATATGCCTGTGGCCACACTTGTGTGTACTTGCGTGTGGAGACTTGAGGTAGATATCAGGGAATCTTCATTGATTGCTCCTCTAACCTTATTCTTTGCAGCAAGAGATTCACAGACTTCTCACTCAGACAGGGATAGTCAAACTTGTCCAGTTGCTTTTGGATTCCCATTTCCATCTTCAGATGCCAAAATTACAAGTTGGCCACCATGTTTAACTGGATATTTATGTGGGCTCTAGCGATCCAAACTCTGGCCCTCTTGTTTGTGCAGCAAGTGCTTCAACCAATGAACCATCTCCCTAGCTCCTGATACCTTACATGCCAGCTAAACCCCAAGCAATTACTCAAGGGCTAGATCTTCAACCATTTATGGCGTCATTTATTGACGCCATTCTTACGGAAACATTTTAACATTTCACTTTTAAGTTAGATATTATATGATACTGACACCGAAGATAAGACATTCCCCAAAAGTCATATGTAAATTAAGAGTAGAATTTTACTCAGTAATATTTTACGTAAATCTCACAATTAGAGGATAAGCTTGTTGTGGGAGATGTTGAAATAGGGAAGATATTGGAAAGGAAAGAAAGGAAAACCCATCTTTTTTTGTACTGATTTTGAGATTTTTCTTCAGGAATAGTCATCACCATTTTGCTCCCATGAGTCTTAGAAACATGCTGCTAATATAAAAGCTTTTAAGTCTGTGATTCCAGTGGTTTGACATTTAATTTATCCCAGAAATTGAAAGAGCCAATATGGAAAGGGGTCATTGGCTGTGATAGAAAGCATGGTCCTTAGAGAATATTACAACACTGCTCAGCTTCTATTTCACAGAGCATGTGTCTATGTCCTCTGTCTAAAGAGGTTTCAACTTTCATCCTATCTGTACTTTTTATAACTAAATCTGTAGCTTCCACTTGATTACTAAAATTTGTTCAGAAAGTACATTCCTTGGAGCCACTTGAATCAATGCCTTGTGCTTCCATCTGGCCTCAGTTTGGTCTTCTTCCTGTGCCAGCCTGATTCTATCATAACCCTCGTGCATGGCACTTAAATCTTCTGTGTGTCTTTATGTGATATGGTGGGCTTCTCAGTGACAGGTTATGATTTAATTTCTGTTTTCCCAGCGCCTAGCATATCAGTGTCCAATGGGTTCTTACAGCTTAAAGTATCCAAGATGACAAAGTTTCAAAAATTTATAGAAGACAAAAACCTCTAACTTCTTGTTCATGCTCTTTCAGAAATCTCTTATTCTTACATATGTCTGATTTTACTCAAAATGATAGCAATAGATACCTAGTCAATTCTCCTACTTTTCAAGTATAAACATTTACTTATGAATTTGTGTTTTATCAGATTTTAACAAAAGCTGAAAATAATTTCACCTATAATTGATATTCACATTTAAAATATTATTATGCTATAACTACTGTTAGCATTTTTGATTTGAGTCTTTTTATATGTATATAGTGTTATATACATATATGTATATAGTGTTATATACATATAAAACTGTATGCATATTTAAATCCATGTATGCATGTTTTGTATAATAATCACTTTTCATATGAAATACATATTACATATACTATATGTTTGTGCTGGGGTAGTGCATTTATGAAATTTTTATATACCTTTGTCATTTTGGTCTACATGCCATCAAATATAACCACACCAGTAAAAGGAAAATAAAATTTCCTTAACTTCCCACCGGATGGCATTAGAGTTCTCTTCATAAATCCAATAGTTAGTGCTTTTCTCTGACATTTATGTGCTAGACTCTTAAAGTAGAAAGTTTCAGATCTGAAGATTTGAGTATTCATAACATCTTTATTATGGTCTGTCCTCATATTTCCATTTTGATGCTAATTCTCAGTGTAGTTACATGGGTGAATAATCAGTGCAGCACTAAGAAGAGATATAAAACTTGGCCGGAGCAAGTTTGAATAAATGTGAGCTTTAAAGCACACACTAAATGTGAGGAGAGGGAAATACAGTTTTTTGATGGCAGGGGTAGCAGGAGCTGTACTGATGACTGGATGCTTAACAGAGCATATAAATTCAACTGCAGATAGTTGCCAAGAGCAATTGCGTAATTCACATGAAGCAAGTTTGTATGAAAGCAAGTCAATAGCATCTACTGCCTCATTCAAACTGTGCTTATTTTCAAAAAGGCTGTGTCTATCTTCCTCAACATGCAAATGGTATATAAACATAAACATGAATGGACATTTATTCTCTCAGAACAGCCACCATCTAAACTGTAAGATGAACTCAAGATTTAAAAGACATTTTTCAAGGGTCCATATTTCAGATACCAAGTGAGAATTAAAAGTTTTCTAATTATTTCAATCATAAGTTTCCATCATTAAAATGCAGATCAAATTCCTGGATTGGCTTGCTACTTTTGTTTTTCAGAAAGGCTATGTGATGTTCAATGAATGTTTACATTGGAGAAATTTGAAAATTGATACTCCTTTAGAAACTTCTCTAACGATACACATGCTGGTGTCAGGAATTTTAAGCTACATATATCTATCTTTTGATTGTTCTGCTTTTAAGTATAATAGTTTTAAAAAAATGTTTCCAATGCATCTTCAATTTCTTCTCATGTTTTATGAGTATATGTTTACTTCTATTAGTTACACTAAAATTCAATACTTTAATTAAAATTAATTAAATGTCTACATGTAAATCAAAAAGATCTTTTTCACCGAAGCATTAATATGTGCAGATTGTTTTGTCTAGTCAAGTAATAAACATTTGAAGTGTTTAATGACAAGACCCACAATTTAGCATGTTTCATCATTTAATATTATCTATTTTGTATAAGAAACTATTCTATAATTTAATAAATTATTTGTTTATTAAAATTATCAGTAATTTGTATTCACAATAGAAAACTGAAACAATTTTGACATTAAGAAATTGAAAGGATGTATTACAAGGTTTCATCTAGAGTAGAAGTGTGGAGAAGAGGTTCAGGTGTTAAGGATAAAATTGGAGGAACTCATTGCTAGGGAGATTATAGCATTTACAACATTTTCTACAATTGAACAGTTGTTGGTTCTGAGTTTTTTAAAAAGGAGGCTAATTTACATAAATTTCATTTCATAATTTACATACATAGGAAACACAAGGAGGTTGCATTCCAAAAAGCTGCATGGCAGCACTGTTGCAATTATTTCATATGTATAGTGTATTAAAAATAAATTCATAACAAAATAGAAAAATAAAAGGAATTAGCTAAGTCATCTGAATTCCATCTAAATGTCATCGAATACAAAATTCAATATTGTTTAAACCATCAACATATATTTTTTTCTTGGATATTTTCTTTATTTACATTTCAAATGTTATCCCATTTCCCAATTTCCCCCCTCCCAGAAACCCCCTATCTCATCCTACTCCCCTGCTTCTATGAGGGTGTTCTTCTACCCACCCCACTCCCACCTCCCCACCCTCGATTCCCCTACACTGGGGCATGTATTGAACCTTCATAGGATCTCCTCTCCCATTGATGCCTGACAAGGTAAACCTCTGCTACATATATGCAGCTGTAGGCATGTGTACTCCTTGTTGATGGCTTAGTCCCTAGGAGTTCTGGGGGGTCTGTTTGTTTGATATTGTTGTTCTTCCTATGGGGTTGCAAACCCCTTCAGCTCCTTCAGTCCTTTCTCTAACTCCTCCATTGGAGACCCTGTGCTCAGTCAAATGGTTAGTTGCTAGCATCTGCCTCTGTGTTTGTAAGGCTCTGGCTGAACCTCTCAGGAGACAGCCATATCAGACTCCCTTCAGAAAACATTTCTTAATATTCACAATAGAGTCAGGGTTTGGTGACTGAATATAGAATGAATCCCCAGGTGGGACAGTCTCTGGATGGCCTTTCCTTCAATCTCTGCTCTACTCTTTGTCTCCATATTTGCTCCTGTGTGTATTTTGTTCCCCTTCTCAGAAGAACCGAAGCACCCACACTTTGGTCTTCTTTCTTCTTGAGCTTCATGTGGTCTGAGAATTGTATCTTGGTTATTCTGAGCTTTTGGGCTAATATCCACTTATCAGCGAGTGCATACCATATGTGTTCTTTTGTGATTGGGTTACCTCACTCAGGATGATATTTTCTAGTTCCATTTATTTGCCTAAGTATTTCATGAATTTATTGTTTTTGATAGCTGTGTAGTACTTCATTGTATAAATGTACCACATTTTCTGTATCCATTCATTTGCTGAGGAAGATTTGGGTTCTTTCCAGCTCCTGACTGTTATAAATAAGGCTACTATGAACATAGTGGAGCATGAGTCCTTATTACATGTTGGAGCATCTTCTGGGTATATGCCCAGGAGTGGTATAGCTGGGTCCTCAGGTAGTACTAATTCTAATTTTCTGAGGAGCCACCATGCTGAATTCCAGAGTGGTTCTACCAGCTTGCAATCCCACCAGCAATGGAGGAGTGTTCATCTTTCTCTACATCCTTGCCAGCATTTGCTGTCCCCCGAGATTTTTCTTAGTCATTCTGACTGGTGTGAAGTAGAATTTCAGGGTTGTTTTGAATTGCATTTCCCTGATAACTAAGGATGTTGAACATTTCTTTAGGTGCTGTTCAGCCATCTGGTATTCCTCAGTTGAGAATTCTTTTTTTTTAAAGCTCTGTACCCTATTTTTAATAGGGTTATTTGTTTATCTGAAGTTCTGAGTTCATTTTATGTATTGGATATTAGCACTCTGGCGGATGTATAGTTGGTAAAGATCTTTTCCCAATCTGTTGGTTGCCGTTTTGTCCTATTGACAGTGTCCTTTGCCTTACAGAAGCTTCACAATTTTATGAGGTCCTATTTGACAATTCTTAATCTTAGAGCATAAGCTGTTGGTGTTCTGTTCAGGAAAGTTTCCTCTGTGCAATGTTTTCTAAGCTTGTCCCCACTTTCTCTTCTATTAGATTCTGTTTGTCTATGGCCATACCACCCCGAACGGGCCTGATCTCGTCTGATCTTGGAAGTTGCTTATGCTTGCCTCCTGCCATTTATTATCTCTAGTGCTACCTTCCCTCACTATATCTGACTGGAGCCTGTCCTTTTTGTGATCCTGGATATGTCAGAAGTCCTCAGAGTTTAGCTGTCTCTGTGGTCCTATGATTCTGTGATCCTGTTATCCTGAGATCCTCGGTGTTTCAGAGCTCCTGGAAGTTAAGGTGCCACTGGGGTTCTGAGATCCTGCTGTGATCAAGCTTCTGGGATCCTGGGATCCTGGGAGTGTTAAAACACCTGGGAGTGGAGATTCCTCTGGGTGTTTTGCAATTGACTGTGGAGTTTGCACTCAAGGTAAACAAGCCCAGATCAGAAAGTAACTGTGATATTGGTTGTGCAGAGTTCCTGAGTCCCTGGATCCTGCTGGTCGCAGTTACCCCTGGTGGTTTTGGTACAGATGTTATGTCCTCCTCACCTCTGATCCTATGATCCTGGATGTGTTAGAGTACCTGGGAGTTGAGTTTCCTCTGGGTGTTGTGCAACTGGCTGCAGATTTCGCTCCCAAGGAAACCAGTCCAGACTGGAAGGTCATCATCTATAATTTTAAGAAACTCATGTAAACTACTTTAAAATGTATAGTTGAGGGATTTTGGAAGTATTAGAGCTAATTCATTTCATGTAAAAGAGAGTCATAGTTTTTGATTTCTGAGTAGGAAGTTGGTCATACGCTTTGTAATAGTTAATTGTACTGTGATTGACATTTTTCTGGAGGTATGTGAGCCATCAGCTATTTACTTCAGAAAAACAGGGACAGCAGGCCAAAGATGCAAAT
The DNA here is from genome assembly GCA_036184795.1 of Tokudaia tokunoshimensis. NCBI lineage: Eukaryota > Metazoa > Chordata > Mammalia > Rodentia > Muridae > Tokudaia > Tokudaia tokunoshimensis. The sequence continues at coordinate 65,468,762 of BTHU01000005.1, read as the reverse complement.
GCACCAAAACATGGTTAATTGATGGGGATATATACTGAGGGATGACTGAGAGGTTGCTAATAAAACTCAAGGCAGCTGTATTACTGATTAGCCCACCTGATTGTGGGGTGACAAATTACAAAAGCTGTGTCTTTTAAGCTTTCTGCCGAACTTGAAATCACCTCTCACCAAAGGGCCTGATCTTCCCCAGCAATTGTTGATTGCTTTCATTACAGTGTAGAGGTACTTCTGGGAACTGTAACTTTCTATAATTTCTCAACACTTATTTAAAGGAAGAACACCAAGCTTGGTGATGTTTACATAAATAGCTAGCAGGAAAGGACAAGCTACTTTTTAAGATACAAGCCCTCTGCATAGAAGACACATGTTTGCTGAGCCACAGATAACAGTTTTTGTGTTATATTTCTCAACCTGTACGATGTCTACATATCTAGCAGTTTGGAAAACATATAACACTTCACAATATCCATTTTGGTAAACTTACTACAGGAATTTTCATATTACTAAGAAGAGAAAGAGATTATCATGAAGCCTTTCCATTCATCTATGTAACCCTACATTGTGTACACTGAAGCACGTTTAAGCATAATATGTGCATTACATGCTACTGTAAAATATTTTGTGGCAACATTGCAGAACATCAGTAGTATAACTCATTCCTAACAAAATAAACTGGAATATCTAAGTTTGCATAAGTTTTCAGATGAAGTTATTGCATAATGTGAAGAGATTAAAAAAGTATCACTGGGAAGAATTCATGTCCCTTTAGTGGGTGATAACAGGATTTTAATTACTTCTATATTTATGCTAATTAGAGCTGATAAATCACTTAGGAAGGCTAACTATGATGATAATAGAAGGCTATTTGTCTGTCTTGTTCTGCAGAAGAATCAACAAGATAAGGCCTGCTACCAAAGTCAGAGAACACATTTGAACAATGGAAATATAGTAAGCTATATGAGACAGTGAGGACATAAAATCAGATATGAAATACTCTGAGTTTCCAAAGGATATAGAACCAACTGATAGGAACTTAGGAAGATGAGCTGTCTAAGAAAAATTGTGCATTTAAAAAATAATTTAACAATTATACTCCATATGGCATCTAAAATCTGAACAGCAATTAAGGAAGAAAATAATAGTACAGTATGTGACCATTTTAACTAAATAAAATAACTAAAATAACAACTGCAAGTCTTTTATCAGTCAAGTTATGCACAGCCTCAAGGACAGGCTGTACAGTTTTTGTCACTGTTTTTAAAGCCAGAGAGGGAAAGTGAAAGATAAATTAATTTAATATAAAAGCAACCAAATATTGCAGAAAATCACAAAAGATAAATAAATTATAAAAATGAGTTTATCAAACAGTTTTGCTTAACAGTTTTATATTGAATTTTTCTAACAAAAGGACATTAATACATACCACTTCTTTTTCTTATTTAAGCTGAAAAAAAGCATTGGCCTCTGAACCCTTCATAACTTGTGGTGCTGTAATGGTTTTACATTGCAAATCTTAAATGACATGCCCTGCTGCTTGGTAATTTGTAGTTACTCATTACATTTTGGTATGGGAAGGAAAAAAAGAGAGATTGGCCATCAGTGTGATTGACTATGTGAAAAGTATCCAAATATAGAAATCACTTTCCTGAAATAAGAGGAGAATTGTTGATATCAATCTGGAAATAGAAAATCTTCAAGTGGTGCATTGTGCTTGTATAAAGAAGGAAAGCAAACATGTGATAGATTAAATTTAGGTTTAGTGATCAGCGTTTTAATAAAAAATGCAGTAACAATACAAGTCTATATATACAGCATGACAAGCATATTTACAGAATTACATTTGTTTAGAGGAAATACCATATGAAGAATGAGTCTTTCAAATTATTCAAGGAAGAGATATTTCCTGTTAGAGATTAAGGGATTTATCAAGATTGTGTTTTATCATCATACAAAAGAGAGAGATGTATATATTGAACATGAAATGGCTATCAGTTTCTTTGTATGCTTACTTTACTGTGCTCACCATAGCTCTGATATAGCTATGATATAAGGTATTAGTGAAAATCAAGTATCATGTTAATGGCCCGTGGAATAACTTGTAAAGACGAGAATGGAAAAGAGAACCCTGAAAAGTCCTAATTACTAGTTTAAAAGTGTAAATCTTCTGAGTTCTAGGGCTTGGTCCTGCTGACATTTTCAACTTTCTCTGGAGGTCAGAGTGTTTTAGAACAGTAGATGCATGGGGATGCTTTTGGAGCCACTAATCTAAATGCCATTTGTGAAGTAATGAGAGTCACTGGGATTTTCCAATGAGGAAAAGCAACAGTACTATGATTTTTCATTCTCTTTAATAGTCAATCCTATTTCTTAATGCATCTTCTATTTATCTTAAAGTGATTTAGTTGCTAAAGAAAATTTTACTGTCAAAACCCTATCTGAGCTCTGGATAATATATTTTAAGACTGTTGAGTTGAAAATATGCTAGTCTTGGTCTTCTACTATTTTTTCCCAAACAACTGCTTCCTGGACTAAAGATTACATTCATTTTCATAAACTGAATGAAATACAAACCATTGTTTTAAAATTTTTCCTGATTTCATAAAACACATTAAACATTCATGTTAATAAAAAGATTTAATTGACTTATAATTTCAATTTTATTCAAAATTGTTGTTGTTGGTAATTCCCATATCTATTAGAAAAATGACAAAGATATTAACTGCTGTTCAACAGCTATAATAAAATAATAAAAGGTCATGACAAGGTAACTTATAGAGGAGTTTATCTGTTCTTATGCTTCTTGGGGCAGGAGAGTTGGCGGATTCTCTTTTTTAATAATTCCTGCAACACATGGCATACCTAATATGCTAGCTGGGCACGAATCCACTAGAATTTAAAGATTATTAGCTTGAGAGTTAGAGATTTGTTTTATTTATTTATTTATTTACTTACTTATTTTTGTTAAGTAACTGGGCAGTGCTAAAATGAGTCACGTGAATCAAGTGAGGGAAAGTTGTAACAAAGAAAAGCATAGCGATGCTGAGGACCCCCTACTGTGGGGAATAGCAGGCTTGTCAGAGTCTGACAGCTGTGGAATGGAATTTGCCTACCTCTTAGAACAGAGAGATTAAATTGTGAATTTAAAATTAGGATTGTTTGCTTTTAGGACAAATTTATTTTCAGATTCTGTCTGAATCATGTGGAAAATTTCGCCTGTGGTTTGGAACTAAATAGAGAAGCCAGAGGAAGCTCATATTCTGTCTAATGTGGTCTCTCACAGGAATTTTGGGCTCTTTTCCTACTTAACAAGATAGAAAGTCATTGACTCCAGAGTAGAGAGTGCAGTGTACAACCATTGCCTGCTTTGAACAGGGATTAATAGAATATGTCTGTGGCTCTGGGCAGAGAGCCAAAAATGAAGATGGTATAGATTGTTACTAAACCAGAAGAAGGTTATCTTCTGTCTAATGTAGTGTCTCACAGGAATTTTGGGTGTCTTTCCTACTTGGCAAGATAGAAAAAGCCTAAGTAGAACCTCTTACAATATCTTAGTTTATTTCATTTGTTTTAGATTGTTTTGATTTTCAAAATGGGTGCAAATTTGAGTATTGTGGTTATATTATTCCTCAGGGAAAGAAGTCTAAATAAAGGGTTTTCTGATTACTGGCTCAAGGATATGCTGATTTGGGAAAAAGATTTTGTTTTTGTATTTTTGGAAAAGGTGATTAAAGTATTTATTCATTCCAGAGTTATATTGATCAGATATCATGAAGGGAGACCTCCAGAGGACTAGATTCCAGAGAACTACACAGAAAATATATCTTGATGATACTAAAATTTTATTTTGAGATTTTAAAGAATATACAGCCTTTGTAAATTTCCTTATCAGACATGCTGAACTGACCTGCTTCAACTCCTGATGTCCTGGACTTCAGCCTGATACAGTCAAGACCTAGACATCAGAGACTAATCGATCCTATTTCCCCTATCCTTCCCCCCTTCATAATATCTCAATGCCCATATTCAGCTTGAAGAAGTTATGAAGAGTTGTCAACCCAGTTCCCTGGGCTTTGGGGTTGGAGAGGGTTGTTAATAGTTTGTCTTTCTAGAGAATGTAGAAATGGTCATATTTGGAACAGGGAGAAAATTGCTAGAATTGATTGTACAGCCATATTCTCATTAGGTAAAAATCTTTATAATTGTTACTAAGTTATGTCATAAATTCTTATTTGGTACACAATTCATTTTGATGGAAAATCAAGAATTTCTTCGGTATAAATTTCTTCTATTGATACTAAAATTTAGAAGTACAGGGCTTAGACCCAGTTCATCCATAACTGCTATTATAATCTGTTCTTAGATGATTAAGCAATGTGAGTTAAGGACCAGATAGCAAACTCATTGTCATGAGTTAATTAAAAGGTTGTTTCTGAGATATTTCAATTAGAAATAGCTGAGAGTAGTTAATGGACAATAATCCAGATTATTTTACATAGATAGCTGGTTTCCAAAAACATCAGAAATCCATAGAATGTGACATTTAATGTAATTTGTACACTTGTTGTTGAGCCTAGTCTGCTCCTGACAACTTTCTCTGTCTTGGATTCAAAGAAGAAATTGAACATCTATGAGTTACTCCAGCTGTGTGAGACAGCCACTAGGCAAGAATTGTCTCTTTTCATCTACAGACATAATACTGTCCAAAGAAAGAACACAAATACAGGTTTAGGACAGCTTAAATCTGCAGAGACAGAATAGGCTAGTCCTTAATTCCTGTTTCTCTAAGTCTATCAGATGACCCTGGCCAGAAGGCTGAAGACCGATGCTCCAATGTTTTGAAGTAAAGGGTTGTCCAGGTGTTCTGCATCTCTATCAATTGACTAAGCTTGGAAGCTGTGTTAGGCTTCCTAGATATTTTCAGTTATTATCAGTTGTTCTTGAATTTCTAATGAGGTTGAAAAACTACATAGTCTTCTAGCCAACCCAGGTGTTTTACTTTGAGAGGAACAGATTTGAGAGGATGGTTTTCAGTTCACATTCAATCTAAAGCCAAGACATAGCCAGGTACAGAAATATAGTTTTTTTTTTTTAAGTTAGGAGAAAGGACAGTGTTCAATTTTATTGGAAAAAATGTTGGACTGGGTGTTAGGTCTATCTTATACCCTAGAATTTTCAAAATAGTTGTGCTCAATTTATATTTGAGAGAAAGTCTTTTTTTTTTTTTTTGAAATTAAACAGAAAGGGTGAAATGCTGCAGGATTTTCTATGTCCAATCGTATTAGGGCAGTGGAACACCTGTGATTGTGTAGGAATGGGGAGGCAGAACTAGGAGATGGGGAGTCACAGTTGAAGAAGGAGATTGTATTGAGCAGGTATTGAGATGACTTCGGATGTGGACCTGCATGACATCTACTAGCCAAAATTGCCAGGATTTTATAAGCTTAGAAATATTGTGATAAAGCTTTTATCATTATCTATTGTCTCTTAAATTACTGTATTGGCATCTTGTAAATTGTGAAATTATTTATACATAAATCTGATTAGTTAATTAAGCTGTAAGAGTTTTGGCTTACTTGGTTACTAGAATGTGGATCCACTGATTAAAAGGGGTTTATGGCAGAGAGAAAACACAGCTGAGATGCTGTCAGAGCTAGCTGAGAGAGAATAGCTTGGTGTGTGAGAACATGCTGATCTGAGACCTCACCAGAACATGCTGCTGAGGCCTGGCAGGACAAGAGAGTTGGCAGGATCTTTTTTAATATTGCCCACATTATTTTGAAAAATTTCATGATTACATAAAACACATTAAACATTCATGTTAATAAAAAGATTTAATTGACTTAAAATTTCAATTTTACTCAAAATTATTATTGTTGGTAATTCCCATATCTAACGGAAAAATGACAAAAATATTAACTGCTGTTCAGCTGCTATAATAAAATAATAAAAGGCCATGATGAGGTAACTTATAGAGGACTTTATCTGTTCTTATGCTTCCAGAAGTATAAATAGGGTCAACTCTGGTTGAGGAAATGCATACAGTAATTGTGGCAGCTGAAGCAGTAAGTTGAAAGCTAACATCTTGAACTGCAAACAGAAAGTAGAAAAAGTTAACTCAAAATTGAATGTCTTTGAATTCTCAAACTTCACATCCAGTAACATACATCTACCAAAAAGCAATAATTCCAAGGTTTCCACAAATGGTGCCTACTGATGACTAAGTATTTAAATACTTCAAACTGTAAAGGACAACTCATTCAAACTCTCTGTACTCAGGATCATTGCTATGTCATAATGCAAAACTAAGACTGAATTTGAAGGTTCCCAGTCTTTTAAAGTCACTTTAACAGTTTAAAGACTCTTCAATAAGACTAAGAGCAAACTCTTCATTGTATGCCCCCACAAATTCAAAATAGAAAATTGCATCCTTCTCAACATGTAATGGAACAGATTATACATAACCATTCAAAAAAGGAGGGCAATTCAATACTGACATCCAACAGACAAACACCAAATTTTCAAGTTACATCTCTGAAGTCAAATGGTTTATATGACTCTGTCACCTCAGCTCTTTTGCCTACCATACATTTCCCTCTGGTTACACTCTCTGTACGAATTTCTCCTTGGCAGATATCTCACAGCTCCAGCAATTCCAGTATTTCAGAGTCTTCATTCGATACAAGCCAGGTTTCATTTCCACATGGTTCCTCACAAAGATCTTTCAGAGACTCTTTCCATACTAAGGCTTTTTTTTCTTTATTACTAACTTAGGGATTCCTCCAAGAGTTGTGTGGTCTCAACATTTCTCTGAAACTCTGGAGGAAATTTTCAAGGCCTTCTGTCTTTCCTGACTCTAAAGCCAGAACCTGTAGAACAACTACTTTAAATTTACCTCAAACCAGCTTACAAATAAGTGGGACTCAAACTATGGTTATTTTATTTGGCTTGAAAATTACTAGGGGGAACCCCCTAATATACTCTTCTACCTGATGCCTTAGCTACCTCCCAGTAGTGTATCCCAAATATTTTCTGTTTCTCCTGGCTATTTGCTCATGGTCCATATCTGCTCATCTCTCATTCTTCCTCCTTTGTCTCTTCTCACTGCACTCTCTTTTTCCATCCCCTACCAGATATCTCCAAACTCACCTACCACTAATCCCTCCAGTAATTGGTATAGCCAATTTTATTTAACCAATAGTATTAAATTAAGGAAAAATGTTTGCACAATAGAGGCTTGTAAACCTGACAATTCACTCATTTGTCTAGCACTTTCTGTCCAGAATTCGGCATTATAATGCATAGCAACAGACAAAGCCTCAACAAGAACAATGTAAATAGCACCACCAAGTTTGGGTACCAGCTTGTCATGGACTCCAGCCCCCTTAAACCATATTAGCAGCAGATTAGGTTATATTTGCCTTCCAGGAGTGGAAAGTACTTTACTCTATTTTATGAGTTTGAAACTTAGCTGGGTGGGGTATTTCCCTTATGCCACCCTTTTAATCCCAGTGCAGATATGGCCTCTCTCTAATATCTCTAATCTTCCTAACAACTGCTGTTTCTCTTGCAGCACATGCCTTAGATGTAAAATTAATCAAGTCAGTGTCACTTTAAATTCCAAACCATACATTTTTAAATTTTCTTTCTCTCCCATTTGACTTTTTTTTTCATGTTAGATTTGTATAAGAGTGATAGCAATAACTGCACAACAGAATCAATATTAGGCTGTCTTGAAATCTCCACCAAAGAAAGCAGTCTGTTACTTTCAAATTAAGCTTCAGACAATTTCTTAGGAAATAAGCAGAGAGTAGCCATAGGTTTTTTTCAAAAGTATCACCGCACCATTTTCTAGTCTAGTTGTTAATATTTTTCTCGTCTGAAACTTCTTTAGTTAGGCCTTTACTATCCACATAGTTCTGAGAATGTCTGTCTTTTGAACTCTGTCTAGGATGGTCCATTAAGTTTTGCTTGGAGCTTTCAGCTGATCTTCTAGGGCATTGTTCCTAAATTGTTCTTTTTCCTCCAAAAATTAGCATGTTTAATTTCTTTATTGCAGTATCCCATTCTCTGATACCAACTTCTCTATATTAGTTATATTTCTAATGCTATGATATAATATCATGATAAACAAGGTAACTTACAAAAGAAAATGTATGTTTGGGATTATGATTACAGAGGGTTAGGGTTCACAATGGTCGAGTGAAGATAGCAGTCCAGGTGGTTGGAACAGTCAAGTGAGGGCTCACAGTTTTTACCCCAAGCAGAAAGCAGATATGAAATTAAAGTGCTAGAAGACATTAAACTCTCAAAGATCCATATTCGCTATACATTATACAACTTTCTTAAAAAGCTTCGCCTACTGTAACCAAGCATCAAATGTCTCAGAGTATGATGGATATGACATTTAAATTGCTACAAGAACATGCAGTTGTGAATGAGGAGGATGCAGCAGAGGTAGAAGAGGAGAAAAACAGTGTCAAAGTTCTCAGCTTCATTTAAATGGATATGAAAAAGGGTTGACACAGTCTGGATTAAACTAGAGAGGGGGAGTTTGTTCATGCTTTTATCCTTAGAAACATTTTATCATGTATGTATGTGTGTGTGTGCATGTGCATGTGTGTGTATCTATCTATCTATCTATCTATCTATCTATCTATCTATCTATCTATCCACTTATGTATTTAAGAGTTTCTCCCCCTCCCTGCCCCATACTCTATGACATCTATGTGCTGCCACCCTGGGAGCTCAGAAAAGGCAGAAGAATGTCTGAGAGCGAGATATACAGATTATTTGTGCTCCTTGACATAGGTCCTCAGAACTGAACTTAGACCTTCTGGATTAATAGTACACTATAGGGTCTTAAACACTGATATTTTAAAGAGAAGCCTTACTGAGAAATAGTGAATGCTTATATCTGTAGATAGCTAAAACTTCTTATTATGTATTTCTATGCTCTTTGTTAAAGTAGGGTCATGGTATATAAGTGGCTAAAAATTACAATTATTTAAGTCTCAATGAAGCTTTAGAATTTTATAGAGAGAAGAAATAAAACAAATCAGGAAGAAGATTTAATTTTCAAAGAACATAAAGTACTTATTTCAACCACATCAGTACAAGGAGAGTCATGGACAGGAAATGAGTGTACTAGTCAGGCAGAGCAGGGGCCAATTATGTTCAGGATGTTTTTTCACTGTGCACCTGGGTCCAAATATATCATATGCTTTATTTTCATGTGATTTTTGTTGAATTCTACAAGATAAAGTTTTCATTCATAAGTCACATATAGAAATTCATGAGGCAAAGTTATTATAATGGTATCCTAAAATTGAAACATAATTCAATGTCATTTGAAAATTTGTATTTATTTTGAATTATGTGTTATTATTTTTATGTCTAGTAATCATATGCTATGATTAATTTGTAGCTCAAGTATAAAATTAATTGATAGTTTACTGAATGTTTTGCAGTGTTGTGTCCTAAGAGATTAATAGAGAACTCTTATAATTTGTAATACTATCTGTATTAGTCAGGGTTCTCTAGAGTCATGGAACATATGTGTAGTCTCTATATAGTTAGGGAATTTGTCGATGACTTACAGCTTGTAGTCCAACTCCCCAACAATGATCAGCAGTAGCTGTGGATGGAAGTCCAAGGATGGAGGAGTTGCTCAGTCCCACGAGGAAAGCAGGCCAGGAAGAATAAGAGTAAATCTTCCTTCTTCCAATGTCCTTATATAGGTCTCCAGCAGAGGGTGTGGCCCAGATAAAAGGCATGTACCACTGTGCCATTAATCCCAGATAACCCTGAACTCGGAGATCTCCCTGTCTTAATCTTCTGGAATTAATAGTCACTAAGCTTCAAGATCTCCATGCCAAGATCCAGGTCAGAAACTTGTATCTCTGAGTCTCCAGATTAGGATCATAGTTGAGCCTTCCAATTCTTGATTAGTTCATTCCAGATATAGTCAATTTGACAACCAGGAATAGCCACTACACTATTGATGGATCAGAAGGATAGTATAACTAAAAAATGCCATGCACAGAAGACAAATACCATATGATATAAATCATTTGTAAAATCTCAGAAACAATGTATAGTACATTCCACATCTTAGTTTGGTTAGGGATTGTAAATAATGATCATTACAGAGAATAATTTTGAAGAGTTCCAATTGTTCTGTACAGAGAATACAGTGAACAATATGTTCAATTCCAGATAATATATGTGAAAAAGCCTACTACAATAATGACAACTGTAGGAGGAATCAGATGTTAATTATCTAGATTTATGTCTTCTACCAATTATTTTCACTTTGTAACAATGTATTGTTATGACATACAAAATTAGCTTATCAATCAATAAAAATAAAAACAACTATATTAATGATCTATGGTAGAATTAAGTTGTATTCAGCAGTTCTATTTTTATCCTATTTAATATTACTGAATTATCATTTTTTTATTCCCAGAGAATACACCATAGTATGCTGTAGTACTCTAATCATATTTACTCCATGTACATCAACATGACATTGAATATACTTATTAATAATGTTCTGCCTATTATAAATAACCTTTGCCATGATAATCTGTAGTTTTCAAAATGTCTACAAAAAATTTAGAGCTAAATAAATGGCATAAGTGGAGAGGTAGAATGACCCAAGTGATGACTACTTGCAATAAAAAAATATTCACAGAGAGAGACAAACAAGAAAAGTTCTCACAGCAAGAATTAGGGTAAACCCAGAACTTAATGTGTAAATCCAACATTATAAACAGACAGAGGCATGAATATGGAAGTGCCAAAGTTATGTAGAGGCATGGTCAGTGTATACTCTGGCAGATGGTTCAATGGGTTAGGAAGATCGCTCAGTTGGTAAAAGTACTTGATGTTGATTCTGATGACCTGAACTCTATCCCTAGTGTCCATATAGTGAAAGGAGGGAGTGACCTGATTCCAACAAGTTGTCATATAATAACCACCCTAACACACACACACACACACACACACACACACACACACGCACTACTCACATATTCATGAACACTAAATTTTTAAAAGTAAAAAGTTAATATTTATAGGTAACTCTTATTATACTAAGGTCGGTGCCTGGGAATATAGCATGATCATCTTAGAATAGATCTGTGAATGTGTCTGATTATTAGAGCAGAATAGTGAAGCATTTGAAACTAATCAGAATGTTACAAAAGCAACCTTGGTTCTGAGGCTCTCTATCTTCATTTAGAACAGTTGTATTTTAGATATATTTTTGTTCCTTCATTAGTGGTGCAATAGCCCAGGGTTTATGAAAGATAAGTTGGAGATATACTTAATATACTATGTATATAAATGTATACTTTTTAAAATGCCTCAAATAGTATCTGTAATATATCAGAGACTAATGTGTGGTTATTTATTCACTAACTATTCATTATTATAAATTTTTAAAGTTGTTTATTTTATGTGCATGAGTGTTTTAAATGCACACATGTCTATGTGTCATGTGCATATAGAAACCAGAGGAGGGTGTCATATCCTATAGATGGAAAAAAGTTCTCAAGCATACAGATAAGCAGTAGAGGAGCCAGAAAAGTTAAACATGCAGACATTCTCCAAAGGTAGGATCTGTTTAACCTGTCCTTCTTATGAAATGCTGGCGAGAAGTATAGTGATGAGCCATGTTCCACCCATATCCCCCAGGGTATTTTGGTTTGCTTACCCAAGACTCTTCCCTGCTAAGATTATGAGTATTGCTTCTAGAACATAAAACTCATCATTATGAGTGATGTCATTAGTACATTACAACAACATAAGTAACTTCTATTTTATCTTAGGGCCAGGACAAACCCTTACTCCTATGGTTATTATGTTTATCTCAGTCTTTCTCCTTAGACTTTTAACTTGACCATTGTTTCTAAGTCAACAGAACCCATCTTTATGGAAGAAGCCATTTGAACTTTGTAAAAAAGCATCAGTGTGAACATGCTTTAAGTTTTGTTGTGTTTATGAACTGACGTAATTGTTATTTGAAAACTTTTTTCCCCCAAATTGTGCTATGCTTAGAATGGCTAAAATAAACAAACTGGTGTCAGACTTTTGAAGTCTTGTCCCATTATACCTAAGACAGGATGAACCACGTTTCATTATTCTGACATCATGTACAGTTTCCTGCTGTCCCTAAAGCCTGCAGGGACCTCACCCCCCAACACCCACACATACAACATCTCCTGAAAATGCAAATATGGACTGCTGTGAGCTACCACATAAGTGTTAAGAGTTGATTCTGGAGCTTTCCTTCCGCTACCTCTGTTCCCACAAACTGCACTGAAGAGACAGGTACCCAGGCTCTCCCCCAATATAATATCACTTGGGACATGGCCTGTTGGGGCTTCCGTCTGCGCCCAAGAACGGGTCAGTGCTGTGGTCGTCTGGGTGCCAGATCTGCAGGCCATCGTGTCTGCAGGGTGAGCAGCACCACGGAGAGAGTGCAGAGTGCACTCCGCCATCTTTGCTCCAGTGGCCAGGAAGTTGGGACAGCCAGGCTCTGAGACAGACAGGCATAATATCACTTGGGTCTTGGGTGGATTGTGTGCACGTGGCTCCCAAGAGCTGGGCGGATCTGCAGTAACCAGCATGCTAGCTCTGCTGTGGGACTTCTGCCTGACAGAGGGACGCCCCCTCCCCCCCCAGGAGAGATCACACACCCCTGCACAGGGCAGGAGCCTACCAGCCTCCCTTTGGCGACCTCTGCTCCAGGAATCCACTACGCTGAGCCTTTGGATGTGCAAGGACTCCCCAATATAAGATCACTTGGGGCAAGGCACATCAGGGCTCCAAAGTCACTCAGGAGCAGGCAGGCCCCAGAAATCGGTGCCAGGGGAATCCTGGTAATCCAGGGGGGGCAGAAATAGCTTTGCAGGCTCACAGGAGGTCCAACCAACAGCCTGTGGCAGCAGGACCAACTAACATCAGAGGTATCCAGATGGCAAAAGGCAAATGTAGGAATGTTACTAACAGAAATCAAAGTAATATGGGACCATCCGAACCCAACTCTCCAACAGCAGCAAGTCCTGGATATCCCACCACACCCGAAAGACAAGATCTGGATTTAAAATCACTTCTCATGATGCTATTAGAGGATCACAAGAAGGACACAAATAAATCTCATAAAGAATTACAGGAGACCATGAATCAACGGTTAGAAGCCCTTACAAAGGAAACACAAAAATCGCTTAGAGAAATGCAGGAGAACATGGATCAAAAGATGGAGGCGCACAAGGAGACAACACAAAAATCGCTTAACGAGATGAATCAACGGGTAGATGCACTCACAAAGGAATCACAAAAATTGCATAAAGAAATGCAGAAGAATATGGGTCAACAGACGGATGCTCATAAGGAGGCAACACAACAATTGCTTAAAGAAATGAATCAATGGTTAGATGTCCTTACAAAGGAAACACGAGAACTGCTTAAAGAAATGCAGGAGACAATGGATCAACAGATGGATTCCCATGAGGAGGCAACACAAAAATCGCTCAGAGAAATGCAGGAGAACGTGGGTCATCAGGAAGAAATCCTGAAAGAGTTGATGCAAAAATACCTTAAAAGAAATACAGGAAAATACAAACAAACAAGTGAAGGATCTCAGCAAATCCATCCAGGAACTAAAAAAGGAAGTAGAAACAACTACGAAATCACAAAGGGAGACAACTTTGGAGATAGAAAACCTTGGGAAGAAATCAGGAGTCATAGATGCAAGCATCAACAATAGAATACAAGAGATGGAAGAAAGAATCTCAGGTGCTGAAGATTCCATAGAAAGCATCGACTCAACAGTCAAAGAAAATGCAAAATGCAAAAAACGTGTAACCCAAAACATCCAGGAAATCCAGGACACAATGAGAAGACTAAACCTAAGGATTATAGGTATAGATGAGAGTGAAGATTTGCAACTTAAAGGGCCAGTAAACATCTTCAACAAAATTATGGAGGAAAACTTCCCTAACCTAAAGAGAGAGATGCCGATGAACGTACAAGAAGCCTACAGAACTCCAAACAGACTGGACCAGAACAGAAATACCTCCCGTAACATAATAATCAAAACACCGAATGTTCTAAACAAAGAAAGAATACTAAAAGCAGTAAGAGAAAAGGGCCAAGTAACATACAAAGGAAGACCTATCCGAATCATATCAGACTTCTCACCAGAGACTATGAAAGCCAGAAGATCCTGGGCAGATCTCATGCAGACACTAAGAGAGCACAAATGCCAGCCTAGACTACTATACCCAGCAAAACTCTCAATCACCATAGATGGAGAGACCAAGATATTCCATGATAAAACCAAAATTTCACAATATCTTTCCAAAAATCCAGCCCTGCAACGGATAATAGGTGGAAACCTCCAATACAGGGAGAGAAACAACACCCTGGAAAAAATGAGATAATAACCTTCTTGAATCAAACCCAAAAGTAGATAACCACTCAAACATAAAGATAGCGTCAAGAATGGCAGATGGCAATAATCACTATGCCTTAATCTCTCTTAATATCAATGGTCTCAATTCTCCAATTAAAAGACATAGACTAGCAGACTGGATATGTAAACAGGACCCAGCATTTTGCTGCATGCAGGAAACGTACCTCAGTGTCAAAGACAAACACTACCTCAGAGTAAAAGGCTGGAAAACAATTTTACAAGCAAATGGCTCCAAGAAACGAGGTGGAGTAGCCATCCTAATATCAGATAAAATTGATTTTCAACCTAAAGTCATCAAAAAAGACACAGAAGGACACTACATACTGATCAAGGGAAAAATCCACCATCAAGAACTCTCAATTCTAAATATCTATGCTCCAAATGCAAGGGCACCCTCATTCGTAAAAGAAACTTTACTAAAACTCAAAGCACACATCGCACCGCACACAATAATAGTGGGTGACTTCAACACCCCACTCTCTGAAATGGATCGTTCAGGAAAGCAGAAACTAAACAGGGACACAGTGAATCTAATTGAAGCCTTGGACCAAATGGAACTAATAGATATATATAGAACATTTCATCCTAGAGCTAAAGAATACACCTTCTCAGCTCCTCATGGTACCTTCTCCAAAATTGACCATATAATTGGTCACAAATCAGACCTCAACAGATACAGGAAGATAGAAATAATCCCATGCATCCTATCAGATCACTATGGAATAAGGGTGGTCTTCAATGGCAACAAAAACAAAAGAAAACCCACGTACACATGGAGGCTGAACAATGCTCTACTCAATGATAACTTGGTCAAGGTGGAAATAAAGAAAGAAATCAAAGACTTTTTGAAAGTTAATGAAAATGAAGGCACAACATACCCTAATTTATGGGACACAATGAAAGCAGTGCTAAGAGGAAAATTCATAGCCCTGAGTGCCGCCAAAAAGAAACGGGAGACAGCATACACTAACAGCTTAATGGCACACCTGAAAGCCCTGGAACAAAAAGAAGCAAATACACCAAAGAGGAGTAGAAGGCAGGAAATCATCAAACTCAGGGCTGAAATCAATCAAGTAGAAACAAATAAAACCATACAAAGAATCAACAAAACGAGGAGTTGGTTCTTTGAGAAAATCAACAAGATAGATAAGCCCTTAGCCAGACTAACCAGAAAGCACAGAGATAGTATCCAAATTAATAAAATCAGAAACGAAAAGGGAGAGATAACAACAGAAACTGAGGAAATTCAAAAAATCATAAGATCCTACTACAAAAACCTGTATTCAACACAACTAGAAAATCTTGAGGAAATGGACAATTTCCTTGACAGATACCAAGTACCAAAATTAAATCAGGATCAAATAGACCATCGAAATCGTCCTATAACCCCTGAAGAAATAGAAGTTGTCATTGGAAGTCTTCCAAGCAAAAAAAGCACAAGTCCAGATGGTTTTAGTGCAGAATTCTATCAGACCTTCAAAGAAGACCTAAAACCAATACTCTTCAAACTGTTCCACAAAATAGAAACAGAAGGAACACTACCCAACTCGTTCTATGAAGCCACAATTACACTAATACCAAAAGCACACAAAGATCCGACAAAGAAAGAGAATCTCAGGCCAATCTCTCTTATGAATATCGATGTAAAAATACTCAATAAAATTCTTGCCAACCGAATCCAGGAAAACATCAAAACAATCATTCACCACGATCAAGTAGTCTTCATCCCAGGTATGCAGGGATGGTTCAATATAAGGAAATTCATCAATGTAATCCACTACATAAACAATCTCAAAGAAAAAAAACCACATGGTCATCTCATTAGATGCTGAGAAAGCATTTGACAAAATTCAGCATCCTTTCATGCTAAAGGTCTTGGAAAGATCAGGAATTCGAGGCCCATATCTAAACATAGTAAAAACAATTTACAGCAAACCGGTAGCCAGCATCAATCTAAATGGAGAGAAACTTGAAGCAATCCCACTAAAATCAGGGACTAGACAAGGCTGCCCTCTCTCTCCATATCTTTTCAATATAGTACTTGAAGTTCTAGCTAGAGCAATTAGACAACAAAAAGAGGTCAAAGGAATACAAATTGGAAAGGAAGAAGTCAAACTATTACTATTTGCAGACGATAGGATAGTATACTTAAGCGACCCAAAAACTCCACCAGAGAACTCCTACAGCTGATAAACGACTTCAGCAAAGTGGCCGGATATAAAATCAACTCAAGCAAGTCAGAAGCCTTCCTATACTCAAAGGATAAGCAGGCTGAGAAAGAAGTAAGAGAAATAATACCCTTCACGATAGCCACAAACCATATTAAGTATCTTGGCGTGACTCTAACCAAACAAGTGAAAGATCTGTATGACAAGAACTTCAAGTCTCTGAAGAAAGAAATTGAAGAAGACCTCAGAAGAAGGAAAAATCTGCCATGCTCATGAATTGGCAGGATTAATATAGTAAAAATGAGCATCTTACCAAAAGTAATACACAGATTCAATGCAATCCCCATCAAAATCCCAACTCAATTCTTCATAGAGTTAGAAAGAGCAATTCAAAAATTCATCTGGAATAACAGAAAACCCAGAATAGCTAAAACTATTCTCAAGAGTAAAAGAACCTCTGGGGTAATCAGTATCCCGGACCTCAAGCTGTACTACAGAGCAATAGTGTTAAAAACTGCATGGTATTGGTACAGTAACAGACATGTAGATCAATGGAACAGAATTGAAGACCAAGAAATGAATCCACACTCCTATGGTCACTTGATCTTTGACAAAGGAGCTAAAACCATCCAGTGGAAAAACGATAGCCTTTTCAACAAATGGTGCTGGGTCAGCTGGAGGTCAACATGCAGAAGAAAGCAAATTGACCCATTCTTATCTCCTTGCACTAAGCTCAATTCTAAGTGGATCAAAGATCTCCACATAAAACCAAACACACTGAAACTAATAGAAGGGAAACTAGGGAAGATCCTTGAACATATGGGCACAGGGGAGAATTTCCTGAACAGAACTCCAATAGCTTATGCTCTAAGATCAAGAATAGACAAATGGGACCTCATTAAATTACAAAGTTTTTGCAAGGCAAAAGACACCGTCAAAAAGACAAAGCGGCAACCAACTAACTGGGAAATGATCTTTACCAACCTTACATCCGACAGAGGGCTAATATCCAAGATATACAAAGAACTCAAGAAGTTAAACTCCAGAGAGGCAAGTAACCCTATTAAAAAATGGGGTACAGAGCTCCACAAAGAGTTCTCACCTGAAGAATATCTAATGGCTGAGAAGCACCTAAAGAGATGTTCATCATCCTTAGTCATTAGGGAAATGCAAATCAAAACAACCCTGAGATTCCATCTCACACCAGTCAGGATGGCTAAGATCAAAAACACAGGAGACAGCAGTTGTTGGCGAGGATGTGGAGAAAGAGGAACACTCCTCCACTGCTGGTGGAATTGCAAGCTGGTACAAGCACTCTGGAAAGCAGTCTGGCTGTTCCTCAGAAAACTGGGCATGACACTCCTGGAGGATCCAGCTATACCACTCCTGGGCATATACCCAGAGGCTTTACCTGCATGCAATAAGGACACATGCTCCACTATGTTCATAGCAGCCTTATTTATAATAGCCAGAAGCTGGAAAGAACCCAGATGTCCCTCAACGGAGGAATGGATTCAGAAGATGTGGTATATTTTCACAATGGAATACTACTCTGCAATTAAAAACAATGAATTCACGAAATTCCTAGGTCAGAAAAATGGTCAGATCTTGAAAATATCATCCTTAGTGAGGTAACCCAATCACAAAAGAACACACATGGTATGCAGTCACTGATAAGGTGATATTGACCCAGAATCTCGGAATACCCTAGACACAATCCGCATATCAATAGATTTCTAAGAAGATGGAAGGAGAGACCCCTGGTCCTGGAAAGACTGGGTGTAGGGGAACGCCAGGACAGAGAAACGAGAGGGGGTTGAATGGAGAAAAAAGGGAGGGAAGGGGGCTTATGGGACTTTCGGGGAGGGAGGAAGCAGGAAAGGGGAAATGATTTGGAATGTAAATTAAAAAAATAAAATAAAATAAATAAAAAAAAGAGTTGATTCTGGGTACTTTGCAATAGAAACCAGTGATCTTAACCATTGAGTGATCTTTCCATCATATATTGTGATTAAATTGATTGATATGTAGGCCATTTTTTCTAATCTGTGACTAGTGTGGCAAAGAAGGCAAATTATATCTTTCTTTCAGTCTAAAGGAAGTTCAAAGTGGGAGAAAGTGGATGGGTAAGGGAGCACCCTAATAGAGGAAAAGGGGAAGGGGAAAGGGTAGCTGTGGGATGGGAGGTTTATGGAGGGGTAACTGGGAAATGGGAGATCATTTGAAATGTAAATGAATGGATTGATTAAAAAAAAAGGAAATTTACAATTTAGTGGAAAAAAGTTAACCATAAAAATCATAATGTTTAAAAAAAAATAAATAATTAAAAAAAAAGAAAAAAAAGAAAAAAAATCATAGAGTTTAAGTCATTATCACAAAGATGTCTCTATTGGTAAAGTGCTACCTAATACTACTAAGAATAATCTTAAAAAGCTAGTCATAGCACTGTGCACATAAAATACTAACACTGGAAAAATGGAGACAAGGATACCCCTAGGGATTCTTGGTCAGATAAACTAGCATAGTCAGTGATTATCAAGCCAATAAAGGACCTGGCCTCAAAACTAAGGTGGATGGCATCAGAAGAATGACATGAGAGAAGTTGAACTCTGGTTTCCACCCAAATAAATGTATACAAGAACTCAAATATGAATAACAACGTGCACGCAAGAAAGAATCAAACAGACCGGTGACAGATACTATATTGGTCAGGGTTCTCTAAAGGAAATGAACACACACACACTCACACACACACACACACACACACTTGTGATTTATTAGAGTGATTTATATGCTGTGGTACAGCTAGTTCAACAATTGCTACATACCACTTTCAATGAAAGAACTCAGTACTTGTTAGGTCCAGGAAGCTGGACAAGTCTGGTCTTCAGTATATTTTAGAGGCCCCAAAAAGTAGGCTCTAATGCTAGTGAAGGAGCATATTTGCTATCCAGAGCAAGGGAGAGAACAAGTCTCATTCTTCCAGGTCCTCTCAGTATATGCTGTCATCTGAACGTGTGGCCCAGATTAAAGGTGGGTCTTTTCATCTCAATAAAAGTGGGTCTTCATACTTCATTAAGGCCTAAGCAAGAATGCTTAAATCTAACTTACAAGTAGGAATAAGATAGTTATAGCAGGCAGGTAGAGGAAGGGATCTGGGTGGGAGAGGCAACGAGGAGGGGAATCAGGGAGTGGGTGGTTCAGGATCAGGTATGCAGAGAAACAGGAGAGAGGACCAGGGAACCTGGAGAATGACTGGAAATCAGCAGCTGGTTGTGGATTGGGGGTTTGGGGACAGGTGAGTGGGGGGTTGAGGGTTGGGAAGCTAGGGAGGTAAGGAGATTTGGAGTGGTAAGGGGGTTATAAAGGGGTATGGGGGGCTCCCAGGAATCTATGGCAGTTATAAAACCTGAAGTGACCACTTCCTTTAGCCCACCAGGACACCGAGAGTAATGATAAGAATATCAAGACACTCATAACATTTTTGACCCAAGATTTGTCCTGTCTACAAGAAATATAAGGACAAAGATGAAACAGAGCCTGAGGTAATTGCCAATGATTAATTAGTCCTACATGATACCCCATTCCATGGGCAAGAAACAATCCCTTATTGATCAATCCCTATTAATGTTATTCCATAATTCTTTCAGATAAGAGCCTAGCATAACTATTGTACTCTGAGTGGCTCCACTGAGCAGCTGACTGAAATAGATCAGCAATGTTTCCGTAAATACCATATTCGAATCAAGGATGCACTAAAATGAAAGACTCAGGCAGTATTGATATGGGGAGAAAAGAATTCTCAGCATTTGGGAAAATAGCAAAAGGCCCTGAATCAGTGCAATGGAACAGGAAAGTATTATGACACCAAGTTATGCAGGTTGTGTGTGAAATCAAGAGAGTCCATATGTAATGGCTATTCTTGGTTTTCAACTTACCTACATCTGGACTGAACTAAAACCCAAAAGATGAAGGGCCTACCTCTGAATGAGTTTTTGCTTAATTTGACTTAAGTAGATCTATTTCTAATCTGAACCTTTGAGGTAAGAAGATATATGTCTTTAATCCCGATCTGTGGGAGGTTGGGGCACACAATTTTACTATGAGCCATGCCTTCTTCTGGAAGCCTATATAAGGACATGGAAGAAGGAGCATTTGCTCTTTGCCTGCTTGTCCTTGAGTTACTAGCAAGTCTGTTTCTTCACTAGCATTAGAGATTATTTCTCTAGGATTCCAGTGAATACTGAAGACCAGCCAAGATATTTAGATATTCAGCCTTCTGGACTGAGAAATTACTGAATTCTTAGACTTTCTATTCACACACACACACACACACACACACACACACACACACAAACACAATTCTGTAAGCCCTACTCCAGAGAAAACCCTTTACACATACACCATTAACAGTGCAATTAAATTTATTTTCTAACTAGTGTCATCATCGTAGGTGTTAGGGAAAGGACTAGGGTGGCATGATAGCATTGAAGTTGAGGGATGGGTGAAAATAAGCCATAGCAGGAAGTATTGGAAACCAGAAGGAGGTAGATTCCAGAAGAGTTCCCTAAATGGGTTCAAGACATTTATTTCTTCATCTAGTTATGGTTTAAGGAAAAGAAAGAAGTACCCATAGCACAGTCACACTTTATGCATAAAAATGATTTAGATCTAGACAACAATACTGAGAAATACAGACTTTTACGAGGCCTCAGATGGGAAGATGGAGTCAGAGAGAAAATGATACCCATGACTTTGATTTGCCAAAGAGTGAACTAGTATCTTCAACTTTATCGGCCTCATACAAACACTGATCCAAAGCTGTGTATTCCTACTTAGTCAAGTTCTCTTAAGTTTCTATATGTATACAAAAAGTCTCCTTAAGTAGGTGGATGCAAACACTAAACTAAACAATTCAGATGAATTACTTACCATGGTGGCTGGAATGTAGTAATTACTGTAATTGAGTTATAATTTTTATTTCAGCATCCTAAATCAACTTCAATATAAAATTGAAATTTTTCACTTGTCTAAGACTTTGTTCCAGATAAAGCTGTTTAATCAAATTAAATATTTGACTCAATATACAAAATCTGTTGACATCTGGGTTTATGTTGACATAGAATCTTTCTCCACATGGATGTTTCTTCTTCTGAATGCTTCATTCTTTTTACTTACCAACATCATCTATTTTTTCCCACTACAAAATCTCTCTCTTTTTTTGGTCTAGAGAAAACCTCTGTTTCACATTGCAAGGGCTCAGCAGGACACATCACATCAATTTTAGAAATCATGGTTTACAATATCCTTGGGAGAATCAAGTGTTATTGTACTCAAACAAATAAATTTTAATATGTATTATTGTATCCCCAGAGGAACATTCTTTAGACAGGACAACTACAACAAAGCCAAATATATTTAGGTCCTGCACAGTTTCTCATCATTCAGCAGTGCAAGACATGCACTATAATCCAATTAGAGAGTAAAATGGGCTTAATTACTTAGCTCAGATCAAAGAACGGAAGACTGCAACGAATCTAATTAAAATTAATAATATAATGGGCAGCTTTATCTGAGCCTAATCTAGCCCATTTCGTCTTAATTTATACTCAGCTCTCAAATTCACATCAAGGGCCCATCCTTGTCAGTGATTGTTTTGAAATCTGATCAGCCTGTGGTGCACACTTCCTGTACAGAATTCTACCTGCTGCTCCATTCTGAGTAACAGGTTGATTCTGTTCAACAAGGATAGGTCAGTGAGTTCACTCTGCTACAAGTTTCAATTGCATTTCTTTAGTCTCCCATCTCTTATTTTGGCCTGATTAATATTCTTCAGATGCTATTGAGTAGTTCAAATGATCTATAAAATGCACACAGCCACAGGCCATGTTTATATTGAATGAGAGCGGAGTGGAAGTTAATCAAGGATTCCCATGAATGCTTTGAAACCTCGTTTGGAGTACTTTACAAACTACTATTTATTTTAATGTTTGTACTATATTGATCCTCAGTATAGTCTAAGGAAATATTTAAGATAATTTTTTTGAAATGCTTGATAAAACTACCTAGCTAATTTATGGATTTAACAACCTCCATCTTTAACATGTGAGTTTTTAAACATGCTCAACAAAAGAATTACACAGAAAACACCATAGCTGGACACATTTTTGTTTTGCTAGGTATACGATGTAAATTTCTGGTTGTGTTTAAGGCCCAAAAGAAATGCCCGTGTCATCAATTGTTAAAATTGTCTTCAACAACATTCTGAGATAATAGAGAGGGATACAACCTTCTCTGGGGACAGAGGCTAAGGTTTTCATGGTTTAGTAAATTTAAGAATGTTAATATTTAAGAATTTTTGTAAGCTACATTCAAGGCGCTCTTATTGTTCTGTTGTTCTTCCTGTGTATAAAAAAATTTAAGGGTAGTCCACTTGTTGCTTGAATGACAGCTGAGAGGTTTTCCTATATGCCAGACTGCCTTCAGCTGACATGTGTCTATCAAGTAGTGCAGATTTTATTGGCCGTGTGTATTTATTTTGCATAGCAATTGTTTAAGTATCCTGTATACTTTGGTCATTTTTTTTAAGAGTAGGGTTTATTTGGGTTCATGGTTTTCGAGGGTTCAATCCAGAGTTGCTTGGCCCAGTTCACTTTCTGTTGTTCAGAGAGGGAGAGGGAGGGGAGATGGAGAGGGAGAGGGGAGAGGAGAGAAGGAGAGGGAGGAAGAGGGGAGGGGAGAGGGATAGAGGGAGAGAGTGAGGGAGGAGACAGAGTGATGAGGGAGAGGGAAGAGGGAGAGGGAAGGAGCAGGGATGTGACACTTTCAAGGGCTCATACTCTAATGACCAATTTCTTCCAACCCCACATATAAAATGTCTTCTGTCTGCAAAGACAATAGAGAATGTTCAATATTTAACCCATAGCACCTTAGACTATTGATTCTTCCTTCTAAGCTACCCTATAGAGCCCTTCAGTCCATACCTTTACTGATTCCTACCACAGTGTTCAGGTAAAATTTTGTGGAGTTTTATGAGTCTTGCTTACCTGTAATTCCCCCACATTTTAATTATTCCCACCCCTGAATCTGCAGTTTAAGATACCTCCTAAGTGTTTTTTTTTTTTTCATGTCAAAGCGTGTCCTATTTATGAAACCGAGGCTAACTCCCAGGTGGCCCTGAGAAATAGTAAGTGTTGACTGTATCTGCTAGCAATTATACATATGCATGTACACATTTGTACAAAAATAAATAGACATGACACACACAGGCATCTGTGCTGAAGTATACAGCTAAGTGTCAGCACATTATCAGATTTAAATTAACTGCCTGACTATTTTTTTTAACCCTATGTTTTCTTTAACCCCTTCCCCTTTTCTTCTTCTGCTCCTCTCCTACCATTCCTGCTGCTTCCTTGTCATATGTGTGTGTGTGTGTGTGTGTGTGTGTGTGTGTGTTTATATGCAACAGAGAATTGCTGAGTGACATAAAACATGTACTATTTATTTTATGTGTCTGATTTACTTTTTAAAGTTAATGATTTCCATGTTTTCTAGCAAAAGTTGGACACTTCTGTTCTTTTGTGGCAGAAGAAAACCCCTCTTTATCCATTTCTCTATAAAAACACACTTAGACTGATTTCATAACTCGGGCACTGTGATTATTGTAGCAATAAATGTGGATGTACATATGTATCTCTAGTACATTTGCTCTATTTTTAGGTTTTTGGAAATTTTCTATGTGAATTGCTGTATGGGTGAACCTATTAACATTGTCACCAAGAGTGTACATGCTGAATGTTTCCCTCCATCTTTGCCAGAATTCATTATTGTAATTTTCATAGTCCTTGTTATATTGGCTTGGATGAAATGGAATATTAATATACATTTTAAGTTACATTTCTCTGATGATGATAGATTTTGAGATTACTTTTGTATTTTCATTTAAGATTTGTACTTTATTGTTTGTGAACTTTTAACATTTATTTATTGGAATGTTGAAGTTTTACAGTAGGAGATTTATTTCTTGTTTAGGGTTTATGTATTTGTGTGTACACAAACACACACATGTGTGCACATATGTGTGCAGGTGTATACTCTGTGTACGCAGAGGCCAGAAAAGAGTGTCAAGTATGTTCCTCTATTGTTTTTGACCTATTCCATGGAAGAAGGTTTTTTATCTTTTCCTCTGAATCATTGCCTCATACTTTCTCAGCTAAGTAAGGATCCACTGAGTTCTGTGATCCTCCTGTCTCTGCTTCTTATAGTAGGACAGACAGGCATATGTGCAACACAGATTGTTATTTCAGTGATGGGTATGAATTCAGGTCCTCATGGGTACATAGAAGATATTTATATTCAGTAAATCATATCTTCAACCTAGAGTTGAGTACTTCATGTATTCTAAATACTAATCTGTCAGGTACAGGTAGAAAATATATTTTTCCATTCTGAAAGGTTTCTCTTCATTCTGATGATAGCTTCCTTTAACGGGCAAAGATTTTAAATTTCATATAATCTCATTTGTTAATTTTTGGACTTACTTCCTATGCTACGAAGGTCTTTTCCAGAAAGTTATTGATTATGTCTCCATTTTGAAATGCTTTTTTCCTTTACTCTCTAGAAGTTTTGTGTCTTATTTTCTCCTTTTTTTGTTAATTTTTATTTATTTACTTTTATTCTTTAGTCCAGACTTTATCCCTCTCCTCGTCCAACATCTGACTGTTTGACATCCCACACCTCTTAGCATTCTTTGTTGAAGAGTCTATCTTCCCTTTTCTGATATAAGCTTTCCACACCTTTGTCAAAAAGTAGGTGGCTGCAGCTAAAGAAGAAAAAAGATTTCTTTGGTATAAACAGCTTAAGATATTTATATCTAGCAGACAAAGAATAAACAAAATAAAGGAAAAATACTTTGAACTGCAGAGAGGAACAAGCAGATAATTGAAAGTAGAAAGAGAACAAATGAATCTGTAATTAATAAATACATCATACCAATGAGAATAAACTCAACTGCACCTCAATGACTGCAATCAACATACACCAAGCAATTATAACTTTTAATATTATTGACCTAATCTTTCCAATTAAAAGAAAAAAAATAAAACTCTTTGTCTAGCTGAATGAACCAAGGTGCGATATCCTGCTATTGATTATTTACAAGTGACTCAACTATAAAAATAGGTACTACATTAGAGTGATAGATAAAAATATTCGAATCAAATCGGTTTGGGAAGCAAACATGGATTGCTATATTGATATCTGATAAAACATACTTCAATTTAAAAAAATAATTAGAAGACATAAAGGAGGACAATTCATTTTAAACAAGAGGACATAACACAAAACATACACACTGAACTCTGATGCATACAAATTTATAAAGAATATATTACTGAATCTATTTTTGTAATATATAATATAGAATACATTATGTATTAAATATTATGTGTGTGTGTATATAATGTCAATAAGATTGACTCATCTCTAGGAGAGGTTAATTCTACTTCTGCAAGAAGTCATTAGTTGTCTATAGTTCTAGGGGTGGGACCTTCATACATACATACATATTCATATATATGTATGTAACTAAAATGATGAAAGGAAAAGGGGCTATCAACTTGACAGAGGAAAGGTATTTGAAAGAACGTAGCTGGAAGGGTCTGGAGGGAGGAAAAAGAAGAGAGAAAATGAAGCAAACAATTCTATTCCAAGCAAAAATAGTAGAAATAAAAAGTAAAAATCTGAAAATAATTTTTGATAAACAAATGTACTATATTCTACTATAAGAATTAAAGACACAGATTACCATCAACCCAATAATAATAAATGATTTCAGTACCTCACATTCTCTAATAGATATTCTGCACTGACAAAAATAGAGAAATAGGAGAATTAAATAATAACACACTTCAAATTGGATTTAACAGTTATCTACAGAATCTTCCTCTCAAACACCAAGGAATACACATTATACTCTGTATACCAGAAATGCTTCTCCAAGATGAACTATATCCAGGGATATAAAAAAAATCTTTTTTTTTCCCAACAAAACATTATAATTGATTCTTCAGAAATTTCACATCATATGCCCTGATGCCATTCAATTTCCAGTTCTTCCTTGTCCACCCCCACTATTGTAACAAAACATTTATTTGTTGGGTATCAAAAGGAGGAGAGACCCTTGGTCATAAGAAGGCTCAATGCCCCAGTATAGGGGAATGCCAGGACAAGGAAGCTCCGAGTGGGTGGGTTAGTGAGCAGGGGGAGGAGGGATAGGATAGTGGGTTTTCAGAGGGGAAACCAGGAAAGGAACACATTTGAAATGTAAATAAAGAAAATATCTAATTAAAAAAAAAGGAAAAAAGAGAAAAATTAAAACTAAAAATAAGAATAAAAAAATAGAAAAAAATAAGAAGTCTAGTTTTTGTTGTATATGCATTCACTGCAACATGGTAATATTCTCAGTTGCCTGTACCTTAAATGAAACCAAGGTCTTTCGTTATCATACCCTGCCACAAACCATTTGTGGCACACGTCAGCATCCCCATTATATTTTAAAGAATTCTCTTAGGTAGATATTTGTTTGTTTGTTTAATTTTATTTTACTTTTGGTTATTTATTTACATTTCAAAAATTCCTGGTTTCCCTCTGCAAAGCCCCTACCCATACCCCCTCACCCCTGCTTCTATAAGGGTGCTCCCCCACTGCCCCTTGCAACTTACCACCCTAGCATCCCCCTATGCTGGAGAATCAAGCCTCCACAAGACCTTCCCCTTCTATTGACGCCAGATAAGGCAATCTTCTGCTCCACATGCAGCTGGAGCCATGGGTCCCTCCATGTGTATTCTTGGGTTAGTGGTTTTTAATCCCTGGGCGCTCCGGGGTCTGGTTAGTGGATATTGATGTTCTTCCTATGGGGTTTCAAACCCCTTCAGCTCCTTCATTCCTTCCACTAACTCTTCCACTGGGGTCCCCTACGCTCAGTCTAATGGCTGTGAGCATGCTAGCATCTGCCTGTCTATTGCTCAGGCTCTGGCCGAGCCTCTCAGGCGATTGTGATACAAGGCTCCTGTCAGCAAGAGCTTCTTGGTATCAGCAATAGTGTCTGGGTTTGGTGTCTGCAAATGGAATGATTCCCTAGGGGGTGTGGTCCCTGGATGGCCTTTCCTTCAGTCTCTGCTCCACTCTTTGTTTCTGCATTTCCTTTAGACATGAACCATTCTGAATCAAAATTTTTAAGATGAGTGGGTGTCCCCATCCCTCAACATGGAACCATCTCTAGCCACTGGATATGGTCTCTACAGGTTCTTTATCTCCCCTGTGTTAAGTATTTTAACCAATGGCATCCTCTTTAGGTGCTAGGAACTTCTTGTTTCCCCGGTATCTGGGACTTTCTAGTGGCTACCCCAGTTCCCCACCTCCAACTGCTACAGGCCTCAGTTCATTTTCCTTATCCTCTGTACTTCTGTCCTGTCTCTGCCTATACTTGATCCTGTCCCCTTTTTCCCTCCCCCTCCTCTATTCCTCCAAGGTCCCTCCCTGACTCTATCTCCTATGATTATTTTGTTGCTCCTTCTAAGTAGGACTGAAGCATCCACACTTTGGTCTTCCTTTTTGTTGAGCTTCATATCATCTGTGAGTTGTATCATAAGTATTCTGAGCTTTTGGACTAATAATCAGTTATCAGTGAGTAGATAACATGTGTTTTCTTTAATGACTGGGTTACCTCACTCAGGATAATATTTTCTAGTTCCATCCTTTTGTCTATGAATTTTATGAAATCATTGTTTCTAATATCTGAGTATTATTCCATTGTATAGATGTACCAAATTTTCTGTATCCATTCCTCTGTTAAAGGATATCTTGGTTGTTTCCAGGTTCTGGTTATTATAAATACAGCTGCTATGAACAGTCTGCCTTGCTGGGGGCCATTTTGATATCTGTGGTCCATACTCCAACCAATCTCAAATGCCCAAGAAGAACCTAAAGAAATGTTCAAGATCCTTAGTCATCAGGAAAATGAAAGTCAAAACAACACAAACATTCTACCTTATACCAATCAGAATGGCTAAGATCAAAACTCAAGAGACAGCACATGCTGGTGAGGATGTGATGAAAGGGGAACACTCTTCCATTGCTGGTGGGATTTCAAACTTATCCAACCACTCTGGCAGTTTCTCAGCAAGTTGGAAAAAATTCTACCTGAAGACCCAGCTATACCACTCCTGGGAATATACCCAGAAGATGCTCCACCATACCACAAGGACAGTTGCTCTACTATGTTCATAGCAGCTTTAAATATAATAGCCAGAAACTGGAAGCAACCCACATGTACCTCAATCAATGAATGGATACAGAAATTTTGGTTCATTTACACAATTGAATACTATTCAGCTATTAAAAACAAGGACATCGTGAATTTTGCAGGCAAAATTCCTGAGTGAGGTAATCCAGGGTCAAAACACTTTTTCAAATATTCATATAAAGGAAAAAATTTACTCTATGTCTCATTCTTTTAAATGTTCTTGAAAAGACTGTATCATTTCAGAGCACAATCATCTCAAGAGAAAAATCACCTTGCCTCACTTCTGTGTCTTTTGTGGGTGGGATGGGAAGAGGTGGGTAAATGAGAAGAAGAAATCCATCTATTTTGGGTGTCAGTTTGCTACCACTGCCAAAAGCGTTCTAGTGGGTAGAAGTATTGAATTGAGGCTTCATCTGAGACAGAGATCTCTTCCTAGACAGTTTTTCCTGAGATCTCAGAGTCAGACCTCCAGCTTGAGACTATTAAGATCAGTCAATAGATTTTCAAATTTTGTTGAGTATAAACTCTTGCAGTAGGATCTGATGAGTTTTTGAATTTCCACAGTTTCTGTTGTTATGTCTCCCTTTCCATTTCTGATTTGTTAATTTAGGTAGTGCCTCTGTGCCCTCCGGTTAATCTGGCTAAAGTTTATCTATCTTGTTGATTTTCTTAAAGAACCAGCTCCTGGTTTTGTTGATTCTTTGTATAATTCTTTTTGTTTCTAATTGTTAGATTTCAGCCCTGAGTTTGATTATATCCTGCCATCTACTCCTCTTGGGTGTATTTGCTTCTTTTTGTTCTAGAGCTTTCAGGTACACTATCAAGTTGCTAGTGTAAGCTCTCTCTATTTTCTTTTTGGAAGCACTTAGAGCTTTGAGTTTTTCTCTTAGCACTGCTTTCATTGTGTCCCATAAGTTTTGATGTGATGTGTCTTCACTTTCATTACATTCCAAAACGTCTTTAATTTCTGTCTTTATTTCTTCCTTGACCAAGCTATCACTGAGAAGAGCATTGTCCAAAGTCTATGGGTATGTGTGTTTTCCATTGTTTTTGTTTGAACTTTAGACGAGCCTTAGGCAGTGATGATCTGATAAGGTGAATGGAATAATTTCAATATTTCTATATCTGTTAAGGCCTGTTTTGTGACCAATTATATGGTCAATTTTGGAGAAGGTGCGATGAGGTGCTGAAAAGAAGGTATATTCTTTTGCTTTAGGATGAAATCTTCTATAAATATCTGTTAGATTCATTTGGTCCATAACTTCAGTTAGTTTCACTGTGTCTCTGTTTAGTTTCTGTTTCCATGATTTGTCCATTGTTGAGAGTGGGGTGTTGAAGTCTCCCACTATTATTGTGTGGAGTCCAATGTGTGCTTTGAGCATTAGTAAAGTTTTTTTTTAATGAATATGGGTGCCCTTGCTTTTGGAGCATAGATGTTCAGAATTGAGAGTTCATCTTGGTAAACTTTTCCTTTGAAGAGTATTGTCCCTCCTTATGTTTTTTGACAACTTTTGGTTGAAAGTAAATTTTATCCGATATAAGTATGACCACTCCAGCTTGTTTCTTGGACCAAATGTGAAAACAGGCATCAAAACAGGCACCATGACCAAGTTGGCCATTTCCTGAAGATGCGGGAATATTTCTGGATATGAAAGTCGATAAATATTCCATTGTGTAAATATACCACATCTTCTGAATCCATTCCTCCGTTGAGGGACATCTGGGTTCTTCCCAGCTTCTGGCTATAGATGTCCCTCAACGGAGGAATGGATTCAGAAGATGTGGTATATTTACACAATGGAATACTACTCTGCAATTAAAAACAATGAATTCACGAAATTCCTAGGCAAATGGTTAGAACTGGAAAATATCATCCTTAGTGAGGTAACCCAATCACAAAAGAACACACATGGTATGAAGTCACTGATAAGGGGATATTAACCCAGAATCTTGGAACACCCTAGACACAATTCGCATATCAATAGATTTTCAAGAAGATGGAAGGAGATACCCCTGGTTCTCGAAAGACTGGATGTAGGGGAATGCCAGGACAGAGAAGAGAGAGGGGGTTGAATGGGGAACAGAGGGAGGGAAGGGGGCTTATGGGACTTTTGGGGAGGGAGGAAACTGGAAAGGGAAAATCATTTGGAATGTAAATAAAAAAACTTAGAAAATAAAAAAAAGAAAGTCAATAAATATACTGAACCACATAAATGGATATAAAGACAAAAAATCCATGATAATATTACTAGATGGAGTAAAAGGTCATTGAGACTTCTTGATAACAGTCCTAGAGAGAACAGGATTAAACAGAACATACTTCAATATAATAAAAGTTACACATAAGAAACCCTTAGCCAACATCACTATAAATGGAGAAAAACTTGAGGTAATCCTACTGAAATCAGAAATGGGATGTGGCTTTCTACTCTCCCAATTCCTTTTCTTTCTTTTTATAATAATAATAATAATAATAATAATAATAATAATAATAATAATAATAATAGTAAAAACTAACAGACATCTAATATTAATACCAAAAATCCTAACAGACATATATTAATAACAACAACATCAACATCATAAAACAAACCAACAAAACAAAAAATCAAAAACTAGAATAGGAAAAAATGACAAACAAAAATGAACCAGAAACAGGAACAAGAAACACATCTATACTCTAAGACACATACATTCATACTCAAAGAAAATTCATAACACAAAATCAGAAACCATAATAAATAAGCAAAAGATCTGTAAATAAATTCAAATTACCAAAATAAAGCATTATGAGACCCTCTCCAAAACAAAAACAAAAATAAAACAAAAGAAAACAAACAAAAATTTCTGACAATACCACTGATTTCATTTTGCTTTGGCCATTTATAGTTTGCCATTCATAAGTGTGGTTCATATGACCAGTGAGATTTCAGTGGTGAAAAGTAATTCCTTCTTTGTAAGTGGTTATGAGTTGGAGATAGCTTCTAAGTTAAGGATGGAGGCTTCTGTCTACATCCCATTTCAGTACTGGGAGCAATCTTGCTAAACCTGTGAAGGCCCTGAGGATGCTGCCACAGTCTCTGTGAATTTGAATTTATATGTTTGTTGTCGGGTCTTGGCTCAGTGTGTGTGTGTGTGTGTTCTATCCCCACTGCTCTTACATTATTTCCACCTTCTCTTCTGCAGAGCTTCTTGAGCACAGAAAGGAGAGATTTGGTGGAGATATCCTACTTAAGACTGACTGTTGTAAGGTTTCTCACTTCTGCACATTGTCCAATTGTGGCTCTCAGCTTTTGCTTCTATCTGATGTAGCAGGACTCTTCTCTGATGGTGGCTGAGCAAAGGCATAGATCAGAATATCTTCACTGCTATATTCCTTTAGCAGAACAGTTGTATTTTTTTTCTCCATCTGGCCCACCTTGTCTCAGGTTCTTGGCCAGGTGAGCAGTGCTGGGCATGGGTCTAAATATTGTGCTTGAACAATAATACAAGAAAAGGAAATCAAAGAAATGTAGATAAGAAAGAAGTTAAACTATCTCTTTTCGCAGAAAACAAGATGTTATTACTAAAAATATGCCCAAAATTCTACTATAACACTTTTAGAAAAAAATTAGAAGTTTTGGCAAAGTGTCAAGATATCAAATTAACTTATAAAAATATTAACTTTTTTTATGTACCCCAACAACAAACTCACAGAGAAAGATGTCCCAATTAAATAAAATATCTATGAATCCTAACCAAGGAAGTGAAAGACCTCTATAAATTAAAAACTTTAAACTCTGAAGAAAGAGCTAAAGAAAGATTCTAGAAAATGGAATGACATCCCATGCACATGAATTAGTAGAATTAATATTGTAAAAATGATGATTTTACCAGAAGTCTCTTACAGATATCATGCAGTCACATTCAAAATTTGCATGCTTTTCTTTATAGAAATAGCAAACAAAAAAATAATCTTAAAATTCATATAGAACCACAAACGACCTGAGATGGACAAAACAATCCTGAGGGGGGGGGAATGCTGAATGTATTACTGTTCCTGATGTTATGATGTTGCAGTATGTCACACAGTCACAATAATAAAAACATTGTAGTATTTATATGAAAACAGACATGTAGACCCTTGTAGCAAAACAGAAGTTGCAAATATGTATATGTAACTTCAGCCGTTGTATATTTGACAAAATTACCAGTGGAAAAACTGGATATCTACATGGTAGATGAAAGATATCTGACGTGTATCTATCACCTAGCAGAGAAACACCATATGTAGCAAACACTTCAATGAGAAACAAAAACACTAAACATGTTAGAAGAAATTATGGACTGTATCCTTCATGGTACAGATGTAGGAAATGACTTTCTGAATAGGACTTCATTTGCCCAAGAGTTAAAGTCCATAACTGATAAATAGAACTTTATAGAATGAAAATATTTCCACAATATATAAAAACTATGAACCACGTGAAAAGAGAAGCTATAGAGCTGGGAATCCTTCCAGATATGCACCAAATAGAGAATTAGTATCTAGCATATATAAAGAACTAAAAAACGATCAAATTAAAAAAAACATTCAAAATGGGTCTTTGATCTGAACAAGGAATTCTTAAAAGAAATAAAAATATCTAAAATATCTTTATAATTTATCCTTGTTTCTAGGAATTCAGGGTATGAAAATCAAAATCATTTGAAAATTTATCTTAACCCAGTCAGAATGGAGATCAACAACAAAAAAGCTGATAACAAATTCTGGAGAAGATGTGTGAAAAGGGAATCTTCATACTCTGTTAGTGTTGTTGCATTTTGGCCCAACTATTCTGAAAAATATTTTGGAGATGCCAACAAGCTGAAAAGGACAAAAATTTCTATTACATGACATGGCTATAACATTCCTTGGAATATAACTCCAGAATTCTGCATCCTACTCCTCAAATATTTGCTCAGTCATTTTTATTGCTGTTCTTATTCACAATAGCTAGAAAATTAGAACAATTTTCAATAGACACATAGAGAATAAAACTGTGTTACATATACTCTGTGGAATATTAGTCAGTTGTAAAATAAAATAAAATGTCTTTGTAGGTAAATCATATTGACAGTGGTAACCCAGACCCAGAAAGAAAAAAAAACATTAAATGTTCTCTGTGATTAGAGGTTCATAGCTCCAAATGTTCTGATTTGAGTATATAAGCTGGGGTAACTACAGAAGCCACGAAGGGAAAATTTTATATGTATAAAAGGAGGGGGATCATGGTTAGGGTTATAAAGAGAGACTAGCAGGTAAGTATAATTTGAGGGAGAAAATGGGAAAAAATGAGTGGGGCTGATTAATTTGGAGTGAAGATGAATTAATACAGGAGAGTGTGGAAGAATGTTAAAAAACAATTAATAATGTAGGAAATTATTATATAAAATCATATTATTAACTATTAAAATACCTATCTACAGAGAGAGAGAGAGAGAGAGAGAGAGAGAGAGAGAGAGAGAGAGAGAGAGAGAGAGAGAGAAGGGAGAGAGGAGAGGTAGAGAGAGTAGGATCATTATAAAAATTGTAATTTATAAATTTTTCATTTGGGCTTCCTTCCCAAGTTATGTAACATTTAACAAATATTCCCAATCCCCAAGTAAGTCTACATTTTAGTTGTCAATCTGGATTATTCATGATACTTCTAAAATTTTATATTCGATTGCTTTTTGCCCTTGATTACTTCATTCCCCCAAGGGATTGAAGGAACCTCTTATTGCTGAAGATACCATGGAATTAAATTATAGAGCCCAAAGGTAATCCTACATAAAATAGCAATTCTGTAAGTACCATAATACCTGATTTCAAATAGAACCACAGAGCCAAAACAGTAAGAACAATATGGTACTGGAACAAAGACAGACATGTATACCAATAAAATAGGATAGAGAATAAAAATATCAACCGCGCAGCTGCAGCCAACTAATTTTAACATATTTTTACTAAATTCTGCTTGCTGATTCATGAATATGGGAGGGCAGTCTATTTTCTAGTGTCTTTTTAAATTTTTTCACACGATAATTTGATACATTTATTGTGGATGCCTTTTACTTCCGTTACTGAATTTAGTACATGGTGTCTTATGTATCTTGATGCTATTACAAATGAGATTGTCTGTGTGCTTCTCTTTGCCTGTGGGTACTATAGTGCTTTTATGTCTTATTCCACATCTCCGTTTCATCATCCCTTATCTCTCTTGTTGCTAGGTATATCATCTGGTAATGAGGCTAGATAATGAACTCTCAGAGGCTTCCTATTTATCTTTAGCCATGATTCCAATCTTTTGCAGTTGTATTTACTCCACACTGTGAACATAACACTCCCCCAAAGCAATCCATTTCTTGACACTTGGCTTGTAGGCTATTATCATAATCAATCTAGGTTGACACTTAACAGATACTTCACAGAATATAGTTTAGCTTCAAAGAACACTGTGACTCAGCTGTTTGCTACTGATGCAGCATTACCTGCTGTAGCATACATGTTTCACTCAATTCTGCCACTTCCCTCAACACTGGGTAACTTCACTTTAGCCAGCAGGAAATGTGAATAATCCCTACATGATCTCTTATGTAGCTTCTCCAGAGGAGCTTGCCTGTAGTTTCTACCTACCTTTGAACAGAAGTGCACAGGTAGGTCAGGAGGAAGAAAAACATCTTCCTTAGTGATTCCTTCAATCCTATCATTGTGTCTCCTTTAGGAGCTCATTGTTTCTGCTTCTTGGAATCTTGAGGCCAAGACGATGTGTGTGTGTGTTGGGGGGGGCATTTCTTGGACACATTTAAACATTGTGGTTCAGTACACTGTCTTGTATTAAATCCAAAGACCTGGGTTAAATCCCAGGCTAACCATCGAATGAGAACAAAACAGGACAAGAACAAAGAGATCTTGTGATTGATCCTTATTTTAGGGGTCTGATTTATAGAACTGTAAGTTATTTTGCAGTTGCTATTATTATAAACATAGCACTGGTCTACTACATCCCCCTTTTAAGCTACGCGTGCAAATTGTTGTCAGTATTATCATTTTAAACTGAGAGACTTGCTGTGGGCTGACTTCTCAATATTGCCATACTACGGTACATTTGAAGCTCTTCCTTACTGGCATGTTACACTGTGTTCATTGTCATGGGCAGAGTCTTCTGAGCTTGGTGCATAAAAATTAGACTAAATTTCAGGCTTCTAGCCTTGGCAAGGGCAATGAAAGTTAGGGGACAGTTGGAAAATCAGTGGAGATCAGAATCACAATTCATGAATCTCAGAAAAGAAGCATCACGAGGCAAGTAAGGTCTTAAAAGAATCACCAAGATCCAAAACTCTGATACTCAGGCCTCAGAGCTATAAGCATGGGAAATAGCTAGAAAATATCAGAAAGCAATTCACAGCAGTATCTTCAAGTCATTAAAAAATATCAGGGGTATTGGGTAAGAGATAGTTCAGCAATTCATATTGTGAAAGATGAGAGGCTGTGAAGAGCAAAAGGTAGGAGCTGAGACTCTTGGGACTGTGAGCCATGGCAGCTAGAAGCGTTTGAGAAAGTCACAGGAAATAAAGAACCTGGGTTCTCACACCAATGCCCAAAGCTCAAGGTCTGTGACTCTGACTGCTTGAGGTTGGTACTTTGTGTCCTGGGTAAATGTCCTCTATCCTGACCACCTAGAATACCAGGTCTACGATGTAATGTTTAAAAAACTGGTATTGAGAGTTTATGAGATAAAAGCTTGTGGAATTGAGGCCCAGCCTACTAGTCTTAAACTTCAGGGTCACTAGGACCTATATACATTACTTCTATTTGATAGAACAAAGGAATTGCCACATATCTCTGATAATTCCAGAAATATTAATTAAAACTTGTATCATTAATCATATTTAATGAAAAGAAGCTTTATTTTTATTTTAAATTTAGAAAGTTGAGTCAACTACATAGGTTGATGGTAGTGCAAATCTTTAGCATACGTGAATCCCACCACAAACTATATTAAAATCATATAGTTT